>CM061354.1:27270512-28573846 GCA_030867105.1 Liasis olivaceus
TGGCAGATATGCTCAGCTATAGGAGTTTTACTATGCCTGTCTTAAAGAAGTGCAAATGAGAGAATGTTGAGTCTAGCTTTAAAGAATATGATTCTCAACTTAGGGAAAGTTAGGTTCTCATACACCCCTGTTTATCCAGATTCTATCATATAGGCGGCCATTGACTTCAATCTGGAACTCCATGTCCCTTATTCTTTGAATAATTAATTGCTTGGCTTGCTCATATCCTAGGGATATTAAGAATAGTGGAGAGAGCTATATGAAGCCAACTTATGCTCTACTGCTCGCTTCCAAGGTGAAGAGAAGTTATCTAACAGAACTAGAGGGGTCAAACCAACTGGAAAGAATTGGATTTTGAGCCAGTAAGTTATCATCTAGGCCCTAACCTGAATTGACAGCATTCCTGTCCCAAGTCTTAACTGGGCATTAGATGTTCCATTTGGTGCCATTAAAATTGATCGCAGAAATTTTGTTTGCATTGTTTCATGCAGCTCCTTCTTCATATAAATTCCTGTTTGTACCCCATAAAGAATTTGAGCCAATGTTTTGGCCTCAAAGAGTTTTAGGGCTGCCGGGACTAACTGTCCTCTGCCAGTGTAAAAGAACTGTTTAATAGCATTCATTGACCTAATTGTACCACATAATTCTGGTGAGCATTCCAAGTACCTTTCGAATGGAAAAATACATTTACCTGCTCTAATTTATGCCCTTCTACTCACCAGGAACGTTGTGTAGCTTTCTTGGTGAAGACCAGAATTTTCAATTTATTGAACCAAATGATTTTGTCTGCAGTAGCTTAATGTTGCTACAATTGCTCTTTTCAATCCAACAGGGGTTTGTGAAATTATACCTGCATCATCGGCATAAAGCAGTATTAGGATTTTGCACTGCCCTAGATTGGATGCATGAATATCCATGTTATGTACAAGGTCCACCAATGAATTAATATAAAGATTAGAAGGGGAGGGGGCAAGAATACATCCTTGTCGCACTCCTTTCTGCACATATTTACTGTGCCAGAAAGGGTCCCACATGGATGACACCTCACTCTTAAAGTGGAATTGGAATATAATTTCTGAATGAGATGGAGGAGGTGCCTGTCAATAGTTGTATTTTTTTATTTTTCCCAAATAACATTTCTGGATATTGAGTCAAAGGCTTGCTTGCAATCAAGGAACACTATGAAAAGGGATGATTTCTTTTTATACATGGGTTTTTGTTTTTTTTTTGGTACTAGGTGATGCAACACCAGTATATGATCTACTGTTGATCTTTCTTCTTTGAAACCTGCCTGTTCATCTTGAACTGTGCCCTCTGTCTCAATCCAGTCTTGTAATTTAAGAATTAAGTGTTTAGCATATAACTTGCTTACAACACTCAGGAGACTGATAAGCTTGTAATTACATGATTCATTCTTGTGGCCCTTTTTATAAATGGGGACTATTATTTCCATCTCCCAGTCTCTTGGAATATGAACGGTCTGATCTATAAATGTGAACAGAGATGTTAACAAGGATGCCAACCAACTAGGATTCTTTTTAATGATTTCGGGCATAACAGAATCAGCACCTGGAGCCTTATTTACCTTAAGAGATTCGATCAGTCCAGATTCCTCTTGCACAGAGACTGGTGGCCAAATATGGGTTTGCTCCAGATCGATCTGGCTCTCTTTCATATTATAAACTGGATCTACATATAACCCTCTAAAATATTCCTCCCAGGCTTGAGTTGGTACTTGACTAAGTGGCGGGGCCAGATATTTTCCCATCCTCTGGTAATATCCCAAAAAAGGGATGAGTCTCTCATCCTGACTGCTTGGGTTAGTTTCCACCAGGACAGTGCCATTTTTTCTTTTCTTTTAAAAGGGACTTATATTGAACCTTTAAGTTCTTTAAAAGATGCACTGATTTGCTGAAGGTGGGGGGGGGGGTTTTACTTTTTCTATATGCCCTGTTATATGCCTTTTTCATCTGTGCACACTTCTGGTCAAACCAATTTTTATTTTTTAATACCCTTATTTCTAAGGTGTTGTTTTGTTCCTTTGGTGAAAACTGATCTGAGCTTAGCAGTTAACATATCATACCATTCTAAGTATGATATTTAGGATTTATTATCTAACAAGCATGCACGAATTTCTATAATTTTCTGGGCAACCATCCAGTTAGCAACTGCTGTTGCATTATTGTCATTCCTCTTAATTCACACCACAGTATTATTATTTTCAAGCATTGGAAGATTGTTTCAGATCTTGCATGTTTCCAAAAAGGTGTCATAGTTAATATTAAGGGGTGATTATTGCTTTCTAATTGGGAGTCTACCTCCAGCCATTGTAGGGCTTTTAAAAGGTCACACAATAGAATCCAGTAATCAGTTATGGATCTTCTGTCTGCCCCCCAGTAAATATACTCTGCCGGGTAGTCCCCTTCCACTGAACCATTAAGTATATACAGCCCCAGGCAAGCAATAATCTGTCTAGCACATAAACCTCCCCAGTTAAATGTTAAATCAGACTCTCTTACATACAAGGGTTCCTCTAAGCTATTTTCCTCATGAAGGATCTTGAATTGATGAAATAATGTGTGATCATTTGGTTCCATCCTAGCATTTAAATCCCCACCACTTATTATTGATGCTGCAGGATGTTTATCTAAACAAATAAGGATAAAATATTCTATTCACCCCGAGATAGCATTGATCTGAGCATTTGTTTTAAAAGGGGGAATATAGACATTAAAAAGCGAAAGGTCCACTTGACTGGATGAAAGCATAGAAGCCAATACCCATAGCTTCAGAGAATGCAGTGAAACACATTTAAATTGCAATGCTGTACTAACTAAAGTAACAATACCATCCTTAGGTCTCCCTCCTGTCTTACTTGGGGTGGCCAGGATTGAATTAACCCAGTAGCCATCTAGCTCTACCTCTGATGTAACCCAGGTTTCCTGGAGAAAAAGAATATCAAACTGTGATATATAATCAAAAAAAGGTTGGTCTTTTGATGGTACTGACCAGCCTGCAATATTCCAAGTTAAAAGGGAGATTATATCATCATTCAGGCAGTCATGTGGCTTGATTTTGACAAGCCAGTTACGTAAAATCATTGTGTTGGGCTGAAGCAGTGGATAACTGGGCCTCAACCAAGGTTTGGCTTGTCTCACGCAAATTCTGTAATTGCTGCTGGGAATCTTGCTCTGAGAAAGCAAAGTTAGCACTGTCCAAAGGAGCTTGCCTTAGAGGGAATTTGTTCAGTAACACTGGGTGCAGGATTGATTATTCTTGATGCCCACTGCTCTGCACGATTGGATTGTCAAGAGGACCCGCTCCTGCCCCTGCTCAGTGATTGTAGGCTCAACTGGATATCTTGTTATGGTAGAATACTCCTCCTCAGCTATAAGGATGGTCTGAGTCAGCCTCCCAGGTTCCCCTGATGGCTCATAAAGAAGTGGGGAGCTAGATATTGGATGTCCAGCCATCCCTTTTTCCACTGAGAGGAGACACTTAATGTCAATAATTGGAGAAGCAAGGTCCATAAGTGGCTCGCCTGTAGCCATTACGACCAGTTATGTTTTCCTCAGATTTTCAATGTTCAATATGTAGTACCATACTGTGCAAAAGTTTTAGGCAGGTGTGAAAAAATGCTATAAAGTAAGAATGCTTTCAAAAATATATATTGTAATTGTTTATTTTTATCAATTTACAAAATGCAAAGTGAGCAAACAGAAGAAAAACCTAAATCAAATCAATATTTGGTGTCACCACCCTTTGCCTTCAAAACAGCATCAATTCTTCTAGGTACACTTGCACACAGTTTTTGGAGGAACTTGGCAGGTAGGTTGTTCCAAACATCTTAGAGAACTAACCACAGATCTCCTGTGGATGTAGGCTGCCTCAAATCCTTCTGTCTCTTCATGTAATCCCAGACAGACTCAATGATTTTGAGATCAGGGCTCCTTGTTCTTCTTTATGCTGAAGATGGTTCTTAATGACATTGGCTGTATGTTTGGGGTCATTGTCCTGCTGCAGAATAAATTTGGGGCCAATCACATGCCTCCCTGATGGTATGGCATGATGGATAAGGATCTGCCTGTATTTCTCAGCATTGAGGACACCATTGATCCTGACCAAATCTCCAACTCCATTTGCAGAAATGCAGCCCCAAAATTGCAAGGAACTTCCACCATGCTTCACTGTTGCCTGCAGACACTCATTATTGTACTGCTCTCCAGCCCTTTGGTGAACAAACTGTCTCCTGCTACAGCCAAATATTTTTGACTCATCAGCCCATAGCACCTGCTGCCATTTTTCTGCACCCCAGTTCCTATGTTTTTGTGCATAGTTGAGTCATTTAGCCTTGTTTCCATGTTGGAGGTATGGCTTTTTGGCCACAATTCTTCCATGAAGACCACTTCTGGCAGCTTCTCTGGACAGTAGATGGGTGTTCCTGGGTCCCACTGGTTTCTTCCAGTTCTGTGCTAATGGCACTGCTGGACATCTTCCAATGTTGAAGGGAAGTAAGCATGATGTGTCTTTCATCTGCTGCATTAAGTTTCCTTGGCCGACCACTGCATCTATGGTCCTCAACGTTGCCCGTTTCTTTGTCCTTCTTCAAAAGAGCTTGAACAGCACATCTTGAAACCCCAGTCTGCTTTGAAATTTTTGCCTGGGAGAGATCTTGCTGATGCAGTATAATTACCTTTTGTCATGTTGCTATGCTCAGTCTTGCCATGGTGTATGACCTGTGACGTGAAACTATCTTCCACAACCTCACCTTAGTAGCAGAGTTTGGCTGTTCCTCACCCAGTTTTAAGCCTCCTACACAGCTTTTTCTGTTTCAGTTAAGGACTGTGTTTCAACCTATGTATGAAATTTGATGATCATTAGCACCTTCTTGGTGTAATTGGTTAATCATACACCTGACTCTAATCCTACAAGATCCCTGACTTTGTGCAAAGGTACAAAGTGTGCAAGTGTAAGAACTAATGCTGGTTTGAAGCCAAAGGGTAGTCACACCAAATATTGATTTGATTTAGATTTTTCTTCTGTTTGCTCACTTTGCATTTTGTAAATGAATAACCATACGCAATTACAATATATATTTTTGAAAGCATTCTTACTTTACAACATTTTTTCATACCTGCCTAAAACTTTTGCACAGTATGGTATATTATCTTGTTCATTCCTTGGTAAAGAGCCAAAAGTACTGAGGCCAGCTTCAGCTGGGTCTGGAGAGTCTTCTTCTAATAAGGCTAACTGACTCCCATAGCCTCACTTTCTCAAATTCAGGGGTGACGCAGCGGCAGCCCTAGAGACATCTGAAACCAACATATTGTTTGATATAGGTGACTTAAAATCCAATAAAGGTTTGATCTTTTCACCATAAAAGACTCTTATAGGAAAGATTTGAAATGAAACTAAATATACTCTCATCTTAAATAACATCAGTGAGATGGTGGGTTGTTTGAAAGACAAAAGGATCTGCCTACCATTTGAGATACTTGGGAGCCATTTGACATCACAAATCTATCTGACCAGGTGGCCAATGAAGGAGTTGTCCTAGAGAAATTACTATTGCTCTCTTAACATTCCAACACCTGATATTATAATTATTCAGAAAAATGCTGACAGCAATCTGTCGTGTCTGCAACAAGCATTTTGAATTAGAAGAAAATACTTCTTTCGCTCCAGTGGAGCTTTAGTATGTGTGAGCACCACCCCTCCTTTTCACTTTCTCAGAAGTTACAGCGCTATTAATACAAACATTTGAGTGCTGCGACATTTGATCAGATTGTTTTACTTGTTCTTGAATTGCTTGCTCTTTATCACCACATGTCACCGGGATGAAAGGGTTAGACAGAGCAGTTGCATAAGACTTAGTGGGGTAAAAAGTCCAGTTTCATGCTTTCAAACATAAGACTCTATATCACCTTTCAACACGTCCAGTTCATGTTTTATGGCTGATAGCTGCTCAGATATCGGGATAAGTTTGTGCTGTGAGCAGGCCTTGTTTTGCCATAAACTCAGATGAGATTTCCCATGGGAGTCTCTCTCTGTTCTGATTACACTTTTTAACTTTAAATTTATTTTTAATTTCCCTAAGGCTGGTAGATGGACTAATTAAGTTGCAGTGGTGACACAGAAGGAGAGCCCGTGAGGGAATCCCAACTCCCATTTATGCAGTTCTTCCCTGACAGGTAATGAGAGTTCTGACAGCTGTTGTTTTTCCAATTCTGTTTGAAGGTCCCATTCTAATGCATCAAATTTGTTGGAAATAGGACGAAAGTTTGCTTTACTTAAGGTCCTTTTCATGCAAAATGTTCTATCTTTGTTTGTTTAGCTGACTTCCGTAAGGGGAAAGAGCCTGGGCTGGTAGCATGCTGTTTCTTTCTTTTTCCCATGTTGTTCAAATCCACACAGAGTCCTATAGTCCTATGAAGCCTTTGCCTTCACATTCATCTAATCCAAAACATTGAAACTTGGGTTCAGAAAGAAAAATCCTATGAAAGTTACTAAAAATCTATTAATATAATTTAAAAAGTTACTAAAAATCTATTAATATAATTTAAAAAGTTACTAAAAATCTATTAATATAATTAAAGGGGCAGGAGCTGCAAGAAACGTGCATTACTATACCATTTCTTTTGAGATGGTATAAATCTTTGGGCAGCAGCAATATAGGAAGAAGCTGGAGGCAGATGATCATTCTAGGGACAATGGCAAAGGCATCAATTCATACTGTGTGGGAGAAGGCAATGGTAAACCACCCGTGTATTTTTACCAAGAAAATCACATGGATAGAGAATATAAAATGATGGATGATATAGTGCTGGATGCCAGCTGGATGACATTCAGCATGCTTCTGAGGAAGAGCGGAAGATCTTTCAGAATACCAGTTTTTTTATTGCATGGCTATATTAAAGCCTTTAGGGTGTCTAGTTGCTGATGTTGCCATGCAGGAAAAAAAACTGAAGCTGCAAAGACCAAAATACAGTGGGAGCATGGAACATAAGAAGCATGAACATGGGAAAGCTCAACACAGTAAAAGATGAAATTAAACAATTACAAATTGACATCTTAAGCATCAGGAAATTGAGATGGACTGGGATTAGACACTTTTGGTCAGAAGATCACAATATTTACTACTCAAGAAAAACAAAGAAAGAACAGCATTGCTTTTATAGTTAGGAGGGTATAGCAAGAACAGTACTTTGCTACAATGCAATCAATGAGTGAATAATATCAATTGAACTTCACAGCCAGCCCTTTATCATGACAATTATCAAAGTTTATGCTCCAATGCAGAAGTATTGGTTCATGAGTTTTATGATCATGTTTAATTTGAAAACAACAGAACACGCAAGTGAGATGTGCTGCTTGTGATTGGAATGCCAAAGTTGGAAATATTAAATTGGATTGTATGGCTTAGGAAACCAAAATAAAGTGGGTCTTCCTGTGAGTGCCATGGTGAGCTGACATCTTACTGGCTTGTTGGCTAGCTTTTGTGAGGGAAATCACGGCTGGATGCTGGATCTGGGCCAGCGTAATCTCTCTGGAACAAAGGAGAGATAGTTGAGATCATCCATGTGACTCTGGACAACCGCTACTCATGAGTAGACCATGGAAACTGTCATTTTATGGTCGGCTTATGTGCAGAGTGGCTGGGAGTCAGCATTATATCAAGCTCACACTCGCAAAGCACCCTTATGGACTTTAAGCTCGACCGAGTCTTATATCTTAATCACCTTTTTGGATTAATTTTTCTTATTTTTTGTATACTGGAGAGACTAATACTCTTCGGACCAGCAAGGTTTTACTGTATTCATCGAGTGAGTCTCTGCCTCCTTAAAAGATGATGGTGTAAATTTGATCTTAAATGTTTTGAAAATATATTACTTTTTTGGACTATGCAGCAAAAGGGTTCTTAGTATATGGATTTTAGAGTTAATAATGGATTAAGGGGCCAGAGGGATCTGAAATTATACTTTTCAATTAATTAGAAGATAGCCTCTCATGGGAAAATGGTGATTGCTTTGGTTTCTTCATAAGGCGACCTTGAAGATTGGACATTACAGGGAGCCAGAAGACAAAGAAAATGGAGCAGATATACTTAGTGCAAACTTCAGCCAAGTTACTGGATAGAATGGATCAATTGTTTGAGAAACTGGACAGAGCATACTTTAATGAAGTTGTAAAACAAGAACAAGTTGCAGTGGATGTCTATGAAATTAATTTGAAGGAGGATTTAAATGTCATACAAAGGATGTGATGGATGACTTAAAAGAGACAAACAGATGCTAAACCAGGAAATTGATTTGGATAATTTTTTTCTTCTGGATATACAAAAGAGCTCTGCTAAGGTTTGGAAAGACTTTTTTAGAAGTGACAAACAAAAGGATAAACTTAAATTAATGGGCATCCAAATGAAATCTCTTCAAGTTCTGAAGGATTTTTGCTTGGATACACAGATGACCAGCAAATCTCTGGGACTTTTTTTGAAGGGACTAAAGAATAATTTTAAAAATTCAGGGAAGGATTATAAGGTTGGCTTGTTTGAACCGGGCTAAAAGAGGAAAATAGTTATATCTAGTTGCCCTTACTGGATTTCTGCTGACAAAGAATGATTGATGAAGCATTTGGATTTCATTTTGTTTGTTCTTTTACCTAAGAGATGAGTCATGGGGAGAAGAGTGATTATGTTTTATTTAGAGTCAGTGATAAGCTATAAAAATTGTTTTTACCTGCTGAGATGAAAGGGGAAGTTACTTTTTTTTTTCTTACTCTTTTTCCTTTCTCTTTTTTTTTCTTTTCTACACCCCCCCCCTTTTTTGTATTTTTGTGTTTGTATTTTTTGTAGTTTTTATTGACTTTTATTCTTTTCATTTATAATTGATAATAACATTATTTAGAAAAAACAAAGGAAACTGAAATAAAGCAGGAAAACAACCTAATGATTCTGCCAATCCAATTATTTCTTTATTTCTTCATTGTCTTCAAACATCCAAAATAACACCTGTATACCTGGACATCACAAGATGGAATGCATAGAAATCAAGTTGATTACATTATTGCTAAAAAGAGGTGGAGGAGCTCAATTATAACATCAAAGACATAGGCAGGTGCTAACTATGGAACAGATCATGAACTGCTCACATGCAAGTTCCAAGTTAAGCTAAAAAGATGAAGAAAGCCAACAGTATCCACAATATAATCTTAAACATACCAACCATTTTCAAGGAGAACTTCAGGAATCACTCTGAAGTCCTGAACCTCATTGATAGAGAACCAGAGGAACTGGAATTAACTTAGAGAAGACATTAAGAAGGGGTGTGAAAAGAGATTGCCAAAGATGAAGAAACAAAAGAAAGCAAACTGGATTTCAGAACAAACTGTGGAAATTGCAAAGAACAGAAGAGACGACAAAACCAAGAAAGACAAAAACTTTAGGAAGGAACCTAACAAAGAATTGCAGAGAGCTGTTAGAAGAGACAAGAAGAGGTGTTACAACAGCATCTGTAAAAACACTGAAGATGGAAACAGACATGGAAAAACAAGTCTTCCAAAAGATCTGTGAACTCAAAAGGAGGTTCCAATCTTGAATTAAAAACTGGACTTTAAGTATATGAGTTTGCTTTGTTATGTGATGTATGATATATAGGGAAGCCTTTCTTGCTTAAATTTAGTCAAAACCTCTGTCCTGGATGTATACTGTTAATTTTGCCACTGCTGCATATTCCCCAAGTTTGGCGTTCCAATCTGATCACTGATCACAATTTGTCAGCAAAATATTTCTTCTCCAACGTTTGGCTAAATTTGTCCTTGTGGCCATCAATATATTTCTTAATAGGTTGTGATGTTTTTTATTTATTTGTTCTGGAAATATTCCTAGTAGAAAAAAACTGAGGATTCAATTCAAGTTTCATTTTTAAGATTTTTTAAAATAATTCTCTGTATTTCTTTCCAGTACTTTACTTGACCATCACATATAATAAAATGTTCCTTCTGTGTCACATTTTTAACTTTATTTATCATCATCATCCTCATCATCATCATCATCATATAATAATAATAATAATAATTAAAAAATGTTGAAATAGAATTGTCTTCTTTAGGTATTGTGTCTGCATGGATGTAGGGGTACGTTAAGAGCTAGCAAGAACCTGTAGCTGAAAGCAAGTTCATCATAAAGTGTTCTTGCTATGCTAGCTGTTACTCAGCTCCTTTTCTTAAAGAAAATTTGTGACAGAGAACTATAATGGGCGTTAAAACCGTTTACAAGTAAGCCTATCTTTGTTGAGAACAGCCTAGATTTTGATTTAAGAGAAACACTTAAAACAGAATGGATGACATTTCTGGTGGCGGGGTAAAGAGATTGGACCAGTTTGGAAAGAAAGTACCAGATGAACAGACTGCATATCAAGCAGAAGGTGAATCACAAGTCTGCTACTCCCAATAAACACTGAAGAGATACCAACCCAAATAAAGAAAGGAAAACTGTTCTCGTAGAGTTCTGCCTCATCCCCAACATATCATTATCCAACAGCAGTCCAAATTAGAGCAAGTGAGAAGATGGAAAAAGCCAGTCAAAAGGTAGGAAACTTAGGGGTATTAGTGAATTAAAAAGCAACTGCACCCCAAGCCCAGTGACTTTTACCATTCCTTTCAGTTCCTTTCCTCTTCCAGTGGTCTACATTTTCCTTGCGCCAAAAATATTTCATCTCAGTTCTCTTGCACTGAAGGCCAGGATTCACTATCCTAATTTTTAAATACTTTTCCTCATTTATCTTGCGAATTACTTTTTTGATCTAGACCTTCCTAGAGATTTTTGTCTGAGTCCACAGGATCCTGTCCCTTAGAGCTCAGCTATGAATTGGTTTACTTTTTTTCACTCAAACTTTAGGCCACACTGCTATATGAATAACTACTTAAAGTCACTTAACTAGTTGAACTGTGGAGCTAGAATCAAATAATTATTAACAGTAAATAGTTTGTTTATGAGAGTTTCTTAAATTGTAGTAAACTATACACATTCTAATCTTTGTATTTTAACAGATGCAATTTGATATTTTTTGTGTTTCTCTTCCTTGTTTCCTCTGTGTGAAATTCACTTTCATAAATGAGAAAATATTCACTGTTTTTCTGCTTTGATAGTTTAATTAAAATTTGCAGAATATGAGTAAATGTGGGTCTGGTCATCCTTTTTGTAAATGAGCTATTTTCACCAGCAGCTGCTGGCTAAGAGTGCTGGAAGCTGTAGTCCAAAGACATCTAGACAGCACTAGTTTACAGTTTCCTAAATCATAGCCTAACTCTAAGCTGGGGCACTAGAGGAAAAACCAACAGATAAAACCCCATAAGAAGTAAATATTTTGAACCTTGTCAAATTAGTAAACTGAAGAGGGTGGCATTCACTTACTACAGTGTAATTTTATATAAGGAATCAATGTGACTCTTAGTGCATCATACTAACAGATTTTAATAGAATGGAATTTCATTTATGCATATTGCCTTATCCATGTATGTCACTCTGTGCCTGCAATTTCTGTGTGAACAAACTAATCTTTGAACAAATATAAATCTAATTTATTTGATAGCTGGGAAGTGTGAAATTAAGAAAATGACTAGACATTAGGAAGGTTAATCATATAAGCAGTCACACTGAAAACAATTGGAAAGGATTATGCAGTCATAGAAATGTGCAGTTTTACTGAAGAAAGCAGAGATGGAAGAGAGAGAGAGAGAGAGAGAGATCTGGCAGCACAGAGCTTTATTACTGAGCATTTCAGAATCTATGAATGAATGCCTTTTGAAAATACCAAAAAGTCTTGCAATTTTTGAAAAACAAGGTTTCCATGATAATCCATGTGCACAATCAATTTAAATTGGTCTGTGACTTGCAGGGAGAGGAGTCTTTTCTTCTTTTGCTGCAGTCCCAATAAAAATTCCCATCCAAGAAAGCCAATCCATTCCCAAATTAAGTAAAAGCTCCCCTTGGTAATATTGGAATGACTTTTTCTTCCTCTAATGTTAATTGTCACTAAAGGGAATGATTTTTATTGAGAAAACTGGCCTTTTCTGTGTGTAGATTTAAAAAAAAATACAAAAATACAAAAAGCAGTTGTGGCTACAGAGCATGTAGTCAAAATCAACATCTGTTTGGTCTCTGGTGAAAATCAGATAATTAAGCATCGAATTAAGTATTTTTTTTATTTTCATCTTTATTGCATGTATGCGTTATATATTGAGACTGAGTATAGATGGCTCTTCCGCAAATATCTGTAGCCCTCTGCAAGCTGCAAAATGGCTATGGAACTGAAGAAGACAAGAGCCCAGCTTTTTTGCCTCCCTTCTCTCCGTCAGTAACACACAAAACAGAAATCTCCAGTATATGCTGAATAACTACTCTCTAGATGGCATTCCTCTCTACAAAACAAAATGCAAATGCAAACTATAAGCCACCTAGAAAGTAGTTTTGCCAATTTTGCAGTGTTTATTTGTATTTCAATCTTCTTTTTGACACTTCCCATAAAAATATAGGCAGAAAAATAGCTATGTGCCTGATCAAATATACATATAATAGATGAAGCACAGCTGTTGTATACTTTTCTAGCCGGAAGGGTTCTTTGTGTAGCAAATTCATAATATTCTTTGAAAACTGTCAACAGGCTTAAATACGGACAGTGAAACCAAGATAGTTTCTTATCCTATTTTTTTCTGTCCACTCTACCACCACCCCATTTAATGTTTACTCATGATATTAATGTTATTTTTGCCCTTTTCTAATGCATGTTTGTAATTTAATTTATATTGTTGGTTAGGAAGAGAATGCAAAAGATGCCAGCGGTTTCATATTTTTAAACTGAAGTATTGGATGCTACAAAATTGAATAAAATATGAATAATATAAGAGTTTCAGTGAACATAGGCTGACCCAAATGCTCCTAGCAGTTATTATTTTATATATCCCATACTGAGAACATTAGATGAATATATCCAGATGAATTAATTAGACATCAGAACCAATTCTTTGCTCTTCAAATATTAAATTTAGATATGGTTTTGCATTTCATGAATATTAATTACATTTATTTGCATTCCATCACTTAAAACAAATGTTCAGCTCACCTAATGTTCAACAAAGGATCCTCATTAGTTGTACAATGTAAGAGTGTAAGATCATATCATTCTGAATCTTCCACATTTTATGTAAGAAGATAGGCATTCTTTGCTAACAACTTGTCAATAACAAAATAATAGAATATACATTCCATATTTATATTACCATTATATTCCATTATATAAGTGTTGCTGAGCCTGTCTTGCAGACCAAAATAGTACTTTTGTTCTGCATTGCAAGACAGTTTCAACTGCTAATGAGAGAAAGAACCCCAAGGCTCTTTAAGCCAACTGACAAACATCTCTTCCTAATGATCCATGTAAGAACAATTGGCACAGCCATACTTAGAGCTGAAGACATTGCAAGGGATAAAAAGCACAAGACAGGAAGGTAAAGGAGCTGAGGTCAATGGGAACAGTTGCATTCTTTGCTGATGGGATACAGTTCCACAAATGAGGCCAGAGCTAGACTGTACCTGACCAGAATGGAGAAGAATGTTTTTGGACAGCACCTTATAGAGGGCTTTAACATGAATCCTGTGGGAAGAGAACTGATGAAATACAACACCAATACCAGGAACAGGACAGGAAAGAGTATGCACAATATGGAGACATCCAATAATGAGCACAGAATACTGGAAGGAATAGGAATAGGTCAAGTTACAAGACTCAAGGATTCTAGTGTCTCTATGTAAATAGAAAGAGTACAGGAAACAAACCTGAAAAACTAAATGCAACAAGCTAAATATGATTTAGAAGGCATTATTTAACTCTCCTGAAATAAAACACATGAGTACAATGTAAACATTGAAGGATATGACTTATTCAAAAGGAGTAAATTAGGCAAATGGAGATGCAGAGTGACATTATATGTGAAGAAAGCACACACATATATTTAGATCCATGAATCTGAATGTAAAAGTCAATTACATTTGGGTAAGAATACAGGGAAGAGGAAACAATATAGATATTATTTGGGGAAAGGGAGCATGCTTTGAATCACTAAGCCAGGCAGAAGATTGAACCCACCAAGTTATAGAACTTTCAGGGAAGAGAGACATAGAAATAATTAAAAATTCTAACCACCCAGATATCTGTTGGAAAACCAGCTTGACTAAAAGTCTCCCAAATTCTTCAGTAGACTTGCTGACAGTTTTACTATCCAGAAGTTTGAAGAAGAGGCAAAGTGATCAGTTCTCTTAGATCTGAACCTAACCAATGTACAGCGTACAATGCTGGATGAAGAGAAGAAGGCAGTGAGGACTTGAGAAGGAAATACCCACATAATGACCCACATAATCTTGTGGGTCATGATACTATAGGAAAGGAGATTGGAATATAGTCTAAATGCATTTCAGATTGGAGTAAAGCCAATTTAAATAAGCATTAAGAAACAGTAGTCAGGGATCCATGCACAGAAATCCTTAACTCAATGGGAATACTCTAACACTAAAAGCAATAGATAGGTATAGGTATAGGAATAGGTATAAGTATAGGTACTATAAATGTCTGTGTCAATAGTAAAAATAATAGAAAAAGAAAGAGCATAATCTGCTGCTAGGAGAAGATGATAGGATACTAACAGGTGATGGGAAATGGGTAGATCCTTTATTTCATTCCTGTCCAGTCTGTCGTTGTCATCTTTTCCCCCCTTGGTTAGTATTAATTTCCCTTGTTTTAGTTGTTGTGAGCCATCCAAAGTCCTTGGGAGATGAGTGTCATACAAATTGATAGATAGTGGAATAGAGACAGAGATGTTTCTGAAAGTATTTATGTTTTTACTATAAACTGCTTTGAGATGCTTTTGCGCAGGACACAGTATACAACAGTATTAAATAATCCTAAATTCAGTCTCAAGATTGCAATAGAGATAATAATACATGCAAAGGTATTTGAAATTAGTGCATGGATTTTGGAGCTATTTCTCTATAAGTACTTGTAATTTCTTTGGTTTGGAAAAAATGTGATGAAATTCATAAGGAATAAAAACTCAGTGATGAAGAACATCCATGGCAAATTTAAGGTAGAAAAAGGATATTCATGAGCAATGAAGGTGCTCTTCGTGAATGCACTGGAGCTGATAGTCAGGAATTGAAGTGTTTATGTGAGATATATATTCTTTGGGAGTTTTTTCCATTAATAAATATGTCATTATGGAAGTCAGCTAGCTAAGAACAGGAACAACCAGCCACCAAAACTGATGGCATGTTGAACCTTTCCCTCCCCTCCCAACCCAACTTTTTTTGAAAATTCCACTTGTTAAATTAAACTATTTGCTCCCCTAGGTGCTGCCATATAGTTGGATACAAATTTCTAGAACTGTGCAAATCAAAGTGCCCCCTGAGTCCATTCTTTGAAATCATCACAGTTTCTCAGAGGTTCAGGGCATCTATCTCAAATCCTTGCCAAGGTGTTCTCATCATGCATAAGTACTGACAGATGACAGTTCCACCAGGCTAGCTAGTGAAATGAAGTGGCTTCAAGGAAACATTTCAAATGAGTTTTGGCAAATGATTTGCACAGTCTGTGGGACTGATGTATTAGTTGAACTGGCATTTGTAGCAGTACCCAGTGCATACACTGAAACTGCTGGTCACCTGCAGCGTGTTGAGCAGCTGGCAGAAGTTTGGTCCTGGAGGTGGAGAGATGCTACAGAGCTTCTGCAGAGGGTCAGTGGCAGTACAGCAGCCTTAGTAATACCACTGACCAGCTGTTTGTGTGTGATTTATGGTGCTGAGATTTTTATTAGGGCCACAACTTTTTCTTTTTTCTTTCTTCCAACTGATTACATATTGTGTTTTTCTTCTTGTTTGCCACCCAGAGCTCCTTTTGTAGATGGATAGCCTTATAAATTTGTTAATAAATAAATACATACATACATACATACATACATACATAAATAAATAACAGCAAGTACTCTATTTTCTAATGAGGAAGCCATAAATAAGCAAATTATGTGGCAAGGTTCTGGTTGTTTTTCTTGCCTTCCTTCTGTGTGTAGCAGGGTTCCCCAAAGTGGTCAATATCAACCTCCAAGGGTCGATGGGACTATCCAAGGGATTAGTAGTAGTAGTAATAGTAGTAGTAGTAGTAGTAATCTGCAATTAGATTCATGGTCTAAGACTGGTAAAAACTTAATAATTCAAGTCCTAACCAAGGACCTATTAAGGTAGCATCTAAGAATATAGGCAGTTCCAAATAAGGGTTGTTGTTGTTGTTGTTTTGGTAAGATTAGGGTGTTCAGGTCCAATAAATTCAAAATTTCCAAATATCAAGAGAACCCTTTAGGTATTGCTACAAGGGCTCCAGTCAAAATTGGTATAACAGCATATTTCTTTTTCCATAAATGTTCAGCTTCGATCTGCAAATTCCAATATTTTGTAATCTTTTCTGATTGCTTTTCCTCAATCCTAGCATCATCTGGTATAGCAGCATCAGTGAACCAGACTTTCTTCTTTTCAATGACTGTTATATCTGGCATGTTATGGACAAGATGCCTGTCTGTTTGGATCCTAAACTCATTTTCCAAAATCTTCTCAATTTGATGATCCCAGTGGTTTTTGCTATATTCAAATCTAAACCTCTGGCAAAGTTTCCAATGAATAATTTTGGCAACTCAGTCATGACACTGTTTGTAATCAGTCTGTGAAATTTTGCTACAGCCACTGATCAAATCGTCAATTGTTTCATCCTTTTGTCTACAACATTTGCTGTTGTTTGTTACATGCTAAATTTTTGCTTTTATGCAACTAGTCGGCAAAACTTGTACTTAAGCTGCTAAAATGAAACCTTCAGTTTCTTTCTTTAACTCCTGATCTTAGCCAGATCCATGTAGGGTTTTTATTGGCTTTTCCTTCAAGTATTGACCATGCATTCACTTATTCTTTCAATTAACAAATCAATTTTCAATTGTTTCTTTTCTATACTCAGCCTTCACCTTTGTTGTTTTCAAGAGCTTTCCTTGATTGACTTCCTTCAACAAGCTTTGAATTCAAAATTTTCCAAACTTGTTTGATATATCCAGTAGAAGTACTTTCTTTGATTTGGTTCTTTAATAAATTGGAAGCTTCCAAAACTCCCAAATATTTGTAGCCTTTTTCTGGTGCTACTGCCTTTATCAATCTTTGTTGTCAAGCTGTATTCCATCATCTTCAACAATTTTGCCTGCCTTTATAGCTATGGTTGCACACTTGTCGATGCCAAATTGCATTCCAATATCTTTGCTTGAATTCTTTTGTGCTTTTTAGCAAAGAATCCAGTTCAGCCTTCTCCAAATAATTTTAAATCATCCACATAGAATAAATGCAAAATTTTTATTCCTTTTTTAGTTTTTTAGTCAATCCACAGTTTGTCTTGTTCAAAATTATTGTCAATGACACCATTGATAGTATTATTAGTAGTAGTGTTAGTATTACTAATATTATTTGTAGTATTATCAGTTAAAGTAGTATTTATTAAATTATTTTCATATAATAAATGTTTAGGGGTCAATGAACAATCTGAAATTTCATGAAGGGGACAATGAACTGAAGAGTTTGGGAACTCCTGGTGTAAAGGATTGGATGCTTGTCCCTTTTGTGAAGGTAGATCAGACCATGCCTGCTGATTGTTTTGGAAATAGCTACTAGACTTCATATTGATGTGAGAAAGTTTTCACTCTGTCCTATCTGGGTCACAGACTGAAATGTGTTCAAATCAAGATTCTTGCTCTGTTTTGTTTCAAACATTGTTATATTGACTTATTTTAAAAAGTATTCCAGGCAATGTAAAAGATTTTAAAGGTACAATCAGGTAAAGCCATAAACAAGAGAACAATCACAATATTTAACAGTACCTACAAATACTTCAAAAGCTTCAGCAATTGGAAGGGCTTTATCTAGTGCTATTTTTAAAAATATATTAATTGTATATAGTGAATTGCAGTCTAGATACTTGTTCAGCTTTTTAAGAATGTTTTTAAAATATACATGAGGAAATTTGATACTTGAGTGGAATAGCCATCTAACAGCATAAAGAGTTTTCCATTAGGATCATGAAAAAAATAATAATAATAGTCAACTTTTCCAAGTCAGAGTTTTGTGGGCTTTATAAGTAAATCGTGGCAGCACCAAAGGAGGGGGAAAAAATTCTGTTTCAACAAATTATTGCTAGTGTTCACACACGCACTAAGCTATAAAGCTGACTTATTGGTGAACACCTAAGTCCTAGAACAGCTATTCTACCCATTAAATTTCTCCAATATTGTCTTCTCTTTTGAAAGAACTTTTAGAACAAATTCTCTTTCATCAAAACAAATAGGAATAGGTAGGAAAAATGCAGAATTTCTCTGCCCACTACTATATTTTTTGTCTAAAAATATGTGAAAGGAAACTGGCAATTAAGTACTGAGACTGGAGTTTTCTGTCCAAGATGCTTTTTAGATGGTAATACATGATGTAAAAAATCCACATTAGCTATTTCAACTGTTTCATGTATGTGTGTGTGTGTGTGTGTTTACTCAAATGTTTTGCAAGGAAGGCTATGTCATGCATATATATATATACACACATACATATTAGCAGCAAAGAGGATGTATTTAATCATTTCTTCTCTGCAGCTTTCTTGAATAAATCCTTCTCAAAGTTCTGGATAGGTTTCCTGGGCTGCTCAGGCTGAAGAGAGAGAGAACCACCAGTAGATACCTTGCTACTGATGAGCAAATTGGAAATCTCACGCATACATAACTACACACAGAGAGACCATTTGACTAAAGAAAAAAAGATTTAATTTCATCACCCATGCAAGAAGTGGTTTGGTTTTGAAGTCCTGTTGGAAAAATGAAGTATAGGTGTGTTCATTTGAATGGAAGCTGAAACCACACATTGATGTGTATTTTTAGAAAAGAAAATTGCTTTGAAACTTTAATTACAATTGTGGCATGCTTCCAATCATCTTCATTCATGCCCATCCACACATTCTGTAGAAAACGACACTTTTATGGGTAGGAATAATTTCTTAAATTACCCCAGAAACTGACACTTGCTGTAAAATAAAGCCATGTTAAAATAAATTGTACATATGAGCCAGAGCAATAAATTATTGAACAATTTAATGTCATGATCACTGAGCATAAAAGGGCCAGCCAACACATCCAGAAGGCAACCTCCTCAAAAGGGGAACCTGGCTTTATCCAAACTAGGCAGCTGGGCCTACATGGCACTATTAACCCAGATCATTAAAACAAAAATGTTGCATTCATATAATATGCTATACCCAAACAAGTAAACCATATTATGGCTGAATGAAATACAGGTAGTCCTTGTTTTCAGTGCGTATCCAAGGAAAACCATTCAACATCACGGTAATCCAAGTCTATGCCCCAACCACTGATGCCGAAGAAGCTGAAGTTGACCGGTTCTATGAAGACCTACAACACCTTCTAGAACTAGCACCAAAAAAAAGATGTCCTTTTCATCATAAGGGATTGGAATGCTAAAGTAGGAAGTCAAGGAGTAATCGGAATAACAGGCAAGTTTGGCCTTGGAGTACAAAATGAAGCAGAGCAAAGGCTAATAGAGTTCTGTCAAGAGAACAAGCTAGTCATAGCAAACACTCTTTTCCAACAACACAAGAGACGACTCTACACATGGACATCACCAGATGGTCAATACTGCAACCAGATTGATTACATACTTTGCAGCCAAAGATGGAGAAGCTCTATACAGACGGCAAAAACAAGACCAGGAGCTGACTGTGGCTCAGATCATGAGCTTCTTACTGCAAAATTTAGGCTTAAATTGAAGAATGTAGGGAAAACTGCTAGACCACTCAGGTATGACTTAGATCATATTCCATGTGAGTACACAGTGAAGGTGATGAATAGATTTAGAGGATTAGATTTGGTAGACAGAGTGCCTGAAGAACTATGGACGGAGGTCTGTAACATTGTACAAGAGGCAGCAACTAAAACCATCCCAAAGAAAAAGAAATGCAAGAAAGCAAAATGGCTGTCTGACGAGGCTTTACAAATAGCTGTGGAAAGAAGGAATGTGAAAAGCAAGGGTGAAAGAGAAAGATATAAGCAACTGAATGCAGATTTCCAGAGAATAGCAAGGAGAGATAAGAAGGCCTTCTTAAATGAACAATGCAAAGAAATTGAAGAAAATAATAGAATGGGGAAGACTAGAGATCTCTTCAAGAAAATTGGAGATATCAAAGGAACATTTAGTGCAAAGATGGGCATGATAAAGGACAAAAAAGGCAGGGACCTAACAGAAGCAGAAGAGATTAAGAAGAGGTGGCAAGAATACACAGAAGAACTCTACAAGAAAGATCTTAATGTCCCTGATGTCCATGCTGGTGTGGTCACTGACCCTGAGCCAGACATCCTAGAGAGTGAAGTCAAGTGGGCCTTAGGAAGCATTGCTAACAACAAAGCTAGTGGAGATGACAGTATTCCAGCTGAGTTATTTAAAATACTAAAAGATGATGCTGTTAAAGTGCTGCACTCAATATGCCAGCAAGTTTGGAAAACGCAACAGTGGCCACAGGATTGGAAAAGGTCAGTTTACGTTCCAATTCCAAAGAAGGGCAATGCCAAAGAATGCTCAAACTATCACACAATTGCACTCATTTCACATGCTAGCAAGGTTATGCTCAAAATCCTACAAGCTAGGCTTCAGCAGTACGTGAACCGAGAACTACCGGATGTACAAGCTGGGTTTCGAAGAGGCAGAGGAACTAGAGATCAAATTGCCAACATTCGCTGGATCATGGAGAAAGCACGAGAGTTCCAGAAAAGCATCTACTTCTGCTTCATTGACTATGCAAAAGCCTTTGATTGTGTGGATCACAACAAACTGTGGCAAATTCTTAAAGAGATGGGGATACCAGACCACCTTACCTGTCTCCTGAGAAATCTGTATGCGGGCCAAGAAGCAACAGTTAGAACCGGTCATGGAACAACCGATTGGTTCAAAATAGGGAAAGGAGTACGACAAGGCTGTATACTATTACCCTGCTTATTTAACCTATATGCAGAGTACATCATGAGAAATGCCAGGCTGGAAGAATCACAAGCCGGAATTAAGATTGCAGGGAGAAACATCAATAACCTCAGATATGTAGACGATACCACCCTAATGGCAGAAAGTGAAGAAGAACTAAAGAGCCTCTTGATGAGGGTGAAAGAGGAGAGTGCGAAAGCTGGCTTGAAACTCAACATTAAAAAAACTAAGATCATGGCATCTGGACCCATCAATCCCTGGCAAATAGAAGGGGTAGAAATGGAAGCAGTAACAGACTTCATTTATTTGGGCTCCAAGATCACCGCAGACGGAGACTGCAGCCCTGAAATTAAAAGACGCTTGCTCCTTGGGAGGAAAGCTATGGCAAACCTAGATAGCATATTAAAAAGCAGAGACGTCACCTTGCCGACAAAGATCCGCATAGTCAAAGCTATGGTTTTTCCAGTAGTAATGTATGGCTGTGAGAGCTGGACCATAAAGAAAGCTGAACGCCGAAGAATTGATGCCTTTGAACTGTGGTGCTGGAGAAGACTCTTAAGAGTCCCCTGGACTGCTAGGAGGTCAAACCAGTCAATCTTAAAGGAAATCAACTCTGATTGCTCATTGGAAGGATTGATAATGAAGCTCAAGCTCAGATACTTTGGTCACCTAATGCGAAGAGAGGACTCTTTGGAAAAGACCCTGATGCTGGGAAAGATGGAAGGCAAAAGGAGAAGAGGACGGCAGAGGATGAGATGGCTAGATAGCGTCACTGAAGCAATGAGCATTAAATTGAGCAAACTCAGGGAGGCAGTGAAAGATAGGAAGGCCTGGCGCAATATGGTTCATGGGGTCACGAAGAGTCGGACACGACTTAACGACTGAACAACAAAAAAGTCCTTGTTTAACGACCACAATTGGGACCAGCAATTCAGTTGTTAAATGAAGCGGTTGCTAAGTGAAAAAATCACATGCCCATGACTGTGACTATGTTTATGATTTTACTTCTGCCTTCCATACTCAATTTCTTTTATCCTTCAGTGAACATCTTTCCAAATCCCTTGCATGCATTTCACAGTGATGCCCTGCCATGCTGCTACAATGTTTTTGGTGCAATGGAGAATATAGTAGCCTTTCCAAAACTCATGCAATGTCACCCTCTTACTCTCCATTGCAGTTATGGCTTTGGCAAATGTTGCACATAAATAGTAGTACTTGAATATTGCAATAACTCCCTTGTCCATAGGCTGTAGGAGAAGCGTGGTATTTTTTTGATAGATAAACTACTTTATATCTGGATGGAGATTTTCAGAATGTGGGGATGTCCAGGTGCATTGTTGAGGAGCAGGAGAATTTAAAAGGAATTCTCTTCCACAAGCAATATTCCTTTACTTGGGGTATGAAACATTTTTTTTTTATTTAAATATAATTTTTATTAACAATTTTAATTACACTAGTAAAAACTAATACAAACTAAACTTAGAGAAAGAAAATAGAATGGAAAGAAAGAATAGAAAGTGCAGGAAAAGAAAAAAAGAAAGAAAAAGAAAAAAAATAATGTAATAAAGGAAAAGAAAAGAAATATATAAAGAAGTGACTTCCAACCTTCATCACAATTATAAACCAATTTGGTAACTCTTCACCTCCTGTAAGATTAAACAGATATCCCTTCTTCCCATATCCTATCCCTTATCTATAAGCAAATCCATAAAACATCAATTTTTCAATCCTGGTCAGCAAAAAGTTCATAAAGGGTTGCCAGAACATTACAAAAAAAGTGTAATTTTAACCCTGATCAAATAAATGAACTTTACATTCCTTCCTTTTACTTCTAACAGTCTTAATCTTTAATACAAACAAATATTGTTGTAGGATTTGATTTCTCTTCAAGTCTTCTTTATCCCATTGTACAGATTTCTTCAAGGCTTTAACAAGCCTCTTTTGTAGATCCAATAAGAAAACGTTTTCCAGGTCATTCTCTTGGTTTATCATTTGTATTGCTCTTTTAATTTTTAAAACTTCAGCCATTTTTTTTTTTTTTGGTATATCCAATAAACCATATTTTTTCAAATCATTCTCTTGGCCTGTCATTTGTAGTTCCACATTCTGTACTTTTTCTATCTTGTCTGATAAAATTTGTTCCACTTCTGTTATTCCTTCATTAACATATTTTAGACATAGTCTATCTATAGAAGCAGACATAATTACTGACACTATTGATATCGTAGTTACTAACTTCTGGCTCCATTCTTCAAAAATCTCCTTTAATATTTCTGATGTTATAACATTTTGTGTCATAAGTCCCAGTGTTAACTGACATCAGGTGTGTATTTTTTTTTTCCTTTTGCTTAAAATCTTTAGTCCCCTCTAGTGTCCAGTTTCTAAAATCATCACTTATCTTTTGTTATGACTTGCAATAACCAGGATAGCCAAAATAAGTCAATTTCCCACAAGAGCTAGTAAAAGTCAATATTCCAAATTTATCTGGACCTTAAATCTGTTTATAACTTGCTTATATCAAAATCTTATTTAGCATTTTATGGTTTATTTCAAATTCTTTAAGTTCTTAAGTTTGTAATTAACTTTTCTTTCCATCATCTCCTGGCACTCAAACCCTGGAAAACCCCTGTCCTTTGGTCTCCTCACAAGAAGCAGCTGTCTGGAGCACATGTGAGCAATCTCCTATCCTCTCCTTATCTGGAGAGGTTCCAGGGAATCAGTCTACTTACCGGTTCCTTGGTCTTTGCCATGGTCCTTGGCTCCACTTTCGCAGAGCCATCTTCAGTTTGCCCTGCCTCCCCCAGAAGTCCCCAGGGTATGAAACACCAATCCCCAAAGAAGGCTTGTGTCATCCAAGCCTTCCAACTGGATTGGTAATAAACGGGCAAGCATGTGCTTGCTTATTTTTTTGAATACATGGGGGTTCTCTGATTTGTGGATCAGAAATGGCTTCAGCTTGAATCCAGAAACATTTCTTTCCAATAGCAAGGTTAGTCTGTCCTTAAATGCTTGATATCCAGGCATTGCTTTGACCTCTTAGTGTATGTAGGTCCACTCTGGCATTTTTTTCCAGAATAACCCAGTTTCATCCACATTGAATATCTGTTCAGGCAAATAGTTTCCTTCCTATGATATCATTAAGTTCATCCAGATGATGTTTGGTAGCTTCTTCATCAGCACTTGCAGCTTCACCTGTGTGTGTGTGCTGTAGTAATTAAATCTTCACTGAAATTGCATAAACCAGCCACAGCTGGCAGTGAATATTTCCATGCACTTCTCACCTGCTCATTCCTTCATCATTTTGAAAATGCTGCATGCCTTAGCCTGAATGAGAAGAAGGCTAATCAGCATTCTCTTTTGCATCTGATATTCCATCCAAAGTATAAGGAGTTTTTCCATTTCATGGATGAGCCATTTTCTGTATCTTGTTATAACCACTTTGATTTCTGGTCATCCTTTCATCACCTCTCTGCTCCTTTCCTTATCCTTCAAAATACTGGAGATGGTGGAATGGGCCAGGCCTTCTTCTTATGCTATAATATTCATCTTCTTCCCAGCATCATGCACTTTGATGATCTTCATCTTCAATTCAGTATCAGTGGCCCAGACAATCCAACCAAATGCAAGTCCGAACACTTAATATGTCTGTGTTTCACTGTAACTTGTTGTCAGACAGTACTATCCTGCTACAAATTTGTGCTACTTCCCAATTACCTGGTTCCCACATTACATAGACCATGTTTTGTTTAAGTTGTTATCATTCTCATAATTTATTGATTGACTGATTGATCATATTTGCATAGTTGGCCATCTCACAACTGTGAGCAGTGTACAACAATCAATTAAAAAGAACCAATAAATACATATAAAACAATCATTAAAATATAAAAACTATAAAAAAACACACAAACCAGGAGAGGATGATGTTAACCATAGTAAGGGAGCCATCACAAAAAGATTGCCTTAGAAAGAGTTGCCCTAGCTTATTTTCACTGCTAATGCACTGTGAACTCATGCATTTAACTGACTGAAGTTCTGAGGTATACTTTGAGATCTGCCCCTTTTTATCAATGTATAGACTGGATTCACAGAGTGTACCATCCTATGGATTGTTTAACCATGATTTAAATCAGACTCTAACGCTAATACAATTGACTGAGTTCATATAGCTCAGTAAATCATAAAACATGGTTTACAAAGCACAGTAAGTGGATCAATCCAATATTTTAAGCCAAAGTATAATGTAACAAATTATGACTTAGCGTGTTTTGAGAACATGGCCACAGAGACTATCAAAAGTATTTGATTAGTAAAATTATTTTAGTTTTATAAATTAAATTTTAATAATAAAAGTATTTGATTAGTAAAATTCTTGAGACTTGATAGTTTAGGTAGGTGGTTCATGAAATAAGTAAGATTCCATGAAATTATCTAAACATCAGAAGCTCTCACTTTAATACATATAATTAGAAGCACTGCATGCTGTCTTCACTAGTGACACTTTTAATTTTAATCCTCAGTAGTTTCTTTTTTCACTGTGATCTAAAACAAGTGAAGCAGAGTTGATGTACTTTCCCTTGCTAGAAAGAATATGACCATGTTGTAATTTAAAACTATTGAGGGCATCACTTCAATTAGATAAATTAAAAGGTAATATTCTACAATAGTTCTTGTCTGCTCACATTGCTAGCTGATAAATGTAGGGATGAAGGTAATAAAATATATTTAGCTACAAAACAGACAAACATGACAATGAATAAAAAAGTCTATATATTTTACCATAAACACATAAGCCTTTTCTGAGCTTCTTTGCAAACATTCTAATCTAGCATTCAAGAAACTATACATACAAAGGTACATTCACTGAGCATTTGGGGATGTTTTTCTAATTGAGGCCATAGTATTGGTATTTGATGTATCAAAGAGCAGGTGGCAGCTGTGGCCAGGAGGGCCTTTGCAGAGCTTCATATTGTGCACCAATTTTGCCCATTCCTGAACCAAGGGGCCCTATTCATGGTCATTCACGCCTTAGTCACCTCCTGATTGGACTACTGCAACACACTGTACATGGAGCTGCTCTTGAAGAGTATTTGGAGACTTCCGCTGGTGCAAAATGCAACAGCATGAGCAGTTATAGATGCTGGCTATTTGGCACATGTGACACTTCTCCTTCATAAGCTGCATTGGCTACTGGTACACTTCCAGGTATAATTCAAGGTGCTGGTGGTTACCTTTAAAGCCCCTCATGGCTTGGGGCTAGATTACTAATGAAACTTTCTCTCCCCAGTGGTGTCTACCTGACCTGTTAAATCCAGCAGAAGTATGCTCTGGGTTCTGTTGCAAGAGAGTGCCATCTGGTGGGACATAGGAAGAGGCCCTTTTCTGCCATGGTGTCCACCCTTTGGAGCATTATCCCCCCTGAGATCAGACATGCCCTGACCCTAAGTTTCACAACTTATTCAAAACTTGGTTTTGCCATCAAGCCTGGGGCCCTGACTGTGTGGATAAACCCATTTCTTAGCTATATTGATTGTGGGACCCTGTGAGTGTTCTCGGCTGCTATTTTATGTAATTTATGTTCATTATTATCGATTGTGTTTTTATTCTTTTTTTTTAATCCTGTTTTAACTGTCAACCACCCAGAATCATGTATATGAGATGGACAGCCATATGAATTTAATAAATAAATTCAGCAGCCACACTGTGTCTTAGTTGGTTGTGAAATGCATTTTTAAAATTGTACTTATATTGTATTTTCTCCTCTTTATCAGCTGCAATCAGCCCTTCAAGATAGATCAGACCAGGAAACCAATATCATGTATGTTAGTACTATTTTTATTGTAAAGCTGTAGTAATAGAATCTTGCAAGTCTGAATGTGTTTCCCCTTTCCTCCCTTTATCTTGTGAGCACTAGGGAGGGGCTTTTCTGAGACGTTTACTCATGTTACATTCCTGCCCTGGACTCAGTCCTCTTTTATGTGATCATTGTCTTAGTAACAGTTCTTCCTCCTGTCCCTTACAGCCATACCCTCTGTCTTTTACAGCCACCCAGGGTCTCATTAGTGAGATGGGTAGTCATATAAATCAATTTAAATAAATAAATAATAAATCAATGTTTTAGATAATCCAAGACTTTGGACAGTGACAGTGATTTCTTTTTAAAAAATTGCTGTTATTATATGCTTTTCCTATTCCAGGCTTTTGAAATGATCTGTAGGTTGCATTTGCACAACACACTTGATCAGATCAGTTAAAGACCCAGTGGTTGTATTTGCACAATTTGCTAACTTTGGTTGGTTTAAACTTAAATCATTTTTGCGGCTTAGTGAATTGTACAGTTCTTGCCCATGTGGTTAGGTTATGGTTTATGTGTGGTGCAAACTACAAAAATGAGTTGTTAGCAACCAAGTTAATCATGATGCACAAATAAATTAATAGTGCCTTAAAACTACTTTTTGTATGGAATGTAGTGGTTATGAAGGTGGAGTGAGAAAAAGCTTGATGGACAAGAAATACAAATATCCTTGGGGGGCAAAATTTGCTGCATAATTCTTTAGCTTTTTGACATAGTTCTGTAAATTGCTCTAGTAGGCAGCTAAACACACAATGGGAAAATCATAATAAGCCATTCTAATGGGTCTTGTCATAATTAGACCAGTATAATGTATGATCCACCAAGTCAGCCACAGCCCACCAGCTATGTCTGATTATTTTGGACTATATTGTTCATTTGAATTAGAAAGAAAATCTGATTTAAGGTCCTGCTATTTAGGTAGAGATAGATGAAAGTCTGTGTAGACACTGTGCTAAGTTTAAGCATTG
The DNA here is from genome assembly GCA_030867105.1 of Liasis olivaceus. Lineage (NCBI taxonomy): Eukaryota > Metazoa > Chordata > Lepidosauria > Squamata > Pythonidae > Liasis > Liasis olivaceus. The sequence continues at coordinate 27,298,429 of CM061354.1, forward strand.
TTTCTCTATGTGCAATTATGATATGTCTCTTCACAATTTAAGGCATCTCACAGATAATTCTTCTAATGTAACTCCCTCATTTCCCCACTACTACCGTCTACCTAACGCTGATGCTAAATTATCTTCTCTTAGTTACAATGAAAGTGTGATTAGGACTCTGCCCAGTATGGTATAGCAATATTAATGAACTGGCATGTAGTTTTTATAAAATTGCCTTATTTACTGATATTAAAAAGCAGTTTAATTTCTCTTAAGTGGCCTATAGGAAAATCACAGTTACTATATTTTAATAAATTATAATTAGCCCAATATGGAAGTTGGTATAATTGTTAATTAGCTAAAGTCATATATATAGTCCCTAGAACGATAATTTCCTATATATAATTGATCAACCTGATAATTTTGAGAGAGATCATCCATATAGCTTTTAATAATTTGGCATGAAAATCTTTTGAATTCTGTAAAGTGTGGCTTCCTTTAAATCCCTGCTTGAACTGACAAAGTTCATTTATTCACACCTGATAGTGTGATGAGTTTGCCATACTTAAATACATGGGCTATAAAACTGGGAAGATTAAATAGCACTGTCTCCTCCATGGATTTGCATTAGGCTAATTTCTTAGAAAGATCCACTCTGTGCTCAAGCCTCTTTTGTAGCAAAGCATTTGGCATGAACACAATGTCTGTCCTAACCATTTTAATGAAATTGTATTAAATGCATCGAAGTTCTCTTTCTTCATGTATATTAGCAGAGATTTGCTGACCTTGTCTGGGTTTGAAAAATACACAGGGTCAGGCCTGATTGGCACTTGGATGGATGAGATTCCTTCAGGGAATGTCAAGGTTAGAAGCTAGATTGCCAAGCTAAAACACACACACGCACATTCTGGAAAGAGGCAATGGCAAATCACTTCTGGACTGCTGCCAAGAAAACTAGATACAGACATCCGCGAAGTCGCCAGAAATTGTTTGGTAATATCAGTAGGGGGATGAATCATTGTGGGGCTGAGAGCCCCCCCAGCCTCTTACCTTATCGCTATCATTTACCAAACAGTAGGTGAGGCCAGGACAAAATTAAACTTACCTTATTTACATCTAAATGTTATTTAAAAATAGATTCCATTAGAATGTTGCCCCCATACATTTATTCTTTCACATCTCTGTATCATCTGAATCATCAAAAATTACATTTGTTCTATAGAATTGTTTGGTGACCATTTTTTAAGGGTTTCTACAAGACACATTCAAAGGGAGTGTATGTGAATCCTTCAGCCTTCAGTGTAAACCACTGGTCTATAGCTTCAACTTGCTATGACCGCTCTTTCTAAAGCTCTGCTCCAGTATGAGCAGAGTTTTGTATGAGCTTCCTGCATTGACAATTAGCCAACTAGTAACCAGTGGCACCTTTTGGAGACCTCTTGGATGTTTCATCCTCTAATTCCTCCCCATCTCCTCCATTCTCCCTTTGTGGCACACACACACACACACACACACACACACACACATTTTTTTTTCTTTCCTCAACACTTTCCAGAATGCAACACTTGCATCTTTTCTTTGTCATAGAATCATAGAATTGGAAGGGGCCATTTAGGCCATTGGATCACCTGTTCAGTGCAGGAATTGAAATTACTGTACAGCATTCCAGAAAGAGGGCTGTCTAGCTTCATCTCTCTCGCTTTCTCTCTCTCTCTCTCTCTCTCTCTCTCTCTCTCCATTCAATCATGTCCGATTCTCAGACACTGCCTGGACAAGTCCCTTAAGTTTTCTTGGCAAAGTTTTTCAGAAGTGGTTTGCCATTGCCTCCTTACTAGGGCTGAGAGAAAGTGATTGGCCCAAGGTCACCCACCTGGCTTTGTACATAGGCACGATTAGAATTCATGGTCTCCCAGTTTCTAGCCTGGTGCCTTAACCACTACACCAAACTGGCTCAGCTTCTACTTAAACACATTCAGTAACGGCTATTATACCACTTCTCTGGGCCATTAGTTCCACCATCCTTCTTTCTGTTGGGAAGTTGTTTGCTCTAGCATTCAACAATAATTTGCTTCCTGGGATTGGAATCTATTATTTTATATCCTGCACTTTGGAATAATGAAGAACAGATCTTGATCATCTTCTGGGTGACATTTTTCCAGGTGTTGAAGAAATGGATCATATTCAATCCATCCCAGACTTCTTTTCTCAAGGCTAAACATTTCTAGTTCCTTCTATCTCTCTTCATAGGACTTGTGTGTAATACCCTGGTTATGCTTGTTATTCTTCTCTGAGGGATAAGATTAGATAAGGTTACACTTTTTCTTGATGAATTTATGCTGACTTTTGGCAATTACCTAAGGTACATTGGGAAAAGGTGCAGTCATGCTTAGCATTTATGTTTCTCAGATAGCCTTTAGGGATACCAAAATTTCTGCTGAATTTTAAATGTATATATTTTCTTAGATAGGAAAACCTGGTTTTGATTGTATGCAGAGCTAGGCTCTGTAGAATAGACAATTGGTTTCCCTCGAGTTGGAATCCTAAAGATGAAGGATGCCAATGTCTAGGTGCATGCAAAATCTCCCCACATCAATGCAGACGATGGTGCTGTTAGTGTAGAGACCATCTCTCACATGATACTAGCTGAGCTATCAGAGGGGAGGGATTGCTTCTTAAGCAATGGGTTGGACATGTAAAGGTAATGTCTCTAGAGGTCTTAAGAGTTCACTTTTGGGCTGGCATATGTTTTGAGCTTTATGAAATGTGATGAACTATAACTCATATCCTCCTCAATCAGCATAGATAATGGTATCTGAAGGGTAGTATTTTGGCTAAAGCACACTATTATTGTATTGTAGGCTTGATTGTTCTTGCTGAGATGATTTATTCTGCTACTTTTGTCAGTCTTGTTCTTATCCGAAGATAAATAATAGCTACTGTATGAAATGAACACTTAACATTGAAGTTATGGACCTACTATTCCTATTTCAAAACTCTGAAAGTAAAGTGACATGAAGATGAAAAAAAATGATGGTCCTTTGACCTTTTTTACAGTTGTGCAGATCAAGGAATTTCACAGTTTCTCTTAGTCTACCTTGACAAGCTGTGCCTGTCAAGTTTTCTTTGTACTCAGCTATTATTGCCTACAGAGGCACAGCATTCAATTTCAGCCTGTCATTTTCCCCTGTGAATGCCTAGATCAGCTGACAAAATTTACAGGCAGTCAGCTGGTGGCATTCTCCTTTCCCCCAGCTTGAATGGAGGAGAACAATAAAACTATCCAAGGTATCTGGAAGACATAATTGTATTACAAAACCAAACCAAAAAATAAAAAAATGTCACTAAAGACAAGAGTTTATTTCCAAGAAGATGCACAAAAATATACATGCGACTGATTGGGAAGGACCCCAATAAGCTGTTTGTTAAATATAGTGAGAAGAAGGTTACTATTTTTTTTTTTTAATTTCTGTATTGCATACTGCACTTCTTCCATGCTGGAACTCAAGGCAGTATTCTCAAAGGGCTCTCCCAGCACTCAGCAGCTGGAGACTTGTTTCTATTCAACAGGAATGCTGGATAACTTCCAGCTCAGTTGGCAAAATGCTCATTTTTGCTGTGTTTCTTTGCTTGTTCTAGTAAATGCGGATGACTGGCCTTTCTATAGCACATCTCTGCTGTACCTGTTTTACTAGAAACTAAATTTGATGTCCAAGCATGGAGCTCCCCTTTTTCTTAAATTTCAGAAAAGCCGTTAATATATCCATAGGAAAAAACAATACTTTCAAAGCCCTCTCAGACAGAATGAAAAAAGAACACATATATGGAAATGAAGTTGAAAACTGGTTGAAAACTGAGTAATTTATATTGCAACTTCACTGGCTTATTTTTTTTTTTTTAAAGTTGGATTGCTGTTAAGCTCCATGTTTTGTTCTCTAGAAGAAATGTAATAGTAATGTACTATTGCAAGAAAACATTACTCCCAAATAGCATTCAGAATAGTTTATTATTAATTTTAACTTTAGGAAAAGGACCAAATAAAATACTTTTAGTGGACAAGTGATTAAGAGTGGCCTAGTGATCATATCTAAAATTTGATAAGGCATAAATAATCCACCAGCACCATCTTCTGGTCAGCCAAATATGTGGCTGTTAATACAGACAACAATAAATCCACTGGCCAAGTTTTCACACCACATTAATCCATGATTGTGTACCTACAGTTTATTGAATAAGGTACAACTGCCTATGCTCACAAACATGTTAAGCCATAAATCATGGCTTATAAACCACTAAATCAAAACATGCCCCAGATTATTATAAATCCTCTAGGGAAAAATGCAGCTGTAAATACAGTTCAAAGGGACCATTGCTCCTTCAGGAAGGGAAAGTTCAAGGGCAAAGCAGTGTCCATCTTCCAAGCCAATGACAAGTCAAGGTTTACAAATAAGCCACAACACAATTCACAGAAGTTATATACACAGTAAACTGTCACACACAGAAACTTAAACTAACTCCACCTTATGGCTGGTGTGGGTATTCCAGGCTGTATGGCCATGTTCTGGAAGTTTTGTTTCCTAACGTTTCACCAGCATCTGTGACCGGCATCTTCAGAGGGCAGGAGCACAGACAGGAGCAGTTCTCTCTGTGCCCAGAATGATGTGACCCTGTTGTGGGTATTTATAGAGATCAGCGAGGGTGCCTGAAGGTGGGGTGTGGGGGGCTGTGGGGTTTTGGGTTAATGAGTGGCTGCTTGTTTTGGTGTCAGAATATGTGTGTGTATTCCTGGGGGTTAGGCAGGTTTTTTCTATTGAGTTGTTAACAAGTGGCTGCTGAGGGTGATTAGCATGTTCATTGTGTGAATTGTTCACGTGTCCTGGTGGTTGCTCCTGTCTGTGCTCCTGCCCTCTGAAGATGCCGGTCACAGATGCTGGCGAAACGTTAGGAAACAAAACTTCCAGAACACGGCCACACAGCCCGGAAGACCCACACCAGCCATCGTATTCCGGCTGTGAAAGCCTTCGACAATACATTAACTCCACCTTAATTCTCTTTGGTATAAGAAAGGAGGGAAAATATTGTCAGACTTTCATCATTTCTGTGACTATAGTCAATATCAATAAAATAGAATTCCAGTATTTCCTGGCCTGGCCTGGCCTGGCCTACCTTCAAGGGCTGACATTAATCTTAATAGTGAGAGCTTTTCCCCTCCTTCTCTCTTATGGCAAAGAGAGTTAAGGCAGAATATGCTTCTTTCTAATGTTCTCCTCTTCACAGGCTTATATCATGTTTTGAAGTCACATTCCTTCCCCAAGGTCATCTCTGTGGTTCTCTACATGATGTAATTGACCCAAATTCCATCACATTGTTTGTGCATCAGTATCATGATGCACATGGCTTCATTCTGATTTCATCATGGCTTGTAACAGTTGCCTGTGCCAGTCTAGGGGGATTTTAAATATAAGATGTGCTCAGCAGAGCTAGCAGTGGTAACTCCTGATTTCCAGCAGCAGACTGCTCCTAAGTAGATGAGTCTATCCAGGCACTTCTCTATGCAGTGGAGCATTCCCGTGTCTCAGTGTGTTTTTATGACATTTCACAATTGTTGCTAGGGCTGGGCTGTGTCTAACTGACTGCCTTATCTTGGTCTTCCTCTTCATTTAAGAAACATATCCTGCTTAATAACTTATGCTGGTCCATTTGATGTTGTCCCTGTGTTCTGCCATATTTGGATGGTCCTGAGACTGCCTGAGTTGTAGGCATCTGGGCTTGAGCCTCAAATCTAGCTCTAGCTATGATTCTTGATTGAAATGTTAGGGTTTGATCAGGACAGTATTAATGAAACCAACCAGGCCATTGGAGAGGTCTTGGTGGTTTGAGCAGACAATCTCCATTTGTTAAAAAGTTTCTCAGTAGATAGTCTTTCAAGAAATTCATTTGTGAAATCAGGAATTAATTTAAGAATAGTTATTGGTATGGAGAATTAGCAGAGATGGAGGGGTTGGATGGGACTGAGAGTGTTAGAGATTTGATAAAAAGAAGCAGTGGTTGTTGGGTGATGAGGAAAAAAAAATAAACAACACCGAGTCAGCATCCTTATGAAGCCAATCGTATAAACATTAGAGTATGTTTTTCAGTTTTTTAGGTTCTTAGAAATCTTCATGTACCCAGGTGATTTACAATTACTCTGTATCACTTCACATTTTTAGATGCAGAGCAAGACCTTCAGCAGTCTCAAACCAGGTCTTTCGAGAGGCAGGGTACAATTGTATTAGGCTTTTCAAGAGTCTACATTGTTTTCTAGATCCCATAGCATATGTGTTCTCCATAGAAGTTTGATCAGACAGCAAAAATCTCTTCGCTGATTTTTCACTGCTAGGAACTTCTGGTTTAATTTCTACTTTGTATATTAATTTCTACTTTGTATATTAATCAGCATACAAATATACGGCTATCAGAAGATTCTTGTGAACAATTTTCAACAGAAACTGATTTATTGCATAAACTTGTACCACTGAAATTTCTGTTAACATTCTACATGCATTAATGCTACTCAATAAAAAAAATAAATGCCCAGCCCATTGGGCTAGTTGATATTATGTATTTGTGGTTAGCAAATTTGGCACTGAAACCTGTTAAAAATTGCTGTCAGAAATATAATAGGACGATAATACAGGAAATAATTAAATACATGGCTAGAGAGAAATGGGATTTATCCAGTTCTAATAATGTCTAAATCATTTATTTTTTTTTTGGCATGGTCTCACCCTCAGCTTTTGGGTTCAGCCTCTCACTGCTGAAGACCAAATACAGCCATCCTGGAAAGTTGCATGATCCTGGTTTGAAATGCTTAACTCCAGATGACTCCCTATTCCCTTGTGATCTTGACTTGTATTTTTATATTGAAATGAAATTATTTTGCAAACATCAGTATTTTCATCAATTTGCATTGTGAAATTTATCTTTATTTGAATTCTTTTTATTCCACCTTCAGAACTTGGTTGGTAGTTTTAGCAGTTTCTTCCTATCTCCCTCACTAATCATTACCTTTAAAAAGGTAGGGCATCCAATTCTGTTCTCACGGTAATAATGTAATAAATATTTGTACCATTCGATCATCCATTGCATGTCAACACATCTGGATAAAGTTCTTTTGCAAAATATAATAATGATTAGGGTTGTACAAGGAGCGTCCCATCTGATTTCTGGCCAGATTCTCAACTTGGAAGTGCTTCCACCTACTTCACATTTGTCTGAGAAGCTTGTCCCTATTCATTCTTGATCCTAGCATATTATTCAGGAAAACTGCAGTTCTTCCTTCCCACTATCCAACAAAGGGGGAAATGAATCACAGAAGCACTTTAATTATACAGAACGAGACACCTCTAGTCCTGTTTGAAAAAGTCAGACCTTCCCATTCTAGGCTGGGTTCAGAGTTCATTCCTAACTGAAGTACAGAACGGTATTCTTACTGTACCATTCGACATAATATTTATTTATGATAAATAAATATTATGTTGAATGGTACAGTAAGAATATCATTCTGTACAGTACTTCAATTAGGAATGAACTTTGAACCCAGCCTAGAATGGGAAGGTTTTTAACTTTAATAGTGTTAATGTTGACAATAGGACAGAAGCGAGGTACTAGTACCATAACCCTTTATCCTCACATAGCAGTAAATATTTTAGTTTTATGGCATTTGAACAAGTCAGCTAACCAAGGCTCCTCCCCCTTCTTTTCATTTACAAAGCTATTTTGCACTCTATTAAAGCAGGAACATCAGTTAGGGATTCACTAACTTACATGCTTTCCTTCTTACGTATGGGTATGTTCTAGACCTCAATTTTCTTGAAACACTCTAACAGTACAAGGCACACAATTCTATATTGTGACATTTTCAAAATGTTTCTAATATCCAGTAGAACATAAAGTAGCAGAATGTAAGCATACAAGCAACCTACACTGAAATTATAAGAGACCCAGAAATTGTGAAGAAAGCTTTCTAATGGTAAAGGAAGATCCTTCATCCTAATTCCAGCAAATTGGAAGTATGGAAGACGTTTTTTAAGCTTAAATAAAACCATGTATTCTCAATGCTCCTAGCCGTATTCCTTTTATTGGTCCTCAGTGTACCATACAGACAACTCAGCCATTTAGTAGATTATAAACATTTTTAATTGTACCAAAATCACATTACGTGAGGACAGTTAATGCATAGCTCACAATTTTAAATCTATTAGCAGATGCTTTCTTTAAAATGAGTACAAAGTGCAAGATATAGTGTAAGTTTAGCTAAGAGAAAATTTGGTTTTAGTTCTTGGAATGTATTTTACTTCCACTTTTGCAGAAAAAGAGGGATGTTCCTAGATAGCCCACTATTAGCACTGTCCTCTCAAAAGACATTGTGCGATTATCATACCTTTTCCTCCTGATTCTTTGTGTGAGGAAAAGTCAGAAGCAGCAGGGGGAAAATCTGGGTATGTTCCTCCAGGAAAACAGTATCATCTGGACTCGCTGTGAAACTTTAGTAAACAGTAATTGCATAATAAATGCTTTGCCTGGAAGCACCCTCAGATTTCTGGTTTTTGGTTTTAAAAATAAAAGTACATTTATTTAAGAGGCACTTTTGTCAATTTTTTTTGAATATGGAATGTATACATGAGAAACTGGATCCAGCCTTGTCCTATTGATTTTACTGAGACTTAAGTAAACTGCAACCTGTAAGTTTCAATTATGTAAAAAAAAAAGATTTGCATAAACAAAATAACTTCCCTGGTTAGGAAAGTAATCCTATGTAAGCAAGCCAATACAAGAAGAAGCATTATAATGTGTGACTAGCAACATGCACATTGCTTCTGACATAAAAATGTCAGGGTGAATACAAAGAAGACTGCAGATCTACGTAAATGCCATTTTACGTAGGCATGAAAAAGGCACAAGGCATGAGTTAAGATTCTGTCCTCTGTGTTACTGTAGACTTTACTAGTCTTCTCCTCCACACAGCAGCAGCAGGCCCTTCCTGTAGTCACCAGATGTGTCTTTCTATAAAGCACAGGAGCAATCAGCAGTGAGTCCGTACATTCTCAAAAAAAGGGTATTTTTTCCAGCACTATTTATATCATTATCTTCTAGAAAATGGGGTACACAGTGGTGCACACAAACTATCAAGCAAACTATTTTTGCTCATCATAAATCTAGAGCTACAAAACCAATACTATCTACTTATCTTCCATTTGCAAACTAGTAAATGGTATGTTCTAACAAAAGGAGAGTTTAAATATGTGCTACCCTTAATCAAATGCTTACTCCAGAGCCAGTGTGTGGAGAGGCTAAGAGTAACCCTAACCCTAACTAGGAGTGTCAGGTTCAAGTCTACCTTCAGCTATGGGAGCTACTTAGGTGATCTGGGGGCAATCACTATCTCAGCCCTAATTGTTCATGGGGTTGGTATAAGTCTTGAGCACTGGAGGAAGAGTGGGATATAAATCTAACATATAAATAATAAAATAAATAAAACAAATTCCTCAATCAAGAAACCATGATTAAAATGCTTCTTTTTTAACTAACCTAGGCTGAAACATAACACAAAGCTTGGCAACCTGTAATACGTATATACTCTTCTGAAAATTATCACATGTAGCAGAAGTATTTTCTATTACAAATAATATGAATTAATCATAATGGATAAGATAAAATTTACCTGAATTACATGGTACAAAGATTTTGCAAAATCTCTTCTGAATGCCTGCCTGATGTCAAGTAGATCAATTTCACTCCTTGAAACCATGATTCTGATCAATGTATCATCATCAGTGCCTGCTCCCTAGTAAAACGAAGTTAAGCAATCAATTAAGGGCACCGAGCAGTAGTTCTACCAAGTCATGCTTGAGTCTAGCTTAACTCTTCCCACTGGAGCCACTAAGACAAATGTCTTATTCAACAAGCCATAGTTAAAACTAAATAATGACTTAGCATATTGTATGAAAATGGCCATAGTTCTGCAAATCAAGAGGAACAATTCATTTTTTAATGTTTATTGCTTTAATACAGTGGTTCTTAAACTCTTTGACCCAATTAACCCTTTTCCCAGTCTTAAATAGTGTCATTACCCCCACAAAAAAAAAACAGACTGTTGTTTTACACCAGTGTCTCAGCAGTCGCAATCCCAAACTGGATCCTCAACTTGCAAACAAGCAATTACAAACTGATCCATTAGCTCCACTATATGCTCAAATTACCACCTTGGGGATAATTACTTTCAGTTTAAGAGTCACTGCTTTAATACAACTTCAAAAAGAATATAAAATATGTGAATGCAAATAAAATAAAAATTGACAAAACAAATGAAACAGACTGACAAAGCCAAAAAGGCTAAATCAATGACTACTGCTATATAAAAATTGCTGCAACTTAGTTTTTAAGCAACATATTGAAAATGGACCATTTTCACCTCATGACAGTTCTTTACTGCAGATCAACTAATAATCAGCAATATCCAAATGTATATTTGAAATACTACACTGTATATATAACAAGCAATGAGAGAACTGGAAACATCCAGCTTTAAATTACCCTCAGTTCATTTTATTATCTCTTTTTCAACTATCTTCAACAGTAAACTAAGGTTGAAATCCTACAGATGTGTCCCTAAAATGTAAAGTTCATTGAATAAAATGGGCCTTATTTCTGAATAAATATACATGGAATAACAAGAAGCCAAAATATTCATGTTCAAGAAAGTAACTTAGATATTATCAATCTGAAATTGTTTAAATAGTAGCACTTGAAGATGTTGATTTTATTTAAAAAGTATTAATACTTACTTTCATTGCATGAAAGAGAGATTCAGCCAAATACGCAGGAACACTTCGGACACACTTCACTGGGAGAAGAAAAATAATCCATTTGAATTACAAACTATCATAGCGTTACTTTATCAGATGACAAGCAGCTATACAAATGGAATTTATTCCCCTGAATATAGGGAAGAAGTTTTAACAATAAATTATTTGATCCACAATTTCCATCACACATTATATATATTTAAGTAGAATTTACAGAATCAACACTTGACAATTCTCTGGTCAGGAGCACAGTGCAATCTATGGCACTGGATTTGCATCAAGGAGACCCAAGTTAATTCTTCATTTAACCAAAGAACGCACTGGGTGACTTTAAGCCAGTTGTTCTCTCTTAGCTCAATCTACTTTATAGTATTATTGTGTGATAAAACTGGGGTAGATATGAGCATATGGTACTTTTACTTTCCAGAGAAAAAGTGAAGCATATATGCAATCTATAATATAATTCCATGTCTATACAATCAGCAACAAACCCCAATCAACAAAAACATAAACCTATTGCTTAGTAAACACTCACAGAATTGCACCACCAATATTTTGTCCTGTTGGGAAGTTTAATATACAGGGATCCCCAACTCTTAGCTAGTAGATGCCATTAAATATGCCCTTGGGAGATAACAGTTAAGAAGCACCAATTTAGCAGAATACTACCTTCACACCCTTCCTGAAGGATGTTACCTATCAACATTCTTTTTATCTTTCTTTTAGGTAAGTTGGTATACTTCTAAATTAAGCATCTGGCTGCTGCTGACCATTTCGATTTTTGAAAAAAAGCTTACAAGGTCCATATGGTATTTTTGAAAATAAAGATGATGGTAAAAGTTTGCATCTGCTTTCAACCTACACACTTCCTGGATTTTTAGTCACATTTTTATAAAATGTTCAAGTCTGATAAAACAGGAAACTTCATGGCACTTAGGGAAGTGTCCCCAGGGCATAGGCTCCAAACTGGAGACCGTGATCTAAGCCTCCCCTTAACTCAGATTCCTAATAGGATAACCAAGGCAGTTTAATGATCTCACCAGATACCTCCTGTGCACCAGAGTCAACAATGCAGTCCCCCTTGTGTATCCCTCTGATATCCTTAAGAAGTACTTCCACCCCTCCAAAAATAACAAAATAAAATAAAAATGTCCAAAATATCAAGAAATCAAACTCTCATGTGATTCTAGTGACCTTGCACAAAATCTTGGGAAACTACCAACATACTGTCACTAAGTATCATCATCATTACCAGAGGGCAAGAGCCAAAGAGACAAAAAGTAAAGTCTCCTACTGAACTCTATTTTATATAAAAACTAGCACTATGTGAAACTTGAAAGGAATGGTCCTTCCCTTCCCTTCCCTTCCGCTGTTGTTCAGCCTCCCAGTCCTGAGGGAGATTCAGCAGGGCTCCTGTTGCCTGTGATATGCATAGCAACACAGTTGCCACCATCGCACAGCTTTTCAGGGAGCTTTGAGCTGGCTTGTCCTTCTACATGGACATGAATTTCCAAAGTTCCTGGCCAGCATGATCATGCCATTTTCCTTCTCCATTGACTGGCTGACTGGTGACTGAGCAGGAACTTTCCATCTAAAGAGGCTTCGTCTGAGCAGCTGCAAGGCACAAGCGGTGACATCACTTAGGAGTTATCAACTGCTTGAAGGAGTTAGGTGTGCTTTGGAGCACATACAGCACACATGGCCACAGCGCCACAACTCATGCCACTCTGTTTAGGTGACTATGAGCGGGCAGCTGCTTCATTTATAGCATGACCATCCATGCCACAGCTGCTCAGCCCAGTGCCTCTTGGTCTTGCAACAAGGGATTTTGGATGTGTATCTATAGCTTACGGAGCAACAGAACTACTCTCTGCACTGCAGTTGCTCAGCCCAGAGCCCCTGTGGCTTGTGCTGAAGGTCTTCCAGATTGGGCAACTTTGGAGTATGTTGCCAGCAATCCAGAAACCACCCAGACTGGAAGCTCTTTGGCCAGAGCTGAGGGAGAAAACAGACAGGAAACTTCTCCTGTAACACTGGCTTGAAGTGATTTGAGCCCATCCAAATCACTTAGTTAAATAGAATCTATGTTGCTTCACACAGGCCTAGTATATACAAACTTAAGATTCACATATGTTACCAATTGCCAGAAGCAGCTTCTCTAGTGCACCAGATGTTTCACGATCAATTGTTTCTTCAATTTGAAAACCAGAAATAGTCATGTATTTGTCAAACACTGAAAAATCAAAAACAGGAGTAAAAGATAGATGGTAATTACATTTTAACTATTACGTATTATTTATTTTCAGCTTCTTCAAGCAACCATAGAAAAACACATCCAAACCCACGCATATTCCTCAACCTATGGGCAGAACAAGGCAAGTAGGTTACAACAGCAGGAAATTTAAATATTCAGAAACAACATACGTATAAATTCATTCCACATCAGGGTGCATTTATATACTTATTAAAGTTGTTATTAAAAACACCTATCACTACTCTTTTCAGTACTACTCACCCTTTCTTAAGTGAGATATACTTCGAGTTCCCAGAATGGTGATAAATTTTTCTTCATCTGTTCCCCATTTCAGTTCCCCAGCTCTAAACAGCAACTGTCAAAATAAAAAGAAAAGAAAGTTCATCATTAATTAATGAAAAGAAATGGTAAGATTTTTTCTGTATTCTGAATAAAGCCATGGGTGATAAAGATAGCGCTTATCTTGGGTAAGGGTTCAATATTAGATTACAAGTCTACTGGAGAACTTTTGAACCATCCTTAACACAACTAATATTTTTGCATTCATTCTTTTGGTCACTTCAATATGATTCCCAATCACAATCTTCCCAATTCTGCTACCCTCCAAATACCACCAACCTCAATAAGAACCAGTATTATTTTGGTCCCTTCTAATTTTCTCTTGAGACAATAGCTTCACATTGTGGAATGTGGACAAGGCATCATATGAATGTTCCATGATTAGCATTTCAAATGCTTTGTAAAAGAGAACATAATTCTAGATGCCAGTCTTCTGTACTAAAAAAAATTCCACAATTTAAACCATCTCCTAGAATAAACCATGTAAATGATCAAAAATATGGTAATTTATTTTTATACCATGACCCTTGGGGCAGTTATTAATCACTTTAATGTTTCCTGATCCCATTTGTTAATTACTATGCAAATAGCTATGCACGCCAAAAAGGAAAACACAGTCAATGTAGCAAAAACTAACAAATTCATTTTCATGGCTGTCTGTTTCTGTTTAAAAGTATGCAGTAGGTTCATCAAAATGACACATCATTTCTTAACTTAGGCTTCAAATATGATCTTGTCAAGTTTTACAGAGCAAGTTCCACAATGAAGAACTCTTAGGAGAATGGAAAAGGTTTGCCTCTTCAATTATGCTAAGATTGAGGGATATTCAAAAGTCCAGGCAAAGCCAACATGAATACAGAAACATGTTCCTGCCTTCTTTCCCAATTCAGACCTAGGGTAGGGAACAGAAGTGACTCCACAAATGCATTCAGCTTTAGTGCTAAGTTGGAGACAAAGTCTGATCTAGCTCATTCAGTTGTACAGATACCCCAACCACTGACAGACTGCAGTCAATCCAAAGTAATGGACAAGATAGTATCCCCTAGTCATTTCATATATTGAAATTGATGGTTGGCAATTATATCTTATTTCAACATTGTCTACAAAACAACAGTTAAATTGAGAGGCAAGTGTATGGCCAAAGACTATCCATAAAATGTATGGCCAAAGAGGAATCTGAGCCAGGTCTGTTTAATGCCCCACACTGGGTCACAGTAAATACTTTCACAACAAATGCCAAATGTGTGAACCACAATGGTATATTTTGCCAAATTTAGTACCAACTCTCTTCTTCAAGAATTTGCTTCTACATTACATTCTTGTAGCATTTCCAGCTTTATTAGCTATCTCCAAATATCTAAGCCCAAGTTAACATTGAGAATAGGGCATCCATGGGAAGAGTGCCTGTGCCAAAATAGTCAAGACAGTAGTCAAGATGTCTAAGCAATCAAGCCATCTTGACTTTTCGACCACCACCCCCATGGACACCCCGACAGATAAACAGAAAGCTATTTGCAACAGAAAAAAGTTTGCAAGACTGTCTCAAAATTATCAGATGTAAAAGAGATATTATGAAAAAGCAGGAATTGCCTCATTAAGAAAAGAATTCCAGTTCAATAACTTTTTTAAAACTGTCATTTTTGTAATTAGCCTTTCTTTTTTTCTAAAATTTGTTTTCCTCCAAGTAATATATGTAAAATAATGTATAAAATTAATCTGCTTCCTCTTTTAATGTGGCTGTTTTTAAAATGTCCTATCTATCTGATTAAAAGAGGATTCTAAGTCCAGCTCTTCATAAAAGAGGGTAAATAATGATCAGTGAGATATGCCATCTATGAGATCCATTTTCTGGAAACAAAAGTGGCTCGTACATCAAAAGCGTTAATGGCTTCTCAAATGCTTCTCCAGAAGAGAATGATTTAGTACCATCTCTATATTTAAGTTTAATTTCAGAACAACCTTATGGCAAAGTATACTTTCATTTATTATTTTAATTCCAGATTTAAAATGATAAAGCAGAAAGGATAACTTTATTCTTAACTTGCTATATAAAGGAGAATTATTAGGAAAACTAATGCCAAGCATCAAGAATTAACTGAAATTTGAGCAATAAGCTAGTATAACCATGTTGGAAAAGCTCTTGTGTCCAATGTTTTACAGGTAGTCCTCGGGTTACAGCTCTAATTGGGACTGGAATTTCCATCACTAAATGAAGTGGTCGTTAAGCAAAACATCACATGACCACACACTTAGCAACAGCAGTTCCAGCAGTCCACATTGTGGTTGTCAGGCCAGGAACATGAGGTCATTAGGCAAGGACCTCACGCTTCTCCTGCCCTACACAAATTGCCTCAGCTTCAACTCCCCCCACCCATCTCCCCCCATCTCTGCCCTTTTGGTCGCCCTGCATTCCACCACCTACCCCTGCTGCCCCCCACTGCCGTTGCCTCCAGCTGATCTGGAGCTGAAATGGGTGGTTCATGCAGGGCAGGAAACCTTGACCATGGGATACTGCAAGTGGTCATAAATGCAGACCAGCTGCCAAGCACCCAAATTTTGATCATGTGACCACAAGGGCACTGCAACAGCCAGAACTTTGAGGACCGGTTGTAACTTCCATTTGTTCAGTGCCATCATAACTTCAAATGGTTGCTGAATTAATGGTCGTAACCCAAGGATTACCTGTACGTATTACAAGCTCAGTTACTGTCAGCCTTGCAAGATAATCCAGACAAGAAACACACCCAGAAGTCCTAGCTCTTACTTCATTGTAAGGTTACAGTAACAAAATCTTGCAAGTCTAAAAGTACATCTCTCACTCCTTGCCTTTACAGTCCAAGAAACTAGGAAGGGACCCTTCTGAGATGTTTGCCACACCCCCATTCCTTCTTAGGACTCAGCTGCCTTTGTCCAACCGCTGTCTAGTCTGCGGCTCTTCCTCTTGTCTCCCAAGGTCATTCCCACATGCCATTACAGGTATCGATATTATTCATGTAATTATCTCCTGGCAGAAACAATTCTGTATCATTCTAACTTTGCTATTCAATTGGCATAGATAGCCAAAAGGTAGCTAATAATAGCTATACCATTTTGGACAGCCTCACAAACAACTCCTCAAGAGCCTTTGCCCATTCCCTGCTTTACTCATGTAGACTCCTCCCAGCCCCTCCGCATGACAGCACATACCACTTGTGAAGGATCTAGGACTTGGCTACACCAAGAAGGTACTCATGTGCTATTTGGTAACTGGCCAATACTAGGATCTGTATCAAACAAGGCATCAAAAAAAAGTAGAGAACGAACAATGAAAGGTGCTAAAATGGATTTGTTGATATCTGTTGAAAGCAGACAAATATAATCAATATAGTAGCAATATTATGGACATGAAGCTTTCACTGGGGCTGGCTTTCTTCTGTCACAAGCCATGTCTATACTAAAAGGCCCCTTTGCCCCATTCTTCTCTTTCTTCTTGCAAACTCATCAGGCCCCAACATGTGATTTAAGTTTATGGAGAAAAAAAGTTACTTAAGCCACTGATTAACCTTAGTACTAGCTTCTCTGTTATATTGGAAGAATCAAATATGAGGATCTCATCATACCTACAGAGAAGCCAGCACCGAGTTGACAAATGTAGAATGTACATATTTTTCATTATATCAACAAATCCATTTTAGCACCCTTCTACACTGATCCTGAAGCCTTTTGTCTTTTCTTTTCTGGGAAGCCCTACATTTTCCAACCATCTGAACCTTAAACTTCTGTTGACAGAAATCACTGTCCTATGAGGAAACAGTTAAATTACTATAATTAACTATAAAGCTTATCTGATCTAAAAAGCAGAATGATCTAACCAATAATTTTGTTGCTACCACTCCTTTTTCCTGTTTGTAAACCAAATATTAACAAAGCAACAGAGCAATAGAAAACATTCACCAGAAGCTTTTGCTTCTCTAAGATTCTTAGAAGACTTGTACTCTCTGTGGCAGACTCTGGATTATAGTTACTTTGAAATAATGTTAGGCAAGTAGTTCAGCCCTCCTTCTTATAAATCCTCCATACACTATGATTAATATTAATTTCATGTCATATACCAAGATCAGCCAGTATAGTGTTAACACCCTCTTCTCCATCTGGAGGTCTTTCATATCTATCTATCTATCTATCTATCTATCTATCTATCTATCTATCATAATCAATCAATCAATCAATCAATCATATTTATATAGCCGCCCATCTCACACAAGGTGACTTTTGGCAGCGTACAACGATTAAAAAAATGAATACATAAAAACTACTACATATAAAAAAACAGTAAAAACACACAAAACAGGAGGGGATAAAATTAATAAGGGAGCCATCATAAAATGTCCCCAGTCCCCTGGCAGCCCCAGGCCTGATCACATAGCCAGGTCTTGAGGGACTTGCGGAATGTTAAGGGGGATGGAACTAATCTCACTTCCAGGAGGAGAAGATTTCACAAGGCAGGTGCCACAGCAGAGAAGGCCTGCCTCCTGGGACTCGCCAAATGTAATTCTCTAGCAGACGGGATCCACAGCATGCCTTCGGTGCCAGATCTGATGGGATGGGCAGATGTAACCGGGGACAGGCGGTCCCTCAGGTAACCCGGCCCCTCTTATATGTTTGACTTTAACTCCTATAATCTCCAGCCCATCATACTGAAAGGGTACCAGGTTATAAAAAACTGGTACAGTGAATAAGAGTCAAATTGGAAACACAGAGACTAAGTACTATCTTGCAAAAGTGCTGGGGGGAGTCTGAGTGAATAAAGCAGGGAATGATCAGTTATGAACCTACCAATAAACACAATGTTTGCTCTAGCCAAATCAGCCTAATCTATCTCACTAGACCAGTGTTTCTCAACCTTAGCAACTTTAAGATATGTGGACTTCAACTCCCAGAATTCCTGAATGGCTGGGAGTTGAAGTCCACATATCTTAAAGTTGCCAAGGTTGAGAAACACTGCACTAGACAATCTTTCATTTCTTGGATATAACTAGAACAATAAATGAAATGCATCCTAAATGATATCTGTAGTTGCTGAAAATATAGCCCACCAATATCTGGAGGGCAGCTCTTGCTCAAGACTGTTCAATAGATATAAGTGAGAAACTTGTATTTAGCAGAACCTCTCTGCAAATAAAGCAAGCCTGAACATCCCATCCTCCTTTTCCCATTTCACATACAAAAAGCAACAACTGGAGTTACAGGTTAAAAAGTAACTACTCTGCTGAGTTCGGGTCAGTTCCAGGTGGTTTCTTGGACTCCAAGAAGTTAGACCTCCATAACAACAGAGAAGTGGTTTGGTAGTTGCCTCCTCTTCAAGTCATAATCATGTCTGATTCTGCTTACCTTGTTAAGATCAGTCAAGGTTGGTTAGATGCTGCCACCTACTTAGATACCAGATTTATAGACTTCAGTACAAAAATAGTACATGCTGTGGAGATTTCTGGGACAGCAACTCAAAACTGATGTCTTTTGGAGCCATGAAATAGAGGAGTAAAACATACCCCCATTTCCATTTTTTTTTTAAAAAAAAAAGAGGGCAGTTATAAACTCTTCAAGCTCTTATTACCAACTTTTTCATTTTTGTAGAATACCATCTTCCAGAGCTATTTTGAGGAATGGAGGTTTTGGTCACAACTGTTTATGTTCCTAAAACTAAATGGTGCCTGCTGTCTCAAAAGAGCTACTTGCAGGCACACATACACAAACTAGAAACAATTTACTTCATATAGTTTAAGAATGGAACCATACAATTCAGGGAAACATCAGGGGAATCTACCACTGATTCCAAAAAACCCGATTCAATTATTTGCTTTTGTTCATATAATGCAATTATTATACAATTATGGTTCTTCATACAAGGGAAAATTATCTAGAATTCCTGGCTTCTCCACAGTAATGAAGCATAACTGCAAAAATTGCCAGTACCTTTTCCATATTAGAATCAAGCTCTCCTCAAGTGAGTAAACTCTTTACTTTCTTATGTCCTTATGATGCCATTTTAGATATGTTTAGGTGAAACAGGAAGAGGAAATCTTTACCTACCTGAGCATCTTGCTCAACTAGACTTTCTTTAATCTGGCCATCAGGGTCTCTATTAGCCTAAATGGAATACAAGGAGAAAGTTTATGCTATGACTCTGTGAATCAAAACTGTAATTAGACAGAGTTTAAAAATCAGTCATAATCAAGTCTTCTGTGCCTGGATTATCTTTTCTTTTTTTTTTATAGCATATACTTTGTACATAGCCCAGGTGATTCTTGTCTATAATACAGGATGCTATGTGGCTTTTGAGCTTTAGGTGCTGAATTAATAGGCCGAAGACATGAAAAAATCTCTATGGGAAAGTGCCCTAAACTGCCAGTGTTACTAAAAGTGCAGCACAACTGCAAGAAGACAGTACCAATAAATACAGAAAAATGGAAGTCAATTCAAGACAAGAGGTAAGGAAGAAAAAGGTCTGGAAAATACCAATGCATGCATGGTATTTCTTTAGTCATATTTTGGAACAGAAAGATTCATCAGGTTAGGCAACCTGCAGCCCTACAGCTGCATGTGACTTCCTAACCAATGCACATAAGCTATTACCAGAACAGGTCAATGTCTGAACCCTTTGTTCCTTTCAATTTTGGTGCTACCCAGTTCCAAACTGACACTGGGTGTCTCAAAATAAACCTTGTCCTGAAAACACCCATACACAATGAAGTTTTTCATAATTAATCAACCCAGGGGAAAAAAATGTGCACTGGCATGTAGAGATTCTAGTCTCAAAAAAGTTCTTTTCTGTGTTTTAAATGTACATTTTAGGAGCTTACTTGTAGAAGAACTACCAACATTCGCTGATAATAGCCAGAAGTATCTGATGTTATATGATCTTCTAAATCAGCTTCATATTCTGCAAAAAGACAATACATATGCATTACTAAACAAAATTTTAATTTAAAAATAAAGAATATTCCAGTTGTTAAGAGTTATACACGACTGATGGTTTTCTTTACACAAAGATCAGTCACTTTATAATTCAGAAAATTCATCCCTGTACACAACATATTGAGCAATTTGGCTAACAGATTTAAGTCTCCTTACCAACCATGTAAGACAAGCTTCTCAGATGAAAATTATGACCAAGCAAACAGGGAGATCAAACAGGAGTTGGCAAGGGAGTTCAACTGTGGTGAGGAAGCAAAAGAAAGAGGAAGACCCATAGAGGGGACAGACTGCTAATTGACTGCCACTGTTTCTGACTAGTGCTGATTTTTTCTTGACTGATGCTGTTTCCTAAGTGCTGCATATTGTCTCCGATTGCCCGTTGTGTATGAGTAGAGCACTGCTTCCTGCTGACCTAGTTGAAGCAGTTTCAGGGAACATATACAGAAATCACCTCCCAGATAGCAACTAACTGAGCAAATGAACAGGAAGTCAAGAGAGAGACTCATTTGTTTGTTCTTTATTCATACATCCTACAAGTGTAGACTGATTCCCTGGAAGACAAGCTGAAGGTAAACAGGCTAGACAAAACTGTACACACATACACGCACACAACTTATCTGAAAAGTTGAAGAATTCTTAGATTGGACACAGGAAGTCCTTGCAGAGGGACTCCAACCCTAAAAAGTCTCCAAGAAGACAGAAGAAATCAGGCAGAAGGGATGGAGAGATGCAGGAATTTAACTGCCAAAAAGATTCTTATTCTCTGGAGTTTCAGAATACAGTAGATTCCAGGCTCTCCCCAAGTGATGGTTCTGGAACCCTGGATGAAGAGCAGCTGTCACAAACCTCAGGACTTAAGAAAAACACCTAGAGCAGAGTTTCTCAACCTTGGCAACTTGAAGATGTGTGGACATCAACGCCCAGAATTCTGGTAGTTGAAGTCCGCACATCTTCAAGTTGCCAGGGTTGAGAAACACTGCCCTAGAGGTTCTGCAAAGAGAAGGATCTGTGCCTTTGTCCTGAACAAGAGAAAGTAATGGATGGTGGTGACTGGACACTTGCTACTGAGAGGGACTAAAGTAGTCTGTTGCTGAGAAAGTCTATCAATAGAAGTATGATCGATAGATACTAGAAGTACAACTGCACAGCATTTTAAGAATAAAACAAAAGACGGGGAGGAGACTTAGAAAATGGTTATGGATGCACAGGGAGCTTTCAACTGAGCTAAGAGTTACAAGGGAACATATACAGGAAATGGAAGATGGGCGCAATCATCAAGAAGCCCTACCAGCACATTGCTAATAAGTGCAAAAAAAGTCAGAAAATGTAAAACACGAATGGAACTGAAACTTGAAAAGGAAGCCAAGGCACTTTTAGCCATGTCACTACTAAAAAAAAAAAGGTGGGGGGGGACAGGACTGACTGCCACTTCAGAAGACAGTAGGATATTACTGAAGTGAAAAACTGGATAAATGGTTTCTAGATGGAAATAATATATTATTACTATAAATAAAGGCTTTCAACGTAAAATATACAATAACTGATTTGATAAATCAACATTTTTTTTCATTTTACACTCAGCTTTAAACTGTTGATAAAGAACTGAGGATATTTTGAATAAAATAAATCTTCCAAAATTTTTTCAAATGATTGCTTGAAAAAATAATTGATATTATTAAATTTAAGACGACTGAGGGAGAGCCTCTGGTCATGATATTGTTATCTTAAGAACAGACTAATTAAATAAATGATATTTTTCATGTGTGGAAACAGCTGAAAGGTTGGTTAGCTCAGTTGATTCTGAATTGTGTTTTATTTCCTGTCCTAATTCTTCAAAACAATCACATACAACTGTCTGCATCAGATGCAATCCAAAACATTAACTTCTCAGAAAAATGACCCGAACAGTTCAATAAATGAGCAAGTAAATATTTCTCTAATTTCTATGTTCATATAATGATAAAATCCTCTTTGCTACAAAAAGTATCAAAAGACTGAAAAGTGTAATTATATAGTCTAAAGCACTTAACAAGTACACAAACTAAGCTGGAGCACCTCTGACCAACTTTTATTCCAGGAAGAATTGAAACAACACATTATATTCTGCATAGCATGTATTTTTGGAATTTTACATATTCCCCACCCCCCAAAACACCCCACACTCCCACGATCAAAAGTTACCTTCCTGATAAACTCGCTTTATATTCCGGATTTCAGCAGGTGTCCGAGATGCAAGAATTTCAGTCAAGACTTTTTCATCAGTTCCTGCCCCCTGAAACCAATGCAATGGGTTCATGAAATCGTATCATCTTTGCTTAGTATTAACAGCCAAAAGGATTGATAGTTCCTTCTACAATTGTGCTTTCATGCTGCAATTCCAGATCAGAGTTTTTACTTTACATCCAAAATGTAATTCTTCCAAATAAAATACTTGCATAACTCCAACATATTTGAAATAAATCCATAATGTTCAAGACTGCCAAGTTCTCTTTCCTAACCACCGTATGACCCATAAGGGTGGGTGAAATCACAGAAATAGATTCCACACTGACTCAGACAGGAAATCGTGGCAGGGCTTATTGCTGAAATTTGAATTCCTGTAAAACGGTCCTTTCCTCCAACAGATTTGCTGAGCAGTTGTTTTAGCTCAGAAAAGTTCAGATTGTCTTTCTTTCATATCTTCTTCAGAATTCTAAGATATTCCAATCTTCCAGGTGTGCAATGAGACAACAAACATTTCATCTCAGGTGTACTGGATGCTACGTCCCTAAGTTCATTTTTCATTTCCTCTCTATATATGTCTCCTCTCTACCAACTCTTGGTATAAATAAAGAAGAGAAAAATTAAAGACTTTTGGTAGTAGTAGATTAATATAATTAATACATCTGTCTGCCAAGATTGCTTTTTGAAAATCTGAAACTTTACTGTAATTGGCATATTTGTTCAGCAAGTAATAAAACCATGTTACATTTAATGAAGGAAATTGATATTTTCAATCTTGTTTGATATTCTAGTCTATATAACTTTTATAAACAATTGTATCAGAGGCTGCAATTCACTTTCCCAACCAGCAAATGGCATAAGCAGAAGGGTGACAGAACCACTGGAAGGGATGGGAGTGACTTCTTCTGCCTATATTTTAGTTTACAAGGAGGTTTTAACCCCACATAAGAATAGAACTGTCTGGAAACACACAAATCTTTAGACGCCCCCTAAACCCTCCCCCCAAACATTTCAAAGCCATGCCATCGAATTTCAGTGGAAAAATGGCTGAACTTTCTGGAATAATTCTGGGGTTCTGGGGTATCAACAGGGTTGCCAAGGGGTCACATACAACCTACTGGTTGTAAGTTACCCATCTCAGCCTTAGGAAATTACTTTCAGAGAATGAGGATCATAGTGACGAAACGCAACCATATCTCCAGTGATACCAGAGGGACCCAAAATAAGATCTTCACCACAGCATGTAGGCAGGTTGGTAAAGGAGAAAATGGCCCCTCCTTCAGGTATCCAGATAACTATCATTTCTCCTCCAGTCAGGGTCCCATAAATGTATCTGCAGTTACGAAGAGATGTATGATAGCCATGGGCTTTCCAGAAGAAAGCTTCTTGAAAAATGTATAGTTCTAGCCGCTGAGGCAGGAAAGTAAAAAATAGTGCAATTGGATGGCATGGGGGAAACTATCAATGATTGCTTTCTCTAGGCTTCAAAATCTAAACAGATCTATTCATTGTGCAACCACTATGGAATTAATAAGTCTTCAATCATTAACACAGAGTGACTGACATTAAAATTCCTTTCCAAAATCACCTGTTGCTTGTCCTGTAGTAGAGAACAGGAAGAAAAATTACCTGATTTCCATTCTATTCCTGTTCTTTCTTCTGTCCAGCACCTTATCAATTTTATCACTTGAATCAGTGATAATAGCTTAGCTTTCTTCCACTGACTCAATAAGTTAACCTGTTTCCATCTTCCTCCAAATATTAGCATTAAAAATCAATATTTGGCTGCAATACTATGTAGGGATTGTTGCTGAGTGACTGCATTGGCAAAGAAATGTCCTACTATCACAAGGTTCCACGGAATATTTTGAGTAATATTTTTAACACCCACACTGAATTTGAATGACAGCAGCAAATTGTGTCTAGAACAATATTAATTGCCCACTACATGCATATTGTAGAACAGTTCACTGTGTGAGCTGAAAAGAGCAGCCAAAACAATCAGGGCAGGGGAGCTGGAATGAAAGAGGGCTGAAGTTTTTGGAGGGGAAAGTTAAGTAGGAAAAAGGTAATAAAAGAAGATGGCATGTTAAAAAGGTATGTAGTGATGGAAGATGCAGAGAAAGCGGGGGGGGGGCGGTTTCTCTATCACTGTACTAAGAACTGGACTCATCCGGGAAGCAAACTGACAACAGTAGTTAGAGTTTGCAAATTAACATAAAGAATTCATGGTTGTATTATAAGGCTATGCAGTAATTTGAATTTACAGGCAAAAAGGTTCCCTGTGATCTTGGAAAAAGGTGCAGCTGCTTTATTGTTCCTCAAAGGTGCTACATTTGCACCCTTATGCACTCTGAAGCTTCATTTGTATTCAAATCCAAATCCTGCCTAGCCCTATTATAATACGCTGATGACCACTAGCTTAGATATCTTGCAAAGGGAATTCAGTCAAATTAATCAAATAGAAGTTTGTTGTAATTATGAGCTTTTAATATCTAGGACTGTGCAACAAAATGTTTCAGTGTGAAGTGATTTTGTTCAGGTGTGCCTATTCGCCATTCCATTCCACTTTTATCAATTTTCTTTTTACCCCAACCATCAAATAGCAGCTACCCAAGGAACGTCTATCCCTTAAGAAACTTTTTCCCCCTATTTGGGAGTTTATTCCTCTGAATGGGTAGCATAATATGGCTCCCTGATTCCACCTACATTTAAACACTTGCATTTCTTAGTCAGCTCCTTACAGCACACTTTACTTTTGTCATTGGGGTTATTTAAAATCCCAGGCCATTATGTTTTGTTTAACAAATCATGATTTAATGCAATATATATCTGATCCTCCCTTCCAAGGATACTTTTTTCCATTCACCTTCTATTTGCTGTTTCATTCTTTTTTTCTTTTTCAATTCTCCGGCCACCGAGCAGTCCTCGTTCTTTCCCTAAATCTTTTTCTGTGAATCTCAATTTCCTGGGTTCTACTAATCAATCAATCAATCAATCAATCAATCAATCTCTCTCTCACACACACACACACACACAGACACAGGTGGATGGTGCTATTTTAGCTCAGTAAGCAGAAGCATTCAAATATACTTCAAAATACCGAGTGCTGGGGAGCAAGAATGAAAGTTGGCTATTACCTTCACATACAGTTTGATGTTTTCTGTAAGCATTTAGCTGACTGCTATATTGGACACAGATTTCTTCTGCCCCTTCTTACTTCTTTGTACACAGTGTGTTTAATTACAAAACAGTTGTAAGCAACTGCTTAAAAATTACCCATTAGATGCAAAGCAGCATAAACTGAAATTCAACCATAAGTGTAATTTAAAAGGAGCACTGTGACCTGCAGATTATATTATAAATGGCTTTATAATACATACTCTTATTCAAGCGCATGAGTAAAACTAAAATCTGTGGATATGAAAGTAATTTTTTTATTAAAATAAAAACCAACACTATAACTAAGCAGATCAATTGTCATAATTGTTAACTTTACAATTAAAAGGGAAGATTCCATCCTAGATAAATGAACACTTTTTTTTAAATTTTGTGCCATTCATTTTACCTTAATAGCATGTTTTAGTGCATGAGCATCATAAATCCGTGCAGGTCTCATCAGGGAAACCACGAGAGTCTCCAGCTTGCCTGTAAGTTCTGATTTTAGGTCATCATATAAATCCTAGTTGACAGAATGAAGAATGAGTAATTAATGAGAAATACTTATCAATAACAGTCCTTCAATTATACAAATTAGAGTATCACTTGTGTTATTAATCTTCCATCAGATTATATATACAGTATATATTTACAAAGAAATGAAGAGCATGAGAAATATACAAGTAATGACCAGCAGACCAGAAACATTAACCATCATGAAATCTGTTATATATATAAGCACAAGTAGAATCACCTCCTTACCCTGCCATATAAGGTTTTAAAAGCTACTGCGATTTCCTGACGCTGAGCATTGCTTCTGCATGTTAGAATCTTCAGGATTGGCTCTTCATCAGTTCCTTAAATTATGCAAGTTAAAATAAAATCATTCATTGAAAGAACAGCAATAGTTTATAAATGAATGCAAATGAACACTGAAAATTTATATTATGCCTGAATATTCATATTCTAGAAATCCTATGTTACTGGGAAAACTCACTATAAATGTACAGGTAGTCCTCGCTTACCGACCATAATTGGGATCACTCAGTCACTACGCGAAGCAGTCACTAAGTGAAACATCACAATTTTACTTCAGCTTTCCTATGAAGGTTGTAAATGCAAAATTAAATGAGGCAGTCACTAAACAAGGTCTATGTGTATGTTATAATTGGTTCTCTTTCTCTTTTTACATATATTGATATAGATATTCACACACATATACATACATAACCACACACACGTATATTCAGCGATCAAAAAAAGTGAAATGTATATCATGTGGAAGTCTGAGCTGTCACCCACGAAAATGTTTGCATCAAAAAGATGCATTTTTAATATTTATTTATTGATTTTATTGATTACATTTGTATGCCACTCATCTCCCCTGGATATCCATTTAATATCCATCCCTTTACTCTTTTAAAGCATTGTTCTCCACCAAATTTGTGTGGATAATTGAGGATAATTATCAAGGACTATGTTTCTTTTCAAATCTGTTGCTTTAGCATCATTTAAAAGAAGAACAGAAGCAAAAACTGGCAGTAAAACTTGAAGTAATCCCAGCTGACACCACACAATTAGGGAGTCAATTGGATTTAACTATGTGACCACTTCATAACAGAGAGCATGTATACATACCCTCATTCAGAACAAGCACTCAACAACACTGCACAGCTAACTGGATTTGAATGGGCAAGCATTATTGACCAGCAAAAATTTTCTTAAAAGTCTCCCTCCACATTTCAACTTACTATTTGCCTCAATTTTTCCAGGAGAATAAATAAATCAGTATAAATCAACATGTTTAAGGACAATTTCTGTTTCCTACTCAGTATCTGGCCATCAATTGTTTTGTATGAATAAAAGTTAAAATAAAGTTAAGATACTGAGATAGTCCTTAACATTTCAGGAATGCCAGTAAAAAAACCCTAATGATCATACTAAAACAATAATTCTATCATCCTGAAGAAGGTTCTACACAGTACAATTGAAATTATGTTCAAAAGTACAGATTAATAGTTATATCTGTACTGGGACTCAGTCATACTCACTATCTGGCCATCAATATTTGTTTTGTATGAATAAAAGTTAAGATAAAGTTAAGATACTGAGATAGTCATTAACATTTCAGGAATGCCAGTAAAAAAACCCTAATAATCCATACTAAAACAATAATTCTATTGTCCTGAAGAAGGTTCTACACAGTTCAACTGAAATAATGTTTAAAAGTATAGATGAATAGTTACATATTTACTGGGACTTTGGTCAGAACCAACTTGGGTAGTATATCTAATTTTAGGCGCAGCCATTCAGAGAAACTGGAACGTGTTCAAAGAGCAACAGTGGCAACAAGGGGACTATGAAGAGATACCAAGGAACTGGGGATGTTTTAATTTGGATTCTTATACCACATAAGGGGTTGGACCTAATGGCCCCTTCCAATTCTATGCCTGTTTTTCTTAATGTGTCATATTAACTTCTGCTTATGCAAATATCTATGAAAAAAGGCCAAGTCAAAGTAGGAAGCAGAATATAGCCCCCTACTTGGTGACCTCACTGATACATTTCTGATCCCACCTTAAGGCCTATTTTCAACTGTATCCAATATCCAATCAGAATCCTATAAAGAGAAACAGGATGAATCCAATGCCCTTGACTTCTATCTTGTCCTCACTATCCTTTTAACTGTTCACACTGCAGAAGAAAGCCAGCTCTATTTTTGAGCATTCCCTGAATGGATTAGTGCCTGATTCTAGATCATCAGGGAGCCTACATGATGAAGATTCCCTGCTATCAAAATGTCAGCACCAATGCATCACAGCCAGGGAAGACAGGGGATGGCTACAGAGAGCTCATCTTCCCACTCCTTTTCACATGACTGTAACTGTATGTAGGGAAAACTTTCAATAGGGCTTTATTTTGCTTCGGCTTACCAAGTCCTTTCATTGCCTTACGAAGAACTTCAGCATCAGCTCTGGCATCAAACCCAGGGAAATCCTTTACAGTACCTCTTGTATACTAGAAGAAAAATAAAATTATGTTCATGCAGCACCCTTTTAGTGACTTTTATCACAAAACTGTTAATCAAAGAAGCATCAGTTATAAAATCTAAATGATGACCATTTAGAAAAGAAAATCACCTGCTGTATGTTGGACAGTAATTAATCCAGATGATCTAGCACAATTTGCAAACTTATGTCAGGACTAAAGTAGTGAATGCAAAGCTTTCTTACACGGCAAAAGCCTGAACTCAAATATTATCAATCAGATCTTGAGCAAAGCTTGTAGAATTTGGAGGTTTAGGAATATGATCTCCAACATTCCTAAAATAAGGTAGGGAAAGCTTACAGAGGATGGCTTTTGAAATTATGTCCCATCCCTTTACTAGCAGAGGATGGGAAGGCATCTGTAGTCTCTTCTATGTAACAAAAGGATGTGTTGTGTCTGTATCTGTTTATGCACACTGTTACAGACAAGAAAGGAAAGAAAGACATTTTCCATAGTTTACTGATGAAACAGGTGTTGAACATTAAAAATTGTTTTCCCAGAAGACCATTAATAAGAAAATATTTTAACAATAGCTTCCTGGCAGCTCGTTCATAGCACAATTGTATTAAAAAAGAATTCATATTCTGCTCATTATTCTAATCTTCATACCCTGGATTCCTCTGTGATTAGTTTATATAGGAGTTATATGGAAGTCAGCTGTAAAGAGCTTACCTCCTGAAAAGTCTTGTATTTGATATCTATAAAATCAGCTAGTATAATTCTGATATATCTAATTTATAATCTGTCCAACCTATGTATCTAGAACACAGTCCCAGAACTTGCAACCAGGTAGTTGATAATTCTGAAAACTTGTTCCAACAATTCTAAAGAGCATTGGACTAGAGAAAGCTGTTTTGATGAATGTGTGACATAACTAATTATTAACTTATGAGAAATAAGAATAATATCATTTTCTCAGTGGTTCACCTGAATCAGTGA
Organism: Liasis olivaceus; assembly: GCA_030867105.1. Lineage (NCBI taxonomy): Eukaryota > Metazoa > Chordata > Lepidosauria > Squamata > Pythonidae > Liasis > Liasis olivaceus. The sequence goes on from CM061354.1 coordinate 27,328,168, forward strand.
CAGACAACCCACAATACTCCAAAGCTTCAATTCCCAGCTGCCCCACTAATCATGAGTGTTGCTGGGAGCTGTAGTCAGCAACATATGAAGTACAGCAGGATCCTTGCTTCAGTCTCAACTATCCTAGATCTCACCTTGTTACAGAAAAATGGTTGCATGAAACCCCAATATTTCAATCTAACAGAACAGTTTCAATATCAGTAAATTTTACTGTAGGGGACCAACTACGTCCTCATTCTTAGCTTCTTAGAAACTAGCTTATTCTTTATTTCCAGAAAGGAAACTCAGCTATTGTTTGTTCAATTTCAGTAAGTCCATAATATTGTTAAAAATTAGCAAAAGAGATCTGGCATAGAAAGCCACCAAAATCTAGTGCAAAAAAAACATAGAATTGTCATGTGAATATTAGTCATGTGTAATTTGGCAACAAATGTATGTCCTCTGAAGCCTGAGATGAATCACCATCTCCTAATGGGATAGCTGTCTTGACAAAGTAAAACAACCATGCTGATAGTTCTTATATCCTCTGGCAAGTGGAAAGAATGACTAGCCTTCCTCCCTTTGAGGCTGAAGAGGTGTGCAAGATTCATTCCAGAAGGTAGCCAGCAATTCTTATTCTTCTCTCCAGCTCCTAAATTTGGAGGATGCTGACAGCTGTTTGGTTGCAAGGATGGAAGCTCCCAGGAGACCTCCTTTGCTAGTCAGCCAAGCACTTTACAAGAAAGGCATGTGTTATTTTCTTGGCCAATTAGAGACAAGGTATGCCTTCTTTCTAAAAATCCTAAATTCCCTACAATGCCCAAACCAGAACATCTTTAGCTGCCTTTCTACTGGAAAGGTTGGCAGGGACTGGTAGGGAGAACTATGAAAACAATGCTTATCCTAATTAATGAGGCCAACCAATAACCCAAGGAAACTAACTGCTCTGGGCAATCTATTTAGTTATATAATGGGAAAAAAAGCAAAAACCTATATAACTTGAGTGCATATTCTAGATATGTTTAATGTCAAGACGGAAAAGGAAAAAAAAAGGAATCTGATATTCCAACATTAATAATTGGGTTATATATGTCTGCTATTATTTTCATCCCTACACTTTATTGGAACACAAGTGCTGGCAAATTCCAACAAAGGGTTTTAAAACCAATAAGATGTCACAGAAGAAACAATAATGAGTGAAAACTACATGCAGCATTTTACAATAAATTTCCATACTGTACATACAATCAATTCCATGTACTGAACTATTTGAGACCCTGATCTTGGGGCTGATACCTACATAACTAGGATTTTGTTGCACAAGTACTCCAAACAAAATAAACAATGAAATTGATTATGTAGTTGACTTTGAGATGTCTACAAGATAAAGACCCAGTTTTTTTTTTCAAATTGGGCCTCCTCCTCACTGAAAAATAATAGGTCAGCCTCCCTAAGTTTCTGTTAAACAGCTGCCAATGCAATGAACAATGAAGCTGCAAGAGGAGATTTCATATCAAACCATTTGTGTACGCGCAGGGAACGGGAGGGCAAAGGGAAGTGCATGGAGGAAATGATAAACCAAGATTCTCACCCCCAATCTGGAGCCCCTTCAACTGCATTCTACAAGTTTCACTACCTATGGCCAGCATAACTGCCCATGCTTGCTGTAGATAATAGCGGAAGCTGAAAGCATTTGGAAGATAATGTTGGGTGAGGATGGGCTAATGGGTGATGCAAACAAAAAGAACAAATTAGGGCTAAACCAAACAGGACATGCCAGAGTCATCTGGTAGTGTTTGTTTTATTTTTAAATGAAATACACGGAAGTTCAATTGGTGTGAACCAAAGTTAAGCAGATGGAGTAACTTCCTTTTTCCTTCATTTCCATGTTATTTGGACCTCATGGGGGGAAATTATGTTTTAATGCCTCTCTTCTCCATGGGAGAGTAAGAATAAGCTGGGAAACATTTAGAAGATAACATTAGGATGATGAAAGAGCCCTCCTCTCCTGCTCTTCTCCATCAGACTGCAACCTTCTGGGATTGGATTTTAGCCTGATTAAAAACATGAAAGTCTTTCATGCAAAGAGGAAGACTTAGGGATGAAGGCACTAGCTCTTCTCTGCCATCCTCCACTTTGTGCTGACCTTCAGATGAGAAGGGAGGCCATCCATATTCAACATGCTTTACTACGTGGGAAGCTTCTCCACAAAATGAAAATTGCCAGAAAGGAGAGTTTTTCAATCATGTAGTGTATCCATGGATAGAGATGCTATCTCTTATGTAAAATCTACTCTGACTCCATAAACAGATGTAGACTCTGACATCCTTGTCCACAGGGGGCCCCCTGAGACTTCCAACATTTGTTACCAAAGTCTGTTTAATATTAAAAAGAAGAAATCATTATATGCATGAGTGCAGAATAATCATTATCTATATTTAATTGCATTTCAATGCAAATGAAAGCAATTCAAAACTGTGTCATGTTCTTTTTTTCTTTCTTTCTTTTTTTTTTTTTTTGGTATCCTTTTCACACTTCTCAAAGGCCAAGTGCATCTCCCAGCCCAGGAAAAAAAGCCCACATGCCTTAAGAAAATGTTCTGAGCCAGACAACACTTCTTCTCATTTGCAACATCAGCCATACAAGTAAGCTGTTATATTTGGTGCTCCAAACTAGCAATTTTGTTTGCAAACTGCATATACTGCCACAGATAATTCTGTGAAAAGGTAGCTTTCATGGTTTGTTCACCAGTATTCTCTGCCTCTTCTCCATTCAGATACGGATCGTATTCTAAAATTGTTGTTGTTATTTCTATTTACTATGAACATTTAGCCTTGGGAGAACCTCATTCTACCTGCTTCAAACATTTACATTCAGGCATCCCACACTTTCCACAACTATGGCCAATTTTCAGTTATTTTCTATTTGACCGAAATAGCATTAGAACAATTTATTTAAATCAGGAACACCCTGGACAACCTTTTAGAAGTCAAAGGCTGCATTTAACTTTTGGGATGAGGGATCCCAAAATAGAGTACATCACATATGTAGACAGGCTAAGTCTGGGTAGTTTCTTATTTTTAATTAAAGCACAGCTATTTTGGATCATACACTTTTTCTTCACTCAGAACGTCAGGAAATTGTAGAGTTCAATTTAGAGGGGGCTGTTGAAGCTGCATAGAGTCCTGAGGCTGCAGCCTGACCACTCCCAATTTAAAGGTCCAACCAATTAACTATGTCAAAAGCAGCATGTTCTTGCCTTCCTATTCTATATATTTTGATGATATATTGCTCAAACAGATTATTTATGTCTCCTTTATAGTTTCTTGGAATCACATACTGTACACAATTTCCTATCTGCAAGTGCTGCTATAGAAACGGCACTGTTAGAAAAGGTAAGTCAGGGTCAAGAAAACTCCAGTTACAAATAAGTAGGCAAGTAATACAGTAGGGAAGTTATTCTAGACATTAGGAAGTGGCACCACAATATAACATTACAGCTTTTGTATTAAGCATGCAGGCAACTGAAATAAAACCAAGCATATATAAGGTAAAAGGAATTGGGAAACTACTATTAAGACTGAAGGGTTATATTACTGGCAGACATATCTGTCCATTTCTCATACCCCATGTTTTATCTTTGATGTATTCCCTTGAATATTGGCTCTCCAAAATAGACATGATGTAGGAGATGCATGGAGATCCTACACTTGAGTTTCTGTTCATTTCTTTGGGATCTTTTTTATGACTGAAAAGAACAGTTGGATGAGAAAAAAGAAGCATTTTCCTTCTGTCTGAGAAGTCTTGCTCTACTTCCTTAACTGCAAAGCAAAATGGAGGGCATCCTGTATCACTTACCCTTTGTGAAGAAAAAAATGGGAAGGAAATTTTGAACTTTAAAAATGGACAGAAAAAACTCTCTGATTTGTTTAAAGGGAAAGCAGACTTTAAGGAAGCAATTCTTTTTCAAAATCCTCCGCACAGCAACTAAAACTAAAGACTAAAGGCTAATTTTCAATTTAAAAAAAACACTCATATGCTGTTCATGGACCATGTACATAATGTCCAATTTAGTTTACTGCAGGCATTTAAATTTGTGTACTCTAAAAGGAGAAAAACATCTAGAAATGCCAAAAGCTAGATGAAAGAATGCAATTTCTTCTCTGTCTCCAATAACACTCATTTAAAAATATTGTTGGGGACAGAAAATGAAAAGTATACAAGCTTGAATGTGCTTTAAAACATGAAATATTATTAAGAATCAGAACATAAATATACAAATAAAATTTAATGATTTTTATATCATAATATATTGGCATTTTTTATCAAATTAAATTCAAAGCATTAAAAATCAGCAAAATATTATGTATGGTTTTTTACCAAACAGTCCTATGCACCTTTCTTAAGAAGGCTTCCAAAGGAGTTCACAATGATTAAAATACAATTTCTAGTTGTAATAAAAACAAGACAACATAATAGCAACCCTACCAAAGTTAAATATGTAACACTAAGACACTGAGAGTTTGCCAAACGAAGCCTTTTTGGCTGGCTGCCTAAAATAAATACAGGATACAAAATGTCAAAATGCAAAGGATCAAAGATAAAAAATAAAAATCATCAGCAAAATTATATTATCAAAGGTTGCAGTAATCAAGCAGCACAGTATGATTATATATTAGCAAAGTGCAAAGTCTTGGGAGCTGATTACTAGAGATTATTTCAAATAAATAATTAAACAATAAACAAATATTAAGCCACATCAGCTAAAATCCTAAGTTTCCAAGCAAGACATGGTTTCCTTTGCAAATATGCTGCATGCATCATAATAATTGGTCAAGCAATAGAATAACAACAGACAGTACTATCTAAATTGCTTTGATTTATATCCTACTCCATCCTTAAATAACATAGCCTTGAAACTACTATCAAGACTGCCTCTCTCTACTTGTATCCCAGTTCCAATGCTGAGTTTTAGAAATGTAAGACCTGCATAAACTGGACCAAGATTTAAGACAACTCTGTCATATCTGTTTGTTCTTTAATATCTATTCACAAGTTATCCTCTGTATGTTCCAACCATCCAGCCCCTACTAGCTCTGCTCCCAGGCCTTCACATTGTTGGACATATCTAAAGAAAAAACCAAGATGTATTTCGCTTGGCAAGAGCAACCGCCTTCATGTAAATTGGCATCCTAATTAACAGTGATAAAGCAGTGGGGGTTCAGCTCAACACAGGTTGGTTCCCCTTTAGAGTTTTTGTGCAACATCCCAAGATCTGAAGGTAGAACTGATAAGGGTGGGGATGCAGAGTTATGCACAGCTCCACTCCATACATAGGGCTTGGAGAACAATTTCTGAAAGTGTCTTCAAGGATGTGTTTAGCAAAATATGCATTAATCTAATTCCCTCATCCACACTCATACATATCAATTTCCAATAGCAGCTTCTATTCCTTCAATCAATGACTGAACTTTTCATCAAACACAACTGCCAAATATTCCACATCGCCTCTAGAGCATCTACCAACCATAGGTAGATCATATTACAACTCACGATAAGACTGAGAGAGCTGTATTGTTACATCCAAAATGCTTCTTTAATTACATCAGTTCAAATCACTTTCTTTGCTACTTAGACATCTCTCTGGGATTTTGAAACGAGTTTAGGAGCCATTCAATATTGCCTTATTTTCACACAATAAATGCACAAAGCTATTCATTTGTTGAACCAGATGTAAAGCTATCTTCAATCTGACATTCTCCACTGTGTTGAGCTATAACTCCCATAACGTCTACCCAATATGGTCTAAGTTGGTTGTTAGGAATTCTCACAATTCTAGACCAAAACTTGGGGGCCATCAAGTTAAGGAAGGTTCCTCCACAACAGGTACAATTTGAACTGGCCTGTGGTTGAACAGCATCATCCCTGTCCTTAGAGTATTTAACCTGTGTAAAATAAATAGCATTGGGACTTTGAGTCACACTATCTGATTCTCAGCTCCTCACATGCCAAGTTACCATTTTTGCAAACTTCAAGAAAACTCTGTAAACATACTTCAAATTCAGTCTGATTCAAAACTACATAAAGTAGTATTCAAAAAGGCTATTTGACTTGTAAAAAAAGAATACAGTATACAGGAAATCCAACTACAAAAATGCAAACAATACAAAAAGAATGAAAAGGCAGAATCATTTTTTTATATTTAATTATTTTTTGACCTTTTCACTGCTACAAAAAGGATGCACCGACTCACAGCACAAATTTGCAGTGCAAGAAAAACTTGGCTAAAAGAATGGAAAAGGAAAAAAGCATGACGTGGAATCATTTGAGTAGGATGAGCTCACCCTGTTCCCAGCTTGGCCTCTTTAAATATTTAGATAAATTTGCCCAGATCAAATCAGCACAGAGCCACAAGAAAGTCCTCCCCCATCCCCCAAACAGGGATGTCCTATTCCCAGTCATTCATCTTCACAGTAGCTGGGACTAAGGCAAATTGTAGGAAAGCTAACTGGGTTGGCTAGGAATTCTGGGAGTTGTAGTCCCAGCAGAGCTGGAGAATATCATATTGTGGATGTACAGGGAGCAGAGCCACCAGAGTTAAGTTATATTGCAACTTAACAATGACATCTTTTTTTAAACCCCCACCCTTAAAGTTTTCTTTTCTTTTCTTTTCTTGGGCTCAAAACGTTCATTTGTAATTACAAACTAACTTTAACAACCTAACCTATTTCACAGGCTTGCTGTGGGAATCAAAAGAATGACAGGTCGCCCTTCGGGTCTCACCAATCGCTGTGGAAGAAAGTGCCATCAATGAACAAATGCACAAAAATGAACGTCCTGCAAAATGGCGGTAGCGTTAAAATGTATTTATTAGTTTATTCAACAAATTTATATGGCTACTTTCAAATTTTGTTCAGCCCTCTTGTAAGTAAATTTTAAAAATAAGTGTCGAGGAGAAAGCGAGGTAGGACTTACTTTTGCCATGGTTTCGGAGACTGTTTAGGCGAAGAAGAAAAGCTGCAAAGAAAGATATGGGATGGATTAAGCCGCGGGAGTTCAAAAGAACGGGCGATCAACAAGCGCCGCCGCTTCCCAGGAAACAACCGAATAGATCCAAGAAAATTCAGCAGCTGGCTTCGGTCTCGTCCGAGAAGCTCCGATTTCGGAGTACCCACAGTAGGGACCAACGCCCTAATCGGGGGCCCTGCTGAACCCCACCTTACAGCAACAGGAAGGCGCCCGGGCACTTTCTCCGGTGACGTTTCCACGCCCTGTAGCTCCAAGCTGGGTTCAGCCAAGGCCTCCCGAGACAGACAGACAGACAGACCGCGGAACTCTGCTGAGCGTTCCACAATGGCTCCTCCGCTCTCTCTTGAACTACTTTCTATTCTCAGTTTTCCCTCCCCAAACTAGCTGCGCTCGCAAAGCATCCGCCCCCCCCCCCCCGCTCCGATACGCACCGTAGCTTTAAAATCAGAGGGCGAAGCAGCGGGACGCGGCGGCGACTCGGGAAGCAACGGAAATGGACGGACCCAGAGAAAGTCTGCGAAGCTCTCGCGGCCTGCCACGCCCTGCGCTCAGATTCCCCCTGCGGCTCCCCGCTGGAACCAACCGTGGGTCTTCCTGCTTGGAGCCTCACCCCGGATTAGTCGGCTACTTCTCGGCGGGCTGTGGGTGCGGTTACGCGTCTCTTTCCTTCCCCTCCCCTCCCAAATTATCACAAAAGTGAGGGAATTTGGATGGACTTAATAATGGGCGGATGAATGAGATGAAGCTCTTTCTGAATCATTATTGCTCATATGCAGAACAGTTCCTTACACACACACTCGCACCGTTTCCACAATTAAAACAACTAAGGGCAATAGTTGAAGCTGTCCTGCAATAAAAGTCTCAATGAATTCAGGGGATGCTACACACGAAGCCATTGTTTGTTTCATCATGGTAAAAATCATATCCTGACTGATTCGCACAAGAGGCTACACCTATCTGGCTGGGTTCACACAATATTCTCAGGCACAAATAATGAAACCTCATGAAAGGGGAGGTTTAGATCTCCCGGGTCTGAAGTTGTACTTTGCAGCTTGTTGTTTGGTCTGGATGAAAGAGTGGGTGACTTTGAGAAATAGGAGGTTATTGGAACTCGAGGGGCATGACTTAAGATTTGGGTGGCACGGCTATTTATGGTATGATAAAGTTAATGTAGATTTTAAAAATCATTTTATTAGACGTGCCATATTGAAAATATGCAATAGATATAAAGGTTCCTTTATGGCTATTGCCACAAGAAACTTTTTATAGAAGAGAAATGATAACTAAACATAAATGGTTAACTTATGGAGATGTATTGGAGTTCTCTCAAAGGGACTTTAAAGACAAGAGAGGATTTGATATCAGAAGGAAGCATGTGTCAATGGTTTTCCTATGTACAACTACAAGAAAGATTTAAAATAGAAGGACTTATGATGAATATGGTATGACTGAATTTGAAGCAGAATTATGTATTAATAATGAACGTGTTATTGCAAAGATGCATAAAGTTATTGAAACTAGAGACAGATGAACAAGTTAAGGACTGTATGATAAAATGGGCTAAAAACTTTGGTTATGACATAATTTCCAATGGGAAAGTATGTGGCAGAAAGGACTGGAATTTACATTGTGTTATAATCTTAAAGAGAATTTTTATAAAATTATGTATCACTGGGATTTGTCACCAGAAAAATTATCTAAAATGTATAAAGGCACTTCAAATGTATGGTGGAAATGTGAATAACTAGAAGGGACTTTTTATCATCTCTGGTGGACTTGTGAAAAAGTGAAAAAAAAATGGAATCAGATACATATTTTAATTCAGAAGATTTTAAGGATTGACATACAATCAAAATCAGAGACTTTCCTTTTGGGTTTGATGAACAAACAGTTGGAAAAAACTCATAAAATTTTGTTCTTATACATGATAACAGCAGCAAGGTTTTTATAGGCACAGAGGTAGAAAGATACAACATTACCTACAGTGGAAGAATTGATGGCGAAGTTGATAGAATCAGCTGAGATGGTGAAATTGACAGCTTTGATTTGAGAAAAGACATTACGTAATTGTAATGCTAATTGGAAACCTTTTTTGGACTTTTTGTGGGAAACAAAAAAAATGAAATTATGTTGTATGGATTTGATGATTAGAAATAATATGGATAAATAGAAATAATGAAAGTTATGTTGTAAACTTAGAGCAAGAGTTTGATGTATACTGCTACTTATATCTGTTGTAAGGAGGGTCGAAAGTCAATTCTTTTTTTTTCTTTGCTTTTTCTTGTTTTCTGCATTTTTGACTTTGACTATACTTGTTTTCTAATCTTTCTTCTTTTTACTTTCTTTAATATTAGTTCTTGTTACTTTTTACTGTTTCAGTTTTAAAATTTAATAAAGTTATTAAAAAAAACAAATAATGAAACCTCAAGATGGCAAAGCTGTGAACTCAAAGAGACGTACTTCCTAGTAAGCAGGTATAAAAGAAGAAAGATCCATATCTATTTTAAATAAACCAAAGGATTTGCCTCTGAGAATATGTCCAAACAGGGTGAGGCAGTTGCCTTGACCTTTCACTCAGAGTTTGATATTTTAGTTATTCATCACAAACCACCAGGTTTGTGCAGAATTAGATTTTCAGCCTGGTGGATCACAATAGCCTTATATAGAGATAGTTCAGTTTATTATTGATTAGTCATTAGGCCATATCAGGATACAGAATATAAAACATATAAAACATAAGACATTAATAAGACCATATATTGAAAATTGGATAAGAGAAACAAATTAAAATTAAAAAGAAATAAAAAGTGCAAATCATATTTCTGTATCACCCATACAGTTTACTCCGATCAGATCCACATATGCAGATCTCAGCTGTACTGCTTTGTTCAAATAAAGGGCCATATTATATGTAATTTTTGAATTCTGACCACACATGAAATATGTTGTTTTAATATAAGGATCTCAATAGGTCATTTGTCTAATGTGCAGTCCAAGATACTGATCCCTCTCTTTTTGATACAATTGACATTCACATAATATATGTGTTATGTCTTCTATCTCTGGAGCTCCACAAATACAAGTGCATTCACTTAAAGGAACTTGGGTAAATCTTCCATATTTAACCATTGTGTCCAACTGCTCAAATCTTGCTTGAGTAAATACCGCCCTAAGATGTTTGGGCATTTCTGTATTTAAATGCTTGGCAATTTGGAAGATACGTTTGTAATGGCTCATCCATTTCAATATGCCAACCTTACTAAGGGTGCCTATATCTTTCTGCGCTTCTATATCCAAGATTTTTTGTGCAGCAATCTTTTTAGCTTGTTCTCCAGAAGCAATTGGACGTGAGACAGGGAGACCACTGCTCCTAGTATAATTGGATACAATTGACTATCCAATTACAGACTTCTTGGATAGTCAATTGTACTATCCAAGAAGTCTGTAATTGAGATTTTGTCTGTTCTAACAGACACAATTTTTGGAGTCTGTCAGTTTCATAGCATTGATTTTGCACCAATAATTATAAGCCCTGATTTTAGACAAAGAACAAATTGTATGGATTCCCAGTTCAGCTCTAACTGCAGCAGCTGAAGTTCTTTTATCCATACCCAGGATACTTCGCAGATGCTGTGATTGCATTTGTTCTAATAGTGATATGTGTTTTAACCCCAAATTTCAATGTCATATAAGAGCATAGGAGTAGCCTTGGCCTTGTATTCTCTGATAAAGGGCTAAAGAGCCTGGATAGCTATGATTTATTAATTTGAGCAATAAGTTCATATGTGCCCTCATTCTAAGTGAGCTCTTTTGATGATGAGGAAGCCAAGATCCAGTCTCAGAGAAGAATACCCCTAAATAACAGAAGGTATTATCTTGCTCTATTGTCTCGCCATCTAATAGCCATCTATGGTTATGATGTCGTTTTCCAAAGACCATAATTTTTTACTTTGATTTGTTGATAATTAGAGAATTATTATGACAGTAGGAGCCAAGTTAACAATCTATGCAACCCAACTTGCGAATATGATAGTAAAATCATATCGACAGCATATAGCAAAGTGCTACAATATGTGCTTAACACCTTGGGCATATATACTTCAGGATCCTTCATTAGTCCTGGTAATTTGTTAATGTACAAGCTAAATAACACTGGTGCAAGTATGCACCCTTGTATTACCCCTTTGTAAGTATCAATCTTTCTTCTCATGGCTCCATTAATCCCAAACCACACTCTCAAACTAGTGCCTGTATAAAAGGCTTTGATCAATGCCAGCAGTCTGGGTTCCATTTTGAGGACAGTCAATTTCTCCATAATATTTCTCTATTTACTGGGTCAAATGCTGCACTAAGATCTATAAAGGCAGCAAACAGTTGTTTCCCCTTACTGATATATTTTGTAACTAGATGGTTCAAAACAAAGCAGTTATCAATAGTTGATCGACTCTGTCTAAAGCCAGCTTGTTCTTCCATGAGAATACACTTTTCATCTACCCAACTTGTGACTCTACTCAAAAGGAATCTAGCATATACTTTAGCCACAATATCTATTAGACTAATGGGCCTGTAATTGCTAGGGTCCTTTTTATTCCCTTTTTTTTTTTTTTTGTATATAGGAACTACTATTGCCATTTTCCACCCAGCTGGGATATGGCAGGTATTATTTATATGTGAAAATAAACCTGCCAATAGAAGGCCCCACCAGTCGGGATGTTTTTTGAATAGAATAGCTCAGCCGGTAGAAAGTCCTCGCCAGGGACTTTATTACTCTTCAAGCCTTTTATGATAGATTTGATTTCATTTTCTAATACTGGTGGCCAAAGGGGTGAGGCTTCAGTAAGTGATAAATCACTACTTAGAAACTGCTTCTCAGCAGGTTCTGATAGAGCAAACAGGTCATGATAGTAGTTTTCCCATTCCTTGGCAGAGATTGGTATATTGAATGTGAATCTCCGTGCTTTCAGGATTCCAGCTACAGAATCCCAAAATATAGCCAAATTATGACTTTTTGCCAACAGCCCAAGTCCTGACCAAATTGAGGCAGCATAGCTTTTTTTTTTTTTAATTTAATGAGTTTCATATATTTACTTCTTAGAGACAGCATCTTAGCTTGTATATGTACAGAGAGATGCTTTTGTGGAAATCTCATAGCTGCCTTTAATTTCTTTTTAATCAAATGGCATTCATTGTCAAACCAAGGAGATCTACCTATAGGGAAACTTTGGAGGAGGATTTAGTTGTTAGGTGTTTCTTCAACATATGGCACAAATTGGTGAACACATTGGAGACTGACTGCCAGTCAGCTGTGGGTGACTGGATTATTAAGGCCCAACTGACAACATTTTCTGATTTGAGGCTATTCAATATTGCGTTGGTATCTACTTCAGACCATATTAACCTTTTATTTTGTCTCACCTCTGAGTTAATAGTAACCCACCTATCAGCCATGTTATATGATCTGAAATCTAAGTCAGCTGGAATTTTCACACTCACTGGCTGATGATCACTCAGTCCATCCCTCTCATTTTCTAACTGCTGAGCTTGAGGATAAGTAAGAGCAAATTGAAGGCTGATAGCTGCCCCAAATCAGGGCTCCTATAGGTAATGTTGGCTTGCAATGATGAGTGGCAAGGTGTGGATGGAATTTCCCCTTGAGAAGTAAAATCAGAGTTGTGGACAGTGCTGGGGTCAGCTGGAAGAATTTCTGAAGATTGCTCAGACTGATACTCAGGAGCCAGTAATATTAGGTCATCAGCTACAGACTTATCCTCCAAATAGTTATGTGAAGATTGTGCTACACTGATCTGATGGATGTCCTTTTTTTTTGGATAGTTTTGCTTTGGATTGGCATACCTTCTTTTTTTATTTGTTGGGGATTTTGTGCTCTCAAAGACTGGGCTTAGCAACATTTCCACTGAGGAGCAACTAGAAGAAAGTAAGGTGTTAAGAGTCTCAGTTGCAGCAGTGGCTGACTGTCGCATAGGTTTAACTGTTTCAAGCTTGCTTAAAATCAGTTGTTGTTCCTCTGGGAGGAGAGTGCCAAACAGTCGAGTTAAATCTTCCTCATCTTCCAAAAAGTCATCCAAACCTGTGTCTTTGTCTTTCCTTTAATTAGATCTGAGGCATCCCTTTCTCTGCATTTTTCCTTTTCTAACCTTGGCAATAAAGGAGTTCTCCGTTTTACGGATAGTGGATGGTTGCGATTAAAGGCTCTAGAGCTTGTACCATCCTCCCTCACTGGCTTGGCTTTCCTCCCAGAATTTAGCAAAGGCTGGATACAGCTGTTGCAAAAAAACGTATTGGCAGAATATAGGACTTCCTTAAACAGTTCAGTTTGAAAAGCATTGATGGAAAAGTAAACTGCCTAAAAGTTAACATTATCCTTTTAGATCCATGCCAGCTAGGAAGACAGATTTCTGTAAGTTCATTAGAGGATATCCTATATCAGAGAAGTTGAGAAAGGGAGTTTAATGTTACCCATCTATTATGCCACCTGCCCTTATTCAAAGGTGTATCAGCAACTTGAAGCAAGACCCTGTGTCTCTGTGAGATTAGTTTCTCCCCAATATCTTCTTTAACGAAATTTTTGTACAGACCATACTGTCTGTGGATTAGAGGTAAGTTTTGAAAGGTATGAGTTGCTATTTGTTTCCTTGACTGATTTGGGAATATAGTCTTCCATTAAAGTCTTTAATTCATCTGTTTTTTTATTAGCATCCAGAAGCTGACCAAATATAGCAATGGCTGTTGAGCTGTTAAAAGGCCATTTTTAGCAACCAGATCCAGGTCTTCATCTAAATTCTTCCTGGTATAAACACCATCCTCCCCTCTATCTCCTGGTACAGCCTCATTTTCAGAGTAAGGGCAATTATCCACTTCCCAGTCCAAAGAGGAATAAGAATTGTTAATAGAGGTTACAGGATGAGGAGAAAAAGGAGACTTACATGCAGTGTCCTTAAGGTGGAACAAGTCCTTTATCTTTGGTTGCCTAGAAGTCATTGCAGCTGTGAGCTTAGATGGAATGCTCAACTCCCAGCTGCTCAACTCACAAGCTGATTGCAAAAACCTCAGTTCCTGCTGTCTATGCATGAGGAGCAGCTGTCCAGAGTTCAAGTGGGTAATCTCACAATCTCTCCTTTCTCTGGAGAGATTTCACCAGCCCGGATCTCACATCCGCTGCCAATTTCAGCCATAATACTGTCCTCACTTCTTCAGGGACATCAGTTCGCCATGTCCTCACTGGATGGTGAGCCTATTTTCATTTCCATATATTTTCATCTGCACAAAGATGCACAAAATCAGGCCCTTTCTGTTAGTTTCACAAACATGCATTTCTTGGTTTCATTTCATTTGTAAATTCATATTCTTTATCATGTACTCCCCTTATATTCCAAGTCACAGTTTTCATATGCCATGCTATCACCAGATGTACATTGACTTTCACCATCCATCATGTTTTTAGTCAACTGAGGCTTTCATAGAAAGTTTTTATTAGATAGAGAAAATAATCATTAAGCTATCAGCCTTGGTCATACTTGTGCTACCTGCAGCATTCTCTGCTGACCCTACGGTGAGTATTAGTCAATTTATACACATTTTGGCCAGTATTCAGAAGCACAACCAAAGCTTAGCTTTATCCCAGGCATTCTCACAGTGTTCTGTGCAGGCTAGGATCATTCAACTCTTGCAACCCAATGTACTGTAACTTGCATCCCAACAATAAGAGGTATATGCAATGCACCAACACTCAGAATTCATTCATTATTGAGCTGGCAGAATGCTGGAAAAGAGATTAAAAAATAGGGGACAACTGAAATCATTTCAGAAAGCAGCTTTATGGTTTCTGACAAATATGCTTTATTATTACTGTATTGCCTAACATTAAATATGTAACTTTCTCTCTTTTCTTGTTTTTATATTTTTATAAAAATTCTGTACTTCTGTCCAAAATACTGTGATAAATGTTATTTCATCTAGATGATCATTACTTCTCCAATGAGTATTTCAATAATTACTTTATCAGAAGAACCAATAACAAATTTTATAATTCATCTCTGTATGAGTCTATACAAAAACAATAGATCATTGTGTTCAGTGAAATGCTCAAGATAGTTTATTTTTAGTTATTTGGTTATGTCTGGTTTAACTTCAGTTAGATTCCCCTAAGAGACATTGTAAGGGAACAAAATAGACTGAATATCTGACCTTGCTACTGTACTGTGTATTGGAAGTAAATTAGCACTGGCTGCTGTAGTTACTGTTGCTAAGACAGAAAGATTTCAAATACTTCAGAAAATTAATAGAAGGAAGGGTAGAGTTATTAGATCTGGCCTGCAAAAAATCCAGGTAACCATTAGGTCAGCAAAGAATATAAGGCAATCCTAACTCCTTTCAGCCAAATAATATAACATGCATAGATATTTCCGTTTTTCTGCTCTGTGATGTATGTTTAAAGAAATGGTATTGGCTGCTCTTGTATTAGGCTTTCATAGAATGTTTTTATTAAAATAGAGAAAATAAAGATTAAGCTATCAGCCTTGGTCGTACCTGTGCTACCTGCGGCATTCTCTGCTGACTCTAAGGTCAGTATTGTTCAATTTGTACAGATTTTGGCTAGTATTCAGAAGCACAACCAAAGCTTAGCCTTATCCCAGGACTTTTTTCACTTTAGACTAAGCAAATTTACATTCATTCATTCATTCATTCATTCATTTTGATTGGACCTTAAGGATAAACATCATATTTGCATTTAGAACATGAATTTATTTCTGCTAAGAAGTGTGTGTGTATATATATATATATAACTAGATAGTTGCTAAAAATGTTCCCACAATAACATATTTGTTTTCGTTTTGAGAATTTCATCCTGGAAAGGAGAAAGGATAGTTAGCTTGAAAAGAAACGTGGATGCAGTAGATAACTTGCATTTACTTAACTAGATGTTTAGTTTTTCTAAGGGCATTTTGCAGGAAGGTGTCTGTCTGCAAATATAAATTGGATGTTAGTTTCACAAAAAAGGAACCATTAACAAATTGGTAGACATTCTTTTATCATTTTTATCGGAAAGGACAGGAATGCATAAAATGTATAGACTTAACAGTGTAAATTTACAGACAATTCAAGAAGTCAAAGAATTCAAAGGAATGATACTTACTTTCTAGGTAGGAAGTTTCTTGGAAGCAGAGAACATTTTATTTATCCAAAGGGCTAAAATGGATAGCCATATATATGTGTACTAAGAATCTTAAAAAGTAAGATTTTATCAGTAACTTTATGGATATGACAAAGCTGAATTTGAGAATACAGTGGATTGCACAATTAACCAAAGGTTCCAAGTCATATACTTCTCACTCAGCTATGTAGGTATTGGTCATGTTGTTATGGGAATCCATCTTTACACCAGCTTCCATGCAAACAGAAGTGATCATTTAATAGTTAATTAGAAACTTTATTTGGTCCAGAATTGATTAAGTTTTTTGTAGTTTATAGTTTTCCTAGTAAATGCAGATACAAATGCAGATGCAAAGGCATTTATGTTTCTTCTCTTACTCTTTCTCATTGTCTAGTTTTACAGCCATCCATTTTAACTGGAAAGACCATTGCTTTAATTAATCATATGAACAATCTTTAGTCAATTTAATGTACTTTGGGTAGACTTAAAATAACTTTTAACTTTTATTTATTGAGTTCAATCTGTATAAGTGCTTTTGTCTAATTTCTGCCCACTTCTTTGTTCAGTTCCAATGTAGTATGGCCTTACCATGCAAACTAAAAACTAGTTGTGTTCTTCTGGCCTTCTCCTACAAAAATTATGCATCCCTGTTTCAAAACGTTTGGCCTAGCCACATATCATGGCACTATTTCTTCAACAATACTCCATCAAATGTTCGAGAGCAGCTTGAGAAATTTATTCATGCTTTCTTACGTGATCTTGGCCCTTATCCATAGAAAGCTAGAAATTCTGAAGCCTATTTGAAATGAATGATATGCATGAATATTCACTCTGCATATTTACCACAAACTCACTATATACAGTGTTCAGTGCTATCTGTTCAATTGGGTTTATTCAGCCTAACAGGGTAAATCATGGGTACGTGATATCTGGTACTCCAGATGTAGCTGAATTACAGGTGGTCCTCACTTAACAACCACTTGTTCAGTGACTATTCAAACTTACAATGGCACTGAACAACTGGTCCTCGACTGGTCTTTGGAGTTCTGGCCACTGCAGCATCCTGCAGTCATGTAATCACCATTTGTGACCTTCTTTGCCAGCTTCCTACAAGCAAAGTCAATGGGGAAGCCGGCAGGAGGTTGCAAATGGCAACCACTTGATGTCCTTGTTTAACAATCCACAGTGATTTGCTTAACAATGGCAACTGGAAGTGCCAGAATGTCACTAAGCAGTGCGGTCACATGACATTGCACTTTACAGCCACATCTCTTAGCAATGGAAATTCCAATCCCAATTACTGTCATTAAGTGAGGACTATCTGCATATTACATAGCATCCCTCATTATTAGTCATGCATGCGCACTAGGTCCAGAAATAATTGTCGAGAATAAATTAGTTGAAATAAATGGCATTTGTTATGAATCCTATTAATTTCAGTGTCTAGTCTAATTTTGTCTAAATCTGGATCCAACTCTTTAACTTAGATCAGAAGCCCTTAAAGTACAGTTAATTATATCCATGTGGATAATTTGGGCATATCCTAGGGGTAATGGAGCAATTTGTAATTGCTTATTTGTGAGTTGAGGATCCAGTTTTGGACTGCTGCCGCCAAGACACTTGTGTAAAACAACAGAGTCTAGGGGTTTTGTTTGTTTGTTTGTTTTTTGTGGGGTAATGACATTGTTTGAGACCAGGAAAGGGGGGTAATTGGGCCAACAGTTTAAGAACCATTGGCTTAGATTGTGTTGCTCCTCCGTTTACATAAAATATAGGGGAGTTAAATTCTGCCAACTACTCCCACCATTTCCAATCCCTCCCTCCACCCATTCGTTATAATATACATTGTTTCCAAGGATAATTCAATCCCCAATATACAGCACCATGGGCAGCTTTATAGGGACCATGACATTTCAGGAAAAGTCTACCATGGAAACATTATTTTTGAGCTATATATGGAAGAAAGGTGAAGAACCAAACACATACCAGTTTTCTGCAACCTGCTATCATAAATATTGTCAGGTTTAGCCCAGGAAACTCCAGGAGACAATACAGATTCAATCCAGCAAGGTTATTTGGCTTCACACCATACAAAGAATCTTCCCAGACTGAGAGTAGTTCCCAGGGTCAATCTATAAACATCACTAGCATTCCTCAGGGAGGTGCCAGTCTCATCCTCTTATCTCTCCTTCGCTCTTTGGGAGATGAGAGTACATTCTTTATACCTCTTGCCCTTACTCTCACAAATATATTGGTATACTGTGTAACTCCTCAAATTATAGACATGAACAAGAACATTGATGAAATATGAAGATATGTCTAGCAATATCTTAATATTTCACAAAAGCTACCTGTTGCTAATTTTGAATCACTGGACACAAAATGTTTTCACTGGATACAGCACACCATATAGAAAATTAGAGCACTGTCATTCAGTCTGCAGCAACCATCTCCTAAGTTGCAAGCAATTTTTGTATCAATGAAGTTTTCAGTTTTTACTGAAAGTGGCTAAATGCTGGATTTCAAAACTAATCAGACAGAAATTATTTTATTCTTTCTATACATTATTCAAAGTTCCAGTTTGTTAAAGCCAGTTTAAGGAATTGGAGGGCCCATACAAACTATGTTCTCCCTCCAAGCTACCCTAGATTAACATTGAAGATAGATTTCTTCAAAATGAAAAGTTACAACTATGCACTCAAAATAGAACCCAAACTAATAACAAAAATGAATCTAGAAGAAACATATTGGATATAAAAGTCACCACACAATAACATCCTGCTTAGGAAAATGACCTGTTGGCTAATATGGCTGCGTTTATTTATCCATGAGTGATCCCATCAGCCTGACCTACCTGTTGCTTAACACAGATCTGTTTCGGCCTAGGGGTAAATCTGCCTGCCTGATACTCTTGTTGGCCGTTGCCAACATTGGCTCACATGGAGCTGTGTTATCCAGTTGATGAATCTTCCTGCCCCCAAAACCCATTCTCTTGAGGCAAACACAAAGCAGGCTAGTCTCTTTGCTTTCACGCTTGCCCAGCCTACTTCAGACTGCTTTTTGATTAGAGGCCACACTTGTGGGGACCTCAATGCAGCTGTATATGTTGTGACCCTCTTTAAACCAACCCTGCCATTTGTCATACTATCTTCATTTAAAAAAATACTTTTGCTTTTTTTAAGCAAAAGAGAATAGGCTATTAAAATCATCCAGAAAATATTAATGATTCAGTAAAACTGAAAGTTGCCTGTTCCCATGAAATGTTACAATCCTGAGGTCTAGAAAGAGTGAATCATAAACTGAAAAGTGGTTTGTGCTGTGGGTTATGCCATTAGATTGTGTATAAAATGAAGTCCAGATGAATCAGTGAATCGGTACTTTTCTGCTGGCCATGAAAAAAAAATTCCATTTATAGAAATCCTCCAGAGAAAATTACACACACAGAGAGGTATACTGAAGACAGGGGCTTCTGGGGGGGGGTCTAAAAAGTCAAGATGGTAACCACAACTGCATAATAGAAGTCCCACCTCTTTTCTATGTGCATCACATAGAAGGGGTGGGGTTCCTAAAAGAGATGGGGTTTCAGTCATGTGGTTGCAAGCCTTCATCTTGACTTTTTTGACACCAGATCACACCCACATTCACATACACACACAGCTGCAGATGCTCCTGACTGAAGATCCACCAGTTGAGGAACTGTGAGATGTGGCAGAAGTTCTATATCAGCAGGAACACTGCTGCCATGGCAAATATCAGCAAAACCACTGATAGCACAGCCCTTCTACCAGCAAAGTTACAGAACCAGGATATAATTGTAGACACATTACGAACAACATGCATACTTCCGCCATGTCTTGTACACCTATGATCCAAGGCATATTTCTGTCAGTGACATAATATATGATTTCTTTGTTAATTCAGCAGAAAATGATTATATATGTTTGCACCTTAGGAAAGCTTTCCATTTAATTCTCTTGTTGCTGATGTTTCCTCCATGCATAAGGGAAAAATAAAAATACTTTCCCCACTAGATGTTCAGCTCAATCACTCTTGGAACATACGTGTGCTTTAGCAGAATCACCTTCTCTCTCTTGTTGCTGCTATCTGATTGTAGATTTATTCCTGTCAAGGAGTGGGGGAAATTAAAGTTTTCTCTGAGGAGATTTCAGGTCACACACCTTAGATGATGGGTTCTTGCAGACAGACTGAAATTGCTTTGGTTTTTGCTATTATCTGTATCTGATTCTCCATATGCACTGTATACTAGTGATTTACTACTTGCAAGTTAGCAGGGAAAAGCAGGATAAATAAAGCAATAAAATGTTATCAGGGTTGCCTGTCAGAATCCAAATATCTGGGTGCCCTCGCTAACTTGTCCACTGATTTAAGAAGTTGACTGATTTTGAAGGCGTTGGAGGAAATCTACTGAGGTTCTACCATTTTTGTGTTTTCTGGCTTTTCACCCTGCCCCTTGAGTAGGAAAGCCATTTCTCCTGCATAATAGCAGAATATCTCAGATGATATAAATGGAAGGATCAGACTGCCCTGCTCATTTGCACAGAATAAAATTATTACAGTGTTGTCTAAAGGTTTTCTGCTCATTCCCGAACTCCCTGTGCATCATGTTAATATATTCATCTCATCAGGCTCTGTGGCGCATCACACACATCTCTCATCCTATGAAATACTGAAGGTGGTCATGAAATTTTGTCATGGTTCTATTTCTCTCAAACCTGAATATCCGAGCAAGAATGAAAAAATATGTGCACATACACAGACATACACAATTCATGATCAGCACACTTAAACAGAAAGCTCTTAGCACTACCAATCAAATAGTATTGTGCAGGTATTCCATCTTTCTGCCTTAACAGATTTTTGTAGTAAAAGATGAAGAAACTATGATAAAAAATATGGGAAGATTACACATAAAAGATGATGCTGTTTGGACCAATGCCTGTAAACGAGGCATCTGGAACCATCTTGTTTCTTCCATTTCATGCAAAATAGAAAACAGTGGCTGTGTTCTTCTACATTCAAAATAAACTGTATCAGAAAGAAAAACCCCTATTTTCTCAGCAGCAAATTGGTTTTGGCATTTGTCCAGATGGGGAACTCTTAGATTAAGCTCTTGAGAAACTGTCATTCCTAATATGCAATCATCAGTCACCTTTCAGGAAGGCAGAATATGGTGCATCTTGTAGTGTTATTTTATTTAAGCAAGAACTATTGCAGTATTTTATTATTTCTTCTACCATTATATATATACAATTTTAAAATAAATGTAAAATAACATGCAGATTCTAACCATAAATGCGTCTCAGACCTGTGGAGTTATAATTTTGGGACCTATGGTATTATTATATTTAGAAGACTGAAACCATTGTAAATTGTTCATTTATTCTGTTTACTATGTGGTCTGCTCCCCATTCTTGGATCAGCATGATGTACCTGTCCTGAGTCCTGCCCTGGATGTGCTTGACATGAATAGCGATGTTGACTTCTTTGTGGTAGAATCCATGCTATGGAACAACTTGATAGCCTCATCTTTATTATGATTTAGTAGAGGACTAAAATATGCTATACATTCAGGCTTCTGAAAGTTTTAAGTAGACAACAGTGCTTCAGTTCTAATGTAATAAAGGAACTTGGCAAAGAATGTTCATGGAAGAAAAGTTTGCCATTTCTTCCTCTTTTCTTCAGCAACCTATGACCCAGATCCAATCTCTGAAGTGCTGGGATACAGTACTCTTCTATAACTTGGGAGATAACACACTAGAGCTTGAATAGGAAGACAAAGGGAAACTTTGAACTACAAATTTTCTTGAAGGCTACAGTCCTTGGAAGCCAGCCTCACTGAACACAGTGAAAGTTTCTTTCAAGTGTAAAATTGCACCGCTGTTTTATTTACCTAAGAATCTGTGCCAGTATAATTAAACTCAGACATGTCCATTACATTAACTTATTAGTCACCAGCATAAATTTTATGTTTGTTATAATATTAAGAATTCTTATCAGCTTTAGCTAACTCCCAAGAGACAGAAAAATGTATCCTTGATTCATCAGAAGTAAGTGAGCAAGAAAAGAAATGTGGAAGGCAAACATTTTAAGTTGAAAAATTCAAATTGTAAATCTATATCTCAGTTATGAGAATAATTTAAAAGCCTAATGTGCCATATGGCATTTTGATAATTACACAAACAGAAAATAAAGATGATTGTTATATTTCTATTTATGGCACAATGGTCTACATAACTGGCCTGACCCAGAGGGAAAAAAATGTTCAGTAAACAATTATCCAGTCTGAGAAGCTTGGAGACCACTAGGATTAGAAAGTTTTTGTTTTTATTTTATGATTATCTCTATGAAATAAACAAAAGGAGACTGATTTGTGTTAAAAATTATATAAAGAGATAATATTGACCAATTCAGCAGCAATAATAATAGAGGGGAAAAAATATACAGTAATGGATGTCATAAAAATTGCACTGGAGGTTATTCATGATGTCGGTTACGGTGTATAAATAGTCTCAAGTTTCAGACACATAAAGAGTTTTAATATTAGCTGAATGTTAAGTGGAGTATATGAGGGAAAATAAGATGGTGACCCATATGGCTGATCTCTTTGGAGCCTTCACTATCTTTCCTAATCACATTACAGGTAGACCTTGGGTTACAACTGGGGTTGGGACTGGGATTGCTGTTGCTAAGTGATGTGGTTGTAAACATTTGCAGTGGATGGTCTCCAGTGCCTTGTTCCAAAACTAGTGGCAGACCCAGTTCCAATTGGCTGCAGTGCCTGGCATGCCCAGGGGCTGGTCACTGTCCATGCAACCATTTCATCCTGGGCTGCCAGGCTGCTATGTTCTCTGCTGGTTGGCAGCTGCCATTTTCCCATAATCTTGCTGTTGATTTAACAGTGGGCTGTTAAGTCAATGACCTATCCTCGCCCCTCGAAATGCACGCTTCATTCAACCCTTATATCTCCCAGTGGGCACTCTTTTGGATCCTGCCCAGGCTCGATTAAGCATGCTGTCCTGTGCAAAGTACTGCAGAACTTTCCTTTCCTTTCCTTTCCTTTCCTTTCCTTTCCTTTCCTTTCCTTTCCTTTCCTTTCCTTTCCTTTCCTTTCCTTTCCTTTCCTTTCCTTTCCTTTCCTTTCCTTTCCTTTCCTTTCCTTTCCTTTCCTTTCCTTTCCTTTCCTTTCCTTTCCTTTCCTTTCCTTTCCTTTCCTTTCCTTTCCTTTCCTTTCCTTTCCTTTCCTTTCCTTTCCTTTCCTTTCCTTTCCTTTCCTTTCCTTTCCTTTCCTTTCCTTTCCTTTCCTTTCCTTTCCTTTCCTTTCCTTTCCTTTCCTTTCCTTTTGAATCTTTAAATGGCAACAGGGATGTTGCTATTTAGTTTCCTTGATGTTCCTCCCTGCTATGAAGTTTCCATAGACCTAGAGTGGAAGGAAGAAATGAAAGAACAACCTTCTCTCCTGTTACTTTAATTACTGCGGCATCAGAGCAAGGATCGTACCACAAGTGGGGGGAAAGAAGGTCTCCATTAGTGTCAAAGAAGATAATGTACAAAGGGGTGTGTGAAGTCATCTATGTATGCAAACATCTGGGAAGGCAATAGCAAGGCCCTGGAAGTAGTGAGGAGGGAATAATACCCCAAAGGCAGGCTTTGGTAGGCCGGTTCACACAGGAGCCAGCCAGCCAGCCAGCCAGGTCTACTTTCTCTGCATGGATGAGAAGGCAAGGAAAAGGAGAATGACCTGTCAGGGTCTGCACTGGCCATAGTCCAGACTGAGCACCACCGTGGTCCTTTGCCAATCCACTACAATCCAAACTGGAATTTCTGAAAAATTCCTTACAAAGCAGATGGGAACAGGTGGAAGACAAGCAGCTTAGGCTGCAGTATGGAATTGCCCAGGACTATATCATTTTTCTGGTCCTAGAATCCATCACTGTATTCAGTCTGGTACAGTACATATTGGTGGCAATCACAACTGAACAGAATTTGGCTGCTTTTTGTCGATATTAGTAGACCTATGGTGAGACTAGGCTGAAGCTGCCATAACTAAAGATGAAGCAGGCACGTAAGCAGAGAGGGCAAAAAGCCAGGAATCTTGTCTGAAAGATCCCTTTGGGGAGTAGATAAGAAGGAAACAAGCCATTAAGGAAACAAAGGAAAAAGTATCACCTGAACCAGACAAAGGAAGTTGGGCCTGAGCATATGGGAAAAAACTCAGTCCCAGCTAATCAACAAAGCAAGAGCTTTTGGGGATAAAAATGGGTCCTGGAGCCCACCCACTCCTTGAGTTGTCTTTGGATCCAGACTTGGTGGTTTCCATCCCTGTAACTAGTGCCTGGCAGGTAGTTGAGAAGGACATGGGTAAGGATGGATGAGTGTGTGCATGTGAGAAAGAGCAAATGTATATTGTAACCAGTAAAGTTTTGTTGTTACTTTAAATTCACTGGGTCTCCATGTATTCCAGAGGACCTGTTGTGCCTCAGTGTTTGGTGGAAAGTGATTTGTGGTGTCCTTAATTATTTCCTGGCTGTTGACCAGGGCTGGGTGTCTTGTTTGCTCTAGCCTCACCTAAAATCCAGGTACAAAGTAAGGGGGGGGTTACAAGATCTGCGTGCCTCAACAGGCTGTGAGTGTGTGAGTGAGTGGCCATAGGCCAAACCTAGGAGTGCATGTAACACTATCCAGTAATAGAAAATAAAATGTTTGCTCTACAGGGCAGCCAAAGCATTTAGTGAAGGGGTGATTATTAGTTCAGCATGCCAGATGGCATAAAAAGGATAGCACAATAATAAATAGGCAATTGCTTCAACAGCTTCATCCACCCAGGAACTTAAACAAAAATGAGATATTGCTATATCTTCCCTCTAATATTCTACATGGCAACATGCTCGTCTCACTAGAATAAAAGCTTTTCTGTGAGAAAAGGATGGGATGTTTAAAAAGTCTTCAGGTATGGGGGGGGGGGATCAATAAAATGGTCTCCATTGTGATGGTTCAAGGCCTTAAGTCTGTCTCTCCACAAATTCACATCGAAGAGTCTCTGGCCTCAATGAGGGCTTTGTCAGAGCCAGGCATTTTCAAGAATGGAGCCGAGAGACTTCAGTGATTAGTTCCTTGCTACACCTTTCTTCCAAGAATCATCCATCAATAAGGATGGACTCAACTAGGGGCTACCCAGAAGACTAATTTCATCCAGAACTTTAATTTGCAAATTCTCATATGGGCCTCTGTGGAGATGAAGATGAGCTCAAATCCAGGAATGTGTTACCTAAGTATAAGGAAATTTGGATAAGCTTCTTAGAAATTTGGACTGTACAGTTTTTGAAGAACTGCAGTCTTTGAGGGAGCAAAGCTATGCCAAATATAGCAAGAGGCCCAGCACTTTTACTTTTACATGAAAGGAATTGTGATAGTGAGACCTCCAGTGGCAGCACTTCTAACCTGCATTGTGATCAGCCACAATAGTTGTCAGTTGATGGAGGAGGCTCCCAGTTTCCTCCACAGACTCACCGTAGCAGTGGAGCTAAAAGCCTTCTTTGAGTTAATGAAAGTGGCATTACATTCTACATTAACCAATCAATAAGTTTAATGTAAAGATGTTCAGCATGCAGTTTGGTGGTGATACTTAGTAATAGTGTTGTTTGCTTGGCAACAATAGAGAAGTGAGTTGCCATTGCATTCTTCAGGGATAATTTTTCTACTTCCCAGTCTAGTCTTCAATTTTGGGATTTTCTGGTAGTATATCATTGCAGTACTAATCAGGTCCAACTGTCCTTAGCATTTCTGAAATCAGCCAAGATCAGCTAAGTTTTATGACTGTTGGTTCTTTTCCCCCCCAAATATAATTGTCTTTAAAAAAAGAAAAAAGAAAACACGTGAAGTCCACATAATGTATAAGTATTTAATGGTAGATTGCATCTGTGAACCAAGTTCATAAGCTGAATAAGTTGAGAAGAGAACAGGTATAATGAAAGATGATAGATGATTTATTGATTGGTTACAAAGTACATTTTGCTTATTGGAGATAGTGATTATCAGCGATATTCACCATGCATTCTTGCAACAATATATGTGGACCTTTGTTTGGTTTCTTAAGTTGTCTGTGTTTTGCTTTATTTGGACCACTGTTTTTACTTGCATTCGAATAAATTTAGATGACACAAACATTTAATAACTTAATACTAAAAATATAGAAATGGGATAGCATTGTTACATCAAGTGCACCATATAGAAAAGGGGCATGCTGTATATGCACAATTGCAAACGCCTTCAGAAATAGTTGGTGCGATCATTAAAGTCTGGCAACCACATGGCAACATATATTTTAACAAGTGTTGATATTCGTGGGCATCTAGAGACAGTGAAATAACAACGCATGCATGATAACTTCATCATGCAAATACTACAACTTGCATCATACGTTAAAACACAAGTCCAAAATAGCAGCATTTGCATGATGACATCATCTTACATATTTTGTCATTCACAGATTTTACTCCTTTGGCCAAAAAGAGCTTTGCCAACAGCGCAGAACAAATTCAGTGAGATTTGGTCATTGTTTATTATGTAAAAAAATCTTCCTTAATAGACTGTCTTCATTTTGTATATATTTTGTTTTGGACAGAAAAATATGGATCTTTCAAGTAGTTATATCTCCCCTCAACATTATAGAAATGCTTTGCTCAAATGAGAGAAGGAAGATATCCATGTATACACACAATAAATACTCCTTTTATTTAAAATACTCTGAGTTTATATTTGCTTAACTTCCTTTTCAATTCTATACAGTTTTTTTTTCAAAAATAAGAAAAATGGATGTTTTAGCACCACTGAACTTGTGTTTCTATAATTATATGAATTGCTTGTACAAGTAGAATTCATATACCTAAAATTTACTGAAGTTTCTTTCTAATAATTTATGTCATTGCAGCTATACAATGATTATATTTGGTTTTCATTTTTTGTATCTGTGTCTCATAAGCATTCTGTTTCTGCAATGATATGAAAAGTCTGAGCAGTTCCTGTACGAAATGATGTGGTTTATCTTTTTTAATTATAATCAAGTTATTTTTTTTCAAAAATCTTCTAATTTCTTTCCAAAACCATAAGATTTTATTAAAAAATCAGTTCCTTATTGGAGAAAGGCCATTTTTAAAACAGGCTTTTTAATCCACTTATTGCATGGATTCTATTGCTTTTAAATCCTTTGTTTTTAAACAGTGAAGCATACCCATACTAAATCAAAAGTTCGCACAGGATAACTATTTCCCCATTAATTTTTGCATTATGTATATTGCCAAACTGAATGCCAGACATGATAATCTGTGAAATAAAATAAGATGAAGGCACACTTTATATCAGTTCACAGGACTGTAAAACATTGCAGTCACACAATCATGCATCTCACAACAAATAGTAAACACAGGATATATCCCCAATTCCATATAATGCAATGGATTTTTTTTTTCCACTGAGTTTAATAGATTATCATAAAATCTATTCCATAAAAGGGGGACATTTGCATATATGTCAAATTTGTATTCCGTTTAGATATCCCATCCCATTCACTATTTTTAAACTCATTCTTGAGCAGCTTTCCCCAACCTAGTATTTTTCCATAACTTCCCAGCAGGAGAAGGCTATTCTTGAATATGATAAAAAGTGACTTTTTCACAAAGGGTTGACCATAATTTATTACAGTCACTCACAGTACAGCTATCTGGCTATGTAATTATGCTGTTTAAACTGAACAAACACTGAAAGCTTTGCACAGTGCTCCTTCTTTAAACGTTCCAGCTTAATGAATCTTTTGGAATAATGCTTAAATTAAAAAAAAATCTGTTCTCTTCATTATTAGTGATAAAGATCAATGCTCTTTAATCCAGTGACAGGTGTTATTATTTCAGGCTCGGAGTTTCCAGAAAGATAAGTACATAAATCACAAAAGAGTACAAATTTCATCGTAGAAACAAAGGAAGGAGATGAATGAATAAAGATCTTGCTATTTCATTCTGGTTTATCATTCACTCTAAACAATGCCTGCCATTCAGCCCCTGTTACAGTCATATGCCAAAGAAGCAGCTGACCAGATCTGTTAGGGGTAAGGAGGAGGAGGAGACTTAAAAATATATACAATATATACAACAAGCATTTTTAATTAACATTGTTTATCACTGAAGCATACTCATCTTGCTCCACAACCATTACTGATTATTCCACAACTTGTCCATTCTCCAAAGACAGCTATCTTTTTAACCGGGTTGTCTTTTTTCCAAAAAGCATAGTCTCATTATCTTTTTGTTTGTTTGTTTCAAGGACAAAGTTACCCAGCTTTCAGTCCTAATGCCCAGGAGTGTGGGAAGTCCATCTGGAAAAAGAGGATGATCTCACCTGAGCAAAATCATTAACATCATGCCTTGTGTAAATTAGCAGATAGGCAAAACTAAGCAAATTACATCAGGGCAGGCACCCTGCACACTCCAGATCCTAAAAAAAGGGAAGCAGTGAGAGATTGTCTCTCTCCCCCAATATCTAAATTGTATTCAGAGTTGATTATAACTTCTGGCAGCCTAGGATTGGCTAAATCTATTAACGGAGAAGGTGCTAGAAGAATTGATCCAAGCGTTCCTTTCCTCCTTTCCTTATCTGATGGGTTGGAGAGGGCTGGTGCAATACATTACACTGAGGCCAGATTAAATTCCATTCCATATACAAAAGGCAGCCAGGTTAGTAGTTGGATCCTACAGTGCCGTACCTGGGAGTATCTAACTAGCTTAGGAAATACCTGAACTCAAAAATGCTGTCCCCCACAGAGGGCAATGGCTGTTTAACAGTTGCCTTTGGAAGGATTCACCCTATCTCCACGCCCCATCTCCACTCTCTGCCTCATAAGATTGGTAGAGGCATTCCTCCAATCTAAGAGATATACAAGAGAAGGTAACAATAGAAGAGAATATGTGCAGCTCAGTGTTGAACTGTGGAGTCCTTGGTGCTCTCTGAGCTTGATTGTTCTCTTGCAGACATTTCATTGCCCGACTAGGTAACATCATCAGTGCTAGTGAGTGTGGGGTTTGTTCCCTGTTTGTATACAGTAGCTTGCCCTGCCAGTGTTGGTGGAGGTGTGGTTTTCTCCTTGGTAGTTCCTTGATTAGGGCATTGTTTTCTGCTTGATTGTTTGTCTGGTGTTAATCCCTGGTTATCCCTGGGTGTTGGTTGCTGGAGAGGATGTGTTCTGGTCTTTTTGTTTCCTTCTTAGCTTTTTTTAATTGTCTCTTTTGACTAACATGTAAATATGTATATAAACAGGGAGCAAACCCCACCCTCACTAGCACTGATATTACCTAGTCAGGTCATGAAACATCTGCAAGCAAACAACCAAGCTCAGAGCGCACCAAGGACTCCACAAGAGAGGGTAAGCCCCAAACTTAATCTGGGTTTGAAAGCATTAAGTCCGAATTCCCTATTGAAGCTGTCCATTCAGCTGTCTTTCAAACTCTTGTGAGACTAAAGAGCTGGGTGCCAAGGGGGGGTGAAATCACAGTTACCATCTTGCAGTCAACTCAATGTTTAATTACAAACAATGGGCTCCCTCAGTAATCTTTTAACAAAGAAAAAAATCCTATTTTGTAACATTCCTGTACTTGAAAGCATCAGGACAAGGATGCAACCAATTAATTGTGCTGATGAGCTATTCACAGAGTCCCAGGATTGTATTTCCCGAAAGACTAGTTTACAGCAGGAATGCACAAAGATTTTTGAGCCAAGGTTATGTTTGCTTTTGAGCATAGGAAACATGTCAGGAACTGCACTCTAAAATGCAAGTGGGGCAGATCTTGGTGGGACTGTGATATAAATTTAATTTAGTTTAGTTTGCATCTACAAGTAGTAAGAATTAATGCATATGAATGAAATACAGTTAATTGGCTTATTCCGTTATGATTTGGTGATCATAACCTTTTGGAAGTCTTCTGGAGGCTAGGACTTACAGAATTTCTCTAAACTCATATTTCTTTTATCCATTATAAAGTTTATAACGAATTGGGGAATTATAGGAGCTGAAGTGCAACATATCTGAAAATCAGGTGCTTCGCAAAAGATAGTTAAAATATCAAGAAGTTAAAGATTACAGAATGTAGCATTTTTGAAAATACAGAGTGATTATTAATGAGATGATTCATAATGTCTTTCTCTAAGACTATTAATATTTCAGTTTTATTGTGTAAGCCATCTTCAAGGTAATGTTAGCAGTCCAAGTCAGGATACAGGTTTTAATTAATTAATTAAACTCACTCCATTTCCTTTTAATTTAATGCAAATGAGATTAATTAACTCAGGCTTTTAAAAAATTGTCATTATTTGTTCAGGGTCACTGTGCTCCCTTCAGGTATCAATTAATCAAGCAAGTCTTATCATTCTACCTTTTATTCCTGTAATTTACACTGTTTTTATCATTTTCCTGCATTTGGTCAATATTGTTCTAGTCATTAGCTGTTAATGGTGTGTAACATCTCTTATGGTGATGACATTAGAGCCAACAGACTGAAACTTCTCTTTTTGTTACCTAGTAGAACTGAAATTCTTATCACTGTTTACATTTGTCTTCTTGTCATCTCCAGATATCTACCCTTTCATTTGCTTTGTGCAAAAAGTCTGTGGTTGCTGAACCATATTTGTTATTTCGTATAGCAGACAAAATAGCTGCCAACCTAGTATCCCAAAGAATGTTCTTTCAGGCTCTGAAGCAATTATCAGATGCTCCTTCGGTCCCTTTATCAAATCAGAAGTCATTTCACCTGCCATACGGGTGGGCATTTTTCAACAGTTGTTCCTTGAATCTTTTTTAAAAGGTTTTAAAAAAGGTTTTAAAAAAGAATCAAATTATTAGATGATCTCATTTTATTGGAAATTTAACATACCAACTGTATATAATTTGTTTTTACCTTTGCAGCTTTTTGCTGCCTTTAAAATACATAAATATAAACCAAATATGCATACATGATACACAATGCATATATGTAAAATGCTAGCTAATTAGAGGGCGATTCTGAGACTCTCCTTAAAAGAATCTACTCAGTAAATGAGGATAGCCATATTTTTGATCAGAAAAAAAGAAATGTAGCCCATTGGCCAGGGAAAAAAAGTACATATTGCAATTCAGCATTAATGTGAAAGCAGATTCCAGTTGAAGTTGACCACCTCATAGCATAGAAGTCCTAGGGGAGTAAACAGGCAGTAGCATGGAAAGCTCTACAATTATTAGCTAAATAATCAACAATTCCCCATTATTACCATATCCCATCCATTAATTGCTAGGGCATTGTGAAAACAAAAGACTGCACAAAAAGGTCCTTGGTTCAGTCTCATAACTCTGTATGCAAAAATGTATATTATTTCTGCATGCACTGCACACTGGATTCCCACTTGGGCTTCATATTTGGTTAACAGCCTTGCAGACGTGAACTGGTTACATTCTCAAGTTGCCACAAATACCTCAGAGAACATTTAATAAGACTTGGTTACAATCATCCTATTGTTGGAGATGTAACACAAGAGTTGGAAATTTAACCCATATGGTTTGAATTTGTTTTATTATTGTTGCAAATTGGGCCAACATCAACAAGATTGCTAATATGTCTCTGGAACATTCACCATATGTCAAGGATACAAATGATCTTAATGGCTGCATCCCAATATTGGCAATCTATCAAGAAATCAGAAAATGTGGATTCTTCCATGCTAAAAGACTTATTATACAACATTGGGAGGAGAAATTTACAGCAATGGATTATATGTGTTGTTTATCAGCATTTGAATTAGTTTTTTTTTTTAAAAAAGGAAAAATTAGATTACAGACAAAATCAGTGCGGAACCACGTGATTCCTTAATGATGGCATGATTCACTTAATAACCATGTGATTCACTTAACAACTGTGGTGATTCGTTTAATGACCACCACAAAAAGGTCGTAAAATCAGGTCTTGTCACATGATGATTCGCTTAACAACCATATAGCTTAGTAACCTAAATTCTGGTCCCAGTTGTGGTTGTTAAGCAAGGATTACCTGTACTTTCAAGCATCATAAGTCAAAGTTTTTGAACTTTATTATACAATTTCTAGGTTGTTTTTTAAATAGCTGTGTTTAATTTTGTAGTTGTTTTGATCCTTTAATTCTATTGTATGCATTTGTACTTTTTAATTAGTTTGCATAATCAAGTAAATTTGGCCACAGAAGTCAATACATAATTTACATATATTATCATATTGCTACTTCCTAATTTAATTTGCTCCTTTTATACCTTTTCATACTATTTGTGATTGCTAGAGCCTTTCTGAAGATAGCTTTATAGTGTTCTGAATATTATAATTACCTTGTGAGATAAAATATGGTCCAAGTTTACAAATTGGGAGATAGTCATGTTTGCACATTATTGAAGCTAGATATCCCAGCTTATTAACCACATTGTGAATAAATGGTGTGAAGACAGCTTTTTACTCCTGCTTCATTTGTCACAAATGCATAAACAAATTAGATAGGGAAAGGAGAGTGGTAGGGCAAACAATTTAGTGTCTATATGTTTTGGACTCCAGTTCCCAAGCCCAGTATGCATGCTTAATAGTCAGGGATGATGGAACTTGCAATCCAAGCAAGTGACGAGTATCAGGTGAATGTAACATTTGAACCTGGGATTGTTCAAGCAAACCAAAATCATAAATCAGATTCAAACTAGTGTTTTTATAGTTCACAAATCCTGATTTGTTCACCTACAATCCTGAAGTAAGAGATCATAACACAGTATCCCTACTAGATAGATCCAAACTGTACTCAAGAATGGACTACATTTTGATCTTATGAGAATAGGGATTTGGAATCTCATTAATCAGACAGCATTAAATTCATATCATTCTAAGGTTTTCTTAATGTCCAAGATAACTTTTATTGCTTTATAGCAAGTACGAAGGGTTTGGCTGATGGTACAGGAGAAAGACAAATTCACTCAGTTCACAACAGCTGTGGGTTGTTTCAAATGATGGGATAAGGAAGAGATGGTAAAATGGCAAGAAATGATAAGAAATTACAAGGAATGATAAAGTCAAAAGAGATTGCATCTTAGCTGGCTCGGACATCTTCTGATCCCTGGTAAGCACATCTCAGTAAAGAAGGATCCCCCAACATTTAGTACCTGCAGAACCCTCTGAGATCTCTTTGGATCAGGATGCATCCAAGCTTGGCCCAGCAGCAAAGAATTTTGGATGTAAGTCTCAGTGATGTGGATTACGATGCATGGTGCAATCTAGGTATCAGTCCCATTAGGTAGGCCAGACCAGGGAATCAACTTCACACGAAAGCTAAAACTACTTTTATTGAGATTGGCTGTATTAACAGAATCTTGCAAGTCCGACTGTACTCTGCTTTCTCCTCCTTTTTATACTCCAGTGAATTAGGGAGATGTCTGCCTGAGTCGCTTCCATACATTATCTCATTGCTCTCGGTTTAAAAAATGTTTCAGCTCCTTGTGCCTAGGCAATGGTTCCTGCTTATTTCCATCAAGGTCATCTTCCTTACTCTCTACACTAGGCTAGGCAGGATAGATTAGAAGGCCTGAGGTAACATGCAAAGAACAGAGGCATTTGTGGGCGAAACAGAGTAGGAATTGGTGGACTGTGTGAACTAACATTCAATGTCTTTGTACTATAGTGAAATAAACAAGAATTCCTTGCTAAGCATGTCACATAAGCACTGCTAGTGACTTATTCAAGCCAACCACTAAAACCAAGTCTACTACATGTAGAACTAAGGTTCTCTTTACTGTTGGTAGTATCACACCATCATATTCATCTTTAGTAAAGTGAGATTCTCACAATGAGAGAAATTATACAATGTAGTCTAATAGGACACTTCTCATTATGCTAGCTGGATCACATTTGCACCTGAGTAATTTTAGGTGAGGGAGAGCCAATTTGGTGCAGTGGTTGAGGCACCAGGCTAGAAGCCAGGAGATGGTGAGTTCTAGTCCCACCTTAGTCATAAAGCCAAGCTGGGTGACCTTGGGCCAGTCCCTCTCACTCAGCCCTGGGAAGCAGGCAATGGCAAACCACTTCTGAAAAACCTTGCCAAGAAAACTGCGGGGACTAGTCCAGGCAGTCGCCAGGAGTTAAAAACTGACTCAAAGGCACACACACACACACACACACAAAGGTGCTTAATCCAGCATCTTATAGTCTGCGTTGAGGCTTATGAAAGAAATGAATTAACCTACCTCCTTGGGAAAACCTGTTGCTTCCCTGGTGTGTCACTCTGCCTGAAAATTATGATTGTCAAGACACAGCTACTGCAGTTATTGTCAGGACCTAACAAGAAGCTTCCTTACACACACACACAAAGATTAATAGTCTAATCATTAGCCTCAAATATTAAAGGTAGTCAGGAGCTATTTACAGCATACAAATGAAAATATTTAACTATGTGTATAATTTTTCTTTCATATGGCTGCTAGCCTCCAACCTATTCCAAAAGGCAGGTGGTCACAAGTATTTTCCATGCACCCTCTGAAAAAATTATCTTCATTGAAATCTGCTGATTTGACAAGGACAAGGACAATGACAATAAATATATCAACATCAATTGAGAAAAGCAGGAACTCCTGAAATACTGATCGAGTTACTGGGTCGTCTTTGGGCCTTGTTTGCTATTCCAGGCTTCAGCTCTGAAATCTAACTGGAATAGGAGTGATTCCCGTGGGAGGAAAAACTGGCATGTTGATGATCCTGCTAATTTGAGCAACTGCACAAAAAATTCATCTGTCTAAATAAGGACATACTGTACATATATTTTGAAACTAGCAAGATGTACAAAGGAGCAACAATGCTATTCCACCCAAGAAATACTAAGATCGAAAGCTTAATTAAATTAAAGCCAAAAGTTTTTATTATCTAAAGCCAAAGCCAGGTATCATTAAAACATTACTGCCAAAGCCAACAGTTGAAAAACACAAAAAGAATGCCTGTAGGCACACAGAGATTTCTTCTCTTTACCAAGAAACCTGATGGAGCACAAACCTTACAGATTACGTTACATAATTTGGACCCAGTATCGTCCAAGGACATTTATAAAGTCTTTGTGTCCATTTTGTAAATTTCATTTGAATAAAGAGATCTACTGACAACTGGGTGGAATGCTAAGACTCCATTAGACTAAAGTAAGAAATCGGATGGGAATTAGAGCAGGGCATTCGTACTTATACTCCCACTGACATCTCTGGGACTTAGGTCAGTCAGAACTAAAGTTTCTCATTCATTTCCATGGGATATAGTGCTCTGGATTCATGTAGCATATTTTATAATTATAGGACTAAGAAGAACAAACAAGACAATGGCTGTAACCATTGCTTACCAAGTTAAACTGGAGAGTTAAGATGGTCTCCAATCTCAGAAGTTTGGGAAAAGGCTGTTATTATTCAGTCATAAGAAAATTCCTGTCATGATAGGATTCACACATTGCCATGACTTGTTTTAATCATGATTTGTTGAATTAGCCACCATGGCTGTCTTATACATAGCAGTAAGCCAAAACTAAACAGACCATATTATGGAATAACCTGATGTGCATAGCAGTTTGTGTTTACTCAAAAGCATTTAATTGTTCTTTTCACATTTTGTGGCCTAAGCCAACACTGCAAGTTTTAAAGCTGAGCTCTGAAGCCACATCTTGGCTCAATGGAACCATTATAACAGCTGTTGAAAATTGTACTTTTTACAATATTCTTATGGGAAAAGCAGTGCAATGGAGTTAACAATATCCAACATCCTTTCCTATTTTTATATCCCTATGTATGTCTGATCCTTGGCTAAGTAAATCTGTAAACCAATATTATTTATGTCCCAGAAATTATTTTACTGAAGCTGAGAGCAGAGTAAGTGAAAAGGATATATATGAACAGTACCAAAGGGACTTGAGGGATTGTTATGATTTTAAATTAGTGAACAGAAAAATTGAAAAATAAGTGCAAAACTGGAGAAAATTATTTGAAGCATTTTAAATATATTGTTTCAGATGTTTGGAACATTTCTTACTCACTTCAGTATCTCTGCAGGTCTGGGACTTCAAAGATTTATTTGGGGAATTTGAGGCACCAGGTTACTATTATCACTTAAATTGGGGCTGATTATGCATGTTCTTTTGAGCAAGAGGTATTTTAGGCAGGTTGCAGTATAAGTACGTTCTGCAATATATACAGAATATAAAGACACCCCACCTGCCCAAAAAGTTACCAAAGCCAACTTAAATGAAGAAACTAAAGGATGGCTCTTTTTACTGTAAGTAAAATTGTTTCTATTTATGGCTTATCAAGCCTTTTTTAATTTAAAAATTCCAATCATTAAGGAACCCTAACATACCACTTACCACATTTATCAGATGGGAACCTAAACCTAAGAAGGACTTGCTTTGTGATTACCCAGGGCAGCTTTCTCAAAGCTGATCCCCTTCCCAGGTGATGGGACCAGTTTCCAGAACTGCTGGCGGCAAAGTCTGGGAGTGGGAGTCCAGAAGACTCAGAAAGGCCCATCTGGGTGCTGGCAATCATCTCCAGAACTGAACTGAAGAGCGCAAGGTGAGGAGGATGCAGTAGAAGGTGGTTTTGAAGTCAGCATTTCCCACCGCAAAGCTCCACACTGTCGCCACTGGATCGCACACCCCAAATCCAAGATCCACTTTAACCCACCGAGATGCACCTGAAGCTGCTCCGTGGAGCCCCTTTTCTCCAGGCGGGGGCGCCTCGCCTCACAAGGCTTGCTCGCGGCAGAAAACCCAGGGCTCTCGCAAGGAGGGGCGTCCGGGTTGGAGGGCGCCAGTGCTGGCCACGGAATTCTTCAGCTGCTTGATGACCCCGAAAAGGAGCAGGAAGAGCAGGAAGAGCAGAAGGAAGAAAAGCGCGAGGTAGAGGAGCAGGTTGAATTCCCACTCCATGGCGCCGCTGTGGCCACACCTCACTAACTGCCCCGCGAGGCCCCCTGCGCCGGGTAGGGGGGGAAATCGGGGCATTCAGCCGCCCCTGGCATCTCCTCGCCGAGCTTTTCCCCACCCATTCTTCGCCCAGGCTGGGGGGCAACCGAAGGAGGCGCGGGGAGAACCGCCGGGAGGTTTAGACCGACTCCAGTTAGGAACAAAAAAAAAATCAGTCCATCGTCGTGAAGGGCTGAACCTTTTACGAGCTCTGTTTCCACTCGCAGATCCCGCTAAAGGAACACACAGAGACACACGCACACGTCGCACTTGAACCTATTGCCCAGCAAAATCCGGGTGGCCAGATCAATGCTCCGCGCGTTCAAGACCAGGTCTCCAAAGGTTGGTTGAGAAAAACGAGGGGGCCGTCGGGGGAGGCAGAACCCCCCCGTCAAAATAGCAACATCCCGGCAAAAGACTCCAGCAAGTGCGGCCGCTCTTTTGATCAACCTAAAGCCCCGGGAAAGGCGAGCAAGTGAGCAAAAGAGGGCCGGACTGAGGGAGCCGCGGGCCGAGCCCGCTAACTAACAGAGCCCCGCTCCCCGACCTGGCGCTCTGCGGTTGTAATGGACCACAGCTCCCGTCAGCCCCTGTCCCAATGGGTGCCCGAGACATCTGGAGGGCATCAAATCGGGGGAGCTGCTGAGAGATGCGCAGGGGGAGCGCGGGCTTTTCTGACGCAGGGCGACGCTGCCTCGACCTCTCTGCTGTCCTTTCAGAAGGCGGTGAAGTTTTTGTTGCTCTCGTTAGAGAGACATTTACCGTGAACATTTCCAGCAGACTCCAGCAGCCCTGTCGCCCATTGCAGTGTTTTGTAGCAGTGTACTAGAATAGGGTCAGGCAACACATGGTTGGTTGCGCCTTTGCACACTTCCATCCAGTTTTGTACCTGCCTCTTGATTCACAAGTTCTCTGAGTTCCTGAGTAGCTTAATGCTTAATAAGTCTGCACGGGATTGCTTCTTTTAACTTCCATTTGGCAACAGTTGATAACATCCCCTTTTTTGTATTTTGATGTATTTTCACGCATGGAATTTCCATGAAGGCATCTAAAAAGCAGGCTTTATTTATAAATATATAAATAGGGAAGGGAAAGTGATACAAATCAAAATGATTCTCTAACCACAGGCGCAGTCCGAATGCAGAAGCCCAACTAAAGCATCCACTGGAAAACATTCTTAATTTACGAACAATGTAATAGTCTGATCATTAAACATTAACAGATTAATGGCTTAATCAAAGATTTAAAAACACTGAAGATCAACTAAAATTCACTAAAGTACTTGTTCCAGCTACCTTTATTCTTTTGGCTTGTGCCTACTGCTAGAGAAATCCATTCAGCTGTGCATTTGGACTGCACAACTATAGAGGGAGCAACAGAGAGAGGAAGTTTTTACATCAATAATTTTCCTATCCATCCCATGTACTGTGAAGGATAGGAGATGTCTCCAGCAGTGTAGGTATTTATTTGTTTTTTATTTATTATTAGATTTATATCCTGCCTTTCTTTTGTACAATTCAAGGTAGCCTACCTAATGCTCTATCTACTATTTTCCCCACCACAACAACCCTGTAAGGTGGGTTGGGCTGAAACAGAGTGACCAGGTCAAAGTCTCACAGCTGGCTTTCATGCCTAAAGGAGGACTAGACCTCACAGTCCCTCTCCTGCTTTCTTGTCCAGCACCTTAACTGCTTTATAGGCTTCAGAGTTTGTGGTCCATTTATCTTACCTTGATACTCTTCCTAAAGATGGAATTCTATCTATGGTGTTTCAGCCATCACTGAATTTGCTTCTGCTGCCCTGGGTCTAAACCCATTCACTTAATTATAAGCACTGTTTTGTCATACAAAAGGTTTGTTTGTTTATTTATCAATCATATTTATATCATATTCCCCATGCTGGCTGGGGAATTGTGGGAGCTGAAGTCCACACATCTTAAAGTTGCCAAGGTTGAGAAACATTGGTATATGCAGAACCAATAATAAAATGGATGTCTATATTTGTGCATATGTCAACTGCATCTGATTATGACATGTTTATAAAGGTAAAGCATAAAATATGCTGTGAAAAATAACAACAGCCCAGGCACCCATGCATGTCCAGGGGTTCTTCCCTTTGTTACTTGCTGCACTTTTGATTGTCACTTGGGGGACTTCCAGGGCTTGTGGTTCTGAGACTTTGACACTACTGGGAGAACCATCTTGATAGACTTTCAAAGATCCATTTCTCCCAGATCAAACTTCTATTAACTTCTAGTTCACTCTTTCTGCATATAAACAAATCTGAGATTGAAGGAAGTCAAAACAACTCCCTGTTACTGTATGACAACAAAATAATTTCAGTCATACAGTGCTTGGGCAGTAAGGCCCCCTGGCAGGACTGTGTGGAATTATGAATATACGGGTGTCTATTTACATGGCGCTTTGCTAAGTATGAGAGTGCAGATGTTACTCCAAAGTGCTTGCAAACTAAAGATAGTCACTAGGAGGATAAGAAGCAAAGGAAAACGAAGAAAACATATGCAACTCTTCAGTTAGAACACCTAGCCTCTGTGGTTATAGCAGCTAGGGATTAATCCATGATGATTTCAAATGCCGTCTTTGTACAAGACCTAGTGGAAAGATTCATGGAAAAATGCTTATGGGCTATTTTGACCCTTAAAACTTTCCATAACATTTATTTATTTTTGGAGGTGGATCGGGGAGGAGATTAGATAGCCACGATACTGGAATTATAATGTTTGTGCTTTTCAGTTTCACCTTTTCCTGAGCCTCCAGGATAATCCAAGTTTTTAACTGACTGGCCAAGATATCCTAATCACAACCATCACTTCCAGGAAAAACACCAAGGAGTTTTTTTTTTTAGCAATGTCAAGACAATAACGTTTGCTACGACATAGCTTTTGGGTGCTGGACAAAACCTTTGGCCATAATAAATTTGTTTGTCTTTAAAATACCACAGTGATTTCATTACAAAACAAGGAATCTGATTATAGAAGGGTAGAACAGCATAGCCAGATTTTTAGAGTCCAAGTTGTTGATGCCACTTAGCTTTCTGACCTGCCATTTTAATGTGACAATAAATGTACTAAGTTGTTTGCCTCTGAAGAGATCGAACTTTACCATTAGGCAAAGAGAGACAGCCGTCTCAGGTAACTAAATGTTATGAAAATAAATAAAATGAATATTTTAAACTACATTTTTATTTCCAAGACATTCTTGGGGGATTTTCTACCACTGGTACCAATATAGTTAGACTAGTTTTGAGAAACATGAACTTTGGCTTGGGTGTCTTCACTGTTTAAATAGGAATCTAATCTAACTTTTGTATGAATTGATTGAAAATTGAAATGCAAAGTCACTTTCTCATGTATAAAATGTAGTCAGATGCCTTAAACTTTCATTTATGCCATATGCTGAATTGTTTTTAGATAGAACAAGGGTAAGGTCTGTGTATGAAAGAGTAACTGAGCTGGAATCTAAACTGCACAATTGATAGCAGGATCAATGTAAAATCAGTGAGATCAGGATTAAGATAACATTTCCAGCTCACTGGTATACTGTATGTTATCAGAACATCTCATTCAGAGGTGATGACCATCGTTATTCCAGCTAAATATGAGAATTTTGAACACTAAATTACTGTTCTTAAATCCCCAGTATGTTTAAAAAGTGGAAGTGAATGACATCCTGATACAATGTGCCAGATGATTTCCTAAAATCCCAATGAACTTTTTTTTTTTCTTTTTTAAACATTTTAGGATTTGAAGATTGCAAAATGTGGCCTTTTATAGTAGAGTATCCAAACACACACATTTCTTATAAGAATAGGGTTCATTTCTGTAGGATTAAAATACAGCAAAGCAATTTTAGGGTAATATGGTAAAAATAACAAAATATTAGACTGAGTAGAACTAAAAAAAATATCCTCATAAATATTTAAGCTAGTACTAAGTGGGCAATCTACAACGATCAGTACAAAAGTTTAATAAAAACATCATTCCAAGTAATTATATATTTTAGATCTGAGTCCATTACAAGCATTTGTTTGTATTAACAGAAATGCAAACTGTAAAGATATTAGAACATTGTGTTAATTTGTTGTTTGCTACTTCACCACAACTTGGATTGTAGTGTATACCTCAAGAGATCAGTGTGTGGGCTATCTAGAGACTACCCTGAGGCACTGAAGGGTGAAATAGACTATCACAACTTCACATTGTCATCTAGCTCACAAGCTAGCCTGTCTTTTGGGCTCAGTAGTCCTTTAGATTAGACAAATGACCAGCAAGGATGGGTTGGAATGATGCCCCCTTCTGGCTGGAATTTTGGTATCAAGTAATGAAAAATCAAGTCTAATTTGTTTGCATGTAACTTGCAGATACAAATTGCTCTAACAAAAGCAGATTAAAGTCTTTTTTAAAAAGAGAAGTACCCAACAGAATAAGTTAATTCTGTTGTCATCTTAACAAATGGCAACAATATTTTGCTAAGTAACTTACGATTCTTTAATCATTGCACTGATTTGCATCTTCATTCCTACATGCAAGGCCCAGAATTAATTTGCCAATGTTTGTTTCTCTTTATGGAACAGGAGTGGGTGTGGGGGAAGATGTCCTTTTGCCTCAGGCTGCAAAGCATTTTGAGTCTACCCTAACCATTGAAAGTTAATACTGAGAGTCCCTTTACTCCTTGCATACTTGCACAGGAGTAAATCCAAGCAAACAAAGAGAGTTTACTTCTGAGTAGGCCTGGATAAGATTGCACTGTCAACTGTATGCTTACAATAGCATTAAAATTTAAATCATCACTGCATGTTTTTTCCAGTTGAATGTTGACATTCAAAATTTGATTGTGATGCCTGTTATTTAGAATGTTATGTGTCGGTCTCAATCTTGAGACAAACCACAATCAACGTTCAGACAAAGAAATCTACTTTGTTTGCTAAAAACTATTTCTGTTTCAACAGCATGAAGTGTGGCATCTTGATTGCACCAAAACCAAAATGAAATTCTTTTATGTTAACTTGAAAAAAAAATGCAGTCCTATAGACTATTCTTTCTGGGCAATCAAGCCATGCTGCTTACTGATGCTGAAACC
Organism: Liasis olivaceus; assembly: GCA_030867105.1. Classification (NCBI taxonomy): domain Eukaryota; kingdom Metazoa; phylum Chordata; class Lepidosauria; order Squamata; family Pythonidae; genus Liasis; species Liasis olivaceus. The sequence goes on from CM061354.1 coordinate 27,370,467, forward strand.
ATTTATTTTGGAGCAGTTTCTCATACTATATCTGGTGGATGGAAGCCTAAAACTATTTAGAGAAATGAGAACTAAATTAGTCCCAGGCTTTCTACAGGGCCAGGCTTGTTATTGGAGAGCAAGGCAAATGCCTCGGGCAGCAAATGCCATAGCATTCCACACCTGTGGCCTTGAGCCTCTGGGGTCATTCTCCTGGGTTGGATGACAGAACTCTTCATCTCCCTCAGTCCTGCACCTTCTAAACCAGGTCTAACCTAGGTCTAGACCTTTTCCAAAATCTAACAGTCGCAGCAGCTTCACAGGACCTAACTGTGAAGTGATAGTAACTGTCAGTCCAGATTGTTTCTGTTTGTGAAATTGACAGGGGCATCATTTCATCTTCTGCAAAAGGCAGCAAAACATCTGTGGGCCTGTTCTGGATATCAGAATCTTGGGTAAACATAGGAATGTTGGGATTCCATCTAATAAGATTTAATGATGTCATGAAAATGCTGATGTATTTTATTATATCAAAATATTAAAAAGTTTCTCTTATTTTAGTAGAAATTTTGTAGTAGTGTTTTAGTAGAAATGCAGGACCAAGTACCTCTTTCGATGCATCTGGCTATGCCTGTAATAATCTGAAAGAAAGAACCAGTTTTATCTCCCAACTACTTTTAAAAGGGAAAAGTATCTTGGGGCTCATCTGCATAACCAAGTTGTTCCAGCACAAGTACAGGTCACTAGCCATTTCTCAAGGCCACGTCATGCTCTACCCAAACTCAGCCCCCTAAGAAAGCAACCTCTACCATCTTTTTCTGCTACTTGTCAAAAGTAGCATTTGCTGTCTTGTCCCAGCTCAAGCAGTGCTGGCCAATTCACCTGCTGTTCCACAATTCATTGTGGCTACTCTGGTTGGCTTCTGTGTATTGGAGCAGGAACTCTACCTCCCTTCCGGTCACTGGTTGTTGTCCTCCATGGCATTTTTTTTAACAAGTTCACTGGCAGAATGATGAAATTATGAGTTTTGTGTGTGTTTCTAAATTTATAAGGTGAAATTGACAAGAATTCTGCCACCTTCTTCTAGCCCAAGTGAAAGGAAAAATAGTAAAACTGTAAAAAAAACAGTTTTTACTGATCCAGAAGGATAATGAAGCAGAGGAATCCACATATTAGAAGTGTAGTAAATGTAGTCTAGACCAAACTTTAAGTCACCACCATAGTCTAAGTGGAGGAAAAGGTTGAAATGTGGAAAGGGATTTGGTCTGCTTCATATTCAGCTAGTTTATGTAAGGGAGACAACTTAAGGCTGCAGTGTTGAAAAGCCCTCAGCATCACAAAAATGAAGACTAATTAATATTTTCTACCTAATCTTCTGGGTGGAGTGATTATTTTAAATTCATTATCTTCTTCTTTTGAGTAAACTCTGTGCATTTTTGCAGAGTAGAATGAAAAATGATTCACAGGCATGGGGCACTTAAGAAAGTCAGGAGTGGTATAAAACAAACTTTTGTCAGCCATAAAACTGATGTCAGCATTGAGAATTAGAATTTATTTCACATTCAGTTTACTTTATAAAATGATTGTTTTACTATGGATATGTACTTTGAGTCCATGACAGAATGTAGTTAATTTCTCAGATATTAAGTCTACTAGCTTAAATTGGCAACGAATTATTGCCAAATTATTTCTCATGTAGCCTAACAAATTGGTCTATTGTATTTTCAAGTATTTCTACCATTTCCTGTTCTTTTATCTTCATAATAATGAAGATCGCTATAACAGAAATGTTTCTTTAGAGGCAAGTCATATTATGTTCAATAAGATTTACTTTAAAGTAACACTGAGGAATTTTTACTTGTTTTATATAAAGATCACCGCTTATTCAACAGCAGGCAATTTTCATGAAACAGACATAATTGGCAAAATTGCCTATTTAGAAACAATGAAAACTTTCCAAAAAGCCACAGAGAACAATGGAAATATACAAACATATTTGTGTATCAACCAATGTAAGAAGTGATAAACATAGGTATCTCTGTTGCAGGATAACAGATGAGGATGTATAAGAAAAGCAGAATCCTATTAAGGTTATTTGGGAAGCAAGTCACATGTTTCCCTACTAATGGTTCAGAGGATCACAGCCAGTCAGTTTCTATAGCTAAAAATGGACTTGAACCTAAATCTCCAGAGTCCTCATCCAACATTATAATCATTCTACCACACTGGGTTTTCCTTGAATGTTCCAATCAGCTTTATTCTTTGAGAGATAACAATAAATTATTATTGTATAATGATGTGGTCTATCTAACTTAAGTTCCACATCATATTGAGGGAATTAAATGGAGAAGCAGATATCCTGCGTAGCATTTCTTTATCAAAAAGATTATTTTCATGCTAGAGAAAATAGTGAATATTAGGGCATTTTCACCCACTATTGTTTCTGCTCCCCTATTTCTATAAAGCATTTTGAAACCAACTTGTTTCAATCTTCATTTTCATAGGCCTCAAAGCACTGAGAAGATCAATCAGTGCTCCCTATGGCTAACACTTTCAGTTACAAAAATCTCCTTATTTCCATGACACACAAAAAATAAAGGAGATACTTTATCATCCTTCAAACTATTCTTTTTTGTCTGCCACACCCCAAATAAATGATTAGTTGCTAAGTTAACAAACTATAATTCCTCTGTTATATTGCCCTGAAAAGCAAGGTATCCACTAGGAGGGTTGCAGTGTAAATTAAATAAAAAAGAAGGTAAGAATGAAGACCATTTTCGGTCCTGCATTTTGTTTCCCAGAGCAATGACTCTGTGGAAATGACTCTGGGTGTTCACACCAGGAGATGAAGGCACACCACTCTATTGTTACTGTTCCCCTGCAACTGGAATTTGGAAGCATGCCTCCTCCAACCTGCATGTAACATGGAGGCTTCAGGATTAAGGTCCTTGGAAGACTTGTCTTCCTTAATTTTTCCTTCCGTCCCCCCCTCCCTTCCCCTGGCTTTAAAGTCATTTATCACCACTTCTTCTAATAAGGAATTCCATAATGAATTTCCTTTTAGTCAGCTTAACTGGATGGATTCCTTCACCAGGCATTTTGAGAATAACCTCTTCATTTTGACAAGAATAACTTCTTCATTTTCTCCATGTCATGCATTATTTAATATACCTCAATCAAGTCTCCCTTCCATTGCTTTTTTCCTAATCCTTTAGGATCTCCACTTTTTATTTCCCTCCATTTATAAAATTGCTTATTTAGTTTTATTTGAAAAATTGGAATTTATATTTAAAAATTGTAAACATGAGGCAAGATGGCTTCTTTTTAGTTTGTATTATTTTTGGATTCAAATGATAAAAAAATCTGGTTTCAAACATAATATGGCTATTACTGCATAGCATGACATGTGAACCAACCCACTGCATCTTAGGATTCTATAAGAAACAAGCAATTATGATTTAAAAGGTCCACACTTTGTATTATGTGTGCAGCCATCAACTGCAATGCAAGTGGAAGGAACGATATGCTGGAAGGAAGTCCACCAAAGTCCTTGGCTAGGACATTTTATTTGCTTACTTTCATCTTTATTTATATGAAAATATGAAACATTCATAACTGAAATCAACTTTAGCAAGTAACATTCTACAATACTGGGCCATTTTAAAATCTTATCATAAGAGTTCTTATAACAGTCACTTATGAATTATGATAATATTATGAGTGCTGAAATGCTGCATTGTCTTTGCAAAACATTTTAATATACTGTAGTATTTTGAGCCACAAACAAGATTCCATAAAAAGAATCACCTTCATTTGACAAAAGTGGCCTAGAAGATGTACTAAAAAGTAAACCCAAATTATTTAAATTAGTTTACACCAGTGAATCTGAACAGGATTTCAGCTGCAAACTCATTCAGTCCTTAATACTAGATTACTTCAACATACTTAATAACTCTGTATTTTAAAATAGTATCAGCTAATAATATGTAATGCAGACTTTTCCATTAAAATTTAAAATTTTCTCAGAAGTCTTACTGAATTCAATAGGACTTATTCCCAGGAAAGTATATACATTATATAGTGTACAGTACTGCAACCTTAATCTGGATGCAGTTCACAGCACCCACAGGAACATATCATATGACTTGACATACAGTGAAATCACATTTTATCTTATATTAAAGTATTTATAATTACTTGATACTCCTACAGATGAAAACAGAAAAACATTTCTAATATGGTTCTAAAAAGTAAATTATCCTATTAAGATGTTTTAAAGCACATTTTAAATATATTAGAACACTTTCAAGATATATAATCAAAAGGCTTTGTAATTAGTATCTGATTGTCTGTATATCCATATATAAATAAATGGTAAACAAATTAAGATTTATCCATTCTGTTTATAGTATGTATGAACTATATTGATCTTGGCTTCCTAGATTATGCAAACAAATTTGCCTAATGCAAACTCAATGACACTTAAATATTTGAGAGCTTAAATCAAATTCATTTATTTATTTATCACACTGATATCCCACCTTTTAATTTTATATTATATAACAAAGTTCTTCTATTGTTAAAATAATACAATGAATATAGTAAAATCAAACATCAATATAAAGCAGGCAGTACAGAATGTGAAAGGATACTATAATAAAATCACTCCAGTTCATTAAAAACACCAACTATGTTAACTAGCAGCTACAACATAACCATGTTGGCATTAGATAAACTTCTTGGAGAAGTGAATAATCTTATACAGGGAACAATGTTAGATCCAAGCACATTCCCATAAAAATATAGTTATCTTTTTAATAGTGTTTATATTGACATAAATGATTTTTTTTTCCCCACAGAAACATTCTTTTTTTTCTACTACTGTTGCTGGAGGCAAAGGTGATTTTGGCAACCCAGCATCTTTTTTTCAGTTTTGACCAATAAGCCAGCTATATCCTTACCTAGAGAGATATAACCATGCTTCAATAACCTCTGCTAATATGAGTCACCCCTTCCCCTGACATAGCCAAAAAAAGCCTTTTTGTTGCTTTCAGTTTTCCCTATAAGTCTACATTTGTTTTAAGATGAAGAACTGAAGGATACCATTGCACTGAAGGATACAATTTGTTCAAAATAACAGAAAGAGAGGAGGAGTTGCACTATATATTAATAATGTCCGTTTCTGTTCAGAGATCCAAATGAATGAATTTCACAATCTTTTAGAGAGCATCTAGATTAAAATAAATGAAGAAACAAAAGTATTGCTGATTATAACTACTATTGCCCCACCAACCCAGGAAGAATGTGGACTGCAGATCTTTCAAAGGGGCATGAAGCCACAGAGGTGGGAGGCGTTACATACCTAATACTTAGAGAGATTTAGTCTGTCAAGCATGATCCTTCCAGGAAATCCTATACTTATTTTGCTCTCAACTTTCTCCTTCAGAGATGAGTAAGATCACTTATCTGTGACTTGATACTAATCATTAAGGAAAAACTTAGTTGAGGAAGTGCGGGTAGCAACAAAATTGAGAGAAAATAAATATATAATTTCAGAATGGTTAATTTTAAAGTAAAGTAAGGCTACATTTATTTGCTATATTTGTTAACCACCTCAATTTTATGACTCTGAGCAACTTACAAATCAAAAGACAACAGGAAAAATAATACCAAATCCCTATACAACGTAGCACAAGATATGCAAATAAATGCAAACATACACTATGTGTATGTTTCATTCACTACTTAATGAAACTGAGCTAAAATAGGAAAGTTTTAATAGGAGGGCATTGTTTTAATCTCTGAGAGAAGCCTGTTCCATAGTATCAGGGCAACCACCATGAAAGCCTATTGCCTGTCCAATCTTGATAAGCAAAATTCCATGCCAAGAGAAACTAATGGAAAAAGGAGGTCAAGATAGATGGAAGTTTCTGAAAGAGAGAGCAAAAGCACTATTGCAAACAATTCCAAAACTGAAGTGAAAAATTGAAGGACAGCAAAAGAAGCCAGTGTGGATACTTGAAAAATGAATATTTGAAAATGTAACAAAACAAAACAAAAAACAGATACAGAGGGCAAGATCAGCAAGGAAGAGTACAGTCAGGTACTTGAGAATTGTAGAGCTGATGTCAGGAAAGCAAAGGCTCAAAATGAGCTGATGTCAGGAAAGCAAAGGCTCAAAATTAGCTCAAAAAGACACTAAAAATAACACAAAGGGCTTTTTAAGATATGTTCAAAATAAAAGGGAAAGAAAATAAGTATACCAACTACCTAATTAAGACAAAAAATAACAAAAGAAAGCAGAGCTACTAACTCCTATTTTGGGTCAGTCTTCTCCATCAAAAAATGGTATATTCTAGCAGGAATAATTAAGAGCAAGATGAAGCAACATGATTGAAACTTGAGACTGACTGAAACATTGTCAAGGAACATCTCTTTACTTTGAAAGAGTTTGTATCTCCAGACTAGATAAATTGCTTCCTGGGATGCTGAAGAAACTAGCTGATGTCTGTCTGAACCATTATCTTTGTGAAATTCTACAGAACAGATGAAACACTAGATGACTATAAGAGAATAAATATTGCCTGTGTCTTCAAAAGGGGGAATCAAGCAAAATACAGACCACTAAGTTTGACATCAGTACTTGGGAAGCTCATAGAACAGATTATAAAGAGATAAGCATGTAAGCTCCTTAAAAACAATGCAACTACTGTATTACTGAAGCCAGCATGGATTTGTCAAAAATAAATTCTGGCAGATTAATCTTACCTATTTTTTTTAAGTAGGTAACTTTCTTAATAAATTGTAGGAATGCTTTAGATATAATATACTTTGACTTCAGCAAATTATTCAATATACTATCCTACAACATGCAGATTAGCAATCTAATTAAAATGTGGGCTGGATAATATGGCGACTCAAAAATTATACTTTAAGAGTGCTTAAATCTCATCAAATCAGAGAAAGGTATCAAGTAAGGCACCGCAAGAATAAATCTTGAATCCCCTATTCTTCAATATTTTCATTAATAATTTAGATGAAAAGGTAGTGGGAATGCTTATCAAATTTACCAATATAAAATTGAGTGAGACAGCTAATACCCTAGAAACAGAAAATTTAAAATAATGTTGAAAGGTTGGAGACATGCGCTGAAAATAATTTAATAGAGGTAAGATCCAACTTCTTCATCCCCCCCCCCCCACCAAATCAAATGTACAGGTACAGGATGGGTGATACCTAGTCTAGTAATAGTACTTGAGAAGAGTTTCTTGGAAGACTAGTTGATTACAAACTGAATATAAGAACAGTGATAAGGCTGCATCAACATAAATATAACTTCCAAATCATGGCAAATTATCATTCTACTCTATTCTGCTTTGGTCAGGTCACAACCACTTGTGGGCACTGCACTTTTAGAAGGATTCAAAGAAACTGGAACAGGTTCAGAGGCTGGCAAAGAAGATATCAGACTAGGAAAAGCGACTGAAGCAGCTGAGCGTGTTAAGTTTTGAGAAAAGACAATTGAGAGCAGATACATCAGCACTTCTCAAACACCTGAATGGATGTCAGCAGAAGAGCAAAACCTATTCTTCCTCATGATACAGAATAATGGGTTTAAATTACAGGAGGGCAAATTCCAATGGAATGTTTGGGGGGGGGGGGACTCCAAACAGAAAAAGCAGTATGACAGTGGTCTGTCTTCATTAGAGGTGTTCAAATCAAGGCTAGGCAAAAGAGGAGGTTGGATCCAGTGGCCCCTTCCAGACTTGAGAATTCAATTTGCTTGAAGCCCCACAGCAGGACCATTCTACACCAGCGCTTCTTAGATACATTAAACTTCATCTGTAAACAATGACTGGCTTAAAAACGAATCCTTTTAACGTTAACAAAGGAATACTTCATACATTACAACGATCAGATTATCAAAATGCAATATACATATTCCCCAAACCTCTTGGAATTTGCAGAAAGTGACTGTAAAAAGGTGCAGCTGTGCCACTGAGTTCAGCAGGGCTTAGGTAAATATGTACTGGATCTCCGTCTTAAGTAACAATCGTTAAAGACCTTCGTGCTTGCATGCGCAGGCGGTGTTAAAAAAAAACAGGTGACGTTGTTATTCATTGCCTCTGTATCAGGAGTGGGGAACCTGGCCTGAAACACTCCAGCTCCGTCAGTCGCAGCTAATGACGAACCGTCAGAGCCAATGGCGTACTCCAACAACGCCTGAAGAGCTACTAACTCCCCATCGCTGCTCCAGGAAGATGCTGCCAGAACCAAAGGCTTTCAGCCTCCCCGCCTCAGTCTGATGACTCGGCTTCACCACCATTCATGATCACACCCTACGCCGCGCACGCGCACCTATTAAGCTCTCTCTTTACGCCTTAATAGGTACGCGCACGCGCACCTATTAAGCTCTCTCTTTACGGCTGGTTGCCAAGCAGAAACGGAAAGTTGCGCGCTCTTGCTAACGGCGCCCGTTTATGACGTCTACAAAACACAACGGGTAAGAGGAGGACGCATCCTTTTGAAGACGGGGCGAACCGGCAGCTGCTATGAAAGAAACACCACTCTCTAATTGTGAGAAGCGGTTCTTGCTCCGGGCTATCGAGGAGAGGAAGGTGAGGGAGGACGGGTGATAATATCACGTGCGCTTCAAACCCGCGTGCGCCGAGGCTTCCGTGGGACGTACGGATATTTGTGTGCGCATGTGCGTGTTGGAAGTGAGAAAGCGGCGTGCAGAAGGGAAGATCAGCCGCCTTTTGCCATCCACTTTTTTTTAAATGGAGGACTTTGGTTGAGGTTGATGTGGTAGAAGTTTCAAGCGTTTTCTGTGGAAGGCTTTAGAGTTACAGTCCTCTGAGCTGGACTGTCATGAGGGATCCTGGTATTCGGTCACCTGAAGAGTCTTTCCTGGGACAGACATTCCAGGGGACTAGCCCTGGATACTCTCAGCTCATCACGGTGTAACCTTCGGATTATTTTAACTCTGATAGGTAGTATTTATACATCCTTAATATAAGCTAAATTAGCAATGAGCAAAAGTCAGCATCAACATATGGAGTATGAAGTTGTCCTGTTCATTTCTGCTTGTCTTTTTCTCTGAAGTCTCAGAAACGCTTTAAAAAGTGGCACCATACAGTTAGAGTGAGCTGAAGTATTCAAGATCCCTCCACAAAATTTTGACTCTGCACTCTTGGATTTGTGCAGTCTTTTCTCTGTTAGCTCATTCTTACTGTTAATTTTTTGCCTTAATGACCCTATTGTTTGATGTTTATAGCGTCTGGATGGGCGACAGTGCTATGACTACAGAAACCTCCGCATTTCCTTTGGTGTTGACTATGGCTGCTGTATTGTGGAGCTTGGAAAAACTAGGTATCCAGTATTCTATAATTCTGTGTATTCTATTTAATAGAGTCTGCTTTTCAGGATAAAAATCTTTACAAAGCAAATTTTAATGTAATATAAATTACAAGATGTAATGAAACTGTACAGAGTGTTCAATACATCAGTCAGTGAAATAACAAAAGATACAACAAATAAAATAGCAGCAGCAGATGGCATCTTAGTTAAAAGCATATTCTTTAAAATTAACAGAAAGCTGACTGAAATAAATTCATTCTTAAACCCCTTGTAATGATTATCAAGAAAGTGCCATATTTGTTTCCCAGGAGATCAAATTCCACACTTGTTGGATATCAAAGAAAAAGTTTGTCCCTAATTCATATTATTCTCATAGATCTCAAGTGGTGGAACAGATAGCAATGCTACTGATATTAAAAACCAAGCAGGCTTGTACAAGAGTAGGTACATAACATAAATCTAACCCTCTTAACATCTCTGGTGATGGCTGGAAAGAATCCCTATCTGAAAGTTTGGAAGCAGCAAATGTTGTTTATGAAGCAATATAAATGAAGTGAAGAAGATAATCTGTTGCTTTGATTTGTATCAAACAGCTATTCCACACCTGCCTTATCTTCTACTTGATAGGAAGTATAAAGGTATTATGCCAGTTTATTACTTTCAGCTAGGTATCCAGTGAAGTAATTTCCAGATAAATTTCACTTCTGTGTTAACAGTGTAGAATTTTAAAATACCTCCTTGCCAGTTTGTCTATTAACTAGTAAGTGACTAAGATTTTATTCTAAAAACCTATGTCTTCTTTTTGCAGAGTTCTTGGGCAAGTGTCATGTGAACTTGTCTCCCCAAAGCCAAATCGTGCAACAGAAGGCATACTTTTCTTTAATCTAGAGCTGTCACCCATGGCATCACCAGCTTTTGAACCTGGAAGGTATGTGTTGCCCCCCACCTGCAGTTACCAAAGGAAGGTTCAGGTAAAACATTTCTGGTTTGCTATATATGAGTAAATGGAAGTGGTGGTGTTCTTTATTTAATAGAACAGAGATAAAAAATAACATAAAATAAAAAATAATCACCAAAAGAGAAGAGAAAAAAATAATGCAGTAACAATAACATAAATTGTATATGTAAGGGCTTATAATGCATATATGAAACTTTACCTAACAGTTTCAATAAAAGATAGCTATGCTTCATTGTAATTGGCGGTATATAATCTATATTTATATGCAACTCATTCATAAATCACAAGTAATATCAGGCCAGTTACAGGGTAATTGGGGCCATACATTTGTCTTTCCAATGTTGAAGAGCTAATATTTTGGCAATAATCAGGGCATGGAGAATCCATTTCATTTGTCGATCTGTCAGTTTCCATACAATAATTCAAAAGAATGTGTGTATCTGAAAATACTAAACTTTATCCCAAAGTTTATGTCCCAAATTAATATATAGAAGTACTTCTTCCCAGAACATAATAACCTTAGGCTTGTGCAAAAACATGTATTTTAATGACGTGTTATTCTGGTTGCATTTCCAACAATACTTCTTTTCTGTACAAACACAATGGGGTCCAATAACTCTAAAATATTACTGTAATCTGAGATCTGTTTTGGTATTTGGTATTAATTTTGGTATTAAAATTAAAATATTTTCCCATTGTTGAGATAAAATGGGGCTTTCCAGTTCCTTTTTCCATTTAGTCTTTAACATTCGCATATCAGATTGATTTCTTGATAATAAATATTATAAAACGCTGACTGTGGACTTTTTTGTTCCATAGGCTTTAGTAATCCTTTCTAATAACTTAGATGTTTCTGAGACTAAACATGCAGCTGATCCAAACGTACATATCAATAAATGTTGTAATTGTAAATATTGCCAATGGTGGCAACTGACAAATGGTATTTATTTTTTAATATAGAAAATGATAAAAACTCGTTATTATCCACTAGTTAAAATAACGTAAAGATCCCAGCATCCATCCAGATCTTCCACAAAACCATTTTTAATCAATTTTGAGATCTGATTTACTCCATAATATCAATTTAGTGTGAGAAAAAAGATCAAAATGCATTTTTCTGGAAATAATATACCAGTTTTTGAATTTACATAATATTAAGAGCTGTAGCAAATGTATTATATTTTGAACCCAAACAGTCTATTATTTATTTATTTTATTTATTTATTCAACTTGTATGCCGCCCATCTCCCCCAACGGGTGACTCTGGGCGGCTCAGAATATTACAACGGGTGACTCTTGGCGGTTCACAAATTAACTAAAGGTGTTAAATATAAATATTCCAAAAGACCCCAGGAAGGAGAATTTGCACTAAGATGTTCAGAATTTGGTACTACTGAAAAGGTAAAACCAGATGCAAAATGCAAATGTCAAGATTTGGAAAACCTAAACGCCCATCTTTATCTGACAGTGGCCTCTTTTTCAAAGGTATGTTTGGAACTCAAGAAACTCCTATAAATTTACAAAACAATGTACTGAGTTTTTGAAAATATTTTCTGGATATGTAAATTGATTGTTTTAACTCTAGGCAATCTGAACTGCTTGTAAAACTGAATCGGCTGTTAGAAAGATGCCTAAGAAACTCCAAGTGTGTAGATACTGAATCTCTTTGTGTTGTTGCTGGTGAAAAGGTATGTAGTTACATGAATTCCAGACCGTAAACACTGGAAAATCTAATTACTGTTTTTTTAGAATTCATTTGTTTTAAAGTGAACTATAATTGCATTCTTTTGTATATATCAGTTATGAGATTTTCCAAACTAGAAAATCTAATTATACTCTGATAGTTTTACGTACAGTAGCAAGCCATGTTTTAGATTTTCCAACTCCCCTCTCTTTCATAAGTTTTCACTTATGAATTTGCAATCTTTATATCACTTTCCATATAAATGCCATATAAATGGCATTTATATGGTGCTATTTTTTTGTTATTTTTGTTATTTTTGACACTGGTTGTTTTTAATTGTTTGATACACTGTTTTAATTGTGAGCCAGAGTCATGTATATGAGATAGGTGGCCTATAAATTTACTAAATAAATAAGTGATAGATGAAAAACATTTACCAGGAAAGTCTTTAATTTTAGTAGCTCAATCCTATGTGTAAATTTATATTGGAGTAATTCCAGCATAAGGTAATAGTCTTGCTGAAAATTTTCAGAAGTATTTATGATGTTTGGCAAAATAAATTTAGATTACATTTGAACATTAAAAGCAAGCTATTGCCGTGATAAGTATTTTGATAGCAAAATATTGTCTGTGGAATTGTAAACAAATCAAATTGTTTCTTTTTTCTGAGGTGTGGCAAATTCGTGTGGACCTGCATGTGCTGAATCATAATGGAAACATTATTGATGCTGCAAGTATAGCAGCAATAGTGGCATTATGCCATTTTCGGAGGCCTGATGTGTCGGTGCAGGGAGAAGAAGTAACACTGGTAATTTCCTTCTGAAGTGGGAATTTAAAATGGAGAGCTGACCTCAGTCTTGCATGTTTCGCTTTCTCTAAAACTGGAACGAGAATGTTCTGTCAATGTGTACTAAATTTAAAAGCAATTCAGTATTTCAGATTTTCTAAATACTAAGATATACTACATTATTCTCCTTCAGAACCTAGGAATTATATCAGTCAAATCAAGGTCTAGTATTTTTTATAAGGGGTCACTAGTAATTGGTAGAATTATTTAAAATGTGATGTGCTGCAAATTTCACTCGTATTTGGTCCATTTATGCTGTATATGTGCCATTGATCTGTGATTTATAATATTGGTATGTTACACTTGGTTATACATGAAAGAGCAGGGATCAAAGCAAGATGCCTATATATGTTTAGATAGTAAGCATTTTTTAGTTCCAACATAAGACTTTTACTGGAAAATCATATATGAATATAACCACAAAATCTAAATTATTTAATATGTTGTAGGTGATGTTCTTTTCAATTTATTGAAAGGTTCAAGTCCTGTTACAATAATGAATCAGTATAGCCCCCTGCTTTGTTTTAGCAAGCAAACGTGTATTTAATATTTAGACATTGATTATCCATATTGTTTATGTATGTATATTTGTGTATGCAAATAGCTAAATAAAACACTGTTGTATTGGATTCTTTAGTATACACCTGAAGAACGGGATCCTGTCCCTCTGAGTATCCACCACATGCCTATTTGTGTAAGCTTTGCTTTTTTCCAGCAAGGGTAAGTTAACATTACTTTTAGTTTTCTACTATTACTGGATTTCTGATATGTGTATCAGAGTAACTGCAGAAGCTTCTTTAAAGCGTGATGGTATGCAAACCTGAGTTCTTTCTCATTACTGATATGAGCCGTCTTTTAAAGAAAAGTCAGAAAACTACAATAAATGATATTGAAAGGTCAGCATTTCAGTTTAAAGTGGGTAAATTTGATTATCATTTCTGTTATTTTTATTGTATTAAATTTTTAAACCACCTGACCCCAGCGACTCTGGGTGGTTCACAGATAAAAACACAGAGAACAATAAAATAATAACAGATAATACACAACAATAAAATAACATGTAATGGGCAGAAGGAATAACCATGAGGAATAGGAGGAAGAGCTGCTGCCAAAATGGTCAGATAAAAGAAATCTGAGTCTGGGCCAGAACTGTAACCTGAAAAACCATCTCAGACAAGACCCTTCCTAGTTTTACAAAGATAAAGGGAGGGAAGGTGGGAAGCGCATTCAAACTAGCAAGGTTCTGTTACAGTAGCAATTTAATAAAAGTTGTATTAGCCTGCATGACTTTGGTTTCCTAGTCTGGTCTACTTTGAAGGGCTTACATAATAACAGATAAAACAACAAAAGATGGCACAAACTGAACAACAACCAAAGCAAACCCACATTACCCAAAAGAGGGGGCTTCAGTCACCCTCACCAAAGGCCTACAGGAAGAGCCAGGTCTTCAAGGTTCTCTAGAAACCCAGCAGGGTGAGGGCCATCCAGATCTAAGAGGGAACTTCATTCCAGAGGGCAAGCACTGCAGCAGATAAGACATGCTTCCAGGGTCCCAATAGATGGCATTGTTTAATTGAAGGAACCCAGAGTGCACCAATCCTTTGAAATGTATAAAATTAAAGCCACTTTTGAGAATATAGCTAAGTACTGCTTTGGTCTACTAGGTTATTTCATTTACTAGTCTATTTTCTATTTTGATATAAAATCTTACAGCTTGTTCTAAAATGGTTTCAGGACTTATTTACTAGTGGATCCCAGTGAACAGGAAGAACGTGTAATGGATGGCCTCCTTGTAATAGCCATGAATAAACACCGTGAAATCTGTACCATTCAATCCAGTGGTGGAATTATGCTGCTAAAAGAACAGGTAAGATGGAAGCTTTTAAAATTGGAGTGTTACTCAGTGACACTTTTCTTTTATAAGGAGAATCTGTGCCCCACAATTAGTTAATTCCTTCTTTTCCTATAATAAACATTGGGTTTTAAATCCATTCTGAATTGGACAAGAAATTTAAAATTAGTGAGTTGTATTCAGATTATACTTAATAGAATTCTCAATGTGAAAGAAGGTTGCTAGGAATCATTTTTTTCTCCTTCTATCCATTCTTTACAAGAGCTAGCAGTTGCAGTTAAAAAGAGAAATGCAAAACATTGCAGCTCTATCTCTTTCCTTCACCAGGAGGCCTTTACTGGATTCCAAGATCTTTTGTGACCAAAAGGTCTTCTGTTTGCAGATAGACAAGTCTATTTCTCTCCTACTTTATAGCTATTTGTGTGAAATTATGTGTGAAACTTTCTGGGAGAAGGTTGTTTCAAGCATGTTGGAACTGTTTTGAGCTTGGAATAGCTGTTTTGAGCTTGGAACACTTTTAAAATGCTTGAAACAACCTGTTTCACACTCAGTGTGGGACATTCCACGAGGTTTTGCACTGGAAATGGTTTGCAACGGATAGTTTTGTGCACCATATTAGGGGCCTGTGTGAAGGTGGACCTTGTTTATTTGTTCTGCTGACTGTCTTGAATGAGAGGAGCTTACTTGTTTTAAGAATTAAAGAAAGTAGACAAATAATATAGATGAATAAGATTTGCAGAGTTTTTCCATAAAATTTTATGGAAAAAGTGGACTGTTGTGGATATTAATTGGCTAATGAAAATATTACAGATAGACCTACTAAAAGTAAAAGTCTCCAATAGAAAACTATTTCATTAATAAAAATGCTGTTGAAGCATCCTGAGTGTGCCAATGTACTACAAGTAGCTCCTGGCTGGTAGACAACAGATCATCTGCCCCCAATCCTCCCAGTGCCTTTAGTTCAGAATTGCAAGTAGCTTAGAATAGAGGCTGATAGAAATTCTAGGGAGAGCTAGTCCCCTGGAGAAAAGCAATGCTCCGTGAAAATGGAGGGCAGTGTTCTGGGTTTTCATAGAAGTAAATTCTTTTGAGTCTGTGATAAACAGCCAAGCTGTTTATCATAATGTGCATTTTGTATGACTAATTATTTCTGGTAGTTTTGTAGTAGTGTGAAACAGGGCCCTTCACACACTTGGGGGCCCGGGCACAAAACCAGGTCTTCAAGGCCTTCCGAAAAGCCAAAAGGGTATTAACTGGATTTGTTCAGGATTTGTTCATCCTCTCAGGGATGGTTTCATTTGGATTCTTGCCCTGAGCAGGGGGCTTAATCTGAAGGCCTATATGGCCCCTTCTAACTCTTTAATTCTATGATTCTGTATAAAGAATAAAATTAATCCAGTTTAGTTAAGTATAATAAATTGTATACTTCACAGTTCAGTCTGTGACAAACTTGTCAGTTTATTATTCTTTAATTAAACTTCATGTTAAATGTTGAAAGCTTAAATTTTGGTAGATGAAAAGGAGAATAAATCCTAAAAAATAATAATGCAGGGTCATCTGACCATGGTCTGAATTCCTATTATCCTCATTCTGTCCTGATTTGTGAATTGCTCTTCAGTGTGGGTTCCAAGAACTTTGGATTACCCACTAGCAAACACTCATTGGAGAAAATACATTCTGTGATGAAATATTTTAAACTTGCATTATGATTTTCCACAGGTTTTGAGATGCAGCAAAATAACAGGAGTCAAAGTAGCAGAAATCACTGAGCTAATTCAAAAAGCTTTGGAAAATGATCAAAAAGTTAGGTGAGTTTTTTTAATGCTGCCGACTAATGCCTTTTAATGTGATCGATTATAAATTGATATATTCATGTATTGTATAATGCTTACCTGGTAGATTGTAACACAAAACTTGAATTGAATCAATACTATGGAGTCCTTGGTGCTCTCTGAGCTTGGTTGTTTGCTTGCTGATATTTCATTACCCAACTTGGCATTGATAATATTACCTAGTCGGGTAATGAAAAGTGTGCAAGCAAACAACCAGGCTCAGAGAGCACCAAGGCACAGTTTAACCCTGAGCTACATATATTCTCTTCTACTTGAATCAATACTATTTATCAAGACTATTACAAATATGAATTTACTTCACAATGAAAAAATTAAATAAGCTTATGAAGAAAACAATAAGAAAATAAGGGGAGCTTCATAAAATTCTGTTTTATGGAGCTGGGAGGAAAAGAGAGAGGGTGTTGTATTCCACTGTAGAGATTGTTACAAGTCTTTTAGTCCTACCTGTTGGAGTATTTGGTAGGAATAGCCCATATTTCTGGATACCCTCCTCCACTGTTTTTTTTTTTTAAGTTTTGAGTAAATGTGCTATGTTCCCATGAATTCCAGAAAATTATATAAAAATTTCTAGGTCTTCAAGACAAGGAGCAACAGTGGGTTTCTTGACATGATTTTTGGTTCTTCTTAAGCTCCCTACTCTGCCTAATTTTTAAAGTCAAAAACAAATAAAAACCCCCACACTGCAAAGTACAAGCCTTAAGAATTAACTATTTCCCACAATACTTCTGGGACCATATCCCAGAGGGATTCTGAAGGGGAAAAAATGGTGAGTGACACTCCTGTACATAGTTTGGCTTCTGATAGTCTGCCTTGTGAGTGGCCAATCCATAATGGCAACCATTTTGTGAGAGTGATTGTAATATGCTGCCAAAATTTCAAATTATATACACTGACAGAAAAAGTTTGGGGATCCCTGATTGAGAGAGATAAGGAAAAGAGTCTTGCTTTTATGTATATTTTGATGGCTATGTTAGTCTCATTGGCATTGCCATTTCATAGTAATTGCTTACTCTGTTGCCAGATCACCATGGTTTTTATTGTTTTATTCTGCTATCACATATGTAGTTGAATGTTTATTAACTTGATGTTTTTTAAATTGAAACAGTTCAGCATGCTAATTAAAACAATTCTAATGATTCTTATTTCTGTGAGATTATTATCTTGCCTGGGGATAATGATGCTAGATATTTGGAATGTACTTCAGTGAAACTGTACTTTGAGAATAGTCTTTTAAATGAAGCCTAAGCAGAAATCCTAGGTCTTTCAATGCAAGATTTAGATTCTTTTAGATTCTTCATCCCCATCCTAAACTTATATGTCAGTAAGAAGAGCTAGTAGTATAATCTTTGTTGTGAATAGGCTGAGAACACATCAGTTTAGTGTCTTGTGTTGAGTCGAGGCATTTTAAACATACATTGACTTTAATTATCTAGTAACTTTGAGACATTGGGAAAATAAAGTGGAATATAATTATGTTAACGATTAAGTATTCAGAAAGAAATAAAGTAACTTTTAGTTCTTAGTCTGTGTTTTAATACAAATGTGAACTTCTAAAGAAATTATTTTCTTTTAATAGGAAAGAAGGTGGAAAATTTGGATTTGCAGAATCTATTCCTAATGAAAGAATAACTGCCTTTAAAATAGAACAAGCCCCAGTCAATACCAATGATGTACAAGAGCAAGCTGAAGAAATAATTGCCAAGGCATTTCCTCCTCCAGAAGTGTATCTTTTGTTGCATCATAATAGTAAATTAGATGGTTGGGCTTCTATGCTGAGGATCATCTTAATTTCTTCAGAAAAATATTTATTGCTTCAGTATTCAAAATAGAGAAAAAAAGAAAACAAATTAAGAAAGGAAACAACAAAAACATTGCGTGTAAAAAAATAATTCAGACTGATTGTTAATTTCATCATTAAACCTTGATCACACCACCTAATATTGATCAGCTTTCCATTATATTGATAGAAAGTCAGTTCACAAAGAGAATACCAACACATATTAATGATCCAAGATTGTAAATCTTGCCCTGTCTCTCCAATATTGAAGAGTAATCTCTTCGCTGCCAACCATGTCAGTAAATCCATAATTCTTCATCAGTGATATCTTCCAAGTTTTTGGTATATAATTCAAGAATACATTCACATTTTTAATCCTTTTTGATCTTCATAACACCGTATTAACAAAAGTTAAGTACATTAAACTAAACTGAGGAAATTGTTGAATGAGCCAGTATCATATGATTAAATGTCCCTTCACACAGTTTATACTTCTAGCATAATGAAATTGGAAGAAACCCCCTTTTAAACATCCTCTGAGATATCCAGTAAACATGAAAGATAAAAGATTTTGTTAAATTAGTCACATTTTAAGATAATGAGAAATATAATATTCCCTAAGACCATTAGCCATTGATTTGTTAATATTGGATATTCCAATTCTCTATTCTAGAGTACATATATACATATACACTTAGAATCATCCCACATTCTACTACTGATAATATTTCTGGAGTTTTAGACTCTACTAATGGACCCAGAGCATATTGCAAAATCAAATTAATAAATTTAAGGACTATATGAGATAGTTACGCTATGTACATACATTATGCCATGTAGGAATCCAGGACATGTCTATGCAAAATGAAAATATGGTGGAGCTGGAGTTTTCTATCCTTAACCATTCACATAATGGTTTTGGAGCGAGATCTATGCCAGTAGTTAATCTGTGGTAACTACTTATGTGACATTTAACTTTGCAGAAAAATCCCAAAATCCAGCATACCTTCAGGTCTGTTTTTTGCCAGCAGATAGATATCAGCAATAAAACTACATTTTGTTTGTTTGTTGATCACTTTAGTGATTTGGGGATAGTATTTTTCTGAGTAGCATTTGCTAGAAAAAGACTGTTCCTATGCAATTACTACTTTCACAGATACTGTATGTCAACTGTTCAGTAAGTCACACACTATATTCTTTTGTTACCATATATAGGTGAGTAGCACCTATGTCTCTCTCGCTCTTTCAGAAAGTTGTTATGTATCCTCCCTTCCCCCAAAAGAATTATGTGGCATATTTGCAACAAGCTTATTTCTCCAAAAATATTGCAAAATATGAGGGCCATTCTTCGTTTATCATCATATTACAATACATTTTGGAAAACAGCTGGTTTTTCCTTAATGAACTTAGCTTGTCCAAGCCAGTATTATGGGCATCTGGTACAGCCCAGATTGGAGAAGGACTTCAGAACACATGGGCAGATTTTGAGGAATCTGAAATGGAAGAGGAAGAAGAGGAAGATGGCCATGATGAATCCCTAACAGTAGACCAAAATATAGAAATGGGAGATGTTCATATTGGAGCCAAAAATCAAAAAGGTTGGAATCCTTTTTTTAAAAAAATGTGAAATAGGAAATTGCACTCAAATTGAAAGTTATTTTTGTAGGTCTGTTTTTATTGTATAATTCTAGACTCTATATGATGAAAAGGGAGAGTTTTGAAAAGTTTCAGCAGACAGGATGCTGCTTTTAGTTTAAAATTCTTTCTGGCCTTCTGTATAGTTATCAGTGAACATTTTTAAAACTGTTCTCAGTACCCTCCAAGTTTCTGCAATTAACTGTCGATGGTTACAGTGCAGGAGTGTCACATTAGGGAATGTGTTAACATGAGAGAGGATGCTTCATTGGATGTGTCCACACTTTCAACATATAAATTAAACTTTCTAAGGATGGAGTAGAATAGTTTTGTCAGTAACATGTTGCTGTTAAAAGATATCAGTAGCAAAGTGTTGCATGCGCAGTAATCTTTTCTGACAAAACAGGTGTAGCATTTTATTTTATTAATGAAACTAACTGATTAATGGGGGAGCAGGTTATCTGTTCTTCACAAACATATTTTGAATCCGAGATTACATAACTCTTGACAATGTTATTTGTGTAATTAATTGGTGTGCAACATTAGTCCATTCCATGTGAAGCCTGTTGTATTGGTCTGGTGAAATGAAACTTTGCTATAACGTGATTATAAAATTTGTTGCTAATATAAAAACAAGCAGCTGCTGTGGCTTGAAATGCTGTTCCATAGTTTCCTCTCTCCACAGTTCCTATGCATAAAACATTTTCTATCTGGTCAATAAGTGCTAGAAATGTATAAATGTTTTCCACAGCATATGAAAATATGTTTAAGAATCTGCTCGGGGAAGATGTTGCTGTTAGGTTTGGTCTGAGTCAGATTTACATCTAATTGATTATGTATCATCAAGTTGATGTCGACCTTTAGTGACCACATAGATTTTTCTCCATGACAGATTTACATGCTGTAGGATTTAAAGCAATTCCTGAAAATAATATACCAAGTAATACTTTTCTTCTGTCTTGAAGAAGAGGCAATCGTGTTATCTGACAGTGAAGAGGAGGATGTTGTTATTCTGGAACCTGAAGTGACACCAAAGAACAGGTAATCTCCGGGGCATTTTCTTTTTTGTTTTACAAAAAGGTGGCAGAGGGAATTCAGCTAGGGCTGTGCAAAGGGAATGTTCCAGAATCTCCCAAAAGTTGCATTTTTCTCCTAGAATGTGTTGATCAAGCCACTCTGATTGGTTTGTTTTCTTGAAATAATTATTCTAATATAGGAAGTAGTTCAATGTTCAGCTCATGGTCTGGACCCAAAATGGCCTTTTGATTAACGTTCTGCAGAGAACTGGAAAACTATGGTTATGATCCACAGATCTTTTGTGCTGCCAGGTAAAACACCTGGCACCTTGCAGATACCTTAAAGGCTTCATTTCTTTTGGTTACTGGCCAAACAAATAAGAACAGGAATCTCTTCCAAAGAGTAGGAGAAGCTGCTACTGTTTCTTACCTTATTCATACGTAAAGATGTGATAGACCAGAAAACATCAGAAAAATTCAGAGGAAAAAAAAAATCTCTTTTTCTGATGCTTTTTATTTTTTCCTGAAAATTAGGAAAAAAGGATAATGGAATAATTCATAATATTTTGTATTAAGTTATAAAATGGTTAGATATAAAAGAAATGGGTTGGTTTGGAAATCTCATCACAAACCAAAACACAAATGAAAATATACAGGTTGTCTCTATATAGGCAAACCTTTATTTATAGTTCATCAAAGTTATTTTAAAAAGATCAAAAGTGGAAGTTCTAAAGAAAAATATTTGTTTCAGAAAATGAGACTAGTTAGAATATATATTTTAGCACAGACAAAATGTTCTCAGTCTTAGTTCCCTTTTCCAAGTTTATTTCTAAGAATGTGTCTATTTGATATATTAGCAGGCAAAATGCAGTACAGTCCATTTCTTGGTACTGATGGGAGGTGTCTGTTAAAGCAGAACATCCATTAAATCAAGGGTTTACTCTCACCAAGATCCCCAATCAACAGTTCCTATTGCTCTTTTATCTCACTGCTTTACCAGCCCTGCAACCTTCCTAGCACCTTCCCTCCCCTACCAGTTATCTACCATGGCATATCCTTATTCAGCAGATGTAGCCTGTTAATTTCAAAGTCTGCTAAGCCAAGGTCTATTAAATGATAAATGTTTCCTACAATGTTGGTGATTTTTCAGTAATAACTTTCTGCCTGCCTGCTTTTCCTAGAGGCAGTTGGCTAAATGCCTCCATTTTAATATACATATCAAATCTTTATATGAAAACCAAAGAAAATATTTTATGTGCATATATGTCCATTGCTTCAAGATTGTTGAAAAGTTACATCTCTGCCCATGAGGCTAACCTGTTTTTCTCTTTAAGTGTTCTGTGCAAAGTAGAGAATGTGCAAAGATTGGTGGAGACAATAAGCAAAGGCTGATTAGTAAGCCAAACCTGTTTCTGCCCGACAGTAGTACAGAAGGCCATACTTAGTCAATTGTTTTTATTCAGATGGGATAAAAGAAAACATTTTCATAAAATGTAACAAGGAACTGTTAAATGTAAGAAAATCTCTCCAGGCTCGTAAAGATCCATTTTGAGATGAACATGGAGAAAATTTGAGGCAGTGATCCTCAAGCATAACTCCATATGCAGACGTTACTTGTTGTGGACTCTGTGAAGTGTGAGCTAACAGAAGCTTGTAAAAGATTTGGATCTGTAGACAGGTTAGCAGACCTGCTGGCTTAGTATTACTGAACTACCTCCAATAGATAATCTTTAAAAAATGTATAAGGTGAAGAACTGTGTTGTGAACCTGACTGCACGTTTTAAAAAAAGCCATAAACTCTTTCAGATGAAAAAGCAATTAAAGATACGTAATTAATGAATTTTCATGACTAGGTTTAATATTGGAATTAGGGCTGTTATATTCAGGTCTAAATTATTCAATTGCTGAAAGGTCTTGATTTTGACATGAAATTTCATGATGGAGAAAATGCATACATTTAATCGTATATACACACACATATACATCCTCTTGTTTAGTGACTGCAATCCATTCCTTAAATCGGAAGCAGAATGGTTGCTAAGTGTGACAGAGAGAGACATGCTGCAAAGATCACTGGTTGCTGCCATCTCATTCAGATAAAGTCATCTCATACAGTGTCCTGTGCCTGACCTGTTTTCCACTGCCTTTTTTTACCCCCTTGCAAGGTGGAGATACTGCTTAAACAAGCTATCTCTTTCTTCTCCACAGCAGTTTCCTAAAAGTGCTAACCACAAGTTAATAAGCTCAGCTCGGTGACTTTAATTTGATTAGAACCCACCAGCAGGCTAGCACTGCTAACGGAAACTGGCTAGACCTTTATTATTAACTGTCGTATTTGTAAACGGTCACTAAATGAGTGGCTGTGTGAGAGAGAGGTTTTGGTGGCATTTCAAACAAATCACACAACGTGAATAAGTTTGTGCTTGTTAAAGTTTCAGCATGCTTATCTAAGTGTAAATTTTTGGACTAAGAATCTAGTTTCTGAATCTTGATCCTATTGTTAAAGAACTGCTTTGCACTGCTGGATCTATGCTTTGTACTATGCATAAAATGGTTAGGTAGGGCAAAAAATAGCAAAATATACACAGCAATCTTCATTACCCACATTATTGGAGCTGACTTTACAGGTAAGTGTGCCTAGAGCACACACACACACAATTGCAACCTTGTATTACTCTATTTTTATGAACTTGAATGTATCAGTAGATATACTTGCTTTACTTGATTTCCACAGAACAAAGCAGAAATCAGAAACCACAAAGAAAAGCGCAGCTGGCAAAAAGAAGAAAAAACGAATAGTTTGTTAAAAGTAATGAATCTTATTTTTTTGAGTTATGTTAAACTTTTCCTGCTTAAAAGAAGCACCATTTGTATTATGCAACTCTTAGGAGTATATATCTTTGTATATATTAATAATTTTCTAATAAACTTTATAATGCTGAGCTACTTAAGGTTTTTGCAAATTATTTTATAATTGTTGCTCTTGGTCAAGTGAAACTATCAAAAAAATTCTTAAGTTTGGAACACTCCAAACATTTTGCTATAGGACATGCTGCTAGAGAGGACATCACCTGGTGAAAAAAATCCTATTTTTTATCTTTATCTTCCTCCCCTCTCCATTCTTTCAATCAATTGACATCTAAGACTTTTAATTATCACAGTATTTCATCTGGTGAAAAAATAATTTGGGGAAGATTTAAGATTTATGGTTAAGGAAACAGACACGTCAGCATTCAGTCTTTTTTTAGAACTTGAGATAGGGAAAAATTATGTATGTAACAATTTATTTTACCATTAAAATATATTGATGTTCACTATAATGAAAACCTAAGCTACTTTAAACATAGGAACCATGATAACTTATTAAAAATTTCCTGGAACTAGGGGATAATAAATAAGAGAAAAATTAGCATTAGCCATTCTTTCTATAGTAATAAGCAGAACTGGGTAATGTTTTCTTTGAGCCAATTCTTTGGTAGAACTTCTTAATGAACTAGATTGACCATATATGCCCTTTTGGCTGCTTGACCATCTAGTTCCTTTTCCTTAAAGCTAAGAATTCTGTTTGTTGTATTTGACCCTTCCCTTGACTGCTATGTTTTGTCTGATAATTTATGAGATAAACACAAAGATGTTTCAAAGTACAAAGGCAGCAGACTAAAAACAAAACTTTTCAGTACACAAAATATATTTTATAAGTCAAG
Source organism: Liasis olivaceus (assembly GCA_030867105.1). Taxonomy (NCBI): domain Eukaryota; kingdom Metazoa; phylum Chordata; class Lepidosauria; order Squamata; family Pythonidae; genus Liasis; species Liasis olivaceus. Next base: position 27,395,132 of record CM061354.1, read on the forward strand.
TTACTGCTGAGATCCTTTTAGAGGATTTTATTTACCAGCTTCTAGATGGTTACACTTAGGTCTTTCCATGCATTTATTTACTGGGAGCACATATCAAACATTAGTTTATAGGAATTCAATCCTTCTCATATGAATATAAAAGTTAACCCTTACAACATAGAAAACCTGGTATTTGCCCAATACACCCACTACTTCAATCCTGTATTAGAACTTCAAGATTATACCAAGAGTAGATGTGAAAAGATATCCATCCTAAGGATCCTAACCACCTGAAGCCAGGATGCTCCTCCAGCAACTTAGCTGAAGTTGCCATGCAGCAGTAGGGACTCTGCATCACTCTGCTGATTGCATGGCTGTTTCATGTGAGGGTCAGGAAATTGGCTTGCTCAGTTGCAGATACATTAAGTTAGCCTGTTTCATGACCTTCCTTAACAGAAGGCAGGATTTTAATTTAATTATTTTTTTTTACGGCAGTAACTACTTTTACTCTCCCTGGAATTGGAGTCTCTTCCTTTACATTCCAGACTCACTGGTTTGAATAAAAGCTATTAATGCAGTGGTTATAAAGCTACTTTAGTAGTGTATTTCAAAAAATCACTATCCTTAATAGCCGATACAGCCTTCAAGTAGAGTGGGGGTCTTTGTTGTTAGCAAAAAGTGTCACAGCAGCAACTTTTTCAAATTCAGCTACTGGGCACTTGTTGACTATTTCAGATATACTGTTGTAACTTTATTATATGCAGACATTCCACTGAACTATCTTGATTTGCAATTTTAGAGTCAGAATCCTCACACTGTTCATACTGTTTTAAAAAGGTTGAACAGTGCCACTCAGCAGTTATACCTGCATGGTTTAAGTCTTTTCAACACAGCTTTAAAGGAGCGCCATCTAAGCACATAGAACAAGATTGCATGTACAAAAGTTTACATTAAAACATTATAAAAAGTATAAAACCTCATAATTAGCTATGGTAATATACCAGATTGATTGAAGTCTAAATACAAATTTAAAACTGTACATTTGCAATGGACAATATATAGGTTTGAAATCTCACGTAGATTGTTATAATAAATCTAGTGTCTCTGGTGGGTCAATGAGTGACACCGCATGATATCTGAAAAAGATAAAAGTGACATCAATATTATTTCGGCTGTCTAGCACAGTATTTATGTTTATGTACAAATTACTGTAACATTCCCCAGTGGTTATTTCAATTACAGAGTAAAAAACATCTGCAGTGAAGGGTCAGACTTACTTTACAGTCTTGTATTTCTCTCTGATAGACTGTTGTGTATGCTGTGCTGCTCTGCAGTAGGTCTTGTGGAGGTCTAGGAGACAAGGCTTAATACTTTCAATTGTATATCCCGTCATTTTAGCAAGAGAATCCGTCTGTGAAGGAAAGTCAAATGTTTAAAACTTCATGGCTATTATTTTGATGTTCACTCATTTCAGTTGCCAGGTTAGAAGGCAGAAGAGAACATTCAGCCTGGATCTGATGAAAATAGGTGTGTGGAGCTTGTAGAAGTCTGACTGCCATAAGCTCCCAGAAACAGCTATAGCTAACTTAACTAAGTTGCTAACTGATAGTACACTTGTGTTCAAAGTACAGTACTATGCAAAAGTTTTAGGCAGGTGTGAAAAAATGCTGTAAAGTAAGAATGTTTTCAAAAATATATATTGTAATTGTTTAAGTTTATCAATTTACAAAATGCAAAGTGAGCGAACAGAAGAAAAACCCAAATCAAATCAATATTTGGTGTGACTACCCTTTGGCTTCAAACCAGCATCAATTCTTACACTTGCACACTTTCTACACTTGCACAAAGTCAGGGATCTTGTAGGATTAGAGTCAGGTGTATGATTAACCAATTATACCAAGCAGGTGCTAATGATCATCAAATTTCATACGTAGATTGAAACACAGTCCTTAACTGAAACAGAAACAGCTGTGTAGGAGGCTTAAAACTGGGTGAGCAACAGCCAAACTCTGCTAAGGTGAGGTTGTGGAAGAGAGTTTCATGTCACAGGTCATACACCATGGCAAGACTGAGCACAGCAACAAGACACAAGGTAATTATACTGCATCAGCAAGGTCTCTCCCAGGCAAAAATTTCAAAGCAGACTGGGGTTTCAAGATGTGCTGTTCAAGCTCTTTTGAAGAAGCACAAAGAAATGAGCTATGTTGAGGACCGTAGACTCAGCGGTTGGCCAAGGAAACAGTGCAGCAGATGGAAGACACATCATGCTTACTTCTGTTCAACACTGGAGGATGTCCAGCAGTGCCATCAGCACAGAACTGGTGGAAACCAGTGGGAACCCAGGTACACCCATCTACTGCCTGGAGAAGTCTGGCCAGAAGTAGTCTTCATGGAAGAATTGCAGCCAAAAAGCCATACCTCCAACATGAAAACAAGGCTAAGTGACTCAACTATGCACCAAAACATAGGAGCTGGGGTGCAGAAAAATGGCAGCAGGTGCTCTGGACTGATGAGTCAAAATCTAAACTATTTGACTGTAGCAGGAGGCAGTTTCTTCGCCAAAGGGCTGGAGAGTGGTACAATAATGAGTGTCTGCAGGCAACAGTGAAGCATGGTGGAGGTTTGGGGCTCCATTTCTGCAAATGGAGTTGGAGATTTGGTCAGGATCAATGGTGTCCTCAATGCTGAGAAATACAGGCAGATCCTTATCCATCATGCCATACCATCAGGGAGGCATATGATTGGCCCCAAATTTATTCTGCAGCAGGACAATGACCCCAAACATACAGCCAATGTCATTAAGAACCATCTTCAGCATAAAGAAGAGCAAGGAGTCCTGGAAGTGGTGGTTTGGCCCCCACAGAGCCCTGATCTCAACATCATTGAGTCTGTCTGGGATTACATGAAGAGACAGAAGGATTTGAGGCAGCCTACATCCACAGGAGATCTGTGGTTAGTTCTCTAAGATGTTTGGAACAACCTACCTGCCAAGTTCCTTCAAAAACTGTGTGCAAGTGTACCTAGAAGAACTGATGCTGTTTTGAAGGCAAAGGGTGGTCACACCACATATTGATTTGGATTTTTCTTCTGTTTGCTCACTTTGCATTTTGTAAATTGATAAACATAAACAATTACAATATATATTTTTGAAAGCATTCTTACTTTACAGCATTTTTTCACACCTGCCTAAAACTTTTGCACAGTACTGTACCTTTCTGGAATTGAATCTGAAGCCCTAGTTAAAAAAAAATCCTTATGGCTGAATAGGTATCCTCAAGATTACCCTTTTCAGCTCTCAAAAAAAAAAAAGGGAATATGCACCATGTTTAGAGTCAAAGATTCTAGAGTATAGAATGGGGGGGGATGGGATGCAGAGCTAGGAGGAAGTTTTCTGCTACATAAATCTAATGCTGTCCAAACTCTGACACAGAGAAATTAGAGGCCACAGGATTATGAACACTAGAATTATCTTTCATGTAACAAGCCTTACCATTTAATGGTCATTCCTAGACTGTTCACAGGAAATAATAGTAATCACTATACAGCAAGATATGACACAGCATATAAGACCCTTTCAGTTAAAAATACTGAAAAAAGTGAGGTCTTCAGCTGATGCCCAACAAAGAGTATTAATGTAAATACAAGGCAAGCCTCTCTGGAAGAATTTTGTCAAGGAGGGGAACATATACTAGGAGACTGTCCCCAACTATCACTTGCCTCTGATCAGTAGCTCAGAAAAAGGCTCTTTGTAATGATCCACTCTCAGACAGTTTGATGTGGTAGTAGACAGTCCTGTGTTAATGCATATTTCTGAGGGACAAGTTGGAAGGGCAAGAGGATTGGTTTTATACATACCCAAGTTTTCCCAGAAATTGCATAGTTTGCTATATGAAATGCTGCAGCAGCAATTACTGACGGCAAGTATTTCAGATATGTGTCTGCATCTATTAAACTCAGTTCACCCAAGTACTGTAGAGAAATAGAAAGCATAATCTTCATTTCTAATACCAAAATGTACATTTCTATCAAGCAATGCAAGGTCAAAATGTTTTATGAAACCTATTTTTAAGTAATTCATTGTGAAGTCTTATATCAAGATATTGGTTAAAAGCCTGCCCCACTGCACTGTTATCTTGCATGCTAAGCCTTCACTTCTCTAGGGTTATTATTTTAGCCAAATAGCCAGAGAACAGTCTGAAAAAAAATCCCTTTTTACTTTAGAACTATCTTTAAAAGTAATGGTTTCTCAAAAGATACCAATTGGAACAGGTGAACAAGTTTTTAAAAACTGCTAGTATACAGTTGCAAGAAAAAGTATGTGAACCTTTTGGAATTTCATGGTGTTCTGCATTACTTTGTCATGAAATGTGATCTGACCGTCATCTAAGTCAAGAGTATTGATAAATATAATGTGCCTAAAATAATAACACAAAAACAATTCTGATCTTTCATGTCTTTATTGAACACACTTATTCAACATTCAAAATGCTAGTGGAAAAAGTAAGTGAACCCTTGGAATCAATAACTGGTTGACCCCCCCTTGGCAACAATAATCTCAACCAGGTGCTTCCTGTAGCTGTGGATCAGACCTGCTTATCGTTCAGGAGGGATTTTAGCCCATTCTTCCTAGCAGAACTGCTTTAGCTCTGTCATATTCTTTGGACGTCTCATGTGTATGGCTCTCTTCAAGTCATTCCATAGCATCTCTATTGGGTTGAGGTCTGGGCTCTGACTTGGCCACTGCAAAAGGCAGATTTTGTTTTTCTGAAGCCATTCTGTTGTGGACTTGCTCTGGTGTTTTGGGTCATTGTCCTGTTGCATCACCCAACTTCTAGAGTTTCAGCTGATGTAGAGACATTCTCACATTATCCTGAAGAATTTTTTTGATACACTTGGGAATTCATCTTCCCCTCAATGACTGCAAGCTGGCAGCAAAGCAGGCCCAAATCATGATGTTTCCTCCACCATACTTTACGGTTGGGATGATGTTTTCATGATGATATGCAGTGCCCTTTTTACGCCAGATGTAGTGCTGCGTGTTCTTTCCAAATAGTTCAATCTTTGTTTCATCAGTCCACAAAACATTTTGCCAGTACCGCTGTGGAGTGTCAAACTCTCTTTCGCAAACTTCAGGCATGCAGCAATGTTCTTTGTAGTAAGCAGCGGCTTCCTTCGTGGTGTCCTGCCATAGACACCCTGCTTGTTCAATGTTTTACGTACTGTAGACTCATGAACACAGATGTTAGCCAGTTCCAATGATGCCTTCAAATCTTTGGCTGTCACTCGGGGTTGTTTCTTTACCTCATTGATGAGTCTTCGTTGTGCTCTTGGCATCATTTTGACTGGGCGCCCACTTCTTGGTAGAGTAGCCACAGTCCCAAAGTGTCTCCACAAAACGATTGTAGATCGTTTGCCTAACTGTAGACTAGTGAATTTCTAAGGTCTTTGAAATCACTTTGTAACCCTTTCCAGCTTTATGTAAATCAACAATTCCTGATCGTAGATCCTCTGAAAGCTCTTTTTGGCGAGGCATGGCTCATATAAGCGTATTCTTCTTGTGCGGAGCAAACTCAAAAAGTTTGAGTGGTTTTTATCAGTCACCGTAGCTCTAGTCCACACCTCCAAGCTCATTTTCTTAACAAGATTCCAGGTATGCTAGCACCTGACTCCAATTAGCTTTTTTGAGGTCAACTCAAGTGTTCACATACTTTTTCCACTAGCACTATGAGGTTTTTATGGTTGTTCTCAATAAAGACATGAAGGATCAGAATTGTTTTTGTGTTATTATTTTAGGCACATTATATTTGTCAATACTCTTGACTTAGATGACAGTCAGATCACATTTCATGACAAATTAATATAGAACACCATGAAATTCCAAAAGGTTCACATACTTTTTCTTGCAACTGTATTCAGTTTCTTTTTTCTTTTCTTTGAAAAACCCCAACACTTACCATTGCCAAGTTTTCCACTAGGGAGCTGGCTGGCTGATACAAGAAGTATTGAGAAAGGAACTGATTTATTGTAGGAGCTGCCAGATCAAATGACAAGACTTTCAGGACTAAGTGCTCCATTCTGAGAACTTGTTTCTTTGTGTAAGTGTCATCTGTGATATAAACAAATTCTGCTACTTCCGGAGGGTAGATTTCTTCAAACTTTCTACAGTAGGAAGAAAAGCACTGTTATATAAACAACTGTTGCCACCAACTGTTTCTCTTTCCACAACTATATTGGTTCATTGATTCAGATATTATTTGGTCACAGTAGCTAGTGTTATTAGCTTTCATCCTACACTGTAAGTTCTTACTGCCAAATGCTTATGTGCGCATTCTAGCGCACAAAAATATTAAAAGTAGAAAGGGAAACATCAGTCTGTCATAGATGTTAAGTTTATTTGACTATTAACCTAAGATTTTAAAATATCTATAGTTAGTATGTTCTCTTTGAAATATATCCTAGATTTATATTAGCCATCTCTATATTTATATCTCAGAAAATACTGTCAGGTAGAACAGAATTTGCAGAGATATAAGTTTAATGTAGTTAACACTACATTAAAAGACACGAATTTTTTAGTAAATGCAACACTCCAAACTTTTCATCTACTTACGATGCCAATAGCATAGCTGCAGTTCCCACAAGCTGAAGCTTTCCTCGTAGCACTGACATTGAAGAGAGAAACCTATCAATGTAATTTACAGCCAAATGTAAAGTTTCATTTTGTAGTTTGTATTCTTCACCAACTTCCACTAGCCAATCCACAAGAATAGCCCGCATATTATTTGTAATATCTGGCTGTTTCTTCATATAACCCACTTTGGGTTTGCATTTCACCTGTAAAGAAATTAACAATTACTTCTTGTCAATTTGAAAGGTCTTTAGCTTCCATATAATAAAGTTGATTTGCAATTAACTTACTATCCAATTGCAAAAAAGGCTATCAAGCCTTTAGTGTTTTGTCCCAATTGGTGCCTCTACTGTATTAGCCTATTAAACATTTTAAGATGAAATGAAGTCCATTTGCTCTCACTTAATGGGCAGCCATGTAAGCTGCCCACTAACTGAGCCATGTAAGTAACCTCATGCTGAAAGAAGAAGGCATTAACATGTTTTAAACATGCATGTTCATAGCTTCTTTTTGATGTAGGACAAAGGTATTGGATTACCCACTAGCTATGCAAGAGCTACATTCTATAAAGGTAGACAAGAGAGCCAAGACAAACTTCATTTTTGATCAACAAACCAGTATGCTCCAACTCTCTCCACTGCCAATACTTGGAGCAGGAGGCTTTGGAGATGGTAATTCCTGTTCTTATCACACTGAAGTTAGACTATGGCAATGTGTTTTACACGTGGCTGCCTTTTAAGCCTCCTGAGAAACTCAGCTGGTGCAATATGCAGTAGCCCACTTGAGCTCTATTAGAGTCACATAATACCAGTTTTGTGGATGCTATGTTGGCTTCTGATGGGTTTCCCAGGTACAGTTCAGTGTCCTGGTTTTAACTTACAAAATTCCAGATGGGTTGAGTCCAGGACTTTCTCCTTGCACACCCCATCTGCTCATCTCAGGAAAGAAAGCTTAAATCCATCCCATTCAGATGTTAGCAGAATGAGAGCCAAGAAACAGTGTCTCTCTGTTACTGCCCCTTCGCTTTGGAATAGCCTCCCTCCAGTAGCTTGCAGCTACCCTGATGGCTTTCGGGAAGGCTTTAGAAATTATACTGCTCGAACTGGCATGTAATTGTTACCAAATTTTAAAGTGGATGCTGGTGATTGTTATTAAGATGTTACTTCACTGTTTTTATTAGTTCATGTATGTTCTGTTTGTTTTGTTTCATTGTCAAACAACCAGGAGTCATACTGGAATTACAGCAATATATACAAACTGTTAATAAATTAATTAGACTAGATTCTTGTCCTACTTAAACCAACTACAGTCAGAACCAGAAATATTGGAATAAGGATAACTGTTTTGGCATTTGGCCTCTGTACACCACCACACTGAGGTTGAAAGGAAACACACCGAGATGGGAGCGAAGTCAGGACTCACAGATGTAATTCAAGGGGTTTGACAAAAGTGGGGCACTAACCATTCAGGAAGTACAGCCAGTGTCATATACACACACCCACCATTGGTGGCTCATAAATAATGGAACAAACCAACATCACGACAAATATAAGGATCGCCTTTAATACCTGGATGAAAATCCTTTGTAGTCAATGACTGCCTGAAGTCTGGAACCCATGGACATGACCAAATGCTGAGTTTCCTCCCTTGAGATGCTTTGCCAAGCCTTTACTGCAGCTGCCTTCAGCTGCTGCTTGTTTGTGGGTCTTTCTGCCTTCAGTAAGTGAAAAGCATGCTCTATTGGGTTGAGATCAGGTGACTGACTTGGCCATTGAAGAACATCCCACTTCTTTGCCTTGAGAAACTCTTGAGTAGCTTTTGCTGTATGTTTTGGGTCATTCTCCATCTGCACTATGAAATGGTGTCCTATCAGTTTGGCAGTATTTGGCTGAATCTGAGCAGAAGGTATAGCCCTATATACTTCAGAATTCATCCTGCTGCTTTTATCAGCAGTCAGGTCATCAATAAACACCAGTAACCCAGTTCCACTGGCAGCCATACATGCCCATGCCATAACAGTCTCCACTGCATTTGACAGATGATGCGGTATGCTTTGGATCATGAGCTGTTCCTTTCCTTCTCCATACTTTTCTATTCCCATCATTCTGGTGCAAGTTAATCTTGGTTTCATCAGTCCAAAGAATCTTATTCCAGAACTGGGCAGGCTTTTTTAGGTGTTTGCTGGCAAAATCTAATCTGGCCTTTCTGTTCTTGAGCGTTACCAGTAGTTTGCACCTTGTTGTGAAGCCTGTGTATTTACATTCACAAAGCCGCCTCTTGACTGTAGATGTTGCCAATGACATGCCTACCTCCTCAAGAGTGTTCGTGACCTGACTAGATGTTGTGAAAGGGTTCCTCTTTACCATGAGCAGAATTCTGCAGTCATCCACTTTAGTGGTCTTCCATGGTCTTCCAGGGCTTTTGCTGTTGCTGAGCTTGCCAGTTAATTCCTTCTTTTTCAGGAATGTTCCAAACTGTTGTATTGGCCGCTCCCAATGTTTTTGCTATCTCTCTGATGGGTTTATTTTGTTTTCTCAGCTTAATGATGGCCTCCTTCACTCACATGGACACCTCTTTGGACCTCATGTTGAGAGTTCCAGTGAACGGCTACCAGATACAAATGTAATACTCAGAACCACCTCCAAGCCTTTTATCTGCTTGATTAGTCATGGGGTACCCAGGAAACAGGCTACATCTGGCCATTCAGCTGCTTGTCAGCCATTTGTTCCATTAATTATGAGCCACCAATGATGGGTGTGTGTGCATGCCACTGGCCGTACTTCCTGAATGGTTAGCGCCCCACTTTTGTCAAACCCCTTGAATTACAGCTGCAAGTCCTGACTTCCCTCCCATCTGGGTATGTTTCCTTTCAACTTCAGTGTGGTGGTATACAGAGGCCAAATGCCAACACAGTTATCCTTGTTCCAATATTTCTTACCTGACTGTAAGTTTTATGTTCACAACCTCAATCTAGCCTTCCTTGGACCAAATCAAACTAGCAAGAGAATTGAGTCCCTTATTCAATGGTAGCCATTTACTCTTTGTCCCACTTATCTCTATCAAAAGAGCTAGCGAGAGAGTGCTTACATACTCTTTTCCAAAGAAAATACTACAAAAAACCTTAAGTTCTTTCAAATCCAAAGCTGCTCTTGATTGCAATACATACCATGATCTTATAATACAACTTCCTACAATTTCAGTAACTTCTCAGTATTTTAAGCAGCAATATGAATCCATAATAAACTCTACCTGGAAAGTACTTCTCATTATAACTAGTCTTAAGGTTTTCAATTGTATACTATTGCTCAACCCAGACAAATGAAGATACAAGGCAATTTAAAATAGATTAAAGGAATGGGAATTAATGTGCACCTGTAACAGAATTGAATGCATAGGCAAGTTTTCAAATTGACATTGGTTTAGCCTGGTACAAATTATAGCACATTTTACAAGGGGGCCCATCACATACACACCAAGGAATTCCACAAGTAATCCAGTCTTCTGAAGAATCACTTACTTTCTTCATAGTTTCCCTGGCCTTTAATATACTGAACAGATTCATTGATAGGAACCAACATGATCTTCCACTTCTCCACAATAAACCCTCTTATCAATCCCATTAGGTTCACTAAACTTCTGACTAACTTGGAAAATAAAGGCTTTTCCTTGTTGCATGCCAGTGGCCCCAGCAAGCTCCCAATATGCCCCGGGTTGTAGTTACAAATAGTTACATTATAATACCACTTCTAATGATCAACAAAAAGGGGTCAGAGATCTCATATATCCTAGCCCAACATTTCTCCACATTTGGAATAGGCTAGACATAGTCACATGTTTGAAGTTCAGCTAGGTGATTTTTTTCCCCCCATTGTGTATGCATGATCGTCCTTACCTCCATTTCTCGAAGATACTTGTAGATATCCTCAATATAGTCTGGGACATGATTAACATTAATTTGCTGTTCTGCTTCTTGGACTATTGACATATCCATAATACCCAGTGACCCTAAAAAGAAAGTCATTGGTAAAGTATTTTTTAGGCTTATGAAGCTTCAAATGTAAGGCAAGCAATGAATACTACAAAAAACCTTAAGTTCTTTCAAATCCAAAGTTGCTCTTGATTGCAATACATACCATGATCTTATAATACAACTTCCTACAATTTCAGTAACTTCTTAGTATTTTAAGCAGCAATATGAATCCATAATAAACTCTACCTGGAAGGTACTTCTCATTGTAACTAGTCTTAAGGTTTTCAATGGTCAAAAGCCCCGTGAGCGACATTCACAGATAGAAAATAAACAACTACAGAAGTTGTTCAAATATTCTTTGAATAAGTGCTTAAAACTATGCCTGGTTTCATACACACTGACTCAAGTCTTGATCTGTTTGATCATGGTTTTTAAAATAACCATAATTGGAGTTTGCATTATAATCCATAATTAGCTAATCTTAATGTCTTGTTCATGCAACACACACAGCCAAAATCAAACAGCCTACATTATAGCTAAGCATTATTTGCCAACCTAGCTTATTATCTATCCATTTATCAGACCTCTCAAGTCCAGGTCCACAGAGCCTGATCCCATCCACCAAACATTCTAATCAAGTTAATGGCAATTTCCACCTTGGCATCAACTCTGGTCATTTTCTTCCTTGCAAAATAGAAGAAAACCTTCATTGCCAATCTTGATGCAAGCTTCATTCAGCTTCCTGCAGGATCAAACTGGTCTACATAATGCAAGATGCTGTTTTCACCTTCTTGCTTTGAATTCAGGAACTAGCAGGAAAGTAGGGTGGAACCCACTTGAAGGGTCATGGGCTACAACTCAGCTTCCTGACCTTTTGGGCAACAGGAATGATATCTCAGGAAGAAGTAGGCTGAAATTTAAAGTGGTCCCCAGTAATACAAGTAAAATATGAGCTTTATGGAAATAAGGACTAGGTCCATGAGGGAACAGATGGTATTAGAGCAGGAGACACTTTTATTATTTATTTCATTACTCCATTTAATAGCAAACACTACAGAAGGAACTCCCCGCACATGCACAAACCTTTACTGGGGTAAAAAAAAGGTACTCTTAAAAGTACTTTTGAAACACTTTTCTATCCCTCTAATATATATTGGGAAAGTCTACATTATCAACACAATCCAGACCGCTTTAAGGTTCAAACTACAAGTAGAATGCAACTGAAGCATTCAGTCTTAAATTAAAAATCTATGACAAAAAAAGCCTTTCGGTTTCAAAGCAAAGCTTGAAATCAAAGTACAGTCTATTTTGATGCTGCCCTATATATATTGTGTGATAGTTGCATATTATACATACACGCATATATATATATATATATGTGCGTCGTGCACGCGTGCGTGTATAATATGCAACTATCACACAAGTAATAGGAGCCAGGAAGTTCTTGGTTTTTCAGTCACATGGTCTTGAAAGTTAATAGTTTTTCACTGAAAGGAATATGAAAATTGCCAGAGTTGAAATTGACTGTAAGCCTTTATAGTACCATAGGCAAAAAGAAGCTGCAAAAGGACACAATATATTTAGCAGAAGCTGTAAGTGTGGTATCAAGCAAAGAATCAATTACTACAGCGTACATCTATTCTTAAGGATAGTATATTACCCTCACCAGAACTAAGATCCATTGGATTGTCTATAGGTGTTAGAGGTTTTCTGGTTCCCATTGAAGCAACAGCTGCCTTCAAGCCTATGGCCTCTTCATTGGGTGAGGTCTTTTTGCTGGATACATGTTTCTTTTGTCTCCTGCTGTCAGGCTCATCCAAGTGGATAGTAAATGCAGGCTGTTTGTTTCCCATTTTACCATTGGGGACACCAAGATAATTCTCATCATTTGTACTCCACGGTATTTGACTAAGGGGAACCTGTAAGAAGAAAAAAGCCAGCCATAGCAATCAGTTGCCTAGTACTTCACTCACCCAAATGATGTTTTTGCCCATGCACTGGGAGGTAATCTTTCTAAGCAAAGATAGCGTTCTGCAGTATGATGCACATTACAGAATACAACTGAAATCACCCATTCTGACTGAAGGCAATGGAAATAGGCAATGCCAGGTTAGGGAAAGGTGTTATAAGGATTAATGATTGGGATCACACACCGCACCAAGCTGGGTTCACAAGCAACACGAAGCCACAAGCCTTACTTTGCAAACCACAATGGCTGGGTGAACACAGCACACTAAACCAAAACCAAGTTGTGGCTTGGTGCGCTCTGTGCAATGAATCAATTTCTCTACACCCCTTTAGAAGGCTGGCCAGTGTTCTGGTTCTACTAACACATTGCTGAGATTTCCTATGTTGAATAATCCATAATCCATCTTCAGCCATGGAATTCATACAAATGGACAACCTCAAAGCTACCTCAAGCTTCAGAAGAAAACATGGGATATACATTTATTAAATAAATGATAAATGAACATATTACACTATGATATGGCTTGTTTGGCTGTGGCCTAGCCTGCGGCCTGAACTTTCCGAGAGTTTTTGTGAGGAAAGACAGAGATGAGAGCATCCATCGTTACAAGCATAGACAGAGATATCCTCGTCCAACCTCAGTCAGAGGAGCTGCCTAGCTGCTGTCTCCCCAAATGGCGTTTCGGTGGGAAGCACCCGCGTGTAGGGACTATGGGAGAAGTGCTTTATTCAGCGGCAAGCGGCGGGCCCAAGCGTTTGACCACCCGGATCAGGCCGCGAACAGTAAGGCCTACTGCCGTCCAACGAGCTGCCTAACTCCGTCCCTACCTGCCTGCGGAAGGCGAGTCGGTAGCCAAACCAACAGAAAGAAATCTTCTTCCCTCCGTTTTCGAAAAGGCCACGAAGCGTAAGAGGACTGCCAGCTGGCCGGTCATGCCTCCGGCATTCGCCGAGCGCAAAACAAAACAGCAGCGCAGGAAGAGAGGAAGAGAGCTCTAAGATGGCGGATATGGGGTCTCCCGACTTCGGGCAGGGAGACGGGCATCCCGTCCAGGCTGGGCGAGGAGGGAAAAGCGCCTTACCTGCGGCTGGGTGGAGCGGCGTTGATTGTCTTGCAGAAGCCCCAGCGCTAGTCGGTGTCCAGGAGCGCCTGCAACCTGGGGGGCCTCTTTTGCCCCCGGGGGCACATTTTCCTGGTTCTCCAGATTCACTGGGGTGCCCGTCAGCATGATGACGGTGCTGACAAGGGGACCCGCAAACTGAGCCGGAGAAAAACCACCCGCGCGCCGGCGCTGGGCCCCGCTTCGCTCTCGCCGTTCAAGTAGCCCGCGACTATTGAATCCACCAATGGGAAGGCGGATCTAGAACGTCACTGCCGTCACAGTTGCTCGCGAGAGTCAGAAAAAAAAGAGGCGGGGCAAGGAAGAGCGGGCCGCAGGAGAGATCACGTGGATCGCGGGCTTTTAGGGCTCTGAAATTCTCAACTCTCGGGCCAAAAAAGCCCAGTCTGAAGAAGTAGCGGTTCGTCAAACTTGTGATTTTGTGCGCAGAATGGCTTGGTACAATGCTAGGCGCGAGAGGTTAGCGTCCCTTTTCCTATTCGACGCGGCTGGACTAGGCCAAAAGGAACGAGGGGATGTCGCATGTATCGTTTTGTCCAGTAAATTTCGAGTTTAGAACTCAACTCGTCATGCACGATAGACGCTTTTTGGGGTAACAATACGGAAGTGGCTTGGCATTACTTTTCGAATGTCTTTTTCGACTTTCGGCCGTACTGACGTTACTTAGCTTTGCAGGATCAACAACGTGTAGTCAAAGCAGTTTGCTAGATTGGCACAACGGAGACATACATTAGTCAAATCCATTTTAGCTTGTGGTGTTGTTATAATTCAGCGTGTCCTTATATACCGTAGTTCATATTAGATAATATACTTGTTTTTGTCGAATTCCTTGGGCTAGTGGAGCTCCATTTGTGTTGGATAAGACGACTATACTGTAAGGAGGTTAATAAAATTGTTCTTCTTTGTCCAGTATGTTATTGTTACATTGAAAAGCAACCAGTGCTGTCAGAATCACCATATTACACTGATTTTTTCCATAGATTAATAGTGAACGCAGCTGTTGTTTAACAAGCGGGGCAATTTATCCCTTTTCCAACCATGTAAAACCCATTACAGTATTTTAAACCACTGGCTGTAGTGGCTGGGGCTTAATGGAATTTTCTCCCATGCAGAAGAAAAGAACTATTGACTGCCAATATGACTCAATGGCCATTTGAAAAAGATTTATTTTTTATCACATCATAGTACTGTATGTAAGTAACAATCTGGACTAGCATTTTTTTAGACATGTTGCTCACTTTATCTAAATTTCATTAGTACCTAAGTGAATCCTTAGCAGCTTTGGCAAAAATACTTTTACCTATTACAATTTGGGCTGAAGGAGAAATTATAAAAGATTTTTCCCAATCGCTAAGATATGAAAACTTAATTTAAAATGTAGCAGATCCCCCCAGGTGGTGGTGGTGATTTTTTGGCAGATTCTAGTCACCAGGTACAAACTTGTAACTGACAGAATTTTTCATGAGCATGTATTTAGTCATTGGGATTCCAGTCCTACTGTGTTTGATATACTTACATTAGAGGCTGAACTTAAATCACGTAGACACTTTGGGTCAGCTCTCTGTATGACTTGCTGGCAGAGTATACATTCAATAAATAAACCTCTCAGCCTAATTTACTTAGAAAGCTTAAGGGGTAGTGTTCTTAAGTAGTAAGTCCTAAAGCTTCTTCAAGGAATATAGTAGTAGTGTTCAAAACAGCCTACAAATGCAGTTCAAATACAGGTACACCCTAAGGGAGGGGATGGAGGAGTTTGCAACAGCAAATATTTTGTAAATAGCAAAAATTTTCAGCAAAATATACTTCTGGAAGCAAAACAGCTATTGTAAAAAAATATTACCTGCTGCCTCTGAAATGTTTCTCAGAATTCTCACCTGTAACTCTTGAATTTTACAGAATATGTCCCAGGTGTATTCCCTATCCCCCTTTTCCAATTCCTTCTTTATCTACATTGGAGGCATCATTTACATTTTTTCACTTCAATGTTTATGCCAGGTTCATTCTAAAGCTCCTATGTTACTTTCCTTTATCTTTCTTAGTATATTTCCATGATAGGCTTTAAAATGCCTATCATACCACCCAATTTTCTAAAGCTATTTGCAGCAGATACTGATTTCTTATTTATTTCCAGTATTTCTATACCATCACAGTTACACATCTTTAGTCAATTTACAAATCAAATAATAAAAATAGAAGCCATAAATATAAGCCTTTAAAAACACCAATAAAATTTAAAATGATTTACTGCCAGTTGGATCAGAAGCACTGTATAGATGTTAGCCTGAAGGCCTATCTGAAAAGCTATGTTTTAACCACTTTCCAAAAGATGACTAAAATAGGATTAGCCAGATCTCCTTTGGGAACATATTCTAGAAGGCTGGAGCAGTAATGGAGAAGCATTGCTTCTAAGCTCCCATCCCCTTCCTTCACCTCGCATACTAAGGGAATCTGGAAAATCCCTTTTCAAGTAGAATGGAGAAGCCAGCCAAAGTCAATTTGCAGGAGATGGTATGGCAGGCATCCTGAACCTTTACCCTGTAGAGCCATATAGGTTAAAACCAGCACTTTGAATTATACTCTGAAACCTACTGAAAACCAGTGCAGTGCCCACAAACATTGCCAAATCAGTTTACACATATTAGCCTGCAGGCTGCTACTTCTGTTTTTTTAATATAAATCTTTATTAGCTTATAAAATTTAACACAAACAAATACCTAACAAACATAAAATGAGAAGAGTGAATACAGATAGAAAAAGAAATTTAAAAAATAGGAAAAAAAACCCCTAAAGATCAACACCATACAGCCACAAAAAAAAAAAAAAAAATTAAAACAGGGTTTCCTTCTAACTAAACTGAGTTTTGACTATTTACATGTCTTCTTCTTTTCCTGGTTCCTTCATTGTCTCTGTTTCTATTTTATTCACACTTCTTACTTATTACTCTAAATGTTCATCTGTATGGAGTATATTGTTTCCATTTAGCCAAAAAAGGGTTTCCAGTTTGTTATAAAGTCATCGACATCTTTACCTTTTAGCTGGTCAGTCAATTTAGCCATTTGAGCAATTTCCAAAGATTTGAGTAACCATCCTCTAGGGTTGGTACATTTTCCTCTTTCCATTTAGCTGCATAGACAACTCTAGCCGCGGTGATTAGGTGTAGTAGTAGATTTCCATGTTTTTTCTCAATTTCTTTGTCCATAAATCCGAGTAGGTACAGTTCAGGTTTCTTAATTTCCATTGACAATATTTTGCAAATATTTTTATGTATTGACTCCCAATATTTTCTGACTTTTGGACACGTCCACCACATATGGTATAAAGTACCAATTTCCTTTTTACACTTCCAACATACATTCGATATTGTGTTATACATTTTATTTAATTTATCAGGGGTTATGTACCACCGGTACATCATTTTATAAAAATTTTCTTTCAAATTATAATTTAATGTAAATTTTAACCCTTTGGTCCACATTTTTTTCCATAATTCATACTCAATATTATAGCCAAATTTTTTCTCCCATTTTGTCATACAATATTTTAAACTTCCCTCCTTTTAACTTGTAATAAAATTTTATATATTTTGGCTATCCTACGATCGCTATTTATATTAACTTGAGTGTCCCACCATGATAATTCTTTTGTAAATTTATAATTTTTGATATCTATTTTGAATTGTTCTTTCAGTTGGAAATATGCAGGCTGCTACTTTCGTATCAGTTGCAGATTCTGGGTACTCAAAGGCAGCCTGGGTAGAATGCATTGCAGGAATGCATTGCAGTAATAATGAGGATGAGTAACTACTGCTGCAGCCTCTTGTTCCCAAAAAGAACAGAAATGGTAAACCAGCTAAAGCTGGGCAAACTATCCCTAGCCACAGCTCCTACCTGCTGGTTCAGGTGAAGCTGCAAATGTAGGAGCTTCCCCAAGTTGCAATGTACTCCTTTTGGGAGAGTGTAGCCCCTCTAGGGCCAATGGTCAGGAACAGGCTGCAAGGCTACAATCCTATTCAATGCCCTAGTAGCCTCCCTATTACAGAAACTAACCAGGGTTGTAGAATAATTGCCCATTAGGAACTCCCCAATCACCATCAGGTATCTGGGGTGGATCTCTTAATCCATCCCCACCCATACTGAAGCTAACTGCAGTGACTAACCTCAAGCTGACCAGGAAGTCATCTGACAATGACAAAGGACAAATAACTATCTCTTCCACCTTCAGATCATGCTCCAGCTGCTTCAAGATGAAAACTAGATTCATTATGTGCTCACTTACATGGATAAAGCCAGATATGAGTTAAGACAAACTCATGATTAGAATGGAAGAACTCTTGAGTTGCCTATGACCCCAGCATCAAATCTTGGAAGAACACAATCTTATTAACCTTAGCAACAGCATGAGGCCACAGTGTCCAGTGGGTATGGAACCTTGGAAAGAAACTACTGGGCTAGAAGAATGGACTGGCACCAAATTGCCCATTACGCTTCTGCAACATCCAGCCCAGCACCCACCCTCATATCTTCCTCTTCTGGTCACTGTTAAAATCTACTTCCCACCCTCCCAGCTAAATGACATGGTCTGATCTCCATTTGCCAAGCCTTGAGCTGTAGTGCCTACTTTCCCCATTGCATTAAGTTGGTATAGGCAATCCAGCTCATGCAGCTCTGCTAGCCAACAAAATGGAATAAAATATCCCTAACACTCAACTACAGTTCATGTAGTATACCTCCCAACAGCCCAAGAATCTCAATCTTTCCCTGTCTTTCATTTCACAAAGGCCATTCTTACTCCAGGATGGGGAGTAAGGCTATTTCCCTCCCAGTTCTCCATCTTTTGCCTGAAGAGTGAGAAGTCTTCTACTTTTCCTCACTAACCCTCTTTCTTGAATATGTTCCTGGGGGGAACAACTAAGGGCCTATCAGCAGTGATCACATATGCCAGATTCTATAATCTCTCACCAAAATCCCTTCCAAGAGCCTTGGTATTTAACAGCAAATTGCTGGAAGTGGTGGCAGCAGCAGCAGCTCTGAAATATGGTCATTAATTAATCTAAACTCTCTCTCCATTAATGTTGGCTTCCTTTCCCAAGAATGATGGTGAGGCAGAAAGTCACTGCTTTCCACTGATTCTCTTATACTACTTGTTCAATGTATACTTTCTCTACCATCTCCATCAACTGTTCCTCCAGTCTCATACAAAAATTGCCCATTTGAATTTTTTTCATCTGTGTACTTCTCCAGATACTCTCAATCTCGCCAACCATGCTGCATACCACCACTTTATCATTCTTCTTCTTGTGTCTAATGTGCTCCTTCACTCAATTTTCTTTCCATATTCTTCCTTCCTTCTTTTTGTCCACCTTCACATTCTCCTTTCCAACTCTATTCATCATCTCAATCATCTCTGCACTTACAACCATCACCAGGCTTCCTTTCCCAAAGGACTCCTGTCTTCCATCACATCCAATCTTTTCTTAACCTACCTGATTTCTATCCCAACCATGGAAAGTAATTCAGAGTTAATCCAATTTTTTTTTTTTTGACATGGGGGTGGAACAGCCACTCTATGTGTCACTCCATTCACTCAAAAGAAGGAATCCTGATGTTAACAAATATGCAAAGGGCTCCTCAAGGTTTCTGAAAATTGTCATAACCAATTTTTGAAAACAGTGACTAATAAAAAGAAGAACAAGATTCTCACAAATATTTACAATTCAATAGAAGTAAAAGCACTGTGATATATTTTTAAAACTATGTAAATGAAACACCAGTTTTCTTTGTCTACATCTTGGTATCTTCTCTTTAAAGAGATTTCATTGCTTTTTCAGTTCCTGTAGTTCAGGTAGCACTATCAAAAAATGCAAGCAATGTATTTTGATCATAACTTCCCAAAATTTCCAGGAGTAGAGGAACTTTGGTTTTCACATTTGTACCCTTGAATTTAAATTTGTCTATAAATAAATCAGTAATCATACCTGAAAAATAAAATATACAAAATATTAATTAATCAAAATCAGAAAACAACAATTTCATGTACTACTGCAAATGTTTAGTAAAGAACTTAATCCATGGGAAGTATTAATTTTATGAATGGTTTGAAGTGAAATCTGAAGTGAAATACAGCTGTAGATCAGAAATCTTAACAAATAGAAGAATACAGAACCAAAGAAATCAGTGATAGGGGTTTTTTTCTTCATCATATTGTTCATTCTACCCAATATTTTCAAGTTTTTTTGTTTTTACTGCAGTCCCTTTTTTCATGTATATTTATTTCAGTTTATTTCTAATATGCCACTAAATCATTACACATGTATTTTCTATTTGTACTATTTCATATGTCCAAGGACACTGGGGAGCCTTGTTCCAAGCATAGAAACAAACAGTGATCATTAGGGTCTGGGATATTTGTACTATATTTTATATACAATCTTTCTATTACATATGCAGCACTTAGTTCTATACATAATATCCACCACTGATCAATTTCCATCTTTGCCATTATGACAAATCATCTTCATTTGCGTTTTTCATTCTAGAAGCTAAAATCTCTGTCATCAAAAGAAAACAAAAGAAATATTTAATAAGAATGGCACATTTGCTTTCCCAGAAGCCATCACTGTTAGAACAAGAAGTAATACTAGAAAAAAATAGAAAAAAATTGTTAATGAACCAACCGTAAAGTCTTTCAAGAGATGTTGGCTGTTTCTTGTGTTCTTTGAGCAGCTGATCTGCTTCTTCCAAAATACTGCGGTATTCTGGAATCAGGAAATCCATGTTACCTTCATGAGCCTGCAATTCCTTAATCAGATAATAATAAAATGTTAAGACAATTAAAGAAGTTCAACTAAAATACTGAATAGTTGGAAGATTAAACGCATACGAATTCAGTTAGGAATCCAGATAAATGGACTGTTTAATCCATTCACAATTCTCTACTAAGATTACAACCTGAAGGTTCCCCAATTTTCTACTGAGACTACAGCCTGAAAGTTCCCCTATTATTATTATTTTTTTAAAAAAGGTCAAAACTCAAAAGAACCATATGCAAGTTGTTATTTAACATTATGCTACTGTTGTACAGTGATTCAGATTCAACAGGAAAGGTTGAACACCTCTGCAGCGTTTGAGGGCACTCATATAATACCTGTTAGCAACTCCTTAAAGCAGCTGCAACCGGTATCTCTTATCTGCCCCTTATAGCTGCAGCATAATCCCAGGAAAATATATGTTTGAAAAAGTGCTGCTTTTTCAGCTATCTAAATTAAAACAACATCTTATTGCTTGCCAAGGTGTTTGATTCACATATAGATTTATTTCATACAAACTTTTAAAGTCTACTATGTTTAATATATAGACTATATTTTGCAAGGCTTGCATTACAAATGCAGCATTCTAGGATATTTATCTGTTTAAGATTCTTCTAATCTACTCAGTAGCCAAAGTATTCTCAGCAGATTACCAAATTACAAGTAAACAAATAGAAACATAAAATATACTTAATAAATAGCACAAGAAAGACATAAATGGATTAAAATATTGTAATATACTTATAATCAAACCAATTACAAATACTTTTGGATTTAGCTTGGTCTCACAACACATGGACAGACTTAACCATAGTTTCAACTGGGAAACTGTCAGCATCTTAGACCAACCTAAATCTAAAACCGCAAGGGAATTCCTGGAAGATTGGTATTCAGATAAGCCTGCCATCAACAGGCACATAGTGATAAACAACATCTACACACTATTCAAAGGAGACAATAAAAAGGTATTAAAAAGACCGGAACACCTGTTCGCCAGCAATCAACACCCAGATAAACTGAGATTAACACCAGGATTAACACCAGACAAACAATCAAGCAGTAAACAATACCCTAATCAAGGAACTACCAACTCAGACAAACAAGCAAACAGTAAACAACAGCCTAATCAAGGACTACCAACCAGAAAACCACACCCCCACCAACAATGACAGGGCAAGCTACTGTATATAAACAGAGAGCAAACCCCACTCCCTTCTAGCACTGAAGATGTTACCTAGCCAGGTAATGAAATGTCTGCAAGAAAACAACCAAGCTCAGAGAACCTCAAGGACTCCATAGTTCAACCGTGAGCTACATATATCCTCTTCTATTGATAATTTTAATTGCCAAGGACTACCTGGAACTTTCTGTATGCAAAAGCACACATTCTATCACTTAATTATGATCACTGCATTACTGAACTCTAATTATTTTGAATTTTCAAATATGATTAGTTGCATATTAATGGTTTTTTCCCTAGTAGAATATCTATCATGAAACAAACTGCTGCTGGAACTGAACAGCCCCATTTGGTATTATAGTTTAGGGATGGATCAAACTATCTTATCAACAACAATGTTTAGTTAATTATCTGATTATACTTTTAAAAGTTGCCCAAAGCCATTGGATGGCATATCAATCTATTAAACAGGCAGGTATTATAGTTTTGAAAACAATTAAGAAATAAACATACAACAAAAAATATTACACAACCAACAAGCAAAGCTATCAATTAATCTATTAAAGACTTACTTTTAAAGCATCTATTAGTTCAACTTTTTTAGCCAACATCAGCTGGTACTCTAATTTTGGATGGATAAGCTTTAAGGTATGAGTCACAGATGCTTCATTTATATCTAAAAGACCAGAACAAGAAAGTAACTCAATAGTTATACATTTTATATACAGAATGAAATCATAAAATGTAAGACAAAAATCCTTACCACATGATATATTGAGGTTAATTTTCCTTTTAGTGGCTTCTTTGGAGAGTACATCCTTTAGAATGGATATTGTGGATATATTGTCAGATTTGAAATAACCCTCACCTTTCCTAAATAAACAACATAACATTTACTTAAAAGAGAGATACCTGGAGAACTATTGTAATTCTAAACAGTACAACTAATACTTTAACATTATTTTTACGAGTTAACTAACATTAATTAAGTAGTTTGGTCCTTAATTTAAACATTTCCCAATTGGGAAGCGTTAGATAAATTTCAAAACATTCTACCCTTAAAACTTTTCAAACAAGTTCTATTAAACATCAATTTTTATTTCATCTGTTTAGGACTGAGGTGTATAAAGGAAGAACTCCAGAGAGAAACCATTCTCAGTTAAATAAAAGGGGAAAGCTGCAGATTTTTTTAGTTTTGTGGATATTCAACATTATCCTTTCTATACTAAGCTGTAATTTGTATATGTGATTATGCCCCTAGATACACCAAGACAATTGTTATTGTGTATAGTAACCTCAAAAGTAATGGCAAATGAACTAATTGAACTGTTCAGTAGTATAAGCATACCTAATGAGATTCTGTCACTAAAGATAGTTTATCTTCATTTTCCACAAAAACAAAAATTCTCAGATTTAACCAAAAAGAGTGAACCTAACAATGCTTGTTGGACTTCTGAATACCAAAAATCCTTGGACTATTGTGTGTAGTTACTCTGAGTTAAGAGGATGAATTTTAGTCTTCCATTTGTTATATATGTTGAAGAGTAGGGACAGTCAAAAATTTGAGCATGAGTAGCATCCATTTCTTTATCTTTCAAAAAGCTCAAAAAGCGTGCAGCACCATAGAAATTTATGCTATGAAGTGGTCAGTGAAGTCTCAGAGTTTACCGATGGGTCATAAACTCACTGAGGTCACAGATCACCAATCATTAATTGAATTGGAAAAGATTAAAGACACTAACAGGTGACCCACCTGTTGGTATCTTACACTACAGTCATACAAATTTGTCAATTCAATAGCAGTCAGGGAAACAGGATCAAGTTGCTGATTTTCTGTCTAGATATGGAATTGATCCAGAGATTGCTACCTGCCAAAGAGGTATCAGTGAGTTCAGTGGAAGGCTTGGGGACCACATCACAGCCTTTCACTAAAAAGGGACAGTATGTGAGACAATGGAAAAGGTAAACACCATCTGCCATCCTTTTACATGACTTCAAACATATACACACTGTACCGGAGGGTGATAGCCTGAGTCTGGGAAAAGGCGAGACAAACTATTTTCCCATAGACAGCATGGCATTGGGGATGGGAGGGGGGAGGATTTGAAATGGGCTAAGAAAGTAGCTGGAAGTTTGTTTTTTAAAAAAAGTTGGAGTGGGAAAGAAAGAGAAAGAAGGTTAGCACACGAAGTTATAATTAGGCAATTTCAGGCTGTTGAAGAGATGTAGGTTTCAAGGTGACTCAAGACCACTTAAGAGGGATCAGAATGGGGTTGCTAATGCAAGGAGGATGATACAACATTAGATCTGTGTACCATGCATAGATATTGCCTGGGGGAAAAAAAAGGAGATTCAGGTTTTGCTAGTCAGGATAAGTGACCAGCTACGTTTTAAGTGAGACCTTGATTAATTCTTTAGGAAATTTAATAGCAGCTACATTTTAGGGTAGGCCTCTCTTATTTTAGCAGAGGGGTTACTATTGCCAGCAGGGAGATGGTTAATCTTGGAATGGTAGTTAGGGTATATGGAAACTGGCTACATTCCATTCTCTTTCAAAGGCAGACACCAGAGGCAGGCAAAGGGGGAGAACTATACGTCTCTTTATAGTCATTAGTTGAATTCCTCTTGCTTGATTATCTGACTGGAAAATTTAGTCAATCTTTCAAACAAAATATCTTTCTATCTGTTATGCTAAAAAAAGTTAATATGGTTCACAAGAGGCCCTTGTAAGCTGTATTTTGTCTGGTCGATCCTGAGAACTCATAAAATAGCATTTTATTTATTAATTAAAAAAAAAAAACCAGTATGTTTCAATGATTGTGTTTCATTTTACCGGTATGTACATTCAAGCTGTGTATCCAAAAAAGTGTTCTGAAAGTAGAAGCTGACACTCTCCCCCACTGGTGTCTTTTCAGGAACTTCAGGCAAACAAAATACAATCCAGGAATGAACTTCAGCAAAACTGAACTGTCCTTTGAGGGTCAACGTATTCATGGGTCTGTATAACAACAAAATAAATATATGCATCTGAAGTTCTAATAAAATCATTAAAACAAAGATTGCTTCACTCAGGAGGACACAGGTGTAAGAAGTCATTCAAGTTATTATCTCAGAAAATTGCTTTCAGTGCCACAGTGAGATTCAGATAATAGTGCCTTGATACTTTCACATTTGGAGGCTAAGCACATTCATCAGAATAAGTTAAATTAAAATCAATAAAGTTTCTTTTTAAGTAAAGATTTGAAATCATGACATCTTTTAAAAGTCTTTATCACTTCAACACCTTTATTCAACATTAACTTGCAGTTTAGATTAAATGTGCCACAACTCTAAAAAAAATACCTATCACGGTCAAGACAATGTGTCCTCTGATGAAGTGAAAGAGGCTTAATCTGATACTGCCGAACTTGACAGGTTTTGGGTTGAACTCTTGGAGTTACATATGCCTGCAGAGTTCCATAGCGACCTTCAATTGACAGAATCTGTTCAGGGAACATAGAGTATAATGTACCTAAATTTAAGTTAATATCTAAAACTTCTAATTTTAAAAGATAGTCTATATATTAACACACAAAATATTCAACATAATAATATTTTAAGATGTTTATATAATGTCTGTTATTTAGTGATATTCAGTATATTTTAAAGCTTGTAATTAAGGATAGCAATTCAGTGGAAAAGCCAGTTACAGTGCAATTCTCTCTACTTAGAAATTAGAAGTCCCAATTAACTCACTGGAAATTACTTTCATACTAATTTAAGATTTGATTAAACACTGTCTTAAACATTGCCATGTCATGTATAGTGTCTGTTTCAACTGCTAACTTAAACTAATGTGTAAAGAATGACTTGCATATTCTTTATATAGTGCCTATTTGATAAATAATGCCTGATATTGTACTGATATATGAATACTATTTCTTCCTTTTACCTTGCAACGCACTGCTCTATTACTACTACCATTACACTACTGTATTACTAATATGCTGGTCAATGAACACTGAACTGAATCTCCCTCTTCAACAAAAAAGAGGGTGAGGCAGACCACATTGCAATATTAGATTTATAGACTGGCATGCATATGATGTTATGCTATTAGCAAAGAGATTTTTAGAATTTATACTTTTTACTAAAAGGTGAAAAAAAATTGCATGATCTTTAGATAAAATTGTGATATACCTCAGATAACATAAATGTTTCTTACTCCCTCATTATATTCTACTACTGCCAAAGAAAATGTATTACTTTGTGAATTTGTAAATTTATGGAGCTCTATTCCAATAGTTTTAAACTTAGCCTATTATTTAAAACAACAATTTTTATTTAAATGAAATAATTATGATGTCATTCTACAACTAGTTTTCATCCAATTTATTACTGAATATATATATAAAAATCAACACAATTGCCTTCTTGAAAAATACTTCACTGAGATGTCTGAAAAGTAGATCTAAGAATTATTCAATTCAAGTAGCCTACAGCTAGCCAATATGCTTCCACAAAGAACTAGTCATTTGAAAACTGGAAGATGAACAGTAGATGACAACTAATCGTAATAAAATAGGGAGGGTTAATTAACTTTCAAAGGTCATCTTACAGATCATTTTTATGCATGCACACAATCTCAGTTTTAATCATTTGGTTCAGATACATGCTGAACTATGTAAAAATACAATTATATTACAATGTTTCACTGAAATCAGTGAAATTCTGAGTAGATGAAGATAGAATTTCACAGTATATTCCAAAACCCTAATATAATCCACTGAATAGCTTTTGGCAAGTCTTTAAATACATAGTTTCTAGTTATGCCAAAACAGTATTGCACATTTGAAAATTAGTACATAAATTCAAGAATTAGTACATAAATTCTAAAACAAAAAGATAACCTCCCATCTATTCTTTTCAGGATTGCTGCTACTCTGTTATGAATTTGCTTTGAAATGTACAGTTTTTGTTACAGATTCAATTATGATGTTTAAATCATTACCTTAAGTTCCAGTCGTGTAGTATTTACTTGACACCGATAAGTAGCAAGGAGGAAGTTACCATTTGGCTGTGAAACATTTATAGTTAGAAACAATAAGTTGAAAAACTAGAATAGAAACTCAAATTTGATTTAGTATAAAGATAAAAATTTAATATAAACATAAAAAGTCAATTTCAATTGTGATAACTATCAAAGAACTTGAGAACATTTTAAAAAAGTAACTAGTACAGGTAGTCCTCGCTTAACAACCACAACAGGGACCAGAAAATTCGTTAAGCGGGGAAGTCATTAAGTGAGGCATCACATGAATGCACCCAACTACATTTTTTGTGGCAGTCGTTAAGCATATCATACAGTCCTTAAATGAATCACACAGTTGCCCATTGATTTTGCTCGCCAGAAGCCAGCTGGGAAGGTTGCAAATGGCAATCATGTGACCCTGGGATGCTGCGATGGTTGTAAGTGCAAAGACTGGTTATAAGTTACTTTTTTCACTGCTGTCATAACTTTGAACGGTCACTAAACAAATGGTCGTTAAGTGAGAATACCTGTAGTAACTTTAAAATATTAATTTATTGTATAGGCTTTTCTCAATTGGAAACTAGATCAACCTGAATTCCTGGAGACTTCATCCATGCAGTTTTCTTGATAGCATGGCAGAAATGGTTTTCCTGTATTTTCTTCCAGGATGTTTTTCTTTCTCCCTACCCTTTACTTCCTGGTGTAGTCAACAGCCCTGAAATTCTCACTACTTTAGTCAAAGTAACACAAAGAGCTTCATGCTGTAAGCTCCATTTCTTCTGGGCAAGCATGCAACATCATAATGCATGTTTAAAGAGGTGGATCTTGCACTGCAACGTTACAATGCTGCTCACATTACTCTAGCCTCCTTGCCTCAACTACTGGCATCACTGTTCATGTGGTTCCTCATCCAAGCAATAACCAGGGCTAACACTGTTTAGTCCTCAACATCAGCCAACATGCTGCCACATTGTGGCAAATGAAAGCATTAATTTTCTATAAATATCAGTATTATATTCTTAATTACAATCTAAAAAGATATAATTCACTTTGAAATTAATTGTATTAATTTATATCTACAATATAATCTCAACATTAAAAAATAAAACATGCTATATGATGTGAAAAAGTATTACTTCTATTACAATATATATTAGAGCATTTATCAACAGCTGACTTCAGAAGTAATTACCACTCCCAATTACCACCAATGTGACTTAGTCCCTTTAGACATACACAAGAAGCAGTGAAAACCAAATAAACGAAGTTCTTACATAGGAATCTAGACTGGGTTACTATGAATGCTTATCTAAAAGTATCAATAGATATATTGTAGTGCTTTTCTAGATAAGATTGTTTTTCTATACATAATTTAATATTTTTAGTGCTTAATTATTTAAATAGGATGCTAATCTTGCATTTCAACAAAGTAATTTAACACATACTTAGAAACAAAAATACAAATACATTTAACAACTATGTAAGGAAGCATGCATAATATTTACTGACTATATTCACACTTCGCTTCAAATGCTTCAAATGTTATTATGTGCCTTAAGAACATTCTTATTAAAAACAAAATTTATTCAAACTGATCAACAACTTTACTTTCAAGTAGATTTGAAAGCCAAAATCCAGTAAACTCCATAGAGTTAAACTGATCTATAACAACTGCACATACCTCAGATTCACAGTCAATAACACTAACCACAGCTGAATTTTTATCCACATCCTTTAGGTCTATGGGAACATCACACTATGGAGACAAACAATATCAAATTAAAGGATAGTTGAACATATGGTTATTTCAATTCTCTCTTTATACAGTAATTAAGATGCTTGTGAAACCTTATGGTAAAAAAGAGATATCATTGTCTATAAGAGGAGCTCCCCCAAAGCTTGCTTCACCCTTCACCTTCCTTTTGAATTATGTCAATTATGTCAACATATTTCAATATATTAAATAATATTAATAGTAATATTTATCCCATGGGGCAGTCAGTATCTGATGTGACTCAATAGTTATGTACATAGCAATATATACACATTTTTTATATACTGTAAGAGCATGACAAACTGTAAGAAATGAAAAAGGAAACAATTACAATAAGCCCATGTCACATGTGATTGACAAATCCTTGGTGCAAATGTTGTTTAAAACCAGCACTCACTTCATATATTCCCTTAAAATAATGTTTTTTTCTGCTTGTCCCTTAAAATACTGTGTGGATTCAGAAGAATATATCAGTGATACAGGACTACAACTGAAGGGCAAAATTCAAAGTTAAGTGTATCAGAGTTGCACTGAGATAGGATTTAAAAATACAATAAGTTAGTTGAAACCTATCTATTTCAATTGGATTTTCTGTATTTCGGCTTTTGCCAGATTGCACATGTGTCCTTATTGCCTCAGAGGTGGAGTGGAGGAAAGAAAATAATTCCAACCAAGTATAACCCTCAGAGAAAAATTAGATCACATCTACTTTTAAGATAAAGAAAACAGCTGATGCCCAGGTCTACGGAGTTGCTATAAACAGTCTCTCACCTGTAGCAAGACAGTATCAATTGCTGCCTGGACCTCTAAAACAAGGCTGTAGCTGGCATCATCTTTGTTTAATGTAAATTTATCATTTACACTGAAAGTTGGGACTGCTGAAATAGCAGTGCTGGACTGAGAAGACTGCTGGTATTTTTCACGTTCTTCAAGAACTTTCATCTGTAACTGATCCAATTCATTCCTAAAACAACAGAATAATGAGCAAACATAAAATTGCTATATACTGTATTTGTATATGTGTACTCTGTATGTTTATGTGCATGAGAGAGGGAGAAAGAGGGAGAAAGAGAGAGAGAAGAGGGAGAGAAGGTGGCAGCACTCAGAATAAACCTATTGGAAATAAATCCTTCGATGTTAAAATTATAAGCAGCAGAATTCTTTTCTGAAAACATATAATAGGTTTTAAATGCTGGAATTATATTTCCTAATACTAGGTTAGACTAGTATTAAATTATATGCAATGCTCAAGAGTGTATAAAAATAAGTGCATTTTTAAAAATAGGTTTTTTTAAAACTATTTTTGCGTGTTTAATTCATTAGCTTACTGAAATCCTATCATAACTTCAAGATAACTGCTTTGTTTTAAACCACAATCTGATTCTACAGCAATTCCATCAATTCCAATGCTATAACACTGAATCTGCTTAGCTGGTCAGGTGATTTAGAGAGAACCTGTTGTGGTTTCCCCCTCCTTACGAGATCCATGGGTGTGAGCCAGAGACAGAACTTCTGGTGGTGACCCTCATTTTATGGAACACTCTCCCCTTAAAGCACATATGGTGCCTACTCTACAAGTCTTACAAAAATTGTCTAAAGCAGCACTGTTCCACTGGGTGTTGGCCCTTAGGTTAAGAAAATGGTAACTTTGATGTACTAGTTTTTTACTGTTGATTTCAATTATTGTTTTTAGTGCATTTTTTAGACTTCATTGTACCCCACACAAAATACAGGTAGTCCTCAACTTATGATGGCAACTGGGACTAGAATTTCCATCACTAAATGATGTGGTCATAAAGTGTGACCGCATTGCTTAGCAATAGCGATGCCTGCAGTCATGGTTGCTGTTGTTAACTGAATCCCATGGTCGTTAGGCAAGGCAACTTCCTGCTGGCTCCCCACAACAAAGTCAGTGGGGAAGCTGGCAGGAAGTTGTAAGTCCCAGGTGGCTTGCAAGCAGACCAGCAGGCAGGTAAGTGGCTGCTGCTGGGTGGAGAAGGGCATGAGGGGGTGCATGAAGGTGTGAGGGAGGCGTTGCAAGGGTCAGAGAAGGTATGCAGGGGTGCACAAGGATGCCCAGGAGGCATGGTGAGGTTTGTGGGGCTGTATGAGGGTGCACGAGGGTGTGGGGGAGGCATGGGGAGGGTGCACAAGGGTGCAGGGGAGGCATGGCGAGGAAAGGGGAGGGTCCACAAGGGTGCACGGGGGTGTACAAGAGGCGCAGCGAGGATTGGGGAGGGTCCGTGAAGCTGCGAGGGTGATGCGGCAAGGGTCAGGGAGGGTGTGCGAGGGAGGCACAGGGAGGCTCAGGGAGGGTGCACAGGGGTGCACCAGTGGCCAGAGCAGCACAAGTGCAGAGGGGTGGGGGAGGGTGCGCAGGTGGGGGTCACTTACCCACCAACTTTCAACCTTCCCTGCTGGCTTCCCCACTGACTTTCTGGGGAAGCCAGCAGGGAAGGTTGCAAATGGCGATCACATGTTTGCAGGGCGCTGCAACTGGTCATAAGTACGAACTGGTTGCCAACACCCAGATCATGATCATGTGACTGCAGGGATGCTGGGACAGCCGGAACTCTGAGGACTAGTCGTAACCACCATTTGTTCAGCACCATCATAACTTCAAATGGTCATAAGTCAAGGACTACCTGTAATCTAATAGGATTGGGACAGAATATACATGTTGTATAAATAAATAACATTATAAAATACCCAATCTCCAGGAGCAGAATATAATTTCTTAGACTGTATTGCTTATTTTAGCTCTGTTCAGACTACTGTTTCAGGTTGTATAACTATTGTTTATGAAACCAAGACTGAGTATCAAGGCCAAGTACCCCTCCCTTAGCTTTCACTGCACACTAGTTTGCAGGCAGAGTTCTGGTTTGCATTAACTCAGAAGCCTGCACTGTATTTGAACTGGGAAATTCTGACTTAATGTTAAAGTAGGAAATTAAGCCAGATAAATGACAGGAGACAAACTTAATTCCTGATATGCATAATAACTTCATAAACTATGATTTACAAAACATGTATTGATTGTCTAGGCCACCAAATGTTGCCAAATAGACAAAGTGTGTTATAAGATCTATTTTATTCTCAAAAGGCAAGAAGAGTCTCTTGTGGGGGAGTTTACAAAAAATAAAATGATGCAACAAATAATTGACATTTTAATAACAAATTATCACAAACATTTGGTTGGATATTTATAAGGCAACT
The DNA here is from genome assembly GCA_030867105.1 of Liasis olivaceus. Taxonomy (NCBI): domain Eukaryota; kingdom Metazoa; phylum Chordata; class Lepidosauria; order Squamata; family Pythonidae; genus Liasis; species Liasis olivaceus. Next base: position 27,426,784 of record CM061354.1, read on the forward strand.
AAGAAGTAGTCAAGGATATAGTTATGGTGCACTGGTGACAGAAACCTACTCAAAATGTGTGCCATATTAAGGCAAAATTATTACCTCAGTATCTTTTTTTGCACTTTCACAAAATCATTACATTACCTTAAGGACAAAACTTTGTTCTTTATTTCATGAGTCATCTTTAATCCATCTCCTGATCCACATTCTCTGTGAATAGGCTCAGTAGTTAATCCAGACACCCACCCTAAAAGATGAATATATTTTTCAGATTTCAGATTCTTGTTGTTATGCAAAAATTTAGGCACTTCTCAAACTCAATAAATCCATATGTTTAAAAAAAAAAAAACCCTCTACATTCTGCCAGCTAGCAATGTTGGCTGAGGAACTTTGTTAAGAAATGGAAGTTACATGGAACTGTGGAAGTCAATTCCTGGAAGACCAAGAAAAATCTGCTAGAACCGCTCCCAAAATACTCTGCAAAACAGAACCCTCACATTACTGAAAACAGCCTGCAGAAAAGGTCCATCATCTAGTGTTGCTTATACAACAATGATCTGCATGGGAGAGTTGCCAGAAATAAACTTTTTCTCTGATTTCATCACAAAAGTTATCTAAAGTATATAAAAGAAAACATTAATAAGCCTGAAACGATTTGGAACAAAGTGCTTTGGACTGATGAAATACGTAAAAATTGAACTGTTTAGCACAACTACATGATACATTTGAAGAAAAAAGGGTAATATCCTGCCGTGTTTTGGAATTGTAAGGCAGCAAGTATACAGGAAATATTGTGGGGATGGAATGAAGAATGATCTATGTACTACTAAAACTCTTGTGTCTGTAACCTTCAACTGGGTGAAACGGTATGGCATAGGGCAACAATTTTTGAACCAAGGCACCTCAAATGGGCTAACTTACAGAATGCATCCAAAATCCAGGACCCATTACTCCCGTGGGGTTGAAATTTGGGAAATTTCTGGCTGCTTCAGCACTGCTGTACTGCTGCACCACTGTGGTCAACCCAGGTCACGTGATTGTCATGGGTGTATCCCTGTCCTGTTTCCTGCCTCCCTCTGTCCCTTGCACCCAATTGGTTGGCGGCAAGGCCCGACAAGCGAGTGGAAATTAGCTGCTTTGGAAACGAGGCAGAAATCTGAAATCTCTTAATGGCTGTGGGCGTTGAGGGAAGGATGAGGGAACAACTTGGGTGCCTCCTGGTGAGATAGGGCTGGCTGGGGGATGCCAGTGGTCAATGGGTGAGCCCTCTTCCTCCCTCGAGGGAGGGGACCTTTGGAAACACACTGGAATGCAGAGCGGGGCTGCAGTTTTCTTCATAGTCCATGGCTCCCTTTGTTCCTCCTCCCCCCAGTGGAGGAGGTGGTAGGCAGTTTGGCAGGTCAGTTGAGGAGGAGGAGGAGGCTCTCCTGAGGGTCATGAAGGGAGGGCAAATAGTGCAGGGAGGGAGGAAGGAAGGAAGATTTCTGATGCTCCCTGCCAGCTTCCCACAAGCAAAGTCAATGGGGAAGCCAGCAGCAAGTCACAAGACACTTACACTCCTGCTGCTTTTTTGCCCTTGGTCATTCTGTTTCTCTGTTTAGGTAAGGAAATATCTCTGAAACAATAACACAATGGGTCGCGGTTTGTCTCGTTTTATCTAAATGTCATGATATCCTAAAAGCTAATGTTCCAAGTCACAGAAGAAACTGAAGCTGAAAAGAGATTAGATATTTAAGCAAACTAACAATCTAACATATTTTCAAATCAACAATGACATATTTAGAGAAAAGAAAAACAAAGGTTTTGGAATGGCCTTCACAGTACCCAGACTGAAATATTTTTGAAGATCTGTGGGGATATCTCATACCTATACTGCATGCAAGGTAACCTAAGAACATTTCTGAGCCAGAAGAGTTATAGAGTGGAGAAAAAATCCCAAAAGGAAGAACAGACAGACTCTAAACACATCCAAAAGAGCTCTTACAATGAACTGACCGGATAGGTGTCCAGAGAAGAGCTGGGCAATATACTTAACAACTGATTTTTAAAAAATAATGTATTATTTTTATTCTTGTTAAATTGAAATTAAACTGAAAAGCTCTGAAAATAAAAATAAAATTAACCTGAATATGTTGATGTTACAATCTCATCATAGCCCTCTTTTCCAACACAGCCACCCTGGATGGATGTGACACTTTCTGATAAAGCCTAAAACAACAAACAAGAAAATTTAACACATATTTAATTTCTTGACTTCTGATTAATGAAGAAAGGAAAATTGAATAAAACTGAAAACATGATTTTAACCCACAAACTCTTACATTTTAAGAGGACTGCATAAAACATGTATTATCTGCTTTTTGTTATATTCTCCTAATTGTCTATTCTTTCTCTATATTGCACTTATATAAATCTATGGCACATCTGCATCCAGAATACTGTGTACTCTACAATTTTAGTTATCACGTATGAAAAAGGTTATAACAGAGCTGGAAAAGGTGCAGAAGGCAATCAAAATGACTGAGGGTTTTAAACATCTAGAATTTTTGAGAAAAGAAAAAAGGCAATTGAAGGGGGATATGACTGAGGATTATAAAAATCATGCATGGCCTGGAAAAAGTAGGCAGGGAGTTTTCTTCTTCTTTCAAACACAGTGATCAGAGGTCATCCAAAGCAGCTAATTGAAACAAAACTAAGAGTGGAAAATATTTCTACAATTAACCTGAGGGATTCATTACTACAGTACTCTAAGAGGAATTGGATAAACATATGAAGGATGGGTATATTAGTTTTGAACACTAACAGTACACCCCAGATTACTTTATTTTATTTACTTCATTCAATTTGGATGTTGCCTGACTCCAACTGACTCTGGAGAAAGCATGTCTCCATATACTAGTTGCAGAGAAACAATGTTAAGAGAGAGTTATGTCTCCATCTCCCATCTGTGAACACCTGAAGGGTGCTGGTTGACTACTATGGGAAACAAAATGCTAGACTAAGATGGGCCTTGCCCTGATCCAGCAGAGGTATTCTTATATTTTTCTAAATGCATATGAAGCAGCCATCTTGCTAAAACTAAATAGGTCAGCTGAGTGTTTGGATGGAAAGTAACCTGCGAACCTCAGGTATACTAGCTTGAATTCCATGCTGGTAGAAAAGCAGAATATAAATGTAAGAAAATACTTTTACAAAACCTTTCCTATTATTTCCAGCAAGCATGAGACAATATGACAATAGCATTTTATGTGTATCACAGATACTTATCATGAACAACACAAGGGCATTAGGATTTAAGAGTATTATACTCTAATACTCATTTAAGCTTTCTGAATGACAGCTTGGAGTAGCTGAATTTTTTTTACTGACTTCAGGTAATTAACATAAAGCAACATCAAGTCCTGGGGTCTGCCTACAAAGTTCCATGTGTCAGTAAGTTTTTTCCCTCCATGCAAGTAAATGGAGGTTACATATTCCCCGGCAAATCTTTTTTATTTATTGGATCTGTTAAGACTGCCCAATTCCAAAGACTCTAATAATCCCTGCCCCAATGGGTTAGAACACTCCTTCCCAACACCACCACACAGGAAAACTGCTGCAGCAGGCTTCTTTCAAGGGCTCCACACTGTCCCCAGTAGGCACTGGTAATCCCTCCAGCTAAAAAAGCAAGTCTATCCAAGAGTCTAGCTGGCCCAAGGATCACTGTAAGGGAACAGGCATCTCTCCTCCCCCCATATATCTTCAGCAAAGTAGTTTCTTTCCTTCTTTTCAAATAAATGGAGTAATTTTATTTACTTGAAAAGGGAGGATTTTTTTTCTCTACCAAGAAAAAATCACTCTTGACACCTATGAAAACCTCACTAATATAGTTTCCATTACCTTATCTTATTTTCCTTTTTTTTTTTTTTTTTTGGTCTTCTTTTTTCTTATCTAAACAATTTTTAACCCACTCTCAGGACCAAAGTCTTCTCCAAATGACTTAAAAAACACTTCCCACTGTTTGGAATGGAAAGTCAGAATGGGTAAATGGGGGTAGGGGGGCAGGGAGGGAACTGACAGAGAAAGAGAAACACACAAAAGGGAGATTCCTACTATTTTGACTGATCACAGTCATTTGTAGATGATTTAATTTATAAAATATGCTTGAAACAAAGCAATTCAATTATTTGGGAGAATTTTAAAATAAATTCTCTTACCTGAGGCAATAGATTTGCACAATATACTTACATATTCATATTTGAGAACAGGAGTCTTTGCATTTTCAAAGTTATAGATCTCTAATATTCCATCATCTCTACCAATGAGCAATTCTTTAACTCCATCTCCCAAAATGTCAAAACTATCCATACATAGGATGCCTGAAAAACAGAATATAAAACAGATATCTATATCAAACATTAGTCATTTAATCTGTTATACCTTACTAGCAATTTACAAAGGTTTATTTTTTAAAAAAATATAACAACTTTTACCTGGCTCTGGAATGAAATCAATTCCTCACTGGAGTTATATTTTAATCAAGTTATAAATAGATTAAGCTCTACCTTTATAATCTTGAAACCTCAGCTTCATAGAAAATGATTATTTGATGATTATATATGATTATATGTATTTGTTATCATAATAAACTGGCATGTATTAGGTACTAGATGACACCTACAATTTTGCCAAATTTCAAACTAATCTGATTTAAAATGCTACAAATATAGTAAGTGAAAAAGGATAGAATTTTATATACAGTATTTACTGGTTTTATTCCTATTTTTGAATAACACATTTTTTATCAAATTTTACTAAAAACTGTTACTATTTTTTCAAGAAGGCCTGTGGATAAAGCCATTTTCATCAGAAGTTCAAAGCTTACTCAGGTTCTTTCACCCATTAAATTCTATGGCAGAAATGTATGAGAGAGTTTTACAGCGCAAGTACAACGTGACTGCAAAGTTGTGATGCTACCAATATTACAATGTAGTTAGGACCAACACAGTATCCCATACAGGTAGTCCTTAGTTAACGACAGCAATTGGGACCAGAATTGCTGTCACTAAGAGACAAAGTCATAAAACACAATGTCACATGACCATGCTGCTTAGTGATGGCAATTCCGGCAGTGCCGGTTACCATTGTTAAACAAGGATCTCACATGACTGTGGCTTCCAACTTCCTGCCAGCTTCCCCTTTGACTTTGCTTGTGGGAAGCCAGCAGGGAAGGCTGCAAATCATGATCATGTGACCATGGGATGCTATGACGGCCAAAACTCCAAAGACCAGTCATAACTACCACTCATTCAGCGCCGTTGTAAATCTGAATGGTCGCTGAACAAGTGGTTGTTAAGCAAGGACCACCTGTATTGACCTTTTATTGTTTTGTAATGCATATGAAAAATATTTCTTTAGTAACATGGGTGATTGTTCTTAACAGCAATGAAAAATCATTGAGCTAAGCAGTTTGCAGGAACAAAAAGTGGTCTGTGATTTTGGGCCATGTTATACTTGAATTCAGAGGATAAACTTAGCTTAAAAAACCTACATACTATGGTTGAAGAATATCTACTGTCCCAAAATTAAACCCCACTTTCAGTCCCATACCGCCAGAATCTTTGCAGTCCCAGTTCAAACACTGAGAGATAAATTGCTTTACTGCAGACAAAAACTAAGTCATATATACACAAAGGGTCTGCCTACTGCAAAACACAAAAAACAAGCTCTATGTGTATGTGTGTCCCACTGTTTAATCTTAAGGCTTTTCCTGCACTTTTTGAATCCACAGACTTTTGACTATTCTTTTCCCAGCCTTCAGACTGGGAGACACCTGTTGTTTTTTCTCTGGACTGAGCAGCAATGGCCCCCATGTTACCAGCTTCAGCCCTTACTATGGTCTATGTAGAGCACCTTGGTTGTCCATATATGATAGTATACACCTGTTGCAGTTTCAGCTCTAGCTTTGAACCTCTAATTAAACCAAGATTAAATATTATCTAATTCTGGTTCATGCTAGCCAAAAATGGTGGCCACTCTGAATTCAGATGATAGCTTTAACTTAGCTTTAATCACACCATGGTTAAAGAATAGGATAAAAACAGGAAAGAGATTAGAAGATGGTATACATGTGTTTCCATCAATTAACCTGACTACCCTTAATGTGTCAGGTGAACATGCTCATGAACTAAATATACATGGATTTCCATATTTTTCTCCCTCTTTCTGTCTTTGCATTCTACGGGCATTGAAGTATTGGGAGGGTGCTGACAAAAGTAGAAATCTGGCATTATTACAATAGGCTAACATAAATCTTAATGCTTTCAGTGCATTTAATGCCTTGACTCTTTTAGTGTAATCTTTTACTCATATTTTGAAGTTTTTTTGCTGGAAACTGAAACATAAAGTGTATATCTGAAAAATATTAGTGAAGAGAAGAACCTTTCAGGATGTGCTTCTGATAAGGGCCATGGACAAATGGAAAGACAACTATCATCCTGAAAGCAATCCAAGAAGTAACTATGAATGTAATCATAGGGCTCACCCTATGGAAGATTTGAGGAAAATGCCAGGGAAACATCAGGTGCCTGGACATGAACAGTTTCCTAAACATGAACTCATTCCTAGAAATAGCTGAGGTCTAGAAATAAGGCATAATTAGCTCATGGATTGAAAAGAAAGTCAATCTAGAGGGCAAAACCCTGCATGAACAATCTCTGAACATGATGTTCCTTTGAGAAGATTCCAGAAGGAAGCAACTCAGGCCTATAAACCTCCCTTCACTTCACCTAACTTGCCTTGGAATTGTAAAGTGACTAACACATCCTAATTATGCTATGAAAATGCCAATAGGAGTGTGCATTTCTAATAGGATCATCCATGATGAGCAGATCATAGATGAGGGATCTGTTATGGAATATGAGGGTGACCTTGGAAGATGGGGGGAAGAGATGCCACCTAGGGAACGATCAGATAAAAGAGAAAGTCTACAACAGAGTAATGGCCAGAGAAAGAAACTTAGGAAGGACCCACCCTAACTACTCAGATAATAAATAGGGAGGGTGGGAGATCTGTACTTTCAGACTTGCAAGTTTCTGTTAATATAGCCTAACAACAAAGTAGAATTAGCTCATCTAGTTGTGTTTCCTGTCTGGTTTTCCTGGGAGGATTGACAGGATCAGACTATGCTGCACTGGAGAATGAAATGGCAACTCAATCCATATTCTGCCAAGAAAACCAAATGGACTTTCACAACCAAGACAATGTCAACAGGATAATGGAAAACGAGCCTCCAGAATGGAGGTAACTAACAAGCTACTGGGGAAGAGCAGAGGGCAAGTACAAGTAGTACCACTAGTGCTTATAATATGGTTGGATTAAGGCCAAAAGTACATCCAGCTGCTGGAAAGTCTGATGCTGGAAAGATGTATATGAGCTTTTAGAGAAGACTGATACTTAAAAATCAAAGGGCATCAGAGAAAAGACCATCAGAAGACAAGGTGGCTACTAACATAAGCAAAAACTTACAATGATTCAAAGAAGCAGTTATTGACAGACAATCCTGGCAAACTGATATCCATCTGGTCACAAAAGTCTGAAGCAACTGAACAAAAGCAACCTTGCATGATCTGCTTTTAGGAAGACCTTAAAACATTTTTGTTCTGAAGAGTGTTTGGGCACTGATGTTACTGGGCCGCTCTAACTAGTTATATTGTTGATTTTTTTAAAATATCATTACATTTTCTTGTATGGAATTGAATACTTTAGGAAATGTGCAATCTATATACAGTAATTGTATAAACAAATAAATACAAGACTTTATTCATTTAGGAAAACAACACAAGATACCTACCACCTCTTTTTTTCTCATTTCCAATTTTCCATTTTTCTATTGGAGAAACACCAGTAATCTGTACCAAGCCAATTTTGCCATCAGATGTCCCAAACAAAACTTCTTCACCAGAGTCACCTAGATATATAAATTAAAACTATTATTAGAATAATTATTAAGTAGAATTCTGCTAACTATTCAGTGGATTCCAAATTCTTGCAATTTTTTCTTTAAATTTAAATTTTAGGAAATGTCTCAAAATATTCTAGCAAAAGAAACACCTTGCTTCATTTCCATCAGTCTTATAAAAACAATGGATCAGAATAATTCTATATTATAGAAAATACATATGATGATATTTGGAATTATTAAAACAATCATCTATGAAAATCAAATTAATCATTTTAATAACATTTAAAAGACCCCTAAACATACTACTTACCACCATTTCCACCATTCAAGGTCAGAACAGCAGGTGGACCTGGGACTTCCATTTCGTACAGCAAATTTGAACCCTCAAAAAAATGAAATGGAGATACCATTACTTATCATCCTTAACATTTTATTTTAATTTAAAAGAGATATAATTTTTAAAAAAAGTTTCAAAACTGCATTCCTGCCTTTAGAATGGAATGAAAACTGGAACCATGATTGTCAACTGTATGCCCTTTTTAGGCTTAGATATTTAAAATCCCTACTTGAAAGAACAGCCCACTGGGGCCTGAATTACAGATTGCCCTATTTCCTCCTGGGCTCTAACATATACATTGTTAGCAGAACTGCTAAGTTGATAGACAAGGCAGTTCAGCTAAGAATCCGTTATATTGAACAGATTGGGGTATCGTGTAAAGGTGTGAGGGAAGACATGAGTGGGGAGGATTCTGGAATGGAGCTTCAAGGTTGCCAGGAAGGGGAAGAGAAGTTCCAGGGAAAGCACCTCCTCAGCCCCCAGCCGGAGTGGGAGAGTCAAGAGAAAGATACTGGCCCTTCCCTAAGGGCATCATGGTTATAGTTGCTGTTGTTGGGGATTGGAATTACAGTAATCTGGCGAGATTCTGTCCATCACGTGTAAGCTAATAATGGAGCTGAATGATTCTGGACTGTCTCGCTGTTGTTCTTGGGCTGAACCTGACAAAAGGCGATGTATTCATCTGAATGTTGGTTCTTTGTATTTAGCACGTATGTATTTTATTATTGTATTTTCTTTTACCTATTTTATACTGGAAATAGACCTTGTATTTTACCTTTATTTTATTTTCTTTGTTATGGTCGTAAGACTAATCAATCAATAAATTATCTAAACTATCAAACTATCAAAAACTGAAGCTTAATTCATCTAATTCAGCCCAGAGGCATAAACCCATTCCAAACTATTTCATTTATGCCTTTTCAAATAAGATCATGAAGGCTTAGATTAAACATCACAAGGACACAGAGAATTAATGTGAAACAGAAAATACTGGGTTAATTGGTAAGCAGACCTAGAGATTCTAATTTACCTAAACAAAGTGGGGGAATACAAGAATCTAGAATTTCAGGAAATTAGGTTTCTGCTCAAGACAAAACAACAACAACAACAACTGCTCAACAGAAAGAAAACCTGTCATAATAATAAGAGATCTATTGAAGAGACTATTTTTGACAGGATAATGAAAATTGGGAAAACAGACTGCAGACCCAATTAAAGAGCTATTGATTTCTGGGTTGCCCCAGAGGTATAAAATTAACTGTCTGCAATTCAATTAAGCTTCTTTGAATTCTGGAAATTCAAGAATTCTGAACAGAATTCTGGAAATTCTGTTGCAGGCAGTTATTTAAGGCAGTTAAGCTTCTGCCTTAAATCACTGCCTGCAACAGAATTTCCAGAATCTGGAAATCTTTCAAATTCTTATTCAATGTTCTTCCTCAAAACTAGGTTAGTACTTTCCATCATTCTCTGAGCAGGCATAAAACTATACTGGCATAAAATTTGCTGATCCTAATGCTCATCCCTATCCTGTCAAGTTACAGAGAATTGTGTAGTGAAGCAAGAGAAAGCTCTGACATTTGACAGCACCTCCTTCTGCACATGCATGCTACATATTACTCAGGCTACTGTGAAGCATAGATTTCAAAAGAGGCTTTTGTCACATCATACTTTTGTCACATATCCCCCTTCATATTTGTCCATTGTTAAACTAAACTAACACACTGAGGGCTCACATTAAATCCTTCTGCACCATGAACTCCACTCCCCGGGTACCTGTCAGCTGTTAGGTATATTTAAACACAAGTTCGGTATTCTTTTGAAACAGTAGTAAATATATGTTTAAAAACAGCCTAACAGATGACAGAAGTTGAGGCAGAGGTGTCTGGGTGGCAGAAGTATCCTTCCCACATATAGACCCCTCAACACCTATCACTGAACTAGGGAGGGATTGGCTTGCAGATCTGGCAAGGTAAGGGGAGAGACTAATGTGAAAGACTCTCCTGCTGCCCAATCTATTCTGGAGGATAGTGCCCAAAATCCAAAAGGGAGAGGGTATGCCCACACCAGCTCAGGTGGCCAGTAAGAACTGCACCAATCCCTCCCACGGGGTCACTTGACCAAACTACCAACAGAATGGTCAATAAAGTGTAACGGATTGTATGAACTGCAAAAAGGTGTCAGGATAAGAGAAGTAACGCTAGAATAGCTAAAGATAACTTAAGGCCGCCACAGGTGTGGCTAGAGATAAGACAAAGATAATGCCATAAGGTAGAAAAAAGAGATTACTAGAACATGCTGGTGTTGCAGGTATATGCAAATTAGGAAAGTCACACCAAGCCTGTTTATCTCCTTTCCGCACCTCCATCATTTGGAGAAATGTAAGCAAATTTTATCTCATGAAATTTTGCATCTTATTTTTTTCATGATTATGTATGTAACATTCCATTTCTATTAATCAATCTTAGTAAACTCAAAAAATGCAAAGAATGTTATTGAAATTCTATATACATATTTACCCAATAATTGAAAGAATTAAAACTGAAGAACTGTAATAAGTTTAAATAGGGATGAACTAAACAAGAATATTGAGCTAAAATACATATGTATCTATAAAAATATTTTTATATCATCTTTTGGCACTAAAGTGAACACCCATCTCTGAAAATATTTAAACAGAGATAATTAAAATCCAAAGTAAAAAATTAAGGCTAAAATAATAACTAAGAAGTTTATAAAATATATTAAAAATGGCATAATAATGTTTTAACTGACGATGGCCTAAAAGCAATTGAGAATGGACCAGTCAAATGAATCTTAGGATAGTGCTCCCCAACCAAGATGTGTCATGGGATGGGGGGAGCACTATCAACTAAAGTTTGATGCAAGTTCTAGCATATCTATTAAGCTTACATATAAATGCAAACCATGAACACGCAAAATAAAGCATGTTAATCAAATATTTGTGACAAAAATGCTTTTATAATCAATGAATTAATTTTAAAACAAAATGGATGCTAACTAACCTAAGAATATTTAGAATTTGTCTTCTTAAAGCTGCTTGACTTATATTCTGATAGTCACAAAGTAAACTTTTCTGGTTTACTTAGCAATCTGTAATATGTAAGTATATCAAACCTATTTCTAACTAAGAAGAATTAGCTGAAGATTTTGTAGAGCCAGGCAATAACATAAATACCCCAAAATAAATAATGGTAACCTTTCATGAAACAGGAATTTTCCAAGTATATATTAGATTTTACTCAACTTACCAGAATTGGTGCAAGCAGATAAGATTTCTTTGCAAGTAATTGTAGATGATGATGATGATGATGACTGGTATGAACAGATGAACAGACTTCTGTCTCATTTTACTAACTTACCTTTTTAATTGTAATAAATAATGGTTATAAATAATAAATCAGACTACAATAATGGCAACAAATAAGATTTACCTGTAAAACTCTAAGAACTCTATCTTGACATGCTAACACAGGTATAATGCAAGACAGTTTATCTGCTGGAAGACAGAGAACATCATTGATTTTATCTCCTGACAGGTAGTAGTGCTGATCCTTACAGTCACAGTAATGGTTATAAATGTAGCTCGCACCAAGAAAGAGATCTGATCCAGATATATACCTAAAATAATAACAACATTGTAATTAAAACTTTAAAATAATTTAAAACACTATTTTGGGAACATAATTTGTTAAGTATTCATAGGAATCAACATAACAATCCAATAAGAAATCCATTTATTATTTTTTTTTCCTTTGAAAAGTTGTGTTTTTAATTTTTTATAGCAATTCTCTGAGGACTTCTAAATATGTTTCAAGTACCTTTCCAATTTAGCTGTTATTACAGTGGAGGACTAAAAATAACAAATATGTTCTATTTACACTATTTTAATACTACAAACTAGACACAGAACCAAAACAAGACAATTTGTCAATTAAGTTTGTCAGTTAAGTTTAAGTAATAAAATAATCAGAATAATTGCCATCATACTAGTGTACAGCAGTGAATACAGGATGCTGAAAGCTCCCCATTTATACCAATCTGCTCTCATGATAGTTGTGAGGTTAAAAACATTCTCAGCTCCCCAAAGAGAAGCAGGATTCTGATGTAAGAAACAGGAAGTAATTAACTCTGAATTTAAGGTGTAAGAAAGTAAGAACGTAACAATGTAACAATTCAAATAGGTTCTTCTTAAATATTTAAGCATAGTTCTCAATTACAGTTTATTGAGAGAGTATATAGCTTTCCAGAAAACTGAATTTAGTGTGAAAGAAAACCTCCTGTACTATACACAGAGGAGAAAACAGCCAGATGAAAGAAACAAATGAAGTCTTATAGTAAGTAATGCTTCCATTATTCTTCCATCCTACTTAAACATTGTTGTTTGACCTTACTAATATATTAATATAACTTAATATACTATTTAACTTCCACTTCATTCCAGGTGGGAGACTGTATTTGTTACATAAGAACAACTGTTTGTTTATTGTGACAGTACTAGTAATATGTTGTAGACAGTATATTAAACAGAAAAACATATACAGAAAAGGTAGCAATTATAGTACTCATATATAGTACTTGAATTTAATAAGAATAACAGGACTATCCATAATGATCTAGTTACTGTAAAAAAATCATATCTACCAACATTTTGATAAATATTAAGTAAAATATTTTATATCATATCAGCATTTAATAAAAATCACTATTATATTGTTAACCTATATTAGGTTTTTCATCTACTTTAATCATTGCAGATAAAAGTAGTAAGCACAAACCTATATGAAGAATACTGTGGATAACAATCATAATTTCATTTAATTATGTCATTGTGACTCAGCAGAAATACTACAGTGTTTCATGCTTATCCATAAATTAAACCAAATTGGTTTGAATAATTAAATTTCCTCAGACAATGTTTTATATATTTACAGAATATTTATATGTAAATGTTACTATACAAGTATATAATAATTCTGAAAGTCTGAAACTAGACCTGATACAGTACTACGCACAATTAAATAATTGCTTGTTTTTACACTACCCAGAGTTGCCTTATGCAAGCTGAGCAGCCATATAAATGCTATAAATAAACCAATAGTAAATTTAAGAAAGGATAATAAAATTAAAATAATTCACCCAATTTAAATGCTAGATAGCTATTTTCTGTAAATAGATACTAACTTCCTAGATAATTCTGACTTTCCATTCTTAGGAAAGGATGTATAGAAAATGGTGGCCCTACAGCTGCAGAGAATCGTAGAAGCAGCAGATCATTTGGACTCTTGGCAGGCTGGAATATAACATGGAAACTGCATTGGTTGCACTTGTTGACTTTGGGAGAGACCAGGATTGAGGAGTACTACCATTCTGGTCCTCCTTGATCTTTTAGTGGCTTGTGATACCATGGACCATGGTATCATTCTGGACCACCTCCAAGTAATTGTAATGAGGAAAACTGCTTTACAGTGGTTCTTCTCCCCAAAGGGGCAGTTTCAGTCAAGTTGGGAGAGATCTATCCGGAGACATCTACTTTACAGTGTGCCTCAGGAATCTCTCCATTTCCCAGTTCTTTTGGTCAACTACGTGAAATCACTGAGAGAGGTTATTTGTCAGCAAAGGGTATTACCAATAAGTATTACCAATAAGTTCATGATATGAAGCCATACACTGCATCTCCCAGCTGAACAAGTGATGCAGTTTTACTCCCCCTCTCAGAGATGGTGTGCAATTTTGAGAGTTCTCCTAGATTCACAGTTCCTGCTTGAAGAGCAGGTGGCAGCTGTGGCTAGGAAGGCTTTTACACAGGTAGGTATATGTAGCCATTTGCTGCTATTCTTGTATCAGGAGGTCCTCCTCATGGTTAATCCCTCCTGTGGTTTAGAAACCCTGTAAAAATGTTCGTCTTCTGGGTGAGACAGAAAGATGGTTCTTTATAATATGCAGGTGGGGCTTGCAGCATGATGGTTTAATTATATGGATTTTATTTTTGTCTGTATGTAGGTTTGGGTTATTTTTAAGTTATTTGTTGTTAGCCAACAGAGCTGTTTAGAAAGAATGGCATATACCGTATTTTTCCGACTATAAGACGATACTTTTTTCTAAAATCCTTACCCTAAAAATTGAAGGGCGTCTTATTCAAGGAACTCAGCCGAGGAGAGAACCGCGCGCTGGCAAAACTGCCCATAATTTGTTTCTGCAAAGAGGCTTCCTCCCATTGCTAGCCTCCAATCACGAGTGAAATAGCTTGTCTCCCAAACAGACTTCCTCCAATCACGAGCCTTATGTAACTGACATCAGCTGATGCTGAACAAACCAATTAGAGGAAGGCTGTTTGCAGAGACAAGCTATCGGCAGTTTCACTCCTGCTTGAATGTAATCAGTTATGCAAAAGAGCATGGAAATAGAGCTGCAGAGAGACGGTTTGGACCTCCTCCCACCGAGTGTATCAGGTAAATGTCACCTAATTACTAACTAAAAATGTGTTCTGCACTATCTTTAAAATATTGATTTCTTAATTTTGGGTTGGAAAAGTGGGGGTCATCTTGTACATGGGGGCATCTTATTGACAGAAAAATACGGTAAGTATAGTAAGTAAATAAGCACCATTAAATTAATGTTTAATATACACACATAGCTTTGATGTTCTCAGTGAGGTTGGTATTAAAGGAAAGAAACTGTTTCCCTTTCTTTGTGAAACCTCGAACCTCAGAACCAGCAGCCACGAAAATTTTCTCCTGGAGAGTATTAAGAGCACCTCCCAATTCTAGCCTTGCAATCTTTTCCCCTGGCAAAGTCTTGAATATTGGCTAAAAAGAAAAAAAAAGAAAACATATTCTATATCATCACAAAATAAAGTTTAACAGGATTTGAATCACAGAAAATATAGGTATTTCTTTCTATAGTCATATTGCATCTGGAAATGTGACCCTTCAAAATATATTAGTTGACATTATAAAACCGTAAGTTACTATATTTTGTTAAATTAAGTGTCCATGTATGGAAATGAATAAAGAACTTACAACAGCTTCTCCTTTTTTGATTCCAAAGCAGGTAACAACTCCATCATGGTCTCCAGTGACAACCTTCAAAGTAAAGTAATAAGAGGATATGTATATACAGTATTATTCTTTTAAGAGTACAAAGGAAAACCAATCCTTTTTGTTTGATAAATAATTATACCACTTGGATCTAGATTTTTTCTCTTCTATTTAATTCCGCCACTTAAAATGCTGCCTGATACTTCAAAATGGATCTCCAAAATGGAAACTACTTACCAAAGTGGAAATTAGTTTTGAGAAGCTATTTGAATAAAATGGGTGCAAAGATAAAATATCACTGGCAAATATTGAAGGAGGAAATTCTAGTAAATAACCTGTTTAATATACTAGCGATACAAAACCTGGAAGAATTAAACTCATGGGAAGAGATATAATTGTACCTAAAGGATTAAAAAAGAAAAGATGATAAGGCTATGGATGATAAGACTGAAAAAAAAAGGACAAGTAGTTTCTCTAGAATAAAAATCAGTGCAGGTACTAGAGGGCTGCTGTATAGACAGGATAGATACTGTACAAGAGAAGAGAAACATCAAAAAAATTGTTATGGAATGAAATGAAATAATTGATTCAATCTGTGAATGAACTAGACTTTTATCAAAGAAGATACAAGAAAAAATAAATGTTTATTATGTTGGAAAAATAACACGACTTGCTGCCAAATTATATGAGAAAAAATTACAGGAAAATTAAAAAGTAAGCTTAAGAGTTTTAAACATAAACAACATGAGATTAAGTCACAAGATTATTATTTATATTTTAGGATATTACATACATAAAGTAGATATAAAATATTTTTTCTCCACTATTTCTCTTCAGAGTACAATTTTTAAATCTGGTCTTCATCACATGCAATTATTTTAATAAATACACTTTTATACTGCCCTGAGCTCCTGAACAAAGGATGGAATACAAATCAAATAAAGAAATACCTTCTGTGTAGCTTTGCGTCCTGATGCAGGGAGCAACTTCATGGTTTTCTGAGATGTCACACCCACCTAGTTGCAAATGCATCTTTATTAATATTTATGTTTGACTCATCCATTTTAAAACTAATTTCCATTTACCAAAATGTCAATACACTATTGTTTTAGAGAAGAACAGATATTTAATTATTAAAATCCATACTTTCCAACATGACGTTGGTTTTCCAACATAACAGTGGGTATGCATACATACACTTTCTCTCTCTCTTTATGTATATATACTAGGTAGAAGAGTAAGAGATTATGATTGCAATGATATGCATGCTAAGTAGAAACAGTAGTCTGTAAAATATTTTAAATTCAAAATTACCCATTTTAATTTCAAAACTGCCAGTCTCAAAACATATACCTTGGAAATGTTTCAAACTGAAAATACAGTGCATTTTGAAAGTATTCAGACCCCCTTCATTTTTTTTCTCATTAATCTACACTCAATACCCCATAATGACAAAGTGAAAACAGAATTTTAGAAATGTCTGTAAATGTATTAAAAAGAAAAAACTGAACTATCACATTGGCATAAGTATTCAGACCCTTTGCAACAACACTTGAAATTTAGCTCAGGTGCCTCTCATTTCTCTCCACTGTTGCTGAGCTCTTTCTCTACCTTGATTGGAGTCCACCTGTGGTAAATTAAATTGATTGGACCTCACAGCTGACAATGCATACTGTATCAGAGCAAAAGCCATGAGGCCAAAGGAACTGCCTGCAGAGCTCAGAGACAGGATTATTGCAAGGCACAGATCTGAGGAAAGCTACAAAAAAAATTTTCTGCTGCACTGAAGGTTCCCAAGAGCACAGTGGCCTCCATAATTCTCAAATGGAAGAAGTTTGGCACAACCAGGACTCTTCCAAGAGCTGGTCGCCCAACCAAACTGACCAATCGGGGCAGAAGAGCCTTAGTAAGAGAGGTGACCAAGAACCTGATGGTCACTCTGACTGAGCTCCTGAGATCCTGTGTGGAGATGGGACAAAGTTCCAGAAGGACAACCATTGCTGCAGCCCTCCACCAATATGGGCTTTATGGCAGAGTGGCTAGACAGAAGCCTCTTCTCAGTGCAAAACACATGAAAGCCCACTTGGAGTTTGCAAACAAAGCACCTGAAGGACTGCGAGGAACAAGATTCTCTGGTCTGATGAAACCAAGATTGAACTGTTTGGCTTCAATTATAAACGTTATATCAGGAGGAAACCAGGCACCGCTCATCACCTGCCCAATACCATCCCAACAGTGAAGCATGGTGGTGGCAGCTGTGGGGGTGTTTTTCTGCAGCAGGGACTGGGAGACTGGTCAGGGTTGAGGGAAAGCTGAATGGAGCAAAGGACAGAGATATCCTCAATGAAAACATGTTCCACAGCACTCAGGACCTCAGACTGGGCTGAAGGTTTACCTTCCAACATGACAACAATCCTAAGCACGCTGCCAAGACAACAGAGGAACTGCTTAGGGACAACTCTGTGAATGTCCTAGAGTGGCCCAGCCAGAGCCCTGACTTGAACCCTATTGAACATATCTGGAGAGACCTGAAAATGGCTGTCCACCAACAGTCCCCATCCAACCTGACTGAGCTTGAGAGGATTTGCAAAGAAGAATAGCAGAAAATCCCCCAATCCAGGTGTGCAAAGCTTGTCACGGTATACCGAAAAAGACTCGAGGCTGTAATTGCTGCCAAAGGTGCTTCAACAAAGTACTGAGTAAAGGGTCTGAATACTTAAGTACATGTGATATTTCAGTTTTTCCTTTTTAATAAATTTACAGACATTTCTAAAATTCTGTTTTGATATAAGCATGTCTTTCCCTCAGAAGTTAAAAGCAATAATCAGTTATCTCTCAATTTAGCACCCTGGGAAATTTTCCTCAAAATTTCCTTACTAATAAAATATCCCAATGGTGGAAATTTAACTAACAAAAAGATAAAAGGCAACTGTGCAACTGCTTCACAGGTTACTTTTACACCCTAAAGATTGCTAGGAGAGGCATAGTCACATTTCCTTATTCTTTTTTTTCTTCCTGATAGGAATTCACTGGGTTTATTATATCAGACAAACTATTCGACAACGTATTCAGACTTCTCTTCCTGCCATCCAAATGCGTTAGGCTACAACTCCACCTCCCAGCCAATACCGTCAATAAGCCTTATAATCCTTTTGGAGGGCATTTGGGGGGAAGGCTGGCACAGGACTATGAATGCGGGTGGAGTGGTCTGCAGTAAAACAGCATGGAAGAGGAAGACTAAAACCGATGCTTCCGGGGGGCGCAAAGCAGCCGGCACTCGCTGTCACAGGCATCCCGTCCGCCCGCTGTACCTGCAGGTAATCTATCCGGTTCAGACTCAGTTCCATGGCGATAGGCTTTTACAAGTTACCAAGGCTGGCTTTGGCTTCCTCCTTCCAGTGCTCCGTGGGCATCAGTACCGCGAAAGCGGTTCTCCGACCCAATCAACAAGTACGGCCTAAACTACCTCCAGGTCTCCCGTTACTATGACGACGAGGCAGGCTTGCGTAAATCATGACCATCCCCCGGCTTCAATTGGAGGCGACGGGCTCTTGGGAGGCGAGCTCCGCTTTAAACGCGCCTCCTGATTGAAGAAGGAGCTGTCACTCAAGTAAAAAAAAAAAATCACCGGCTCGTGGATTAAAACTCAAGAGCATCTAAAAGGTGGAGACGATCCCAAGGAAGAGCGGAAGTTATCCACAGGAGCGGAGTCTTCGATTTAGCACGAGAGCCCCGATCGTGCGAGAAGCTGGAACGACGAGATGAATTCTGGGAGCTGAAGTCCACACATCTTAAAGTTGCCAAGTTTGAGAAACACCGGTTTAGACAAATGCATTTATTATTGCATAAGCTTTCCATTGAAGCGGTCTGTTCACGTGGGGCCCTATCCATAGCTAAATGAGCTGTGGTTTATATGGTTTATGTAGTTAACCATGAACTGTGGTTTATGTGATTAACCAAGAATCATGGTTTACTCAGTTAATTCCATGTTATGGGGTTGTACAATACACTGCAGTGTCAACTACAAGTAGTCCCCAGTTTAAGAACGAGTTCTGTTCCCAAGGTCTGTCCTTAAGTTGAATTTGTATATAAGCTGGAACAGTATTATTGTATAATACTGTATAAGTAGTATTGTGTAATTAACTCAAACCATTGTGTATTTAACTCAAATCATTGTGTGTTTAACTTGAGTTTTGCTACAATAGGCTCTGTTCTTAACTATGGGTTGTCCGTAAACCGGGCGTTCTTAACACGGGGAGTTCCTGTAATCTCAAGTTGATATAACACATCTATGAATGGTTGACTAGTTTGTGGTTCATCATGCTGTGCAAATAACTAATCAGGTGTATGCAGCATTATCCTTTAGTTGCAGATACATGCAGAAAAATGTGAACAGATGTTAAATAATAACATGCAACAAAAAGTGACAATTCAGCTGAATTTTAAGTATGTGCAGAAGAAGCAGGATGATCATAACTGCTGTGATTAGTGAATGCGCACAGTGCAATTTGTATCTGTTAAAAAAAGAAGATTCATTTAGTTTCAGTGGCTTAGCCTTAGATCAATGAGTACTGGACTGCCTGAATTAGAATCCTGTAATCAGCTCTTGCCAGGTTGTAGTAGAGAGAGGTGGGAAGCCATTTAGCTCTTCCTTCTCTCAACTATCCTCTAGCAGCAAGTATGTTCGAGATATTTTGCTGCCAAAGATCTCACATAGTTAGCTTACAGTTGTGTGACCTGTACCCCACACAGCTGGATTGAGTAAACCATTGGGAAGTTGACCACTGGAAATAGATGATGCAATGAATATTCATTGGTGTCTGAAGTTGCTTTCTTCTTTTTTGATTCATTTTTCTTTGGGTAATGCATGTTAATCTTCACAGACTTTTGGACAGAGATGATTTTGCATATTATTCATTTTATATTAGCCATTGAGAACTTTTTCAGCTAAATGTCAGAATAAAAATACTTCAATGAATTAGCACAGATAAACTATAATGTATAGAGCCTTTTCTTTTTAATAATACTTAATCAGTTCCAGATCAAGCTATTTCACAGTCCTTATCTGAAACTTACAGAGTACTAAAAAAGGATCTTAGAAATCAGAGTTCAAATCAGAATTCAGCCATTAAACTCAGATTAATCCTGGGCCAACCGTTTGTCACTCAGGCAGGTCCCTCACACACACAGCTGGATCAGCAAGTATAGGTTTCAGGCCACCAGAATACAGGATCTCCAAAAAGAGTTGTGGCAAATGCCATAGGTAACTTGGAGGTTTGGATGTAAATAAATTCCTAAAGTCTGCATTTCCATATATTTTTAGTTTTTATTTTCTCTGATATCAGCAGCCTTAAGGGCAGCAGCCTTCCTTTCTCCTCATTCCTTTAGATCAAACCCAGTCATAAACTTTCTTTGGTCTGTTGTCTTAGCACTTTGCTTCATCTTCCTTTTTAAAGTTCATGCTTTTTCAGATCTTTTGCCTATTTTAGTCCTATTTTAAATACTTTCTATAATCTTTTTCGGCTGAATGCAGATTAAAGTTGCAGTTGTACAATTACCTGCCATTTCTAGCTTTATGGCAAATAATTCCCACTACAAAATCCCATAGTATGTCACCATATAGCTTTCCACTGGCATAACTAGTACATATAGTTAATGTTGGCCTACCCTTCTTCCTTTAGTCTTGCCAGTTCATCTCTACCTCTTCTTTAAACTATCAGATTTTTTAAAAATCCACTGAGCATGAACAATTTACTTCTGAGTAATTATAGCTAGACAAATAGAAAGGCATTTATCAAAATCTAAATACTATCCTCTTCTTGATAGTATTTAGGAAAAGTCTCCAAAACAATTTATTAAAATTCCTTTAAAGTCTAATAGCTTAATAGTGATACATTTTGTTTGTTTGGCTTTGGAAAGGATAAATATAATGGGATATAAAAATAAAAATCTGGGTATCAAATTTGTGTATCAGTTTTAGAATATGGAACTGTACTCTGTTATGTTCATTTGAAATAACAGGATTTCTCTTGTATCCTACTCACCGACCCCAAACCCACAGATAATAGTACAAGAGCATTGTAAGTCCATAAAGTATGAATATTTTATTTAACAAGTAAGCATCAGAGGCATTATTTAGAACAATGTAACAAAACTTCAGCCCTGCATAGTATCTTGGATTTATAAAAAAAATTACCACATGAAAATGTATGTTTTGACAGTTCGCATTAACTAGAAGTAAAAAAACAACAACAACCCTATTTCCTATTCTGAAAGCGAGTATGGTACAGATGATATGAGTAGATAAATTTAAAAGCATTATTAATATTATAATTACATTTTCGCTTTCATTGTTAACCATTCAATTCCTATGCCATGGCTCTGAGCTTTCTTTAAGAAAGTAAATAAGGGGTCATGATTCAGTGAAAGTTAAGCTAGAGCTACAGGATCTGGGCTGTAAACACTTAAGATCTTCAGTATCTTTTTCTTACCATCTTGTAATCATTCAGATTTTTGCAACCCAGATCTGGTAGCCCTGGTTAAGGACTTAAAAAGTTTTCAGTTCTATGCCCCTAGAGTAGTACAAACTGTTAAACTTAGTGGCCTACTTCTAAGTAAACATGCGTAAGATCAGACTGTGTTTCGTTACAGTGGACTCACTGAAATCAGTGAAATTCAAAGCAGTTACAGCTAATTTCAGTGGATTTATTCTAGGCATGACTAATCCTGGAACAATTCATTAATTTTAGAAAGCTTATATCTCTAAAATAACCATGCTTAACTCTTGTTAATTCATTTCAAGTAAACTCTCACTGAGCTGGCTGAACTTTTGGTATTATATTTCATAAAAACTGTTCGCAGCAGCAAGGTGGGGAACAGACATGCAGTACAATCCTAAAACTTTAATCTACAGTGTTAATTTTTCTTCATTCAGTGCAAAGATTATTTATTTTACTAATAAAACTATTAGCAATGAAAAATTATTTAGGTACAATTGTACTATATTAAATAAATGCAAAATATGCTTTATACCTTAAATAAACTTAATTTTTTTGCATGTAAGTTCATAAAATTTTCTAAGACTATATTTCAAATGAAGCTGTACATAAAGTCATTTAGTACTAAAAATCTACATTACGTATTTTTTCAAGTATGAATCACTCAGAAATATTATTGCCAATACTTGTGCTATAGTCAAAATCCAGGTAATAATCTTGAAAATGTCATTTGGGATCATTCACATCTTGATATATTTGGGTTGAGTTTCTCACTTAATTTATGTATGAGAACTGCCAATTCCTCTGTTGCTTGAGATTTGTCTTCCAGAAGTTCATAGCGAAGACTAGAAATATCTTGTTTAATTTCCTTTAATTCACCTGTGTAAAAACAAACAAAACTTTTAACATAACTCAATAACATAGCTGTCTGCTACGCTGTTTACAGTAATTTTTAAGACCAAGCAGTTGAAATCCTTCAATTTATATTGATGAATTATCACATAAGCAGATATTCAAAGTCATTACAACTGAAAGCCTTGAACAAATGTGCAATGGCTCAAAGATGTACTGCAACCTTCACTTTTTCCCATTTTTTTCCAAACAAAAAGGTTCACAGTAAGCAATGATGATACATTTCTGGAATATTTAAGGACCTGCAGACATGGAAGTCATATAGTGTCTCTTCCTGAGGTAAAATTCATCAAAGAAGCAAATATAACTTCCCCTCCAGTTCGTATCATAAAAATAGATATAATTCACCATGCAGGTTCAAATGAATATGGCTTTCCATTACACAATAAGAATGATAACTAGGAGCATTGCTTACTTGCCTCAAAGCTTTTTAAACTCAGCCATTGTCTCATTATAATGAATAATATAATGAATACAGTGAGCCATTGTCTTACTATGATGAATATTATCATCATCAGTAGTATTTGTGATATCACTAACTGATGATTTAACTGTGTTACAAAGAAAAGACAATCCAGCTGATTTTAAGTATGTTTAAATCTTACTAACTTCAGATATGGTATATTCACTTTGAAATCTTAAGTCTGAATTGTGTTTAGACTTGTTAAAATTATCCTTCTCTAATGTGCTGGGAGTTGTGATCCAACACATTTAGAAAGAGACAGTTGGGGGAGGCTGAGTGATATTAACCTTAAACCGGTATGATTCACAGTGTGAGTAACTGCTGTAGAAACTGATCATTCAAATTTACTGATGGGCATCTAAGTGAACCTATATGTAAATTAGCTATATTTTTAGTTATTTGAACCTGTATGTTTTGAAGACATCCTTCATAAAAGAAATGTTATTGGAATATGATTTATTCAGGCCAGTCAAATCTCAGCAACATCCAATCTCTCTAATATCATTTTTCAGATTTGGAATGCATATGAAGACATTGTTAATTCATTATGTTGCACAGTCCTATGCATTTTTATTTAACAAAAAAAGTTGAGTCCAAAGGGTATACTACCAAGCAAGAGTTCATAACATTGTTACTTAAAAAATACACAGCAGAGAGCTTCACTTGATTTTAACTGTCAGAGCAATATTTTTATCAATTTTGCCTTGTCAAACTCTCTTAGAAATCCTGACAATAATTGTAAGAGTGTGCAATCTGAGTAAAAGATTAGTGATCTTCAAATTGCACAGAATAATTAATTTCAAAATTTGAGTTTTTCTAATCTGTTCTAGGTGAAGAATAAACTAATAAGATACTTGGAAGTAGATGTAAACAAATTTGGGGCTCTTGTTTTTAAAAAAGCTTTTCATTTTAATGGGGAAGGGATTGTGGTTTTCATAGGAAGAACAATAAAAAGCTAAAAAAATCACCCATCTCTAAATATAAAATGTTTATATCTTCTAGCCTTAGCTAGAATGTGTGCCTGTGTGTGTGTGTGTGTGTGTGTGTGTGTGTGTGTGTGTGACGATATCAAGTAACTTGTTCTATTTCCTGTAATTTGTTGTACAAACTTCTCATATCATAAAGCAAGTCAGCACCCCGGAGAGATTTAGGTCGTGTATATTTTCTTTTTTATCAGCTATTTTTAGAAGTGAATCCAACTCATAGATGTTTCTAAAGGTTAAAGCTGCTGCACTTTGAAGGTTTAATATTTTTAGCCATTTTCAGTTCAAGTACTTTTACAATCTGATCCAAACAGTAGTTACAAGTTGATATCTATAAAAATAATTTATCCAAATGCAAGTCTTTTATTAATTTAATTAGTTTAATATAAAAGAAAAACACTATATGTTTTCTCTAATTCCATTATTTTTACTCACGTTTACAGTGTTGAATATCTGACTTGAAGCCCAAACTAGAAAGAACCCCTTCTAACATAGCCCAAACGTATGGTTTCTCAAGACACCAACACTTTTCAGTTTTTTCTTCTGCATTTATATTACTGCACAAATAACTCTGTAGGCTCTTACCTTCATTGACTTCATCATTTTCCTTGTCTACCTGGGCTTTCAAAACATAACGTTTTATAAGTCTCTTCATGATTTGCTGTTGAAGGGAAAAACTTAATCAGATTCTTATTTATTTATTTGCCAACCTAACTTTAAATACAAGTTCCTGATAAGTCCTGAAAAAAATCTCTGAAGCTTTTACTGTAATTAGGTCAGACTGTAAGTTACAAAAGTGGGTTTAGTCCCCTCTGAAGCAACCTTCTGTTTCAGTGCAAAGACATTCCATTTTCACATTTTTATAGCATGAGTATAGCTAGACATTCAACTGTATGATCTGAAAAAAAATGTTTAATTATATTTTTTTAATTAAGAAGGTATATTTTTGTATAAAAATCAATCAGCACAATAAAGAACAGAAGTCACAGGTACTTTTGTATTCTTAAGACTTAAAATTAAGGGTATTATATGAAACAAAGTAGGACAATATGCTGGGGAAGAATTAAAACAGGAAAAACAGATTGCTTGGAATGGACTATCCTGCCCTGATTCAATTTGTGTATCCCTGCTAACCTATTCTCACTCATTAACAAACACTTACCTAAGCAACTCTTGTGTGACAGGACTCCATGGATAGGTGAGTACCCCAGCTGTCCCCAAATTTCACTCAAAAGCAAAAGGAAATGTGGGTCTGTCCCCATTTGCACACAAGCACATGCCCTAACACCACCAATTTCCCATGTGCCCCTACAACATTATGTTCATCTTATTCCCAGCTCACGAGTCAACAGTCTTAAGTGGGTATTATCAGTACTATTGTTCTATTCATGCCTGTCCCACAGACCCATATTTGTTTTTGACACCAACTTCCCTCTCCAACAAGAGAAAAGAGATGATAGAAGACCGCCAGTATTTCTGTTTAGGGAAGAAGAGAAGGCACATCTGTGCTCATCCACTGAACCAGAGCTTTAAGATGCAACAGCAGTGTTTTTTTCATTGCTTTTGTTGTTAATTTGCCCATTTCTCTGTATTTGTCAGTGTCAGTCATTTCCCTTCTTCCCTTGAAACAAGAGAGGCTGCTCATCAGCTGACTGTACAGGAGATATCTAGCTGCAAAGTCATGGCAATATTTGCTTCCCTCTTCTCTCAGGCTGTTTCTGTTCTGGTGTCTTCCCATATACAATTTTATTTTATAGTATTTTAACTTTGGAGTGGCAGAAGACTAGCCTAGAGAAGTGCAGAGAGACTCCTGAAGCCATACCCATTTGAAACATTTTTTCTCTTCTTCTGAAAAGGCTCCTAGACCTGTTGCAGTTTAGTAAAAGCAAGAGAGTCCTTCACCTTAGGCTTAAATTTTAAAAATATATGATACTGAAGTATGATTGAAATGAAATGCTGAACACAAAAGTGCTCTGAATTACCCCCTTCCACTCTGCTACCATTTACATTACTATCTGCAGGACGGAAGGCGGGTTGATTTTCATAAGATCCAGGACCTGGGTTGTGACTCCCATAGAAGCCAACACAGATACAGGTGCATGTACATAACTTGCCTCCAGTAGACAGTTACAGTGAATGTATGATTGCCTACAGGAAGCGGATTGTCTGGAGTGTTCCCAGGTTGAGCTCTCTGCTTTAGTAACTCCTGAATGGGCCTAAAAGGAAACTTATACAGTGAGGGAAACAAGCACCAGTTTTTAACATAAGCAGTGCATATAATGAAAAATTGGAATTTTACCTCCCTATTTATATCATGGGCTGCAACAAACTTCTTAGAGTTAAACACACAGAGCACTAGGTATGTAATATGCCTAATTTCTACCATGAATGGAAGAAATCTGAATGCCTTTCATATTGTTATGTGGCATTTAAATATGAAACACCCTTTACAAGTGCCTTTTGCCACAAGGTGTCTATTATTATTATTATTATTATTATTATTATTATTACTACTACTACTACTACTACTACTACTATTACTATTATTCTCATAATTTGCTATTCATGACAACAGAGGTCAGAGAAGGACAGGAATGAAGTAAAACTGTGTTGTTCCTTAACAAGCTCGTTATATAGCCAATTTGGTCTCATCATCTCTTCTCATGAACTTGCTTGATCTGGTCAGAATCCCACTCTTATTTATTTCTCATGACTTCAAAACAAAATACATTTGGTCACCCATTACTTTTTTTTTTTTTTTTTGCAACAATCATGCTGTGAGATAGAGCTGCAGGAAAGTGACTGGCCCAAAGTCATGCAATGAACTCTATCCATGGTCCTACTCCAACACACTAATCATTGCGCTACACAGGCATTTTCTTTCAAACCTAACCTAACTACAGAAGCTGCACTGCTTTCTCTGTCCACTCCTGCTACATACGAAGTTTTTCTGGCCAATCTACAAACTGGAGCATGATGACATAATTATTCAATGCTACAGTGTCATCATCACAGTACCACAGCAGTATGGTGCTATAAAGACATTTTGTTCACTGTGGATGCCCAGCCATAGAGAATTCATGTTTGCTAATACAGACAGAGCTATATACAGTGTAATATGGGTATCAGTCACAGCACAGGCAAACTAGAAAGGTCAAAACGATGTTTTGTGACCCTTTTTTATCAGTCCATATGCATACTTCCTTGTATTGTGAATATAATAGTTGCTGAAAAGCTACTCTGCATTTTGAATTCAGAAAATAGAAGCCTAATATATTATATGTCCCAAGGTTAGACTTGCAACAGCAAAGAGAGCAAGAGACAGAAAAAGAGAGAAGGACCTGGGAAGAGTTTGCATCTCACTATAACTAAAGAAGCTTGGATATGTCTGTGCAGATTAGTATTGAAACAATTTATGTTTTATCTTTTTTTTTAACTTTATGTTTTAAAACAGATTATATTATATTCTGGCCTAAATATTTTTCTATAGTTTCAGGATTCAATATCTGATACTTTTAAAAATATAAACAGCAATACAATTTTGATTTTTCAATGCTAGAATCTATATTCTTTGAAGCTGTTAAGTTTTAATATAGATGAAGAAAATAAAAAATCACATTTTCCTATTACACTGTATGTATAGTGACAACCCGCCCAAAATGCTGCATGGACATTCAGTTTATTCAGTTTATAATGACTGCATGAGTTACTCAAGTAACTACTTACCTGATAGCGTGAAGGTTGATTGAGAATGCTGTTAAAACTATGTGATTCAAAAACTCTTGAGTTGGACTGAGAAAAGAGATTTAGCTAGAAAACAATATATCTGAATTAAAATATCTTCCATAACATTTGCAGCTACTGTCTAAGACGCTAGTGCTTTATGACTGATTACAGAAATTAGTACCATTCAGGATAAACTTCTGAAAGAAACAAGTTTCGGTTCTTCATATTACTAACATGTATATCTATTCCTAGACTGAACAATGCACTTAAAAAGAAATATCTTATTTTAACCATTTCCTAAACCAGAATCATAAAAAAGAGCGCACATTCCTGAAAAAAATTGTTACTGTACACACTTTGTACAGCCTTACAGTTCACATGTATGTAGCTCATGCTTGGATTAAACAGGACATTAGAAGTAAATAATATTTATAGTAGTAAAATAAATACTTGTGCAATGAATCTGGGAAAAATGAGAGTAAACTGTCAGAAGTGAAGCTTGTTATTTTCTGTTATTTTTCATACATCTAACAGCATAAAAAAGAAAGCTTCTCATTATTAATATTGAGGTTTAGCTACAGCAGCATAGCAAGAGGCTGATAGGACAGGTGCCATGGACTCATTTAGGACAAAGAAGAGGCAGCAACGAAGGATGACGACATGGATAATCCTAACTGATTGATGGCATATTCTTCAGACATCCAGTAAGCACAGCTTGTGCATACAAAAACTAAAAATATTTTTTTTTCCTTGAAAAAGTTGTAAGATACCAAAATATGCATGAAATAAGGAACAATCTTTATAGTCACTGCCCTTGATACTGGTTACGTCTTTATTTTTTTTTATTTTTTTTTTAATTTGATTTGTCCCCGCCCATCTCCCCTACAATGGGGGACTCTGGGCAGCTTACAGTCACTAAAATCACAATACATAGTTAAATTATAAAAAGTTCAAAAATTCTAAAAGTTATAAGTTATAAAAAGTTATAAAACTAGAAATTTACAAAACTAGAATAGAATAAACATCATCTTATACATCATATCCCTCATACAAGCATAATTTCTATGAGTTTTCGCTGTTCAATTGACATAAGATTTGCATACTTACGTATAAGACATTTCTAAGCTAAAAAGGGAATTACTTAGAGAGGAACCCGAGATATTGGAAAAAGTTAGCACTTCTAATGTCTGAGCACCTGCAGGCCATTTTTAGTTTATTTAGCTAAACTGAGAAGGGCTTTTGCACACTTTGAACTAAACCCAGAGGTCAATAGGTTTCACTCCCCTCTCTGGTACACGGAAAGTTTCAGAGATGTCTGTCAATGAAATTCATTCAGTTGTGAGTTTTCTAACCCATCCACACGTTTCAGGTGCACAGGTTTTGATAGTGCTGCATGCATTAATCAGTATCTCTTACTATTTTAAGGTGCCTATTTAAAAAGGACAAACTGCTCTAGAAATCTACCTTGAAAAGAAAGGAATAGTGAAGGTGTTTCCAAATAGGTCATTACTGTTACCATGTTTCATTTGTCTTCTCCCTCAAAATATTCCAATGAAGGAGTATTGTCCCATATATGTAACCTCATCTACACTCCAGCACATTTACATAGTCAGTCCCGTCCATCCTTCCTAATGCAATAAAGCCTCACCTCTGTAAGAGATGGAGGCAGGAATACCAAATCTACCCCATTATGTTGTAACCAAAGCATCTCTCTCTGTGGGAGTATTCCTAAGAGCAGGAATCTAAGCACTTACTAGTGGAGCAGATTTTATAATATTATCCTGGCCAGGCCAGGTTACCTGAAGGACCGCCTCGCTCCCACGACTTCAACCCGTCCCACCCGATCTCATAGAGAGGGCATGCTCCGGATCCCCGCAGTAAAAGAACTCCGACTAGCGGGGTCCAGAAGGCGGGCCTTCTCCGCTGTAGCCCCCGCCCTTTGGAACATCTTGCCCCCGGGGGTGAGACAGGCCCCCTCACTCCCGGCCTTTTGGAGGGATTTGAAGACCTGGCTCTGCCATCTGGCCTGGGGCGGGGAGGGAGGATATCAGAAATGGGGTTGGCTGGCCCCTTAGCGACCTTAGTGACCTAGTGGGGCCCTAGTGGCCTCTTGGAGTTTTTAACTTTTTATTTCTATCCTATTCTTGTAAATTTCTAGTTTTTATAACTTTTATAATTTTTAAACCTTTTATAATTTAATTATGTATTGTGATTTTAGTGATTGTAAGCCGCCCAGAGTCCCCTGTTGTAGGGGAGATAGGCGGGGACAAATCAAATAAATAAATAAATAAATAAATAAATAAATAAATAAATAAATTTACGAGAATACATGATAGGGGTAGGCAAAACCTAGCATCTAACTAATTACAAGGAAGAGAATGAGAGAATCAGAGCTTTGTACTGAAAGCAAAGACAGAAGTAAATAACTCTGAGATTAGCTATCTCATAGAGAAAGAGGAGGACAGTGATAGAC
Organism: Liasis olivaceus; assembly: GCA_030867105.1. Classification (NCBI taxonomy): domain Eukaryota; kingdom Metazoa; phylum Chordata; class Lepidosauria; order Squamata; family Pythonidae; genus Liasis; species Liasis olivaceus. The sequence continues at coordinate 27,457,157 of CM061354.1, forward strand.
ACTGTAAATATTAACTCTCTATACCTCACTGACCCTTGTGGTCAGTACATTGTGAGGTGATGAAGATTTATTGCCACTAGTCACTTTTTGCAGTCATTTAGGTGGATAAATGGTATGACTTCATACATTGACATTACAAATATGTAGAACTTTAATTAAGAATGCATACCTTAAGTGAAAACCATTATTTAGGATTCAACAAATAACAAAAATAGAAAACACTGTTTCATGAAACACTGTGAACCTACCCTGGATTTTGAGTTACCTATTCCCATTTCCATATCTTTCTGTAATCTTTTCCTTCTGCACCTGAATAATTTAATGATCCTCATGAAGAAATAAAAGAAAGATTTGGGACTTGGTACAAGACTGAATGGAGGTGGTAGGGTTTTTCCATCATCAAAGTATGATAACCAGAGTTTGGAACGGGCAAATTTCCATTCCACATCACTGTCATCCTGTGTCAGAAACAAAAAAATGTATTTGAATTTTCCATTCAAAAGTAATTTTCTTCTTTTTACCATTGAAGTAAATGCTGCTGCTCTCTCATCTTTTCACAATTTTGTCAGTCCAACTGTAAATACAGATCTACTGTATTACACAGAAAATCTATACTACAAAAATATGTATTCTAGGCACTTCCAAAAGCTTAGCTAAAGCAAGTTAATTTTTTATTATTTTCCACTGAACTGAATGCTTTTGAAAAAAACAAGTCAGTAAATAGAATTGTTATTATTAATCCACACCTTAATCCACACCTTAATTTGATTGCTAGGTAGTACATCTTGAAAACTATGCCTCTAAACAAACAAACAAAAAAGATAAAGAAATTGAATATAGGGAAATCAATTGGTTATATCCATTTTCATAGCTCAGCAGAAGAAATTATCAAGATCAAAATAATCTCTTAGGTCTAAATACATAGACACTACTGAGACATACCTCTATTTCTTGGTAAGAGCTGTTAATCATTGCAATCAGCATGTTGAGTAAAACCACAACCATTGTTACATTATAGATTCCATACAACACATAGCCAATATTCTCGATGAACTTATGATCATATTTGAGGACAACTGATGTGACTTCTGATAAACCAAATATTGACCAAAATAAAGTCTTAAAGCTTTCTTCAACGCTGCATGAAAAAAATTAAGCATTAGTGGATTATTACAAGTTCTATAGTTTAATTAGCTTTCTAAAAAAAAGTGATAGAGGGCCTAATACACACAACATAAAATATTTTCACTGAGAAATTGATTCTACTGTGCCTTAGGTTTGCGGATGTGGAGCTGCATTGTTTGACATGGTATGTCACATATTGCCATTTCTGATATCCTCAAATACTAGGATACAGCCTTACAACTTATATTGATTAATTGTCTAACAGAAAAATAACTTCAACGTCTAAAGGATTATCAACCAGCACCACAAGAATGAATGGAGACAGCACTCTGGCTTGCACATTACCCCAAACCAGAATTTAATGATGGATTACTAAACATCATTTGGTTGGATTTCTCCAACATACAAAGTCCTAAATGACATTTTTCAAGCCACAATAGCTGGGTTTACATATTGTTACAAGACATGAAGATATGCATACACAGCATAATACCAATTATACAAAATAAAGCAGACTTCTCCAAAATGGTTTGGAAACTAAAAAGACATTCTTACTGACAAGCTGCTATAGAAGTACTATCATTTTATAATAGTGATATATGCCAACAGGAGAGTTCTATCTAAACAGGATATTAATATCAGCCCATGTTCCCAACTTAATCTAATATTATAGGAGTACTATACTGTATGTTCTACTTCAGAAACAAACAAGCAAACAGTTACAAATGCAAATAAACATAACAGAAGATATTAGATAAAAGCAAGGCAATCTTAAATTCAGAAGTGGTCTAAGTTTTTGTGTCATCCATTCTGTTACTAAACAGGTCAGGACAGACAAAACTGGTGCCCTCTTGATATTTTGACAACCACAATTCCTTACTATTAACCATTCTAGCTGTATCTGATTAATATTGAAGTCCAAAATATCTCAAGGACCCCAGGTTAACTACTCTTGCGATGACTGATTCAACATAGCCAGTTCAAAGTTTCTGCTGAAAGTCATGAGTGTTAGAGTTGTTTGCTGGCAATGCAGGGCTAACTTCAGTGGTATAGACAAACCTTTTCGTGCAGCTACAGATACCATATTGTGTCTTTGAAACAACCATTGTGTGGCTCCTAGTCAGCTTCTTCATCCTCTTTCCCAGGTGTGTCTCAAGCTTTTAATTCACATATTTGTATTTTCACATATCCAGCTCTTTAACCTTGAATTTCCTTTCCTTCCTCCTGAATTTTATCACTGTCAAATTTCTTTTCCTTTCTTTTCCTTATGCAGCTTTGTAAAAAAAAAAAAATGGCAAACTACTTCTGCATTATTGTCAAGAAAACTCCATAGATGTACCTCCCTATATGTAGTCATCAGGAATTTAACTCTACTCAAGAAACACCTTACCTTTAACACAAGGTACTATAATTTGAGGCCTTCCAAAGGGACTAAATGCTCAGTTATTATCATGATCAATGCATGTGTAAATTAAACTTTGCTATAAAACTTCCAGCAGATCTGATCAGAAATAGGTACAACAAATAATGGTTGTTTTTGCACTTGTTACTTACGTAGTAAATGCTGCATTTACTTTGGCTCCAAGATAGTATGAGTACAGTATAAACATCCCAATCATAAAAGCAAGAAATACCATAATAAAAAGAACCATAAACTTGAAAATGTCTTTTACAGTCCTTCCAAGTGAAATCTGCAGTGGACCAAAACTTTCATTTGCAGGTAAAATATAAGCAATCCGAGAGAAACTAAGGACAACAGCGATTGCGTAAAGACCTTCCGATATAATTTGTGGATCAGATGGGAGCCATTTATCTCTAGCTAGAAAAAAATGACATAAACAAGAAACTCATTTATCTATTGTTCATTGTGTTGTCAAAACAATTACGCAATTAGCAGTTTTATGAGTGTTTATATTTGTTTCTTTCTGTATATGTGTCTGTGTCTATATGTGTTTAAAGATCTAAGTAAATATTTTCAAATAATTAGTGGTTAATAAATATTCTGAGCAGTATTTTCTCTGAACCAAACCAAAAATAATTAGTTATCCTCTTTAGAAATTCCAGCTATATAACATTTTTGCTTTAACAACTTTTTTTCAGATTAAACTAGTTTGTTTTTTATAAATTAAAAGAAGTAAAAAAATGAACCTAACTAACAACATCCTAACTAACAGCAAAAAATATATGTCTAATGAGCAGTCACTATTCTAAAGCTGGGGTACACAATCTATAGTCCCAGAAGGCCTTCCATAATGTGTTGCTAACTCTGCCACAGGGGATAAAAATAAAGTGTGTTCAGGCCCTGGCCAATTGAGAATTAGCTACCTCTGTTTTAAAGAGTACTGGCCATTTTAATATACCAGAGACACAGCAGCATTTTTGAACTTACCGTAAGTAAAATACTCTATGTCTGGTGGAAGTGTGACCACAGAGAGATCTGTCTCCTGGATATATTTGTCCACATATTTTTGTGCTTTTGTAGCTTGTAAAAAGGCCAACAGCCTAGCTGTGAAAGCAGCAATAAAAATAGATAACATTCCAAAATCGAGAACATTCCAAAGCTGCAGAATATATTCACGGGGTCCTTCTAGCCAGAGCTCTTTGCACTCAGACCACATCATACCTGAAACAAGAAATGCAATGAAACCCAGCTAAGAGTAATTAAGGATGCAACCCAGAACATACCAGGCTGAGATTAAGCCACATTAACTTAACTAATTCAACTGATTTTTAATAGATCTGCATATGACTGCACTTTCAGACCAGAAACAAAAAGCATGCACAAGTCAGAATGATGCAGATGTTTGTCAGGCCTACTCACGTTGTGTAAAATGCCAATGCAAATTTTGTGCAGAAAATTGTAATGATTTCATTTATCATACATGATGGATGCAGACATTTTTTTACTTTATGATGTGAGCTTTTAGTAGGAAAATAGACCCATTATTACAGGTAGCTCCCGGATTAAGAACGCCCTGGTTACAGACGAGCCATAGTTAAGAATGGAGCCTACTGTAGCAAAATTTGAATTAAATATACAATGGTTTGAGTTCATTACACAATACTACTTATACAGTATTATACAATAATACTGTTCTGGCTTACATACAAATTCAGCTTAAGGACAGACCTTGGGAACGGAACTCGTTCTTAAACTGGGGATTACCTATACTGGTAAACTACTCAAAACTGGCTTGGAGAAGATAATGTTAAAAAAACTGCCCCAAAATCAAAGAATCAGATGGGGGGGAGCAAATTGTTATTTTCCATATTACAAATTATATTCATGCAGTTTATTACATAAATGAAATAGGACAGAATGGAGTCAGATAGTAGCAGCATCCACATTACTGAAGAAATACAGTAATGGGTTCCTTTAAAATAAGATATTGGGATAAAGTCATTGCAGTATCAGTTGCCAAAAACCTTAATGGTTGGTATGTGGGGGCCACTGTACTGTAGAACAGTGTTTCTCAACCTCTGCAACTTTAAGATACATGGACTTTTAACTCCCAGAATTCCCAAGCCAGCATGGGGAGTTGAAATCCATACATCTTAAAGCTGCTGAGGTTGAGAAACACTGCTGTAGAAGGTAAGGTGTTTGTATCCTAAGTGCGTGTCAGTATGCTGCATACCCATCCTAGCTGATGGGATGTCAGCAATAGTATGCTGGCTTGCAAGGTAGTCTCTAGATTAGAGTTCCTACTTTGCATAGAATAGCACAAGCTATTTAGGATAAAACTGGGCTTTTATTGTGCTTCCTATAGAGAAATACAAGTTACTAGATTAACATCTAAATCTTAAGCTAGTTCACATTTGATGTCTGAGCAGTTTGGTGAACAATATTGTGAATGCATTATGCATAAATAAAACTGAGCAGAGAAAGGTAATTAGCATCTGACAAAACCTTTTGACACAGAGGTATCGTATCATAGCACTGAAGACCCCTATCTTTACACAGTATTGTATTCATTCTTAGAGAGACTAGGATGTCTGAAATAATAACAATAGCCTTTTAAAATGTAAGCCAGCCTCTCCTTGCTCTTCTGGTCCAGACAGCCATTTTATCTAGCAACTGAAATCTCTAGAGCTTGTTAACTAAATTCAGAAAATTATTAATTCAGTGTAAATAAAAACTTAAAGGCACCCCACCCTCTGAACAGGTAACTTTTCCTTCTATCCCATTATTGTTTAAGCACTTTGGATATTCAAGAGAAAAACTTCAAGTAATGTTGACACATTTTACAAATTATGCTCTGAACTAGGCACACTGGAACATTCAGATTTGACACGGACCATTCCAACTTTTCTGACTTCAAACTGAGTGTTCTGGGTATTTCAGAAGGGACCCAAGGTGAGGTCAGGCAGCTTCTAGAACTCTCAAAACAGCAAGAGGCAAGGCTGAGAAGTTCTTTGATTGAATGATTTGAACATCTGTAGTCTGAATCGTGATTTCATTTATTGTGTATTATCTATATTATCAATTCTGCACGTTCTAGAGATCTGCTTAGAGATCTATTTACCATTACAGCATCATGCAGAAACGGTAATGGAAAACCTATCAATACCAAAAAAAGTATACACTGCAATGAGGAAGTGATACAAAATATACATACCAAGCACCCAGATCATGATCAGCATCTCCGTCCAAGTGAATTGAGTTGTCTTAACTCGAAAGATCTGTTTTGGGTAATCAATAACTGTCTCATTTGGCAATACTGAGATGCCTTCAAATCTATCTGAAGCATTAAATACTAGTAGTCCCAAGAAAATAATGAAGGAAGCTGCATGTGCCACAAATTTCATAAAAGGACTCCGGAGAATTTTCCCAAGCTAAGAAAGCAAAGTAAAACATGGTTTTTGTTCTGGCTGTTTTTTAAGCTATACGTGCTTTCATTTTCAGTAAATAGCCTAAAGGCATAAAATACATTTAGGTATACATTTGTCTTCAAAGATTTCCCAACTTTTTCATTTTTTCCATACATAGTACTAAACCATAATATGGGACTTTAAAAAAAAAAAATTGCCCAATGTGTGAGCTCGCTTATTATGGTTTAAATTGGAACCAGACTGAGCTTTTTTAAAAAAAATATTGAAAATGATGGCTTATCTATAGTAGTGAAGGCAATTTTATTTTTCAGCACAGCCAATAAAAAGTATATATAAGAACATTTTGAAGAAAGGTTTCCTAAGTTTTCAGACCCAGTTTGTTCATCTTATAGGAGAGTGTGTGTGTGCATTTTTAAATTAAGCATGTAGAAATTTCTTCAAGCTCAAAATGAATTGGAAGTGTGGAGTCCTTGGGGTTCTCTGAGCTTGTTTTCTTGCAAACGTTTCATTACCTGGCTAGGTAACACCTTCAGTGCTAGAATGGAGTGAGGTTTGCTCTCTGTTTATATGCAGTGGTTTGCCCTGCCAGTGTTTGGGGGGGGGGGGTATTTTTTTTTTCTCCTGGTGGTTTCTTGGTTAGGGTATTGTCTGGTGATAATCTTGGTGTTAATCTCTGCTTATCTGGGTGATGATTGCTGGTGAGGAGAAGTTCTGGTCTTTTGTTTCCTTTTTATTGCCTCTTTTTGAATAGTATGTAGATGTTGTTTAATTCTATGTGCCTGTTGATGGCTGCCTTGTCTGAATACCAATCTTCCAGGAATTCCCTTGCATTTTTGGATTTTGCTTGGTCTAAAATGCTGACAGTTTCCCAGTTGAAACTATGGTTAAGTCTGTCCATTGAATTGAAAGTGGCCTGTCCTCACCCAACCAGCAGGATTTCAAGCTGAAAACAGACATTTTTTGAGCTTGGAAATCTTCTGGGTAAGGAATGTAAGGTTGGAACACTTCTAGTGAAGTCAGAACAGCCCATTTTGATTTCAAACATTTCAAATTCAAAACCTTTTACATGCCTATATTAACTATGCAATTATGGTAACTGTTAGACAGTAGAGCATTCATTAATGGGTCTGCTTTCCCCTTGTTAATGATAAAAATTCCAAACAATCAAAGTGATGTTAAGGTATACTCATAAGGAAATTTTACTGTGTGAAAAACACGAGGCAAACCAGGTAGCTGGGGCTAATGAGCTAACTGCCTACACCTGATGAGTACTGACTCAGCACAATGTGGGGGATATAAGCAGTCTGCGTACTGCTGGGTGTTACTGTGCATTACTGAGAGCTGTGGTGCATTGTAGGTTCATAGGTAAGGTATATTGCTGTATGTATATAGAAAGTGCTGTCTTCAACTGTAAGACTAGCTTGTGTATATAGTTGTACATAATATAGTCTGTAGAAATAACTAAAGCAGAATCCAAGTTGTCTTTCTTCTGGCACCGTTCAAGGACTGGCACGAAGCGAGACTCTGACAAATGAAACATAACAAAATGGACCAAGTATGTTGTTTGTTTGGGGGCCAGTTATCAAAATAGCAAGAGTAAAAAAGTTTTTGACCACCCTAATTTTTTTAAACAATACATCTTAGATTAGCCCTTTATTTAAGTACAACGATAGATACATTGCACAAAAACCTGTCGTAAGAGAGAAGTGCATAACATGCGAATCATGTTCTCTAGGTTATTGTTTCTCAAATGGTGGGATACAGAACTAGTATAGATGGAACGAAAGGCAAGGTTGTGCTCCCTGATACATGAGATAAGTCAACTGTGTGCTCCCTAGCCCCACTATAGCCTTTCTACTTGTACACTATAGGAGGAGCCACTGGAATATACCTTTGTTTTCTCTCTTTATTTGCTTAGCTTTCTTCAGGCATACTGTTGGTCTGCTAGCCCCCTTTTCTGGGATTTTGCAAGCACTGCCCAAGAACTTAAGAAGGCAGTGAAGGCGTTCCCTGGTAAGCCAGCAACAGATTCATACTGGGTGAATTAAGGAAATTAAGGCAAAATGTCCTACTGGATAAAAAAAGGATTAGCAAGCATCATTTATAGTGTTTTGATATATCTATGATTAGTTTCCTTTTCCATATTGAAAGGTATGGTAGCATCTCCATCAGATGGTGTCAACAGACATGTTCCAGTGGCTCTTCCCCCACCCGCAACTGTTGTAGGAGCTTTCTTTTCCCCCTTTTCAGTCCATTGAAGAAAATGGGCATCCAGTTAACTGTCTGGCAAACATATATGGACAAAGTCCCAGAGCATCTTAGAACCAGCCAAGTTTCAACTCAAGTCTGCTCAGAAGCAGAACTCTATTAACAATTCTATTAAGCTCATCAGAACAAGTTTTTGGGTGTACATGGTCTGATCTGCCACCTTTTTATTATTATTAAAAGTTGGCCTGTGCAAGGTTGCTTTGATCCTTTATGAACAAATGTGCTGCGCAGGTAACAGTGTGATTCATTGCCTTCAGCCCTTTGGAATATGAAAGAGACTTCTATCCATGTGCAGAAGCATAAATATATAAGCTATATATTCCAGATTCATCTGTGCACAGAATAATGACAAGGTAAGGAAAGTAACATATTTTGTTCACTACACTAAGTAAAAAAAATAATAAATATCATGATTGTACTTGGCAGGTATAGAAACAGAAATTTGGTCATCAACATTGTTATATCTTTAAAGAGAGGCTTCTACACAAAGGCATTTTCCCCAAAGGTAATTAATTTAGACCCAAAGAAAGAATACACACAAAAAAGACCCTGTACCCTGCTACATGGTGCAATCCAGTATCCTGTGGCGAGAAAGGGAAGGCCCAGCGCAACAACCAGCACCACCAGACACTTGACAGCTATGGCCTGTTCCCGTAATCCTGAAAGGTTTTCATACCAGATAGTCAATAGCTGTTGCTGACAGTTAGGATGGGCCACAAACTGTAGGAAAACATAAGAAAAATCAAATTACTCAGCACTGTAATTAGTCTTCTGCAATATTGCAACACTTCTTTAAAATGCAGGTGATCCAAGCACCATTTTTTCTGTGTTTTAGTTTTATAATTTTTTTTAGTTTTATTTATTGTTTTATCAACTGTAAGCTACCCAGAGTTGGTTTCAAGATAGGCAGCCATGCAAATGTGTTAAATAAATAAATGTGTTGACAATAAAACATAAATAACTTGAATGCTTAAGAGGTGATTTCAAGTCAATGGTGGCAGGTTTTTAAACTTTCATATCTTATTCAAAACAGAAGCAACTTGCAACCAGTTTAGGTCTCTGTTGCTGGATACTAGCTATGTCAGGGGTACCAAGTTTAATGATGCTAAAATATGTTTTAATTTATGAGCAACAGAATGTAGAGTTGAGTAGAGGTTATTTGTCTCCTTGTGGGCTACTGATTCCACAGGGAGAGAAATTTTAAAGTCTAACTACTTCCAACAACTGAACTTTAAAACTTACTTTGATGCAACAGAAGTACACGGTACCTGTAAGAGTTGTTTCAAACACTTTGAGAAAGAAACAGGTAGCAGAGTAATTTTGACAGGAAAAATTATACTTTGAATCCAGTAGCAGTCACATATCCTTCTTGCTGCAGGGCTTTTGTTATATTGTTGTTCTTCTAACACCACTAAATGCCTTTTTGGTTTAGAAATTATTTAAGTCTGTAACATAACATAGCTGCATGGAACAGGGAAAGATATAGGATGGCCCAGACACTTGATTAACACAGAAACAAAGGAACACATTGATATTAAATAACAAAGTGTTTTTTAAACTGGTTCACTTACTTCTGCAAAGTATCTCCAGTCCTAAAAATATTCCTAATTCTATCTCCACATCAGGAGGACATATCCGCAGGTTTGAGCTCTGAGCCTTCTTCAGATCTGTCTTCTACCTACACCTCCCAAATCCCTCTTCTCCTGTTCCCTCCTCTTGAAATATAACCTGAGAGGAATTTGATGGAAGGAAAAGATCTACTTGCAGTGTACTTTAGAAGCAAGTTGCATAGGCTGTGGCAGAAGAAAGTAAATATTTTATTTAGTTCTACTTTCACAAATCAAAGCTCTAGTGCAAAGTATAAAGTGTGTGTTGTACCGATGAAAGAGTTGGTTTCAAATTCTGTAGCTGGGTGAGAGAATACTGTATATATTTTGCATGTAGAAAGTCTCATGTTTAAACTCTAGCACAAGTCTCCCCAGTAGGGTGCTATCTAGACAGATTTCTGTGTGGGCTGGAGCATATTGGATCAGCAGAGATAGCCCTTACAATCTAGCACAGAACCTATTTAGGTCCACTTAAGTAACAGTCTTAAAAGATACTCTGCTTTCAGAGTACTGTACAAGCTAAATGAGTCTGTTTTGAGCAAAAACATACAGAAAGAACAAAGGGAGCTTAATGAGGAACACATTAGCTATTAAAATAATAACAGATCCATAAGCCAAGTTGGATTATGGATTGTTTATCAAAGCAAAGTCCACTAGATACAATACCTTCCATCAAAGCAATAATGTAATGGATAATAAGGCTCAGGTATTATTTTTAATTTCCATAATAAATTACACTTCTGACTTGGGGCATCTATAAAAATTAGAAAGATTTCAGGCCCCATGCTCTGAATATATATCAAGCCCTGCATATTACATACAACAATTCCATAATGTTGGAATTCTCACCGGGGTTATGTATGACAGCAAAATTGTGTCTTTTGATTATACTGCCAGTACAACTTGGTGGTTTTATAAGATTATCAGCTACTAAAACTATGTATTAACAAATCTACATGTTGCCACTGTTCTTAAATCTAACATTATTTTTTGAGAAAATATGCATTAAATTATAAACTTCTCCAAACGGGATATTTGAAGCTATTAAAGACTTCCAACTATTAATTCCTACTGCTGTACCATTTATCCTATTATTAGATCTGTTTATTTAGCATGTTTCAAAGTTGCCAACATCACAGTAACACTTCAACAAGCTCAAATGAGATTGGAGATATATTTTAAGGCACTAAAAAGTTGCTCTTTCCTCGGGTGCAAATGGATTTTTTATTTTGGTCATCACCCATCTATGTGATTATTTTGTCTTGTTTAAGATGCATTAATTGCCTATAAAGGTATTAATAAAAGTGGTTCCTTGTGTGCAATGAGGATATATAGATGACAAAATAGCAGGTGAGACTTCAAACAAAATGTTGCAGTATGGAGTGCTTCTGTTCAGCATTCCAGCCAGCCATGCTCTATCCCTGGCTTCATCCCCTATCGCTGACATTTCATTTTATGGATATTCCGTAAGGAGCTTTCTTACATAAAAGGTTTTTTTTGCAAATGTTGAGTAGATGCATTGCCCCAGTATGGGAGAAGGGACATTGTTTATAGATGGTGCATTTTAACAATATAAGGAATGGCACTGTTAAGTATGAGATTGCATATGGAAGCAAGGCCCTAGAAGAAAATGTTGGTTGAAGAAGAAATGGTTGGATTCTTGCATTATGCTAATTCCTGATTTATTTAAATATGGTTTGCTGAATGAAATATAAATGACAGGATTAACACACCATACTAAGTCATACTTCAATGGCTACATTCATATACACGTAGCAGCAAAACCCAAACAAAATACATTATGGTTGAGTGCAATGTATGCAACCTGTCAACTCATCTTCTGTCCTGCATTTTTGAAGTAAACTTTGCTGACTGAGGAAGGCTGGTGAGAAGCTCTGAAAGCAGGGACCAGGCCAACTGATTCCTTTCCTTGTCCATGCTTTCAAAAATCTCAGGCAGTCCTCTAGCTCCTGCTTCGTCCTCTTAGTACATGCAGACATCCAAACATTTTCTGAATTCTTCAATAGGTGAGTTAAGTATATATCACACACATACATTTCAGCTAAGAAGTGAAGCTGTTTTCTTCATCTTCTCCTGTTCCCTACGTCCTGAATCTTTACAGCATGTAGAGACCACCCTCATCTTCATGGGTGATACAATACTCACTAAATTGGAATCAACATCCACCCACAACTTAGAAAACTGAAGAAAATGGTGGTAGTTAGCAGCCAGGAAAAAAGGTTTTGCTTCTTAGATTACAAGTTCAGAGAAGTACACAGAAGAAACTCCTATACTATTATTTATCTATAAAGTCTACAAAATCTGAAAAGCAGCCTATGAAGTTAACATAAAATAATGAATTCTTTCTTGTAAGACATACTGTATAGCTTTTACCTCATATTAATTGTATGCTTGTGAAACTCTGACCTGTAAAGATAAAATTCTTGTAATGAGCTATTACAATGACACTGATCCATAGTGACTCACAAATTGTGATGTTTGTCCAAAATAGAGCAATATTTTTTGAGCCATAACTTTATTAGCACTATATCATTATATCTAGTGGTAAACATTGGTGGATTGCTTTATTAAGATATATGGCAAAGAAAGAAGATCCTATTATCTTTCTCTTTTTAATTTTTACACCCAAACAGTAAAGTAAATAGACCTAATTTTTAAAACCTATTTTATATGTACATTTTAAAATAGCTTTTAAAAATTAGGTCCATATAAAATAGGTTTTAAAAATTCATTATTTAAAGCTAGTGATGAAGTTAGCATGTTTCATGTACAAAGTAACTTCTATTTCACAATCACATTGTTGAAATAACGTTGGCTGTTAAAATAGCAAACTTTAAAAAAAACTGATAACATCTGTGTTAGAGAATAAAATGGTGTGACTATGAAATTAATGAATAGTTATGCCTTAAATATTATAAAAAGATACTAAATTCAGAGCAAAATGATTTACAGATTTCAGCATTTTTAATTACAAATGTCTTAGTAAGATACTAAATCCAAACATATCAATTGTTTAAATATACCATATTTATCGACACGTAACACACACTTCCTTAAAATTTGGGGCTGAAATCCTAGCTGCGTGTTATATGCTGATACTCAAGTGGCAGGGCTGGGAGAGTGGAGCCTTCATCTGAGCCAGGGCTGTGACCTGGGCAGCTCCACAAAGCAGGAGGTGAGCTGCGAGCAAGCGAAAACCAGAGCTCCCCATCGCTCCCGCTAGCGCCTGAGCTCCGCAGAGCAGGAGGTGAGCGGCAGAGAAGCAGCAGTTTTTGTTTGCCCATGTGGAGCTCAGGCACTAGCGCGAGCGATGGGAAATACCCACCCGCCGCTCACTTCCTGCTCTGCGGAGCTCAGGAGGTGAGCAGTGGGCGAGCAAGCGAAAACTGGTGCTCCCCAACCCTCATGCTAGCTCCTGAGCTCCGCAGAGCAGGTGGTGAGTGGCAGGGGAGTGGCAGTTTTCGCTCGCTCACCTGTGTGGAGCTCAGGTGCTAACATGAGCAATGGGAAACACTGGTTTTCGCTTGCTCCCCCACCGCTCACCACCTGCTCTGCGGAGCTCAGGCGCGAGCGATGGAGTGTGCCGGTTTTCTTCGTTCAAAGAGGTGTTTTTTCTTTCATATTACGTATTTACCTTGTAAGTGGTAATAAATATTAAGAAACAAAAAGTTCAGAGCTCCCTTTATTTTGCTTCCAAGTCATTTATTTTAAATTTAAGTTTTTTACTCAAACTTCCTTCTTAAAATTAAGGCGCGTGTTATACGCCAATAAATATGGTACTAAGATTTTATCTGGCTTTGTAATGAGCTCAGGCATATATACTTTTTGCTGTCGCTATGTAACTGCTATTGAATTGTTAATCTCTCACACGCATTCATAATAAATTTTGCACCTTGAAAAAAAGTCTCAAGGACAGTTTTCATCTCCAACAAAACAGATACCAGTTGTTGATATGGTTTTAAAAGGAAGTTTAAAGGAAGTTTAAAAAGGAAGTTAAAAAGAAGTTTTTCATCTTTTAATAAACTATGTGTTAAAACTAATTTATTTAAATATTCTGCGTGGGTAACTCCCAAGCCTTTCCAGACAAGTTATACACACTGGGCTTGTAATGGGACAGAGTTTTAAACAGGAAATATAAGGCCCTCTTGATGTTTTTGTTTTTCTTTCTGAATAGTTTGATAATGATGCTTCGTTGCCTCTTTTCTATTCATATCTCAAAGGCAGTTTCATCAGGTGAAAGCACTGGCTGGCCTAAAGGGAAACTGCAGCATATCCACGCATCCCATTCCCCTTGACTGGCAATCTGATCATTACAGCTGTGCAGAGCATCAGATCAGAAGGCAAAAGAATGCTCCCACATATGCACGTAGCACCTGTCAGTAACTCCACAACCCAATGACATCTTTTCTGGGAATTGCACTGCAGCTGCTATACCATTCCAGAAAACCATTTAGCTGTTTTAAGGAGCTGCAGGCAAGCACTACATGCACAGTCCCGAATGCTCCAAAGCCCTGAAGCACTGCACAGACCTACTGGTTATAGCTACACGAGAACAGTTAAGTAACCCTAAATGAAAAAGAAGATAAATATGCAAAGCAAAAATAACGGGATGGCCCACAGAGCCAGAAGGTTACAGTGACCGGTATGTGTATGTTTACCGGTACATTGCAAGAAAATCTCAGCTGACTCATACTAAGAGTTCAATTTAGCTATTATGACAAAATTTGATTAACAGCAGCACAGTAATTATAACTCAAGAATTGATTTTTTACTGGAGTCAGAGATCGCACCATTCCTTTTCCGAGTCTGGTGCCTTCCAGTTATTCCAGACTACAATCCCCAATATCCACAGCCAATGTACTCTACATCTGCCCTTTTTAAAATGCTCATGTAAGCAGAAAAAAGCATTTTGGGGGCGGGGGGGCATCCTTGTCAAGATCAGCACACACTGAAAGGAGAAAATTAAATCTCTTAATCTTCCAGTCTCTTTCTATGGCAAAAACAATTCCATTTCACTTATATAGCAGCTTTAAAACGAATATAAACTTTCTTCGGCATCAACTGACATTTTTTCCCTTTTTTAACCCCTCGTACAGCATGGAGTCAAATTTTGTGAAAGATGTGGCATGGATAGATTTTACACTTCCATTCTGCATATGCACTTGCCCCAGTCAAAATCAGGCTGAAACTAGCATAAGCAAAAAAGAGAAAAGCAGCTCCATGACCTGTATTTAACATGCCATGTAATACAGCCTTCTGTAGAGGACATCAGCAGAGAAGACAGAAGGATGAATTGTCAGTGGATTCGGGCTGTCTCCTGAAACCAGTTCAGAGTGAATCTAACACAAATCAGAGCACTTTCTCATTTCTGACAGTAGCACTTTCTTCCTTTCTCCAACATACCTCGTTAGTTTTTTAAAAACAGCATCTTACAAGCAGCAGTTATTCAAAATCTTTTTTGTTATCCACCACCTATTTCATCATTAGGGTTTCTGCTGTGGGTCTTTCCATATACATGCCTTCAACTACTATTTCTTATTCGCTATTCTAATCTGGTTTATCCTGTGGCTCAGACTAACTTCCATTTAATACAGTATGTGCAGATTGAGTATGAAGAAATTGGGTTTTAAATAGATCCGTAATATAAATAACTGTAATATTTTATAAATGAAAACTGTTATCCAAATAATTCATTTTTCTTTCAGCCCCATAGCATGCAATATCCTGTTAAAAATCAATTTTATTTTCCTTGGTGGCTAAATAAAAGTAAGCAACATAATCTGTGTTCTGGAAGTATTCCGATAAGTTATATTTTAAGAGGATATTGGCATATTATTGGCATATTATTACTGTTTTCTGTTTGAAACACACCAAGAAATAAAATTCTTAATACCTTATACCCATAATTCACAACACAGCTATCTGAGTAAAAACTATAGTAAAAACACAACATTGACTTAATTTCTGTAATTCTGTTAGGTATTTTATTATTTTATAACTTCTCTCTAGTTGGGGGTAGAGCTATTTTCTAGCTACAGTGTTTTTCCAGTGATGGTGATGAATTATTACATTTGGTTGAAAAGAAAACATTTCTAAATTCAGAAACTAGCCCACACCCCCTCCCAAGGAAGAGTAGTCTGACTTTCTATGTGTATACATGTATGTGCGCATACACAGAGTCAAAAATCCTGGAAATTTTGCTTCCAATAAAGTGTGTAAGTGATGCATGTGGCTACATGTGTGGCATATATACACGTGTGTGGGGAGGGGTATACAGAATTAATAGATTAAAATTAACTGCTTGTAAAATAAGGTTACCACATTTATAAAACTGATCCCCTCATTTGCATATACCAACCATCTCTATTACACATTAAAATCACTGTCAAACATAGAAAGATACAAGTACGCCTTTATATTTCCTTCTAAAACAGCCCCAGGGTAAGAGGAAAAGGAAGGGAGCTGGACGGAGATGAAGCAAGGGAAAGAGATAACAACTAAAATTCACTGGCAGCAGAGATGAGCCTGGCCAAGTTAACCAGGTTAACCATCCTCATAGCACTATCTGCAGCCATTCACACCTCCTATCTTTGAGGTCCTGAGATCACCAAAAGGAAATAACTGATCCCCTGAATCACCAAGGTTCTCACTGAATCCCAGACAACCGACTCATCCATTCTTGCCAATTCAGATATCATTATTTGGGGGGAAAACTCTTCTTTCTACTGAGAAATACTACAAGGTATTACTCAAACCTGAAAGAATTACCAGCTCACAGAATTCACTGCTATGGGGGCGCTTTGCGCTCAAGGGTAATATCAAAGCAGCATATTTAACAGGTCACATAAACAACATTATAGTGACTTCGCAGAGTTATGAACATGCACCAAATTACATAATGTTGCTTAAAAGATCCTCAAGTATTACAAAAACAGGACTTTAGGATTAAAACATGGGGACCAAAAAAAGGCCTTCTCTGCTAACCTTTGCTTGAAGGCCAGATGCTTAGAAAAATGGGTGACTCATTTTTATTATGGAAAGGAAAATGCACATTTATAATATATCTTTCCAATTCATCCAGGATGTTTAGGTTATGGACCATCTCATATTATCTTACCACCTCAACTCTTAATTTTGCCCCATTTTGCAGAATGAAAATAATTAAGGAATGATCATTGTGCAGCATTTCTCCCATGGAATTCCATGCCAGCAGTAGGAATTCATCAAGTACACTATTGAACTTGCCTTCCTATAGATCAGCTGCACTCCACTACCCATATGATCAGGAAAAAAACAATATAGGATGAGGTGAAAGAATACGCTTAGTCAAAGAATCAGAGGTGTTCGATTAGCACACTTTCTCTCAAAATAGAAAGTCCTTGAACAATACATATATAATCAAGAACTTTAAAATGCATCAAATGTTGTTTTAGCAATGGATGAGTCTAAGGACATTACTCACATCATTTATGCAGAGTTGTGCATCTCAGAAAGCTCACTTTAACAAGTGACTGGGTTTAATACATTGAGATTTATATCAGAAGCCATGAAAAAGCTTAGTCTCTGGGAATATAATGTTGAATGCAGACCCATTCAAGTAAAAATAAATCTAGGTGTCACTGTGCTTCCATCCTGTAATCATCTGGCATTACAGTATCAGGAGTGATGACCCAAGGTAATTTTCCATCAATAATATTATCCAAAAAGCACTGGCATATAATTTTTTATAGCTGTTTTTTTTTTAAAATAGAAAACCTATTCTTAGCAAGGATTTGTTTCTCTTTAATTTTTGTCTAGAAATATACTACACATCTTATCATAGCAAATAGAAATACAAGATGATCTATAACCAAACACCAACATTTCAGTCCTGAAAATGTTTCTAGAAGTGAATTGGAAATAATAAGGCTGCATTTTTGTATGGGCAGCATTCCAATCTGCAATTAAATGTAATTAATTGCTATAACAGCATTAGATATTTTTCAAGGCAAGCACCATTTTGGATGTAACAGTAGTATTATTTTTATATGGTGTGTAGTTAAATCTAAGCATAGTACGCACAGACAATTAAAATCACAACTCAATATAAGCAAATGCATGTTTGGGTGTGCATATATGTATGGGTGTATTTGTACGTTGTTTCAGTTTATATTTTTATACTTTCTTTTGTGTTTTTTATTGACTGATTATTGGTGATAAATGCTGTCCTTATCATTCGTCATTGTGTGCTGAATAAGGTGGAGATATAAATATAGATATGAAAAATAAACAAAAAATAAATAAAGTTTCTCATTGCTAAGAACTCCCACTAGTGATGCTGGCAGCTGACAATCCTGGAAAGGAAACAGGAGGAGGAAGAAAGAAAGATGGTGAGGATGAAAAGTTGCAAGCTCGGTCTTGTCCATTTTCAGTTTAGGCAGCAGGAATATATAAATCTGGAAATCCCAGAAAAATATTTGGAAAAGGAAGAATAAATCAGAGAACCCAAAGTATGCAAAGTGAACAAAAGTATTCTAAAACCAGACTCGGAGAAATATGCACAGATATAGGGAAAGGCTGAGAGCAAAGAGACACTTACCCATATTATCTCTTGCATTTTGCATTTGTCTTACCCTGACAGTTCACATAGGATCTAAGCTCTGTGCATTTACACAGAACAGAAATATATGTAGTAAAACCATTGCCTGTATCACATCCAAATATTTACAGCTGAATGAAATGGCAATGGGGTCAAAACCAAAGTAAGAATACAGCATCCTCCTGTTTATTTTTTTTCCAAAACCTGTTATTTATGCTGAAAGAGGGAGCACAACATGGCTGTTTCCTAACTGTATCTTTTAAAGGTTTTAATTGACAAAGCAGACATACACCGAGCAGCATCAATTGGATTATGTACGACAGTGCCTAGTATCTTTTCATTTAAAAAAGGCCAGTTTCACTACCTAACTTTGACATCAGTTTAGCAGCATGTTATTCCAGCAGAGCACAAAGCTAAAATGACACTAAAACGTTTAAGATTATTAATGCATGCAAGTTTATGACAGAGTCCACCAGGTACATTGTTTGAAAGATAGCTCTTTACCTTTTTGACTTCATATTTAATTGCCAGTTTGACACGACTCAGCGAAGCTCTATGCCTCTGAATTTCAACTGGCTCCACTTCCAAATCTCCATTTAGAATGGCTTCCACCTCTTCAGAATCCCGACACAGATCCAGGACACCGACAACAAAATCCTTGCACTGCATAGACAACTTACGGTAATCATTCTAGAAGAGAGAAATGTAAAGATTACAGCTATTGAGCCCCTGAGTCACATAAAAGTGCAGTCCTAAATAACTTAATATTCACCTACCTTTCTATTTGGACACTTAAAATCCTTAAGCCTGGCTAGTTTTGCTAAAGCAATGTTCAAGTTGCTTTAACAAAGCAAAGTTGAAAGTTAATTCCAAGACAGTTTAAGAACTGTGTTCTGCATGCTGAGTCTCAGCTGCCTCACTCATTTTTCTTTATCCCAGGAAACCATACAGTATAAAACTCCTATTGCTATTATCACTGTGGATAAACCTAGGACTTAAATATTTGCAGTCTTCTTCCCGTCTACCAAAGGTTGAAGATTAAATTAAGGAACCAATACACCCCCCCCCCACACACACACACACATGTAAAAAGATAAAAATATTAAAAGGTGAATAGACTATATCCAAGTCAGTTCAAAGTGTCCAGTACAACTTTGTGCTCAACAGTTGTTTCATTTTATGTACACATTTGTGGCATTAGTTCTGTTCCCCAATATTAGCTCATACATTTGGCAAGAAGAGAAATCTGGCAGGGAATCAGCTTGCAAGCTCATCTCAGGCTAAAGTGCTATGATCAGCTCCACATAGTCATATTTGTCACAAGTTATAAAGCTCTAAGTGATTGATTGCAGGAACTGAATCTTTAAGGAAAACTATGTCATCTGTGAAATTGCCTCTGAGTGAAAGACCTCATGGCTGTCAGGTCTGGCCTAATTTTGGGATTCCCCCCCCCCCCCATTTCTTCCCTATCTACAGCATTCTATAATGTCCTGCCTGATGAAGGGTTTGGTAAAACTCAAAAGCTTACACCTTTTTTCTTATTTTGGGTGATCTTAAAGATATTACCCAAATATAAATTTTTAGATCTTTTTATGATCTACAGCCACTCTGGCTTATTATGTGGGGGTAAAGGGGAGAGAAGAGATCATATTTTACGTTTTCACAATTGTTGCATAAAGTTACTGGAATAAAATTGATAAATGGAGTAAATGAAGGTTCCCAAAGCAGTGGTGGATAGAGAACATCCACCTGATGGCTACTTGGAAGATACAGCTTTGTTAGCTGTATTGTTTACCAATTGGCTTCCAGGTTCAGTTCAAGGTGCTGATTCTCAGTTATAAAGCCTTTCATTGCTTAGATCAATGAATATTCATTGGACCACTTCTCCCCAGTCATTTCTGCCCATCCTATAAAATAAGTTGGCATGATCCAGTCCCATCAATAAAAATTTTATGGGATCCAATAGGCATGTCTTCTCTGTTGTTACTCTTGCACTCTGGATAGTACTCCCTCAGAGATCCATATAGTTCCAACCCTGTTGTTCTTTATGACAACTTTAAAAACCTGGTTCTTCTAGCAGGTCCTGGGCCAGGAAAATTTGTGAATTTTAAATTTTTAAAAATGTATCTGAAATGATGATTTTATGGTTAGGGTCTCCTTGAGTCACTTGCTATCAGGCAGCCTTATAAACTGAATGAATAATGATAATAATTTTCTAGGCTTAGCAACAATATGTTTTATTTTCAACAAAACAAATGATTCTTCTCTAAAATTTCTTTGTATAAGGCAACATTCTTTAAAAATATTTAAAGAACCAAGACTTGTTCTTAATGATATGTATATTCTTTAACTGAATATAGTCTGTAGCTTTTCCTTTAATTTGCAATTAATTACCTGTAGGCTTTTTAGGTTAAAAGATTTCATTTTAGAGCTGTCTTGAAATCAGTTTTAACCTTCTAAAAATAATTTAGTCTTAATATTTTAAGGTGCTATATTAAATCTTGAATTTCTTAATATTTTTCATCACTCACTCTGAATCCAGTCATTTAAATGGTGGAGAAATACTGCAGTTCTGTGCATTGTTTCTTAAGAATCAATGCTGCCAAAATAAATTGAACTTATTTCCAACAAAATGCTGGTAATTTGAAAAAAATAAAACGAAGCTGCAAATGTTAGCTCTTTTGTTTTATTTCAATCACATCCAGACTCTTTTGGACATCTCTGAATCCTGCAGCATTTCATTCCTGAACTTGCCCTAAACATTGCATAAATTATGTTTAAAAGGCATCTGCATAATCCAGATCCAATTCAAATCAGGAATGAATTTTGTTACAGTTGCTACCTGGACAGTAATCCTCCTATATATTGCTATGATTCCTTTGGATGGAGGGAAAGAAACAAAACAACAACATGGCACTCAACTTTGTACTTAATCTTTCATGCTGTTTTTATTAAATTTCAACTAACTTTCTTGGAACTTTAATGCTACATTGCCATTTATGTTTTAATTGTGATTTATTACTACATTCCAATGGCCGGATTTTTACAACAAGCTAAACTATATAACGCAGTTATAGGTGTATAAGGGACTATAGTTGGGTTTATATATTGCATTAAGACATACAGTAATATAATTGCTTTGTTTTGAGTTAGTATGTGTAAGCCCACCCACTGAATGAGGAAAACATTTTCACAGCATTGAAAGAAAGAGAAATGTCCACCCCTAGCACTGAAGCTAAGAGGATGTATCCTTCAATCCAGGCCACAACTGAGTGCCAAACACACTGAGATGATAAAAAGACATGGATAAGGAATGGTTCTTGCACATATTGAAAAGCTGAGGTGAACCTGGCTCTCCAAAACATGTGGCAAAGTGGTACTAATAGTCCACAGCAGTAAACAAGAATGTAGGAGATCTGAAGCAGTTGAAATGGCAATTAAGTATGATCTTACACCTCTGCCTGCTTATATACATGTCATTATATCTAAAGTGGTATGAAGGTCTTTTTTCATCATAGCTGGTAAATCAGACCCACATGATTTAAACTGCCTGGAACGACTATGCCACAATAAAGATGCCAGAATATATATTACCATAAATTCTATACATACCTTGCTATGTTCCACAATAAAAGCCTAGTATCAACTCTCAATTGAGCAATTACATAAAGCAAGGATCTTTGTAAAGTGGCGAATACATTTTAAAATTACTTTGCAAATAATATACCAAGAGGGCTCACCTACAAGGCCTATAGAAATTTAGAATCGATTTGTTCAATTGCTATCAAGAGTGACAATTTATTTCTAACTGTTTCGTTGTTATCATGTTCCTATAGCAATGGATCTGGAAACTGAGACCAACCACTTCTCCTTCACTTGGAAAATTGTTTGAAAGCAGTTCCTAAAGAGCCTGCCGCTGAGTTGGATCTGCTCTAACTAAAATATATAACAGGTCAACAAAAGGCCACCTGCATCAGACTTAGACATTTCATGGCACACAGGAAAGCTATATTCACCCTAGAACATAGGAAGAAAATGTCATGCTCTACCACTGAGATGCCTGTTTTTTATTTTTTCCATCAAAAGGCTTCAACTCATCCAGGAGGCTTATTTTATTTATTTTATATCATTTATATAACCATCTCACACAAGGAGCTCTGGGCAGCTTACAAGATTTAAAACAAACACACTTTGTATGTTGTTTAGCATCTACAGTATATGAAACTGCTCTTGCTTTAAAGTTGTTGTAGTTAAAAAAAAAACCCCACTGTTGCTAAGCACAATATAGGGTGAGAAAGGAATGACAAAAGCCAATTAAAATGTACAGTTAATTAGTACAG
The DNA here is from genome assembly GCA_030867105.1 of Liasis olivaceus. Lineage (NCBI taxonomy): Eukaryota > Metazoa > Chordata > Lepidosauria > Squamata > Pythonidae > Liasis > Liasis olivaceus. Next base: position 27,479,926 of record CM061354.1, read on the forward strand.
CAAATTAAATTCTCCCCCATCCCTAATTGATCCTACTTCTTAATCAGGGTTTTCTCAACAATTGCTCTTTTCTATAGCTCTTATAAATGTAAGACCTAATAATCACAAGAAATACCCTAATAAACAGCTACTACTATGCTTGATTTTTGAAGAGTAAGAACAACTTGCAGGTCTTTGCATCCCCCAAAAATCAAAACTTACTAAGACTTTGTAAATATCATTAGCTATGTGTGGTTGAAAGTTTCCTGGGTTCAAAATATGACATTTCCCTGTCACACCCTGTAGGCAAATAATAACTGCATTCATACATCAACCTAAGCATCATTTTTAAACTATGGATTGTTGATTTAGCTAAAACAGTTGGGTTCACCATTCATGTCAAACCAGAATAGCCAGGTCCACATATTGCACTAAACCACAAACAAACCATATTATGCCTTGTGTGAACCCAGTTAATTTTCTTCCTGACATGAGACAAGAAACAGCATACAGTTCTAATCTCTGCATTCTCTCCTGATCTCAAAAAGTAATTCTACAGCACTCCCTGATTTAGATAAAAGCCATTGGTCCAAAGATAATCAAAGGCAAACTGCACAATGCTTTTCCATGTAGCTCTCTGAACTGAATAACACTGGTTACACTACTAGATCTTGCATCTCAGATACTCTTTTTCTAATTGTTGTAAGGCGTCTCATCATCACATGCCTGTATTCTGGGTCACAGTATGTCTGTCTGAGATTTTGCACTAGAAAGATCAGAAACATTCATACAAAAGGACACTGCCCAGTGAGATCAACTAGCCAGAGAGATAGCAACTGGGCCCATATGGTCCAAATATGCTAATCACAAGACTACACTATACTGAAGACCTTGCCCTGTGAGTTGCTGGATGATTTACTTATAAAGTAATTTTCTAAAAAGCTATCTCTGTCTAGATGTTGTAAAACTTACAATTATTAGAACTGCAAACTGGCGGCTGCTTTAAGAGTCACAATATCATAATAAAAGTAGCAGTGGGATCTTTTTCCCCATTTTTTTTTGAAATGGAAATCTGAAAAAGCTGAGCTGCTTTAATGAAGAGCAGAGAGAAGCTGTACTCATGTGAAGTCCAAAATACTTCTTCCTAATAATTTTTGAAGTGTACTGTAATATCTATACCCATTTACCCATTTGAAGACCTCACGGGCTGCGAGGCTGGGAACTAGGCTTAGATGGATTTGAAGGTCAGTGTCCCAAATATGCTGTTGAAGGATATTTCAGGCGCTTTCAAAGCCTAATGGCAAATGTCACTCAGTTGTGGTCTTGGTTTGGCATTACATGGGTTCAAATTCAAGGAATGGAGGAATCTATACAATGCACAATTGCTACATTGTTTCTGTCCTAAATTAACCCTGGAATTTATTTAATTTCTGTGGCCTATTTCAAAAATATTTATTGAGATAAATTCTTTTAATTTTTTTCCAATAAAGACTTGTCTCTATGTTCAAGCTAAACTTCATGTACCTGTAGAAAAAACTGTCACTCTGCTTTGCTTCCAAACTAATTCTTGACAATTTTTTTTGTTGAATTTCATTCCATAAATTACACATTTATATTTCTTCAACTGAAGAAATACTGCTTTATTTGGAATCACAATACCAGAACCTGATCTCAGAAAACTTTGTTCTAGGTGCAATCACTGTCAGCAGGAGTGTCTGTGGGCGTGTCAAAAAAGTCAAGATGGTGGCCACAACCATTCAATCATACCTGAGTCTCTTTTTTACATACGGGATGATGCACATAAAAAAGGGCAGGGCTTCAACCACATGGCTGTGACTGCCATTTTGACTTTTTTGACCCCCTCCTTGCAATCACTCCTGGCTGTCAGGCTTTTAGCACTTGTGTTCCTTCCAAAACTATCTTTGTAATTCTAACAATTGTCAGATTTTACAGTATCTGGACACATACATTAACTAGCAGGAAAGGCAGTTCCAAATTACATGCACGTAATAATGGATCACTTTAACACAATGTATAAAGTAGGAAAACTTTACAAAGCTGCTATAAAATGAATCAACTTCACTCACCATATTGTAGAAAGGTCACTCATGCATGCCTGTTGTTCTATGAGATTATAATACAAACTGGATACAACATTTTAACATGAAATGATTAAACATCAAACTATTAAATCTGAATATAATGGCAGTCATACTAAACATCAGATTTGCAAATAGGTCAAATCTGAATATTCACAGCAGTTACTCCACACAAGAAATGTCATTGAAGCTGAGCTGCTCTGAAGCTGGCTTTAGTGATACTTAAGGTGATATAGTATGTATTGTCGAAGGCTTTCACGGCCGGAATACGATGGCTGATGTGGGTCTTCCGGGCTGTGTGGCCATGTTCTGGAAATTTTGGTTCCTAACGTTTCGCCTGCATCTGTGACCAGCATCTTCAGAGGACAGGAGCAGTTCTCTCTGTGCTCAGGATGATGTGACCCTAGTGGGTATTTATAGAGATCAGCAGGGGTGCCTGTGGGGGGGGGGGGGGTTGTGGGTTAACGAGTGGCTGCTTGTTTGGGTGATCAGTGTATGTATGTATCTTCCTGGGGGTTAGGCAGGGTTTTTTCTGTTGAGTTGTTAATGAGTGGCTGCTGAGGGTGATTAGCATGTTCATTGTGTGAATTGTTCACATGTCCTGGTGGTTGAGCTGAGTTCATTGACCTTTTGCAGGCTGTATTTTTCAGGATTGGTAGCCAGGTTTTGATTTTTAGACTTTCTTCTTTTTTATTGAAACTGTGCTGGTGTTTGTGAATTTCAATGGCTTCCCGGTATAGCCTGGTATAGTGGCTGTTGGCTGTTGGCTGTTGCAAACAAGCAGCCACTCGTTAACCCACAACCCCCCCTGCAAGCACCCCCACTGATCTCTATGAATACCCACTAAGGTCACATCATCCTGGGCACAGAGAAAACTGCTCCTGTCTGTGTTCCTGTCCTCTGAAGATGCTGGTCACAGATGCTGGCGAAACGTGAGGAACCAAAACTTCCAGAACACGGCCACACAGCCCGGAAGACCCACATCAGCCATCGTGATATAGTATGTCTGGACTCTGATTTATTCATCTCTATATTTTAAGACAGACCAATACACATGTACAACGATCACCAATTTGTGCTCCTGCATCATGCACAAATGCACACACATACACAAACAAACATTATCTTTCTTCACAGTTCTCTAGGCTTGGAACAGTTTCACACATTAATACGTTTTCTGCCTCCTCACAATAATTTAAGGGAAAGTTAATTAAAGAAGTGTAATCCAACAGTGACCGTGAAAGACCCTATTGAAACATTGGTTACAGTTGGGAAGAAGTGTTATTTGTATAACTAATTTTGTTTACAATCTGTCTCTTCTGACCCAGATTTTTTCTTTTTTGGTAAACAAAGATTGTTTTGGGATAGAACTGTAATTTTATGCATTAGCAGATACGGAACCTAAATAGTAAACTCCAATAAAAAGGGAGAGAAATAAAAAATGAAGGAAAACAATCCAGAAAAATAGAATAAACAGAATTTTGTGATGTTAAAATATATATATATGGGGGAAAATGAAAGAACATCCATACAGATTTTAATAGCTGGCTCATGGAACTTTCCTTCATTTCTATCACATCAGTGACCATAATATTCTTTGGATGGTAAAATCACAAAGGCATTCAGAGTTCATGCCCTATAAACTATAATGTTCAAAAGCTGTGAATGGACATAACAAGTTTTCTGATTTGCTGGATTTGTATCATTCAGCTGAAGGCAATTTACATAGCCCTTCCTCTTATTTTTCCTACAACAACCACCTTGTGAAGTAGGTTGGGCTGAGTGAGAGTGACTGGCCTAAAGTCACCAGGGGCTTCTATGTCTATGGGTGGACTTGAACCTTGGACTCTCAGGTGCCCTAGACGAACATTTTAATCATTAGTCATGTAGGACCTAAAATTTGGAAATGGATTTGGTTTTCAGAGGGCTCAGATTATTTCAATTGAGGCTAATTATTAAAAGCATTATTTTCCACAGAGTAAGATTCTTTTTCCATCAATTCCTAGATGTTTTATTTTTCATGATTACATTTTGTATTTACTATGCCGAATGCCAAAATATTTTCGTTTAAAGCAAAGCTATTTTTTAAAGGAGCCTTACATCACAACAGCAACACTAATAGGATTAGGCTTGAGTCTTGGATGGATGGCACTTGCCAGGGTCTGCACCCTTCTTGATTTTACTTTTTTAAAAAGATAACTGAAACTAGCATGCTATAAAGCAAAATACCAACTCCCCCCCATCAGATTAACAACAATGCTTCTGCTCCCTGCATTCACCCCAAGCGCGTTCTTAGAAAAGAAAAACGATTGGGGACTGCAGTCCATTGTTTGGTTTAGAAACCTGGCCACTTGCCCAGGAAAAATGACTGAAGCAAACACCCTAGAGTAGAATTTAGGGATCGGTAGGAAGCAATCATACGAATCTAACTTTTGGTAAATGGGGAGCTGTTTGACTCACTAAGCCCAGCATAACTGTCATTTTATACGAGTGTCTCAAAATTCCAAATGCGCTCATTCACCCAAAAGAGGGTAAGGGCCATTGAGATAAAGTGCAGAAAAATAATGTAAAGTCAGAATACTCTAAAGCAATAAAAGAGAAAGTAGGGAAAAATTAGACTTACCTTGAATTCTTTTTCAATATTAGCCAGTTTGGCAAGCTCATTGCTAAGTTCTAGGGCAGTGAGGACTGGATCTTCACTAGATAGGGACAGATAGGCTGGACTGGCCAACCCTTTGTATGCATTTATCCTTGATCTAGAATGACTAAAAGAATCAATCTTCTGTTTCTCGGTGCAATCATTGCACTTACAGAAATAATCATGGGGCCTCTCTATCCTTGCCCCTTTCATTAGCAGCATGTGTACCACCTCATACTTCTGACAGTGAGCAGCTAAAATGATGGGTGTGATGTCTGGGGAGAAGCGGGTGCCATCTTCATCATAAGAATAAAAGTCATCATCTTGGAGTTCCTGCTCACAGGGGCTCAGAGTCAGCCGCTTGCTAGCTGCAAACCCAGGATGATTCAAGATTGCTTCCACAATCCGGATATATCCTTTGCTGATTGCAAGCAACAGTGCATCTCCAATCCGTGCCAGGTTCTCTTTCTTTAACAGAAGTTCTGTCACTTCCAGATGTTCATTCCCTACAGCAAGCTGCAAGGCATTTTGACCCATATAGTCAACACAGTTCACATTTAATGTTTTTGACTCTTCCAACATTTTGCGCACCACAGGAATGTTCCCATATTCTGCTGCATCCAGAAAACGCTCTTCCTCTGCTGTGAGGCTTGTGCCCCTCTCATTAAACATAAAAGCTGGACCTCTGATGGCCTGCCGTCTTCCCTTTTCTCTCATCATAGTCATTCGTCTCAAAGAAGGACTTTCGTCAATGAACCTACTGAGCAAAAATAGTCATTATGGGGATTTTTCATGGCAGCATCTCTATAGAATCTAAATCAGCTTCCCCCAATCCAGCCCCTTTTCCCAATTATCTACCATTCACACTTTATTTTGTCAGCTGGTTGCTTCTAAATAATATTTCATTAACAAGATTGTAATGGTAGGGTAGTAAAATTGCTTTAAGACCCTGTGCAAACACAAGATCCACCAGAAATAATTGTCCAAAAGATCTATTTGGAAGGACAAGAACATAGCATACGTTTGATGTTTGTATGAGTTATTATATATATATACTGTATATATATCACTTTCTCCCCTTAACATATTATATTTTCTCAATCACTGTGTGGCATTGTGCTTAAACTGGATATTTCAGGAAACTGGCAGTCTTATATCCACCATGTTGGTCATAATTGTTTATATACCATATAGTTTTGTATTCACAACATAGTTTTATAATCCTGTCAATTAATTTTAACATTTAGATTCCCTAGTATTTTATTATCTGCATTTATAGAGGTATAGTGAATTATTTTATTTACTCCTATTGATTTTAGAAAACATCTAGACTTTTTAAATGTGTACTTTGTAACATATTAGTTGCATAAAATACTGGTTAGTGATCACAATAAAGTTAAAGAGATTTTTAAAAAGGAAAAAGCTAAGCCTAATTTACACTAATAGCATTCACTCTCTCTCCATATCTTTTTATCTCTGCAAACTCTTCTTACTTCCACCATGTCCTCTATCTATCTGTCTGTCTGTCTGTCTGTCTGTCTGTCTATCTATCATATTTATATAGCCACCCATCTCACACAAGGTGACTCTGGGCAGTGTACAACAGTTAAAAAAATAAATACATAAAAACAACTATATATAAAAAAAACTGTAAAAACACACAAAACAGGAGGGGATAAAATTAATAAGGGAGCCATTGTAAAATCTCCCCGGTCCCCTGGGAGCCCCAGGCCTGATCACATAACCAGATCTTGAGGGACTTAGGGAATGTTAAGAGGGATGGAGCTAATCTCACTTCCGGGGGGAGAAGATTCCACAAGGCGAGCACCACAGCCGAGGAGTAATTCTCTAGCAGACGAGATCCGCAGCATGCCTTTTCTGCCAGATCTGATGGGACGGGCAGATGTAATCAGGGAGAGGCAGTCCCTCAGGTAACTCAGCCCCATGCCATGAAGGGCTTTAAAGGTCAAAACCAGCACCTTGAATTGGACCTGGAAGCAAACTGGTAACCAGTGCAGCTTGCGAAGCAGAGGTGTAACATGTACCACCCAAGGGGCACACATAACTGCCCACACCACTGCATTTTGCACCAGCTGAAGCTTCTGGATACTCTTCAAGGGCAGCCCCATGTAGAGTGCATTACAGAAATCCAAACGGGAGGTGACTAAGACATGAGTGACAGTGATTAGGTCCCTCTGATCTAGGAATGGGCGCAACTGGCGCACAACACGAAGCTGTGGAAAGGTCCTCCGAGCCACGGCTGCCACCTGCTCTTCGAGCAGGAGTTGTGAGTCCAGGAGGACCCCCAGATTGCACACAGGGTCTGTCTGGGGTGGTGCAACCCCATTCAGTACCAAAGATGGCATAACTCTAGCACCAGAAGGCCCTAGAACCCACAGCCACTTAGTCTTGCCAAGGTTCAATTGAAGCCTGTCATTCCCCATCCAGACCCTTACAGCCTCCAGGCACCAGGATAAGACATTCACAGCATCGCTTAATTCTCCAGGGGCAGAGATGTATAATTGGGTATCATCAGCATACTGATGATACCTTACCACATGGTGATGGATGAGCTCACTGTCTCCACAATACTTGGCTTTTTTTAAAAAAAAGCTCATCAATTCCATCCCACCCTGACTTTCTCAGTTTTCTCCTTCCTCACAACTCATTCGCTCTTCCTTTATGTATTTGTTTAATAAATTGATTCACATTCATTCTCCCTATATGACTAAACCATCTTATTTCTTTCATACTGTCATAATTTAAGAGAATACTTTTATAAAAGGATGTATCATTGATATACAATACCAGTTAAGCAGTCAAAAATGTACAAAGGAATATCAAACCAGTGTGAAAAGGAAGAGGGGACTTTTTATCATGCGTAGTGAAGTTGTGAAAAAGCAAGGAAATTTTGAGTGCAAATTCATAAAATGATGCAAAAGATACTGCAGATTAATATTACTATGAAACTGGAATTATTTCTATTGGGTTTTATGGATGCTGAACTGAAAAAGAAATATGGGAAACTAATATTGTATATGGTAACTGCAGCAAGATTATTGTACACACAAAGATGGAAGGATAATGAAATACCCACGGTAGAAGATTAGATTATAAAATTGATGGAGCTTGCAGAAATGGCAAAGCTGACCAGTTTGGTCAGGGAAAAATGATAAAAGATTTTTTTAAAAGATTGGAAGTCTTATATGGACTTCTTGTTGAAAGAAGAAATGACTGAACTGATGATTTATGGATTTGGGAATTAAAAAGGTTAAAAGAATCACTTTGTGTGAGATGGGTGGCTATATGAATACGATAGATGGATGGATGGATGGATGGATGGATGGATAGATGGAAGGAAAATTAAGATGGCAATTACTCAGTGGAAAGAAGGGTGGAAGTAATTTCTTTTTTTCATTTTTTTCTTTAATTTTTTATGCTTTTATTGTATTGAAAAAATCATATAAAATATTTTTTAAAAAGCTGCATTTTTTCAACACCCTTTCATTCTTGATCTCTCTCTCTTGTTTTACAACACACATTTCTTAAGTACCATATTCCCACAGTTTTATCTGTTCTGATCATTGTTTGTTCCTCAAAATATATCACATAGTACCCTCTACCTTTCTACCAGAATTTGCATATCTTTAGATTTTTTTCTGTTTTCCTTCTTTAGTAAGCATGCTATCAAATTCAGCTACACTGTTACAACTTTTCACTATTTATGCAGAACTTGCATATTCATATTCATTAATTCATGCTTCATGAAAACATTGTTTCATATGGACCCACAGATTTGACCTCCACGGATCATAGCCCATCATAGCTTAGTTATGATAGATTAGACTGTAGACTGGGTTACCAGCATTAGTCATACTGGTGCCACATGCAGCATTCCCTGCTATTGGTAAAGACGTAACTTTTGGTACATTTTATGTAGAAATGCAATCAAAACCCAGTTATACCCTATCCATTAGACAGGATATCTAGTCTAGAGTTTCCCTTGCAAGCCAACCTGTTTTTCTCCATATCATGCCAACTAGGAAATAAATGCAAACTCAAGATGCTATTTCTAGAGAAAATACACTACAAAGAATATGCACCATAATTGTCAGGATTAGCCCAGGAAACTCCAGGAGACAATACAGATTCAACCCAGCAAGGTTTATTGGCTCAACTCCCGTTACAGAATCTTCTCAGAGTGAGAGCAATTCCCAGGGTCACCCCACAAACATCCTCTGCATTCCTTAGGGAGGGGCCAGTCTCATTCTCTTATCTCGTGTTCATTCTTCTGGGGATGAGAGTCCATGTTTCACACCCTTACTCCACACTCCCACAATAATTCCAAGTCAGCCAAATTAATTTGACTCTTTTCTATTCATGAAATATTGCAGTAATGATGAATGCACCATACTGCAGTCCTAAAACCTGTTACAGTGAGCATTATCCTGCCAAGTCATGCATACATTCATTTAACTTTCCAACTGAAATTTAAAAAAAAAATCTTAAAAATTATATCTATCTGAGGCCTTTCTGTCCTTTTGAAGTGAAAACATAAAAATATAATTCTCAAACTGTCAAACATCATCAAACAAAACTAACAGATTACAAAGCAGGACCTTCAATTTTCATATTGCTGCAATCAAAGGATTCTCAACAGTATGCAAGACACTTCAACAGTATACAAGACTCATGGCAGCTAACATTTAAAATGTCTAGGTTAAAAATAAAGAGTAAGAACAAAAAAACATACCTATACATTAAATTAACTATAGCAAAATTCCGAACAATCATAAAATGTCTTCCTCTTAATTAAACAAGACTTCTGGAAGAAATCCAGCTTCATCATCTTCCAGGTCAGGGAAAGTTCCATTTCAGGGGGCAAGCTGCTACATAGTAGAGAGCGAAGAAACATCTCTGCCTAGCCTCAGTCCTCTTCACAGGACAGAAGTGATGGTCCACCAGCAATTTCTCCTGGGATGGCCATACATAAAACTTAAAATATTTTGCCATGAGAACCATGAACAGAATGTTTCACTGTAAAAGTATTTCCATTTATCCCAATTAAAATGTAGAAGAACTATCACAAAAGGCACAAAAAGGTGTGATAAAAGTTATCTCGGCCTGTTTCAAGTGTGGGAAAGCTTCTGATCAGAGGAAAATACTTAATTTGCTGTCTGACAGATATTAGTGCATGATGCTTGCTGCTTGAGTAGTAAATCTGTTGGGTATTCCTTCTGTACTTATGGATTTTTTTTTCCAGACCTAATTCTAAACTGACCAGTCAACTTTTCCTTTTAATGATTTCCAGTAGGAAAAGACCTACATATAAATCATACATGTATAACCTTTACTGAAAGTTTTATTTATATAAAATTAACTTATGGAAGCAGGAACTGTAAGTCTGTTGGAAATAAATGGCAATTATCCAGCATCAATACTTTTTTATGATGGTATGAAATTTTATGGATCAAGCCAGGAGCACTTCCACTTTCTGCATGGTTTCCTTTAAAAGTGTTACTGCACATCAAAGGTGGAAAACTTCTTCCCCTTGAAGTCCTGAAAAATAGAAAGGGTCTGCGATAGTGACTGGGAAGGACTGGTATTTTAGCACTTCCTGAGGTAGCATTTCTACTTGAGTTTTCTTCTGTTCTGACACATTGTGGTGTTATTTTATTTTCCTGGCAACTGGCAAAAATTGTACCTCTCTAATTTGGCAGTTTGCCATTGCATTTTGGCAGCATAACATCCAGGGGATCTGGGGCCAAAAACTAAAAGAAAGAGAAGAACTACAGCAACTGTACACAGGCTACGGGTTGCTCATCCCCAATGTTTATTTTTCGATTTATACCCTCCAGATTATTTCACTGCTTCCCTCCTTCCAACAAATGTTGCCTTGCTAAAGAAATGTGCTTTTTTAAAAGTAAGGAATATGATAGGGAAAACATACACACACCACCCAAGGTACAAAATTACATGGCATAAAATAAATATTGTATTAAGTTTATAAATGTTTACATGTATGAACTTTTTTTTAAAAGTACATGAGTATTTTAAATGTTAAAACAATATAATTTTGCTCTGTCTCAAATGGGATTTTATTATTTTACCATTTGACTGCAATTGTGAAACTATTTATTACTGATAGATGCCAAACACATTTAGTAGCATAATAGTGCTACAATATTTAATTAGATGTATCTGTTTTGAGTTGTTGCAAGTAAAACATTAGAACAGGTTTCTGCAACTTGGTGCCATTCAGATGTGTTGGATTATAATTTCTATCATGAAAAATTATTGATTCTACTGACTGGATGTTGTATTCCCACATTTCTGGTGGATGCTAGACTAGGAAATTTCTTCTACAACCCTTTGAAAAAACCACTTTGGATTAATAATCTTATCTCACTGAATACAACTGTGAAATATAACCCTTAAATTAAATTAAATAACCCTTAAAGTGACAGTAAGACTCAATCATTGTGGATTATATAATATTTGCCTCTGACTACTCATCACTAGTAAACAAAGGCTGGAGAAAACTATCATCCTCAAGGTCTTCCCATATCTTTTCATTCACTATTGGAAACATGATGTTGTATGGAACAACTTTTGATATCAGTCAGCAGGTTTATTCATTTTTTTTATAATTATATCACACTATCAGATCTTCCACCTCTATGAAATTTACCAGCAAGACAAAAAGATAAATGTGTATCAGTTCTTCTCAAAGCAAACCTGATCATTTTCAGTGAGAGCAGACACTAAAAAGTGCAGCAGATCCTCCAAAGGCATTTACTGATGTTAAATGCATGCTTTGATGATGTAAAGAAATGTAATTCTGGAAATGAGTTAAAGGTCTCATCGTATTAGGATAATTAATCATTTATAAGAAGCCTTCAACATTGACCCTAGTTTGGCTAAAAAGTAGACTAGGAGCCTTTTAAATAAATTAACAATATTAACATAATGCTGGCAATGGAAATCTTATCGGGATTTGAGCCAGCTTTAGGATATCCTACAGCAGAAGATGGAAGATGGATTGTATAATTCTTTTTACTGGGAAGCCACTTTCTATGCAGTGATGATTACTTACAACCCAACATTGCCATGATTGCTCTTCCATATCTGTATGGGTATCACCAGGATTTTAATCACCATTTAATTGGTACTGCTTTTAGTATACCTTTTGTCATACTAGCTTCATTAGCATGTAGTACATGCTTCTAAGCACATGAGTTGCAACCGAAGAGGCTTTCCAAACTGCAGCCATCAATTCCTGAAGCCTCTAGAATGCAAAGTTAAATTAATCTGAAATAATACAAAGTTCTTGTTATGTTATTTTTTTTCAGATCTGTGCTGAAATTCAGAGCATTGTAATTATGGACATTTTTAGATTTTTGGAAATCTAGAATTGGCAGAAAAAGCCCCCTAGTTCACCAACAACTCCAACTGCTGAGCATACTTGTGGAATCTACTGCACTATCAATTATATTGATGGAAAAAAAGAAAACACACTTGCTAGTGTCACCTGTCTTCTCCAACCCTTGATTGGGGTTTCTCTACATTTGCCTGTTGTTGTTGTTTAGTCGTTAAGTCGTGTCCAACTCTTCGTGACCCCATGAACCATATTGCGCCAGGCCTTCCTATCTTTCACTGCCTCCCTGAGTTTGCTCAATTTCATGCTCATTGCTTCAGTGATGCTATCTAGCCATCTCATCCTCTGCCGTCCTCTTCTCCTTTTGCCTTCCATCTTTCCCAGCATCAGGGTCTTTTCCAAAGAGTCCTCTCTTCGCATTAGGTGACCAAAGTAGCTGAGCTTGAGCTTCATTATCAATCCTTCCAATGAGCAATCAGAGTTGATTTCCTTTAAGATTGACTGGTTTGACCTCCTAGCAGTCCAGGGGACTCTTAAGAGTCTTCTCCAGCACCACAGTTCAAAGGCATCAATTCTTCGGCGTTCAGTCTTCTTTATGGTCCAGCTCTCACAGCCATACATTACTACTGGAAAAACCATAGCTTTGACTATGCGGATCTTTGTCGGCAAGGTGACATCTCTGCTTTTTAATATGCTATCTAGGTTTGCCATAGCTTTCCTCCCAAGGAGCAAGCGTCTTTTAATTTCATGGCTACAGTCTCCGTCTGCGGTGATCTTGGAGCCCAAATAAATGAAGTCTGTTACTGCTTCCATTTCTACCCCTTCTATTTGCCAGGGATTGATGGGTCCAGATGCCATGATCTTAGTTTTTTTAATGTTGAGTTTCAAGCCAGCTTTCGCACTCTCCTCTTTCACCCTCATCAAGAGGCTCTTTAGTTCTTCTTCACTTTCTGCCATTAGGGTGGTATCGTCTGCATATCTGAGGTTATTGATGTTTCTCCCTGCAATCTTAATTTCGGCTTGTGATTCTTCCAGCCTGGCATTTCTCATGATGTACTCTGCATATAGGTTAAATAAGCAGGGTGACAGTATACAGCCTTGTCGTACTCCTTTCCCTATTTTGAACCAATCGGTTGTTCCATGACCGGTTCTAACTGTTGCTTCTTGGCCCGCATACAGATTTCTCAGGAGACAGGTAAGGTGGTCTGGTATCCCCATCTCTTTCAGAATTTGCCACAGTTTGTTGTGATCCACACAATCAAAGGCTTTTGCATAGTCAATGAAGCAGAAGTAGATGCTTTTCTGGAACTCTCGTGCTTTCTCCATGATCCAGCGAATGTTGGCAATTTGATCTCTAGTTCCTCGGCCTCTTCGAATCCCAGCTTGTACATCCGGTAGTTCTCGGTTCACGTACTGCTGAAGCCTAGCTTGTAGGATTTTGAGCATAACCTTGCTAGCATGTGAAATGAGTGCAATTGTGCGATAGTTTGAGCATTCTTTGGCATTGCCCTTCTTTGGAATTGAAATGTAAACTGACCTTTTCCAATCCCGTGGCCACTGTTGCGTTTTCCAAACTTGCTGGCATATTGAGTGCAGCACTTTAACAGCATTGTCTTTTAGTATTTTAAATAACTCAGCTGGAATACTGTCATCTGCACTAGCTTTGTTGTTAGCAATGCTTCCTAAGGCCCACTTGACTTCACTCTCTAGGATGTCTGGCTCAGGGTCAGTGACCACACCAGCATGGACATCAGGGACATTAAGATCTTTCTTGTATAGTTCTTCTGTGTATTCTTGCCACCTCTTCTTCATCTCTTCTGCTTCTGTTAGGTCCCTGCCTTTTTTGTCCTTTATCATGCCCATCTTTGCACTAAACGTTCCTTTGATATCTCCAATTTTCTTGAAGAGATCTCTAGTCTTCCCCATTCTATTGTTTTCTTCAATTTCTTTGCATTGTTCATTTAAGAAGGCCTTCTTATCTCTCCTTGCTATTCTCTGGAAATCTGCATTCAGTTGCTTATATCTTTCCCTTTCACCCTTGCTTTTCGCATTCCTTCTTTCCACAGCTATTTGTAAAGCCTCATCAGACAGCCATTTTGCTTTCTTGCATTTCTTTTTCTTTGGGATGGTTTTAGTTGCTGCCTCTTGTACAATGTTACAGACCTCCGTCCATAGTTCTTCAGGCACTCTGTCTACCAAATCTAATCCTCTAAATCTATTCATCACCTTCACTGTGTACTCACATGGAATATGATCTAAGTCATACCTGAGTGGTCTAGTAGTTTTCCCTACATTCTTCAATTCTGCAGTAAGAAGCTCATGATCTGAGCCACAGTCAGCTCCTGGTCTTGTTTTTGCCGTCTGTATAGAGCTTCTCCATCTTTGGCTGCAAAGTATGTAATCAATCTGATTTCGGTATTGACCATCTGGTGATGTCCATGTGTAGAGTCGTCTCTTGTGTTGTTGGAAAAGAGTGTTTGCTATGACTAGCTTGTTCTCTTGACAGAACTCTATTAGCCTTTGCCCTGCTTCATTTTGTACTCCAAGGCCAAACTTGCCTGTTATTCCGATTACTCCTTGACTTCCTACTTTAGCATTCCAATCCCCTATGATGAAAAGGACATCTTTTTTTGGTGCTAGTTCTAGAAGGTCTTGTAGGTCTTCATAGAACCGGTCAACTTCAGCTTCTGCGGCATCAGTGGTTGGGGCATAGACTTGGATTACCGTGATGTTGAATGGTTTTCCTTGGATACGCACTGAGATCATTCTGTCGTTTTTGAGGTTGTACCCCATTACTGCCTTTCCCACTCTCTTATTGACTATGAGTGCAACTCCATTTCTTCTAAGGGTTTCTTGCCCACAGTAGTAGATATAATGGTCACCTGAACTAAATTCACCCATTCCCGTCCATTTCAATTTGCTGATTCCCAAGATGTCAATGTTCAATCTTGTCATCTCATGTTTGACCACATCCAGCTTGCCTTGGTTCATGGATCTTACATTCCACGTACCTATACAATATTGTTCTTTACAGCATCGGACCTTCTTTTCGCTTCCAGATACATCCACAGCTGAACGTCCTTTCGGCTTTGGCCCAGCCGCTTCACTCTTTCTGGAGCTACTTGGAATTGCCCTCCGCTCTTCCCCAGTAGCATATTGGACACCTTCCGACCTGAGGGGCTCATCTTCCGGCGTCATATCTTTTAGCCTTTTAACATTGTCCATGGGGTTTTCTTGGCAAGGATACTGGAGTGGGTTGCCATTTCCTTCTCCAGTGGACCACATTTTGTCAGAACTCTCTGTCATGACCTGTCCATCTTGGGTGGCCCTGCACGGTATAGCTCATGGCTTCACTGAGTTACACAAGCCCCTTCGCCACGACAAAGCAGTGATCCATGAAGGGGTACATTTGCCTAGTAACTTGTAAAACAAAAAAAATCCTTCTGAGAGAGCAAGAGGAGATGTTGAGAGAAGACTAATGGTAAAAAATTCAAATGAAAAACCCTGGATGTAATAGCTCCATTACGATATAGCAACAAATACACATTCAAAAACCTTTTAAAGCTGAGGTGGGGAGAGAAGAAAAGAAGACTGAAAAAAGAGCAGTTATAAACAACTCGTGACAAACACCAGGATAGAATTTCCATGAACAAATCTAAACTTCTGTGAAGGAGGGGAGAGAAAATTGATTGTAAATGCTGTTTAATATGAAGATGAAAATTTGAAGCTATGTATAGGTGCCGAGAGGCAGGTGGTATGGCAAGAAATCCATTCCAAGAAAAACCTATTGTCCTATGGGCTGCAGAAGTGCGGCAGAATTGCCTGATGTAATAATAATTCCAGAAATGATGAAATCTCAAACGAAAAACCTGCTATTCATCATTTAGGAAAATGCTGAGGAGAGAGAATACAATGATCATGAAAAAGTTTCTAAGTTGTGAGAACTGCCAGTAGGGAGGGACATTTTGCTTTGGATGGAAATAGATTAATAGAAAGCCTCTGAAATGCAGTTCAGGAAGAAAGTACTTGCTCTGTAAGAAACAGAGCTGCTGGTTCTTTAAGGAACCATTCAAACAGTAAGGCAAAATACTAAAGATAACTTACATAAATCTACTGTATATTTGACTCTGATTTATTCTTGAGGACATACAAAAGGATTTGGAGTGCATGATTTTATAATGGTACACATTAGCCTATGAAAGAAACAACTAATGCAGGTTCCCATGATCTCTAACATCTCACCAGTTCAGTGCATCCTACTAGATTGGTTGAAAAGCAAACTAGGATACTATCACATAAGTTGTTATTGCAGAACTATCAGGATGAGCTTACAGAAAATGCATTCTAGCAAACAGCCTTCAACAAACTGAAATACAAAATACAAGCTGAAATAAGTACGTGGATGTGAATTTACCAGGATTCATCAGGATTAAAGACTAGGCTATACCTCTGGGAGACGAGGAGGAAGAGGAAGACAATGTCCAATTACTTTTGTACTGTTGCCAAGAAAACTACATGGACATATCACTAGGACATATCAACTAGGAGTTGAGCTATATTTGAAGGAAACTTGACTTTTAGTCCTCTTCCACATATTAATCATATTTTTGTAAATATTTTATGATTTTATTTATAAAACATATAATACACACCCACACATACATAGGTAAACTATAATCATTAGCTTTCCTAATTTTAAAAACTCTAACGATGGATGATACTGCAATACATATCATGGTTCAGAACGTTTAAAGCAATTTACATGCCAATTGCACTAAGTTTTGAACAACTGCTTTTCTCTTAGAAAACTATAGATTTAGAGAGTTAGATAAGAGTAGCTTGTCTATGATCTCCCAGCTGATCAAGATTTTAATCTGCAGCTTCCAATTGACAGTTGTAGTTTGGATTGCTACACTATTCCAGATCACTGCAAGAATGCATAATTCTTAAATTGGCTGTGCGTAATCTTTGACACTTTTTTTGACACCCTATCATGGAAAAAATGGTTAAAACATAGTACCTCTTAACATCAGAAACACAGTGTTACAGAAAAGCCGAGCATCAATATAGGTATGCAAGATCTCAGAAGAGCAACTGACCTAGTTGATCTGATTTATTTGGTTCCTGTAGCTGGGGAGCTGAGTGCAGGGTGGATCCCACAGCGCTTCAGAGGCTAGAATCCAGCACACAACTTCACTGTATCTTAGAAGTAATTGCTTTGCATAACTGCAATCACTTTGGCAAATTACAAAGAGTGTCTGTTAGCTTACTCTGTAGCCTAAAAAGCATGGAATCTCTCTACAGAGACAAATTATAAAGAATCTGCTTTACACTAAAGCAATCCATTATCTCTAGAGGTAAGTGTTGCAAATATGAATAGCAACAGATATCTGACTCTCTTGCTACACAAGGTTCTTTTAAATTAAATACATATAAAATACCTCATAGAATGAAGCTTCAGAATTCCCAGCTAATTATCAGCTATGCTGGCTAGGAACTGTAGCTTCAAAACATTTGGAAAAGGTACATGATTTTCTATTTAATTCTTGAGCCATATTTATACTTTTAAAATGCTGTTCCTTCCTAGCTATTTTTATTTTTTGTACCTTTAATGTGGAAACTACCCGTGTCACATATACATTGTTGATAGCTAGTTGTTCCATCCATGATTATGGTGTCTAACATATTTTATAAACTATTAAATAGTATATCATGTATGAATGTAGTTTTAAGTTATATTTGAGAGGGCTCAAAACTTTTTAAAGATACACAGTGATAATGTTTTAACTTTTATACTTATACCCATACCCCTGTATTCAATGATTTGTAGTTTGTATTCTTAAATGAAGCTCATAAAGGGTTTTGAAAAAAGTTAAAAATGAGCCTGTACACTGAAACAGTAAAATATCTAGTTATTTCTGAAGAATGAAATACCAAAATGTGAAAGGAAGCTATGAAGCCATGAAGAAGAACTAATTTCAAAGAATTTATTTTCTTGAACTTATAGTGTCAGAGGTAATATTATAGTCCATCTTCAAGATTCTATTCCATTATAATCCCATGGAAAGAATGTATTATTTCAGAAATAGGGGAAAAAATAAAGTTCTAGTATACTGGCATCTGAATCATAACCCCCCCTCCCCTGAGCTGCTTGAGTGATTAAGCCATTGTAGGGAATTAGAAAGCAGGATATAAGTTGGAATTCTCAATTTGCTTCTATAAAATTAATAACAAAATGCAAAGGCCAAATAAAGCTTTGTTTATTGTAGCATGTAGATGTCCATGGTACAAAGAAATGCATACTGTGGCCATAATTTCCCTCTACAGCTATTCCTTTTCTTTAAGATGGTAATTATATGCTACAGTAGCAGGGCTAAGTCCATAGGCAAAAGATGGGCAGCCTCAAGAAATTTTCCCAGAAGTCCTCTGGGTCTAGCTTCTCCTCTGCCTTGGTGTAGCAGCTTAGTAGTTACTGGTGCTACCACTATCTTAAGGGGAGCATGTCACCTGGTATTCTCCTACTGACCCTGCTGTATGAGAGAGAAGGTTCTCAAACCCTGTGAGACTTCCTGGCAGCACAGAAGAAAAATGACAAAAAGGAAATAAATTCTCTCATGCCACTTCCTGGACCTCTTGTATTGAGGCATATGTAGAAAGTAAGGAAGATGCCCTTGATGGAAATATGCAAGAACTCTTACCTGGCAAAAGCAGCTGAAACATTTCTTAAATCCAGAACAATATTCGGAAGTGGCTCAGGCAAACACTTCCCTAATTCCCTGAACGAGGAGGAGGAGGAGGAAGACAATCAGACTTGCAAGATTCTTTATTATAATATCCAATCTCAATAAAAGTAGTTTTAGCCTTTCTGTGGGATTGATTTCTTGGTTTGGTCTACCTAGTGGAGCTGATACATATGACTAAAGAAATCAGCTCCTCCTTCCTTTCCTCCTTTGTGGGCAGACAGGCCAATCTCACAATTGACAAACAAAATCAGGTTTTATTAAAAAATAAATAAAATGTAAACATTTCTTTTTAGCTTTAAGGACTCACATGTAAAACATTCAATGGCAAGGTTGATAAAAATATAGAGCTGACCAAAATATAGGCCGTATCTAAAACAAGCCTCCAAGAGAAAAATATACAGGATATTGTATGGCTCTAAACAGATCTTAAGATGTTATTGATTTCTTCTAGTACAGAAACAACTTGGATGTAGAGAGGTACCAATCTGCATGAAGCATACAAGGACTGAACCTATACAAACAGTAATCACCAGAGGCAATAAATTAGACTTAAAAAAAAAAATCAAATTAAAAGTAACGTCTCAATTGTTCTGGATTCACTTCCATATAAATGAAAGATGCCCCTTTTCTCTTCTCAGCCTCCATTCCCAACTGGTGCCTATACTTTAAAAGGACAAACTGTTTTTCTCTCTAGCAGAAAGGGAAGGGTTGGGTAATATGACTCTGTACATGGTGCAGAGCGTGCATCTCTCCTTTATGCAGACATAGATTCCATGTCCAATGTGGACTGAAATCAAGCACATCAGACTGTCAGTGAATGTGGGGTGAGAGCCTGGTAATAAACCATATGTATACCAAGTAAATGTGTGACCACTGAATAGTATGCACAAAATGTATGCACTTATCACAGATCTAAAAATGCCAACTCATAATTCACTTGTATATTAGAATTTTCAAGAAACATTGGAAGGTGCGTTGGGCAGAGGGCAAGACCAGCCCTATTATTAGGAGGAGCGATGCAGCTATGCTCTTTAGCGGCTGCAGGAGATCAATCACTGAGTGTTCTCATATCTTGGAAAACAGAGCTATGTGTCGCATAACTTAAACATAGTTTGCCAATTCTTCCCAGCTCAGATGGAAGATCCTATTCTATTGCCAAATACTGAAATGATTAAACTGCTAATACCATTGGCTTTTGTACATGGAATGGAGGATCAAATGTCTTGCTATTTTTCTCAAGTAGCTAAATGTATCAGGACAGCCTTTGCCTTCCCTGAGATACCATCCTCTTGTGATATAGGGAAGCATCCCCTTGCCTACCTTCTGGGATGAAACAATAATACAACCAGTTGCTGAGCAGGATGGAAAGACTTGGAGGTAATAAACTGTGAGTCCCAGACTCAGCCATTCCTCAACCAACAGGTAGTGTTGAGAATTGCTATCATACTCTGGAAAACAGACTTTAAATGACCTTTAAATTGACCATATAGACAAATAGCAGTTCAGAAGTCAACTCTTTCAAGTCCCAGGCACAACTGTGAAATAATCCAGAAACTACCTCACTCTCACCCAAATATCACCGTAAATATCACAAATTTTCATATAAGAATATCAGACTCTCATACAAGATTTCATCTATTCTTTTTACAATTTTTTAAAAACTTCAGTTTAATTTTGGAAATTTGTGGCTACCGTTTGGGGGCTGGTGCTTTGGTTGCAACTGTCCCCAGCCCCTGCTCATTGGTGTCATCCTGATTTGTGAGTATGGCAATCGTATCGGCAAATTCACTGCTTTTTCTCATCTAGCTTCGCTGTTGTGCTCTTTTAGGCAATAGGGAAAGCATCCACTAATCGAGTCACTGAAGAAGAAATGGGATGGATCTGATTTCAGGACATCACTGGGTTTCTCAAGGCTCTTTCGTCTGCCTGTCTTCCCACTTTTGGGCAGCTCCCAGTTTAAAATAATGTAAAGTAAACATATGGAAAGACAATAGAACATAAGCACTTCCAGAGAGGATGGAGGTACACACTGCTGGGATTGTGTAATTAGCTAGGGTCTGTAATTAGCTAAAATTGACTAGCCCCTGGGCAATCATTCTCCTACTTCAGGGAAAGGAAGTAACTGAAACTGACAAACATAGGGAAAGAGGCAAATAAGCTACACAAGCCCTCTCATTTATTTTCTGGATGCTGGAATGAGGAAAAAGGGGGCTGCTGAAACTTATATTTCAGAGTAGTGTTAAATGGAACAAACACACCCCCTCATCTTCCCCAAACAGAAATAGCAAAATCTGGAACCTGGACTTGGTGCTGAAAGTGGCAAGGTGAGTATGAAAGGAACTCAAGAAATAAAGTGCTAACAGAGAAGACAAATGCAGTGAGAGAGAAATGATTGTGATGAAGGCTGACTGCTGATCAGAGAGGGCGGTAATGCCCTCACCTCAAAACTCTCACAAAAGGCCTCCAATCACACCTTCAACAGGCAGCTACCTTACCCCCATAATGAATGGCAAAGGATTACATATTTTACAAACTTTGCACCTTTAGTGGGATTGTGTCAGCTTCACAGAAAAAGTAATACTTCAAAAATGGTACACCATGACAACTTAAGGCTGTTTCACTCATACGCTGTGGCTGAGATGAATACTGTGTGCCCAAAAGGGAAGACTACTGTCACTGATACCACCATAAAACTGAAATAGTGGCAGGGTTCTTTGCTGTTCCTAAACTTGGCAAAACCAATGCAAAGATTATCACTTTTTTAAAATACACACACACACACACACACACACACACAGAGTAGTTAAAATCTACCTAATTAAAATCTACATTCATGGGCACAGCATCTCTCTGTCTTTCACTATAATGCTGATTATTTTCTCTTGCCATGTAAAAATACAAAGCAAGTTTGAAGGAAATGTAATTTATTCTGTAACTGAAAACATAGCAAAATGATTGCATCAACTCCAAAAGCTCGAACTGACACAGGAACTGGAGTTTCTTTATCAGCAGCTATTCTAGTGGTTTGAGAAAAACACCCCTGACTCATCTGTTCCTATTAAATAAATGTTCTCAATGTCAATTAAATATATTCAGCAGAATATCAGAACATGCTAGACTGAATTAATGTCTGACAATTCCATAAATTACACCAAACTTGGGGGAAAAAAAGAAAAAAATCTTTCTCATGTGGACACTTTATATATTTCTTTATAATGATGACTTTATATTGATTTAAAGTAGTTATGAATATAAACTATTTTTAACATAAATGAAAGGAAGATTGGAAAAGCAAAACATTTGTGAACTAGTTAGCTACCAAATTCTGGTACCTTACAGAAACTGCCTGAAATGTTCTCAAGAATGAGTTACTTTTAAAAATTGTTTATAAAAATGGACAGGAAGGAGCACTGGGTTGCTTTGGGCAACCGTTGGTGACCTTATGCCCTCCAATGGTGCTAAGTGCAACTCGCAGAATTTTCAGCTAGGAATTTTGGAAGCTATAAATTTGGGAGCTAGAATGTGGAAGGTCCCACAATGGAGAAGAGTGGTTTTGAAAAATCCTGACCAAGGTACTGGAGAATCACCTGCAACAAGCTAGATAGTGAGTTTCAGAAATACTTCCCAACATCGTTTAAATTTGGTCTTGTGTCTTCTGCTCAGGTTATGGAGACAAACTGAACAGAGAAAGTAGCCACCACAAATGTATTCTAAGATATTTCAGAACTACCTGTGGTTACTCAGCACCAGGAAAAGCACTGTCCTTTTTCAATTATTGTGGAACTTTCCGTTATTATTTCTCATGCTTCAGTGAGCCTCAGCTCAAATTAAGCCTGGCATCTGTGCTCATGTTGATCATTTCAAAGCCCAATATATTTTTTAGCTTCACTTTAACTCTGGCAGAACAGAAATTCATTTTCCACCCCACCGTGAGGTCTCTTCTAATCTTCCATTTCAGCTCTAAAGAATTATCAGAAAAGATCTCATCAGTTTTGGCATCATTTTGTTCATACAAT
The DNA here is from genome assembly GCA_030867105.1 of Liasis olivaceus. Classification (NCBI taxonomy): domain Eukaryota; kingdom Metazoa; phylum Chordata; class Lepidosauria; order Squamata; family Pythonidae; genus Liasis; species Liasis olivaceus. Next base: position 27,502,779 of record CM061354.1, read on the forward strand.
TCTTTAGATTCTCATTTTTCACTGTTCTGTCCTTGACATCTTTATGCTATTGGTGCTTCTAGGTAAGGCTTTTAATGTGCAATCACCTTCTCTTATTTGTGGATTTTTACAATGAACCCAAATAACACTGTATTCAATTAACCTTCCTGTGCCCTCTCCTCACTTCTTCCATTTTTTTTTTCTAAACCCAGAAAATCCACAAAGGAGAAAAAGTTAAGTTTCACAATGTCATTTGACTGGCATAGCCAGGAAACACTCTGTGACCAATATCTAGGCCAGCAACATTGTACCTTACAAAGAAATTGCACAAGATGACTGATAACCAAAATGGCCCCTTCCAACTCTATATTTTAGTCTGAGATCTGTAACTTTTCCTTCCATGTTCCATTTCTCAGTTGTCCTTCCTGTTGTTTTCCTAACAATGTATCTTTGGATACGGGGATGGAGTTCACACACTATGTCAAGCTTAGTGTAGTTTGCTTGGTTTGAGCTTAGTAGGTTATATAAAGCCCATCATGCTCATTTTATGGCTTACTCTCATACCAACCAATTATGATCCATGGTTAAAAAAACCCATGCCTTTGTATGAAGTGTGAAAAGAGTGTTCAAGTGATCACACCACCTTTTATTCAGAATCCAGATCGTTGTATAGATCCCTGCTTAGTACAGACTGACATTCAAAATCAATAGACTGGAGTGGGTGGGTATGTGTGCTCAATTACAACTCCCTAGCCAAAAAACCCACCTCTTTTTATTTTAATTTTAAACATTTATATTCTACAGTTTATATTTTAAAAACCTATATTCCACCATTTCTAGCTGGCTACTTTGTTAGTCACTACATGACTGAAATTGGGGCAATCAGAAATATTCAGATTTGTTGGTAACAGATCCACCTGTTCTTTTCCATTGTTACTGCTTTTTTCCCTTCCTCACAAGATATGGGACACCAGCATCAAGGCACTGAGAATTCCAGTTCTAATTACTAGAACCTAAAATCTGAACGGTTCTCTTCCACAAATATTTAAAGGCGGGGGGGGGGGGCGGGGACAAATTATACTGTGTAATCTGTTGTTTGTTAAGACCAGGTCTTAAAAAACAGCCATCCTACAGGACAAATGGAGGTGCATCTCAGCTGTAAAAAAACATGCAAAGAAGCTTTGATTTGGAACAACAGGGATCCAAAGGAGGAACCTGAGCACTGTTAAAACAGACACGCCCAACTGCACAGGAAAGGCAGGAGAAACTTTGATGCCAGAAGTGAATCAGGACATTGCAGAAAAGGACTGAAAATCCCAATAAGCATTAGTAACACCCAATTATTGAATTACATAAAGACCAACAAACAACAGTTTAGGAATTCCTGCGTGCCATCTGCGCCCCTCCAACACAATTCCCAAGAATTTCTTCTCCCATCAACTACGCAAGGACCCTTCTTCCCTAGAAATGGCTAAAATTATTCTCTCCTGGCTTTAAAATCTGCTTTCGAGGGACTAACTGCATTTCAGCGAGTCATTCGACGGCTGCCCACGACTCCTGACGGTTGGCCACGATGGTTCCCGTGGACCGAGGGCGGCCGGTCTGCCCGGTAGCCTGATGCGAAGAAGGGGAACCCGGGGCCCGCTACGGATCTCTCCTTCCGAAGAGAGGCGCTCGCCCACCTCCCCGCCCAGGCAGGCTCTAGGCTTACACATTGCCCACCGCTGGCGAGGGCGGGTAGTAGCCGTACGTTTCCCGCTGGGTTTTCACCGCCTGGTGCTGGGGAGGCTCCAGCCCGCCATTGACCCCCCTCCACCCTCGACGTGCTCGGGGCTGCTGCGAGGGCGGCGGCAGCGGGGGCTCTTCTTCGGAGGTCCCTTCCTCCTCCTCCTCCTCCTCCTCCTCTTCCTCCTCCTCGTCCTCGTCCTGCTGCTGCTGGGTGAAGGTCACGCTTCCCCGCTCCTTAATTCTTCTGCCCGAGCCGGACATGCCGCGGCGGCGCTTTGGCTTCCGCCCGGTGGGCACCGGCCGCCCCTCGGCTTCGCTGTCGCTAGCCGCCGAGGTGCAACAGAGAAGCAGAAGGCGCTGTGGGCGCGGGGGCGGCCGGCCGGCCGGCCGTTGGCGAAGCTGCCAATGCTTCTCCCGGCCGCCTTCGACCCCAGGCGGCGCTGCTAGTCCGAGAGGGAGTCCGACCGGGGACCGCGGAAGAAAAGGAACCCGAAAGGTGGAAAGAAGGCTTTGCTGCTACCGCCGCGCCTTTCCTTGCTCCCTTCCACCGTCTCGTGCCGGGGCTGAGCTGAGGGGCGGAAGACGAAGGAGCGCGTCCGCCATCTGAGCACAGCAATCCGTCAGCAGCCACAGGAAGAGGAGCGGGACTTCTTCATCCCTCCGAGCGGCACGGACGCACGAAGGCGAGCAAGCGCGGCGCCGGGCAGTTAGAGAGCCGGCGGGCGCCGCTAGAAAAAGGAACTCCGGCCGCGGTGCAACTTGGCTCCTGCGTGCAAATGCTCTCCGAGCAGCGCGCTTACGGTGCTGTAGCCTTTAAGGCGTGCATTTGCCAATGGCATCAGCTCACCCACGTGTACTACTTTTAAAGAGGCGAGCATCCCATCCAGTGTGAGACATGATATCACCTGCCTGTCAGCGGTGCCCTTCTGCCTTTTCCCTCGGGCAAACAGGCCGGTCCCTATGCAAATCAGCAAAGGCAGCTTCAATCCATCACGAGAAAGAGCCCATTCAGCATCCTCCCAGCTCCGCGGTTGACTTTAAAGTAACCGTCCTTGAATGAAGGAGGAACTTCAGTGTGCAACAACCCATCGAGAATCTCAGTTCTGTCTCCTTTATCTTACTGTAGGCGGTGCAGCAGTTGTAAGATGCTGAAGGACAAAACGAACGGTGCTTTGCGTTTTGCCCTTGTATACTGCTACTCCGCTGTCGTCCTGTGTGGTTGAGGAGCACTAGCTCATCACCAATGGGACTCCATCAGCTCATGCATCATTTTCTGCATGTGAAATGGGGAAAGCACTATTTTATCCTTCACCATGAACTGCTAAATGCCTTGGGCCAGTCTTGTGTGCCATGAATTAAAAAACAGCTTTTTTTTAAAAAAACCACTCTAATGAACTCCATGCAGCACTCTGAACCTTAAGCTGTCCAACCAACTCAGCCCATATGGTTATTTTATGGTTCAGTGCATCATGTGAACCCAGAGAAGTGGGTTCATTGAATAAACCATCCAGTTAACTGAGGATAAGCATGTCATACGAATACAGCCAGTATGTATTAAGTAATCTACTGATCCAGTGTTGTGTTATCATTAACATCACTTAATGAATGATCGTTACAATGATGCATATTAAGCTTTACCATACCACTACATTTGATTGGTCTGTGGTGTTATTGTTGCTTCCCAAATGTTTGTTTAAATACCTACCAAGTAAAAACTCACAATCTGTGCATCTGATGAAGTGTTCTCAGGTCCATTAAGTCTGTACTATAATGATGTATTAGCCTTTAATGGGCCATTAGTCTAATTATATCAAGTATAATTATTATAGTAATAAATAATAATTATAAATATTTCAAAGAGATCATGATTAATTTAAATATGGTTCATTAAACAGAATATTGGTTGTTCTCAAATCTAGCGACTTGACTTACTTAAAACTTTCTTGAGGCTCTTGGATTTTATTTGTATGTACATGCACGCAATGTGAGATAGAAAATATAAGCCATTTTAAACTAAGAATACAAATTAAAGAGGAGTAGTTTTCAGTTTTATTTACAGAAGCTTTGGGAATATTTACATGTAACATGTTATATATGCACAGAATTAAAATAAATTTTCAGATATTATAAATATTTTATTTAATCAATTTTATATTTGTCAATCTGTAGTTTTGTCCTAACATAATGTGTAATCTTGGTTTTTCCTATAAACCTATTTCATGGTCTTAATAAGAATACAAGTTTTAACTGCGTTATAATTAATTGTTAAGTTAATTAGATGGAAAACATTCTTGATACAGTGCTGATCGTTCTCATTTGAAAATCTTATTATGCTGCATCATAAAGCTATGAATAAAAATCCTTATAAATGTAAGATTAGTGTAATGTTATCATACTTTATTCCCTACTTTGCATTATTAAAATGTGTTTCATTGAATTCTCAGTACTGCAATTCTACTAAACATAACAGAGGGTTGATTAAAAGTGAATCATGGGCTTGCTGAAACCTCTGTTGATTTAAATTGAATGTTATATATTTGTATGTGAACACAGGACCTATAATTAATATACTTGAAATGTATTGCCTCTTTCCTTGAAACAGATATGATCTCTGCCAAGTTGCCATCAGCAGCAAGTGCTATATGATGTAATCCAGAGGGGACTTTGAGGTAGAGATCCAGATCTCATTAAACAAAATGAGAAAGGGCTGGCTTACATAATTTTTAATGAATGAAGTACTTGAAAGAGGAGGCCTATAAGACCAGTAAATACAGTGGTACCTCGAGTTACGAACTTAATCCGTTCCGTGACTCTGGTCGCAACTCGAGTTGGTTGCAACTCGAGGTAAATTTTCCCATAAGGTTCAATGTAAATACGGTTAATCCATTCCACCCTCTGAATTTGGTCGCACCACGAGGCAAATTTCCCCATAAGGTTCAATGTAAATACGGCTAATCCACCCTCCGAATTTGGTCGCACCACGAGGCAAATTTCCCCATAAGGTTCAAGCCTACTCTGCATTTTCTTTGGAGCCATGCTGACAAGCACACCAAACACCTTCCAAACGCCACAAAACACACCACAAGCCTCACTGAACATCTCCTTGCTACCGCGATCTCGCCCACAGGAAGCTGCGACCGCGTGGCAGCAGGGCAAATGGCCGCGGATCCGGTTCGTAGCTCGAGGCAGAGTTCGCCTGTCGAGGTAAATTTTTGGGGCCGGAGCTGGTCATATCTCGAAAAATTCGTAAGGAGGGGCGTTCGTAACCCGAGGTACCACTGTACAGAGACTTAAATTGACTAATTTCACTGCAGGGAGCTCCACTGACAACAGTACTCCAAGGAAGCAATGGATTTGACTGCTGCAACTAAGTTCTAGCTTCACTTGGGTTGCAACAGAGTTTGTAACACACAACAGAAGGCACAGACTGAATTGTCACAGGCTGTATTCCTTTGCCATTAAGCTCCAGTCCTAATATTTCCTCATTTAAACTCAGGTGTATGAAAACCTCTCATGTAAGGGTCACATTCATCTGAAGGAGACAGCTCTGTCATGAAATATTATGCCTTAATAAAATTTCATCAGCTTTAAAGTGCTATAAGAACCTGTTTTTGGTGCAATAGGCTAACATGGCAGTCCCTCTGGAAATCATTTTCCCATAGGCAATTTTTTTTCTCACTGACAACAGTTATTTTTAGTAAGTAATTACACAAGGAATCTTTGGGCATCAAGATTTAATTTCCTTCTTGCACTGAGTTCAGAGTATTATACTTATTTCCTGGATACAGCGATTCCTTTTTCTTTTTTCAAACAAGTTCCAAAAGAGACTTTTGGTTTTGCATGGAAAAGCCAAGGATCCACTTCCTGAGATGGAAATGCATACGTTTTCTAAGAGGAGAAAATAATGAGCATACAGTTACATAAATATTTGTAATATGAAGATGAATTAAAGCAAATTAATAGGCTATTTGTTGAAATCTGATGGCATGCCTCAAAAATAATGTCAAAATATTTTCCTGGAAACCCTGCATTTTAAGAACTAGTTCTTAGAACTGTCCGGAATTTCAAAATTCAAGAGATCCAACTGAAAGTAAATCATATAGTATATTCATAAATAGTATAATTATTGGTGTAATCTATGTTAAATATAACCATAATTTGGTCCTGTTTCAGCTGTTCTACAGCATATCCTTGACTATAGAATTTTGTTGCTCTCATTCTGCTAGTCTATCTGTCATGGAGTCATCATTCCATTGGCAAAACAGTTTTACAGTAGTTAGTAGTTCTTCAAATTAGGACTGAGTGCTTAGCTATTTTAAACTCTGACAGCAGGTTATACATTGATCTTATCCAGCCACCCAGAAAATAACCTAAGAATAAGTGCTAGGAAAGTATTATGGAAGTCTCTGTAAAAGTTATAAAAGAGAAGGATGTTAGTCAATGACTCAACAGCATCCATGCTGCAAGATGTAGAAGGAATAGGGAATGGCCTTGAGGGACAGAGGAAGAAATGCTGCCAAGGTAATAGATAAAAGAAACTTGAGTCTGGGGCAGCAATATAACATGTAAGTCTCAGACAAGCCTCTTCCTAGGGGTTTGGATAGGGAACAACAGGCTTTGGCTCAACCCTGGCAAGATTGAGTGGCTTTGGGTTTTGGGACCACCTAAATCTAAGAATTTACCATCTTTGATTCTGGATGGGGTTGCGCTTCCCCCAGACAGTTCCAGTGCGCAACCTGGGGGTCCTTCTGGACTCACGACTCCTGTTCAAAGAGCAAGTGACAGTCATGGCTAGGAGGGCCTTTGTACAGCTTTGAGTTGTGCACTGGTTGCACCCATTCCTGGATGAAGAGGCTCTACACACAAGTACTCATGCCTCCCATATGGATTACTGTAATGCGCTCTACATGAGGCTGCCTTTAAAGAGTATTCAGAAGCTTTAGTTGGTGCAAAATGCAGTGGTGCGGGCAGTTATGTGCGCACCTAGATCTGCACATGCTACACCTGTGCTCCGTGAACTGCATTAGTTACTGATTTGCTTCCAGGTCCAGTTCAAGATGTTGGTGAGAACTTATAAAGCCCTACATGGCATGGGCCCAGGTTATTTGAGGGACTATCTCTCCCCAGTGACATATACCTGTCCCATCAGGTCTAGCAGAAAAGGCTTATTGCAGGTTCTGTCCACTAGATAGTGCCATCTGAAAGGGCCCAAGAGGAAGACCTTTTTTGCTGCTACACCGACCCTATGGAAAATCATTCCTCCTGAGGTCAGGCTGCCCCTGACCCTGATAGCCTTCTGGAAGACCTGGCTTTGCCATCTGGCCTGGGGATCACAGAGTGGTGTGAAGCCCATAAAATGGTTACGCTGTTCTGGCTTGGCTGTGTGCTCCTGGGAATGGCACTGTATGGCTTTTAATTGTTTAATTATTTTAACATTTGTATTGTCTGTATGGTTGTTTTATTGTTTGATTTTTTGGTATTGTTTATGTTTAATTGTAAGATGTATGAGATGGGTGGTAATATAAATTGAATAAATAAATAAAGGGACAGAGGGAGAGCACGCATTCAGACTTGCTATTATAACTTTACAATAAAAGTAGTATTGGCCTAGCATTAATTCCTAAAGAAGGGCAAGATCCGACTTTACCAAAAAATTATCAACCAATATCATTACTGAATAATGATTATACAATTTTTAAGATGATTCTAGCTGAAAGGATGAAAAGTGTCCTGCAAGACTTTATACATAAAGATCAGTGTGGCTTTTTACCTAACAGACAATGAAGAGATAATATTAGAAATATTCTTAATATATTAGAATATTTGGAACATCATAATGAAAACAAGCCACACTGATATTTCTCTATGTGGAGAAAGCATCTGATAATTTGAACTGGACTTCTCTGTTTAAAATTTTGGAAGATATGGAATTTGGTGAAATTTTTATTAAATGGGTAAAATTGTTACATACTTCACAAATGGCACAAATTATAGTTAATGGTGAATTGACAAAACCCTGTGAAATACAGAAAGGAACAAGGCAAGGAGTCTTCTTTCACTGCTGTTATTAATTCTGACTCTTGAAGTTTTGGATAGAGATATAAGACAAGATGAGAGAATAGACGGGATGAAGGTTAAAAAAGAAGTATACAGACTAAGGGCATTTGAGGACAACTTGGTTTTAATTTTGGAAAATCCTATGGAAGGAATAGACATACTGCAGAGAAATTAAAGGAATTTGATGTGTTAGCTGGATTTAAAATTAATAATGAGAAAACAAAGATGTTAACAAAAAATATGGAGATGGAAGAGCAAAAAGAACTGATGGTAACAACTGGTTTTCAGATTGAGAAAAGTAAAATATCTTGACATTATTATGACAAATATGAATTGTATGTTATTTCAAAAAAGTTATGTCAAAGTATGGAGTGAAATTAAGAAAGATTTGTTAAGATGGGAAAAGTTACCATTGTTTGGAAGAATTTCTGTGGTAAAGATGAATAAACTACCTAGAATGATGTTTTTATTTCAAACAATGCCTGTTTTGAAAAATGATGCACCTTCTAAGCAATGGCAAAAAGATATATCCAGACTTATATGGAAGGGTAAAAAACCAAGGATTAAATATAAAATTCTCCAGGATACAAAAGAAAGAGGAGGATTAGGATTGCTTGATTTTAAATTGTATTTTGTAGCCTGCTGTTTAGTTTGGATGGAAGAGTGGGTGCTGTTGAGAAATAAGAGAATGTTAGAATTAGAAGCGCATATCCTGAGGTTTGGATGGCATGGATTTTTATGGTACAATAAAGTTAAAGTTAATGTAGATTTTAAAAACCATTATGTTAGAAGTGCCATATTAAGAATATGGAATAGATATAAATTAAGGCTGTGTCTGAAAATACCTTTATTGGTTTCAGCACAAGAAGCATATTATAGAAAAGAAACAATGGGCAAAATACTTGGTGGACGTCCAAAAAAGCTAGAAGATTTTGGGTTCAAATGCATATGCTGATTCAGAGGATTTTAAAGATTAATATATGTACAACTGAAACCAGAATTTTTCCTCTTGGGACTGATGGATAAACAGTTGGAAAAAAGTCATGGAACTTTGTTTTTATATGATAACCACAGCGAGATTATTGTATGCACAAAGATGGAAAGAATTGACAATACCTATAACGAAGGAATGGTTGGTGAAGATGACAGAACTTGCTGAGATGCCCAAATTGAGCTGTCTGATTAGACAAAAGATAATATCTATGCTTATTGGTGACTAGAAACTCCTTGTGGGCTTTTTGCGTAAAACAGAAAAAAATGAACTTATGATCTATGGTTCTGATGATTAGATAAAATAGATTATAGAAAGAAGAGAGTCACAGTATAACTTCAGAGAAAGAGGTAAATCTACAATTCTACTTATAACTTCTGTAAAGAAGATCGGAAGCCACCTCTTTATATCTTTTTTCTTCTACCTTTTTTTCTTTTTTTCCCTTTTGCACTTTAGCTTTCTCTTTTATTTCTTCCTTTCTCTTTTTTTCCCTTCTTACTCTATTTTAGTTGTATTAATTTTTTACTCTTGTTTTTAAAATATTCAATAAAATTATATTTTAAAAAAAGATAGTGAGATGTCAAATCGCATTAGAAAGTGCAGTGGTATTTGTGATCCATAAGTTGCTAAAGGTATCTATCAGGTTTAAAATGTTTCTTAGCTTTACCAGCTCAACCCTTACAAAAATTCTTTAAGTCCACCTTGATTTTAAGAATCCTTTGCTTAAGATTTGCCATGGCCTGCTCTTAACTTAATACTTGAGGAGTAATTCTTGAAAACAATACCCATAATGTTGCCTTGTTCCAAGGAAGATCAATAGCTGGTGGCCAGAGTTACGGTTTAAGCCTCATGGTACAAAATTGGCTTTAAGCCAATGAATGAAAAGTGTTTGCCCAACTTCTGGTCTGTACTTCATTCAGCACTACTTCTATGTGGAATACTGCATTAGGAATGCACTATGCAACTGCAGGAAAAAATATGGTGATGGTTAGGGAAAGCAAATATCCCCCTCTTAATTACCTACCCAGAGAAAATAAAACTGTTGGCTCAGCCATAAAACATTTAGATGCAAGAATATTGATAAAACTATAAAAGGATACTCGGAAATGAAAACAGCTTGGGGAAGCAAGGCTGCTAGGAGATAACATTTAAATAACACATTTAAAAAGTAATAAACTCAAAGAATTCAGCCTTTGTTTATTGTCTTTGCAGTACCACTCTCATTACTTCTGTTAGAAGGAAATCTTACCAGGGTCATTTCCGGGCCGGGAATAAAATACGCAAGCAGTTGCTCGAATCAGAGATGAGGTTTATTTCTGAGAGCACAACGTCTAGAGTCAGCCCTCATAGGCGGCCACACTGAGTCTTCCCCGGAAGCCCTTTATATAGAGAAACCTTGCTTTTGTTCCTCGAGAGTGCATGAAAGCGCACCTTTTAGGAGATCTGAGAAAGTGCACTTAGTTGGTGTTCTGAGAGGGAGCAGTCTGCAGTCAGACACCCTGCCGAGTCAGAGTTTCTGCTTGTTTAGCATTGCTGATTGAAACGGTAGCCTTTCAGGGAAAGGATCTTTTCTTATTTAAGCTAGGAGACCTCAGCTAAGCTCAGCCTGGAAGGAATATTCACCCGATTAGATTGGTGTTTCCCGCTGCATTTTAATCTTTGTGGGGAGCCCATTCTAATTGTAATTTTTAAACTTTTGTCCTGATTATGGTGGGAAGACTATGGTGGGAGGACTTGATTTCCTTCCCACACTTCATTGTTATTGCCCCACTAAACTATACTGTGTTGCAATATCCAATCAAATACCTGCTGCTATATCAAATCATTCTAATGTGTACAACTTTAAATAGAGGGGTTGCATTCCCACCCACTTTTAGATTTGATTCTGCTGTCTCCAGTAACTGTAATAAACAATTTGTGCTTCCGTGGAATTGTGTGCTAATCTTCAATTTAAAGAAACTCTTGGAGAAATTTGTGAGAGAGTTTTCTCCTACACAACTGAATCAGTGTCCTTAGAATTTGGATTGAACCATGTTACATTTAGCAAAACTGAAACATTGGTTTAGCTAAAGGAGTTATATCAGTGCCTTGACCTCAGTTTTAGAGCTGCTGGAAGGTGTTTTGCAGCTCTAGAGTAGAACAAGTGATAGCCACATAAATCATTTGAGTATTTAGTGAAATGTGAGCATTTCATGTCCATGTAGGTGGAAATACAGAACCAAAATCTTTGAAGCATGCATGTCATGTGCTCAGCACTACCGATGTACTGCCTATAGAATTGCAATCAAAAAACAAAAATCTAACATGAAAGATTAAGGAATGGGGAAGAAGAAGTTTTATTTATTTTTATTTTTGCTGAGTATTGTTATTCATGATTATATTGATGTTTTTATCTCTGTTTGCTGCCCAGAATCACTTGGGTAGCTATATAAATGAAATAAATAAATATAATGGGAAAAAGCAACCCTGGTATCAGATGACCTATGAAACCCAGCAGATATTAACTGACCAAGTCATGAAGTTAGTTTTAAAAGAACAGCAGGCCTTCTTTTTGTTCTCTTTCTGATGACATTAGCAGTGACAGCTGTTTCCTTCAGCAGAATGGGTAGAGTTTCATATTAATTGACGTTTAGTTTATAATATGCACTGAAATGTGTTCATTTCTACATTTTTACATGGAAAAAATATAAGTAAGTCCAAGTAATAATTCAGTGGTTCTCATGTCTAAGCAGATATATGTACAGGATAACAGTACGTGGATAATGTATTAAGAAACAATACCTTATTGTGTAATGTTTTTAAAAAATATAAGGCTGATTACTCCATAGGTACCAGGAATGCACCCAGCCATCCATTGCCCATTTAATATTGTCTGACAATATTTGTCTCCTTTAGAAGTTGTTACATGAATGGACACAATTCTGGCCAATCAATATGATTTTACTCTCTGCACACGAAATGCAGCTTGATAACACAGAATCCAAGCAGCAGTCCTTCACATGTAAAACTCTTCAATGGAGTTGAAGTGGCCTAACAATTATATGGAAAAAAGAAGGAAACAGTAGAATAAGTAGGTACACTCCCAACCTATGTTTTGTTTGACTCAAGTACTGGAAAGATGCATGATTAGCTAACAAACATGCCTCCCTCCTGTTTCGACCATTTGTATTCTTCTCATGCAGCTTTTAAAAGATGTGTCTTCTGACTTATGAAAGTAATTTGAACCCCTTGAGAATATTCCATAAATCTGGTATGAAATTATCATGTTTATAAATCTACCCTGAGTCTTCTGATATAAAAAAGGGCTTCAGTGCAGTGGTACAATAAGGTGCAATATTCATAAGGCAATACAAGACCAAGATAATATGTGGAATCTTTATTAGTTCCAGGCATTTTAGCATTTGTATGGATTTGTTTCTAAAAGGCCAAGCTAAAGCCTGGATGCACAGAGAACAAAGTCTTAAGTAAGCACAATTTGTGACATTGCCCAACTTCATTGCAGAGCATCACCCAGTACTGCTGCTGGGTATGAACCTTAACTTCCAGTTTCCTGGCTTAACAATAGTCTTTAATATGTGATATGACTATTCTTTCCCCCAAGTCCTGCTGTGCTAAATCATTGTGGCAGGAAGTGCTCCTGGGAGGACTGAGCAAAGAACGCTGGGAGCATATATGCCAAGGATATATCATCCAAGATATAAAGGTCATTCCAGCTAAAGCAAGCAGGCAGCAGCAATGTAAGAAGATGCTGGAGGCAGATGATCACTTTAGTGATAACAGGAAAGGCATCATTTTAGGCTGCATGGGAGAAGGCAATGGTTAACCACTCCTGTATTTTACCAAGAAAACCACATGGGTAGACAAGATAAAGTGATTGACTATATAGTGCAGGATGATGAGTCATCATGAGCAGGATGCTGAGGATCTTTCATTGTATTAATGGTGTTTATGATGTACCTAGATTACAATCTTCAGGACCTCTAGTTGCTTTTGTTGCCACGCAGAATTAAAAAATCTGAAACCTCAAAGAGAGAATTACAGTGGGAACTTGTTATATAATAAGAATAAACTTAGAAAAGCTCACCATGAAAGATGAAATGAATTGACTACACACCGGCATCTTAGCTATCAGCTAATTGAAATGGGCTGGAATTGGACACTTCCAGTTGGAAGATCATACTACTCAGAACATGAAAAACAAAGAAGGAATGGCATGACTTTCATAGTCAGAAAGGAAATAGTTTGGACAATATTTGGGTACGATGCAGTCAGTGACCAAATAATATCAATTATATTTCAATTATATTCTTTAATATGAAGATTTTCCAAGTTTAGGTTCTAACTACTGCTGCAGAAGAAGATGAGGTTGATGAGTCTTATGGTCAAGTTCAGTTGAAAATGGACAGAAGATGTAAGCAAGATGTGCTACTTATGATTGGAGACTAGAATGCCAAAGTTGGAAACATTAAAGAGGAAAATGTAGTTGGATAATATGGCTTAGGAAACCAAAATGAAGCAGGAGACAGGCTTATCAATTTCTGCCAATTCACTGATTTCTTCATTGCTAACTCAGTCTTCAAACAACCAAAATGATGGCAATATACATGGACACCATCAGATGGAGTACCCAGAAATCAAATTGACTTTATTAGAACAAGAAGATGAACAAGCTTAGATATAACAGCAAAGATGTGGCCAGGGGTTAACTATGGAATGGATCATGAACTGCTTATGTGCAAGTTCCAAGTTAAAGTGGAAGAAGAAAACAAACTAGTTTCCTCAATATGATCTTGAGCATGTAGCCTCAAGCAGAACATCAAGAATCACTTTGAAGTCCTGAACCTCACTGATAGGGAACCAGAGGAACTGTGGAATGAAACTAAAGAAGTTGTTAAAGATGAATGTGAAAAAACTACCAAAGCTCAAAAAACAGAAGAAAGCAAAGTAGATGTCGAAACAAATTGTGAAACTAAAGAAAACCAAAGCCAAGAAAAGATCTTGAGAAAAAACTTGAGAACTAAACTTGATTTTAGACAACTATTAGAAAAGAAGCAAAAGTAAGAAACAAACAAATACAAGGAAATACCTCCAAAAGGTTTCTGAACTCAGCAGGTACCTATCTCAATTTGGTATACTAAAGGATGTCACTAAATAACTGATATAAAAAAGATCAACAGTGGAAGGAGTATGCTGAAATTCTGTATAATGAAGATGTCAACATCCAAGATACCTTAAAAGATATTTCCTATTTACAAGAACCTCTAGTATTAGAAAATGAAATTACATCAGCACTTTCAAATTACCAAGTTGAAAGGCTAGAAGAATTGGTAGAATATCTGTGGAAATCTGGTAAGAAATAGAAGAATCTCTAAAAGTTGTAACCAAACTATTCCAGCAAAACTGGAGAACAACACAGTGACCAACAGATTGGAAGAAGTCAGTGAAAATACTAATACCAAAGAAAGGACAAAAACTGTGCAAACTATCTACAACATCCGTAACTTCCCATGGTAGCAAAATAATGCTTAGAATCATCCAACACAGATTCGAGCCCTACGTGGAAAGGGAAATGTCAGATATTCACGCTGGTTTAGAAAAGGCCAAGGAACAAGAGACATTATTGCTGATCCATGCTGGATAATTGAGAAATCCAGAGAATAGAAATAAGAAATATGTGCTTCATTGATTCAAGAAAGGGCTTCAGTTGTGTTGAACACATCAAGCTGTGGAATGTCATTAGAAAAATGGGAATCCCAGAACATCTCTTTCTCCTCATGCAAAACCAAAACCACAGTAAGGAAGCCACAGCAGGGACAAAATATGGTGAAACATACTGGCTGTAGGTTCATAATGGAATATGGCAAGGCTGTATACTTTCCCCTTATTTATTCAACCTATATGCGGAACATATATTGAGCGAGATTGGAATAGAAGAAGATGAACATGATTTTAAAATTGGAGGAAGAAATTCTGTATCAATAAGTTGTGCTATGCTGATGACATACTCTGATAGCTGAAAATGCAAATAATCTGGAAACTCTAGTAATAACAATCAAGAACACATTGGAAAATGGGACTAAGATTAACTATAAAGAAAACCAAACTAATGACAGCAGGTACCGCAACCAGCCTTAGAAGTGACAATGAAGACACTGAAGTGGTAGATAGCTTCTGTCTTTTACTATCAACAGTAAAGAAACCATCAGTCAAGAAATATGCCACAGATCAGCACTTGGTAGAATAGCAATGAATGCCTTGGAAAAGGCCATGATATGTCTATACCAAAAAGACCAGAATTGTGCAGGCAATGGAATTCTAGGAAGTAAAAGTTGGACTTAGAAGAAGCAGGATAGAAAAAGTATTGACGCTTTTGAACTGTGGTGTTGGCGAAGCCTCTTGAGATTACATGGATAGCTAATAAAACAAACAAATGGAACATAGAACAAATTAATCCAGAGTTCTCACTTAAGGCACCATTATTACTCTAATTTGGACACATTACATAAACACTTTGCTCTCTGGAGAAACCTATATGCTGGGAAAGGTGGAATGAAAAAGAAGACAACTAGCAGCAAGCTGGATGGGCTCAGTTATAGCTGCACTGACTGCACCAGCAGAAGTTCTGAAGGGTCATGTTGGGGTAGAGTGTCCTGGAGAAAATCTCTCCATGTGATCACTAAGAGTCATCACCAACTTGACAGAACATAATCAATCAACCACTATTATTATTATTGCAATCATTTAGAAGTATGGGCAACTTGAAGGATTAGCATGCTCAATAAACAATGGAAGAGCATCTCCTTTTCTTTCCCAATGTTGCAGTTATGGACTTCTGTGAAGTTAATTTACATAGTGGGTATCCGGGTTTTGAAAGTGTCAATTTTATCACAATAAGAACCAGCCATAAACATTCTCATGTATTACTAAATATTCCATGCCATGAAATAAAATAGTAAATATCTAGGCTGTTTAGATTCCATCCTGTGTTATCGTGTTGACAAACATTATACACAAAGAAAATTTAGAAAATATCCATTGAGCTTTGTTTTCAGCTGAACTGATTTGCTTATTGTTTAGATAAGAAAAAGAGACACCACTACAAAGAATTTCCTGAATCAGACAAGTAGGAGTTGCAGTTGGAGTAAATAATGGAGCCTGGCAGATTCAATTGCAGCAATTTTTCACATGCATGCTTACTTTGGGTGGAGTTAGTACCATGAGAGATTTATGTCTCAGTGGGAACCCCATTTCCTTAATCAGCTAAAGAACTGAATCAAGACATGTGATAGCTGGATAAAACTGGATTTGAAAAACAGATTCTATAGAAAACAAAGCATTTCTGATGGTGTCTCTTCTCCCCTTCTAAACTAAGATAGCTGCAGTCATACCCGTTGCCAGATTTTCTGCTGAAGTAACTTACCAAGCAAATGACTGACCTCAAACAGACCAAATGGGTGTAAGAAAGTACAGTAGCAATTTTTCTCAAATCCCCCAGTAAAACCTGTACAGAGCTTTCCCCTTTTTAATGTCAGCAAGGAATTTGTTAACAGAAATAGCTGCACAGTCTTTTCATCTGGAATATTAATTTTACTTATGACATAGATCCTTCTAAAAACCAGATTTAAAGTGACAAATGAAATTCAAAGTCATGATGGGTAAATATGGAGCCGCACAATACATAATTAGTAACGATTTTTCTCCACTGCAAACAGCTAAGCCCAAATAAACTTGTAGAAAGCTTAATCACAGTGTAATTGGAAAGTCGGAAATCAAGTTAACGACAGATTCGGAATAGCAGGGATACAATGGTGATGATAAATTAACAACAGTAATTACAAATGATTATTATGCAGTCGATTTCAATGCACAAGTTTTCTTTTCAGGGTGAATAATATTTAATATCATCTACCTACAAACTGTTACCAGAATACTGACTGCCATAAAGCAAATGAATCAATCAAGCATGATCTGGCCATAATTAAGATAAATAATGTATATCACTTATTGTGATATATTGGGTGAATTGCAAGTAGCTACAAATCAGGCATTAAATACAAAGATAAGCTTCACTTCACAGGCCGAACATTCAATTTTAAATATATCCTAGTATAGAATTATCGAGTACAAATAGATAAATGCTGAAGGGCCAAAGATAGTAGGTGCATACAAATGACCATTGACCAATAAGTATTATATTGCAGCTGCAAATATTCACTTGGTCAGCTGGTCATTTATATACTCATGCCAAGAGTTAATGAAATGGTCACTCCATTTCAATAATTGAACAAAAATCCAGACAAAAATAGAGCAGCAATAAAATTCTGCTAAACATTTTGCAATATGATACTGACCTAGGGACATCCATATGGTTAAGCAAGGTTCGTCACAATGTGCAAATTAATGACCAGGCCAGCTTCTTTCTCTAAAGAAAATATGCATCTGCAGTTAATTCTGGGATTTGTAGTTCGAGAGACAGATTTAGGCTTCCCAATGTGACATGTTCTCTCCTGAAGTGCCATGGCCCCTTCTTGTACATATGGTGATCAGGGAGAGACAAGAAACACAATACAATGGGCACTGACCTCAGGGACAGTGGAAGTACGGTAAGTAGCCCTTTTCTTCTCTCTTGCTCACAATGTCTGACTATAAATATAAATCAGGCAGACTGAAACATAAGCAAGCAAAACAAAAGGTGCTCAAAGAAGGTGAAGGATAGTTATCCATGCTGCAGGTTTTTTTCAGTCAGACAAGGCCTTTCTGCAATCTGGCTTTGGCCACGCGTAAGCAGTAGACGAACAAAAGCAACATGGAAATGATTTTAATTTAGAGACTATGTCTGTGGCAAAAGGCACTGGAAATGGAAAAATGCTGCTGGGTACATCATGTGACTCTAATCCAATGTTTTCAAAAGATATCACCATCAACACATTCAATAATTTGTAGAAATTAAACTAGAGTCCTATATATATGGGACATGTTTTTTGTGAGGACCCAGGTTTGTGGCTTAAATTAATAACCAATCAAGTCTGATTCTGATTGTTCTGTCTGGTGTCCTGATGTGTGAACATACATCTGAAAAGATGGTAGTAGGCATATATTTGAATTTCTTCTCAAACATAAGGCTTCCAATGAGCAACAGTTCAAAGAGACTGGCTTCTTTGGAGTCCTGCCAAATAAGCTCTGTATTGTTTTCTATCCTGGTTATTTTCTGAAGGTGAGGAGACCAACAATGCAGTATACTGGCAAAAATTGCACAGTTTGGAACAAGTGTAAAGTAGCAGCATGAACTGTTTAACAAACTTCCTGAATATGAAATGAGATTAAAACATGAAAGCTGCTACTTTGCAGTGGAATGAATTTCTGTCAGTAGACATGGACTAAATAAATGAAGTTCAAAAACAAATATTAATAGAAGAAACAACATGGAAGGAAATATTCAGCAGATTGTTAAATGTTGCCTTATACCTTGTTTCAAAAGGTTTAATTTTCAAGAAGGTAACAATATGACAAATGATCCAGACAAACACAACTTCCTTGGAAATCTTGAGTTAATAGTCAACTCATTCACATTTACGTTTGCATATGTTTTAATGTTACGTGGTTCTTTCTTGGTTTGTTTTGTTTTTTGTGTTGGGTGACCTTATAAATCTAGTAAATAAATAAATAATGTTCATTTGGCCAAACAGAAACAGACATAGAGCCAAATGATGCAAAAACAAGCTTATTATCTTTCATAGGAGAGAGAATAAGTTTACTGAGCTCTGTGATAAGCATGTGTAGAAGGCTATTCTAGCAAAGAACAAGAAGGCCAATTATTATCATTATATGCAATGTTACTCCTGAGGTCTCCCATCAAGAATGAGTTGATATTCCCATTTCTGTTTTAGAAAAAAATGTAACAGTATATTTAACATTAAAAAAGGGTGTATTATCAACTTTGATATAAAAACAGGAGAACAGAGAGCTGAAATTTTAATTACCAATTGGAAGGATAATAATAATAGCTGCAGAGTTCAAGGTTTTAATAATGGTCTTATATATCAGGGAAAGGAAACGTTGTTCAGGCCTGTATCCTGTCCAAAAATGAATTTGCTGTGAATTTTCCTTATGCTTCCTATTTACTAAATCTTGTAGGTGTTAATGCTGCAGTAGTACAGTATGTACTAAAACATTAATATTTTTCATTGTATGCAACTTTTTGTGTTTTTCAGTGCTAGACCTGTGAAATGGAGGATAACAACAGAAAATATACTTTCTGAACTTTTTTCAAGCATTGACCACAGAAATAAGATTTTACCTGCCAGAGGAATCATCTTGAATCAGAGGTAGCTCTCATTGCAGATATTACTGAAGAAGTGAAACACCTTAGAGATCTGTGGGTCATAATTCAATAGTTCACTAACTTTCTGGGAACTTTTCTTATGAAATGTTGCATCTGAAAAATATCAATCTGAGAAGACATAAGAACTGGTTCCATTAATTCAGTGAAATGAGCTCCATAAAATCAGTTGCAACTAATGCTTAATGAATCATGCATATCCTTACAGATCTTTTGCACATTGCCAAAGATTATAGTAGAAACTGAAAGAAATTTCAGCAAATTGGCATTTATCAAATTTGTAGACATTCTAATATGGTCAAGAACAATGAACTCATATTGCTATTTTATCTACAGATTGGGTAGTTGCAAGATAAATTAACTTTGAGGAGTTAACTCATGATTTTGTAATGAAAAATGCTTCCCCAAAGCTTTAGAGTTAATTGTTCTGTTTATAAAATGTGTGCAGCCTGTGGGGCAGACTAGAAATATTATATAACTAACTAACTAATCCATTGGAACAACAACAAATATGTCACAATTCCACTGTTAAAAAGAACAGGGAAAAAAGGTTATACCATAGTCAGAAACAAGTACTGAAATTAGAACAAAATCCTTTTCTTTAGGATGCATGAGACTTTATGCACAGGGAATGGTGTATGTGAGGAGGGATCACTGAGGTGGCTATACCAGTGTTTCTCAATCTTGGCAGCTTGAAGATGTGTGGACTTCAACTTCCAGAATTCTCCAGCCAGGCTGGCTGGAGAATTCTGGGAGTTGAAGTCCACACATCTTCAAGTTGCCAAGGTTGAGAAACACTGGCCTATACTATATACTCTTCAACTGTGGCAAACATCTGAAAAAAAGGCAATGGGGATGCAGCTAATCCAGTTAGTTTCAAATGCTGTCTAGCAAAAGAAAGCAATTCTACAAAAGAAAGAAAACAGGATGCTATTTCTCTTGTTAAACAATCCTATTTAGCTTCATCCTTCTTCATTACTTTTGTGATGGAGACCCTGCTGGGAAGAAATTATGTCAAGCCAATAAGGGGAATCTAATAGCAAGCAAGCAAGCTGATGTTATGAAAGATGCATGTAAACAGAACTGGCTGTGTGTTGGCATGTTGAACAGAGAAGCAACAGCAGGAAGAATCACCTAACTTCCAAGACTTAAAGGAGAGTATTCTTCAGAACTGATGAAAATGTGTATCAAAAGTACAGTAGTCCATTGTGTCTCAATTCTCATCTCCTTTCACCATGCTATCTGAAAACCGAGCAGGTTTGCAATCATGTAAGAACTGAGAAAAATCCTGGCTGCATCTGCAAATTCACAGTAACCAACTGCAGAGTTAAAATTATTCAGGAAAAAGAAAAATCATATCTGTGTTCTTTTTGAGAGGCTGGACTCCTATAGAGTCAGACAGGGGATTTCTTTTTCTTTTTTCTCTTGAGAAACTTTCACTTCACAAAAGCCATTATATAAGTCTTTTACCAAATCTATTTTCAGCCTCCCGTGGTACCAAATATACTTCTTTTACATCAAGCCTTTTTGCAAGAGAAAAGGTGTTGTGTCATTGGTTCCGGTGCATAGAGATTGAAAGTATTAATTGCAAATAATGATGTCTCCAGGGGACTCGTGTCAAATAAGAGTGCTATCTCTGTCATGTTTTTAAGGGCAGGAAAGCTCACCTCGGTTTCCCTTTTCTTTCTTCCTCTTTCTCAGCTCCCATATAATTACAACACTTGCAGGGGGAACAAAGACACCCACAAACATGCACCTTTTTTATTGTTATTACAAAGAAGGCTTGATGAAAATAGCTTGCTAAGTAGACACGGTTTGCTAAATGCATAAAATGACAGGAAATGAAAACTAGCTTCTAAAAGCTAAGGTCCATTCAAGCGCCAGTGAAATGCCATACTGTTTTCTTAGTCATGCACTTCTGAAAAACCTTTGAAGCTAATTATTATGATGTAGTCTATATGAGGCAACTCCAGAAGACATTTTAGAAAGAGGTTCATAATATGGCAGCTCTGATTCTCCTGCTATATAATTGGAAGTGGGGTCTATGATATGAGAAAAAAGTGTCACTAATATGAAGGTGTACCAAGAGACCACAACAAAGTAAATTATTTACAGCAAATTATTTACAGCAGCAAATTATACAAAATCCTTTTATTTATATATATATAAATATATATATAATACGTGTGTGTGTGTGTGTGTATACACATACATACATATATATATAAAAGATAAAAACTAACAAGAATATTTAGAATGAAGAGAGAAGAAAAAAGAAAAAAAGAAGGAAATAAGAAAAGAACAAAGCTAGTAGTGCAGAAAAGAAAAAAAAGAAAAAATTATAAAGTGATAACTTCCAATTTTCTTTTACAACAGTTATAAGTATATAATGTAATACATTATACTATAATGTATAAGTATAATGTAAATTAACCTCTTAGTCTATGGTTACAGCCTTGCTTAAATTTTTCTATAATCTATTTTCCCCCTAATCATCAAAACCATACATCATAATTTCATTTTTTTCTGTTTGACACAGTCAATAAGGGGTTTCCAATCAGCATTAAACTAAGAAAGCACCTTATCTCTAATTAAAGCTGTCAATCTGGCCATCTCAGCAAGTTCCATCATCTTCACTATCCATTCCTCCATTGTGGGTAAAGTCGAATCTTTTCACCTTTGTGCATATAATAATCTCGCTGCAGTTGTCATATACCAAAACAAGTTCCATTTTTTCCCCCCAACTGATTATTCATCAGTCCCAAAAGAAAAGTCTCTGGTTTCAATTGTATATTAATCTTTAAAATCTTCTGTATTATTGT
Source organism: Liasis olivaceus (assembly GCA_030867105.1). Classification (NCBI taxonomy): domain Eukaryota; kingdom Metazoa; phylum Chordata; class Lepidosauria; order Squamata; family Pythonidae; genus Liasis; species Liasis olivaceus. The sequence goes on from CM061354.1 coordinate 27,524,695, forward strand.
ATGTAATTGAATCCAAAATTTTCTAGTTTTTTTTCACATCTACCAAGCATGACAAAATGTCCCTTCTTGTTGATTACATTTCCAGCATAAATTTGAAATACCTTTATACATTCTACACAGTTTTTCCGGTGACATGTACCAATACACCATTTTATAAAAATTCTCTTTAAGACTATAACATAATATTCTTTCAACTACATATTCTCCCACTGTTCCATTTGTATATTGTAACCAAAGTTTTTAGCCCATTTTATTATACATTCTTTCACTTATTCTTCTGTTTCAAATTTCAATAAAAGCTTATACATTTTAGTAATAACATGTTCATCATTTGTAAACAATTCTGTTTCAAATTCAGTCTTACAATGTTCAAAACCAAAAGTTTTTTTTATCTATTTAGACCTTTCTAATAATTGTACATAAGAAAACCATTGATATGTATATCCTTCTATCGCCAGCTCTTCTCTTGATTTTATTTTACATTCTCCTTGGCAAAATTCTAGAATGTCAGAGTAAGTTAACCATTTATGTTTAGTAATCATTTCTCTTTTATAAAATGCTTCCTGTACTGAGAGCCACAAAGGTATTTTTGGGCACAACCTAGGTTTATATCTGTTCCATATGCTCAGTATGGCACGTCTAACAAAATGATTTTTAAAATCTATGTTAACCTTAGCTTTGTTGTGCCATAAATATCCATGCCACCCAAATCTCAAATCATGTTCTAATTCCAAAAGCCCTCTGTTTCTCAGCAACATCCATTCTTTCATCCAAGCTGAACAACAAGCTGCAAAGTATAATTTCAAATTTGGTAAACCCAATCCTTCTCTTTCTTTTACAGCTTGTAACACCTTATATTTAACTTGTGGCTTTTTTCCCACTTGCCACACAAATTTAGATATATCTTTCTGCTGTTGTTTAATTGGTACATCAGATGTCAAAATGGGTATTGTCTGGAATAAAAATAACATTCTAGGCAAAACATCAATCTTAATCACAGAGATTCTCCCCAAGAATGACAATTGTGTTTTCTCCCATTTTAACATATTTTTTAAAAATTTCATTCCAGGTCTTAACATAATTAAACAAGGTAAATTCCAAGGTTGCTTGAAACAAAGCACTATCTGAAAACTTTGCTACGAATCAGGTCTGCCACATGACATATTCAGCCATATAAAAGGACTGTTGCATAACTAGTTGCTCTTCTTGCAATTTTCTCCTTCAGGATCATGGGGCACATGAGTACTCAGTAGATTTCCATAATCTAGTGCCCTCAGAGCATTGGATTTCACCTCCTATAATTCAAGCCTGGACTTCTGGAATACAGCTATAAATTTTGTTGTTGTTCAGTCGTTAAGTCGTGTCCGACTCTTCATGACCCCATGAACCATATTGCGCCAGGCCTTCCTATCTTTCACTGCCTCCCTGAGTTTGCTCAATTTCATGCTCATTGCTTCAGTGATGCTATCTAGCCATCTCATCCTCTGCCATCCTCTTCTCCTTTTGCCTTCCATCTTTCCCAGCATCAGGGTCTTTTCCAAAGAGTCCTCTCTTCGCATTAGGTGACCAAAGTATCTGAGCTTGAGCTTCATTATCAATCCTTCCAATGAGCAATCAGAGTTGATTTCCTTTAAGATTGACTGGTTTGACCTCCTAGCAGTCCAGGGGACTCTTAAGAGTCTTCTCCAGCACCACAGTTCAAAGGCATCAATTCTTCGGCGTTCAGCCTTCTTTATGGTCCAGCTCTCACAGCCATACATTACTACTGGAAAAACCATAGCTTTGACTATGCGGATCTTTGTCGGCAAGGTGACGTCTCTGCTTTTTAATATGCTATCTAGGTTTGCCATAGCTTTCCTCCCAAGGAGCAAGCGTCTTTTAATTTCATGGCTGCAGTCTCCGTCTGTAGTGATAATAATAAATACAGCTATAAATGGAGCTCTGTAAAGATAGCAGCAAGGCTTCTATATAGCTTAACAGGGCTTTAATAACTTAAATAAATGTGTGAGTCAAGGCCATTGGCTTCTCTGTTGCTAAGACTTACTAACTACAGCCCTTCAGTACTTTAGGTTGGACTTTCTAGGCCTTGCCTGGAAATGCAGTGGATTGAACCTCATATTTTCCATCAAATAGCATTAATGTAGTTGATTTACAATAACTATAGTATACAAATTATTTATAGTTTTTTGTCTGCATTTCCTAATAAAAATCTAACTCTCCAGTTAACCCTTGCTTGTTCTTTCTGGGTTCTTTGTCATATAAGGTACTGGTTCATCTTTCCTCTATTTGTTATTTAGGATCACATATTGCTTTGTGATTTCACAACCTTTGAGTCATAAAACATACATATTCCACGAATACATAAGTAACAGTATTATTTCTTGTTCATAAGGTTTAAGGTGATGAACAGACTATAAATCTCTTCTGATAGCATCTGGAATTATTCTGTCTGATGAATAGATGCTAGTTCTACCTACACAAACATTGAAGAAGGAAGTATAAATTGATTTATTGAAATTTACTTGGTTAAATGGACATAATGCTAATTTAGCACTTGGCCACAGCCTCACTGATGTTTCCTGTGCTTGGTCCCCACTCCTCTTTTGGAAGAAATAGTAGGGCATTGTCAAAAAAACAAAATGGTGAATTCTGGGAGATCATAACTTACAATACTAGCACCATGTTACTCCTAACAGCAATTTAAATAAATGAAAATTTAAAAATATGTTGTTTTTTCATGTGATGATTTGGGTTTCATGCTACGGAAAATCATTTGCATAGGAAATGACCCTATTAGAAAATATTTTGCCTGAAGCCTTTAAAAGCTACAGCTAGTACTGGATTAAGACTGGAATAAAATCCATTATAATAAATGGCTTTAGTCATTCATCAAATCTTCACCACATTTTCATATCTGTAAAATGGGAATAAAGGTATACAAAAAAGCTTCAGAGTTACTAGTTTGACAAAGAATCTGTTGAAACATGGGAAAAGCAGCAAAACGCAGCAACAGGTTTAAACAAATGTGTACTTGAAATGAATTTCCTATCCCATTAGGGGTTCCATCTGCAGAAGCCTTGTAGTAAGGCTTTCTCAAAGATGGCACCTCTCCTGTGAATAACTTGATCACCAATTCCCTGACGAGCTTCCTCAAAGAGGTGTATACCTGGGTCTAGGAGACAACATTTACGGGATGCAAATTTGGGGTCTGCCCCTGTTGGATTGCATCATCATGGTTTATATTGTTTTCTGCTTGTTCTATTGTTTTTAATATCTGTTTCTGCTGAATGCTGCTCGGAGCCATTTGGAGCAGAACAGGAGAGAAATGTCATAAACAAATAAATAAGCAAACTGCACTTGAGGAAACAATTGTAGAAACTATCTGGTATTTTAAAAGAGAAAAATGAGATACTTCTCTGTCTTTCCCTGAACAAGACAGGGTGAACTGTCACAGCAAATTTTCAAGCTGAGCAATCTTATTACTTGCTGCAGAGACCTCTGAAGCCGAAGGCTGTTATTCAAATGAAATGTCTATCAGAACAGCAATTCATCCCCCCAGCCCCCACCTCCCTACACATACTTCTTCCTTGATTTTTTTCCCTTTAATAAAACTGTCATATTTTCCTACATTACTAGGATATATCTAAGAACTAGATGGACTTTGAATGCTACAGATTCAACATTTTCCATGATACTGAACCCCAGTTCTTCCCATTTAAAATTGAACATAATAAAGTATAGATGCATAATATTAAACTCTGTGGAGCTTTCAGTCTGGCCTCCAGAGACTTTCTGGAGGATGTTGCCAAACGGTAAGTTCAATATGACAAAAATGAAAACTATCAACTATAGGAGTAATTATATTAATTGCCTGTCAGTAATTTAATTTAAATTGAATTATTAACCTGGCTTCTGCCCATTTTTAGAGGGTTGCACACATTTGTCATAAAAGGTCCTTTAAATAGTTTGCAATTATCAATAAAATCATTATTTAACACTAACAATTTTAATTGTCTTGGATAAATTCAGTACTGTACTTTTTGAACCGGTACCTTCCTTGTTAATGATTTGATACTTGTTTTGTCTGGGAATAAGCTAAATTGGATTACATAATTCTTAGTAAGATTTTATGAGATAGTTCAGAGAAAAAGCTGTCTGGGTAACTATTAATTGAAACAAAATTAATTATTAGAATTTTCAGTAGTTTTAATGTTTTTGATGGACTTTATTTGAATGTAGATAAGAAAGAGGCTATTGAAGATTGACTACATTTGAATCAATTATAAATTGCTAGTGGATATTGTTGAAGATGAATTTCATGCTGATTGAGAATCCTGGGAGTTGCTGGGTTTTGTACTGTGTGTGTGTCTGTGTGTGTGTGTGTGGTATATGCTGCTAACCATACACCTAGAACAGTGTTTCTCAACCTTGCTGACATGCTGGCTGGAGAATTCTGGGAGTTGAAATCCACACATCTTTAAGTTGCCAAGGATGAAAAACACTGACCTAGAGACATAATCTGATGCTAATCCTGTCCTGTATTTTCTTGGCTCTACCTACAGACAAGAATTAATCAGTTAGGCGAGCTTGCAAGAAATCAAGAAAAAACAAATAAGTAAGATTTATTGAAGGAAATAGGAAGGCATAATCAAAGGATTTCAGCAATCACAGTTATTCAGGAACAAGCTATGCTTGGACAGATCTTATGGGTCTTCACTTCAGGCTAATGTAACAATTAGTTTTATGCTAAAGCTCCTTCTTTTACAGTTAAAGAAAATAGTCACAAGCAATTATAGTTAGTTAACAGTTAAGGAAAAAAATAGCCAATTAAACATTAGTGTTAGTTTAAAAAAACCCTTTAAAATCTATTAATTTCCTCAAGAAAGAAACTCTTCTGATAATATCCTAATGAGAAAATATCTGCTCAGTTCTCAAAAACATTATGCATAATAATTACAATTTAATCATTGCTGTTTCATAAGACTTATTCATTTTAGCTAGTTAATCAAGTTACGTCAAACTTTATTACAGGTCACTGACCCAGACTTTGTTAAAAAAAACAACAACGGTACAAAGTACAATGTGGCACGCATGAGGAAAGGCCTATAGTTGTGCATAGTCTGTATTACTGTCAACAGCATGCAAATTCTATAGGCTACAAATGTAAATTGTGCAACAAGAAGTGTTATCTTGAGATCTTTATCTGCCAACAGTAACTGCACATAGAATTCTTCTGTCCAACCTGGAAATGGGCTAAGAAGAAGTGTGAGTAACTCACTGCAGGTGTCTCTGTAAAAATTACAGTATAGCAGGAGGCAGTCCTGTAATTCAATGCTCCCATATTTGCAGGAACAAAACCTTTCAGCGTAGGGAATTTTGTGCTATTTATCCTCCAATGCTGCTGATAGTAAGATGTTAAATCACAATAGTGTAAAAGCCTTCTGAAGTTTGTTATTTGTAAGGTGGGCCAGATATAATGCTGGTTTAAAATGAAATTTGCTGTGTGTGTAGTATTTGTTTATATATAGTGGAAAATAAACAATGGGATATTTGGTGAAATGAAATCTAATGGTTTAGATGTGATTGCCTGCAAAAATGTTTTTATCCCCTGTTTTTAAAATAGCAAAATGAAAAATACATTAGATATTTAATGAAGGCAAGCAAGATTTTCAAAGGAATTAGATTTTTTTAAAAACAACCTAACTCAGAAGGATCAGATAATTTTTGTAAAAAACCTTCATTAGCATGATCTCTATCCTTGTAGCGTATGTTTCAATTTTCACAAATATACTCCAGGAAATTATATGCATACCTTGGGTACCTAACCTACAGGATGGTTTTAGTTTATTGTCATATTTATTGCACCTCAGGGTTACCATAACATTGTTTTTTTCCATTGCTACATGCATATAATATACCCTGCAATTCTTACTGAAATTTTCTTCCTTTTCATTTCCTCTTATAATGAAATGTGTTTCTTAATATCTGAACTTACGAATGGTAGCAGCCTTACCCATATACATTTCTCTAGATGTAATTCCCAGCTAATACATCTTGGAAGTCCAGAACAACTAGAGTGAAACAGGTTGGGGAAGGTTGGAAGTAACATGAATATAGCAATGACAGGTATTGACATATAAGTAGAAGGGAAATTATTATCTCAAGGATGTTAAATCAGAGATGTATGATCAAAGCCACATAGGCATATTTGTAGCATTATTTACAGTAAAAGACATTTTGTATTTTGAAGCAGTTTCTAGGGCATGGCTTTTGATAGATAATTGGAATAATTACAATCATATTGGAAAACACAAGAGTCATTATACAAATGCTGCAGATTCATGAGACATTCATGACAGAATGTCACTTTGGATATTTACTGAAAACTTGTTCAACTATACAGGGGCCTAAATTAGGACAGTTCTAGATTATACTTGTAAGATCTTGATGGTCATTGAAGTAAATTCTATTTCCACTGATAGATTAGAAAACATTACATCCTGAAAGCACTGTCCTCTCAGAATATATATGTTATAATCTGTCTTGCCATCAAGTTTTAATTGCTATATAACTCTTATTTTACTCATTTGCCCTATATTACAACAACCCTTTAAGGTGGATAGAAATAAAATAATTTCTATGAGATTGCTCAGACTGAACCTCAATAAGCTGGTGTGCAAAGCAAATAATTCCTTTAGTTATAAGCAAATAAAACCAGTTTTAAAGAAATTATTTAGTCTGTTTATAAAACATCAATTTAATAAATAATTTTAAAAAGCAGACAGCGGAAAGTTGTGTTGGGAAGTATATATGCATTATTAATGAAGGAAAAAGCTAATGCAGGCTATAATGGGGCAGATGGAAAAACCATAAGGTTGGGCCAGCATTATTTACAAATCCTAGTAAATGTCTATGGGAATGTCCTGTGATCAAAGAATGTAATTTATATATAAACACTGGGGATGAGTTTATGTTGCTGGCTCTGGGAGATTTTGGAATGTTGAAGAGAAATAAAGACATAACAAATAAAGCTTTCACATTATGTTCTAGAACAAAGATGAACAAATACCAAAGATTAACTTTCCAGCATCCTATATTTCTTACAGATACTAGTGTGGTTAGTATTTAAAATCATAACCTTTTTTTGGATAGAAATCAATACCATAGGATAAAATGAAATTTTATGCATTTTTTTAAAGGGAGCAAACTAGTCACAAACTCATTAATTGTAAATAATCTCCTTTAAACTCTCAGTGGAGAATGTTTATAACACTCATATGGAAACTTCTAACATCAGAACACTGATGTTTTCCATTTCTGCCATTCTTTGTTACTGTGTTTATCATCATAGCCAAAAGAGCATCGTGTATGCAAAAGAGGCATATATCAGCACAAACTGGAGAAACACCAACATTTGAATAAATACATATTAAAATAAAACTCTAAGGAGGAGGGAAACAAACAAACAAAAGCTTAGTGAATGCTTAATAATGCCCAATAGCCCTATAAAAATAGGGGAGCAGAAGCAAATCAAAATAGATTATTCTAAACATTTTGTTGTAGGTCCCACTTTTCTATCAGGAAACAGACCTTAGAAACTTCCAGGATATGTCCTACTTCACGTGAGGTACTGTACTGGCCAGTCTTTCCTGCTTCAGTTGAACAATCCTTATATCTAAAAGCTAGGTGTTATACCAAAAGATTATTTCTATTCTTTTCATCTCTTCTCATTCAATTTGATGGGAAATAAATTTAATTTTCTTTAATTTTTTTCTTTTAAAGGAGAAATACATTCCAATTAAAATCTGAAATAGGGGTGGAGTGGGGAGTCTTGCACTTATCTTAGTTGTAAGATGACCAAGAAAGATGTATGTCACTGCACAACGTTGTTATTCAGTGTACAGTCTTTTTTCCATCTATCTGCAACTTGCCTGATTACAGTTGCCTGATTACAGATTACACTCATCTTCAGTTTTCCGCCAGCGGCACTCTAGACATCTCTTAGCCCTTTTCAGCTCCCTTAACTCCTCCGTAAACCACGGGGAGTGCCGGGGGCGATGGGCCAAAAGGCGCGATCCTGTCCAAGGCCCCAGCCACCTCCTTATTCCAGGCTGCAGCCAGGGCCTCCACTGGACTGTGCAGCAAGGCCTCAGGAACAACCCTCAGTTCCCTTTGGAACTGTTGCCGGTCCATCAGTTGCTGGGGTTGGACCATTTGAATAGGTCCTGCCTCCCTGCGGAGGGAAGCAGCATAGGAGAATCTGATGGCCATCAAGGAGTGGTCTGACCATGACAGAGGGGATAATATGAACCCCCCCCCAAGTTATAGCTGAGCTTAGGCTGTTTTTAGAAGTACACACACACACACAGATGTACAAATCCATGCTTTTCACATGATCTCTTTGCTTTTTGATAATACAACAGGCTTTGTTTTTGTCAGAGGTCATGGGAAACATCTGGCTTCAGAACAGGGTCCCACAAACTATTGTACTATAACAGTAGCTGTTGCCAGATAAAGAAAGCAACCTACAATGCAGCTTTATAGAATTTATTCCATTGTACATTTATTTATAATCTTGTTTACATTCCAAGAACTTGCATTAGATGTTGCCAAGTTTTGCACTTGTAAGAAATTGTAAATAAAATGAATAAGATACCCGGATGATTATATTGACATGTGAATCTGACTTCTGTATAATCAGGAAGGCCCATATTTCATTAGATTTAAATAATTTCAACATCAGGAGGAGTACAGCAGGAGGCATGTGTCCAATTTTGGAAGAAAAATATAAGACCAGACAATTTTGCAGATAAGTATGAGCTAGGCAGGTAGAATCAGATATGCTTCCTGCCTGGGAGAAGTCCAGAAGCCTCCATAGCCTAGGAGCAGGGGCACCTTCAGGGGAACTCAATAGTGTCAAAATGGCAGGGTGACCAGGGTGATCAAAGTCCTTCTTTTTTTATGTGGGTATGATGTATGTGATGCACATTAAAAGGGGGCAGGGTATTAATCAGCCCATTGCACCTGCCACTTTGAAACTGAGAGAAGTGAGTGAGATGAGGTATCCAAACTAACTGGAGGCAAGGACAAGCCTGGAGCGGTTTTTTAAAAAAATTTTTTTGATGTAACTGCAAATGGATGAACTTATGAACTTGAAGACCAAAAGACACATGAGTAATAGACTAATGAATAGTAACTGACACACCCCGTTTAAGTAATGAGCTAATTATAATGAACATGCAATGTATGTAATAGGAGGAGCTAGGAAACGTCACGGAGGCAGTCGCAAAGAATGTAACCTCCGAGTACCTCAGCCAATGAGGAAACGAGGAGGGAATGGCGGGTGCGCTAGCCGGATATAAAAGGGAGGGGCGGGACCTGGCTCCTCGGAGATCAAATCTGATTGTGCAGATTCTCCCTGCTTATTGCAATAAACAATATAAAAAAACCCCTCACTTTGCGTCCAGAAGGTTTGTCTCTGGAGAAATTTCTGCCCTGGCACGAAGGAAAGTGCCCAGGGGAGCATATAACAAAACTGTTGACTCCTCAAAGGTGCTCCTGCCTAGAACACAAAACATCTTTCAGCTTGAAAATACACCTAGCAACTGAGTGACACGTCAGTGAGTGCAGTCTAAAAAAATTAGGTGGAGCTAGGAGAAAATGAAATTGTAATTCATATTTAATCAAATTAACAGTTAATATGATTACTTTTCCAGTATTTAGTAATTTCTCCCATCTGTCACATTAAAAATTACAATTCAGCAGCCACTTATAGAAGAATTGTGGGGTCAGAGCTTCTACATAATGCTCACACATTGGGGAATTCAGCTTTACAAGTTATCCCGGGGATTCAAAATGCATCACAAAGCAAGGAATAACATAATAGGTATGGACAATTTGTTGGATAGGATGAAACATTTATTTGGTAGGCAAACTCTGAGCAATCTTTGAGATTTTCTTAAGCACTTCTAGATTGAAGACGTGATACTAATAAAGTAATATTATTCAGTCACTTCTCCAAACTTTACAAAATTGTTATATGAAATATTACTGGTGTCTGCAGGGATCAAAAAGACAAAATTGTGATTGCAGCAGTTCCACCAAAGCACTGTCCCTTTTTATGGGTATGATGTCATCATCTTGCTTTTTTCTGGCCCCGCCCCCTGCAGACACCAGAGTGAATTACACTTATTCAGTGTTCCAATGGTGGAAATGGAAAGAGAATTTTTAGAAAATTTACTAGAACACTTTTTTTTGTGTGTGTGTAGAAACAAAACGTTTGGGGTTCACATGACATGCTTGGCTAATTTTTGATTATGTTGTGTGAACACACCCAATGTGGTTAGGTTATGATTCACTGTGTTGTGGAAACTCAGATGAGTTAATTCAGTAAACCACGGTTCAGTATATCAAGGTCTAGGATGCTGTGCAAATAGAACCAAAAAAAATTGTTGCGTTTATCAGTTGAAAATCATATGTGGCATGAATCAAGTTCACAGTAAACCAACAAACAAGACTTTGCTCTCGTCTTCACATGTTAATATCACAAAATTCTGTTGACCTTTTGACTGTGTTAACTACTGTATTGAGTATGGCTAAAGCATTTTGCAGACGCTAATCTGTTACTGGAGCCTGATATTAAGATTCCTGAGATACATAATATATTATCAGCCTCAGAAGAGTCTAAAAATATCCAAATGAATCGAAGTATGCCACCTGAATATGAAACAGATCCAGATGAAAACACAGACTTAAAGTGGTGCTTCTGTATGTGAACTTCTATCTGCAATCTCAGTTTTGCAACAGGCTTGTTATGGTAAATAGCAGCAACCCCCACCCAAATTTCTTTGCTGTTTTTTTTAATGATGATAATGATGACAGTGGTGATGATGATATTAAGCATTATCATCATCAGTCTTTCTTGCCTGGCATCTGTTTGGGGACAATTCTGTATTCTATTTCATAAATAGAACATTGACTGACTATCTAGCCCAGAGTTTCTCAATCTTGGGAACTTTAAGATATGTGGACTTCAGCTCCCAGAATTCCAAAAACCAAAGTAGCAGTGCTAAAGAACTTATTAAAGAAATTTAGTACCAGTATTAAAATTCCAATGCGAAGGAAAATGTTTTCTGTAGCTGGACATATGAAATAAATGTGTCTGTTCTGGGCAGGTTATATCTGATAGAAGAAATAGATTCCATAAATAACCCTTACTTTAAACTGTGAAGTGTTTTTACAAACATTCTTCCTATTCAAAATTTGTGCTGAATAGGGCTACTAGATCTGTGCTGCAAAACTAAAATGCCCATTAGATGGAGATACTCTACTGTACCTCTCTGCATCCATCTACCAGATGTCCAGTTACTTTAAGCCATATCTGCTTGCTCTTGTGGTGGAGCAGAGCTCGGCTTTGTTTTGTCTGTAGTTCCACACTGCTCTTATTTAAGATATTGTTGAGTTATGTCCAAGTGATGGCAATTCCAGTAGGTTCAGGAAATTCCCTGGATATCCACAACAGTTCACACTCAGTCTTTAGGGTGCAGTGTACACTGAAGAACATTATCCTAAAACCCATTATTTTGTATTGATTCCTTCCCCCTCCAGCTTTCTTCTCAAGAGACAAAAAAAGATATATATATAGAAACAGATTTCCTTTTTTAGTTATTTTATTAGAGTACTGTTATTACACTACAATTCACGCTGGAAGCAGTCATATCTATGAGATTTTTCTATGATTGATTAGTTTCTTATGATTTAGAATACCTTGCCCAAGATGTAGTAGAGAGCTCTTTGCAGAAAGAGCATTGGCTGGATTTCTAGACTATAACCAGTTGCCCACTGATAACTTATAGCAACTTCCAGTGACACTCAACCATTACTGAGGTGATGTAAAACCTGTTCTCATTACTGTTGTATCAACCATCTACAATTCGATGACATTAGAAGATGCTATTAGTCACTACTGGAAAAATGTCCTATGATAAGGCTACAATATGTGCATTGTAGTGAATGCAACTGTTTTCCATTCAGTTTATGCTTTTTATACATCAAACTTTTCATTGAACAACCCTGGCTGGTGGCCATTGCAGTCTAATTTTCTGCAAATCAGAACATTCCAATGAAATCGAATTGCAACTATAGAAAAGGGAGGGGAAAATGCATTGTAACACCAGGCTTTATTCAATGTTTCTCAACCTTGGCAACTTTAAGATATGTGGACTTCAACTCCCAGAATTCCCTAGCCAGCATGCTGGCTAGAGAATTCTGGGAGTTGAAGCATATACCTTAAAGTTGCCAAGGTTGAGAAACAGTGCTTTAGTGCCATGAGCTATCAGTTCCTGGATTCTGTTCAACTATTTAGGCAGAAAGAGCAGAGGGCTAAAATATTCTGAGATTCCTTGGACCAGTATATATCTGTGTTTCCTTCAGATATGCACAAAGATTGGAGCATCACTAGAAAGTAAAAATAAAAAAAAAAAAGATGGGGGGGGGAGAAGAGCAAGGAGTTGTCAAAACTCCCTTCAACAGATACAATATATTTCATATATTACAGGGCTAGCTTAGATTTTGCTTAAAATAATATGTTTAATAATTACTTGTCTGCCAGGCAATGCATATCAGTGATAACCACAGAACTCAATTAAGGTTTGGCAAAACATTGCACTTTTTGTAATTTGTATTTGAGGCTTGCCTGGTTGGTCATGCAAACGTTATGACTTACAGCTTTAATTAGGGACTGACTACTGAAAGGACAGCTTTCTAAATCTACTAATTGGCATTATCGTCAAATTACTGTTCAATCAGATCTGCTAGCTAACACATAATATAGCTAATGAACAGAAAACATAAACTGAAACTATCACATTTGACACACATTTCTATCTTTATTTGAGCTTGTAGTGGATTGCAAAAAATCCGTGCCAAAAGGTTCCGATATGAGAGAATTAAAGGAAAATGTAAATCTGAACTGACAATCAAATCTAAACCTATCCACACCATCAGAGGAGGAGACCATCAGAGCCCTGAAAGACTTAGTCCGTAGCAGGAAAATTCCCCTTTCAGGTGAGCCTTAAAAAGAGGACAGAGAAATTCCATTTTGCCTTTGTTCCTCTCTCACCTAACTGGTTCAGAGCCAGGTAAGCCAAGCCCCAATTCCCAGGGATTTGGAAAGCAGAGATCTAAGAACTACAGTATATAGCAATCTAATGAACAGTGCAGCTACATGCAGATTAGGATTTTGGATCATCTGGATTTTGGGGAATTTTTGTGTTAGCTTCTTATCCTGAGTTTTATTTCCTTCTGCTCTTATTCTATGAGAGCCTATCTGGCTGGAGAGCAGGTGGCTGAAAGAAGTATCTTCCATTTATTGTTCTATTCTCCATTTTGTTTTCCTTTCTCCTATTGTCTTTCAGCTCCAAACAGTTCCTTAATGTAGACATACAGTACATAATACTGTAAAAGACTTTTTTTTTCCCTTGAATCCGCACTCTCATTCTGACAAGGTGTTCGCCTATCACGTGTCTCCATCGCTACAGAGAAAGAAAGAAAGGCAAGACAGGGATGGCAGAGGAGGACTTTTTCTGGATTGAAGTGAATGATGGCAGCATCTCGAAAAAGCTCTCCCCAGGAATGTGGGAGGTACAGGAAGATTGTAAGAGAACCAGGAAGCTTCTCTAGCTATGTGTACATTTGCAGAAAAATGCAAACTTTTAAACCAATTCATAACTCATATGAATGATTCATATCCCAACTGGATGGATAGATAGATAATTTTACTAAAATAATAATAATGCTGCATGTAATAATAATCCTTAGCTGTCTTTATTGAGGTCTGATAATTTTTTAAACATAAAGTATTTCTAACAGATAGATGCCAATGACAGTGAATGTGCATTTATTTGAAAGATGTATCTAATCGTTTTCAGTCAAAAAAACATTCAGTGCAGCTGAATAAGTCACGGGTTGTAATGCACAATTAATAACAAACCTAGCCATCCTTTCCATCTGCGTGCAAGATTAATGCACAGTGGTAGTTTTGTAATCCCAGAACGATTAGCAGATGATGTCAAGTTTTCTTTCAAGAAATTGACAGGAGAAGCAAGATTCCAGCAGCTTCTTCACAAAGTGATGGATGGGCCAATTCCTTTGTCATTATTTTTTCCTGGAAGGCTGCAGATGCAGAGTTTCAGTGGTCCTTTGTTTCCTGGCCAGGGCAGAGGCCAGCATGTACTTCCCTTCAGTTCTGTCGTTCCAGAGCAATGTTTCTTAGCGGTTTCCCTATTGCCCACTTATAACCATTTTAAACTGACAGAGTCACATCCGGAAGACGTGTTTACTTAGCCAAAGCCAAAGATCATTTCTATAAATACATTACATAGGCCTGTATTTTGGCTGGTCTACTTCTAACTTTAGAGGAAACTCATGAGCATTGACTCTTGTGAAAATAAAGGCAACGGAAGCAACAAGAAGTGTTACAGGCAACCACTGAAAAGTATTAGGAAATCGGTGGATAAAATATAGACACTGCTCTAGTGATGAGAGAATTGGGGATGAGGAGAGAAGATGGCATTCAAAATCAAAAACTGTGGTTGCAGAACAGAAGTGGGCTTTTTAATTTAATTTTTAATTTATGTAGCTGCCCATCTCACATTTGTGACTCTGGGTGGCTTACAATGAAAACATGAACACTACCAAAAAAATCAAAAAATAAAACAGCCATACAAACAATACAAACATTAAACACAAGGCATACAATACAATACAATACAATCACCAGGAAAGCACAGCCATTCAAGAACAATACAGCCATTTCATGGGCTCCACACCACTGTGGACTTATTGGAATTCACATCTGTAACCTGGTCTCAGTTAACCAAAATGGTCTTGGGCTATATGTGGCTCCCACTGGTCCCTTTGTGGACCTAAGTTGGTGGTGCCTGCCACCACTCTCTTTGCCAAATTCCTCTCTGTTCCAGATGTTGCTACTGGAGGACATCCATCAAGGGGAGCAATTGGCATACAAGCATACTCTCAGTAGCCTCTCACAGAGCAATTTGAAAAGCTGATAAGAAATTTAAACAAGGAAGAAGTCGCAGGAGAATGACATCCCCACTTGCAATCTTCCCTCTATAAATTGTATACTTTCTCCTCCTACCAGATCTCAGGATGCAAGGAGGAGATATTTAAATCATCTACTTCTGTATCCTAAGATAACAGAGTGATGTCCCTCTGTATGCATGTGCATCTACGTGTGTATGGGATGAGTAAGTGAATGTGGAGACTAGAGTGTGGATGACCATACTCAACTATTGGCTCGGGCTATCCTTTTTTCCCCTTGGCCTTGTTCCATTAACTATGAGTGATGAATTTCAATCCACATGGAAACAGGCAGTGGCAAAATCTCATCCTTGGGCTTCTCTCTAGGTCTTCTACTGTACTCAGCATGGGATATGATTAGGCCAAAGCACTCATTAAACAACATGTAGCAGATACAAAGTAACAGTGGGATCTAGCCAGGACCCTAACCTTTATTGCCAGTGAATCCAACAAGTACTCTGCTTCCCCTATGGCATACATAACTAAACTCAAAGTCCTAAACATTGGAGGCCTTTACTCTGGCACAATGTCATGCCCTCTCCTCAGCTGTCCTTGCAGATTGATACAGGAAGATTCTTTACTCGGAGAGAAAATGCCCCTGTGACTCTGGACACACAGAAACAACAGAGCATGTGCTTCTCCAGGGCCTGTATTACAGAGACATTCATACTAGCATCATCTTACCATTACTGCATAAATACCCAGGGCGCACAGGACACCTCCCTGCTGCTTTTAGATACCAGCCCTGCTACAACATCTACAATGTTGCCAGGTTCTGCGTTGTTGGATGGAGACCTGTGCCGTAAACTAGACTCAATGAGCACCCAGTTCGCCGTACTAGAGTGCTCTGTAATTTGATATAGTCTTCCACATACTAACCTTTGTCCTCCCCTACACCCATCTAATGCTCCTACCCCTCCTTTTAGATTCTTTTAGACTTTAACTTTTTATATATACTTTCCATTTCAATGTATTTTTTATATCTTCTAGCTTTTCATAATTTTTATTTTTAGACTCTGACGTATCTTCTCTGCTTTTTAATTGACTGTACCCCACCTTCCTTATGCTAATCTATGACCATAATGCAGATTTGATTTGAGTAAGCATATTAGAATAGATCGAGAAGATAGTTCATGTTTATTTCATGGGCTTGTGTGCACGTGGGCCATTATCCATCACTACAGTGCAGGTTTGTTGATTCAATATTAGCAATGAAAAGATAACATATTTGGGGCTATGCCTGTACTGGGGTAGCTTACCCACAGTTATATTTTTACAGCTCTTGAAGCATGGCTTTGAACACAGACGAAGTAGGACTCAAGAGCCACTCGGAGTTTGCGCGCAAAAATTCAGAGGGCAGCAGAGTTCTTCCGGACCATCCAGCGGTCGTCCGAATTTTTACAGCTCAGATCTGGCAGCCCTACGTGAAACTAGGAATTGATCTGAGTGAACGTGGGTAACCATATCGTGCAGTCGCGAGCTGAGAGAGTTGTACTGCATATCATATACTGTCTATGATAAACTTGCAAAGTAGTCCATTTATAGAAAGTGCGGGATAAAAATGTATCCCCTTTGGGTATGTGATTGTGAAAACAGCCTTCAAACAAACGCCTGATCTCCTCCTCCGTTTCTCTTCATTTCTACACCAGGCATTTTCAGTACGGGAGAGAGAGATTTACCTATTGTCGAGTTCTGCAGCGAACATTACCTACAACTAAGTTGTTACAGCGGACTTATATTTATCGCGGACGTGGCTGAATTTCCATCAACTCTCCACTCTTCCTCATACTCCAGTAAAATATGACTCCTTAATCTATCCGTTTAGGCCTCCTTTCAGCCCAGATCCAAAGTTCATTTATATTCACTGATGTTCCATAACTGACTTGCGCTCAAACGAAGGAAAGACTGAGTGTACTCGGAAGTTCGGCGGTGTGTGAAAGTCTGTCCGTTTTTCTACGTTCGTCACATCAAAATTTCAAGGAGGCGTCGCTTCAAGGCTCACGTATTATGCTATTGGCTAGCGACCGTTTTCTTTGCCCGCCTCCTGCTTCCGACTGTGGCCTGTTACCATTGGCCGGTGAGTCGGGGGCGCCCCTCGGATTGGCAGGATGACTTTGAGGGCAGGGTCGGGTGGAGTTCGCCGGTGTTTGCGGCCAGCGGCGCAGGTCGAGGAGGCGCCGGGTTCCGGGTTCGTAGTAAAGAAGCGCAGAGGGGTTGGACGTAAACACCGGGCCATGGGGTAAGCGGGGAGAGCTGTGGCGCGGGGCGTTTTGCGTGGGCTGCTCGGAGGGGCAGGTGGGGCGGCAGAGCGCCTCCTAGGAGAGCAGGCTTTGGCTCCGGGCCTTTCTCGCTGGGAGCGCGGGTGAGGATGCCTGGTCTCCATTTGCCCGAGCGGAGGGGGCGTTGCGGCCGGGAGTCCGGCCGCGACTCTCGCCATCCTCACCGCGAATTAATGGCGCTTCAGAAGGCGAGGTGGAAGAGGCCGACAGTGGCTAAGCGCCCGGGCATGATGCGCCCGCTCGGCTGCCTTTTACCTTTCAAGATCGTGAATCGCTGCCCGACACTCCCACCGGAGCGCCGAGCGCTGCTTGTATGCGGCGCGGTTGTGTCAAACTGAGCGGCAGTACCATGTCACGAAGTCGCTCGTGCCCGCCCAGCCGAGCCCATGTCCTCCTCCTCTGGAGTAGTTCGATGTGCAGTCGTCCTCCCAATGCGCTTGGAAGATAACCTGTGCTTCAGAAAGCGCTGGTTGTGAAGGGAGAAGGTTCGGTGGGGCTTATTTCGAGGAGGGAAGTTGCGGTCTGCTCCTTTGAGCGTATTCTGGTTGCCTCGTTAAGCTCTGTAGCCGGTGGTTTCTTGCCCTAAATGAATAAGGCACGCTGGAATTACGCTTTAAAGTTCCGTTATTGACCTCAGTGCCCTTTGGCTGTTTTTGGACTGCAACTCCCCTTTTGGCTGGGGTTCATGGAAATTGTAGTCCAAAACATTGAGGTTTCTTTCAGTGCTTTCAAAGCAGCGGATAAAATACACCCCGTGCAGTGGAGTATTTCAAATGGTTTTTAAGAAATAATTAATCTGAATTGTGATTGATAAAATACACCCCATGCATTGGAGTATTTCAAATGATCTTTAAGAAATAATTAATCTGAATTGCGATCTTAGCTATGCACCATGGGTGTATTAGAAATATATGTACGGAATGAGTGTATATAATGTTTTCTTCTCAAAATCAAAGTTTTGTTTTCAGTGAAACAGAAGTTAATGGAGAAATTAAAGTTTGATGTCTGAGAATTTTTGGATTCCTAGTATCTGTACAACAGGGCCAGTTTGAAGTAATGGTTAAGGCATCATGGTTAAGGCATCAGGCTAGAAACTGGGAGACCATGAGTTCTAGTGCCGCCTTAGGCACGAAGCCAGCTGGGTGACCTTGGGCCATTTCCTCTCCCTCAGCCCTGGGAAGGAGGCAATGGTAAACCACTTCTGAAATCTTGCCAAGAAAACTACAGGGACGTGTCCAGGCAATTGCCAGGAGTCAACACTGACTCGAAGGCACACAGAGAAACAGTATCTATACACATGAGATAATATTTAACCCAATCAAAGTTGCTTTCAGATTCAGGTAGTAATTCTATTTCTCATTTGGTCTCAGTTGGATGATTGCGTTTAATTGCCTTTCTTTATATTTTCTTATATATTTGTTTTGAGTTATGTTTCTGTCCAGAAAGGTCTGCAGTGGAAAATTTAATTTACAAATTTTACAGCAACAGAAAAAAACAGTATTGAAAGCAGAAGAAAAGGGATCTTAAAAACAGGAGGCAAAGGTGTTACACTTAAACATCATTTGAAACCTAATTGGCATGCCAAAAAAAGTTTGAACACCATGCCTAAAATGAAACAACATAACTGTATAGAAATATATTTCAAACAAGTTATTTTCTTCTTAGGTGACACAGATTACATTAATATTTTAATCTAATTCCACTTTCTTCATGGTCAGATCAAACCAGCCTTATTGTGGACATAGACCAGCGTACTTCAAGATTTTCTAGCAAATCAATACTTATACTATAAGTAAAAAAATGAGTTCTGACAAATAATGGAAGATTTTGTTACATATAGTGATAAGAACAAAAACAAAGGTTTTTCTGGTTTACAAATGAATTTATACTTGACTACAGGTGAAACTCGAAAAATTAGAATATCGTGCAAATGTTCATTTATGTCAGTATGGCAACTCAAAAGGTGAAACCAATATATGAGATAGATGCATTACATGCAAAGCGAGATATGTCAAGCCTTACTTTGGTATAATTGTGATGATTATGGCGTACAGCTTATGAAAACCCCAAATTCACAATCTCAGAAAATTAGAATATTACATGACATCAGTAACACAAGGATTGGAAATAGAACAATATTGGACCTCTGCAAAGTATAAGCATGCATATGTACTCAATACTTGGTCTGGGCCCCTTTTGCAGCAATAACTGCCGCAATGCGGCGTGGCATGGATGCTATCAGCCTGTGGCACTGCTGAGGTGTTATGGAAGACCAGGATGCTTCAATAGCGGCCTTCAGCTCCGCTGCATTGTTCGGTCTCATGTCCCTCATCTTTCTCTTGGCAATGCCCCATAGATTCTCTATGGGGTTCAGGTCAGGCAAGTTTGCTGGCCAATCAAGCACAGTAATCCCATGGTCATTGAAGCAGGTTTTGGTACTTTTGGCAGTGTGGGCAGGTGCCAAGTCCTGCTGGAAAATGAAGTCAGCATCCCCATAAAGCTTGTCTGCGGAAGGAAGCATGAAGTGCTCCAAAATCTCCTGGTAGACGGCTGCGTTGACCCTGGACTTAATGAAGCACAGTGGACCAACACCGGCAGATGACATGGCTCCCCAAATCAACACGGACTCTGGAAACTTCACACTGGACTTCAAGCATCGTGCATTGTGTGCCTCTCCATTCTTCCTCCAGACTCTGGGCCCTTGGTTCTCAAATGAGATGCAAAAGTTGCTCTCATCAGAAAAGAGGACTTTGGACCACTGGGCAACAGACCAGTTCTTTTTTTCTGTAGCCCAGGTAAGACGCTTCTGACGTTGTTTGTTGTTCAGGAGCGGCTTGACGAGGAATATGACATTTGAAGCCCATGTCCAGGATCCGTCTGTGTGTGGTGGCTCTTGATGCACTAACTCCAGCCTCAGTCCACTCCTTGTGAAAGTCCCCAACACTTTTGAATGGCCTTTTCCTGACAATCCTCTCCAGGCTGCGGTCATCCATGCTGCCTGTGCACCTTTTTCTACCACACTTTTCCCTTCCACATAACCTTCTATTGATGTGCTTTGATACAGCCCTTTGGGAACATCCAACTTCTTTTGCAATTACCTTTTGGGGCTTTCCCTCCTTATGGAGGGTGTCAGTGATGGTTTTCTGCACAACTGTCAGGTCAGCAGTCTTTCCCATGCTTGTGATTCCTACTGAACCAGCCTGAGAGACCATTTAAAGGCTCAGGAACCCTTTGCAGGTATTATGGATTCATTAGCTGATTACAGTGGGACACTTGGAGCCTAGAATATTGAACCTTTTCACACTATTCTAATTTTCTGAGATTGTGAATTTGGGGTTTTCATAAGCTGTACGCCATAATCATCCCAATTATACCAAAGTAAGGCTTGACGTATCTCACTTTGCATGCAATGCGTCTATCTCATATATTGGTTTCACCTTTTGAGTTGCCATACTGACATAAATGAACATTTGCACGATATTCTAATTTTTTGAGTTTCACCTGTATATACATATATGAGTATGCACATAAAACATGCTCCATGATTTTCTCTCAGAGTGATAGAGCATAGGACAGTAATATCTGGGATTCTTGTATGCCTTTCAGTTATACCATGGGCTTCATCAGATAAATTCATTTGTGATCTTGCAATTGCTCATATATTAGCAGGAACTAATAATATTTCCATTCTAAAATGTATAAAATAGTTGGGTGTACGGTAGCAATGTTTCCTTAATATACTTATTCGAAAATTCTTTGTAATAAGTGTGTTTAAGATTGTAACACTACATGTTTAGAGCTGATATACCATGGACGCTTGGTTTACTTTGGAATAAGCTTCGTTTAACTCACTGGGGTTGTTTTGAACAGAATTGGCTCTTCTGTCCTTTTTGAGATAGAATGCATATTGTTTGAAAAGCATTGTACTGGGTCATAATGAAACATACTCGCTGCATCAGAAATGGCTTCTTTTTACTTGAAAGAAAATTAGGCTTCAGTGGACCTGAAGTGGCATCTGAGTTGTTGATGAAGAACAAGGCTTATCCGCTTCAGATTTTTTTAATGTAGAAAAGAGCACTGACTATTCAAGGATTATATAATGAGAGTGATATTGGGAAAAACTGAGCTTTATAATCCTGATATAGCTTAATGAGGAGATGAAATATCCAAGGAAATAAGTATGGGTTTTGGCATATTCCCTTTTCTTTTTGAGGTATGGTTCTAAATCCTGATTTTTTAAAAAGAAAATTATTGTGCCTCCAAAAATATAGATGTTTAACTTTTTGGCAAAGCTTAGAAACCTGGCTTTTTGGTAGAGCATTTGGGGCATGATATCTTTACTTTGCTGGACGATTTTTAACATTCATTTTTAACTTAAATTTTGATTTAATTTTAGTTTTTGTTGATGTTATTCTTAACGTTTCAATTTATTGTGAACATGTTATACTATATTAGGTGTCCAGAGCTTCTGAAAGTGGGTTGAGTATAAATTTCATAATTAAATAACCTATTGTGATTAAATCTGCAATGATAGTAAGCTGATGTGATGGAATGTGAGGGTGACCTTGGAAGATGGTGGGGGGGGGGAGAGATGCTGTCTAGGGAACGATCAGATAAAATAGAATGGAGCCTGCAACAGAGTAACGGCCAGAAAAAGAAACTTAGGAAGGACCCACCCTAACTACTCAGGAGATATATAGGGAGAGTGGTAAATTTGTACGTTCAGACTTGCAAGATTCTGTTAATATCCCAATAGAGCTGTTGCTGACTAAAATCCAGTTCTCACCCCCTAAGTTTAAAGCTTTTTTTCACTTTGTGGCTGCCACAATGCCACTTTCTGGAGTGCTCTGAACCTCTGAAGAAATAGATCAGAAATACAATTTCACTGAAGTTCAACATTAGAACAGAACCGGAGCCATTCAGTCTATTGGGAGAACAATAGTCTTGTCAGAACTTTCCCACTATGCCTTGGGATCCAAAATTCATCTGATGCACATGTATGATAGATTATCATGGGAAGTAACACTGTGGTATGTGGTTGCCATAGTGTACTTACTACAGGCACCATTGCAAATGAGTTGAAAAAAGTGAGAAAAACTGGATACTTAAGTTATTTAAGTAAAAATGAGTCACTCCATTTAGTCAGTTGCATCTTCTATTGATTGATTGATTGAGTCATTTTGAAGTCAGGCAGCAGCGAAATCCAATAAACAAATAAAAACACATTTTCCATAAAAATGGAATGTTTTAAAATGTCATGCATGTTGGCCTTTGATCATACATCTTTGCCAAGAAAACTAATTGTTTTCTCTTTCTGTTTCCCTTCCACAGCTAAGTAGATTTTTTTTCCGGTGGAGCTATGTTGATCCTGTACAATCTTGATGGAAAAAGGAAGTAAATGAAGTATGTATATGCCATGTACCCTGAGGACTCTTAAATACCACTGCCTTGTGTGAAAAATAGCTTTAATAAATGTAAACTTAAAAAATTAAACCATGATTTTATTAAATATAAAGAAGGCTGAAAATATCTTTATAAATATCATTTTTAATTTTAATGTATTTGGGCTGCTGTGGTAATATTCTATCATGTAAAGATATAAAGCAATTTAAAGCAGATGTAAAACTCTAAAATGAATTATACATTCTAGTGATTGTCAATGTGGACAATTAATGACTTGTTATTGAATTCTATCTATACTCCAGTTATGTCAGAATCTAATCTCTCAGACTCTTTTCAACTAGGGAATCTTAATTTTATGATTCTCACTTTGTATAGTGTACAACATAATTCTTTCCATTACAACTGTAATAACTTGTCTAAAATAATTTTGTTTTTGGTCTGTGACATAGTGCAAGGAAACTTGTATAAGTGTGTAATTAATAGATTTCTTAAGAACATTAAAAAATATCCTATTATATTAGAATCAGGTATTCATTTAGTCTAGCATCCTGTTTTCAACATCAGTGCTTGCAGGAGCTTCACAATCTCTGGCTCTCCCCTGACCCCAGTAACCTGTATTATAAAATCCTAGATTGAAAGGAACTGTAGAATATCCTCCTTGAATATCCTGCTTAAATTAATTTGAGCTGTGATATCTCATGACAGATGTATTTCCCATGAATTTGTCTTATTTTCTTTAAAATGCCACCTGAGCTACTGCTGATCAGCATATCTAAAGCTGACTTAGATTTTTCATACATCAGAATATTTTATTTTAAATAAGAGAAATATTCTAATATATTATTAGAAATTAATGAAATATTAATACTTCCAACTGAATAATCTGAAACACATTGATAGACTGTATTTGTCTCAGGGACTACACTAAATCGATGAATTGGAATTGTTTAAAGTGGCTATAAAAGAAAGTTACAACACTAGTGTTTACTATAGTTAGTTTCCTGTTTCATTCAAAGTGGATAAAGATTTTGGACCAAACCAAACTCTTAAATTGTAGTTGGAAGTTGATTTAAGAACCTGGCTTACCTGAAGTTGGTAATTATACTTTGCCTTTTTGCATAAAATGGAAAGCATGGTTAAGTGGGGACTAAGCTATAGTGACATTCTTCCACTTGTAGGGAGCACACTTTGTCCGCAGAACTTAGAAGTTCTTTGTAGCCAAGGTGCTTTTTCAGCTTCTCTACAGTGTTCAGGTCTTTGCCTTTACAAAGTTTAACATCCTTGAAGATGTTAAAACTAAGTTTATTAGGGCTATGCTTGCAGTTTCAAGATCCTTTCCATTTACAGGTGGGCTTAATTTCCATGAATACCTGTATAATAGTAGGTGGGAAAGACCTTGGGAGATGGAGGGAAGAGATGCTGCCTAGAGAACGGTCTTTCTCTTATCTAAGATACAGCATAGCCTGCAGTTATATAGTGGGTGGAGCAAGAGGCTCAGAAGGGACCCTCCCTAAGTTCTCGGGCTGTAAAGGTGAAGACCGAGAATTGTACTTTCAGACTTACAAGATTCTGTTAATGTAGCTTTACAATAAAGTAGAATTAGTTTATCTGGTTGTGTTTCCTGTCTGGTCTACCTGGTAAGGCTGACATCACCAGAGCTTGGTGCTGTGCCTTTAACCTGTGACTAAAGTTAATTTTCTTTCTAATGGGTTTAGCCCTACTGGTTCTTAGAGACTACTTTAATCATCCTGGCTAAAAAGCTATTAGCAAGTTCCATTCTTTAGAATTCTCTTTGGAGGATATCTGCCCATTAGGCTTTGAAAATACAAGAAATATTCTTAAATAGTATATCTGCTTCACAGTGTATTTGCTCCTTTTCTGCTGTCTCCACAGGGAATCCCGGAATAATTTTATCCTAAGTTGAAGAGAACATTTGTTGCTTCTTTTGTCCAACCAGGATCCAGACATATCCTTCCAGGTTGCGAAGTTTTGTGCTTATATACGTTCCATTCATCTTTCGTTGTGATTGAAGAACTGTTTTAATTTTTAATTTTATCTTTTTATGCTCTGTCTATCTCTGTTTTGTTTACATTTGACTTCTGGTCTTATGGCTGTAATAAAGTTTGATTGCTATTTTTCAAAAATCACTTTTTTTTTTAACAAGATGTGGCTGAATAGAAATAGCTTATGGGGAGCTGTCACCTTTTGCTGGTACATATTAACATCAATTATGTTTGCTCTATAGTTTATTCTGGGCAATACATCTATCACACTATCCCTTAGCCTGCTTGCTTTCAGATAACTTTGTGCTGATTGGATAATCAGATAGTGCCATGTATATCCTCTAAACTTGCCCAAAATGTTCATCAGCATAAAGGCCAGGATAGAAGAAACATCTCTGTACAAATCTTTGTTGTACACAGAGGAACATGACATAACATAAGAAAACTATATGGTTGTGCCCATGTAGTTATCAGTAATCAAACTGAAATCACAGACATCTTTAGGTGCATAGATAAACACCAGTAGGGTGAGGGACTACATTTATCCTCCTTCCTTGGGGGAGGGGATGGCTCTACTATATGTGTGGCAACTGCCTAAATCCTTTCTTGGTCACCTTTCCAGTTGTCAGACATTAGAATATGTGTGCTATAGAGTAGTCCTAGTAAATCAGTTACAATGGACTATCATTGACTAATACACTAGTCTATTAGAGTTTTCTTTTGCACTAGAAATTGCATAATCATACTTCACCTTGTTTGGAACAATAGTATTGTCTCCAGTTCACAAAAGCATGTGCCATAAAAAATTGTGTTAATGTTTCAGTTACTATTGGATTCTTTTCTGCAGCAGGCTTTGCAAATATGTGTACTTGAAACTTTTTCATTGTAGCTTTTATTTGAGGAACAGATGGTTTTTAGGAAGTTATTTTTGTTTGGATATGTCATAGGCCAAGAGAATGTTTTGACCCCAGTCTTGATCAGGGCCCCTAGCAGCTGTTATTTTAAAAAGGAAAATAAACTTAAATGTTAAATAAACTTAAATGTTAAATATAACTACATGTTATATTTAATATAACATGTAGTTTGAGTTAAGCAAGATAATCATTTGCATCTCATTATTAACTCTTTTTTATTTTAGTAAGTAATTCACCACTCCATTTCCTGCTGTGTGGTATTTATTGCACTGTCATGAAAGCTCTCCCTATTAACTCCTACTGAGTTAAATAGCACTTCTGCCATCCTACACATTCTACTCAAATGCCATTATGTGCAATTTGTGTGTTAATTTCAAAGTGGTTGATCTTCCTTACATGTATCTCAAACAAACCATCTCAGCAGCACTTTTTAAAATGATACTCCATTTGTTTTTCTCCTTTCAGTCATCTAGACCCTGCTGCAATATTCTAAGAATGGACAGAAATACTAATGTTAGTATTGTTCCCAGTATCACTCAGCTGGAAAATTTCCTTACTGAACATAACTCAAATGTGGTTTGGCTCCTTGTTGGTATGTAATATTTGGTTGTTAAATATTTTGTATGCTTTCCCAGATTGTATCTCATGTCTGTCTGTCTGTCTATCTATATCTGACATGAAATGCTTGGCAGCAGGTGTAAGTTGCTTGCTTGTTATATAAAATGTTGATGTTATTGTGGGTGATATTAAACAGAACTTAATTATTAATCTCAAAACTGGAGTTAGGTGGAATGTTAAATACAGTTTCATACAGCTTCTTAATTTTCCATCTTTAACTTTGTTTTGTGCTATTTCTATATCAGCTTGCAATTTAAACAATAATACACATTTTGCTTCATATTTCCTCTATATACTACTTTTTTATTGTGTTGTAATGGCTTGAATAATTGCATCTGTATGTATATAATATACAATTTATTGGGTCATGGATAGTGCACAATATAGAGCCTAGTCAATACCTAGGCAGAAAAATATAGCATTTGAAATGTAGCGTTGGAATTGCTACCATTATCATTATATGGCTTTTTTTTTTTTTTTACTGATATCATTATTATTGTACAACATTTTTAATTTGCAGTGATTACATCAATAACTATGAAACCCTGACTCTTAGGCTAGATGTGACCAGAAGGCCATCTCATCTGTCCTGTAGATTTTTCTCTGCTTTACTTTATCTGCAGTAATCAGGGTGAAATAAAGCTTTCATTAGGACAGTCAAGCTATTTAAAAAGTATAATTACCAGACTGGGATTGTGCTTCCAAAATAATGCCTTGCAGCTTTATGTGAAATTATTTTACAAAGCCATTTGACACATGAAAATGGGGCAAGGAGGGGAGGTAGTGATGTGTGTACCCAGCCACTGTATGCCAGTGAGCACATTTGGAATTTTAAGAATGTACCGTATTTTTCCGACTATAAGACGATACTTTTTTCTAAAATCCTTACCCTAAAAATTGAAGGGCGTCTTATTCAAGGAAGTCAGCCGAGGAGAGAACTGCACGGTGGCAAAACTGCCCATACTTTGTCTCTGCAGGCAGGCTTCCTCCTATTGCCAGCCTCCAATCACGAGTGAAATAGCTTGTCTCCCAAACAGACTTCCTCCAATCACGAGCCTGATGTAACTGACGTCAGCTGATGCTGAACAAACCAATTAGAGAAGGCTGTTTGCAGAGAGAAGCTATCGGCAGTTTCACTCGTGCTTGAATGTAATCAGTTATGCAAAAGAGCATGGAAACAGAGCTGCAGAGAGACGGTTTGGACCTCCTCCCATCGAGTGTATCAGGTCAATGTTAACTAATTACTAAATAAAAATGTATTCTGCACTATCTTTAAAATATTGATTTCTTAATTTTGGGTTGGAAAAATGGGGGTCGTCTTGTACATGGGGGCGTCTTATTGATGGAAAAATACGGTATCTCTCTTTCTCTCTAGATATTTCCAAAGAGTTTCTGTGTTATGAATATAACAATTCTTCTGTGTTTCTTAAGGAGAACTTTCCATTGCTCTAAATGTATGAATATTTGTTTTGCAGCTACAATTTTATCCTGTGGCTGGATTATTTACCTAACTTATTACAATTCCCGAAACATCGGTCTTATTTTAACATTGGTCCTTAACAGATTACATAAAAATGGCTATATCCATATTGGTAAGTCATCTTGATTTTAATATGAAACATATTTTCTGAAATCATATTCAGAATATTATGCTGAGAAAAAGTCTAGTCAGTGTTCAGTATTCTGTATTGCATTTCTTTCAATAAGAGAAAAAAAATTAAGCATGTCCAATTATTCTATTGACATCAGTGTGATGAAAAGACTAATCCTGTGCTGAGATTACATTGCAGTGGTGTGGTTAAAATATGCTGCTGCTACATAGATGGAATGTCTTCTGTATCTTATATTTCATGAACTTGGAAGTAAAGAGGAAAAACATATAATTCAAACATGAACCAGAGTAACAGATTCATCCATGGCATCCTATGAGTAAAATGGGACTGTGTCTGTACTCATGCATGTACTCTCAGAAAGGCTTTTACACTAACAAATTCTCTGGGTCACCATATACACAACATATAAGAAGATGCCATAGCACTGCGTACTGGATGGGGAGAAAAATCTCATTCCAGGTGGTTCAGACATAAAAGAATTAAACTTCAACTTGCTCTAGCAATCAAATTTAACTTGTAAAAGTCATAGACCATCAGAGCCCAGGAAACTTAAAGTCTTGAGCAATCAAACAGTAGTGGGAAGTGTTCCCTGTCTCCCCTATGAGCTTTTATTTTGTTCTTATTGTACTTTCATGGGAGGAGCAGAGCAGGTCTTTCCTGATTGGCTCAGAGCCAGGTGAATGATGCTCAATTCCTGGAGATCTAGGAAATTTATAGCAATCTAGAAACTAGTATAAACTAAATGAGAATTAGAATCTTACTGTTGTTTTATGAAAAATGATCCAAGTTGTGATATTTGTGTTAACCATTGTTTGATTTTATTCTGTCTTGGTTCTCTATGTATATGCATTATTGGCTAAAAGTGAGGCCACTACTCTGCTGAAGTCATACTTTTTTTTCTCTCTCTTTGTCTTTCAGTGCCTAACCATTTTTGTAACTTCAGTATACATAATAAAAAGCTTGAATTTCTTAACTAAATTAGCACATTCATGCTGAAAGGATTTTACCTTTAGTACACCCTCCCCACTTAGTTAAACTAGGAAGAACAGGCACTGGAAATTTTGCTACTTTCTTCCTCATGAATACATATGTGTAGAAAGGGATTTTTCCCTGGAATAAAGTAGGTGGTTGCAGTGTACTAATAAGACCTCTCCAAGAGTTTTGGAGAATGCAGTAGGAAGGAAAAACCTAGGAGCCTCTGTTTGATGGAGCCAGAGGGATCAACCCAACCAGTTGCATATGTCCATGCACACTCTAATACATCATGGTAGTTGTGGGATGGGGATGGAATTGATTGTTCTGGGGAACAGTAATTTGAACAATAAATATTCACTAACCTTGAATGAATGAGTGTGGGGGAAAAACTCTTCCTTGGGGGAGTCCTTTGAACCAAGTATTAATTTTGTTTGGGGAAAGTTTTTTTTTCTTGCTTGAGAAGTTTCTTTCCACAAAGTAATCATTTTTAAAGTTTGAATGGTTCTCAAATAGGACCAAAAGGGGAAAATAAAGGCACTACAACATCATTTTCTGTAAATTAAGATTCTAATTCTCACATAGTTTCTGCTAGTTCTTAGAGTGCTGGTATTTCCTAGATTTCTTATTCCAGAACCCTGAAAATTTTGGCTTTGTTTACCCATTTGTGAGCCAGAAGAGAAAGAGGCCCTCTCTTCCTTCCTTAAGAAATAAGATACAACAGATGCAAAATGGAATTGCTGCCCCTTCTCCTTCTAGAAGCTCAATTGAAAAAGAGGATAAACTTCCTACTCCTGATTAGAGTTTGAGCTTGAGCTCAGAGTTTGAGTTCCTTGGGCTTTGATGGTATCTGCCCACTATCTAGATTCATGATTAAATTTGATTGACAGATCAAGTTGAACCTTACCTTTAATTTTTGTCCTTGAGATGGGATTTTTCCATTATACCCTTCCAGTTAGATCTTCTATAGTCTATTCAGTATCAGTGTTCCAGTAAAGAGCAAATTCTCTATTGCTCACGACAAACAGTATGGAGACACAGAGAAAGCAGTACCTACATGGCTCTTTGGGCAATAAGCTCAGCATTTGTATGTCAGAGGTTAAAAACTAATGAAAGAGAAGAAGAAAAATGTCTTATTAAGCTACTAAGGGGAGGGACTGGGAAAAGCAAGAATATTTACTTAAGATTGGTAGTGGCATCTGATTAAGAGTAGGTCAGCAATGGAACCAATTACTCAGGGAGGTGGTAGGCTCCCCTTCATTGAATACATTTGAGCAGAAGCTAGATACCCATTTTCTGAGATGCTTTCATTTGGATTCTTGCAGAAAGCAGGGAGGTGGGACTTGAGGACCTAAACGGCTCTTTGGTATTCTGTGGTTTAATAGAAACCTTCTTTTTAATATAGGCTCCTTCTCCTTCTCTGTTCTGTCTGGAAAAATCATGGTTCGTGAAATCTATTACATTACAGAAGATTTGTCCATCAGGTACTTAACTTTCTTACTGTTTATTTCATAGCCATGGTTTTATTAAGTTTTATTCCCATTATACTATTGCATATAGATAATGATAGGCTCTAAAATGGTTTAGAATATAACATCTTCATTTGTAGAATAAGAAAAAGAAATCAAATTTAGGTACTTATTTTGTGAGTATTCAAAATTTTCTAAAAGGGTCTGTCTCTGTAAATTTAAGGTAATGAGATTTCCCTTATGTAATAGAATTTGTTATCCTACTAGACTTGGATCATGATAATCTAGCAGATCTGTTACAGTTAGTTATGAATGGCAGTGAGCTGCAAGAGCTATAGCAGGGATGTCTAACCTGTTCGAATGTTTGGGTCCATATGGAGTCCTGAAGTATTTTAGTTTCTACATAGAAAAGATCAGAAAATGAGGCCCACAAAATAGTCTGAATGAGCTAAAACTTAATTTAAAAGTGATTGAAATTTAGGCATGAATGGCCAGACTTTCCATATGTCTGTGATCTATTAGAGTTGGGAGAATCTGTATTTTGGAGTGGTTACTAATAATAGGCAGAAAATTTCATATTGCTTTAGGAAAGGAAAACAGGATATTCTGTTTAATTTCTTCCATGCATGTAGCCTTGGACAATGGTTCACAGAAACTGAAAGAAGATAAATCCAGGGGATTATGATAGGTGCAGAATCAGCATAGAAAATTCCCTTCCTCCTGCCTCAGTGAAAGTCATAAAGATAAATCTTTCTGTGGCCAAATTTGAGTCCAAAGAAAGCTTTGGATGCCTGTGTACTCTCAGGAACTGTTTCGGTATTTCAGCTCTTTAGTATCTTTTAACATTCTGAAAACAGGATGATAAATTCATCTTTGTGTTATTTGGAACAATTTCTTATTAATTGTATATAGTATATGGGTATGCTTTAACACCTGTTTTAAATATTTTACTTGTGTAAATACTTTTTAGAATCCAAGATGGATTTATTATATTTCGTTGGTGGAAGATGTACAATCCAAAGCAGAAGCAACATGGTAAGTTTCTATCATTTAGAGAGAGATTGCTAGATATTCTAGAAAATAAATGATTGCATGGGCTAAATAATTATTATTTGTAGTTGTAAAAGCAAGTTATTCTTTGTAAGCGTGCAAAAATGAAAAAAAGGAGTTATACTTGTATACATTTATTTTAAAGTCAAATATTTTGAATCAGCTTAGTTTAGTTACTTAAGGCCTATTGGTGAAAGGTGATTGAATTTTCTTCATTTAATGCTTCTCTGAATTTGTGGTTGCGTTATTTCCACTAGCTAATGTGCCTGGGAGTTAATAAAGTGTCACTTGTGGTCTGTGCTTTTGTGAAGGTACTTCTTTGTTCACTTGGATTATCCTAGCTTGCACTGATTTCAGAAGGGCAGCGTGGTTTTAAGTAGGCAGATTAAGTACTTCATTATGAAGATATGGTGGGGGAGAGGGGAAAAAAGAAAATGCCTATTGATCAGGGCAAAATTTTAGTTAGTGTAGTTCTATATTAATAATGAAACATATGATTATTGTACTAAAAATCACTCCTCTAGATGTTTTGAAGCTAAAATATCCTAAATATGGAGCTATAATTGTCAGAATTCCCATTAGGAAAATTAATAGTCCTAACACATCTGAAGGATATCTGGTTGGGAAAAGCTGCAGAGGTGATAATCAAGAAAGAAAAGAATTGTGCTTCACTTGGTTCTTTGAGAAAAAGCAAGAAAAGTTGTGTTACTTGAATTACTTATGTTGTCGCCCATTAGACATCAGGCCAAGAACAAGGATAAGTTTTCACTGTTATAATTCTTAGTTATTTGGGTGTCATGGCTTAATTTGTTGAAGTTATAAATACCTTGCAAAGTTGGTTGCTTCCCCATGCTTTTTTAGAAAAGATGAAATTATTTATCTTGCTGTATCTCTTGAAAAGTTGAAAACATGTTACATTCTGAAGACATTTTCCTTCATTATGTATAGTTAGAAGGTTAATGAATAATCTTGCTACAAGTATTCAAGTAAAAAGATGTTCAAAATGGTTTGTGTAGTGTTCTTGTGTTCTTTTTAGGGGAAAAGTAGATTTTCTACTACTTTGTGGATAAATATAGAGCACATAGAGAACTGTTACTTATATAATGTAGTTTAAAAGACCCAGTTTATTGAAATATCAAAGGAGTTCATGTCTCTTGAGTAAACAAGTAATAAGGTTGTCTTTAAAGAAAAATAATGAGTTAATTATAACAAAATTATTTTTAATTGGGTCATACTATCTGAAGCTAAAAGTGTGTGAATCACAAATATGCTACATGATTATTTGTAATCATTTATAGTTTTTAATTTTCTCTTCTGATTTTATAACATTTAATTTGTACCATTTAAACATTATGCCATGTATCCGTGGTTCTTGACCTTTTCATTTAAGCTGATAATTAGATTTTCTTGAAAACTTTTAAGGACCAACACATAAGATATGGATTAACTAGCACATATGCCTCGATATTTGTGGGATCTCTCATTAAATAAAATTAATTACATTGGTTTTAGTAAATAGCCAAAATCTGTGCAAGAGGTGCCGGGTGGCTTGGGGAAGTTGCGCGGGGGTATGTGTGAGAAGTACCGCATGGGTCAGGGGTGCACGAGAGTGTGGCGTGGGTCAGGAAGGGTGCACAGGGTGTGCAAGTGGCAGGCAGGCATGAGCGCTAGTGGCTGGGGAGGGTCCGTGGGTGTGGGAGACTTATCCCAGTGACTTGCGACCTTCCCTGCCAGCTTCCTCATTAACTTTCTGGGTTGTAAGTGGTGGTCACATGATTGTGGGGTACTTGGCAACTGGTTGTAAGTGCAAACAAGTTGCCAAGCACCCAGATCGCGATCATGTGACCATGGAGGTGCTGGGACGGCTGTAACTCAGAACCAGCCATAACTACCATTCGTTCAGCACCAACATAACTTCGAGTGGTCTCTGAACAAATGGTCATAAGTTGAGGACTATCTGTAATTGCTACACTCCTCCCTCCTAACCTTTTTGGACTATTGTATATTAATGGAGAAAAAAGACACAAAAACAAGGAACAAAGATAGGCATCTTGTTTTTCTATGCAACAACTCCAAATTTTTCCTGATTAAGTGGGTTTTAGTAAGCATATATTCCAAAATAAGTCAGTTAGACTTCACAGTAACAGTGAGTGCTTTTTTTGCTTCTGTGAGTGTTTGCATTTCTTTCCAATCATTTTATTTGTCTTTAGAGAGAATTTGAGCCATAGCTAAAACCTATTTTGCATTTAAATAAATAATGTTTTCTGTCGATCTTACTGGCTGCCCACAAGACAGAAGCTACTTACTGGTGTCCAAATTAAATGATTGTTGTAAGTCTTCACTTTGTTGAATGATAATACTAATTATGCAGGTGATTGTTTACAAACTTGAATTAGATATGTTATTCATGCATATTGATTGGTTAATGGTTATTTTAAAAGGTCATACTTGTGAATACTCCATTTAATTAAATGATTTTATGTATAATATATGTGTATATTTATATGTTTTTAAATTTGTTTGTGAGGTTGACCCTTAAAAAATCAGTTTACTAAATGAAATATCTTTTTTATTGAACTCCATAGATCCTAAGGCAGAAACAAGATTGTATATCATGGTGAATGATTTTGAATTTCATGTCTACAACCGTTCTGATCTTTATGGGCAACTTCAGGAATTATTTGGTTTAGATCCAACCATAATTCCTCCAAAAAAAGAGGATGAAAAAGCACGAGAAAATGGGCAAGAGCAAACACATACAAATCTTGAAAGGTAGAGATTATTTTTATTCACATAAGTCTTTGAATGTGGTGCTAAATTTACTGTTTTACCATTTAATTTTGATTAAAAAAAACACTCAACAAATGATTCTTTTGGTTCTAAGAATTAGATCTCTCCTTATTAGGCTACTGGCCACTTTTGGAACATCTCATATTCCAGACATTTGAATATAGTACAGAATGTTGTTTATACTTAGTTTGAGCGTATGATTATTTAGCTTGCATCTGCTGATTGGAACTGAAATGCAGTGTGTGGTGTTTTTTCTTTTTTTAGCAAGAACTGGCCTGTTTGTTAATATGCTCGACAGAAAAGGCATTTCTACATTAAGATGGTATCTGTAACTGAATATAGTAAACAGACACACTCTTTTCGCTAAAGTAAGTTTAGTTGTTGGGAGTATGCTGTTTTATCTGTTCTTCCTCCCAAACAAGTTGAAGTGTATTCACTACTCCCTGAGTTGGTAGAGAACTGTATCACCATAAAATTAGTTTCCCATGCTGGCAGTCCCTGTCCTGACACAGGTATGGTGCTGGCAAATGGCATTGTCCTAATTTATATCATATAAATAGGGCCCATCAAAACAGCAGTTGGTTGATTGCTCTTACTACACTTCCTCTTCTCCAGCAAATATCATCAGCTGGTTGGAAAACTTGCACTAATCAGTCTCTTAACATGAGGTGAGGTTACATCTAGGAGAGGTCAAGAGGTTTGACAGATGGCTAAACGAGCAGGTTTAGCCACCAGTCAAAATTCACTCTAGTTTGGCTTCCTGTCCCTTTTTTGATAGAGATGTTATTATGAAAGAACAATATTCCAAAATAGTGCTGTTCTGGAATATTGCTCAACTCTCATCTCTAAAAGTAGCCTGACAGTCAGCCCATAGGTGAATTTCCTTTGAACACATTTGTGCAACTCATTTGTACTGACTGTCAGACTTTTTTAAGACATGGGTTTAGCATTATTCCAGCAAATCATTAATCCTGTGTTTAAAAGCAACCCAGGCAATAGCTGACACGCATAGACAGAGTGAGCTGTGAAGCAGCAGAAAAAGAGCCATCTCTGTCTCTTTCCTGTTTAACTATGTAGTCCCCAGCTATTTCTATTGATCAGCTTCCGGTCAAGCTGAACTGGAAACTGGAAAACAGTGCCCAGGGACTGAGAGGCCATGTCTGCACCATTCTTGATCCTATTACCTACAGGTCACCTGACTGAATTGTAAAGCATATTATTTGCATTCATGCAGATCTGCTGTGACTTATCTCTGTACAAAGGGTAAAATACTGTTTTACATTGGAACTTCGAAGGATGACCTTAAACTGCCTTAGTTATGAGTTGGGGATAAGTTGAAAATAACCTCATGAGAATATGGTTGAAAAAGAGGATGCTAGGATATGTTTATTTCTTTGTTAGGTGATACTGAAATGGAAGATGTAGGGTAAAAAAAAACCTTTTAAATTAAGAAATGAGTTAATTTAGAAAATTAACTTGAATCTAGAAAATGCTGAAATGAGGCTTGGTGGAAGATAAAGTTACCTAATCAGTCCTCCTGAGGTTATTGAAAAACCTCTCCTGCAGACTGAAGATATCTTCTAAATGTGTTGGGATTGGTGATACCTAGTTTTTGTTCAGCTGCCATACCATAGATGTACTCAGGATAATTCTCTGACTCTTGGAAGATCATTTGAAGAATATTCCCAAGTGGAATGGATATAATCTTCTGTCTATTCTCTCTTCCTACTTGTATGGATTGAAGCCAAAATTAATTAAACATTGTAGCAATCGCAGCATTTCAGAATAAGGCAGGGCATGAGTTTGAAAGGTTTTGCATGATGGAATTGAAAATCTTTTTTAAAACGTTACTGGAAGTATCTGCAAGTGTTTTGTTTTATCTGTTATTTTAGAATAATTATAGTAGTTGCAGCAGAGAGCATTTCCAGGGGAGTAATGGCCTAAGAGTTCTTACAGAAAATTATCTGTTTACTTAGCTTTACTGACATTACTGCTTTTGAATCATTGTTTTCTTAAATGGAAAACCTGTTGGAAAATGTATTACAATATTTAAAAACATAATTAGTTCAGTAATAGATACTATTGATACAAGCTTTCTTCCCACATGGCACTGTGCTGAAGTATGAAATTTTCTAATAATGGCTTCCACCATCTTTTGTAGATATTTACTGGTGTTTCTGATCCATTTTATATTTTCAGTTCATTTATAAATATGCTCGGTATTAATTAAACTGTCCTTTTAAAAAAAAATCACACAAAAAAGTTTGCAAAGTATTTATGATGTGTGTTTTCTCTAAAGGTACATATTTTTCAATATACAGTACTTTCTCAGAAAGTTTAGGTTTTATAACATAGTTTGATATCTTTTCGAATAAAAAAATATATTAGAACGTTTGGAAGACAACCTTTATTGGGTAACTAAGTACCCATATACCATTTTTGGAGGCAGGAATAGCGTCTATCAGAATTCACAAGACTAAATTCTTCATCCCTGGAAACTAAATATATAACATTTAAGTTATAGATATGAATGTGTTAAATGGCCAGTGCAGGTTCAGAGATACTCAGCATAGTGGTTATCATGCTATGGTTACCTCCAATCATATTCCTCCCTTAGGAGGAATATAAAAGCAATAATTTAAAAATGAGCAGCTCTTTTAGGATCACACTTATAGGCTATGCCACTCGCCTGAATAGTGGAAAATTGATCCATACCAACAACACTCATATGAATGCACATGATTATTGACATAAGGTAGCACCAAGGATGCAGGGTGGGAATATTTTAAGGTAATAATCATAAATTGTACTACAATACTGTGTTATATACACTTAGCTTTTTAAATATATGTATTACAAGTCCTTTGTTTTCCTGAGATAGGACTGCAGTCCTTTGGTTCAGTTCCATTTTGGTATGGGTTAATTCACATGTAAGATTTGGGCTTCTAATTTATATTGTTCAGTATGTAAACTTACTTTGCTTTCTTCCTTCAGTGTCAAAGCAAAAAGTGATTCTCATGATCCTTCATCTTCATGGAGATCTCTTATTCCTGTAATCAAAGTCAATGTTAGCACAGTAAGTAAAAAAATATCCTAATCATCTGCATTTTAGATTTTCTATGGATTTTGAAGATCTTTCTTCAGTAGTCATTATAATATTTCATTTTGATCTTAGAAACGTTATTTAGGCAGTATGTATGCTTGTGTGTGTATATATATATATATGTATGTATGTATGTATGTATTTTTTTTTTTTGTCTGCGCTCAGTCATTACTGACCCTGCAGTGACTGCCTGGATGAATCCTTGCAGTTTTCAAGGCAATTGTTTTTCGGAAGTGGTTTGCCAGAGCCTCCTTCCTAGAGCAGAGCCCAGCTGGCGAGCGCAGGAGGTGGGGTTTCCGTTGCTTCGCGCCCTTTTCAGGCGAGTGCGGTTTCGCGCTTACCAGCAACTGGTCCCGTCTCTCTGTGCAAGGCGCTGCCAGCATTTTTCCTCCCACCGGAGTAAGAGTACCCATTTATCTACTCATGTGAGTTTTCGACCTGTTGGGTTGACAGGAGCTGGGGGGGGGGGAAACAGGAGCTCACCCTGTTAACGCGAAAGGCTGGACTCGAACCGCCGAAGTGTCAGCCATTCCTGGCCGGCAACTTTCAGTGTCATTAAGCCGCTGCGCCACCGCGTCCGCCCATGTATGTATGTATGCGTGTGGGTATATATATATTTCTATAGGTGATACATATGGATTCCTGAAAATGCTAAGTAAAACCACTTAAAAAGAATGTCTTGTTACCAAAGAATTAACAGTTAATGCACAGTTGTATTTCTCTTAAATTAGGGCCGCTTAGCCTTTGGAAATCATTATCAGCCTCAGACTCTGTGTATTAACTTTGATGATGCTTTCTTAACTTATACCACAAAACCACCTTCAAGCCATCTGGATCAGTTCATGCACATTGTAAAAGGAAAACTGGAAAATGTGAGGGTTATGCTTGTTCCAAGTCCAAGATACGTTGGTCTTCAAAATGATGAGTAAGTAATTATAAATTAAAGCTATAGAATATATAATATAGTATTAGGGCATCCAAGCTTTTGGGAATGAGGGAATTCTAAATAATTTAGAATTCTAAGGAAGTGTCATGGGTGCCATTATAAAATGACTGCTATTGTTGATGTTAACCAGACACACATTTCACAGAATGTCACCTGATAAAGTAAAATGATAAGGTATTAGGTATCATTTATAATAAATAAATGAACAAGTATAATGTTTTGACTCATTTGTTTAATTGGGTTTTCTTTATCTAGTTTTCAGTAAAGAAAAGGACCCGTGGCGAAAAGATCACATTTTAGGTCATATTTATGCAGAAATATTGATAATTCAAAAGCATTCACAAACTTTTAAGCATCACTTTATAGCATCTTCCCCAAATAGCTCCCCTAATTACACTACGAAGTTCAATCCTGACTGCCACTGAATTTCAATGGCATGGTCATGGACTTTTTAAGAG
Source organism: Liasis olivaceus (assembly GCA_030867105.1). Lineage (NCBI taxonomy): Eukaryota > Metazoa > Chordata > Lepidosauria > Squamata > Pythonidae > Liasis > Liasis olivaceus. Next base: position 27,563,412 of record CM061354.1, read on the forward strand.
CTTGGGGTGAATTTTGAGAATTGAAATTGGAGTGATTTGCTTGCCTGATGCTTTAATTAACACCATAAAAAAGTGCAAAAAAGGGCCAAAAGAGTTTAGTCCTGCATATTCTAGCAGTTCCACATAATCAGAAATCTTTTTGCAGCCTTCTAGCTGATTAGGAAAACAGATTGCAGCCCTTGACCCTTCAAAAATTCCTGTTTAACAGATAAGATTTACTTGTCCCATTTCTCCAGCCTTCAGGCTGCCTAAAAGTAAGTAAATAAATCATATGAATGAGCAGAGTGCTCTGTTGGTGCAGAGGGATCCATCTGTATTTCTTGCCTACTTTGACATGTGCTCAAGATTGATTCCCAATGTTTAATGCAAAGTGCTGCTTTAGAAGTTTGAATGCCTGGTGATTTCAAGTTCATTTAGGGTTAGGTTAGCAGAGAAACCTCACTTAGTCTCTCATTGATGCTGAATTGTTGTGTACCTGGCTAAAATTCTTGTACAAAGGTTTATAATACTGCACTGCTAAACGCATGTCCTGTTAAAATAAATCTTCTGAAATTCAGTGGTAACTATCTAAAATTCCAGTCTAAGCTATTGAAAATATGAACCTAAAACCTTAAAACCAATTAACTTCCTAAAATTTGTTAAAAATTTAAATCTCAGAGGAAATGTTTTAGAAATGGAAAAATTGCTAAAATTATCTCTGAAGAACTTGCCAATTTCTCTAGACTTGCCAGCTGTGTAAATATTCTAGGGGCATAAATATATAGGACCTCCTCATCATATCTTCTCTCCAAAACAGCCAGACATCACACTATGCAAGAAGAAAGGTCCTTTTATGTTTTCTTAATTTTGGTGCTATTTTACACTTGTGGCTGTCATCTTCTAGTATTCAGTGTCTAGTATTTGCTCCTTCAGCACAAAATTGGCCTGGTAAAATTCCAGGGACCTCTAAACTTAATTTCACTACTGGGGTTATTTCAAGCCAACAGGAATTTATCCACCAAAAATAGAGGGGCTTAGAAGAAATGATAGCTTTAAACAGTAATTTAATGTTTAAATTAAACATGCACATACACACACACATACAGTATATGCATACATATGCCTAGCCTCCACTTTCACCCACCAGTCTTTAGACAGAGGTCAACATTTGTGACATAGCAAGGAACCCGGAATGCCTGCCTTAAAAAAAAATAAGTTGAACTTGTTCTAGTAGGCCAGAGTCATTGTATGTACACAGCTAGATACTATAGAGCATCTGTCCCAGTGTTTTGCTTTGAATAACTTAAGCCATCAGGAATATAACTATGCTTTTGTTCACAGAAATTGAAAGATGGCAGCCTCAGTCTTGTGAGCATCTTAGTCGGTATAGGAGACTTGAGACTACTACTAGAACTTTGAAAAACCATTCCCAAATATTTAAATAATGTTACCTGCCTGATTGAATGCCTGTGTATATTCTAGGCACGACTCTTAGTCTCCTAGTAAAACTTATGATTTTAATGTTTTGATGGTTAATTTCCAGATTATCCTCCTTGCAGAATGGTATAAGAGCCCACAGTGTTTTTCCGAGACCTATTATTCTAAATAATATAACTGCTTCATAAAGATTATCAAGTTATCACCGACATGTTTAAATTATACTGTGAAAGTTTTTCATTTGAAAAATTTAGTTTGGCTACCACAAAATTTCTCAACAACAATCCAATAATTTCAGTTGGTTTACAATATTAAAGTTTAAAAATAATGTGTTTTCAAAAGATTCAATGAAAAATAAACATTTTTAACATTGTTAATCCTTGAGAATGTTAATATGTTAATTACCAATATGCTATTATTGATGAATCAGACAACAATGCTTTGATCACTGCAAGCAGGAGGAAAGTGTAGATTTTTTATATTGCCTGAAAACCTTTTTAAAGTTCTTAGTGAATTAACTAGAAAAACAAAGGCTATAATTAAATATTTAACAGTCAGAAATTTTCACAAGAAGTTTTGTGCCTCTTAAAGACTGACATATTATTATAAACTTCCATACATTAGAATCTAATTAATAAATGCAGTGTTCACATTTTTCCTTTCTGGTTTGTTTGTTTGTTTGTTTGTTTGTTTCTTTTTTGCAACAGACCTCCAAGGTTAATGGGAGAAGGTTTTGTTGTATTGCAGTCAAATGATGTTGACATCTATTACTATATGGATGAACCAGGTGAGTGTGAATCCTTTCATTTAAGGGTGATAACAATTTGCAAGAACTTAGCTTTTTTGTCAACATTTTGAACTGGAACAGTACCCTAGAATAGTTAATTTTTCCCCTTCACATAGAGTATCTGTCCAATCTGATTCCATCTAGTGTTGCAACCGCTTTTTAACTTTAAAAAAATGGCTCAGTTCCTCATCATAGATTCCTGTGTCATCCTTAAATCTGCCTTTATTACTGCGGTATCTGATTTGACCCTTTCCTAAATAGCTATAGAACAGTTAATAATGGCCTATAACTATTGAACAAGCGACTTTAAGCCATCAATTTATTTGAGTTGATGTTATACAATGACTAGGTGTGAGCTGCACATTTCAAATCTTGCTTAGCTATAAGTTTACTAGCTGACTTTAAATAGATCACTGTTTTTTTTTTCAATCAGCCCTCTGAAAATGGTTATAATTATGTCAGTGTCAGATTAAGTATTCCATTGTGCTTAATCTTAGATCTAAGATCTAAGATAACTTTGTTCCTGCAAATCTCCTGTACTCACCAGGGAATCTTGTTTGCGTGGCCAGATGGTAGAATGCATGAGCTTTTCATTAAGTAGCAAATGTTATTGACCTTGATACTGGCTCTAAATTTACTGTTATATCATTGCTTTGTCAGAACCTACCAACCCAACATGCTAATGGCTGTTGAAATAGGATTGACCACATGTGTTATACACTAAGCATTTAATAAAGTTTTTAAAAGTACACATCTGAAATTAGATTGCATATTCATATTTCAAGATTGTTTAATTGTAGGGATTCCTTTGTGCAACAGATCTAGAATTCAAGCAGAGTGAGATCTGATGTAGGTATGAGGCCTCCAGATTTTTTCTTCTGTGCTTCTTGCCTCAGCTTTTTTACATTTGGAAAATACTAACCAATGCAGCAAAGTACTGCATTTATGTAAATAAATTTATCTTTCTTAGTTTTGTTGACTAAATTCTTAAAAGAGTTTCTTACCATTCAAGGTCAGTGCAAAATATTTCGGCACTGTTTCTCAGAATTTTTGCTAGTATCTGTATATTTCTGATTTTTAGCTGTGATGGGCTTGTGAAATGCCTGTTAATCCTTTACATACATGGTTTTGTGATACAGTAATTAACCCTTCAGGTTACAAGTTATTTGAATATATATTATGGGGGTGGGGCTGTTTCCTAAAATACAGGTCTTGTACCAGAAGAAACAGAAGAAAACAATGAGGGAGAAACAAGTAATGAAGATAGCAAATTGCAAGACCTTCCACCCTGTTGGGGGTTAGATATAGTTTGTGGCAAAGGAACAGATTTTAATTATGGACCATGGGCTGATCGGCAAAGGTACTGTTGTCTTTTTTTTAAATGACTATGCTATAGAAGGAGAAGAATGTGGAAAAAAGTTCATTTAGAGATATCCTATTCACTATTGTATATCTACAACAGAAGAACAATTATGTTTCTTTAAAAAATGTTTGCTCCTATTGTATTCCATTGCAAGACTTTCAAAAACAAATAATGGCTTTCTAAAAAACATCCACATATTTATTGGCGTATAGCTTGCAGTATCATTCCACTGCCAGAACACCTGACAATAGAATGGATTCTTCCCCTCTATCCCCAGATCTGTCTCAAAGTCTTGGGGAACTCCTATGATATATATGGGAAGCATTTAGGATAAATGGAAGGGAAGGGAGAGGAGAATGAGCTAAAATCCTATTATGAAAATGGAAATCCATTCATGTAATGTTGGAGGTAGCCCTGTGGTCTACATTAGCCTTTCTCAACCTTTTTATTCTGGAAGACTCCTTGAAATAATGTTCAGATTTCAGGGAACCCCTGTATAAAAATAGCAAAAAAATGTGAAAACGTCACAATACAATTCAGTTCTAATATACACAATCCACTTGTTATGTTTACAACAATAGCAAAGTGGCAGGCCAGCAGCTGAGTTGCAATGCATAAAAATTCCCACCACTGTGGGAACTGCATTGCACAGTTTGCAAAGTTTAAAAAAAAATGATTTTTTAAAAAACATCACGATCTCTTGCTGAAACCTAGAAACACAGTTGAAAAACACTGATCTAGATGTTAATCCAGACATGAGGCAAATACATGTCTTCCATACTTAAGAGACAAGGCTGTCTCTCCAAAAGATTTTGATTGCACGATCTCATTTAGCAATGTAAGGTGAGCTTTATGAAGGATCCAGTGGTGGATGAGGATGCAAAAAACCTTGCTTATTCATTTGTGGGAAAGTTCCTGAGTTTAGTCTGATCCTATCTTTACGGAGGTAAATTCAAATGCATATAGAGAACGTAAATCGTCAGTGTTACTCTTTTGTAAATATAGTAAAAAACGTTTTCATAAATAACTGAATACTAAGAAATAATAAAACATTTATTTTGGTATAACTGTTACTCTTTGGATTTTTCTTTTAGGGACTGTTTGTGGAAATTTTTTTTCCCACCAGATTATCAAGTAATGAAAGTTACAGAAGTTTCAGTTCCTGGGAAGCCAAGACAGATCCTTGCTTTTGAGCTACGTATGAATATTATTGCAGATGCTACTATTGATTTGCTCTTTACAAAAAATAGGGTAAATAAATATAACATAGCTAGAAGCTTGAGCAATTAACACTAGTTCTTTTAAGGCATGCATTATTTGTCTGTTAAGGTTTTTATGAATTGTTCTAATTCATTTTTGGAAATGTTGAAAATAGTACAATACAAAAAGCCTTAAATTAAAGGTGTAGTTAAGCATTCCGTCATATTTGAGTATTATATTTTTATGCGTTCTCCAACAAGTATGTATTTTTAAGTTTGTGTCCCTGTATTCATGTGTATATTTTCTTGATCAATTTTTCTCTACCCAGGATATTTATGTATTCATTTATTTATCAAATTTATATGGTAAATTTATATGAAAGTAACACGCACGCACACACACACACACACACACAAACATCTACTCTCTATTTTCCTATATATTTCATCCATATTCTAAGAAAACAAGATTTTTCTTGAAATGGAGGAAATCTGTCACACTATAGGAAGAACTCATGAGTCAGTACACTGAAGAATTTTGCTTGTTAAGGAGAACCGTAAAGCCTTCAAACTGAGTTTGATTCTTGGTGACTTCATGGATATATGCATTTAATTTTGTTGGAAGAGTATGGAATGGTTTACTGTTGCTTTTTTCCAGGATGGTTTTTGCCTATTCATTCCAGCTTACAAGTCTGATATGTACCCAATAGACACAATATTTTTTCTCCTTTTTTTCCTGTTTCTAATTTTTATCTTATTTTTAATCATTTGTGCTATGTGGCTTTCCTTAATTTTAGCAATTTAAATATGATGGTGTTACAGTAGCTTGAACCAAGATATCGTGTTAATAAAAGTAATTGAAGCGATTCTGAATTTTGTTGACAGGAAACTAATGCAGTACATGTAAATGTTGGAGCAGGTTCTTACTTGGAAATCAACATTCCCATGACTGTCACTGAAAATGGTAAGGTGAAACAAAAATTATTTTATATTCTTTAAGGTAAACTATATTGAGGTAGTGGCCCTTAAAAATTGATTAGCATTTCTAAATATAGTGGTACCTCGGGTCACAAACTTAATTCGTTCCGCGACTCTGGTCGTGACCCAAATTGGTCGCGACCGGAATCAAATTTTCCCATAAGGTTCAATGTAAATACGGTTAATCTGTTCTGACCCCTACGAATTTGGTCGCCAACCGATTTTGGTCGCGTCCCGAATCAAATTTTCCCATAAGGTTCAATGTAATTATGGTTAATCCGTTCTGAACCATATGTATTTTTTTTTTAAACCACAAAAATATGAAACAAAGTACAGTACAGTACAGTATGAAGAGAGAGAAAGCTAACCTTGCTCGAGGCGACTTCTGGCGTGGAGGACAGGAAGGCGGGTGGGGAGGCGGTTATTGTTTGGAGGGAGAGTCCCCCTCCCTGCAGGAAGCCACAACCACATGTCACAGCAGGGAAAATGGCCACGAATCCTGTTTGTCACCCAATGCGGAGTTCACAGACAGAAGCAAAATTTTGCGAACGGTGCTGTTCGTGACCCAAATTGGTTGTGAACAGAAGCATTTGTGACCCGAGGTACCGCTGTATTCAGTGTTTTTAATATATCTCTGCACATATGAATGTAAGAAGCTTGCTGTATATTATTTTCTTTTTTATGGAATTTGATTAAATATTAAGCAACCAATACCATATAGTTAGGCTTATTGGATACATGTTTTCTAGTGCATAGAGCAAGCTAACACAGTGAATATTCAGAATGTAATTCTAAAATTTTTAAAAACTCAAGGTGCAACTAGATTTGTGGAGTCCTTGATTGTTTTCTTGAAAACGTTTCATTACCCAGCTATGTAACATCTTCATTACCTAGAGTGGAATGGGGTTTGCTCTCTGTTTATATATTGTGGCATGCCCTGCCAGTGTTGGTGGGGGGGTAGGTTTTGTTTTGTTCTATTTTTTCCTCTGGTAGTTCCTTGATTAAGGTATTGTTTACTGCTTGTACAGTATGTCTGGTGGTAATCTTGGTGTTAATCTCTGCTTATCTGGGTGATGATTGCTGGTAAGGAGAAGTTCTGGTCTTTTGTTTTCCTTTCTATTGTCTCTTTTGACTAGTGTGTAGATGTTGTTTATCTCTGTGTGCCTGTTGATGGCTGCCTTGTCTGAATACCAAGCTTCCAAGAATTCTCTTGCATTTTTGGATTTAGCTTGGTCTAAGATGTTGACAGTTTCCCAGTTGAAACTATGGTTAAGTCTGTCCATGTGTTGTGAGATTAAGAAGTTTTCATCATGTCTTCTGACTTCTAGTTGGTGTTCATGGATGCGCTCTGCAAGCCTTCTGCCTGTCGGTCCTACATAGTGGTTGTTACAGTCCTTATACTTACACAATATATAAACACCTTTACACCTTACACAATTACACCTTGCGCAATATATAAACAGAGAGCAAACCCTATCCCATTCTAGCACTGAAGATGTTACCTAGCCGGGTAAGGAAACATTTGCAAGAAAACAACTAAGCTCAGAGAACCCCAAGAATTCCACAGTTCAACCCTGAGGTATGCATATTCGCCTCTTTTGGCAACTAGATTTGCTCTGTTATAGTCTATGAATATTTCTTATTATTTATTTCTACAGAGAGTTGTGTTGACAATGTAGCTGCAATATTTACATCCCTTCTCTTCCTTAAAAATAGATGTTTCAGCTAAAACCTTTATTTTTAAATTGTATCAGTTCATATTATATATTTTCTACTGATAGTATGCACGAAATAGTTTTAGAGATGGATACTTCATAGAATCATAAAGTTGAAAGGGACCTCAAATGTCATTTCATCCAGTTTCCTGCTCAGTGCAGATCTGCTAAAACGTTTTGGACTGTTGGCTGTCTATCAAGATCTCAGTTGAAGAGAAACATACCACTTTATAAGGCAACTTGTTCCAACTTTTTTGATGCATTTGAAAAGAGACATAATCCTAAAGCAATGCTTTGTTTTGCTTACTAGGCTACTCTCCCACTATTAAAGGACAACTTTTACACATAGATGCTACCAGTAGTATGCAGTTCCGGACTCTCTTAGAAGCAGAAATGTTAGCTGTAAGTAACGTGCATACTCCCAGAATAATTTCTGTTGTATTTGCTTTCCAAGTTACTTTAAGAGCAGGTCCAAGAGATTGCATATATCTGAACAATATATGCTAACTATATATTTTCTTGAATAAAAATCACAAAGAAAAAAAAATACATCAAAGATTAGAAATTTTCCTGAATTTGGTGCTTGAATACAGTTAGTGTTCTTTGATTGTGTGGAACTCTGATATACATTATGGTTCCTAAATGAATTAAGGTTATTTTTTTACTCATTAATTCAAACCTGAGTAGAAGCCTGTTGCAGATTTCCCTGCAATCTCAACAGGGGGGCTAGGGATGCTATGAGTAGGGCTAGCATTTAAGTTTTTGGCTTTTCTACTTTTTATTCAGGTGTAATGCTTCAATGGGACATTTATTTAGCCACATCTTTGGAGACTAAACAAGCCTGTTACTATCATTTAGTGCTTCCTGAACAGTCACATATCTTTCATGGATGGATGTAAAAAGCTTTATTGTGGTCATCTCAAAATAGTTTCCATCCTTACAAAATAAATCCATTGTTCGGTGGGTTAGTTACAGAAGGAGATCTTTTGGCAGTTTTCAGATAGGTGTTTTTGTATATCAGCAATAAACAGAAAGATTTAGAAGTTAATAAACAGGAGTTATATGGCTCTCTATTTTATCTTTGCTGTTACATTTTTGGCCGTGAATCATACATTGTTAACAGTATCTATTTCTTTTATATTTTCTTTAGTTTCACATTAATGCCTTTTATCCCCGAATATGGAACATGCCACAACTCTGGCAGAGTGAAGTTGAAGTATATAAAGCTACCTACCATTTCATATTTGCTCAAAAAAACTTCTTTACAGGTATTTTGTGTCATATATTATTTGCCACTTTCAAATTATGCCATTATCAGCATGCTAATATGGAAGTGACTATTAAGAAGCGTTATTAAAATGAATTATTGTTCCAGGTTGTGCCAAATTGGCTTAGCCATAAAACCTATCCACAGGCATGTTCTTATTCATAAAAGCAAGCACAAAAGATATGCTTGCATTTCAGTTTCATTAGGAAAATGTGTTATTTATTTACATGATTTATTTATTTGATTAATATAGCTGCCCATCTCACACATGTGACTCTGGGCAGCTTAGAATAAAATAGATAAAATAAATAACATACATAATATGAAATAAAAACACATAGCAGCCGAGTATCATAAAATAACATTATTTTTATTGTTTTATTTGTGTTTTGTGTTTTGTGTGTGTGTGTATGTTTAGCCAGCAGCGCCTACCTAAAGATTCTAAACTAAAGCATAGGCAAAATGAAATTTGTAAAAACAATTGTTTTCTTGTGAACTGATTATTTGCTTGAGTTGTGATGGATTGATAGTATATTTTTTAAATGGTCAGATGTTATATGTAATGATCCTGGGTTGGATCCAGATTAGCACTATGTAGATTTCTATTTGTGATGGAAGAAAGGGGAAAGAAACAATCTTTGTGATTCCTTGTTCCACATTCAGCTTCCAGTGGAGCACCAGGGGGAACTTTTCATAACAACCTAAGTAATCTTTCCCCAATTGGTTACTATTCCAACATATTACTTCCTTTCTGAGATCTGTGGTCAGTATAGCCATTCTAGGGGCATTGAAGTCCACACACCTGGAGACCCCCAACAGAGAGGCTGCTTTAAGAAATGATTCTGGGACAAGGAGGAATTGGAGACTATTATTTCTCTACCCTTCTTCCTAGCATGGAGCCTATTATTAATAGCTGTATTTGAAATATGTACATGTGTGAATATATGTATAGTATATATACATACATGAGCGCCATACATATGTGAGAGCTGATATACACGAGAGCCTGTTTGGTGTAGTGGTTAAGGCATCAGGCTAGAAACTGGGAGATGTGAGTTCTAGTCCCACCTTAGGCACAAAGCCAACTGGGTGATCTTGGGCCAGTTACTCTCTCAACTCAACTCCCAGAGAACCCCTAGTGATCTCTCATGGAACCCTAGGGTTCCACGGAAACTTGGCTGAGAAACCCTGCCCTAGAAAGAGTGCAGAGAAGACCAACAAAGATGATAAGGGGTCTGGAGGCTAAATCCTATGAAGGCTAAAGGAACTAGGTATGTTTAGCTTAACAGAGAAAAGACTGAGAGGAGACATGATAGCAATCTTCCAACACCTGAAGGGCTGCCACAGGGAAGAGGGCATTGATTTATTCTCCATAGCACCTGAGGGTAGGACAAGCAATAGGTGGAAGCTCGTTAGAGGGAGATCCAACTTGGAAATAAGGAGGAATTTCCTGACAGTGAGAACTATTAAGCAGTGGAACAGCTTGTCTCCCGGAGTTGTGGGTGCTCCTTTGCTGAAGGTTTTCAAGAAAAGACTGGACAACCATTTGTCCAAGATATTTTGAGGACTCCTGCCTGGGGCAGGGGGTTGGACTAGACCCTATGATTCTATAAACTTTAGGAAGCAGGCAGTGTTAAATCACTTCTGAAATCTTGCCAAGAAAACTGCAGGGACTTGTCCAGGCAGTTGCCAGGAGTCAAGACTGACTTGAAGGCACAATATCTATCTCTACCTGTATCTCTACCTGCATCTATATCTATGTCTACACACACATGCACACGCACACACATACACACATATAGATAGACAGACACATGTGCATACAGAGAGAGAGAAAGAGAGAGAGATTAAAATATATCTTTGTAAACACAGTATACACAAATACAACCAGGGATGTGCTTAAGTGAAAAATAAGAGATACAAGTTCTGAAACTGAAATATGCCAGGTATTATATTGTTGGGTTTTTAAGGTATTTTCTTATATATTTTTGGTATTTTTATGTTTTTATTGTGAGGTGCTGATAATTTGTTTATGATTGCAGGGGGATATAAATCCAATAAATAAATAAAATAAATATTGCTAGATTTTGGAAAGGATTGTACTTCAGAATAGTCCAAGTACTTTTTTTGATTCTTTTAATTTTTAATGGTGTTCATTCGAATATTCTCTGTAAAGGTATGTTGATTTAAAGCTGTAGTCAAATTAAATTTATTCTGATGTCCGTTTGTAGCACTAAGATGTTTGGAAATGGCAGCAAAATTATACCCTGTTAGTATGACACTTTTATCTGAATCAGGTGGTGGTAGAAGAGTAAGTATGTTGTGTGAATAGGCATTTGTAAAAATGTAGTATATATGTTATACAGTATCAGACATTGAGTTGAATTATGTACACCTCAATTGTGTGTTTAATTAACTGAGAGCAAACTCTGTTGAATACTGTGAGATGTGTAAATATAAAATCTCCTTCAAGACATGCTCAACTTTGGTGTTTCCATTGGCATATCTGTGCAGGTTTTTTGGTGACAAGATAGAAATGGCTTATTTTCAATAATGTTTTTTGACTACCTAGTCTATTCTTCAGACCTGATATTTTCTGATGGTCTCTCATCCAAGTCTTAATTAGATTAACTTGGCTAAGAACAGTGACACCTACTATTTATTTTGAAATATTTTTACAATAAATAAGGAGAGGTCTGATAAGGTGAGGGTTTATTGTACAAATAAGCACCCCCACTGAAGTAACATATTCTCTTAATTTTTAGATTTGATTCAGGATTGGTCTAGTGATAGCGCTCCTGATATCTTCTCATTTGTTCCCTATACATGGAATTTTAAAGTGATGTTTCATCAGTTTGAAATGATTTGGTCTGCAAATCAGCACAATTGGATTGATTGTTCCACAAAGCAACAAGAAAATGGTGAGAACTGTATATTTTAAAGTATGCATACTAAATTTCTTCTTATAGCTATTTGAGCAGCAATGCATGCTTAAATTATTACTATCATCATCATCATCATCATCCAAAAGATCCAAATATGTTTAAATAAACACCGTGTCACCTGAAGATGATTCCAGGTCCTTTTTCCCCCCCCTCTTTTTTCTTTGTAACTGCAATAGGGCTGGAAATGTGCAGTGAAAGAACTGTTACTAGCATATGAACAGGTTCCGTGTTCAACAATTACTATGTTTGTATTAATTATCAGTGTGTAATTTGAAGAATATTCCATAAGGGGAAAAAATCTTTTGCAGCTAAGTGGGATAATTGAAACTTCCCACATGCTGTGTCTACCCCATAGATAACCATCTTTTTTTTTTCTACCTGCTTTTGCTGTTTCCACTGGAAGGAAAGAGAAGCATGTTCTGTGGTAGTCTTTTGTGTGAGTCAGAATGGTTGGTATATGCAAATGGGGGATCATTTGCTTTTGCAGGTGGTATAACTTAGTTTATAAGCAATTCATTTGAAAAGTAATTGTTCAATTAATGCCTTTTTCCCTTAGTCATTTTGCCACATGCACCTAGGGAGCAGGAGAAGGGAAGGAAACCTGCTGTCTTGATTTGAGCTGGAACTGGTAGCCTAAGCTTGGCAAGATGATGAAATTGGCCATTGTATTGTCTATGCTTTTTTCTGTCTAGCCTTTTTTTTTTTTTTGAGGGGGGGAGAGTAAGGCATTTTAAATTTAGGTTGTCTTCCATTCAGGTAAATACAGAATTAGGCTGTTTGTTTCTCATCTCTTCAATGCAAGTTTTATGTCAGGCATGTTGATGATTTCAGATGTCTCTCCTCCTTTCAGTTACTGATATTATTATTAAGAAAGTTCATTTTGTTTTTATTTATTAGATTAACAAATCCCAAGTGCCAGTAAAAAAGAAAGTTTTGATTAATCCCAACACATTTTGGAAAGATGTTCCTTTCTCAAAGGGACTGTAAGAAAACAAAACTGTACATAAGAAAGCACTACAGGTGAAACTCGAAAAATTAGAATATCGTGCAAATGTTCATTTATGTCAGTATGGCAACTCAAAAGGTGAAACCAATATATGAGATAGACGCATTACATGCAAAGTGAGATATGTCAAGCCTTACTTTGGTATAATTGTGATGATTATGGCGTACAGCTTATGAAAACCCCAAATTCACGATCTCAGAAAATTAGAATATTACATGACATCAATAACACAAGGATTGGAAATAGAACAATATCGGACCTCTGCAAAGTAGAAGCATGCATATATACTCAGTACTTGGTTTGGGCCCCTTTTGCAGCAATGACTGCCGCAATGCGGCGTGGCATGGATGCTATCAGCCTGTGGCACTGCTGAGGTATTATGGAAGACCAGGATACTTCAATAGCAGCCTTCAGCTCCGCTGCATTGTTCGGTCTCGTGTCCCTCATCTTTCTCTTGGCAATGCCCCATAGATTCTCTATGGGGTTCAGGTCAGGCGAGTTTGCTGGCCAATCAAGCACAGTAATCCCATGGTCATTGAACCAGCTTTTGGTACTTTTGGCAGTGTGGGCAGGTGCCACGTCCTGCTGGAAAATGAAGTCAGCATCCCCATAAAGCTCGTCTGCAGAAGGAAGCATGAAGTGCTCCAAAATGTCCTGGTCGATGGCTGCGTTGACCCTGGACTTAATGAAGCACAGTGGACCAACACCAGCAGATGACATGGCTCCCCAGATCAACACAGACTGTGGAAACTTCACACTGGACTTCAAGCATCGTGCATTGTGTGCCTCTCCATTCTTCCTCCAGACTCTGGATCCTTGGTTCCCAAATGAGAAGCAAAAGTTGCTCTCATCAGAAAAGAGGACTTTGGACCACTGGGCAACAGACCAGTTCTTTTTTTCTGTAGCCCAGGTAAGACGCTTCTGATGTTGTTGTTGTTCAGGAGCGGCTTGACAAGAGGAATACGACATTTGAAGCCCATGTCCAGGATCCGTCTGTGTCTGGTGGCTCTTGATGCACTAACTCCAGCCTCAGTCCACTCCTTGTGAAAGTCCCCAACACTTTGGAATGGCCTTTTCCTGACAATCCTCTCCAGGCTGCGGTCATCCATGCTGCCTGTGCACCTTTTTCTACCACACTTTTCCCTTCCACATAACCTTCTATTGATGTGCTTTGATACAGCCCTTTGGGAACATCCAACTTCTTTTGCAATTACCTTTTGGGGCTTTCCCTCCTTATGGAGGGTGTCAATGATGGTTTTCTGCGCAACTGTCAGGTCAGCAGTCTTTCCCATGCTTGTGATTCCTACTGAACCAGCCTGAGAGACCATTTAAAGGCTCAGGAACCCTGTGCAGGTGTTATGGATTCATTAGCTGATTAGAGTGGGACACTTGGAGCCTAGAATATTGAACCTTTTCACACTATTCTAATTTTCTGAGATTGTGAATTTGGGGTTTTCATAAGCTGTATGCCATAATCATCCCAATTATACCAAAGTAAGGCTTGACATATCTCGCTTTGCATGTAATGCATCTATCTCATATATTGGTTTCACCTTTTGAGTTGCGATACTGACATAAATGAACATTTGCACGATATTCTAATTTTTCGAGTTTCACCTGTATAATGATTTAACAATATACAATATAACAATATTTCTAAAATGGGCAATTCTCCTTGTGTATTTTCTAATTTAGTAAGTTTTTAAATCAGGATAGCCTCAAGCTATGAATGCAAGCTGTCAAACATATATTTATAAAAAAACTTTTTATCACTGACAAGAAGGTTGCTGTAATAATTACAAAAACAATAATGGACTACAAGGAATACAACATTCTTAAAATATGTTGTATATATTTGCTTCTAATGTAAATGAAAATAGAAGTGAAAAGACTCCCCCAAGACAAAGTCAGACACAAATACAGTGGTACCTCGGTTCATGAACGCTTCTGTTCATGAACAATTTGGTTCACGAACAGCTCTGGTCACAAAATTTTGCCTCTGTTCGCGAACTCCGCATCGGGTTACGAACAGGATCCGCGGCCATTTTCCCTCCCGTGACACATGGTCGTGGCTTCCTGTAGGGAGGGGGACTCTCCCTCCAAGCAGTAACTGCCTCCCCAGCTGCCTTCCTGTCCTCCACGCCAGAAGTCGCGTCGAGCAAGGTTAGCTTTCTCTCTCTTCGTACTGTACTTTGTGTCATATTTTTGCGGTTTAAAAAAAACAAAACATATGGTTCAGAACGGATTAACCGTAATTACATTGAACCTTATGGGAGAATTTGATTCGGTTCACGACCAATTCGGTTCGCGACCAGAGTCGCGGAATGAATTAAGTTCGTGAACCGAGGTGCCACTGTATACTTTTTCGAATGTCAGAAGTAGTCAGCTGGCTTGCTGTGTAAAACTGAATGAGGTTCAGAACAGTTGTGGTCTCCCTATTTTTCTACGCAATGAGGTCAGTTGAACTGAGGGAAAGTGACTGGGTCTCCCTGCTCCTAGTCCAGCACCTCATTGCCCCTCTCTCTTGTTTATCTACAAATGAACAGAAACAGAAACAGATTTCTAAGATGCCTCTTTCTCATTCTTTAGTTCAGTACTTGTACTACAATATATTTCTGTTGAGGAGGCATAATCTTCATCCAATATGTACTAGCACACAGGTATTCTCTGCCTTCCACTTCCCATAGTAGGTTCCCATTGAAGATTATTATTATTATTGTTGTTGTTGTTAATGATTGCAGTTCCTAAATAGGAAAATTGATCTCCATTTTTTACTAAGCCTCCTGAGCTACTTTGTTGTTCCATTGCTTCTCAGTTCCAGTGCTGCTGACAGAGCAAGGCTTCTGCTACATTTTTCACTTCTTAATTTTGCAAATGTGCATTCTTGCACTTGACAAACCTTTACTTTTGAGAATGACTGCAGAGCAATTCTAATGCTCTCACTTTTAATAACTACTTAAGTAGTATATTAAAAGCCATAGCAAGACACTTTTTAATGGTGATTATAGTATTACAAATTGTCTTTATAATGTCAGTTTGATAAATGAAACATTTTTATGATTAATTTATATTTGATTTTTTCCCCTCTTCTCTTCTAGTTTATGTGGCTGCCTGCGGGGAAACATTAAACATAGTTTTCTCTTTGCCTTTTATTGACTTTGTTCCAAGCACATGCAGTACTAGATTCTCTTTAAGGGTAAGTGGCATGATTGCCTTCAAACTAAATTGCATTTGTTTCTGTAATAAAGCTGACATGCAACAATGTAGATTTGCATCTAGCCAGGAGCAAAGAAAAGGTCTAGCTCAGACATCATGGTTCATATTGTTCAAGTCCTGCTTGAATACCTGCTGTCAATTTTTTCTTTTTTTCCCAGTTTATGTATTTATTTTTATTTATTACTGGATTTATAAGGCTGCACAAATCAAAAACTGATTCTGGTAATTTCTATTTTCTTCTTAAAAGTGCTTTTTATAAACCATGATAAATAAGTTTGTAGTGGCACTTGTACCTGCAGTTCAGTAATTGTGCCATTAATTTTACTCTTAAATATATAGATATGGTAACAGTTGTAATCTTGAGATTCAACTCAAATATATATAATTGACATTTGGGACCATACAGACAGAGTACTAGCATAGTCTTTATTGAAAATGATAGATAGGTTTGAAAAATATTATTTGCCTTATAATACTGGAATTATTTCAATAGGGTTTAGGCTACTTAATTTTATTATACATTATGTACTTGTGGAAATTTTTTGATAACTCTTTCCACATGGCTTCTTCCTTCTATTTAAAACACTTTGAAAATACTTTTTTTTCTCTTATGAATAACTGTATTTCTCATATAAATTTATAATGGTTGTTGTCATTTTCTTACATGTCCAAATTGAAGTGCCAAATGCTGTAGGTAATAAATGTAGAGGATATCTTTGCACATGTTAACCAAAAAATCCTTATGGCTCCCAACTTGATAACATTCAAAAAGTTGTTGAAAACTTGTCTGTTTCCCTAGGCCTTGGGGATTATAATTTTATTTAAATATTTTTCTACTTTTGGATGTGCATGGTCTTTGTTCTCATTGTTTTATTGTTTTTCTGTATTTAAGGTTGTAAGCCGCCCAGAGTCTTATGGAGTTGGGCGGCCTCTAAATTGAAAGAATGAGTAACTGACTGACTAAATAAATAAATATGTATACAAAGAATGTACTTTTAAGTATAAGTATTTTCCATAATCTATCAAGGTGCAATTTAAATTATGTGTAAATATATGTATTATAGTATATTTAATATACAGATATGGCCAAAAGTATTGGTACCCGTCCACTTTTCCTCAAAGAATTCCAATTTGCTGTGAAATAAGTTGAAACTGACACAAGTAAATGGCATCCACCTTTCTTTCTTCCATAGTCCATAGAGCAGACACTTTGGTTTGATGTATGGCTTAACATATACTTGTAAATAATGAAACAAATGAAAATGGCATGGATATAATTATTGGTACCCATAAACTAATATTTTGTAGCACACCCTTTGGAGGCAATAACTTTGTGTAGCTCTGAATAAGACTTATACACCTCTCAACTGGTAATTTGTCTCACTCTTCTTGAGCAAACTATTCTAGTTGTCTTAGGTTTGATGGGTTCCTTCTCTCAACTGTGAGTTTCAGCTCTTTCCATAGATGTTCTATTGGTTTCAATATTTGCAAGAATACATGAAGTCATACATCAAAAGCAAAGGGTCTGCTCTATGGACTGTGGAATAAAGAATGGTGGATGCCATTTACTTGTGTCAGTTTCAACTTATTTTATGGCAAATTGGGTTTCTTTTGGAAAAAATATTGAGGGGCACCAATACTTTTGGCTGCTTCTGTATGTTTTAAATATAATATATTGAAATATTATTATATTGTATTTTCAGGGAGATAGTCTTGATCTTCACTTACTTCTACCCGATTGCCACCCTAGTAAATACTCTCTGTTTATGTTGGTGAAAGATTGTCATCCTAATAAATTAAATCCTGAGTCTTGTGCGCCTGCTGATAGTCAGAGTGGTCAGAAACAAAGCAAGCCCAGGTGGAGGAACATGACTCAAGAAGAGTAAGTTTGGTTTCTTCTATTACATGTCAAAATATACAAGAAACTAATGTGTAATGTTTATTGCTGTGGGTCTTTTATGTTAAGAAAAAGTTAATAAGATAATCAATTACTACAGAGACCATTCTTTTCGAATAGGGCTGGCTGGGTTGAATGCTGGACAGTACCAAGTATTATGCTCACAATTGACTATGTGTGGCATCCAATTTATCCTCAGAAGGCTAATGAGCAGTTGAACCAATCATGTAAGTTTGTTTCTTTTTATTCAAATTTTTGAAAAATACAGAATTATTTAGTCATTTTGAAAGAGAAAATAATCTAAGCAGAATAAATGGAAAGCCAATGGAAACTTGGGATGTGGGCCATGCTTTTAGTTATATAGCTTTCCATATGATAAACAGCTGTCCTGGTTAACTGTATTAGCATGAAGGTAAATCATAGCCATTTGCTTGAATTTAAAAATATAGACCTCTTAGTTCTTTCAGCTGAGTGTACATTATAGATGAATACAGGTGGTCCTTGCTTACCAACTCGCCATCCAACAGAACACCTCCTGTGCTCTGCCAAAACTGGGCAGCACTGGGCAGAGCGAGAAGCAGCTTCACAGCTACTTGCCAAGTCCCGGCCCCTTCGCAGTCCCCTCCTTTTCCTTGCAGCTGCCACCATGAGGGTGCCTTCATTTTGCAAAGCCAGTTAACTTTCCCCCACAGCTCCCACCCTGACAAAACAGAAAAAGCCAGCCGGGGTCCTGAGCTGGTGTGACTTAAGCTGGCCAGCCAACCTGCTCACAAGCTCCTTCTGTTTGCAAGCATGCCAGGGCAGAGACTCCAGCTGCATGCAACTTGGAATGTCAACCAGGGCCAGGAAGGCACCCCTTTGGGTTGCTTCAGACCCAGGGCTGGCCAGAATGAGATATGCAGGACCTGACAGGCATCTTTCCAAGGCAGATGCCTGGTCTCCCCATGGCCAAACAGGAACAATTGTCCCAGACAGGAGCAGTGGACAAGGGCAGCTGCCTCACCACTCTACTTGGGGGCTGTGCACAACAGGGCCCTCAGCAAAGCCCTGTCCTCCACTACTTTCCCCTCCCCAACTTTCTGTGCCCTTATTGGACTACAGATGCCCCCCCTGCAATATGCCTGACTGGAAGTCCCTCCTCCCCTCGCTAATCCCCTCCCGTCCAAATGCACTTCCCCCACCTGGGTCTGCAAAGTAAGAGAGTAGAAGCACCCACTTGCTTCTGTCTCCCCTGCCCCCACCAATGTCCAAATTGTTCTGGTGCTTTCCTGCCCTCCTCCCCCTCCTACATGCCAACCATAGCCCTTCTTCTCCCCTTGACCACCCGGAAAAGAAGGGCCCCACCAAGTGATTTCTGTGGGCAATCTCTCCTATGCTGACTGTTTCCTCCCCGCTTTGCAGTGCGGGGAGATTGGAAAGGAAGGGATTACAAGAGAGTAAACAGGCACACAATGAAAAATATACCAGGCTGTTTGCATAGCATGCTCACGGCTGCCGGCGCCAGTGCATTCCTTTCAGTGTGTATTCCCCATTGTGTTCCTGCTTACTCTCTTGTAATCCCTTCCTCTACAATGAATGTAAATACAAACACCAATTCCTTTCACCAGTTCCAAACACTAATTATCCCAGCAACATGGTGAACATTCCTAAGGGCAGGGGAGTGGTTAGGAGGCAAACAAAAGCTGAAGGTGTGAAACTGATTAGTCAGTTTTGAGCCAGAAAGCACAGTCGCAATCATGTGATTTCCCACTTAGCAACCGCTTTGCTTAGTGATGGAGTTGCCGGTCCCAGTTGTGGTCTCTAAATGAGGATTACCTGACAGTATTCTTATCTTGAGATAAGACTTATTTGAATTATTAAAAATAGTTTTTCTCTTTTCTATCTTGTACAAGGCTTCGGGACAATTAGAAATATAAACAAAAAATAAATATCGTATTAAGTCTGTTTCATTGTAAAGTACTTTGAAATGCAATTGCATGAGAAGTATTGTAAAAATATACCAAATTAATAAATAAATATAAAAATCATATAACCATGCTAACAAAATATAAGGAGCAAATTTAAAATCATTATAGTTGTAACTTTAATATCAAACAGATAAAATTAACTGTCCTTTCTTTATCATTCCCATGTGTATCACAGAATAAAATTATTTTGTGCCCATTTAAAATTCTGAAAAGAAGAAGCATACAAAACAAATCATATCAAAGCTTTCCTGAACTTCCTGCCCTTTAGGGGAGCTAGAGCCTAAAATACTGTTACGCTGTTCTTACTGGACACGTGTCAGTTTTGAATTATTTAATATTTAAAAGAATATCTTGCGTTTAGATCTTCGGGTTAGTTTACAAATATAATTTAAAATTATATAGAAAATACCAACAATAAAACAAATTACGCTGCTATTTATTGCCTTTGGATTTGTTCAATAATATTATTCTGATCTTTAAAAAAAAGCAGAATTTGCTTTTATCAATACATTGGTGAAATATTATCAGTATTCATTTAATTTTTTTACTTTTTCATTTACAAAGTGTCAGAAATGGAAGAAACCATCTTATCTGCACTGCGACCATCAAAGAAAATGGCACATGGAGGGACATCTCCTTCAGCTTCTCCCTGGCTCCCTATTGACCCCTCTGAACTTCCACCTGATAAGCTTCGTGTAGAACTAGAACTTTCCCCAGATTCCCATATAACTTTATATGGACCGCTTTTAAAAGCATTCCTGTCTATAAAGGTATGAGCTCTCCCTGGATTGTGAAATATAGATGGATCTTGTATTGTTATTAAAAAGTGTAGAACAATATTTTCTAATTATAACTTATTCTGCTACACAAAGAAAATGTCCAACCAGCTTTCCATTCTGGGGGTCCTTCAAATATGTTAAATCATAACTTACACATTTCCAACCAGCATGAGAACGGAATCAAATGTTTCCAAGGCTGGTATTTTACAGGATGGACAATATTAAAGAGAGCGTCTAGTTTACCAACAACAATATTTGATTTGTTCTACTTATCTCACCCAGCTTTCCAGTTACTCCAATGTTTGAACAAATCTTAATCTCTAAAACATAATAAGAATATGTGATAATCAGATTATTTCTGTATAATTAGAAATTAATATTTTTAAATGACTTGCTATATGAAAGCTTTATTATGATGTGAAGGTTTATGTTATATTGTTTCAATAAATATTGTTAATTCATCTCATTAGGAAAATTATTTTGGTGAAGATGATATGTATACCGATTTTGAGGAAGTCATTTCAAGCCCTGTACTGTCTATGTCAACGTCTTCAAGCTCTGGGTGGACAGCAGTTGGAGTGGATGCTGACAAAAAAGAGCATGATACATCACTGAAACAAGTTAATCCCCTAACATTACGCCCATGGGATATTACTGTGCTTGTTAATGTGTACAAAGTTCATGGACGCTTGCCAGTAGTAAGTACTATGAATACTTTATCCCTGGTTTTAGGAAATTGTGCACATAACCAGAAATACAGATATCCTGGGTTTGGCCTGTGAATCATGCTACACATTATCCTAAAAAAAACAAACACATTACAGATAGTCTTCAGTTAATGTCCTCGCTTAACGGTAGCGCTGAATGAATGATAGATACGCCCGGTCCCCAAAGTTATGGCTGTTGCAGCGCCCCCACAGTAATGTGATCAAAATTTAGGTGCTTGGCAGCCTATCTGCATTTACGACCGCAGGGGAACTTCAGATCCCCCGATCTCTGCTCTCTTGGCCGCCCTGCACTCTGCCACCTCTGCCGGCTCTACCGCCCTGGGTTCTGCTGGCCCTGCCACCCAGCTGACCTTCACCATCTTCTTCCTCCCGCTGCTGATGAGGTGTGCCCGGCCTGGCCCTTCGCGAGGCAGCTGCTGATTACAGTAGGCCTTCTTCCCAAGGCCGCATACGGCCTCGTCCAAATCACTTGCGGCTTTCTCGTGAGATTTTGGAAGGGAAGAAGGCCTGGCACGGCCAGCAGCCGCCTCACAAAGGGCCAGGCTGGGCATGCCTCAGCAGCAGGTAAAAGAGGATGGTGAAGGTCAGCTGGGCAGCAGGACCAGCAGAGACCAGGGCGGCAGGACCGGCAGAGGTGGCGGAGTGAAGGGCAGCCAAAAGGCCAGAGATGGGGGGGATAGGTGACTGGGAGGAGTTGAAGAGGAGGCAGTTCCTTACCTTACCGAGGCTTCGAGCTAGGAGAGACCAAACCAATAATGACTTGGACTGGTGTGAGACCTTGCCCATTGTTAGAACTCTTGCTTCCCTGGGTAAGAACAGTACAAGAACATTCTTCATGGGCAGCTTAACAATACAGTACAAAATTCTTGACTTTAAGATTTGAAAACTCTGAAATAGTTTCAGAAGAATTATCCACTGTTAAGTGGTATTGGTTTAGGCAAATTCATTATTTCCCAGTGTGACTTTTGCCTATTTAAGAATGTTTTGGATATTTTCATAATTTAACCATTTGACAATTGTTGACATTTAATTAAATGTTTATTTCCATTTTTAATGTTCTGTATGTTAGCACTGCAGCAGTGATGGCCCGGAATGTCCTACAGGTTTTCTGGAAAGATTATGTTTTGAGATGAAAAAAGGATATAAGGAGACTATGTTGCAGCTTGTATTATCACCATTGAATATATTCTTGAGTGACAATTATCAGGTAAAATTATTTTAAATACTTTCCAAGCGGCTTGAAATTAAATAACCAAGAAAACTGAACTTAAGTAATTATCTTTTTTTAATCATGCTCTGTTGTGCTACAGTCAACATTGTGAGCCAATTGAAGTTATTCCAGTTCCAATTATTTTTCTCCCAATGTTTCCCTGAATTCAAACCAGCTATGTTCTAGACTGTCCCCCAACCATCAGGGGCAGATTAGTTTGTATGTTGAGGTGGCATGAGTATTTTGATTTTCTAGTGGAATGACACCGTCAGACCCTGCTTCACTTGTTACATTTATTGTTCATCTTATACATTTATATCCAAAGGTACAGTGGAACCTCGGTTCATGAATTTAATTCGTTCCGCGACTCTGGTCGCAACCCGAAATGGTCGCGACCAGAATCAAATTTTCCCATAAGGTTCAATGTAAATACAGTTAATCCGTTCCAACCCCAAATTTGGTCGCCAACCGATTTCTGGTCACGACCCGAGTCAAATTTCCCCATAAGGTTCAATGTAAATACGGTTAATCCGTTCTGAACCATGTTTTTTTTTTTAAAAACCGCAAAAATATGACACAAAGTACAGTACGAAGAGAGAGAAAGCTAACCTTGCTCGGGAGGGAAAATGGCCGTGCCTCCTGCTTGGAGGGAGAGTCCCCTCCCTACAGGAAGTCGCGACCACGTGACACGGGAGGGAAAATGGCCGCGGTTCCTGCTTGGAGGGAGAGTCCCCTCCCTACAGGAAGTCGCGACCACGTGACACGGGAGGGAAAATGGCCGTGGTTCCTGCTTGGAGGGAGAGTCCCCTCCCTACAGGAAGTCGCGACCATGTGACACGGGAGGGAAAATGGCCGCGGATCCTGTTCATCACCCGATCCGGCGTTCGCGACCGGAGGTAAATGTTTGCGGCCGGAGCTGGTCGTGACCCGAATTGTTCGTGAACAGATGTGTTCGTGAACCGAGGTTCCACTGTAGTTCCCTGAGTTTACATTTTTTTTGATATATAACCATAGTGTCATATGAATTATGGGACTCTATGATTTTGCCAGCTTGATTCATAGATAAGCAAAACAGGAATTGTAAACAGTTTGTATTTTTTTTTGCATATTTAATGGCAAAATTATGGCAAAACTTGAAAAAAAAATTGACAAAAGCCAACAAAAGCAATAGCATTGAATAACTATATAGCACTAATCCCTGCCTAGCTTGCTTTCTTAACAGAGACCTACTGTGGATGAAGTTCTTCGAGAAGGTCATGTGAGCCTTTCCGGTCTACAGCTACGTGCTCATGCTATGTTTTCAGCAGAAGGTTTGCCTCTGGGTAGTGACACTTTGGAATATGCATGGCTAATTGATATTCAGAGTGGGAGTCTGACAGCCAAGGTTACAGTTCCACAGGTTTGTAACTCGGTTTCAGATTAAAATGTGTACATTGCTATTTTAGCACATATGTTTTATGTATTAAAGCACAGAACTAATCAAAAAGTTAATTAGAACAAATTTGTTTTTGTTATCTTTAGAAATCTCATATTTCTGTGTAAGTAGAAGGAGCTCAATAATCTAGATAGGAATTTTTGACAGATATGAGAATTACGCATTTGTGAATATCTGTTAAAACCTCACAATATTTAGCCATGTTTTCAGAATTCAGAATCAACTGTTTCAAATAACATCCATTAGAGATTTGCACATTTGGGATACTTTTCAAGGGAACAGAAACATATTCAGTAAATTCTGACCTTTTATTTAATTATTATTGCAAGGGCCATGTAGTGTTTGGATGCAGCGGAAACAAGATGCTTCAAAGTGGCCATGGGAATACATGAAGCACCTTTTAGCAACTTAAACCAAAGGAGAATAGCTACACAATTTTGGAAAGACACAGCATCTTTTTAGTCTTTATTGTATTTATCCTTCTGTATGCTCCTTGCTTAGCCTTTTCACTCATTTCCATAACAATATTTGATTTCCATCAAATCCCTGCATTATCTCTGTTTCCTTTAATGAACTATTCCTCCCCCCCCCCCCCCCATTTTCTGTCTTTTTGTTTGTATATACAGTATGAAAGTTATTCTTCCCATCCACATTTTTTGGAGCATTCATTCTCTTCTGTGTGTTTTTTCTTCTCATCCATAGTCTCTTTCATTTCATAATTCCATCATGCATCCTTTTTTAAAGTTCTCATTAGCATTCCATCCTGTGATGCTTTTAATTGTGTTTTCAAGCTGATTCCAGATCTTCTTTCTTCACGTTCATGTTGATTCATTCTGTTGGGAGGTTATCTTCCACAAGCCCCTCTAGATGACACCGATTCATACACTTTGGCATACGTTTTTAGCCCTTTTATTTTTAATTACATATTTTCACTTCCATCAACTCTGTAGGATCAAATAACCTTCATCCTTCCCCTTTATTTTCATATCTATTTTTCTTTCATTTCCTTTGTTAATTTATACTATTTGCCATTTATTTGCAGAAAAAAACATTTTTAACTTTGTATCATGCAGAGATTGTGTCAGCTTCTGTTTTCTTAAATTCATATAGCTTGACCTGGGGTACCTAAACTTTTGCATGCAATTGTATGTATTGTGTATGTGTCTGTGTATAAACACACATATACAAATGTACAGTCCATTAAACATTTAAAAATAATGTGTTGTGCACATTTATATGCATGTGTATATAGTCAAAGTTAAATATTACATGAATAACATTGAACAAGTTATGTGTTCTCCGCTTTAGAAATGTTTATTTTCCACTGTTCATCTTTTCTATTCTTTTTCTTGTGCATAATGTGAAGACTGGAAATGCGTCCATTCTATTTTCAGAGTTCTAAAAACAAAACAATAGTATTAAAGCATTGATTGCACTTAACTAGATTTTCATGTTGTGAAATGTTAGCTTCATGTAGTATGTTCTGTTCATAAAGTTTCCTTTACATTTTGCAAATCAGATAGAAGTTGCCCTCTCCTTTCTAACTTCTAAACTGCCTCCTTTTGCAGTCCAAGTGTAAACCACACTGCAATTGTTATGAAATACAGGATTTAGTTTAGTGGAATTTATTGCAAAAACCAGGAACCGTAATCTTTTCAAATATCCAAACTCCTCTTAGTTTATTTGATTTCTGTGTAGTCAGTAGTCCTTATCTATTTACAGCTTGCATGTCTATTTGAATGGGGACAAACATTTGTGTTTCATGTGGCATGTCGTGAGTTTCAACTGGAAAGACCAAAATCTGTCGTCATATGTCAACATGGAATTGATCGTCGTTTTTGTGAAGCTAAGGTAACAGCTTCTTCTAAACTGTATAATCTAGCTTTATGAACACTGGTTCAGTGAGAATATTGCATTACAAATATTATGCAATTAGTGAGGGATTCTGCTTTTTCAGTTCCATTAGCAGTAGAGGGATATGTTAAAATTATTTAAAAAATTTAGTCTTTAAATTGTGATGAAGGGCCAAATGTTTTTGACCTTGACTTCTGTTATCAGTGTAGAAAATTTTTTATCTGAGTAGTTTTAGAAGGTTATATTTTAGTCACATTGTATTATAGTGCTGTTGTGTTTTTATTTTTGTATTTTTATATCTTTTTACTATGTGAGCCACTGAGACTCATTTTGACTATGGCAGCATAGAAATATGTTGAATAAATAAATAAATAAATACATAAATAATTCTCTGTTGTTGCAATGCTGATTGTTTTGGAAGATTAACTGAGATTGGAGAAATGATAATATAAATCATAATGTCATTAGGGGCCCACTTCACAGAAACAATAATTTCTGTAGTTGCTACAATATTTCCACTATTTTATATTGCCTTTCCTTCTCCCTGTTTAAGGGTTTGCCCCAAATACATGTCACTAAATTGTGGAATTCTAAAATGGGGCAAAGGAGACCATCTTAAAGTATATACAGTGGTACCTCGGGTCATGAACTTAATTCATTCCGCGACTCTGGTCGCGACCTGAATTGGTCGCGACCCGAATCAAATTTTCCCATAAGGTTCAATTTAAATACGGTTAATTTGTTCTGACCCCTACAAATTTGGTCGCCAACCGATTTTGGTCGCGACCCGAATCAAATTTTCCCATAAGGTTCAATGTAAATACAGTTAATCAGTTCTGAACCATATGTATTTTTTTTTAAACCACAAAAATATGAAACAAAGT
This sequence comes from Liasis olivaceus, assembly GCA_030867105.1. Taxonomy (NCBI): domain Eukaryota; kingdom Metazoa; phylum Chordata; class Lepidosauria; order Squamata; family Pythonidae; genus Liasis; species Liasis olivaceus. The sequence continues at coordinate 27,590,058 of CM061354.1, forward strand.
ACAGTACAGTACAGTACGAAGAGAGAGAACGCTAACCTTGCTTGAGGCAACTTCTGGCGTGGAGGACAGGAAGGCGGGTGGGGAGGCGGTTATTGTTTGGCGGGAGAGTCCCCCTCCCTACAGGAAGCCATGACCACGTGTCACAGCAGGGAAAATGGCTGTGGATCCTGTTCGTCACCCGATGCGGAGTTCGCGAACGGAAGCAAAATTTTGCGAACGGTGCTGTTTGTGACCCGAATTGTTCGTGAACAGAAGCGTTCGTGAACCGAGGTACCACTGTATATAGGCTTGTGGTCTGATCTTGTATAAACTTACTTAAAGTAAGCCTCTTCAAATTTAGTGGGCTTATTTGCAACTATGTGTATGTAAAACTTTTGATGAGAAACAGATCCCAATGAAATTTAAAAACTGGCTTGTTAGTCTAAATGAATTGATCTGGAACTGCCTATTTTATTTTATTTTATTTTATTTTATTTTATTTTATTTTATTTTATTTTATTTTCTCTGTCTCTTCTCCTGGTTTAATAGTATATCACAGTAGAAATTTTAATTGTACTTTAAATATTAATATCTTATGATGAATAGTGATTAAAATATTTTAATAAATAATAAATTGTGGCAAATACATGTAGTACATTATACTTACATGCCATTTAAAATTATTGTTATTTTTTTTAGAAAAAAGGTTTTAATTGTTGTCACTACATGATTTTAAAGCTTAAATAGTGATAGTGGACAGCAACAAATTTGCTGTCTTGGGCAATACATCTCTCCTTTTTTCTTTTAAGGAAATATTTAATATGCTCCCTATTTTTTCAGTGCTGCAACATTTACTTTCCCTTTCTCCTTTTTAAAAAACATAGGTGAGAAAACAGCTTTCTCTTGTATCATTTGTCAAATCTTTATGGGATTTATACAATTTCAGTGTTTCCTAACTCAATTTTATGTAACAATTTTATCTTTTTGGATCCTTCCCAGTGTTCTTAATTCTTGGTTGCAGTGCTGATTGTTTTGGAAGATTAACTGAGATTGGAAAAAAAAAGAAAATAGTCATCCAGTTATCAAATGGAGCTGAGGGAATTGTACCTTTTTTTTAACATAAGGATGGTTTCTAAGGATTTGTTACATCGCTAGAATGGTGGGGAAAGGAGATGTAGTTTTTACTTTTAAAAGCAAGGATACTGATTAATAGCATCTCTTTTGAAGAAATGGTAGTAATTTTTGTCCCTGATTAAATAAAGAGTTCTATTCTCAGACTGGTGCATATTAGCAGAAGCTTCAGTCAGTGAAGCTGAGGGACAGTTGGTACCTTCTACAAGCTTAATACTTAATCAGGCCAGTAGAATATTTTAGTTAAAGAATCCTCATGTATCATAATTCCATGACCATAGAAGAACTATACTGTTTTCAGTTTTGTCTATTTTCAGTTGAGGTGATGTGTCACTTTGTCTTTATTTGAAGTAAGATGAATATATGCCAAGATAACATTTACTACTATCTTTTTCCCCCCAAATCTTTAGATAAATGGCATCTCTGGCCCTTGTCTAACATCTGATGAATTAAAATATACTATGACACGCCTGTCAGTAGATGGTGCAGATATATACATTGTTGAGCATGGTTGTGCTACAAATATAAAGGTAGAAGTACTTATTTCACATCTTCATTTTTGTATACAGGTAGTCCTCAGGTTATGACCATTCGTTCAGCAACCATTCAACATTACAATGGGACTGAACGAATGGTACTTACAATGGGTCCTCATAGTTCCAGCTGTTGTGGTGTTCCTGCAGTCACATGATCACGATTTCTGATGTTCCCTGCCAGCTTCCTACAAGCAAAGTCAGTGAGTCACGGTCATGTGAGGTCTTCACTTAACAACTCGCACAGTCCTTGCTTAATGGTGGCAGCCAGACTGCCGGAATTGCCATTGCTAAGCAACACAGAAACGTGATGTCTCACTTTATGACATGTTGCTTAGACGTAGCAGTTCTGGTCCCAATTGCCATCATAAGCTGAGGACTACCTGTACATTTTTAAAAAAAATATCAGTTTTTAAAAATAGAACAATTTATTTTCAGCATGACTTTAATGGGATTTCTATATCTAGCATATTTATTCTTTATATTGAATGTTATTCTTGTGTATCAACATTTTTATAAAACTAATTCTTGGATACCTTTGACATAGACTTAAAAAATTTATATATATGATGCAGAAACATGTTGCTGTGCATGTAGTTTGATTTCTCAGCTAAGTATGACTTCATAAATATCAAACCTATTTATAATTTGAATTACCATCATAATATTAACAATTTCATTAAAACTTGTACCTGTAAGTAAGAAATTTAGAATTGTCTCATTTTTATTACTAGGAGTAAATATCCTATAGTAATTTGAATTGATACTCTTCTAGGATTTCTACTGATCTTTTTCTTGAATTTGACATTTAGATGGGTGCTGTGCGCATTGCCAGTTGTAACCTCCACAATCAGTCAGTTGGTGAAGGTATAAGTGCTGCCATTCAAGACTTCCAATTACAACAGTATATTGAACAAGCAAATAATTGCCGAGCTAGTCTTCAACTTGCAGTACTACGGAGGGCATATTGGCTAGAAGCAGGATCAATCAATTTGGGCCTTATCACTGCTGATGTTGCTTTAGCAGCAGATCACTATTCAAAGCATGAAGCACAGAGACATTTTTTGGAAACTCATGATAGCAGAACAAAGAGGTAAGAAAAATGACAAATGAAAAATAGGTTAGTAAAAAGGCCTATTAGTGAAAAAAGGGAAAACTTGAACATTCTTAATAGATTCTTCAAAAATGTAAAACGTTTATAGATTTTTGATGCAGAAAATTGATTCTAGAATTCTTTTATTTTTATGTTGGTGTGGGTATGCATCTGTGTGTATGGATTTTTAAAAAAATGTTATTCACAATGTTTTTAACAAAGTTTCATTATAATCTAATCACCAGGAGCTGACATTTTTTCAAGTTGAAAACCATGATAGCAATGGAAGAATTTTGTATTTATTTTATAATATGATCAGATCTTTTAAATCCATTTCTGGGAAATAGTATCTGCTTAGAGTGTTACATCTCCAACATTTATCTCCAAGAACTCAATACATTTGTTTTGGAGGATTTGGGTTGTTCCTAATGTTGAATGAATAGAAATCACTGTTGTAGCAAACTCTCCCCACCTTTGTCTCACCATTGCAAAGAGTTGTGCAGCAAAAAGAGTAGAAAATCATTCCAAATCCTACACTATTGTGGAAGCATATGAAAAACCTGGTGCTTCCACAATGAACTGTGTTTGATTTTTGGAAATAGCCAACTTCCACTTCAGTATCTGAGCCATGTCCCAGGTGTTAGAGTTATGATCAGAAGAATAGGATAGAAGAGCCTTGTTAGTTTGATCCAATTATTTTTAGTGAAAATTAATTTTTTTAAATAAGCTATTTCTAAAACAAATCAGCTACTACTTTGTATAGGTTAATGCATTTGTGAGGCATCTGGGTGGATGCGCATTGAAGATAATGTAGTCATCCATAATGGTTATTGTAGAAATCTCTTAACAATACTTTTGTTTATTTCAACGAGCTCCTTCTTTTTCTAGATTATGGTTTTTATGGCCAGATGACAATACAAAGAATAAAAGAAGCAAGAACAAATGTGGCTGTCTTGGTGGTTGTCGGTTTTTTGGTGGTCCAGGGTCAGGATTAGACTTCTTCAAGCTCGAAGAATTGACACCATCAAGTAGCTCTGCTTTTTCAAATGCAAGTGCAGAATCAGATATGTTTTATGGGCAATCTTTACTACAACCTGGAGAATGGATTATTACCAAAGAGCTTCCCAAAATTACAGATGGTAAAGGATTTGCACCTATCAATTTATATGTTTGTAAATATCATTTGTTGTTAATTAAACATCAGCATATCTTAGTATACTTATTAAGAAGTTAAAGAAATTATGCACTTAACCAGAAGTATTGCACAAAAGTGATACTGAATGCAAACTTTTGGCCAGACACACAGGTATAAAATTTGGTAATGTGCAATTAAAGTTATGGAGAGATCCATGATTAAAAATATTCCACATTAAAAACCAGGCTGGTTTCTTGATGGTTGTCACAATTTCTAGTCTCTCTTAAAATAATGTACTTATGTATCTATTTGAAAACAAAGAAGAAAAGAAAAAATATTGGTATCTTTAATATTTATAAATTTAGCACAAAATACATAATTTTTTTTAGGTAAGGCAAATGGTGTAAAGAGAAAAGAATGGGAATGCCGATCTGTTGGAACGGAATCTGGAAGAAAATCCCAGCAGCTAAATTTACAAGTACCTTTGCGGTCTCATAGTTCTTCATCATCTTCAGAGGAGAATAGTAGTTCTAGCGCTGCACTCCCCTTGCTTGCAGGTGATAGGGAAAGTCCTTTTTCTGCCATGGAAGACCACTTAGGACAAAAGGAGCTCTTGACAGGTTCAAAAAAAGAAGATGCCCATGGAAGGTGAGCATTTATTTCTCAATCATAACTTATTTCATTGTAGAATTATCTAGCTTACAAGTTCTTTTCAAATACTTTGTTTGCCTGCTTTATGTGCTCAAGTTGGGGTGCAGTGTGTGGAAGAAACATTAGTATATCTATAAGAGTAGATACTTGAAACCATCCAGTTGTTTTGAATAAACCCTTTATTGTTAATCATGCTGCTTGGGATTTAGGGGAGTTGAAGAACAAAGTATCTGAGGGCACTATGTTATTTCCTAGAGCAAGTATGGGGACCTAATGACTTTTCAGGTGTTATTTAACTGCAGCTTATTCTCTTGCCAGAACTGACCATGCTGGCAAGGCTGGTAGAAGTGGCATCTGCCATCATTTGGAAAGTTACATATTTCTCACCTCTGATTCAAATACATTAATGTTTGTCTCATCTATGCTTCCTTTCAAGTTTCTCAGTGTACAACTCCAGCTGTTATCCAATATAGTTACATGTTGCAGGCTCCTTGAAATAACTGGGATTGAAGTAGCTGTGATGGCCTTTGCTTTTTCACTGTGTTTCAAAGAAATCCACAATCACAGTTACTATTTCAATCCTGAATAAATGCTTTTGATGCTGAATTCTGTGCAGTTGCATCACTGTGTACAAATGTTGTTATCTTCTCTAGTAGTGCAGCAGAAGGATCAGGAAATAGCCCAGTATCTCCTATTCCACAAGAGAGGCCTGTTGGACAGTCTCCTCTTAGATCTCCTTTGAAACGGCAAGCATCAGTATGTTCTGGTCGACTTGGAAGCACCAAAAGTCTTACTGCAGCCTTCTATGGTGATAAGCAGCCTGTTCCAGTTGGTGTGCAGTTCAGCAGTGATGTTTCCCGTAGTGATGAAAATGTCTTAGATTCTCCAAAGCAAAGAAGAAGTTTTGGTTCTTTCCCTTATACTCCTTCTGCAGACTCAAATTCATTTCATCAGTATCGTTCTATGGATTCTAGCATGTCAATGGCTGATAGTGAAGCCTACTTCTCAGCTGCTGAGGACTTTGAACCCATCAGCAGTGATGAAGGCCCAGGAACCTATCCTGGAAGGAAAAAGAAGAGAAAGCAAGCCAAACAAATTGATTATGGGAGGGGCTCAATCTATCACAGTGTAGAAGGACCACTTACTACTACCTGTCATGGAGAAACTAGTCAAGATACAAAAACTGTACCAATAAAAATGCATCCCTCCCAAGCTTCATTTGTTTCTGCTTTGGGAGGAGAGGATGACCTTGTTGAACATTTATATATCATAGAAACTGAGAAGGCTCCTGAGAATGAACAAATCACTTCCCAGCAGCCTGTAATGAACTGCTACCAAAGCTACCTCACCCAGTACCAAGTGATTAACTGGTCAGTAAAACATCCAACAAATAAAAGAACCTCCAAATCATCCTTACATAGGCCATTAGATCTCGACACTCCAACTAGTGAAGAAAGTTCTTCATCTTTTGAACAGCTTTCTGTTCCGACGTTTAAGGTAAAAAGCACTATGTATGTATGTATGTATGTATGTATGTATGTATTTATGGTAGATCTCCTAATTCAGACTAACTGGGGGCAAAGGCTTACTAAAATAACATAAATGTTTACTTGTTTTTGAAACATTAACAGGGTGGATGTTTGGGGGGAAGGTGTTTCAAAATGTGGGAGCTACCACAGGGAAGCCTGTCATCTTTTCCATCCTACATACACTGCTTATGGGGAAGGAATTCTTAACATACCCTCTCTAGATGAGCAGACCAGATGGGCAAAGTCAATTCTGGCAAGGCTTTGCCTGATCTCTGTCTCTCCTGTATCATCAATGGCTTCAAAGATAATGACCAGCTCTTTGAATTGGGCCTGGAAGCCTAGTAGCAACTAATGCAGTTGCTTTAACATTGGTGTTATTTTTTATGCCACCATTAATCACTTTATACCAGCTGCAGCTTGTAAGATTTCCAAAAGCAGCCTCATGTTACTGCAGTTCAATTGGATGGTGATCAAGGCATGAGTTATTGATATCAGTGTACCATGATCCAGGTAGAGTTGCGATTGGCATGCCAGCCAGAGCTGGGCAAAAGCCTCTCAGCCTGCTTACTGAATAGGAGCCAAAAGTCCATGAGAACCCCCAAGTCATGGACCACCTTCTTTGGGAGGAGTATAAGATACCGCCCAGAGTCACTTTTTGTGAGATGGGCGGTATCTAAATTTGAAATATAAATAAACAAACAAACAAACAATCCTGTTCAGAGTTACTACCTGGGACTGTCTTACTGGGTTGTTCAGATGTTCATTGATACCTGTTAATGCTGTCTTGGTAGGATTTAATCTCAAGCTTCTTTTACCCCATATAGATCGTCACAGTTTCCATACAATAGCACAAGATTTCCATATTATCTGCAGCTCAGGCTTGTGGGGTAGGAAATCTTAAGCACTGGGGTGGGGGTGTCAATGTATAATTGAATGTCATCAGCATGTCTCACCCAACCAACAGTTGACTACTCCCAGCAGTATCATGTAAATGTTGAACCACATAGGAGAGAACCCTGTTCCCCAGGGGACTTCACACTGGTATTTCCATGTATTCAAGTGGTTTTACTTTACGATCACTGACTGGGACCACCCACAGATATAGGAGTAGAACCATTCTAAAACAGTGTCCTGACCCCCAGTTCTTTCAGACAGTCCTAAAGGATATCATGATCAACTGTACTGTGCTCTAACAAGAGGTCTAATAGGATCAAAAGGGTGTTTTCTCTTCCATCTGTGTCTTGAGAAACAATATACACCAGAGTGTATGGTGCTATGTCTTTTCCATAACTAGGCCTGAACGCAGTTGAAAAGGACCTAGATAATTAATTTTGTCTAGGATCCATGGGAGTTGATTTCCTACCACAAACAAGTTGTAAACATGCATTCAAAAAAATATATAATCTCACTGAATTCTTTTTAATGGTGAATTTTGAAATAACATGCTAAAATTATAGAAAATGATTGTTAGTGAACTTACTCGTTTGGAATTTAATATAGTAAAATCTGCTTGAATTAGAAATTCATTCTGAAATCTTTTAAATTGAACTTGCTACAGGCAACTGAACTGAGTTGTTTAGGTCCATTGCTTTGGCTGTTTTTTCATTAGAAAAAGTGTATTATGGCATATCAATGCAAAAATTGCCATGATTGACCTTGTAGAAATATAAAGGTAGGAAGGAATGTTAAATATTTTTACATTACAGGACAAAAACTGATAAAAGTTTTCAATGAATAATAGCATATTGTTTTTTCCAGATTGTTAAACAAGGTCTTAAAGCTAATGCTCTACTGGACCGAGGCATGCAGCTTACAGGATCAGCTTCTAAGTGAGTAACAAGTTATGGTTCATTTGTGATTTGTTGAAAGTTAGATTCTTCTTTTCATATACAGTATGTAGGAATATAAAGGTAGTGGTGTCTAAAGTCTTATAAGAATATGTATAAGTAACAGCTCTCCTTCAGCAGGGCTGAATATTTGTATCCTTCTCATATGACTACCATCATTCCTGTCAGAAGACAGTTGAAATGCTGTTCATATTTATTTGCATTGTGAGTTTTCACACTGCAGAAGGAGCTTGTAAGTTGCTGAGTGTCTATGTGGAAAGGAATCCAAAAGTAAGCTGATTTTGTTTTGTTTTTTAGACTTCTCCAGCTACCCTGTACAAATTTCAGACTCACTTGATATTTATTAGACTAGCTTTTTTGAAAAGTTTGAAAAGTAAGCTTCTTAAGTTTTTAAAAGAAAATTTAATGAATTTATAGAATGTCTGTCTAAAAGAGGCTTATGATGTAGGACATATTTGATATGAAGCAATGTATAACATGCCATAGCTTGCCAGAGATTGCACAGACATGATGAGGAAGTAATTATGAACTCTGTCTTGCATTTCCTGTGCCTCTCAAATAGTTTCTGTTCTGTGTTTAAGAAAAACTCCTTGCTTTTTTTATATATATATATATATATATATATATATATATATATATATATATATATATTGCATGTATAAAACTGATGAATTGCTGTCTAATCATGTAAATGTGATCCATATGTCATTTGGAAATATTTTTGTTTGTTGTTGACTTAGAGTTCTTCCTTATGTACAGTTTGTCTATGATGATGAACCAAGATGTATTTTTAGAAAGAGTGAAATTTACTTAATGCCAGAGATTTTTATCATTTAAAACATTGTAATACTTGAACCTTAATTTTCATAATACATGAAATAATATAGCTTATCACCTGCTTACACCAAACCTGCTGATGATGTTGAAATTTTTCCTTAATTTGTATATTCTCTTTAGGGTCCAGCATGGATTAGAATTTCCCTCTAGAATTATGAAAGTTGGCATAAGATTGCCATTAGAGGATGTGCCCTGTAAATATAGTATTAGATTATTTATCATCTGATAATTATTTATCATCTGATAACTATATCTCTGATTCTAATGCTCTAAATTGGTAGGATACATTTTATGTTTTTTAAAAAAATTAAAATACAGGTAGAAAAATGCATTTAAAGTTAGTTCAAACCAATAACATGAGAAAGCACTTAAAAGATCCAGGGCTGAGTTCTATTGTCTAAGGGATTCTTACTTGTGTCATTACTTTGTCTTTGTGTGAACGCTTATTACTTTTTAAATTAGTAAGCTTGCTCTTCCCTCATTTACTGCACTTATCATAAATAGGTAATTTTATCCTGAAAAGATGCTTAGGTAAGTAACATTTTCCAATGAAATCTATTGTGGCAAGTAATCAGCAAAAAAATAAATGTAGCTCCTCTCTAAAAATTAACATTTTGTTCTCCATTTGTTTGCTTAGTACTCCATATACTCCATTGGAAAAGAAAATCCTTGATAACACAGACGATGAAACAATAACAGAAGAATGGACTCTTGATCATCCCATTTCTCAGACCAGAACAACAGCTATTGTTGAAGTAAAAGGAACTGTGGATGTAGTTCTTAGTCCTCTTGTAGCAGAAGCTTTAGACAGGTATTTCTTAGTTTGAAGAGCTATATGCATAAAATATGGATGCCACGTTTCTTCTTGGCCTGACAAGGTACAAATGTACCATGCATGACATTGTCTGAAATGGATGATGGTAAAGAAGAGTCTTTTCAGTATTTTTTCCTACAGCCTCACATATTACATCTTCTTATCTGTTTTATCAAGACTAGATTCAGCTCTTCTCCTTGCCATAAAATATAAGCCAGTCTGGTACTGGAGAGGCACAGGTTCCAGTAAGCCATGGAAATTTACTAGGTGACTTTGGGGTCAGCCAGCCTTTCTTGGCCCAACCTACCTCATCAATTTGCTATTATAAGGGTAAAATGAAGTGTGATCCCAATCTAAACTTTCTTGAGCTCCTGTCTTAAAAATACCAGTATTTATAGGCCAGACAATACCATTATTAAGGTTATACTTCGACTTTCTGCAAAGAGGTTATTCTAGATGGTTACTAGGAAAAACAAGCTGCTGTGAAAAAATCATTTATTTATTTTTCCATTTATAACGTCTAAAATTCCCATCATTTTCTTCCCTGAAAGCAGTAACAATGTAAGATAAGTCGAGCTAAGAGAAAGTGACTAGCCCAAAGTCATCTCGTTAGCTACTTAGTCAAGTATAAACATGCTGTTTTCTGGCCAGGTGGGCATTCAAAATCTAAAAACCAGTTCTGCTTAGAAAATATCAGTTGTATGGTAGCCAAGTTGTGGTACACACCAATAAATGCCAGATTCATTTGATTTGGTCTTGACATAGGACCTCCATACAATCTTTTTTAATACCCTAGGATTGGCTAAGGTAGGAGAAATGAAAGAACACAAACAGTAAAATTTGATTAACAAAAGAGCTGGCATTTTGGGTCATACCAGCTCATTGGTTGATATAATTCTGTTTTTACAAATTAACTTTTTAATTTTTTAAAAATGTTTGTCATGTGAGCCACCCAGATCATTGGGAGTCAGGCATCACAGATATTTAATAATAAATAATAAATAAAATCATTGGGCTTTCCCTATATATGACAGATCATGAGACTTCTGCTAAGTGCTTATGAGGAAAGCTTAATACATGTGCAAATGTAATCATTTAACAAAATAAAATTTCTGGGTGTATTTATTGTAAATAACTTTAGAGAAAATTTTAAACACAGTTTATTTGGATTTTTTTTTCTCATGACTTTTATTTTATGAAAAGATAAGTAGGTAAATCTTGCTTGAAGCCTACTTTCAACATATACTTTGGACCAACTTTTCCTGTAGGTATATAGAAGCAATGGTGCACTGTGCTAGCACCCGTCATGCAGCAGCCATTGTGGATGATTTGCATTGTAAAGTTCTCAGAGAAGCTGTCCAGAATAGAAAAACAACTTTTTCAGAAAATGTATGTATATTTATATAATTAATGTTCTTATTATGACAAAGTTTTATTACCTGGATACAGCCCCCCCCATGTGCTTCAGCATTTTTTTTTATTTGGCAAGTTAAACAACAGAATAATCATATTGTATATCTAGTTCCCAAAGGTTATAGATGAGGAGGATAGTAAAGCTTTGCTTCAGAAAATGAGTGGAAGAGAAATAGATTATACTTGGTCCATTCATTTTTACAAAATATCTATTTGCTATAGCACATAGGTAAAGAAAAATATTTTTCAGTTATATTTTTGGACTTCAGTTCCTGTCTTTGAATTCTTTGATTGAAAATTCAGTTCTCATCAGTCTCACTACTACTAATCAAAACAGTAAAATATAAATGACAAAATGGAGAGAGACAGAGCAAAAATAACATGCAGGTTCCAGAAAGAAGAAGGGATGGAACAATATGAAAAGAAACAGAAGATGTATGGAATTACATTTAAAATATTATACTGTCTAAAAGCCCTTGATCCTTCCAAAAGCTGAACATCTCTTCTTTAAATCTTAATTGCAACCAGTACTACTGTTCTTCTGTTTTAAAGCTATCTTCTAAACAGGATGTGAGAGGAACAAAAATAGAAACCCCGGCTACTGGAACAACTCAAGTAAAGACACAGGCCAATGTTTCTCTCAAACAAGATAATGTGACTATTAAGGGCCTACAAGCCAATGTTACAGTACCTAAGGTAATTAACAGTTTGACTATTCTTGAAAGATTCACTAGTCAGTGTCTTGGTGTTATGCTTTTATTGTGCCTATAGCACTAAGTAGAGCTTAGCAAGAAATGTCTTGAATATAAACAGGTTGGAAGGACCAAAATATCATTTTCTGTAGATTTTGGGCGGGTGAAGGATCCAGGTTTCTGACATCCTCACTATTTAAAAAGGTGGCCACTTTTTAGTCTAGATGCTAAAAAAAGAACACTAATATATAGAAGAGAAGCATAGGCATGAAATTGACTGAAGCCATGGATCATGGCCAGTGTAGTTGTAGTATCTATGCCAATCTCAAAACTGGCCAGACACCCAAGAAGATCCTTATAAGTTATCTAGTGGGAAAATGGAAGTCAACCTCGGTACAGAGTCCTTCACTGTCTACCAGTGGTAGTGAAATACAGCATAATTAGTTGGAACGACAACTAAGGACATTGGTGTGGGGAGACAAACACCCTGGTTCATTTAGCCAGTTGCAAATATGGGTAAAATTTCTTCCCAGGGCTGTGAGCATTTACCCAGGAAGGTGATCAACACTTCAAGGTGCCACTAGTCCAAAGTAACACAAAGATTCAGGATGATTATAGCTTTATAAAGAAAATATGGATGAGTCAGATGCGTTTTGTTTCTAGTTAAGAATACAGCCATAATAGTTCCATGCTACAGTGCACAACAGAGATTTATGGCTGAGCACAATTGAACACAGAGAATGCTGAGCAAAACTCAGAGCTCCCTAATAAATTTGGACCATAGATTTTATTTAAAATATTTTTTAGGGGAAGACATTTGTCCAAATACCAATTGTGCTTATCTCCCAACAATATACTAATCTCCCACAATATACCAATTGTGCTTATCATAATTCACTGGCAAAACGTAAAACATTAATGTTGGTAATGTCTGTTTAGATAAAATGGTGTTCACATTATCATGACTTTTTAAAAAACATTTATGGAGTAGAATAAAAATACTGATTTACATGTCTCTTCTTAAATAATCTGTGGGATAATTTTTCTAGGTAAATTTATGCTTACTGCAAGCATCAATAGAAGAATCATCAGGCACAGGCACAGCCAAAAATGTAACTAATGTTTCTTTAGTGGCTTTGTGCTTTGACAGGATTGCTACACAGGTCCGTATGAACAGGTAAGGCAATGTTTTTTAATAAGTCTTACCATAGTTACATTTTTAATACGAGATTTAACATTCTGACAAAGCCATTGCTTGATAGCTTCCAGACTGTTCTTCATTCCCATGGGGTCCTCATAGCCCAGATTTCGTCCATGTAACAGAGTTTTTCAACCCCTTTGTTAAATGATGTGGGACAGATCTAATGTAAACGAATAACAATTTCCCTTCAGTTATGCATATGTATTAGTAAAAATATTTTTGTTATTAAACAAAATGTATTTAATTTAAATTATTGATAGAAGAAACTGCATTTTCTGAGATGTCTCAAATATTTTTTTTTTATTAAAAGAGGCGTGGTTGAAGAGAATACAAACAGTGCAGAAACTAGGAGAGGTTCTGTAACTTTTGACAAGTATGTACATTCCAATAAAATGCAGCCACAGTCCTCTGGCTCTCTACGATCCAATGCTGGAGCAGAAAAAGGGAAAGAAATTGCAGCTAAACTTAATATTCATCGTATTCATGGGCAACTCAGAGGCCTAGATACTTCAGGTAAGCCTTTTTGGCAGTGCTTCACTAAAAAAATCTTATTAGGGCTAGAATATATTGCAAAGTTTCCTAATGCAAAGATTCCTAATGACCGGAGGTGAGACTGGTCCCCTCACTCCTGGCCTTCGGGAGGGCTTTGAAGACCTGGTTCTGCCACTTGGCCTGGGGTGGGGAAGGAATACTTCAAGCGTGGGGATGGATAGCACCATAGAGGTCTTCTGTCTTCAGCCCCAGATCCTTCATCTTCTTGGACTCTCTTTCTCTTTTTTAGTAATGTTTTTAAATTTTTGTTTTATGTATTTATATGAATTTGTGGTCTTAATGTTTTGTGTGCATTGCCCAGAGTCCCCCATTGGGGGGAGATGGGCGGGGAGAAATTCAATAAATAAATAAATAAAAATAAATAAATAATGCAAAAGTGTTGCTTTCAGCATCATACATAGATGCATACGTATTTCTATCCTGCTGTAAGACATGCTGTCTTCTAGAGAACTGAATGCCCTTTTGCAGAAGGGTTTTAGGATAGGAAAAAAAGAAGGATTGGACCAAAACAGCTATGGATGAAGTTGCATGACTTGAATATTCATATGTGAGAAATCAGAGCTATGCTACACAAAATTGATTAAAAAAAAAACCAGTAATGGTAGGCATGCATTTATCTGTATCTTAAGTTACAAGTGTCACCTATACTTTAAAATATTGTCTGCTTGTTTACATTATTTTCTTCTCTAATATTGATATTGCAAATCATCTTAACATTAGGAGGAAATTTATTGCTAATACATCTCATTTTTCTTCAGCAGAGTCAGAACACTCTAGAATGGACGTGTCTCTACTGCTCATTCCAGAAGCATAGCTAGTTAGTGTTGTGACATTGGAAAGAGACAGCTCCTTTCCTAACTCTAGTGACATGCCTTACTGTGGACAACACACATGTCCACAAATTCTCCTTGCCATCCTCCTGGCCAGGACCACTTCTTTCTTGCCATTCTCCAGAGCCAGGTTATTAGACTTCACCAAGGCATTTGATCAAGTAGACCCTAGCCACCTTGATAAACTGGAACAATGTGGGATGAATGGTCCCACCATCAGATAGATTCACAGTTGGCTGAACAACTGTAGCTTGCACATGGTCCTTAATGGGTCTTTGTCCACATGGATGGAGGTGTAAAATGGGGTACCTCGTGGTTCTGTTCTGGGCCCAGTACACTTCAACATCTTCATAAATGACTTAGATGAGGGAATAGAAGGAATGCTCATAACATTTGTGGATGTCACAAAGATGGGAGGGATTGAAGACAGGCTCAGGATTCAAAAGGATCTTGACAGAGTTGAACTTGGGTTCTATCCAATAAAATGTTGTTCAGTAGTGATAAATATAAGGTTCTGCACTTAGGCAGGAAAACCCAGATGCACAGGTACAAGATAGATGGAACCTGCTTGGCAGTAGTACTTGTGAAAAGGATCTGGATACCTTAAGCATGAACCAGCAATGTGCTGCCACTTCTAATAGAGCCAATACATTTTGGGCTTCATCAAGAGCTTCAGTGTCAAGATCACGGAGGTGATACTTCTCTATGCTGCACTGGTCAGACTACACTGGAATACTGTGTCATTTCTAGTCACCACAGTACAAAAAGGATGCTGATGAATTGGAAAGAGTATAGAGAAAAGTGGCAAAGATGGTAAGGGACTTGGAAGCGAAATCCTACGAAGAGCAGTTAAAGGAACTTGGTACATTTAGCCTAAAGAAGAGAAGGCTAAGAATATTATCTTATTAGGACTTACGGAGAGTCAACTAGAAAAGGCTCATGGATGATTGGTTTTATATAAGGTAACTGCAGCAAGGTTATTATATGTACAAAGATTGAAGGTTACAGAAGCACTCATAATAGAAGAATGGATTGTGAAGATGGCAGAGCTTGCAGAAATGGCTAAATTGACTTGTTTGATCAAGGAGGGAACAATTTATAAGAAGAGAAGGCTAAGAGGAGACATCATAGCAGTCTTCCAATACATGAAGGAATGTTATAGGAAAAGAGTGTTGATTTATTCTCCAGAACATCCAAGCATAAGATTACAGTGAGAGATCCAAATTTGAAATAAAGAGGAATTTCCAGTCATTGAAGGATTAAGCAGTGAAACAGCCTGTTTCTTGAAGTCAAAGGTGGAAGTTTTCAAGAAAAGATTGGACAGCCATTTGTCTTGGTATGAGGATTGCTGCACTGAGCAAGGGCTTAGACTAGAAGTCCTCCAAGGTCCCTTCCAACCCTATGATTCTCTGATCACTTGCACAGATTCAGTACCATGGGTGAGATTCCACCTCTGGCCCCTTCAGTGGATGTTTGTCTCCTTTCAGAAACTAATAGCCAAAAACCCTGGAGATGCTTAGCAATCCTAGCAAAGATGAGGAGCTACCTCAAATGGTGGTTCTCAGAAGCCCTGACCAAGTGGCAGAGCATGGTGGCAGAGCATGGCTAATCAAGCGAACACACCATAGATGCTAGCCTCAGCAGACAGGAAGAGGAAGCCCAAGGCAGCTTAATTTTCCTGGAACAATGCATAGTATGTCAACTCTGAGCACGTTCAGACTCTTCTCTTCCTAACAAACAGTATGACTATTGAAGCCCGAAGTGGCAATTCAGGGCAACTAATCAACAGGACAGCCAAACTCCTATGCTGAGCTGATGAAAACATTTTTTCTTTCATGGCAGAACATGTCCAGGCAATCTTCAGTGTGGTAGGGGACTGGAAAACCTGCAAAGACTTTGAATAAATAGTTGTGATTGTTGGGAAGCCAATAGTAGCTCTTAACAATTGCAGGATAGTGGGGTTCATCTCATGCTTCCCAACCCATGGAGAAAAGGCAATAAACATTTCATTGCCACTTGGTCCTATAAGACTTACTTTATGTCTTCAACCTGTTTCATAAATCCTGAGATTTGTATGAGATTGGAGAGTGGAACTGATGCTAATATGGCATTTCTAATCGCCATAACTGCTGTGAGTTAGATATCATAAATAGATGGACTTTCTGCAAACAGTTCCATATCATTCAGCTGGACACCATCACTTTGCACCTGGAGCCATCTTTCATGAATAAGGAAGTAATTTTCCCTTTTGCCCAAGTACCAATTAGAGAAAGATTGGTGAAGACTAGATCTTAGATGAGCCATCAGGATCTACCTGAAGAGAAAGAGGAATTCAGTCTCAAGCAGCCTCATTTTCATTTCAGTGGCCATTCCTGTGCCACAAGGACTCTCAATCATGTCCTTCAGATAGATCAGGGCTTGCTCAAATTAGCCTATGAATAAGCCTGCCCTAAGGGGAATTCCAGGTCACTTCACTAGAAGTAACACTAACCTTCTGGAGGATATCTGGAAGTTTGTCATATGGTCCTTTAAACTTAATTCTTATGCCTTATCCTTCAGCAGGAGGGTACTATAGAAGATAGTTCCTATTAAGGATTTAGGGGCTCTCCAGAAGTAGAGTCCCACCTGGTAGGGCAGCTCTGGTATGTCCTATTTAAGAATGCCCTGTTTCACTTTAGGAAAATATTGCCTTGGACTTACCTTGAAGGCTCTTTTTCTGCAGTGGAAATAGGGCTTCCAGCCTGCCTAGGTGTTGCCATAAAAAGGAAGTATATATCAGATAAATTGTACAAGTTTATCATATCTGTCCTTTATCTATTTTTCTCAAGTTTTATTTCTTTGAGCGACCTTTTTGGCTTGTCTTCCCAAAACTTAGAAAGGAACTATTTTCTCTTATGGGAAGCAATGTTAGAATCCTTTCTTACTCTGCTTCCAGAGCAAATGGAATAGGGATACCCATTTCAGAATGGCTTATTCTGCTGTAGAAAAAGGATGTTTCTGGTAAGTCCAATGTACTGTGGTCTTTTCTTTTTCTTTTTTAAAAACCTCTCCAATAAAATTACCTTATTTTTACATTGCAGATATTGGAATCTGTGCCATAACAGCCATTCCGTTTGAAAAATCAAAAGTTCTTTTCACTTTGGAAGAGTTGGATGATTTTTCTTTTGTAGATGAAACTGATCATCAAGTAGTTCAAGATGTAACACGGATAGGGCCTAGCCAAGAAAAATGGGGCTGGATAATGTTTGAATGTGGAATTGAAAATCTGACAATAAAAGGTAAATGTCAGCTCTTTCAACATTTTTTTGAATATGTGATAACACAGTAAACTAAAGAAACTGTGATCTTTTTTATGTTTGTATATTGACAGGTGGTAGGCAATGTGGTGCTGTTTTATATAACACATTTGGGAATATAGGTAAATCTGTAGCTACCGACAGAGGTGGATTACTTGCATCCAATAATTCTTCAGATTCTCCAACTGGCAGTGGTTACAATACTGATGTGTCTGAAGAAAATCTCCCCTGTGATCGCAATAGTGCTGGTTCTGATACTCGTCCGAATTCAGTTTCAGATGAGCAAGTAAGACACATTTTTAAAATAGTCTATTGGACTGTTGCTAGCTGTTACTTTTGGTGACAATAAAAATATTTTCCTATTTGCTAAATTAAGCTGCTTTTCCTGTCAGTCTTGCTTGCAATCTGATTCACTTCTCTGGGAAAATATGTAATCTCTGTGCATGTTCATGTTTTGATAAAAAGTCTTGTGCCTTTTTGTTTTTGCAGGTGACACAATAAGATTGCATATTAAAAAGAAATTTAAAAAACCTCAGATCATCCTTTGCATTCTCCGCTATGGACTAATCTTGCACCTTTTGATTTTTATCTTACCGCTTCTGTTTAGGATGAAGGGGTTGAATCTGATGATCTGAAAAAGGAGCATCCTTTAAGGCCTCCCCCACCTGATTCTTGTAGCATGAAACTGACCATCAAAGAAATCTGGTTCAGTTTTGCAGCTCCAACAAATGTTCGTTCACCTGCCCATATATTTTCAAGGTGTGTTGGATTCCATTTCACATTATTTGAACTTTGTTCAATGGACTGTGGTACATTGTATTGTCTGCTATATAATTCATCTAAAATCTATATGGACTGCATACCTAAATCTGCTGCAGTTATACTATGGAATTTTTAATTTATAGTATTAATTATAATAATTAATGTGAGAGACTGATAAAGTCATACAGAAAACAATTACTTCACGTTATTGCTGCTAAAGGTGGTTCTACAAGCTATTGAATCATAAGGTGTACTTAGTTTTTCACACATGGCTTCTCCATTTTGGCTTTCTTTTTGTAAAATAAATGATGACATGGTGTAATATGTCATGTGTTGTTGTTCATCTGAGATTGTATTTACCTACTTTGAGAACTGCTAAGGACCAGATGATTTTTATTATGTCCTGATATGTAAAACCATAGAACTCAAAGAGGGTGTACTTTCTTTTTCACACGACTGTAAGTAATCAGGCACATTTTTAGATTTATAATTTTGTTGTTGAATGAGAATAATAATAGGCTAAACAAATTTCAAATGTAAATATTAATGTCAGTAAATAATTATAGTTTTAAACTTTTAAAATTCTTTATACACGTTAATAGTACAGTCTTCTTTGTGTTCTGTGTGAAGTTCAGGTATCATTGTTACATTGTTTTTGAATAGTAGAATGTATTAGGCTGATGACTTTTTATTCTGAAGTGTGAAGTATAGTATCTTGCACTAAGACCCCATTATTAAATATGCCTCTGTAATTGCAATTACCCTTGTGTATAACCATGTAAATTGTGATATTTTTACTCTTTTACTGTTTTAAATATTTTTACTCTAAACTCTTCTATTCTTTCACTCTTGTTTTGTCTTTGCACTGCAATGGTCATAATAGAAGAATTGGTATTTATACATAGTTACCTAGCATTACATTTGCTATCCTGTATGTACAAATGAAACTGAAAACTCTTAAGGTGGTTGATGCTTATACAAAGGTACTCAAGTTAATTCTTTGTACAGTTATCGATTACTGTGGATATTAAAGAATACGTATAACTTACATAACCGATGTTGTATTTTCCCTTGCATATTCAACTGTTTTATAATTGACCTTTTTTCTGATAGGCAACTGAATCTTCTGAGCACTGCAACTCCAGCTGTTGGTGCTTGGCTTCTTCCTATTGATCAAGTAAAGTCTTCTTTAAATAAATTAGAAACAGAGGGAACCTTACGTGTTTGTGCTGTCATGGGATGTATAATGACAGAAGCCTTAGAGGTAAGTGCTGGTGAATAGGTAAACTCATCTTACCTTCCTCTAGCCTGAATATATATTTGTTTATGTTGTGCATCTGCATCTAAAAATTACATTTTCAAAAGTGTGTATCGAACATTAATTTTTTCTAGTTTCATATTAAAAATTTTTAGTTTTTCCTGCATGTATCATCTGATTGTCTTTTTGCATTAGAACATCTAATCCTAGGATGTATGATAAATATATCATGGTGAATTGGGCAAAAGCCAGATATATTATGAAATGTTATTTTCTTTCTTGAATATTAATTTGAGAAAAGAGACAGAAATGTCTATGCTCAGATAAACTTGTATGAATAAATGAACCTGTCTTTTCATTTGTTCCAAATATAGATATTTATTTCCGATTGTGATAAATCAATATATGGGATTTGGCAATATTTTGGCAAGATTCGGTGTTAGAATATAATAAACACATGCATATGTATATATTATAGAGGGAGGGAGGGAGGGAATACTTGAGAGCTTTTTTTTGGAAGAGTGATTTAAAAATAAAGTAAAATAAATAATAATCATTTTGGTGTTGATATAAAGAGTTTGGACACATTATGCAAAGACCTAGCTCTCTTGAAAAGTGTATAATGCTGGGAAAGGTGAAAAGAAAGAGAAGAAGACAACCAGCAGCCAGGTAGAAAAAGATAAAAAGGTGATTTAGCAAGTAAAAGAATATCATACCTCTGTAAAATGTTCTCAGTTATCTTTATAAGATGACACTGAATGTTGTTCCCCTTATACCCCACTTCTTAACCTTTAGTTTTCAAAGCCTCACACAACAACAATATAATACCACTAAAGGATTATCGTAAAAATTAAATAATAACATTCTGAATAATTCTGTATGTAGGCTTTGCAGTAAAAAGTAGAATGATAGTATGTGTGCATATATTTTAGCTGGAATATTAGATTGTGAAGGAAAAAAGCATATTGAATGACAGAACTAATGTAGCTAATTGCTTTTATATATTCAGAATAAAAGTGTACACTTTCCTTTGAGAAGCAAGTACAACAGGCTCACAAAATTAGCTCGTTATTTACAAGAAAATCCTTCCTGTTTGCTGTGCAATATACTTCACCACTATCTTCACCAAGCAACTTTTTCCATAATTGAGGATGCAACTATGGTAAGTTACTGCTTAAGAACATGGTCTAAAAAAAAACGGAATACCAAACAGAGAGCTTCATTGTATTGTGTACTCTATTTATAAAATATTTTTTACTAATTTCAATTTCTGTTAAAATTTCTCTAAATCTCTTGTGACATACTGGCTGTTTGATGATAATAACTGCTTATTCCTAATAACAAATTCTGGCAGCATTCAAAGGAAAGCAGAAGCCAAAGAAACAAAAACAGAATAGAGTAACAAAGAATCATGGTGAGCAGGCTCAGAAAACCTCTACAGATGTAAAAATATCCCCAAACTTTAAGAGCAAATTTCAAGAGAATCTTCTCTGCCCTAATTCCTTCTTTTCCTAGCTTAATGAAGTTAAATATGCTTAGTAGCAAAAAAAATAGAAGAAGGGGAGCAAAATGTTGTGCTGGAGAAGGGCCCTGAATTCCTTACCAGGAAGTTTTCCTAAGAGTATGACCACATTTCCTAGGAGTAAGAGTGTATTTGTTGCACTCTTTTATAAAATATAATTCACAAAAGAATTATTTGCTTCATGGTATTATTTAATCATATTTAATGTAGATGGCATCCTGAACTATACATTTTATGTGTTCACATTTTACGGTCTACACATCTAATGTCACAGAAGCAGGCTTCTTCTCCCTGAATGAAACTTATGCTCATTCTCCGCCTTGTTCCTGCGCAAGTGTACACTTAAATCTACAGTCAGGACCAGAAATATTGGAACAAGGATAACTGTTTAGGCATTTGACCTCTATACACCACCACATTGAAGTTGAAAGGAAACACACCCAGATGGGAGTGAAATCAGGACTTTCAGCTGTAATTCAAGGGTTTTGACAAAAGTGGGGCACTAACCATTCAGGAAGTACAGCCAGTGGCATACACACACCCCCATTGTTGGTGGCTCATAAGTAATGGAATGAATGGCTGACAAGCAGCTGCATGGCCAGGTGTGGCCTGTTTCTTGGGTACCCCATGACCAATCAAGCAGATAAAAGGCCTGGAGGTGGTTCTGAGTGTTACATTTGCATCTGGTAGCTGTTCACTGGAACTCTCAACGTGAGGTCCAAAGAGGTGTCCATGAGAGTGAAGGAGGCCATCATTAGGGTGAGAAAACAAAATAAACCCATCAGAGAGATAGCAAAAACATTGGGAGCAGCTAATACAACAGTTTGGAACGTCCTGAAAAAGAAGGAATTAACTGGCAAGCTCAGCAACAGCAAAAGCCCTGGAAGACCATGGAAGACAACTAGAGTGGATGACTGCAGAATTCTGCTCATGGTGAAGAGGAACCCTTTCACAACATCTAGCCAGGTCAAGAACGCTCTTGAGGAGGTAGGCATGTCATTGTCAACATCTACAGTCAAGAGACGGCTTTATGAATGTAAATACAGGGGCTTCACAACAAGGTGCAAACCAGTGGTAATGCTCAAGAACAGAAAGACCAGATTAGACTTTGCCAGCAAACACCTAAAAAAGCCTGCCCAGTTCTGGAATAAGATTCTTTGGACTGATGAAACCAAGATTAACTTGCACCAGAATGATGGGAAGAGAAAAGTATGGAGAAGGAAAGGAACAGCTCATGATCCAGAGCATACCACATCATCTGTCAAACATGGTGGAGGCAGTGTTATGGCATGGGCATGTATGGCTGCCAGTGGAACTGGGTTACTGGTGTTTATTGATGACCTGACTGCTGATAAAAGCAGCAGGATGAATTCTGAAGCGTATAGGGCTATACTTTCTGCTCAGATTCAGCCAAATGCTGCCAAACTGATAGGACACTGATTCACATTGCAGATGGATAATGACCCAAAACATATAGCAAAAGCTACCCAAGAGTTTCTCAAGGCAAAGAAGTGGGATGTTCTTCAACAGCCAAGTCAGTCACCTGATCTTATTGCTGAAGCTTAAGCACTACTACTGCTCTGTGTTTCATTACTGAAAATTTGCATTTGGAAGTTGTTACCCTGCCATCTTATATATTTCATATAAGTTTCTAAAATTGCTTTTATAACTATTCATGGTGTTTTGTAATGCATTTGATTGTGTTTTAAGATACTTTGTGAAGACTATTACCCTAGAAATGTGGAACTAATAAATAAATATTTCTATGGTCTAATTTACCTATAGTATTTTTTTATAGAATAAGCATGAAAATGAATATTTTACTGTGTTTTTGATGAACATAACTTTTTAAAATTTGTTTTATTATATCATTATAAGACATAAGTAATATATTATTTCCATACAGTGGTATTTATATAGTGTTGATTAGAGGTTATTAACACTCTAATGTTTAGATAGTTTTTTATTTTTAATAGTATAAGTTATTATATCAGTATTAACTGTGATTTGAAATGCTGATCTTAATAAGCATAAGATTATTTAGCTTTTACATCTTTTACATCCAAAGCTGAATATAACATTAAGAAACAGCTGCAAATTATATCAAAATATTTGTTTCACAATAAAGGTTTCTGTCTCAAGCTGATTACTTAATGCTAAGATCTCCACTGTATTAAACTTATTGTTTGTACATGTTGAGGAAAAGGAAAAGAAAATAGACAAAGCAAAAGAGGGAACAACAACCAAAACGAAAAAAAGGGAAAGGGTTTAACCTTTGGTAAATAACCTGAACATTTTGGAAAGCCAGAATCTAAATTGTGTGAATAAATAAGAAAACTCAGAGGAACTTATTTCCAAGCAAATTTGCATGAGATTGCACGTAAGGGGATATCCCTTTAGGAGCTGGATTTTAGAATGCCCTGTGTATGTGTTTGTATTCTAGAGTGATGGCCTTCCTGCTCTGGTGACATTGAAGAAAGGTCTCATTGCATTAGCCAGGCAGTGGATGAAGTTCATTGTGGTGACCCCAGCCTTCAAAGGGGTGAGTTTACACAGGCCAGCTCAGCCAATGAAACTCCAGTCAACTGTACACCAGGAACAAGAGGATGGCTTTGGCTTAGACAATGTGGGAGGACTTCAAAGTGACACAAGTGCTGATGGAGCAGAATTTGAGTTTGATGCAGGTATTGTATTTCATTTACACCCACCATTTTATTTCTGTGTGTGCGTCTGTATTCTTAAGATTAATTTATTTTGCATTCCATCTAGATGTAGCATTCTTTCTCTTTAACACATACTTGCAGAGGAATATGATTTTAAAGGTAATTTTATCTTGTTCTGCAAAGAGTTAATCATGAGTCCATGCAATAGATATTTTTTCCAGGTGCTCTTTCTTCTTTGATTATGGAATGCATTTTTTAAAAATTGTAATATTCTAAACTAATTCACAGAGAAAAATATAGGTACCTACAGTAGAAAAAGCAATATAAAATTCGTAATCATGATAATCATAAAAAGGGGGAGGGAAGGCTCTGGAAAATTATGTTATAAATAGAACAACTTGAAAAAAATACCAGTTTTCTTAGTTACTGTTTTGTTGAGATTATCGAATTAAATTATTAAAGTATTGCTGTTCCTTGCTTATCTTTGGATAACAGCTGGTGGCTGGTAAATTGATTTCCTCAACTTAACGCATGGCTAATAGATATGCTGTTTGGGAAATTTGAAAACTGTAATCCTGACCTATCAGGAGAGCACTGACTTAAAGATAGCTGTATTAAGCAAAGACCTGTAATGAGTGAGCATTTTAAAGGGAATTTTAGCTTATTTATTCAAAAATTGAAGGTCTGTAATAGCCATTTGTGTTTCCATGTGAGGGAAGAATATTTGTGTTTATGAATTTGTATTTCTTTTTGCATATGTATCTGTTTAAAACAACTTGATTTTATCTCGCTCAGACAATTGGTGACCGCCTTTCAGGGTAGACCAGGTCAGGAAGCAGACCCCACAGAAAGTCTACTACTATATTTTATTGAGATAGGCTATATAAATAGAATCTTGCAAGTCTGTCCATATCTTCCTTTATCTCCCTCTTATAGCCCAGAGACTTGGGGGGCAATTAGTATGAGTCTTTTTGTAATATTCTCTTGCCTCTCTGGACTTAACATGTTTCTTCTGCCCCTGCTGTTTCCCTAACAGCCTCTGGATTCCTCCAGGATCATTTATCTGGCTTGTATAAGTAGCAATAATCGTATCTGGCAATATGTTACTTGGCCTGTTTTACAAACAGTTAACTGAATTTATAACTTCCACAATCAATAGCTGAACATAAATATGTTCCAATCAGCTGTAGGTGTATACTTACAGCTGGTTGGAACATATCAGGCAATTAGTAAGTACTGGTCTCTCTGCTGTGTAGCAACATCCCTGCCAGGGCTCCTAGACTCTATTGCCAGGTTGGTGGTAGAATTGCCAAGGCTTATAGTCCCTGGGGATTTTCATTTCCCCTTGGATGGCATTGAGTTGAGACAGCTCAGGTCTACCATGGTGACCATGGATCTGACCTAAGTAATTTAGAGCCTGACGCATATTGGAGGTCACATATTAGATTTGGTTTTTATCTCAGGGCTGTATATGGAGGACATTACCGTAAGTTGGTTGCCACAAAACAGATTAATTTTGTAGGGAGGTAGGCCCTATTAGATTGGTCTGCCACAGATAACTAATGGATCCTGCAGGGTTCCAGAGGGAGCTTCAGAGTTTGGCTGAGGCCCTAATTGTGACATGGAATGGGCAGGTGATGAGGGCCTTAGACTGGATTGCTCCTATGCATTCTCTCACTGTGTTGATCCTGGGGTGTTCCTTGGTTTTTTGAGGAATTCCAGGAGATGAAACACTAGAAGAGACACCTAGAATGCTATTGGGGAAAGACAAAGAGTGAACCCAAGTGAACACAAGTAAGAACCCATATTAGTAATGGTAAGAGCTGCAAAATGTAGTTCTTTGTCCACTTGAATTGTGTCTGGCAGACTGCTTAAAGTGACTGGTTCTCTACTGGGGAGGGATAAGTCGCAAGATCATCTATGGGGCTGCTGTGAGGAATATTCTAGGCATCTAGCAGATAAAAGTTGCTTGGATTCATTCATGATTGGACTCTGACTGGGCAGGTACCATTGAAATGATGGTAGCAAGTTCTTTTGTGATTAACTGGAAGAGTTTGAACTTGTTGTTCCTGATGGACAGATTAAGTCGGTGTTGACAGGAGGAGAGAGATTTAGCCCAAGTCCCTTGGTGTGTGGGGTAGCTTGGTCTCTACACTCTCACTTCTTCTGTTTATTGTTTGCATGAAGCTGCTTGGTGAGGACACTTGCTGCTTTGGAGTCAGATATCATCAAATGTGGATGATACCCGATTATACATTTCCAAGCCCAGACCAGGCAATGCTGTGAAGTGTTTGGAAACTGTGGGGACCTGGATGGGAGGAACAGGTTTAAGCTCAACCCTAACAAGACTGAGTGGCTGTGGTTTCAAGTCAGCGTTGACTCCGGTGACTGCCTGCACAAGTCCATGAAGTTTTCTTGGCAAGTCTACTGTGTGGTGTTGAGAGCATAAGTTACCATTGCAAAATCCTCCTGTTCTATGTCAGGCAACAACTGGTGCACTAACTGGAACTGGGTAGCTGAATTCCCAGCTGTAGCCTCCAGCTACCTATGAAACAGTAGCCGTGAGAACTCCCAAACCTGGACTGGTCCATAAAGAGACACCACAACTGTCAAAGCATCTTGATGAAAAATCCTTGGAAGCTTTCTAAGAATTTACATATACAATATAACATATGCACTCTAATAAAAGTCCTTCAGTACGATTAATATAAATTGGCAGGGTAGATTTTATGTAAGAGCAGTTGTAAAAAGAGTACACACTTTTAAAGATATTTATTATAATTGTACCTAAGAAACACTGTGTGAACTGATTCAAGTTTCACGTATTTTTCTGAAATATTGTGTACCCAATATTATTAATGAGAGCTTACAGGCAGCCTAGCAATAACTATTTAAGTAACCAATTGCCTTGGCTAGATTTATCTTCTTATTAATTTGTCCAGTTGTTGAATGTTTTAGCTACTGTCAGTGAACATACGATGCTCCTGGAAGGAAGTGGTACACGCCCCCCACCTGCTGCTGTTTCTTCTGGGCCTGTAACTGGTGCTGAGATTATGAGGAAATTATCAAAGACTCATACTCACAGTGATTCTGGCCTTAAAATAAAGGTAAATCTGTTTTATTCAAAATCGGTATGAAATTTTATATACATCTATATACACACTTTTTTTTTTGAAAGAACATACAGGTGTATAATTGGAGGCAAAATCTTGTATCTAGTTCTTAGTACTCCTTATAATTAAAAAATATGAAAAAGTAATTAAGCATCTACCACTTGATCTCAAACTAGAGTTTCATTCAGGTTAAGTTCTTGTGATCTCCAGCTATTTCTTATACTGTGAAGGAATCAAGACAGGAAAACTTACTGAATTTAGTGAGAATTAGTCATGAATATGTATAGGAGTTGGTTTCTTGTCATCTTAACATGATACATATGTTCCCTTTTCAGGGTATCCATCCATATCATTCTCTGAGCTACACTAGTGGAGATACGGCTACAGACTCACCAGTGCATATTGGTCGTTCTGGGCTACTTGTCAAAGAAAGTCCAAGAAAAGAGAGTTTACTTAGCTATTTGACTGGAAGTTTTCCTAGTCTACACAATCTTTTGGAGGGGACTCCTCAAAGAAATACCACAGCCCCCAAGAGTAGCTCTTTAACAAGAACAGGTAGAAATCATTCCATTATAATTATATTTTATTGATGAAAGCAATGGATGATGACTTAATTTCACCCTATTCAATGTTTTCAGTATTATTTCCTTGCAGCTCTCGATACTATGGCAATTTTCTTTTTGCCGAGGTATAGGCTCTCTAAAGAACAATTCATCCATAGACTGTATAGCTACTTATCTATAACTAATTATGATTAAAGTGGCAATAAATCAGCTGACACTAATGGAGGAGTAGAAGGTAAATTTGTAGATAATTCTGTAGAAGATAGAATTATGTTTTATTCTATATATAGTATATAGAATTCTAATAAAACTATTCTATAGATTTGAGTTCTATAGAACTCTTATTGGAGAATTCTATTTTGCCTGTAATTAAAAAAAAATTAGCTGCATGAATTTTTTTTTTCCTTGTGCCTCCTTGTATCTGCCTGGTATCTATCTAGGTTTTTCTTCATTTCTACTTTGGGTTTTTTAAAATAATAATAATAATTATTATTATTATTATGATTATTAAAATTTATTAGCTGCCCAACTCCAATAGACGCCAACAGAAATCTAGTTTCTATAGAGATACGTAAAATCTAATTTCAGTCCTCTAATTGTGGTCCTCTAATTGTAATAGAGGGAAAAAAAGTTCTAGCTTTCTTTTTATTAACAAGAAGTTGGACAATATTTACTGTGTGGTTGACACTTAATGATCATCAGAGGCAGAAATGTATGTACTATACAAATTTTTTGCATAATCAAAAGTCCAGCTAGTTTTAGCATATCAGGAGCATGTTTATTTGTTAAAGAGAACGGTGACATTTAGGAGATAATCTCAGCAGTATAGAACTATTTAGTCAGTAGGAGCTATGAAGATACCCTCCCCTTGTGTTTAATTTATGTTAAATTTTGTGTTGGCATTCCCTTTTTCCTTAAAATTAGTTTCTTGTCTCTCAAGGATTGAAAAATATATTATCAACATTTATTTTTAAGAACTTACAGTAATGAATAACTGTTTTTATTCCTATATAGCGAACACCATGCAATCTGAAATTCTGTCTGAACATCCATTATTAACAGAACCATCTTCTGTGAGTTTTTATAACTGGATGTCAAATGCAGTGGGCAATAGAGGAAATACAGCTCAAGAGTCTCCTGTCACCAAATCTGGCCACAACAGTCTTCCAACAGGTATTATTTTGAAATTCAGAGTTTCCTTTAATATAACAACTAAACACTTAACTAAAATAAAGTAAAAATTATCTTTAAAAATAATCTACTTTGTGTTAATTGAAATGAAAAAATCAAAAGGAAATATTACCAAACTTAAGGTATTTAAAATAGGAATGTAAGATGAACTTTGATGAGGAACTTGCCAAAAATTCCTTAAGCAAGACTTTCTTCAGTGACTGTCCCCTATCAAAGTCAGTTTTGCAAGGCACTGGTGAAAAGATACAATGGCCTATTTATTCCTTTGACCTTTGGAAAAAATATAATCCAGATATTATCATTCTCAAAGACAGAAGTTTGAAAATTAATAATTACCCCAAAGGAATATGGTCCTGAATATAAGGCAGTAATTTCTCCCTAAAGGAATTTTAGAGTGAAAAAAATTTCCTCTTTCACCATTACTATATTCTCAGGAAACCTCAGGGCTTTACTTTGGAAAAAATATCTTCCTTTCAGGTAAATACAGTACTTGTTTGAAATTAATGTCAAGAGTTTTGCTAGTAGTAGCAAGTAGTTTTGCTATTTCCAGTAATGGAAAAAAGTAAGATAATTGTGCAGACTTCCTAGGCTGTAACGGATACAAACTTTTCAGCTATTTTTCACCTGCCAGGATTCAATTTGTAGGTGATTATTCTTCATATTCTATGTCAGTAGTGATACACACACACACACACACACACCAGCTGAAACTGATGTCATGCAGATTATATTTTCCCCAGTGCTGAGGAAGTTTTCTTTTTTCTGAATAATTTATCAGCTTTCTGAGTCCTGCATATATTAAAACTAAGCTTGCTACCAGAAAATTAATACAGGAACTGTTTTATAGGTGTGGCTCCAAATCTTCCAACTATACCTTCAGCATCTGACTTCAATACAGTAATGTCTAGTGATCAGAACACATTGGATGGAACTCATTCACAACACAGTACTAGTCAAGATGACATTGTTGGTATTGAGGAGGCGAACCAGGGACTCCCTGCTGTTCAACTTGCTGATGCACAGGTATATGTTTGTCTTTAAAATTGGAGCATATGCACGATAAGAGAGCCAGTCTGGTATAGTAGTTAAGGCACCAGGCTAGAAACCTGGAGACTGTGAGTTCTAGTCCCACCTTAGGCACAAAGCCAGCTGGGTGACGTTGGGCCAGTCACTCTCCCTCAGCCCTAGGAAGCAGGAAATGGCAAACCACTTCCAAAAAACCTTACCCATAAAACTGTAGGTACTTGGAAGTGATGCCCATTTCCTCCCTTGCCTTCCTTCTTGGCATTAAGTTTCCCACATCTTCTGTCTTGCAACATTAAATATTATTTATAATTAGATAGGCAGAAATAAGACTAGATTTTAAAGTAATAATAGGTATCAGTGTATGTATAATGCTAACACAACACCTATGAGGGGATTCATTTCAAAGAGGAAAGGAGGTTGCATCCTGGTTCTGGCTTATGATTTGCATGAAGCCGTTGTGGCTGTCAGTCTTCACACCAGCCACTACTATGAATCTTTTCTCTCCAGAAACTTGTCAATTCAGTAATTAGCTAACAGCAGAAGTTTCATAATTACAGCAAGCTAAATAGGTTGTTTCACTGCGGGGGGAAAAAGTTGGATATATGCAGATTATTTTCTATTGCAGGATGGAAGACTCAAGTCCTATATTTATATATAAGCCCCAGGGTTTAAATCCAAAGCTTTTTACTCTTGACTTTTCAAGTCAATAGAACTTTGGCTGTTCTTTTCCAGCTTAAGAATTGGAGACATGCATTTCCTGTCTCTGTAGTTTTGACAATCTTTGATTTTCATCTCTCTAGCTTCAGCCGTGTATTGGCATGAACAGAATTACAAATACACTGTTTTTCCTTCTTTTTGTTGGATTGCATATTAAATTGAAACATAGACATAGATATTAAATTAATTATTCCAACCTGCAGTCTTTTACATTGGAAGCACTTTCAAAAGTGTAGTAATATTTACGTGAATGAGAAGCAATTTTAATAGTTATGAATTAAGGAAACACTTGGCTTTATTTTTGATAGGTTGTTTTCAAACCTCTTCTGAGTCACACAGGAATTCAGTCTCAGGATGTAGTACCATTCTGCTACAGGATGTACTTTGGTGAGCATCTCTCATTCTCAGGGACTCTGGATTGCCTTAGGGCAGACATTGTTGATTCAGATACAGCAAAGGAGAGAAGAAGCAAAAGAGCACGAAGGTATGGCGCTCAAGCTCCAAAAATATATTTCACACTAAAGAATGTTAACATGTTACTAAATTACTCCAAAATATTTGGAAATGTTTATTGCTGATTTTTTTCCTCTTTAGGAAGTCAGAAATAATGCAGCCTTGAAGAAAATTATGAATTGGCATAGCAGGCAAATTAGATAGGCATGGAGTTGAGATATCAGTCTTTGAAATGTTACCTATAGAATGTAATTTCAGTTGCTTTTATGGTTCTGAATGTAAGAGTAATTCTTGTGACCAAATATGTGCAATATTCGATAGATTGGATTTAAATTTTGGCTTGAGGATAAGTAGCACAGTGATTATTGTTGATAATGATTTTTTTATATATATATTGCATCTACACTTTGCCATTTTGCTATCAGTACTCTTTTTTCGTTGTTGTATATTATATTTGTATGAGTGAGGAAACAATGATATATCTCTCGAAGTAAACTTATTCTAAGAAGCAATTTCTACTTTCAGATCAGTTCTTTCTTGACAATTAGACATTGCAAGACTATTCTAGAAAAGATATCAGAGTAAATGTCTAATATTATAAAAAGCTGATAGCCTTCAAGAACAAATTGATAATAACACTGAGATAAATGTTTATTTTTAAAGCTTTGTTTTTATTTCTTAGGCAAGGAGCAGTAAATCTTCCTCCACTTGAATTCAAACCAGCATTAATGTTGGAAACTTTTAGTATTAGTGCTGTTATAATGGAGAAGTCAGTGAATGCACCTCAAAACTCTACCAATGCTCTTGCTTTTCATGACTTTAATAAACGTCATTATAGCACGTTTCATTGCAATTTTACAATCTCTTGTCAATCTATAAGCCAGCATGTGGATATGGCACTAGTTCGGCTTATTCACCAATTCAGCACCATGATAGATGATATTAAAGCTACACAAACGGACATCAAACTTAGTAGATATACTGCTGGTTCAGCTTCTCCAACACCAACCTTTAAAACTCGGAAACACAGAGACTTCCGTTCTTCTGACTTCAGTCGCAGTTCTCGAGGCAGCCTTAATGGTGTCAACAGAGTGAACAATGCAAAAAATAAACGATCAAACAGTGAGAATAATAAAAAAGAATGTCGAAATAAAAATTCACTGGGAAGGGCAGAAAGAAGAACTTCTAAAGTATCCAGGAAAGGTTCCAAAGATGTTGTTGACCATGTGACCATTCATATGGATGACTCTGATTCAATTACAGTGTCAGAACAAAGTGAACCTTCTGCAGAGTGCTGGCAAAATATGTATAAGCTATTGAACTTTTATTCACTTATCTCAGATCCTACAGGGATTTTAGAAAAATCTTCTGAAACATTTTACCCAGGAGGTAAGAAAATCTTTGGTGAATTGCCATACGTTACATCTGTGGGAAAGGGCAAATGAATTGCAGTCCTAATGTTTGTTGTGCAAATTTGGCCCATTATGTCCTTGCATGCAATACTACAGCACAAATACAGAAGAGCAGAGCTTGCATCTTTATTTATTTATTACATTTATATAGCTGCCCATCTTAAAACAACTATTATTGTGATGCATGATTCATAATTTCAGTACTTTCACAGTTAGGAACAGATGCCTGTGTTGATGTATTGGGTTTTTTTTAGCTAAATAGACAATTTAGCTGGCAATTAAAATGGATAAATTGGCAAATTAAAATGGTTCAGTTAGACAGTAAATATTACTGTTTAACATTTGGTTTTTCCAATAATGCAGAGAATTTGTAACTTAAATAATGTAGATGTAATGGACAAAAGGAGGAAAATAATCCTGATAATGATAGAGAAATATAAATGAAAAAAGACATCAAAACTGAAAAGTTACTATGCAGAAGAGGCCTTGCTTTGTAGATGAATGAGACATAAGTACTTTTTTGGCTCAGGATCAAAACCCTTTATTAAAAGCAACTCTGGATTTAATGGTTTTATTATTTTCCATACATTTCATGTATGGAATGATGATTGGATATAATGTGCATCATTGCCATATTTAGAAAGCTAGCATTTATAGCAGTTAGAGAAATCATTAGACTCAAAATTTTAACTGGAAGAATGGCAGCTTTTGATAGTGCCTGCTTTTGGGCATCATAAGAATATACATACCAATCTGTATCAAAATCCAGTCCTTGGTGGAAGGGCTAATACAATAATTTTGTACCTGACTTTATGAAAACGGGAAGTCTTTTGTTTACCCAGGAATAAAAAGAATAAAGGCAATGAGAAAGTTCTCAATCCCATTATTTATATGCATTATTTGGATGCTCAGAAATGTGAGGTCTGTATGTAAACAGCTGTTGTTTTGGTGGCTTTGAGTCACTCTTGACTCCTGGTGACTACATGGTCAAGTCTATGCAGCTTTCTTGGCAACCTTTTCAGAAATACCTTGCCATTGCCTCTTCCTAAGGCTGAGATAGGGTGATTGGCTTGAAGTCACCCTGTTGGCTTCTGTGCCTAGAGCAGGACTAGAACTTACATTTCCCTGGCTTCTAGTCCAGTGTCTTTAACCACTGCACCGAAGTGGCTCTCTCTGTATGTAACTAGTTACAGACCCCATATTGTAACTGTTTTAATTTCTGATGGTGGGAACTTTAATTGTTAAACTGAATTTAATGGCAACACTTAAAGTAATGGTTATTCTAAATTTTAATTCAAATGTTGACATTTTAAACATTTTGAAGGATGTAATGCACCACCAGCTTTCATTAAATTCATTTATCCATGTGAAGCAAGTATCATTAATTTACAGCCAAAAGCCTAAAATGAAGATGCTTACTGTCTAATGTGTTTACTGTGTTCAAGATATTTATTGTTTTACTGCTATTAAGGCTAAACCAAGTAGCCTGCAAAATAAGAAGCAGTACAGATAATACAATTATGTGAAAATAGTAATTAGTAATATGTAAGAGTAGGAACCCAAACATTAAGAAAATGCTAAATAAGTGAATTTTTACACTTCATTGAAGACATTTAATCAAAGAATTCCTAATGGAAATTTTCTCCAGGGGTGTAGTTATTAATGATAAACCTTCTGCTTTATACTTTGCCAGTCTAATTGTGGAAGTGAAAAAAAAAATCTCTATTGTCTTCAAAACAAAGGCAGTCCTATATGGTGTAGGTAGCTCAGATTGGTTAGAGTTAAAGGCATATTGAATTCAGCAGAAAACTGTGTTAAGTACTGCCTTCTTAAATTCATACTTGATAGAGTAAAATTTTTTTTATGAAGTAATTGTATTTGAATAAATTCTATCAATATTTCTTGGTTTGGTTTGCATTTCTTGTAGGAATTCGGAGCCCTACAGAACCCGCATGTAGGGTTGCATTTGAGAATGAACAGGATAACAGCAGTTTGAGCAGACCACAGAGGAAACGTAGTTTGGTCACATCTGAACCTCAGCATGTGACCCTGATAGTCTTTGGAATAGGCATGGTAAATCGCACACATCTTGAAGCAGATATTGGTGGGTTAACAATGGAATCAGAACTGAAGAGAATCCATGGTAGCTTTACACTCAAAGAAAAAATGAAAGGTAAAGGTTGTGTGTGTCTGTGTGTTTTAATTGAAATACATTTGTTTTGGCTAATTATAAAAGTGAGGAGTGGGATAAAGAATATGATTTATAATACAACAATATGAGCCAGACTATTTTTGGATAAAAATTGTTTCTGTTATTGAAATAATGAAAATATAATTTTGTTCAATTTATTCTAATGCAAAGGTAGTTAGGATATTGCTTGGAATCTCAGATTAGACCTGGGTTCGTAGCCTTACTTAACCATGAAGCTCACTGGGTGACCTTGACGGATACCAAATCTCAGCTACCCTACCTCATTGGCTTATTCATGGGAATAAAATGAGGGTGGTATTATAGGTCACTTTAAGTTACTGTATTTTGAGAGAATGAAGGATATAAATGTAACAATATTTTTTAAAGCTGTGAGAAACTGAAAAACTACATTAGTTGGCCCAAAATATATTAAAATATTTTAACTTCAAAATTTGATATTAAAAATATTTCCATATGGTTTACATTCTCCAAAAATGTTAGAAATGTCTTTACAAGTTTATTGTTATAAGTGTCTTAAATTTTGCCTGATGTATTTCTAATAAGAATTGTGCATGAATGCCAATAATAAATAATTTTTCACTTTATTTTAAATATCTTTTTTTCCTGTTAAAGATGTACTGCATCAAAAGATGACCGAGACATGTGCTACTGCTCATATAGGTGGTGTTAATATTGTTCTCCTGGAAGGGATCACACCAAATATCCAGTGAGTGTAAATAAAAGTGATATTTGAATTGTCATTTATAAAGGCAGAAGTTATGCCCAGTATAAAGTTTAGGTCCAGTCCAGTCCTAGTAATTTAACTGAATTCTGTTAAGGACTGCTGTGTGTAGATGGAGCAAACAATGGCAAAGATGTTGCAAAAATAATACCTTCCATTTACTTTTAGGGTTAACTGTAGGAGTTAAAAATAATCATTATTATGAGTCAAATATTCATTAATATTAATATGATAGCTAGGGTCTAAGGTTTTCCTGAATAGCTGGTTCATACCAGGAAATGGGTAAAGACCCATGGACCATTTTGGTATGACAGGGTTTTAACTAAATCATTAAAATACGTTAACCCTGCCACACGTATAATTTTAATATGATGTCTCTAATATATTGTCCTTTGGCCTTTTTTCTCTCTCTAGCAATTAGATGCATTTAACCTAAATATAACAATTCAGTTTCAACCTATTGCTATTTCTTCTACCCTATCTTGTGTTTCATGCTCCCATTACCAAATACTGTAATTACAGTTATGGAATTCTGTGGCTAGGCAAGAATTTCTTCAAAAACACGAAGTTATTTCCTTACTATAAATATGCTCTCACTGTATTCTTTTTTGACAAATTCACTGAACTATGTGTAGGAATTCCTAAAAGAACTACAGTGGAACCTCGGTTCACGAATTTAATTTGTTCCGCGACTCTGGTCGCGACCCGAAATGGCCGTGACCGGAATCAAATTTTCCCATAAGGTTCAATGTAAATACAGTTAATCCGTTCCGACCCCAAATTTGGTCACCAACTGATTTCTGGTCATGACCCGAGTCAAATTTCCCCATAAGGTTCAATGTAAATACGGTTAATCCGTTCTGAACCATGTTTTTTTTTAAAAAACCGCAAAAATATGACACAAAGTACAGTATGAAGAGAGAGAAAGCTAACCTTGCTCGGGAGGGAAAATGGCTGTGCTTCCTGCTTGGAGGGAGAGTCCCCTCCCTACAGGAAGTCGCGACCACATGACACGGGAGGGAAAATGGCCGCGGTTCCTGCTTGGAGGGAGAGTCCCCTCCCTACAGGAAGTCGCGACCACGTGACACGGGAGGGAAAATGGCCACGGTTCCTGCTTGGAGGGAGAGTCCCCTCCCTACAGGAAGTCGCGACCATGTGACACGGGAGGGAAAATGGCCGTGGTTCCTGCTTGGAGGGAGAGTCCCCTCCCTACAGGAAGCTGCGACCACGTGACATGGGAGGGAAAATGGCCGCGGATCCTGTTCGTCACCCGATCCGGTGTTCGCAACCGGAGGTAAATTTTTGCGGCCGGAGCTGGTCGTGACCCGAATTGTTCGTGAACAGATGCGTTTGTGAACCGAGGTTCCACTGTATTTGTTTATGCAGTGTTATTAACAGATGTAGCTATATTTTTAGAAAGTTTTAAAATACTTTGTTGCATGATAACTAATCATTTAACTTTGATGTGGTTGATCTGATGTTAAAACAGTTGTTCCCACTTACGTGCATTTAACTCCTCTATTTTGCTAATATATTTCGTTTTCTCTGTCTTGCACTCTTGAAAGTATATGGTTATTATAATTTTACATTTAAGCTCTTTAAATAGAACAGCAGTAGCAGGACACTATAAGTATGCTGGATTAACCTTCACATAGTTTATCAGAACTACCTAGAAAATCATCAGTATGTTTTTCTAGCTGTAAAAAGTATTATTTAATGCTGAGAGAATATGGAAACAGCTAATTTTTGGATCAGTTTTTCCCAAACACATTGTCAGTATCAAAGATGTCGGGACTCTATTAATTCTAATGAAAACCTTTTCTAAATACAGTAAACTTGCATTTAACAAACTTAACTAAAATTTGTCGATTACATACTATCTCAAAAGGTAGCCAGGCTTTTTAATGTTTATATAAATGCCTTATTAATAAGAATGCTACAACAAAATTTGCATCTGTCCTGAGAGTTCAGTGGGTGATCCAGTAGGTGAAAGAAGTTCTTAACTGATTAAATTTCTCCAGACATTGATCTGAAAGAAATTCTGCACACATCCCCTTGGAGCAGCCAGAAACATTATCTATATATTATTTAAACTGAAATGAATGGCTTGCTTATTATTCTTTGCAGTATCAAGATTCATAACTTACCACTGCTTAAACAATAATTTTTTCAGGTATTTGATCATATTTTGAATTAACAATATCTGGCTAACTCTTCTGCATGACTGTTTATTCCTTAATTTGCTTTGTTTTGTTTTTGCTTTCATCCACTCTTCACGTGTAGACTGGAGGATTTTCCTACATCACCAACAAGCACAGCCAAACAGGAATTTCTGTATGTCACATTATCTTTAAATGACTTTCAGATAGCACTGTATGTAGTATAGCTAGGATGCATGTTATTGTTTTAAATGTAGAGTTAACTAGTTTCATTATGAAATATAGTTGCCATAAAATTTGAATCAGCATATATTAGAAGTTTTGAACCAAATGTTTGTACTTTTTATTTATTTACAGAACAGGGTTTTAGAGGGGGTTTTTTGGTGTCCGTGGACAAGTCCCTGCAGTTTTCTTAGCAAGATTTCAGAAGTGATTTGCCATTGCCTGCTTCCTAGGGCTGAGAGAGAGTGACTGGCCCAGGGTCACCCAGCTGGCTTTGTGCTTAAGGCAGGACTAGAACTCATGGTCTCCCTTTTCTAGCCTGGTACCTTAACCACTACACCAAATTGACTCTTTACAGAATAGTTAGGGTTTTTAAAATAATTTTCTAAATTTGTAACTTTTCTAAAGTCATTCATATTGGCTAATAATAAGAGAATATAGGCTTTATTCTATGAGGATGCTAAAGGATAAAGTAGTTACGACTTTGTGTTGATTAACAAAAGCCCTCCTATTTCTATATTAAGCTCTATCAGGACATTGCAACAAAAACTGTTACACATCACAGAAATATTTGGTATAAGTCCCAAAAGTGTGTATAGGATGTCTCATCTAAAGGAGCTTTTCTGTATACAGTGAGAGCATTTAAAATATTCTTTTGCACAGAGCTGTGTTCCTGACAGCACAGGTTCTAAACAGATGTTTTCATTGCATAGGCAGATATCTCTCCTACTGGGATGGGGTGGGGGGAAAGGGAGGTCTAATCCTAACTGTATGACAAGGTCAGGACTTTTCTGCCACACCTGAATAAGCTGCATATGTTACTGAGAAGCTTTGACTATTAAAATAGAGGATTTGATTAATTATGTGCCATCAGGTCATTGAGTCACAGCAACCATATAGATTGATTTCTTTCGTGATAATCTGTCCCTAACCTGGTCTTTCAGGTTCTTCCAATGGTGCACCCATTGCACTGTAATTGAGTCCATCCACCTTGCTGCTGATCATCCTATTTTTCTTTTTCCTTTCACCTTTCCCAGCACTAGAACCTTTTCCAGAGAACTAGGTCTTCACATAATGTGTCCAAAGTAGGATAATTTGAGCCTGGTCATTTGTGCCTCGAGTGAGCACTCTGGATTGATTTGTTTGATGATCCATTTGTTTGTTTTCTTGGCTGTCCACATCAATACTCTTCCCATCCTGGTTCTTCAAAGTCCAACTTTCGCATCCATAGAGTGCTACAGGGAATACCATTGCTTGCACTATTCTGATCTTTGTAGGTACAGGCACATCATAGTATCTGAATATCTTTTCCAAGGCCTTCATTGCTGCTGTACCAAGTGCTAGTCTGTGGCATATTTCTTGACTTATTGTTCCTTTACTGTTGATGGTTGATCCTAAAAGGCAGAAGGTATCTACCACTTCGATATCTTCATTATCAGTTTTAAGGCTGGTTGTTCTACCTCTTGTCATTAGATTAGTGTCCTTTATATTTAATTTCAATCCCATTTTTTTCACACTGCTCCTTGACTTTTATTACTAGATCTTGCAGATCCTTTGCATTTGTGACTATTAGAACAGTGTCATCAGTATAGCACGGGTTATTAATGTTTCTTTCTCCAGTTTTAAAACCACACTCATCTTTCATTCTAGCTTCCCTTAATATATATTCAGCATATAGGTTGAATAAGTAAAAGGAGATTATACAGCCTTGTCTCATTACTTTGCCAACTTGGAGCCAGTTGGTTTCACCATGTACTATCCATACTGTAGCTTCCTGACCTGTATATAAGTTTCTTATGAAGAGAATGAGATGTTCTGGGATTCTGATTTTTCTGAGCATATTCCACAGCTTGATGTGATCAACACAATCAAAGGCCTTTCTATAACCAGTGAAGGATAATTTTACTAATTAGGCTCAGCTGAACATTGGCCCTTTAGGCTGATGATAATATTATTTGGTAATACAAGATGACTCACTAAAGCCGCTAAACATACTGTGTCCTTGTTGTAAATATTTTTAAAGGAGCTAAGCATCCCTTTTTTTTTTTTAGAACTGTGGTGAAATGTAGTATTGCCAAATCACAAGCTCTTTATAGCGCCCAAAGAGGACTGAAAACAAACAATGCTGCCATCTTCAAAGTAGGTGCTATCAGCATCAACATTCCACAGCATCCAGCTACTCTTCACAGCATGATGGTTCGCAGTTCTCATCAGCTTTCAAAGCAAATATCGGATCTCATCAGACAGCCATCTGCAATGTAAGTATTACAATTGGTTATAATCATCATGTGGAAGCCTAACTGACTATATAACCTTAACTACAGTTCTGTGACAAAGCAGTGTTACAGTGTTTAGAGTATCTGATAATTTGTATGTGCCTTTTGTATAAATAGTCCACAGCCTCCAAAAGAAGATATTGCAACCCCACTGCCTGCAGAAAAAACACCTACAAGTGTAAATCAGACCCCTGTTGAAACAAATGAATTTCCACAATTGCCAGAAGGTTTGGAAAAGAAGCCTATAGTTCTTAAATTCAGTGCCATGATTGATGGAATTGCTATTGGAGCAGCACTCTTGCCTTCATTGAAAGCTGAATACAAAATGGGAAGAATGCGAAGTCACGGAATGACAGGTAATGCATTTCCATTATTATATGAGATACCTTAAAGTAATAGCCATGTTCCCATTCAACTAAAATTCTAATAGATGTCACTGAGATTCAAGGAGTTCTGTCAGGGGCACTTAAAAGGTTGGGTATTCCCATTATTTTTTTCTCTGTTTAACAATGGAATTCTGTCTCCCTGTTTCACGCCTGATTGTAAACTGCCTCTGAGGCTCCTCAGTTCACTGTTCTAATACAGAATGGTAAGCAGCTTCAAGTGTTTAAAATTACTCAGCTAGTTCTTTGGATCCTGTTTCTCTTATTAGATTAACTGCAAATGCAGAAATTGGAATGGGAATGGAAAAAAATCAGTTAAAGCATTAAAAATTTGGACTGCACAGCATTTTTGATTTGAAGGGAGAAGATGCTTCAGAGGGTGAGAACATAACATCTGTCAGCAACTCCTTGAAGTAGTGTTGTTTTTTTCCAGGATCAAGAGCTACTCTCTGTAATCCCCAAACTAGACATGCTTGCTGCAAGAGCTGGCAGGCAGATGTCATGTTTATATCCCTGTGTGTTGTAATGCAACTTTTTCATTTGAATCCAAGGGTTGCACAGCCTTATTAAAAATACTTGCCTACTCAGTATATATCATCTATTACTTCAGTGTGTTGTCTTAAAATATGCTCACAAATCCAATTTTGGTTTTATTTAAAGCAGCCTCGCTTGCTTCCTAGATAGTCTGTTTGAAACTTGAAAAATTTAAAGTGACTGTCACTATACAAGATGTTAGTCACAGTAAACTTGGGATTGTTACTCTACAGACTTTTGGAGCTCTTCTGAATGTTGGGCATATGTACCCCTCCCCCAAAATGTACAAAAATTACATAGCCTTCTCACTGATATATTAATTTACAATATACTTGGAGTTTCTTTGTTTTTATGGGAGAATAATTAAAAAATATGAATCCATGTGCATTTGGAAGTAATTCTTTGTACTTAATTGGAAAGTCAACCAGGAGGTGGGTAATTATTTCTATAATCACAGAACTAATAAGATATTATCATACTGAGCATATATATTTTTTCCTTTCACAGGTGCACAAACAAGATTTACATTTGAGCTCCCAAATCACAAATTACGATTCACTTCCAAAGTCTCTGCCACTGATATGTCTACCATACCTCCTTCAGCTAGTCTTAACCTTCCTCCTGTGACAATGTCAGGCAAATACGTTATGGAGGAACATGATACTTACTCAGATCAAATATGGAGTATAGATGAGCTGCCAGCTAAACAGGGCTATTATCTCCAGGGAAACTATTTGCGTTGTGTTGCTGAGGTTTGTATTTAACTCTGTCTTTACTATCTCCAAAACCTTTTTGGATTTGCTTTTTATGCATATTTGTAACTTCTCTACTTAACAAAATTATTAGTTTATGGTTGTATCCTCAAAGTGGCTGATTTGTAGTTTTCTCCTGCTGTTTTGTAGCACCCAGTTGTTGTAGACAGATATTTGATACACCACAAATTGTCTCTTTTGAGCCCTTCTTAGTCTCAGCACACAGTACAACTTGGTTGATCATATCTAGGCTGAGAAACTAAATATAGTCAGGTCTGATTAGTACTTCAGTGGGAGACTTTGAGGAAATACTACACCTGTAAGTTAGATAGGGAAGTCAAAAAAAATATCCTGGTAGATGACAGTGTCAAATCACTCCTCTATTGTTGCCAATAAAATTAAATAGGCATAGAAGTCAAGATCATCTTAAAGAAACTTTCCTTTTTCACCATCCTACATAATTATTAATTTGAATTATTTAACAATGTAAACAGCACATATCATGAATTAACATTTTAAAAAATTATTTTCTTTCTCCTAGGTTGGGTCCTTTGAACATAACCTTACAACAGACCTTTTGAACCATTTGGTTTTTGTGCAGAAAGTATTTATGAAAGAAGTCAATGAAGTAATACAGAAAGTCTCAGGTAGCCTAATGGCTTTAAACTTTTATTAAGCACCCTTACAGACTAACAGGAATGCTTCTTAGGCCATATTAAGTATAGATAATCTATTGTTTTAGTACTTTATAAAATTCCACAGATAAAAGCAAGTACTTGATATATATAGTGTGGTGGAAATATTTTTAAAGATCATGCATTATTTGATGAGACCAGTGAGATTAAAATTGTTCTGGAATACAGTACAATCCCATACATGACAGAATTAAGAGTTATGACTCACTGAATTCATTAATTTTTAAGTCCCAGGAAGGTGTTTATTGTACTGAAGCTGAACTGTGCATTTTTCTTTTTCCATTTAGAAATGAGTCCTGTTGAATTTAATGCTGCTTATTCCTAAATAAATGTACAGAGGAGTGCAGCTATAATAGACCAATTCAGTTTATTTAAATTGTGGGTCATTTTGTAAAACATTGTTTCAGCTACTCAACAAATATCAATAATCACTGCAAAGACTGTACATATATAAATTATTACGTTTATTTTATGAGCCAAACAAACCAATTGTATTCAGAAACCTGAGCATATTCTAGGGTAAGTTGTCAGACACTAACATTGCATACTCTTGGCTTCAACTATCAAATAATTTTTCCTCATTTTTGGTGCTAGATAACCACTTTTGGGACTCTTTTTCATTGCAACTTTATGTTCTTTTGAAGATTGTGGAATTTCTTCGTTTCAGAAAATAAATTAGGGACAGACTAACCTGATCTTTTATTCTATTTTTCTAAACAAAAGAAATTATAGCTGGAGTGGAGTAGGATGTCAGATTTTATTTTTATGACCAGAAATCAAGATACTTAACACACACACACACACACACACACACACACACACCCCTTTCAGCTTTTTAAAAAATATTGGATATAATCATGTGTACTTTGCATCGTGTGTGGTTTGGCTCTTATATGGTGTCTGACAGATAATATCAAATACTGATTTTAATACAAGATACAAAAATCATTTGTGCAACTGTGTAATTATATTTGTAGGAGGGGAACAACCTATTCCTCTTTGGAATGAACATGATGGAACAAATGATGGAGAAAAACCAAAAATTCTCCTTTATTCTTTGAGTCTTCAATTTAAGGTATTTTTATTTTATTTGAATCTGGAGGTTTGTTTAGGCTTCTTTGAACTGGACCAAAGGTAATTTTTAAAAACAAATTAACTATAACACGAATTATGTATGTATGTGCCTGTAGGGGTGTTCTTTTATAAACTGCATTCAGCATCTGAAGTGGTCCCAACATGTCTGTAACTCAATAACTCAATAAAAGCCCATTTTAAATGTTTTTACCTTTCTTTATTAGGGAATCCAGGTAACAGCCACAACACCATCAATGCGGGCTGTACGCTTTGAAACAGGACTGATAGAACTGGAGCTTTCTAATAGAATACAAGCCAAAGCCATGCCTGGTGGCACCAGTTATCTGAAACTTTTTGGTAAATGCCAGGTGGATTTAAATTTGGCTTTAGGACAGATTGTTAAACATCAGGTTAGTGTTTGTTATTCATTTCTGCAATTACTGTTTCACAACCAGTTGTGTTATGCTGTTCCCCCCAAAGGATTAAAAAACAAAACATTTAAAGACTCAGTCTGAAGAATCCATTTGAGAGGTTAGTTTGTTTGTTTCCTTAAACCTTCAAACTGATTTCCACATAATATTGAATGATTCCCCAGTTCTTTAAAGCAAGGAATATGAGGTCTCTCCAGGGAGCTATATGTGCTGTGTTTGTGAGGGGAACTCAAGATCCAAATAAGTGTGCAACAGACTGCCCTACCCTCTCCTTTTACTGTTATATGTTTCTCTGTAAGATCTGACAAAGCAGAAGCACTTTGTGACCTCTCTCTTAAGTAATGTCATCTGATGCTCCAAAGCATTCCTACCCTTTGGAATAACATTCCCTTGCAGGTTTGGGCCAGTCTGACCCTACAGATTTGAAGAAAGCATAGCCCTTTCCCCAGGTTCTGGGATAGGCTGGTATGATGCCCATTAGTGTATATTTTGGCTCGGCCATGGCATGTTGCTCTCCTGTTATGTTCATGTTATTTCATATAAGATTTCATGTTATTTTTCTGTTTTGGGGGTATAGTATGGTTTCTAACTGTACACTGCCTGGTGTGGGGTGACCTTTACAAATTAAATTATTCTTAATTTAGATTTATACATTCAATTATAATTAATATAAATTATAAATATAAATAAATAGTAGCAGGTTTTTAGTTTTTGCTGTGCTATATTCTAACATTAAATATGTTTCAAATATGTAAAGGTTTATGAAGAAGCTGGCTCAGACTTCCATCAAGTT
Source organism: Liasis olivaceus (assembly GCA_030867105.1). Lineage (NCBI taxonomy): Eukaryota > Metazoa > Chordata > Lepidosauria > Squamata > Pythonidae > Liasis > Liasis olivaceus. The sequence continues at coordinate 27,634,523 of CM061354.1, forward strand.
GCTTACTTTAAAACTAGAATTGGATTAAGAAATGCCCTTAGAGAAGAAATCAGTGGTTCATCAGATCGAGAAGCCGTGCTTATTACTCTGAACAGACCAATAGTTTTTGCTCAGCCTGTGGCCTTTGACAGAGGTACTAATGGGATTGGAACTCTCTCCTTTTTTTTTTTTTTACAGAAATAAAAGTAGAGGTAGACCACATTATCCATGGTTTTGAGTATCCCCAGTTCATAAATATAGACCAGAACTTGTCTATGGTAAATGGTTTTGCATATTCTCAGCTTTTGCCATGTGGTTCTCATCTGTCTGTCATTTTGCCCAGACATGGAAGCACACATCTGGTTCCTCCACCACCACCACCATCATAACCCATTTCCTAGCAATCTACAGGATTCTGATAAGAACCATTTGTTATGGTTGAAATAAGATGATTGACAGATAGCAAGACTAGGAGCAGATGCAGTTTAACCTGCCTTCAGAGAATCAAGGTTTCACCCACTCTTTCTACCCCTCTGCATCATAAGAGTACTAGAAAACAGAAAAAGACTTTGCCCCCAGAATACAGTTTATAAAGAGGCTTCATTGAAAGTTAAGTACTTTCTGGAAGTCTTGTGCTATAATTTCTAATAAATATAAATAATCATATCCTTGATTTGATCTGTTTCATCGATTGTTTGCTGCAGGGACCGTGAAGAGGAAAGTCTGATCACCTTATATCGTTATCCCCTTCCTTGTATTTTGGATGATTTCTCAATCATTTTCCAAGACTCCAGGACTGAAGCCCCCAATTTCCATAGGCATAAAATCTTGTTAACCACAGTGTTTGTTGTTATCTCTGATTGCATGCTAGAATGTACCTCTCATTAGGTGTATCTGTATACATTGAAGTGACTATATTTATGGAGAGGATTCTGTTAATTTACATTAAAAGGCCAGTTGTAGGAATTTTGCTACTTTGATTTGCTGTCGTGTTTATTTACTTTGATGTAGAACAGGATTTAGAAAGATTGAAATTCTAGAGTTATGCAGTGCTTTGGATTCAACTCCGAAAAGGTGCTTTAGAACTCACAGGATCTGTTTCCATTATTGCATGACTGCAGTAAAAGCCTCTGTGTGGCACCTATGGATTTTTGGGAAAAAAGAACTGCTTTAATGGGTCGTGGACAGATGGTACATTCGTGCCGCTACCTTTTCCAGAGCAGAGGTTTTCAAATTTTTTCAGGGTGCAGAACTTGTTTGTTTTTTTAAAAAAAATCCCAGAATCCCTGATCAAGAAGCAAAGGTCTAGCGATAGAAAATTGGCTTTTTTTTGTCTTTAGTCTTTCATGCAACCAATCAAGTACCCCTTTCCAGAGTACCTGTTCTGAGCTTTATCCGAACAACTGCACAACCCTAGTACATTCCTATTGTTTTAATACTTGAGAATAAGTACAAAAATACATTCTTTGGTGTTTCCTTCTAAAATAGTGAAAAATATATTTATTTTTATTTGTTTGTAAAGCTGTGCTATTCTGGCTAAATTACAAAGCTGCTTATGATAACTGGAATGAACAGAGAATGGCCTTGAATAAAGATGTTCATATGGCTACAAAGGAAATTGTTGATATGTTACCTGGAATACAGCAGACATCTGCTCAAGCATTTGGAACACTCTTCCTCCAACTAACAGTTAACGATTTGGGAATTTGCCTGCCAATTACAAACACACCACAGGTAATAAAGATAACAAGAATAAGAGCACTTACTAGAGTTGTTACTTCTTTTCAGGTTAAGAATTCCTGAAATTCTTGATATTTTACTGTTGCAGCAGCAGAATACTTTGGAAATGATTGTCTGATTTTAAAAAATAAAAGCAAATAAATTGCCTTGTAGCTAACAACTTGAAATAGTAAAATAAATTTCCTGTTGGAGATCCTTTTAACTTCTTTGCTAGTTACCAGAATGAAACTGTTATTTGAAAGCCAATGGAACTATTATTTAAAATAAATGCTTTATTTAAAGTTTAAAAAAAAATAAAAATCATATTTAGATTTTATAATAAAATGTTTATAGTTTTGAAGATATTTCTTATTAATCTATTGAACTTTGCAAATTACTTGAAGCTTTTCTACGTAACATGCATTACTTACACACACGTGTGTGTATATGTGACTATCTTAATAGATAATAAAATTAAGCCAGTTTAATCAGTAGTTGATAACATTAAAACTAAAAATATTTGATTCTGTCATTTAATTAAAGAAAAATGCTTGAATCCCAGAAACTTAATATACCTATTTATATTTATGTTACAGTTTCATTTTTTCAAACAGTTTTTCTTTCTTCTTAAGTTTGTTTATTTATTTATTTATTTATTTAATTTGTCCCCGCCCATCTCCCCTACAACAGGGGACTCTGGGCGGCTTACAACCACTAAAATCAAAATACATAATTAAATTATAAAAGGTTTAAAAGTTATAAAAGTTATAAAAACTAAAAATTTACAAAAATAAGATAGAGATAAAAAGCTAAAAACTCCAAGAGGCCAGTAGGGCCACACCAGGCCGCTAAGGGGCCAGCCAACCCCATTTCTGGTATCCTCCTTCCCCGCCCCAGGCCAGATGGCAGAGGCAGGTCTTCAAAACCCTCCGAAAGGCCTGGAGTGAGGGGGCCTGTCTCACCCCCGGGGGCAAGATGTTCCAAAGGGCGGGGGCTAAAGCAGAGAAGGCCCGCCTTCTGGACCCCGCTAGTCGAAGTTCTTTTACTGCGGGGATCCGGAGCATGCCCTCTCTGTGAGATCCGGTGGGACGGGTTGAAATTGTGGGGGTGAGGCAGTCCTTCAGGTAACCTGGCCCCATGCCATGTAGGGCTTTAAAGGTAATAACCAACACCTTGAATTGGACCCAGAAGCAAACCGGTACCCAATGCAGCTCACGGAGCAAAGGTGTTATATGGGTCCTTCTTCGGGCCCCAAAAATTGCTCGCGTGGCCACATTCTGGACCAGCTGAAGCTTCCGGATACTCTTCAAGGGTAGCCCCATGTAGAGTGCATTGCAGTAGTCTATCTGGGAGATAACAAGGGCATGAATGACTGTACGCAGGGCATCCCGATCCAGGAAAGGGCATAACTGGTGCACTGTTAATGGCAACTTTAATATAAATATGCTTCATGAGTTCTTTTCCCTCATGTTTAATGGAATGTAACTAAATCTTAATAGTTAGATACTTACATACAGTACATCTCTGAGTTCATTTTGGGACTAAAACTGTATATTTGTGCTATTATTCAACTACTATTTAAATCCTAGTTATTTTTAAAATGGTTCTTGGAGCATGTTTATCTTTGACCAATGTTTGTTTTATAAAAATAGACTACACTATATACTGTGTGGTGAATGGATAGCATGAAGAAATGATGCTATGTCAGTCAAAATACCATAAAGGTAAAGCAGATTAAAGATAAATTAGGCTTATTTCCAAATCCATGCTCATCCATAAAGAAGTAGTATCTTTGTTCTAAGGACAAGTCTTAATAAACCATTTCAAAAATGAACAGTTTAGTTAATTGAAAACCATTTATTTTAGAGTAGCTCTGAATGTGTATGTGTATGGCTATGTATAATGAAAAAGAGATTATGGGGGTGGGGAGGAGTGCTCTTAAGTGTGAAAATATTGAATCTTGATGTTGAAATAAACACATTTTACTGCTGTAGTTATTTTTGTCTTATTGTAGACTAATCACACAGCTGATCTGGACACTGGCTCTGCGTTAGTCTTGACTATTGAAAGCACTTTAATTACCGCCTGCTCTTCAGAATCCCTGGTCAGCAAAGGTCATTTTAAAAACTTCTGTATCCGCTTTGCTGATGGCTTTGAAACAACCTGGGATGATTGGAAGCCAGAAGTACGAGGAGATCTAGTGATGAATGCTTGTAAGCATTTTTCTTATTAACTTGACTACTTTTTGGAACTTAAAAAGATTATATACTGGGTTTCAGTTTCAAGTTTAGAGAGGTATTAGATTTCCCATGACCTTCTTAATATGTTGCATCAGAGAAAAATAGCTGACTTTATAAACAACTACAAAACTAGGAATTAATAGTAAGAGTTAGAATTTGTCCAAATACTATATTTGTCCAAATTAATGGCTTATGTATTTTTATAAAGTTTGAGAAGCAAGTAAATTTAATTCAAACTTTATTTAAATGCTTGTACACATATAATCTAAAACAAATCTTTGATATACTGGTATGTCCACTATATTCTTCATTCTTTAGGCGTAGTACCAGATGGCACCTATGAAGTGTGTTCAAGGACAACTGGGCAGGCAGCTGCAGGTAAGATTTATTCTAAATAAGATATTGGCAAAGTGTTACAAATGTTGTCTTAACAATATTCTTTTTCAAAGCAACTTTAATAACTATGAACAAGTTTTTTTTCCCCAGTATTCATTCACCATCCTATTTTGTTCTTTAAATTAAGAGAGTTACATGCAGCAACAACAAACTGATTACTATTGCCAGATTTCACACCAGGGCTTCGTAATAAATCTTAGCTCTCCAGACATTTAATCCTTTTGACTTGGCAGAAGAATGTCAGATCTGAAGTTTTATCAAAGACAAGAATGAAGCTTGAAAGACTTGTTTGCCTGATGCAGTGCAAAGAAATCAGAGCCTTTATATATGCCTTTGCTCCAGAATTTAAACTGTAGGCTTTTGCTCATGCCTTTCCAAGTTATTCAACTGGCATCTTGATGGCCTGGAGACAAGAAGTACATAATACTTCCCTGTAGTCTGGAATCCCCAGTTTCTGCAATGTCAGTCTCAGCTCTTATCTTTTTTTATTCTTAATAGTAGTATATATTTTTTAACAATGGATCAGGAAAGTATAGAATATCTCAGCACATTTTAGCATAATTTCTGTTGAACATATGAATGAGAATGATGTCTTATAGATATATGATGTCAACTTTAAGAATAGAGTAATACTTTTGTTTAATTCCCTATTTAAAGAATGTTGTAGGTCCATCTTTTTTTTTTTTTATGGTATTTCCTTTCCATGTATCAACAAGAAAAGAGTTTCATATTTCAAACCATTCTGTGTGGTTTGAATGCAGTCTTTAGCACATAATTGTTACAGGTTGAAAAATTGTTCTGATATTTCTTAGCATGTCTAGTGCATATAATAGTCTAAAAACACTTGTTCAATACCTGATCTTAGTTATGCATGCTCCAATCTTTAATTTTTGAAACGTATAATCCTAATACATTTCCCCTTTTTCTATTGAAACAGAAAGTAACAGTGCTGGAACATGGACTCTTAATGTGCTGTGGAAGATGTGTGGTATTGATGTACACATGGATCCTAACATTGGGAAAAGATTAAATGCTTTAGGAAATACTCTTACAACATTGACAGGAGAAGAAGATTTAGATGACATTGCTGATTTGAATTCTGTTAATATAGCTGACCTATCTGATGAGGATGAAATTGATACAATGTCTCCCACTGTCAGCATGGTCAGTGAACTACCCTCCCTCCCTTCCTTCGTTCACATTTTTATAGCCACCCGTCTCACATAGTGACTCTGGGTGGCATACATGATAATAATAAAAATATATAAAAAATCATAAAACAATCAGTTTAAATTAAAAATAAAAACAAGTAAGTAATATATTATGCAACTCAGCAATAATGCATAAATATGCAGACTTTAGGGTATCATTGTAACTTTTTCTTCTATATATATGTATTATTACAGAATGGTGTTAATCACTAAAGTGCTAGTTATATTTAATAATGCTGAAGTTTTATTCGTGAGCCAAAAAACAAAGGACTTGCTTTCTTGCTGATAACTTGCATTATCCAAAGAGAATTCTTTATGTGTAGTAGCTTCCCATACACCATCTCACAAAGCTTTGGAAATTCTTATTAGCTTCAAAATGTGAACTGATATTTAAGGAAAAACAAATCTAATGTCCCTGGATCTCTGGAACTAGATTTACGGTAATTATTTGGTGAAAGATAAACATTGTGAACCAAACTTAATTGAAATCAGTTCAGTATGCTTATCCAGGCTAGTATAAATTCAAGTTGATTGACCATTTCAATTATAACAAATAATAGCTATGATCACCAAAGAGAAGATGGAAAACAGGTCACACTGACAGCCTGTAGTTAGGGAATAGATAGTAGCCTATTTAGGCGATGCCTGAATCAAGTCTAATGAAGGTGTTTGAAAGGATAGTATAGACAGAGAAGGGCCAGACAGTAAGAAAAATGGAAGTTTCATTTCCTGAAGTATTAATCTTGCTATTTATTATCATCTAGAGATCAGATGGTGGTCCTTTATGTGGAGATACATACAAGCTCACTTTTGGGCAGCGGATTGTAAATCATCTCTTGGGTTTGAGTCCCAAAAGCCATCGTTACTCTGTTCCGGTAGAATATCTGGTGGGATCAGCATCAAGTGATACGGCTTATTCTAACAGCTCACACTTAAAAGTGGGCAGGTCTTGCTCATGGGGACATGTATGTAACATGTATAGTATCTCTTTAAACAAATGGTGAATATATGGGTCATTAGCAAATCAAGAATCAGCTGACTTCTTAAACTGATTTTGCATGCTATTTTGATTGGTGATGCCAAAATCGTTCTGTCTACATCTTAGTCATTAAAGCTGCTTGCAGGGAATGAAATAAATGCTGTCCTTATTTTTAAATAGGAGAATGCTGACTATCGGAGGCAGGGGCCATCTAATAATCAGACTGGAGAGCAAAGAGGAAGAAAGTATGTGAAGCGCTTAGTTGATATCAGGGAGCTGAATGAACAGGCTAAAGTAATTGATGATTTAAAGTAAGTATGTTGTTTGCAAACAACTTTTTATAATCAGAATAAATTATTCTTTGTCTTTCTTCTACTAAGATTTAATTCAGGGGTTCTCAATCTGTAGGTCAACCCTCAAGCAACTTTAAATTGAGGAGTTGTGATTTTTTTGTAAAGCTAATCAGAGTTCAATGGGCAAAGTAGGAGTGCTGTGAAAACTTGCTCCCATTTTGCCTGCACAAGCTCTGGGCAAATCTTAACAGTGTGCCAACTTTGCCTGGGTAAGAAGTGGGAGTACTGTGAAAACCTGCTCCTGCTTAGCCCACATAAGCCCACAGAGGGTTGACCCTAGCAAAGTGGGAACACTGTCAAAACGTGCTGCAGTCTTGGTTCCCCATTTTGCCTGTGCAAGCCCAATCATGTTTGTGAGTAGCTAAACCTATGGGATGCACAGTGTGTTATGAATGACAGTTTCCCACTAGTGGCTAGTGACTTTCAGTGTGGTATATAGTAGTATACCCATTGTTTTTGGAGTGCCTATGGAAGTGTACATGAGTATACATTTTTATTCATTATTTTACATTTCTGGTTTTAAAAATGCAAAAGGTTTTGTTGGGTGTAAGAAAAAAAATCTAAAGATCAGTCTGTGGGTAGCACTGATAAAAGTAAGCCTAAGTCAAGAGAGTAAGATAAAAATTCTGTGTATTTTAGGAATTGGTATATTTGTTTCTTGCCCAATACTAATCCTAGTGAAATCGTTAGATTTATTCTTGAGGTGCTGCACAAACTTATTTTTTTCAGAGATTGTGGTATTGCTCCATTTAAGAACCTGTGCTTTAATATAACTAGTGCTGCCTGAGAGGATTCTTTTTCAGTTTACACCCTCTGTTAAAAAATTGTAAGTCCCTTAATCAACTTTGGCAAAACTACTTTGCCAATATATTTCATGGCTATAAAGTCACCCACAAGTGGTTTGCATAACTATTTCCCTTTATCCTTATGGTTACCTTACAAGGTGGAGGGAAAGCCTTAAACTGGGTTTCTCCAAATAAGTAATCATTCTGAGCAGATACTATATTGCTACCTATAATGATTGATTGTGAGCTTTTATTTATTAATCTTGTCTTCAGGAAACTGGGTGCAAGTGAAGGAACTATAAATCAGGAAATTCAACGATACCAACAATTGGAGTCAGTAGCTGTCAATGACATTCGCCGAGATGTTCGTAAAAAGCTACGCAGGTCAAGTATGAGGGTGAGCAATTTTTTAGCTCCTTTTCAGGCATATCAGTTCTTTTTCATGTTATTAGAACTAGGTAGAACATAGTCACACATGCCAAAAACAAGATTTAAAGACACATTACATATTTTGAGATGTTGGTAGGCCATCATTCAGTAAGAGATTTTTAAAAAATAAAATTACATTTAAATCCACTTCAGTATCCATCCAACCTGAAGTAATTTTCTCTTTCTCCATCAGCTCTTCATGACATTCTAGCAAAATATTTCAAAGGGGAGAAGAAAGAGATTAATTGTGTCTATTGCTCTCTGCCTGCACAATATAGTCTCTGAGCAGTTTACAGTATATACTATTTTTTGTATCTGCTCATGTGCTTTATGTTAGTTTCATAAAGACCCTAGTGGTACTTAAGTGTGCTTAACTTTTCTGGATTTCAACTATTTACAGTCTACATGTATGATCCTTAATATTTCATTTGCCAAATTTCTGAACTATGCAAGAATACTATCAGAATGAAATATGGGAATAATATACTCTGTGTATTTCAGGCAGCATCTCTGAAAGATAAATGGGGCCTAGGTTACAAACCTAGTTATAATCGATCCAAAAGTATTTCAGCTTCAGGAAGACCACCTCTGAAGAGAATGGACAGAACAAGGTAAGGTGGGAATAGAGGGCTTTTTTAGACCAGGAATATGTTTTGATTTTTCAGTGTATGCAAAGACTACGGCCAATCGAAAGTCATCTCTTGCTAGAAAGTAAGCGACATGCCCTAGATATTTTCTGCCATCCCATTGGGCCCTTGTGAGCCCAAAGGCCTTCCTAGAAATAATTATGAAGCTGTGCTTTGCAGCATGTCCTGTTTAATTATTCATGTTTAATATTTTTATGTAAAAAAATTGTTAAAAACTCAAGTGGATATGGATTTTGTTGGGCACCAAGAGAGGCACTTCCCTTGAGTATCACTTTGCCAACTCTAGAGATACAATGATTTGAAATAAATGTTAATATTTGTAAAGAGCCACATACTTTAAACTACATGTTTTCTTTTTAATTTTTTAAAATATTTGAATCGTTCCTTAAAGTGCCTTCAGGTTTACATGTATTTAATTTTTCCCTTAGTGTAACAACAACTATATGCACCACAGATGAATGTGGACTCTTTTGGGGGGAGAATCATATTTTGCCTTCTTCCTTCAGTGGAAATTACTGAAAACTAAACTAATTCCTATCTGCATAATACCATTTCTTCTTCCTAAAGTTGTGCTTTGCAATCCTAACAATATTTGATGGTTTGGTACTATCAAGCATAAAATGCAACTCCTTTGCTCAGATAAGTTGTATAGTTTGTAACTGCTCAAATAACATATTGCAATAGATCTTGTAGTTCTTTGATTTTCATACATTTGTAATTTTTCATATTCAGTGGCTTAAGATTTAATGCAGTTTGCATGTAATTAAAACATAAAACGTACTCAAATTTGTCACCATTTGTTTAGTGCTTCTTGTTTCAAGCTATCATTTTTAAATTGGGAAAGTGTTCCAAAATAATATTTTAAATGGTGATTCTTAAATTTGGAAGAAATTAGTAACAGTAACAAAATGCAAGTATTTATAAATATCTTAATTCCCTGTTTCTGTAATTTTATTAGTACAAGGCTTGGGGAAAGTGAAGAACTTCCAGAAATTCGTGTTGATGGGGCATCTCCTGGGCCCAGAGTAACTTTCAGCATACAGGATACGGTAAGGCAATCCCTAAGTAGTTAATTGAATCCTTTGGGTAAATATGCATTATGAAATAAGTAGATGCATGGGAATTTAAAAGAGTATGTCAATTAAGTGTGTCAGAGAGCTTTAAAAAAATCTTAAAAAATTAATATTGGATATCTTAAACTACCTTCAGTCTAAGAACTGATATGTTCAAATATACATATTTTAAATATATGTATTAGTATATGTATTTATATTGTTACATATGTTTGCATCTTATCCATGATTCATTCAGTCCTGTGTGTGATTTCCTTTTATTTGTGTCAGTGTCATATATTTACATACACACATACTCACACATATATCTCAGAATCATAGAATTGGAAGGTGCCTCTGAGGTTATCTACTCTAAACCCTGCTTGGTGCACAATCTGCTGAAACATTTTTGACAGATGATTATCCATCATCTATTTGAAGATCTCTAGTGAAGGCCAACATGCTATTTAAGTAAGGAGCAGCCTATTCCACTGGTTGACCATTCTTACTATCAGGAAATTCAGAGTAGATATTGGAAGGATATTGGATATCTCCTTCCCTCTAGTTTAAGCCCATTAATTCTGGTCCATCCTTCATGGTAACAGAGCAAACCCACTCCTCCTCTATATGACAACCTGTCAGAACCTGCATCAATCAAATGTCAATTTAAAAAAGCTATAGCAGTCAATGGGTGTTTGCTTGATTTGATTCTGCCATTTGTACCTAGGGGGGGATGTTATAGTTGTACTTGGATTATTGCTATGAGATGGAGAGGCACTCACACTGATACGGGAATTTACAGCAAGACCTGAATGCAGACAAAACCGGTGGTAATCTGAAGGCTGGGAAGAACTGTGTTATCAATGGGAGGAATGCACAAGGCCACCATTCTGTGAGAAAGGAGTTTGGAGCCAATGTAGCAATGTTAGCTATATGAAGACTACTATCCTATTTTCTGTCAGTTTTCTGCTCTGCAGGCTAAGTATACCCTCATAGGACTTTGTTTTCCATCCCTTCACTGTGTTGTAGCCCTCGCTCAGATCTCACTCGAGTTTGTCAGTCCTTTTTAGATGTCAGTGTGATTTACCAGAACCCTTGGATCCTTGTCACATTTACTACTGCCAAGCCAGGACTTGCCCATCTGGTACTTGTGCCTTTCTTTTCTTCTCCCCAGATGTTAGACTTTACATTTTGCCTTGTTAAAATTCATCCTGTTTGTTGTGGCCCATTGTTCAAGCCTGTCTAGATCTTTCTGAATCTTCTATTCACTTTTTAAATGTTAGCCGCTCCTAACATTGGGCTCATCTGCAAATTTGATATTCCTGGATTAAGGAATTGATATGAATACTCAGCTCCTTAATCTAGGTCATTAATAAAAAAATATTGAGTCAGCAGAGCCCAGGACTATACATGTATTGTTTTAATAATGTCTCTTTTTCACTTTTAATTAAGTTGAATGAAACAGTTTTGGGGATTGCGCAACAATGCAGCTGTCCAGGGGAAGGGTATTTTCAGGTATTTGTAAAATCAACAAGTATACTAATTAACTGCATGGAAAATCTGCTTCATTGATCATATCTGTCAGCTAAGCAGGCCACATTATAATACATGTAGGTCACAACTGGCAATATTATATAATCCAGTATTATTTACTACTTTGGGGTAAGAGCATTCATCACTGTACCAAGTGGGAGTATGAGCTATTTTTAACATGTTTTGGCATGATAAAAATTTTATATCAAAAAGAGCTGTCCTCTAGAATAGAAACTCATTGGAAATCTTGCAAAAATAGTGAAAAAATACTTGGTATATTATTGGCAAGCTATTTTAGTTGATATGACCACTGATAGTTCAATAATAGGTATTTCTCACTTTATACTGTCTAATTGAATTGTCCAGGAATATAAATACAATAAAAAGGTCATGACTGAAATCAGTTCCTTCTAATTATGAAATTCATTTTAAAAAATTAGGTTGTATCTAGGTGTTATAGGCTGACACCAGATTAAGGCACTGTTAATTACTCATTATTAAATTTACACTGATTTAATTAAGGTTTATTGCAACAAACATTACTCTGGATTTACAAAGGCAAAATCATTTAAAAATATTTAAGAAACTAATCAGTAAAATATTTAAGAAACTAATCAGTAAAATAGTTAAAGAGTTTATACAGCTGGTAGCAGTCAGCTGAAAATGTCATTTTCTGTTAATATGTGTTTTCAAAGCTACATTCAAGGTGGCCTTTCATTGGAAATGTATATTAAAAGGTGAAATATAAATGATATTTTTTACAGTTCTTTTCCTAATGTAACTTAGTGAACAAATCGTTGCACTTAAATCTTGTTGAAATCAACGGTTATACATGGCTTAATAAGTTATACATGGCTTATATTGCCTTCCCTATTATAGTTGGAATAAAGTCCATCTAATTTAGTCTGTGTTATCCCAATATTTTTATCAAATACTCTTCCCCTATATTGTTAGAAAGAGGGGAAATCAGAACATGTGTTAGATTACTTGCTTTGAACCTGAATCACATATTATTTTTTTAAATCTAAAAATACCTTATTTACCCAAAAGAAAGAAGGAGTTCCTTCTCCCAAATAATTCCCTATGACTTGGAGAGATAGATCTTTCTACATATTTTAAGAATAGAAGATGTGTGCATGGGTGAAAATGCAAACCACAGAAGATGTGAGTGATGAAAATAATGGTTATCTTTGAAGATTAATATTCCTTGGGAGGTGCCTGTTAGCTTAAGGAATTTAATGTTTTCATAAGGGTATAGTTCAGCAGAAAGTGAAGAACAACTAAAGAGCCTCTTGATGAGGGTGAAAGAGGAGAGTGCAAAAGCTGGCTTGAAACTTAACATTAAAAAAACTAAGATCATGGCATCTGGACCCATCAATTCCTGGCAAATAGAAGGGGTAGAAAATCTTTCAAATCATTGTGAAGATTATCTGATAATTGAGTTTATGTAGTGAAAGACCTCTCTAGTCACATGGTGATAGTATTGCAGAACCAGTGCTTTCTGAAGGTTGGCACTAACTGCAACATTTGGTAAATTATGAAGCAGAGAGAGAATGGAGCTTTAATAGACTTTCTCTATCAGTCTCTGCACTGATATTGCGAAGTGCAGGATATGGCTTTGCAGTACAAGAGAGGCTTACCATAGCACGTTAGTATGTATATATATGAATGTATACACAAAAAAGAGGCTTCTGACTAGTCACCCCAAATCATACATGGTCCTTAGAACCAAAGAGGCTGTCTGTCCCCAGGCTTTCATGGACAAGCAGCACAGTTCTCAAAGCCGCCTATCTGGATAAGTGTAAAGATATAATTTTTTTCTGGTTTCAATTAAAATTGTGTCAACATTAATCCAATCACTTCATTACAATGACCAGTTAACCATTTCTGTCAGTAGATTTTATATTTACTTGGAATATATGAGTCAGTACTCAGCTAATCATAAGATCTCATGAATTCCATATTTTTGCACCAAAATCTTGATTCAACCTAGTTACAATTGTGATAACAGAAATTCCTTTTATGCTTTTGAATATACTTTGCGAACTGACTTTTAATCTAAATCAGGCTTCTTTTAGCAAGTTCTTCCTTATAGCCATGAAATTATAGTTTTATGGCTCTAGTTCATATTTCCTACTGATTCACCACAAACATATTTCATGCACTTAAACCAGAGTTTCCCAAACTTTCTCAGTTCACTGCATTCTTAACTTAATTTTGGCACCCCAGGCCAAAAATGTGAACTGCATCAAGCTAGTAGTTTGCATGGTGTCCACCAGATGCCAAGTATCACTGCGTTTCCCTCAAAAATTTAAAATATCCCATGGCGTCCCAGGGTACTGCGCCACACAATTTGGGAACCACAGACATGTCCTTTCAAATCAAATCAAATCAATTCTTTAGTATGTTCATAGACCAGCATAGATATATACTTTTAAAGGAAATGATTTGGTTCTTCACAACAACATTTTATTAACAAACTAGAATATTTATCTTTAAGAAGTGGAATCCCAAATTCTTACCGGAGACTGTTAAGAGTTCTCATGCCTCACAGATATTCCAGTGACTATCCAGGTGTGCTAATCTTTCTGGTATATAAAGATCATTAAAGTCAGAAAGCCAAAAATCTTTAGGTATAATATGACGACAAGCACAATCAGCAACTCAGTGCTACGGTAATGTGCACCAATTGGAAAAGCCAGGCAGCAGCTATGCCTTTTGCCAAGATATTCAACCAGCTTTCCAGCTTTAATTTTTTCCCATAGTTTCTTACCATTCCATGCTTACTGAGCATTTCGCTCCACCACTGCTTTTGGACTATTTTTCAAAAAAAATTAGATATTTTTTAAAAAGTTGTACCTCTGCAAACCTTAACGTTCCCCCAAGCCTACTGATATCTCAGCTTTACTTGAAACCTGAAGATTTATTATCTTAGCTTATCCAAAATCAAAATAACATTCCAGAATTCCCCTCAGAACATTATTGTCTTTAAAAAACTAGTTTTTTTTAAATTAATCATATGTACTACTTTAAAAGGAGTATCTGTTAAGATAGTAGGGTGCATTCTGTGCCAGCATTTTGCATGAGCTTCCATTTTCTAATAATTTCTGCTACTTTCTCTCATTTACAGGAGGTCTGTAAGGTTCTTGCTTTTCTAAGCTTTAAAACTTTTCCTTCAGTTATTATAGTAGAATGTATAGCAATCTAAGCTGTTGCTGTATCTAAATAACATACATTCACTTCTTTTTTCTGAGGTATTTCTTCAAGGCTACTCACTCATCTATTTTTAAAACATATTTCATGGCTTAAATCAGTTCTTTGGCCTGCCCAAAATGAAACATTTACTGCTTTGCCTTTAAGAATCTGATTTTTCCTCCCCACTCCTTGAGATAGTTGGTAGCTATAACTTGAATGTCTTTTTTGTCTCTTTGTAATCAGTTTCCAGAGGAGACAGAATTGGATCTTTTGTCAGTAACTATTGATGGTCCATCCCATTACTCATCCACTAGTGAAGGATCATGCTCAGTATTCAGTTCACCCAAAACTCCAGCTGTCTTCTCACCAAGCATTCCCTTCCAGCCTGAAGAAGGAAGACGAGATGACAGTTTGTCTTCAACAAGTGAGGAGTCAGAAAAAGAGGAAGATCATGAGAAAGAGAGGCCATACTTTTATCGGAAAACACAGTGAGCATATTTGTAAAAAGAGAATATTCATTTCAGTATAACCATTAATAAATGTGCATATGAATGAATATAAAAAGAACTTCAACTTTCTCTATATAATATTTAGTCTGAAATCTTGATGTTATGCTGATGTTATGTGAAATATAATTTTAAAAAATGGCTGTTAGGATATTTAATCTGCTCCGATAATTTAGCTAGCAGAGCTAACAAAAACATTTAATGAAAGAGCATATGGCAGAGATAACTAATACTTTTGGAAAGGACTATCCTGTAGCTCTGTATTTGACGCAGCTTTGCATGTTTAGGATCTCAAGTTCAAACTCTGCCACTTCAAAGTAGCCTGAGAAAGTTTCCTTTCTGTTTGAATATGATGGCACGTAGCTTTGATTAGATGGCAATTTCCTATGTTCATAAACTTCATATAGAAGTTTGCTCTAAACCTTATTAAACAACAGTATGAAGATCAGTATGTTGTATGAACGCATCATTTTCATTTGTACTTCTTATTCTGCTTTTAAATTGTAGAAATAGCATTTGTTGGGAATTTTCTGGTTACTTTGAATGGGATGACAGTCTGGGACATTTCTCAAAACATTATGTGCTGCTTTAGTATAATTTAATTAGAGCTGCTTCATGGCTCCACAAAAGTTTTGGTCAGTGTAGGTTTAAACTGTAAATAGTGGGAGAACACTGTGATTAGATTTTGCAATATCTTTTAGTTTCTTTTAAAGCAGCTAATTTGACTGCTTTTAGTTCCCTCTCAACATCCATGAAGGGGAAAAAGAAACACCAAAGATTAATATTGCATCTTTGGATATTTTGTTCTCAAAGGCTAAACATATTTTAGTGAGAAAATGGGACAGATATCTAACTCCTCCTTCCTCAGTGTAACAGACCTGGCCAAATCACAGAACCTCCAAAGCTACTTTCAGTGAAAATAAAATACAGGCTGTTTCAGATAGTTTGAATGTTGACCTCATCTGTAGTGTGAGAAATACCAAAGTAAATATATTTTAACAAATTGCATGCAATAAGGTAAGTGTCAAAACCCTACATTTTAAAATTTTTGCAGGACAGCTTCTCGTAAGAAAGCTACAGGTTTTGCTGCTGTTCACCAACTGTTTACTGAGCGTTGGCCAACATCTCCAGCCAACAGAAGTATAACTGGAACAACTACTGAGAGGAATATCGACTTTGAACTTGATGTGAGAGTTGAAATTGACTGTGGGAAGTGTGTGCTTCATCCAACAACACTCCAACAAGAACATGATGATATCAGCTTAAGGAGGTAAAAATCCTGCAAAAAGCTGAGCATGTTTACCAAACTATGTTTATAGAAGGAGCAACATACTTTGTATGTTGAAACTTGTATGAAATCTCAAGTGATACTGATCATCAATCCAATTCCCATATTCCATATAAAGAGCATTTGACAACCTTAAGACAACAATATATATTATTATAGATTTGACAACTTGAATAATGTCCCTTTGTGCCAAGAACTCTGATGTAGAATTTGTGTAATCAAATCTGTCCATCTTACTTGCATGTAAAATATTCATAATCACATATAAGCTAGCACATGACCCCTATCTTCTAATAAATCTTTTACCTAGAGTAGTTTCATGTATTCCATAGAATATTTATAGGTTGTACTTTTGTATAGTTAGCCTACTTCAGGGTTTCCCAAAGTTTATGAAGCTGGGGGCGGGATCTTTTTCAATACAGCTTTTTGCTGTCTATTTTTTGTTATTAATTTACAAGTGTATAAATTGGAGATTGGGCTTTTGCCTTAAAATTATATTTTAAGGCTTAGTTCATTCAGTCACTGCACTCTGGTTAAAGCTTGTGAGTAAAACTATTCTCTTTCCCCCGTAACCAGAATATCAGTAATTTTGTGACTATAGCACTTGGTCAGAGCAGAAAGAAAGCAATTATGGTTATCTTTTCCATTGTGTATGATTGTGTGTATGGAGTCCTTGGGGTTTTGTTTTCTTTTGTTTTTTCCTCTGGTAGTTCCTTGATTAGGGTATTGTTTACTGCTTGATTGTATGTCTGGTGATAATCTTGGTGTTAATCTCTGTTTATCTGGGTGATGATTGCTGGTGAGGAGATGTTCTGGTCTTTTGTTTTAAAACAAAACTCACAACCCCACCAACACTGGCAGGGCATGCCACTGTATATAAACAGAGAGCAAACCCCATTCCACTCTAGCACTGAAGATGTTACCTATCCGGATAACAAAACGTTTGCAAGAAAACAACCAAACTCAGAGAACCCCAAGGACTCCACAGTTCAACCCTGAGCTACACATATTCTCTTCTATTGGATTGTGTGTATGTAAAGAACCAGTACTGGGACATACTTTGGGAAATGCTGGCCTACTTGATCCCATTTAATTAGATGGAACTTAAGGAATTTGTCTGAAGTCTTACAGCACAGATCCAATAGGTTATTACTGTTAATTAAATAAGCATCCAGTATTATTGGTTTTGCATGTGATTATGAATGGAAGACTGAATAAGATGCTAGAGGAGACCAACTATTAAATGAAATTAAAAACATTAAAATATACTTAGTGGACTGTGCACTTATAGAAGTGGAAGAAGTTGTTCCGTTAAAAAAATAGACTTACAGAATAGACTCTAATCATGGAAGGGGTTCTCTTCTCCAACCTCCACATAACTTCTCACACTTATTTTGAAAGGTTCCCCAATGATGATTTTCAGAGGATTCTGGTAGACAGCAGAAGGCAAAATATTTTGCTCTTCTAAAAGTTTATTCATGGAAATCTGGAACCAACCCATAGCAGATAGATCCATCCTTCCTTCCTTCCTTCCTCCCTCCCTCCCTCCCTTCCTTCCTTCCTTCCTTCCTTCCTTCCTTCCTTCCTTCCTTCGACGTATTGGCCGCCCAATTCCAGTGGACTCTGGGTGGCGTATAAAACTAGGGCAAACATACAGCTAAAAACATTGAATCATACAGACAGCTCAGACTTCCGTTATTTTTGTGAAAGTTGAGTGAGTTTCTCAGGGCAAGGATGTCAGTTATATCAACAACAGCTGCCCAGCTTCAAGGCTGAAAAATGCAGAGCAAAAAGTCCATTAGACAGTGGGAAGTGTGGGAGAAAGAAGTGTTGGTATTAAAGGAAAGTGTATATTAAAAATGAATTGCACTGTTGATAGAGGACAATTTAATGTTTTAGTGGCTTCTTCCTAGTTAAAATAAAGATTATTGCCTGCTGTGCTGTGTGTCTGAGAACTTTGAGCCAAATGTAAACTAGAACCTAATCAAATCATGCCAAGTATTTCTGGAGCTTAACAATTACCATTCAGAGCTTTAGAAATAACAATGTTACATTTATGTTCATGTTAATTAAATAACTGCTGTGTATTGATATTTACCTTTTAGGACCTATGATCGCAGTTCCCGAAGTTTAGATCAAGAATCTCCCTCTAAAAAAAAGAAATTTCAAACTAACTATGCATCAACTACCCATTTACTGGCTGGAAAGAAAGTACCAGCATCTCTCCAAACAAAGTCTAGTGACCTGGAAACAACAGTATTTTACATTCCTGGTGTAGATGTTAAGGTAAAAAAATAGAAAGCTTGACATTTCCTTCATACAATGTGATAAAATAGAATTGCAGTTTCACATCACTTTCCTGAGTCTGCCATGTCATGTAGTTACTGCTTTGAAACATGTAAATGTGCTAGGAAATGCAGATGTTATTTCTGATAAGCATTAAGACTAATTTAGAGTACCTCTGTTCCACACAGAAGGTATGATTCATTGTGTGGCATGCCCATTTTATGTTCTTCATAATTTAATAAAGTATTTTTAATATCAAGCTGGGCACAAGTCTGGAAGCAAGGGAACTCCAAGATACTTTTACCCTTGGGAATACTAGTAAGATTAGATGAGTAATTATCTGAAGAATAAGTTTGAGTTAAATCAGTGTGCCACACTGCAAAGCCCACAGATCAGTGGCACTGTCACTCACTACAAGAGTTGCTGTCCTATTGCCAGTTTTAATTGTTATCCTTCTCTCTATCTCTCTCTTCTTGTTTGCCCCTGTATTGTAGATAGTAGTGTTCTTGTACCACATATGCATGCATGTGCACTGCATATCCAAAGTATTTGGGTATATAATGAATAGGATTTTAGATAGTGAGGCAACGGTAATTTTGTGGCAGTATAGTTTTGAAGAAAAGAGAAAGAAAATTTAGCTACCTGGTCCAGGAGCAAAAAGGGCTGACAGACATTGTATATGTTATAGAAAACCTTAAGATTTCCTCCTAAAGGATTAAAGGCTAGGATAAAGAAATGAGTGTGGGGCAAGTATGACACACCGTGCCAAAGAGTCTAAATTTTAAAAGTGATTCATATTATCAATTTGCTGATGAAGAAGGTAAACGCTTATTTTCAGAGAAAGATATTGCATCTAAATACATGTTGTTTGAAAAGGTATCTTGTTTCTTAGTCCTTAATACACATTTCACATTGAAAACATTTGTTTTTTTGCTATAGTAGCTGTCTTCTAAAAATAGCAACTCTTTTTTTAGAGGAACAATTCTAAAACAATTCTAATTCATGGAGCAGTTCTGGGAATCTTTCCAAAAATAATTTCAGGCATCATCCATCATTTACAAATAACGTAGATAAATTAAACTCATTCAGACATCTATGAACAATTTATAACTTATTTAATATGGTAGTTCCAGCATCACAAGGAATAAAGTGGTCAGTTATTGTATAACTGTACATCATATACTGATAAGCTGTGTCTACATGGAGTAACTTTCCAGAACATTCTTTATCTGAGTTAAGTGGGAGCCTTGCATAGCATTGGCCCATCAAAATTCCTCCAGTTCCAGTTACTCTGATAACTTCATGCAAAGTGTTATTTGTGATTCATGCTGCTGCTGAATTTTTATTTTTCTATTATTTACCCTACCCCGCCCCCAAAATAGCACATTTTTGGCTATGTAGAAGCCTATGGTTTTAGTCTTCTTTTCCAGATTTTCCAACTATGGGAATAAAACTGTCTTTGTAGACAATCATGCTATGTGTTTATTCTATTTGGGAGACCAATACCAAGTTGATTTATATGGATGTTTGTAGAACTTTATAGTTTAGACATAATGGTCATCCACCATCACATAGGCTTCCAAAGGGAGTGGTACAGATTCCAGCTGCCTCACTTGCTAATATTTAAGCATGCTGGCTATAGACAAGACTGTAAATGCCAAAAGAAAAGGTACTCTAGGGCGCATCCTATCTTAGAAGCACCTATATTGTATGTGTGTGTGTGTGTGTGTGTGTGTGTGAGAGAGAGAGAGAGAGAGAGAGAGAGAGAGAGAGAGAGAAGGAAGAAATTGGACCTAGGAAGTGCTTGATGTGCGACACAGCACTAAGAAGCCTCCCAGAAGATAAAGAAAGTGAAGTGGAGAAGATGAAGGGCCATATAAACTTTGCAAAGGGAAAGATTCCTGCCGCTGACTTGGAGTAAGGGGATGATCCAGCCTGCCTTGAGGGAGGCAATGGTATATTCCTTCCTCAAGAAGCCATCTTTGGACCCAGCAGTGTTGGAAATTTGTCAGCCTGTTTCCAATATTATCTTTCTAGGGAAGGTTGTGGAGAAGATAGTGGAAATGCAACTCCAAAAGGCCCCAGAGGAAGTGTACTATCTCAACCTTTTAAGTCAGGATTTATGTTCTGGCACAAACTTAAAGGTATTGATCATGCTTTTTGATCACCTCTGGCAGAACTGGGATAGGCAACTCTCCTAATTTGAAATTACTGCAGTGGACTAGAAAAATCTACAGTCGTGTGAAAAAGAAAGTACACCCTCTTTGAGTTCTATGGTGTTATGTATCAGGACATAATCATACAGAAAACGATTACTTCAAGTTATTGCTGCTAAAGGTGGTTCTACAAGCTATTGAATCATAAGGTGTACTTAGTTTTTCACACATGGCTTCTCCATTTTGGCTTTCTTTTTGTAAAATAAATGATGACATGGTGTAATATGTCATGTGTTGTTGTTCATCTGAGATTGTATTTACCTACTTTTGAGAACTGCTAAGGACCAGATAATTTTTATGATGTCCTGATACGTAAAACCATAGAACTCAAAGAGGGTGTACTTTCTTTTTCATATGACTGTATACCACAGCATGTTTACTGTCATGCTGATAATTCAAGTATCTCTCTGTGTGGTGATGGTATATAAAATTTTGTCTTGATTCAGCTACATTACAATTCTAAGATGTTAAAGACTGAATCGCCAAATGCGTCCCGAGGCTCATCTCTTCAAAGAACCTTTTCCAAAGAATCCAAATTGTATAGCATGAAAGATATTATTCCTCTTACCCATAGCAAGGCTAAAACCTTCCTTCCTCTTCAACCCCCACCTATTCCATCAGGTAAAAATTTCTCTTTTCATTGTCTGTCTTTTAACTTTAGTTATCTTTTTGCCATTGTATAGAGTTCAATGTTTGATTGGTATCAATGTTTGATCAGGATCAGTATCGGCTTAATAAACCATTTTGTTTGATATTGTCATAAATTTTAGGAGATAACGTTTCAGGATAAAAACTGCCTAGTACGTCTGATTATTTTCTTATTAGGGTTAGGGTCTATTTGACATTTGTGATCTGGTATTTCACTAAGTCTTTTTTTTTTTTCAAACCTTTCAGCCAAAGGTAAAGGAAGTGGTGGTGTAAAGACAGCAAAGCTCTATGCTTGGGTTGCACTCCAGTCTTTGCCTGAGGAAATGGTGATTAGCCCTTGCCTGTTAGACTTTCTAGAAAAGGCTCTTGAAACAATACCTATAACTCCAATAGAAAGGAATTATACAGGTATCATACTTTTCTACCAAAGTTTTTATATCCTAATTTTTACTTTTGTAAAGTTATATGTAATCATTTTCTTGTTCTTTTAAAGCCATCAGCTCACAAGATGAAGATATCGGGCAATTTGATATGCAAGATCCCTTAGAAGAATCCACAGCTTCCTTGGTATCTTCATCAACATCAGCATACTCTTCTTTCCCTGTTGATGTAGTAGTATATGTAAGAGTTCAGGTGAGCATGAATGTCAACTTAGGTAATACCTTGAAGGCTATTGTACTAAGAATAAAATTAATAGTTGTTGTTCGTACACGTACAGAGATTTTGGTTGTCAGGTGCTAAAATAATGAATTCTATTTGAATTTTGAGTTGCTTGGTTGTATTCCAGACCCAGCGGTCTAATCAGATGGGACAAATTAAAATTCAGTGCTAAAACTTTTGCAGCTTATTGGCTCAAACTGAACACCTAATTATTTTAAATTGGAACTTTTTTCATTAATCCCATAGTTTCTATTTCATCTTTGTATGAGAAGTATTATTGATACATTGTAAAGAAAAGTACTTGCTATGTCTGTTCACTTACTTTACTTACTTTACCTTGCTTTAAATTTTGCATTGTTTGATAATGAAGACTATATTAAGAATTTAGATATTGTATTCTGTGTTCTTCCATGGAATCTAAAGCAGCTTTTAGTTTCACAAGTTCATGAAAGTAGGTTAAGCTGAGCTGTATTGATCTGCCCATGGTTTAGGACTGACTCTTGTGACCAAACCTAGAATTGAATGTTGCTTGGTTGTATTCCAGACCCAGCGGTCTAATCAGATGGGACAAATTAAAATTCAGTGCTAAAACTTTTGCAGCTTATTGGCTCAAACTGCGGAGAGCCAGGAAATGGGAAACTCAGGCTTATGCTTTAATTAACAAAGATGTGCTGCTGAATAAATTCCATTTGATGTATTTAATTACATAGTTCTTCTCCATACTCTTGTTTGTGCTCCTTACATAACTTTCTTCAATGTCAGGGTCATAATTTCTTAACGCAGCTTTTATGGACCCCTAAAAGCTTTGTTTTAAACATCCTGCAGAGGAACAATATGTTAGTTTCCCTATTTCCAATACTAGATCATGATCCGAACACAATAACCTTCCATAACTCAGGATGCCTTCTGGCCCTTCCAATGTTGTTAAATTCCAGCTAATAGTTTAATAATAGAAGTTGATAGAACCAGGAATGAAGGATGTTCAGAACTGAATTCAATAACATCTAGAGGGTCACACATTATTTATCCCTAGCATAACAAAAATTAACAGTATTCCATTTTTAAAATGTTCTTTTGCTTGTTGCCTTCTTTTCATTTCAGTTTTCCATGTATGTTAAACACTATTTTTCTTTTCTTCAGCCTTCACAAATCAAGTTCAGCTGCTTACCTGTTTCACGGGTAGAATGCATGTTGAAACTTCCTTCCCTTGATCTTGTGTTTTCTTCCAATCGAGGGGAATTAGAAACTTTAGGTTCAACCTGCCCTACCGAAAATTCTTCACAAAGTGGCTCAAAGATGCCAGTTAAAAGTATCTCACCAGGTAAAATTAATTTTTAAAATATTGAAAAACAGTTAAAAAGAAGGCTGTATTCAGATTTAATATTGAATCACAGTTTAATCCTACAAGAATAAATTGTGGATCTTCTGGTGCTCTTAAAAGACAGAAATTAGAAGTTTGTACTTCCAACAATGATTGTGCCTTAACAAAACCTGTGGTTAGTATTAACTTTGATTTAGATCAGACTAAATTGAAAGTTTGAAATTGGCTTGCTTCCTAAACTATTAATACAAACTGTGGACTTTGTAGTTTCAGACATAATAGCTTGTTTTGTAAACCTGACACTAAATTAACAAAATGGAATTGTTGTGCTCATATGTTATACCCAAACAAATATAATAGTTTAATGTGATGTCTGGGCTCCATTATCAAATTACCAAATTCCTTTTGAACTTAGCCTAGTATGACATTCTGGTCAGTGACTGTAATAATGAACTAGACTAGATTGTGCCCCCCACCAATTAATCTGGTAGGGGACAGGTGGCACAGAAACAAACAAACAAAAATCTCTCACATTTCAAATCATCTAGCATTTATCCACATCAGGATGCAGATAGAGATCTCTTCATCAGATTTTGGGATATGACCAACATGAGAAGAAGGCAGTCCTTTAGGATCTAAGTCGTTTATGGAATAATAATGAAAACCTGTCCAAGATAATTTGTAAGAATGTTTCCAGAAGATCCAGGCTTACACTTTTTGTTGGAGCTGCCATCTCCAATAATGCATGATTGTAGGAGTGCCATCCAAATCTGTTTTGTTCCAAAGATAGTAACCTTGGCTGATCTTTGTGATTTTTCTACATTTCTTTCCCTTTTTCTTTTTCTGCTTTAGGTTCATCTCTTGGATTAGGTAGCCCTTTTGGCAGAACACGGCATAGTAGCAGCCAGTCAGATTTGACAGGTTCTAGCAGCAGCTCTTCAGGTTTGAGTTTCACGGCCTGCATGTCTGATTTCTCCCTTTATGTATTTCATCCATATGGAGCAGGAAAGCAAAAAACCACTGTGGCTGGCCTGTCTTCTGGATCAGGTAATGAGAGAATATTGTGTTTCACAGGAATGTATTGGTGTTTTCTAAACTTTTTAAATAAGCCCTTAAAAAGGAAATGCAAGATTGCTTTAAAAATGATTTTGTCCTGATTTAGCCAAAAGCAAATATTTTACATGTGTATGAATGTATATTAAAATAGGTTTTTGCATTCATATCTCAGAGTACATCTATGTAGTAAGGCCTTATTCATACAGTAAATGCAGTAAAATGCTTTTTTTGTTCAAATGTTTAGAAACAATGGTATAATTATTACATGATATAGCAAGTAATCATTTATTAACCGTATTTTATACCAGCCAAAGTTCACATATTATTTTGTGCAAAGCTGAACGTCTGCAGGCATTAGGTGAGAACAAGTTTGGCCTGTTTAGATTAAGCCAAAAAAGCAATGATGTTCTTCATGGTTTCAGGGAGTATAGATGAAGAGCCCTCGTCAGTTACAGGTCGTAAGGATTCATTGAGCATCAACCTGGAGTTTGTAAAAGTTAGCCTATCAAGAATAAGGCGTTCAGGAGGTGCTACCTTTTTTGAAAGTCTGTCTGCAAGCAAATCTGCCAACAAGATGGATACTACACTGATAAACATATCTGGTATTTATCAATCCTATTTAATGAACTCAGTGCATCATAGAAAATAGTATTGCATTACATGTTACAGTATCAGACTTGCAAATTGTTCTCTTGTGATACTGTATGTATTGTAGGTCTTTTGAATGGATGTTGAGTAACTGCATTTTAAGCAATTATGTATTTTCTCCTCTGCAATGTTTGACTAACCAAAATGTAAGAACATAAGAAGATCCTTCTTGACCATGGCATAGCTCTTTACAGACCAATATGCAGGTAGTCCTTGCCCCATGTTCCCTTGTTCAGTGACCATTCAAAGTTACAGCAGCTCTGAATGAGGGGACTTACAATGGGTCTGCATAGTTGTGGCTGGTGCAGCATCCCTGTGGTCATGTGATCGCAATTTGGGTGTTTGGCAACAGGCTCGCAATTACAACATCACAGCATCCCTCAGTCACGTGATCACCATTTGTGACCTTCACTGCTGGCTTCCAATGAGCAAAGTCAACAGGGAAGCCAGAAGGAGGTCACAAATGACAATCACATGACCGCAAGATGCTGTGACATCATGAGATTCACCTAACAATGGCAACTTGGATTGCCTGAACTGCCGTTGTATGTCAGCATGGTCACGTGACATTGCACCTTACGACTGCATCACTTAGCAATGGAGTTCCCAGTCCCAGTTACCATTGGTAAACGAGAATACCTGTATTATCAAAATAACAGGCAGATCTGTCTGGGAAACATTTGATAGGACATGAATACAACAGCTTCTTATTTGATCTTGCCCTTCCTTGCCTCTAGCATGTGGAAGAATATCAGCTTTTGAACCTGCAATCAAAACTAATACCACCGTGACCTGTACATTTGTGTAGTTCTATTTAAAAGCCATTTAAGCCTTTGATCATCACCATATATTGATCTGGTTCACCATAACACTAAACCGAGCTTTTGATAAATGGTGTCATTTTTCAACATCTATTTAAATTTTCTTTGGTCCTTTTTTGAGATGAGATGATAAAATTGTGCCAGTAACTGCTGAGGGAAATGAGGACATCTCTTCTTGTAGCAAGAAATTTCAACATTGAATAAATTTGAGGAATACAAACATTATTCAGGTAGCTATTAGTGCAGTGAACTTACAGTTTGGTGCTACAATCCTAAAAAAGAGGACTTAAAAAAGTGGTAATATAACACAGGCAAGTTTCTTCTGATAAGTGAAAAATATTCTAGACCCAAAATCTACAATAGCCACCAAGAGTCAGACTGATTGCAGCAGGATACAAATTAATTAAATAAATAATCAAACAGACGTGGATGAACGTGATCCAGGTGGAAAAATTTGTAGCCCTATGTGTTGTGCTGAATTAAAACTCATAGCAGCCCCAGTCAATCTGACTGATGGCGAAGGATGCTGTTGCAATCTAAATTAAATGAACTGTCTCAATTTTTAAGTATTTTCATTATAATCTATTAAGTACTGACTCTTTCTGTTTATGAATGACAGATGTTACAGGAATGAATCAAATAATGTGAAACATAAAATATAAACACTTTTTAATAATATTTTTATAGCTGTTTGTGACATAGGATCTGCTTCTTTTAAATATGACATGAGGAGACTGAGTGAGATTCTAGCATTTCCAAGGGCCTGGTACAGAAGGAGTATTGCAAGACGCCTCTTTCTAGGTGACCAGACAATAAATTTGCCAGGTAAATTGCCAAAAGAATATGGAAGATCTTTTTTTCATAATAATTAGTCTTACTGTGATTGATTGATTGACATTAGAAACATGTTATTTTTGAATTTGGGGTTAGAAATGCTGTGGTGAAATAAGTAGTGGGATAGGAAAAGAATTAAAGAATGTTCATGCTTGAAATCTGTATGAATGTTTTTCCCTTGGTTGCCTTAATCTAGTTGGGTTTAAATTCTTTGTAAAGAATTTAAGAAAGAATCCTCTGGACTCTCAATAAATAAATGGGTCACATTGGAGAATGGCATATTGTAGTAACCTTGTTAGATTTCTGTTGAATTAATAAAAAGCCGATTTGTGATGCAAACTATTTATTTTGTTATATTTATTCCTAGTAGCATCAGGTCCTGGGACACCAGATTCTATCGAAGGAATGAACCAGCACATGTCTCCTGAATCATCAAGAAAAGCATACTGTAGAACCTGGGAGCAACCAAGTCAGTCTGCTTCGTTTACCCATATGGCTCAGTCACCAAGTGTTTTCAATGAGCACAGTTCCAATACTAATATGTCCCCTGGAACAGCATCTCATAACCTAAAATCCCCCGCTGTTGCAAGATCCAGAAGTGTGTCAGATTCTTCAGTCCCTCAGAAAGGTGAGAGAAAGCTTAATTTTACTACTTTGAATCATACGCCACTGTATAACATAGCCAACTGATCATACTTCGATAAAAATAGTCATCAACAGTTAATCATTTGTCATGTAAAGCACTGAAATGGATTGAAATACATTATTATGAAAACTAGAATCTTGTCACTTAACCTAAAAGAAAAAAGGAGAATAGCTTATGGTATTATCCTAAAAATTGCTCTGATTTATGATTTTTATTCAAACAAAACAGAATCATTAATTTCTTTTCCATAAAATTTTTTGTGTGTATTGTCCCACAAAGTGCATTGCTCTACACAAAAGTGTACTGCATTGTCCTACAAAGAAAGAAGAAGCTAATTTGATGTAACAACTCGGGTTAAGGTGATTTATATATTTTAAATATACGCTCATGTAACACAGGGAAAACGCAAATATGTGAAAATACTTCTATTCAAGTGTGCTTGTCTGCCAGCAGAACATATTCTCATTTCATCTCTAAGGGTTGAGAAATACCTTGGAACAGTATTGAGAACTGAGGTAGAGGAAGTTCACTGCAGGACTGGAAATTCAGTCAGGCAACACTGGATGGATCTGAGCTTAAAATTTCAATCTTTTTCTGGAAAGAAAAAAATACTAAAAGTACTGATTATATTTGATCAAACTTATCTTGGAAGATTTGGAAAAGAAAATTCTGAATAATTTCTTCTCCTAGTTCAGTTGATCAAATATTGTGAGGTTCTATTCAGTTCTTTGTCAGTTAAACAAAAGTATAACTATTTAGCTGTAAAAAAAAATCCTTTGCTTTTTTAATTATTAGAGCTGAAAGACAAAACTTCAAGAAAACTTTGGAAGTACACAAACTTCATGTTTGTAGTCCCATGTATTTTCTGAGCACCACAGTTGATAACATTTAGATTTACAGTACTCTGTGATGTTTAAAAACTGATTCAGTTGTGAGAACTACCATGTTACAATTTTCAGTCACCAAGAAAAGATTGTGTTGGAAGCATATAAATTTCCTCCATAGATTAAATTGATCATGTAGAACATGTCCATGACACTATTGTGTGCCAATAGAGGGAGGTGATATAAAGAATCATCATAACAGTATGAGAATTCCTATTTGGACTCAGTTATTCTGAAGCATTTTCCAACAAAATCTGCAGAGTAGCATTAATACTTGATTTGTTTTCAAATTAATACTTTGCAATATTACATTTACAGTATTTGCTTTGTGTTTAACTCCAGATCTGCTGTCAAAAACATCAACTCCATTTAATAAATCAAATAAAGCTGGAAGTCAGCAGGTGACACCATGGGAAACACTGGTTGTATTTGCTATGAACTTGAAACAATTAAATGTCCAAATGAATATGAGCAACGTGATGGGAAACACTACGTAAGGAAACCCTTTAATAAACCCTCTGATTTTTCTTTATGTCCCAGATAAGTATTTTAAACATGTAAGAGTGTGTGTACATGCACATGCAGGTGTATTTGAAGAATGCCTTTTGATCCAGGAAGCATCTACTTTTATTTCAGGTTATGCTGTGTAGAATTGGAGGACTTTGAACAGAGACTTCCTTGAAAATCAGCTGTGGAAGACATTGATTAGCTGCAGAACTTGCCAAATGTTTTATTTTTGTTCTTATCTTACTATAGTCATAGAATTCTCAGTTAGTGATGGGTCCATTAATATTTTTATTATCAAAAATTGAAAATTTGTCTCCATCTTGTTTTGTCTAAATGAGTGAATTGTGTCTCTACTACGATATACTGTACATTTCTTATTACTACTTTAAATGCATTTCACAACTTGCATTTTTGCATGTGAATGGACAAATAAGATAAACAATATTTTCTCCATATTTTTTGTGCATGTTTTAGGTGGACTACTAGTGGTCTGAAAAGCCAGGGTCGTTTATCTGTGGGCAGTAACAGGGATCGGGAAATTAGCATGTCAGTAGGTCTGGGAAGATCACATTTGGATTCTAGAGGAGGAGTGGTTGGTGGTACCATAGATGTTAATGCCTTGGAGATGGTGGGTAAGTTGAAAATTTAGCAAGTTTTTTTTTACAATTATTAGTTGTTTTTATATAGTGAATATAGACGTCAGATAATTGTGTCAGCTAATAATTGTTTATTTTAATTGAAAAACCAGCATTTACTCAGGTATCTCCCATCATATCAGTTCAAACTTAGACCCATTTAAATTGAGTATACACTAATTGTTAAAATCAGTGTTTTCTGGCCAGTCTCAACAGTATTTGTGCATCTGTGCGTGCACTTATATACAGAGAGAGCGCGCGAGCGTGTGTGTGTGTGATTGAAGGCCTTTTGATATTAATTGCAGGCTAGTATCAGAAGGCCAAAGTGGTATATTTCATTGTTTCCCTTTGCTACTAAACTGATGTATAAATGTTTTTCAGCTCATATTTCAGAACATCCCAACCAGCAGCCAAGTCACAAAATTCAGATTACCATGGGCTCTACTGAAGCTCGTGTTGATTACATGGGGTCTAGTATTCTAATGGGCATTTTCAGTAATGCAGACCTTAAGCTGCAGGATGAATGGAAAGTTAATCTCTATAATACTTTGGATTCCAGCATTACTGATAAGAGGTAACGTTTCTTGCTACATCATCCCCCCCCCCTCCATCTCCTTCCTAGCATATTCCCATGAGTACATGGTCCACTTTTCAGATCAACAGACATCATTGAAGTAGACCCTGCACTCTAGTTCTATATATAATATACATATATGTATATTGTACCATCAACAGATAGCCGAGGTAGCTGACATTGGGAAATCCTACCAGTGGCTGGAAAGGGCTGAACTGAAAGACAGCACTGAGGCACTGATCATAGCAGCATAAGAATGGCACTAAGCACCAGATCCATAGCAGCAGGGGCCTACCACACTAAACAGGACCCAAGGTACAGACTGTCCAGCGAGGCCTCAGAGACAGTCTGACACATAGTGGCAGCGTGTAAGATGCAGGCAGGAACAGCAAACACTGAACAGCACAACCAAGTAGCTGGCATTGTGTACAGGAGCATCTGCACAGTGTATGGGCTAGACCCTCCCAAGTCCAGATGGGAGATTCCATAGAAGGTTGTGGAGAATAACAGGGCTAAGATCCTGTGAGACTTCCAGATCCAGATGGACAGGTAGGTACTAGCTAATCAACCAGACATCGTGGTAGTAGACAAGGACCAGAACACAGCAGTGGTGATAGATCTACATGGCAGTGCCAAGTGACAGTGACATCAAGAAGAAGGGGTATGAGAAGCTGGAGAAGTAGCAGGGCCTGAAAGAGGAACTAGAGAGATGTGGAAAGTAAAGGCCAAAGTGGTCCCTGTGGTGATAGGAGCACTCGGGGCTGTGATGCCTAAGCTGGGAGAGTGGCTCCAACAGATCCCAGGAACAACATCAGAGCTCTCTGTCCAGAAGAGTACAGTGCTAGGGACAGCTAACATACTGTGCAGAACTCTCAAACTCCCAGGCCTCTGGTAGAGCACCCAAAATTGAGGAAGACACATACACCCATAGGGGTGAAAGGGAATTTTTTAAAATAATATATTATATACAATATTTATTATTAATTAATATAATGTAATTATAGTAATAATTAATATAATTATTATAATCATATCATAAAGTTATAATATAATTTTATAATAAAATAAAATTATAAAACCATAAAATTATAATTAATATAATATTGATATTATATATTAATATTATATGTATAATTTATATAATTCTGCTTTTATTATTTCAAATCAGTTTTTAATCAAAATGTCGCTAAATGTTTTTGCACTAATTACCCTCTCTCCAAAACTTAGTAAAGCATTATAAATTCATGGAAAATATTATCCTTTTTATATTCTAGTGAGATATTTGTCCATGGTGATTTGAAATGGGATATTTTTCAAGTCATGATTTCCAGATCAACTACACCAGACCTCATCAAAATAGGAATGAAGCTCCAGGAATTCTTTACTCAGCAGTTTGATACAAGCAAAAGAGCTCTGTCCACGTGGGGACCTGTACCGTACCTTCCTCCCAAAACTGTTGTCAATACTGTAGAGAAAAATTCACAACAGCAATGTATGTATGAAACCAATTTCCTTAATATCATGAAGCTTTTACCTTTCAGGATCATAAACAAAAATATTATATACCAGGCTTTGCTAATTTCTGACACCATTGGTCAAGAAGCTCCAAGGATGCATATTTGCTCAGTTCCCTAGACTCCAGTTCATTTACCTGCTGCTGATACGGAGACAGCAAGAGAACAGGATTTTTTTTTTCTTTTATGATGTTAATATCCATTGATAAAATAGTATTTTTAGCATCTTCTTGTTCAGCAGCATCTCATAAATAGTTTCTCGAAAAAACTGTGTTTTCCAGAAGCTACTGAATAACTCTGGAAACTGGATAGAAAGGAGTAATAAAAGTAAGAACTATTCTCTGATTTATCTTTAGATAGGTAGATAGACAGATAGCTAATAATGTTATCTGAAAAGATGAGCTGATATATTATCACTAAGCCCAGAAATCTGCATTTCAGCAACATTTTTATTTTTAAAGTTAAGTTTTGAAAAATAATATGTGTATCCTAATATGGAAAGCCACAAAACAAGTGTGCACCATTTTTCTTACGCTCATTTTGTCTAACAAAAACAGAAGCTATTTGAAGCACACAATACTTCTAAATATTTAATCTACATTTGCATCAACATTGTAAGTTATACAAAAAATAAGTACTCATCACATGGCACATCAGTTCATCTTCTCATACATTAGTCTATTCAAATGCTGTGATTTTTTTCTTAAATTGAAAGACAGTGTTTATATTTTATGGCAGTTTTAAAACCTGATTGCTATACATACAGTATATGAAAATAGGAAGAACCATTATTTGCTCATTCTTCTCCCCAAAACAAGCATCAAAGTCTAGAAAAAATGAAAATACATTAATGAAATTCCTGTTCATATTTCTAGCTAAGGCACATTGTTTTTAGAAATATTTTTTGCATCCATAACGTTAATCATAATGTCATTGTCCTGTCTCTGTGTATGTCTGTGTGCTCCGTTTTCCAGTACTGGATGCAGCACATCATCGCCACTGGCCAGGAGTTTTAAAGGTGGTGTCAGGGTGCCACATATCCTTATTTCAGTTTCCCTTACCAGAAGATGGAATGCAGTTTGGAGGTTCTATGAGCTTGCATGGAAATCACATGACTTTGGCATGTTTCCATGGACCTAATTTTCGTTCAAAATCATGGGCTCTGTTTCATCTTGAAGAACCTAATATTGCATTTTGGACTGAAGCACAAAAAATATGGCAAGAAGGTATCCAGACTCTTTTATGCCTTTTGTTTAATCTTTTCCCATATTAAGTTGTAACTGATACTTAATTAACAAAGACTGAACATTGGCTGAATGTTGTTTTAATTTTTTTGTATCCTACTTACTAAACCTAATAAAATTCTACATGTGTATTTAAGTGAGAGTTTGCTATGGTATCAAGAGATTACTGAGTTTATATACAATGACCACTAAAAAGATTGTGCCTGGAGGGGATAGTTTACTGTTAGATGAATTTCACTGTATGGATGTTCAGTTATGGGCAATATCTGATAGCTGTGATGGTAGACCATTGAAGTGATTAGACTTCAGAAAATACAAAAGTATTTAAGAAATTGCTCTGTCCAACCTTTCTTAGGATCCAGCGAACATTCTACATACGTTGTGCAAACACTAGACTTCCATTTGGGTCACAATACTATGGTAACAAAACCATGTGGTGCCCTACAAAGTCCTATGGCAACAATTACTAAGATAACAAGGAGACGTCATGAAAATCCACCACATGGAGTTGCAAGTGTAAAGGAATGGTTCAATTATGTTACAGCTACACGAAATGAAGGTAGGAGCAATCAAATTTCTCTTTATTGGCCAATTGGGAAAATGGCATTCATTCATTCATTCATTCAATTTATATGCTGCCCATCTCCCCCAGCATAAATTTACAGCAGTTCCAGTTAATAGTAATAAAAAGTTGCACGCGAGGGAATGATGTCCAAATATTCACAGTTTT
Organism: Liasis olivaceus; assembly: GCA_030867105.1. Classification (NCBI taxonomy): domain Eukaryota; kingdom Metazoa; phylum Chordata; class Lepidosauria; order Squamata; family Pythonidae; genus Liasis; species Liasis olivaceus. Next base: position 27,668,059 of record CM061354.1, read on the forward strand.
CTTATTTTAAATCTTGAAACAATTGTATATTAAAAGTATGCATCCAACTTTACAGAAAGGTATGTGTGATGATGATGATGGTGATGATGATGCATTAAATTTGTATGCCACCTGACTCTCAACGACTTTGGGCAGCTCATAATGAAACAAAAGAAATTACAATAAAATCAATAAAACATAAAAAGATAAAGATAAAAGATGGCAAGTGCAATAAACGGGTCTCACTCTTTTAACCTTGTATCGTGTAGAGGTTGTCAATTTCCATTCCCTTAAAGATTCACTATTTGACTTAACTTTTTTACATACAACTATACCTAAAAAAAAAAAATAGGAAGGCCTGGCGCAATATGGTTCATGGGGTCACGAAGAGTCGGACACGACTTAACGACTGAACAACAAATACCTAAAATGTTCAACATCTGTATGGTAAAAATTATAAGCCACTGTTAATATTGCTAATAAGAACAGAGCTAGAATATACTGTAAGTAGGATTCTAAGTCACTTCTTCGTGAGATGGGCGGTATCTAAATTCGAAATATAAATAAATATAAATAAATAACTTCTTGTGAGTGGAACCCCACAGGTAAAGTAGCTTTCACCAATTTGTCTTCTTACTGAGGTCTCTTAAAAACCTGCTCTGAATGGATGAAGAGCTTTCTGGAATAATGTATGAGGTGGTTCAGGGAAGGAAAAAGCACTGAAAATTGTCCCCTCTCCTTGTTTCTGATGAACCAGACTTCCATTAATCAAAGGAGCTGTAAATTATGTTGCTAATCTGTACCTCTTCCTTGCAAAATATACTGATTCATGGAAACTGCTGAAAGAACAGACCCAATAACCTCTGAAGCTAGAGATACTATGCTAAACTGTAACAAATATATTGGGTCACTGGAACCTATCATGTGACCTTAATGAAAAGCAACAGAAGGATTGTTTTTAGTGGGAATTCCATCAGGAAATAAGTTGCGTTGTATGTAAATATAATAAGTGTCTGTGGCAGAAGAGGCAGCTTGCTGTGCTAGGTTCTTTTGGAGGAGTGCTACAGACCACAGACAGGAATATATGTCTTTTTCTTCCATTTTTACTAGATTTTTTTATACTGTACAAAGTAACAACTCTTAAGGGGGTATCATAACTTTTCTTACTTGATAGAAGTAACTGCAGTTACTGTAGTGGCTTTTTCACATTGCTTCTACCTTTCTATCATAGTTTTGTAGAGAGGGGTATGCAGTCATTTTGTGTGTAGTAAATTGTCCTATTTCATTTAAGTTACATAGTAATAGGGAGTTTACCATCAACTTGAGGTCTCTCTTAGATATTTGTATGTATGCGTGTATGTGTGTTTCTTTTCATGTGTGTGTATGTGTGTGTGTGGGGGGGGGGGTTTAATAAAATTAATTTAAGTAGTTGAAAACCTATACCTGACTGCAGACAATTAAATTCTGGAACTATAATTTTGCATGAAGGTGTTATTAAATCTATACTTATATTTAATAAAAGGAAGAAATGGATGAAGAAAAAATTTTTTTGTTACAGTATTATTTATATTCTTGAAAATAAGAGTAAGAAATTTAGAATAAGAAATTTGTGAAAATGTCTGAAGCTTTTTTTTGTTTTTTGGTAAGGTGTGACTATAATCAAGTAGAAATCTAGACTTAAAATTAATTCTTTGTAGAAATATAGATCATGGTAACATGAAGCTTCCATAAATTGAAATATTTCTAATACTGCCTCATGAGAGTAACTTGTTTAATTGTTTAAAGAAGGTATCTTAGAAAATTTATTTGCTATTCTCTCTCCAGAGTTAAATCTTCTCAGAAATGTTGACGCAAACAATCCAGAGAGTACTACAACAGTGAAAAGCTCCAGCTTGTTAAGTGGTTTCAGAGGTGGTTCCAGTTACAATCATGAGACTGAAACAATATTTGCATTACCAAGAATGCAGCTGGATTTCAAATCCATTCATGTTCAAGAACCTCAGGAACCTTTAATACATGGTAGCCTGTGTTAATTTTTTTATGCAATGAGCTTAATGTATATTTTGTGTAAAAGGAATTATAGCATAATTATATAGAAAAAAAAAGAAAAAAATCAGTTTAAGTCATGACAATTCGTGACTCCATGTCTAATAGCATTATTAAATGAGAATTGAAATGAATCAGGTAAAATTATTAACACTGCAATCCTGTATTGTATTCTTGAAGAATGTCCCACTAGACTCAGTTGCATGTAAGATGACCAGTACTGCACAGTGGTCAAATTATAAAATATTAAAACAAAGTAGAAACAAATTTACATATTTGAAATCTGATCTTCCAGCTGTTGCTATAAAATGGTCATTTTTATTGCTGTTGATGTACCAAAAAATCTGGAAGAAATTATCTGATAGTAAGCACTTCAGATCAAGGATAGTATAGCATAAGATCCCATAAGATCCTATCAATTGTGAACACTTCAGGAGCACTAGCAAGGCATTTCATTTTAGAATTGCTTGAATGCAAGCATGTTGCATGTACAGAGTAACTGTCCATCAGTCAGAGATATCATAAGGCCTTAATCTCAAAAGCATTGTCAGAAATTTCATTTCAAAATTATGCTGAAAACAAATCAGTACATATGATTAGCACTTTTCACTATTTATCTTGCATTTAAAAAGTTTCTCATTTAAATGTTTTGTTCAGAATATTTATTCATGTAATTACCAGTTTCTCTAAATGATTTATAGAATTTCATTACAGATGCCAGTGCTAAGCCAAAAGTGGAATGCAGTGTCGTAACAGAATTCACAGATCACATATGTGTAACCATGGATGCAGAATTAATAATGTTCCTGCATGACTTAGTTTCTGCTTATCTTAAAGAAAAGGAAAAGGGTATGTAGATCAATTACTGTTAATCCAGTAGGCCATCTTCTTATGAACTCTTATGACTTGTGTAATAATTCACCTGAGGATTTTTATATATTTAGTAGTAAAATATTTTGATTTTATTTTTAATTTTTTCTCTCTGCCATACTGAATACCTATCTTCTGAAGAGGAATGTAGCCATTGAAGCTTTTTAAAAAATAGTTTACTAAAACTATTTTTCAGGATATATGGTCAGTGTTCATTAACTTCAAAACATCTGTGCTACCATTACAGAACACTTTTTCAGTTTATGTTCCAGGACAAATGACATTGAAAACTGTTGTGAATTTGTAGGAGTATTTTTATTTTGATTGAGTACCAGAGACTAACAGTGCTAACATTCTGTTTCATGTCTAGTTCTTAAAGTTTTTACATTACCTTGTCATATATTGTAAAACTGAATGTTTTCCTTTACAAGCATGGAAATACTGTGAAATATCAGGGGCTAAAATCAAATTGTTTTGAGCTACATGGACCCAAAATGTTTTATATTATAGTATATGGTATATCTGTTCAAAAAATTATTGAAGTTTTCTGAAAAAAAATCATTTATGTCACAAATATATTAAAATACATGATAAAGGTATACTTCAGAAATTCAGTTGTGCAAATCATTCAGTGAGATACATCACTTCACTTTCTGTCCAATGGAAGTGTCTTCTCCATGTGAACATATATGCCTAGAACACTTGTGGAGGGCTTTAAAGCAACTGACTGAAACTTCAACTACTTTTGGCTACTTTACAGCATCATATGATTGGCAAAGGCTTGTTATTCGCACAGATCTGGTATTTATTAGTTCTGCTGCTTATAGCTTGTGATATATAATCTTAATACAAGTAGTCCTTGGATTAGGATTGGGACCAAGAATTTCCATTGCTAAGCAATGTAGTTGTAAAGCATGATGTCATTGCTTGGCAATAGCAATCCCGCACTCCCAATTGCCGTCGTAACTCCACAACCGTGCAGGTCATTAAGCAAGAAGAGGTGGGAGTCCCAGGCAAGCAGACCAGCAGGTGTGTGGGTGCTGTGGATAGACAGTCTGGAGCGTGGGCAGGTGCTATGGGGATGCCATGGGTAGGCACTCCAGAGTGCAGGCAGGTGAAAAAGCGGGAGTGACTTCCAACTTCCTGCTGGCTTCCCCATTGACTTTGCTTGTGGGCAGCCGGCAGGAAATATCAGAAATTGTGATCACGTGACTGTGGCTCACTGCAGCATTATAATTGCAAGCCAGGCACCGAGCACCCAGTTCGGCATCACATGACTGCAAATGCTGCAAAGGCCGCAACCTCATGGACCAGTTGTAAGTCCCCCTCATTCAGTACTATCATAACTTTGGTCACTGAACCAGTGGTCGTAACTTGAGGACTACCTGTATATTAATTTTTTGAAATAGAACTATTTACTTGGAGAGAACTCAATTTTATTTTTTTATTTTTAAATCTTTCCAACTAGTACATTATGTTAATAATTCTATTTGAATTTTAGTATGTACAATAATTTCATGCAGCCTGCTTATGGCACCAACGAATATCTTATGCCATGACATTTATGAGAAGGTGACAGTATAAACTAGATTAAACTAGATTGCTTGATTTGCTGATTTTTTTTTTCGGTTTGTTTTATTTCACTTATTTTATGGTACTTATTGTTTATCACCATATCTTTGTCTTGATACTTTAATATCAATAATATGTGGAATTCTAATAGTTAGATCTCAGTGCTGCAAGTGTACTTAGTCTATAGTTTTATGTTAATAACCTCTATAATTTTATTAGATATAAATTTGTTACAAATCTGTGATTCTATATCTTAAGTTCATTTCTGGAATGGTTGTAATCTTGTATATTTTATACTGGTCCATGACTGAAATAAAGAGTGATAGCCTAAAATAGAAATGTTTCTGTTCTGTGCTTTTTGTAGCAATCTTTCCACCTCGCATTTTGTTTAGTCGGCCAGGACAGAAAAGCCCCATCAGTGTACTTGATGAGAGTGCTACTGAAAAAGAATTGGAAGAAAGTGTTACTTACACTACTGTGGATTGGAGAGAATTTATCTGTAATACCTGGCATTTGGAGCCCACACTGAGGTAATAAGCAATAGTTTTCATTAATCAATCTTATTTTCAGACAACTATTCCACTAATTATTACTATATAGTGAATTGACATATAGAAATGATTATGTCACAAGTTTCCAACTAATGACTGCAGTTTTACAGACAGCTAGGAACCATTTACAAAAGTGTAATAGGAAAAGAAAATTCATACTATGAATAATAATATATTGCTTTATAGATTTATATATATTATTTTATAACATATATTAACATTAAATTTACTTAGTATTTAATTTATTATTAGTTAATAATATTTTATTTATATATTGTATATTTTATATATTAGTAACTAGCTTTAACCCTAATCATTGTGATGGCATTCTGCACTCACATTTTTATTTTATTTATTTTATTTGTCCCCGCCTATCTCCCTACCGTGGGGGACTCTGGGCGGCTTACAGTCACTAAAATCACAATACATAGTTAAATTATAAAAAGTTTAAAAATTATAAAAGTTATAAAACTAGAAATTTACAAAACTAGAATAGAATAAAAAGCTAAAAACTCCAAGAGGCCAATAGGCCCCCACCAGGCCGCTAAGGGGCAAGCCAACCCCATTTCTGATATCCTCCCTTCCCGCCCCAGGCCAGATGGCAGAGCCAGGTCTTCAACTCCCTCCGAAAGGCCTGGAGTGAGGGGGCCTGTCTCACCCCTGGGGGCAAGATGTTCCAAAGGGCGGGGGCCACAGCAGAGAAGGCCCGCCTTCTGGACCCCGCTAGTCGGAGTTCTTTTACCGCGGGGATCTGGAGCATGCCCTCTCTATGAGTTTGGGTGGGACGGGTTGAAGTCGTGGGGGCGAGGCGGTCCTTCAGGTAACCTGGCCCCATGCCATGTAGGGCTTTAAAGGTGATAACCAACACCTTGAATTGGACCCGGAAGCAAACCGGTACCCAATGCAGCTCACGGAGCAAAGGTGTTATATGGGTCCTTCTTCGGGCCCCAAAAATTGCTCGCGCGGCTGCATTCTGGACCAGCTGAAGCTTCCGGATACTCTTCAAGGGTAGCCCGATGTAGAGCGCATTGCAGTAGTCTATCTGGGAGATAACAAGGGCATGAGTAACTGTACGTAGGGCATCCTGATCCAGGAAAGGGCATAACTGGTGCACAACCCGAAACTGTGCAAAAGCCCTCCTGGCCACGGCTGCCACCTGCTCTTTGAGCAGGAGCCGTGAGTCCAGGAGGACCCCCAAATTACGCACTGGGTCTGTCTGGGGCAGTGCCACCCCATCCAGAACCAACGATGACAACGTCCCGGATACAGAGGAGCCATTAACCCACAGCCACTCCGTCTTGCCAGGGTTCAGCCGGAGCCTGTTGTTCCCCATCCAGACCCTCACAGCCTCCAGGCACCGAGAGAGGGCGGTCACGGCATCACTTACCTCACCAGGATGGAGATATATAGTTGAGTATCATCAGCATACTGACGATACCTCATCCCATGATGGCGGATGATCTCACCCAGCAGTTTCATATAGATGTTGAAAAGAAGCGGAGAGAGAACTGAACCCTGCGGCACCCCACAATGGAGGGGCCGAGGATGGGACCTCTTGCTCCCTATCACCACCAATTGGGATCGGCCCCGGAGAAAGGAGGTGAACCAGCACAAAACCGTGCCGCCCACCCCCATATCCCTGAGCCGTCCCAATAGGATACCGTGGTCGAACAATTTACTTTGTTTTGGATTTATTATTTTAAAGGTTAACTTCTAACTTAACCTTTAGAAGTTTGAGGCAATGTTTTATCCTCCTAATATCTACCTTATGAAATAAATTGGGCTGAGAAATAGTGATTGACCTAAAGTCACTCAGTGAGTTCCATGATTCTGTGGGAATAACCTGGGTGTCCTCCAACCAAATCCAACTCCTTTAGCAGAAGAACAGCAAAAATTATCTTTCTATACCCATCACAATTCTTCCTGCTATAACACATTTTTCTGGAAAGATAAAAGGGCTACAGCGACAATTGCTTATGGCTGGTTGTCTTCTAGTATTTAAATTTTCAAACCCAAAGACATAAAGCCATAAGTGCAGCCATCAATGTACTCCTCCCCTTAAAATACAGAAAAAGACAGTGGAAAATCCTTTACACTATTTGCTCATTTGATTCATCCCCACGCCTAGCCCATTTTATACAATTCAGTATTACTACCAAAGTATATTTCCTTGGACTATGTAAGATTGCAGTCTGATGTCTTTAGCAACCCAACCTAAGAGGAACAATGCAATAGTTCAGAGTATTTAAGAAAAATACTCCTTTTCCCTAAAAGCAACAGCAGTATTTATTAAGGAAGTACAAAAATACTTTTCAATCAGAATTGAAAGCAAATTAAATTTTTAAATAATAGTCTCCTCAGATAGTTCACTTGTGTTCCTACTTTTGACCTTAGACACTGGCAAATGTGATCAAAGACTCTAATCTCCACAGTCAGCCAAAAGAAAGAAAGAAAGAAAGAAAAGGACGAGTTCTCCTTGGAATATACCAATAAAACCCAGAAAAGATGGCAGAGCATACTTTGAAATTAGGGGTTGCCAACCATTCCATGCATGGAACAGCCAGTTTTGGGTGGCCTGCACCAGAACTGAAAGATGTTTTGATGTTTTGGTTCATGCACAGTACAAAACCAACTTCTGAGCAAAAGGGGGTGGGAGGGAGGAGCAGAGCCAAAGGCAGTGGCATGAAGATTAGTGGGGCGAACAGGCTAGGGGGACATGCTGGGCTAGGACATAATTAGGGATGGCCTAGGGGAGGAAGGGAAAGGCCTGGAATGATACAGTGAGAGTTGCAAGATCTTTCTTTTGGACCTATAAAACTCCTTTATAACCTATGGCTATTAAGATATAGTAAAGCATTAAACTGTAAAAGAAAATTAATTAAGGTAAAAATATCGAAAGTGATAGAATATTTTAATTTACAGATTAATCTCTTGGACTGGAAGAAAGATTGATCCAGTAGGTGTCGACTATATTCTTCAGAAGCTTGGTTTCCATCATGCAAGAACTACTATTCCTAAGTGGCTTCAGCGTGGAGTCATGGACCCCCTGGACAAAGTTTTGTCAGTTCTCATAAAAAAACTTGGCACTGCATTACAGGATGAAAAAGAAAAGAAAGGAAAAGACAAGGAAGATCACTAAAAATTCTAAAATTAGGATGGCAGAGATTTTTTAAAATTTTGTTTTACAATGTGTTCACTGCATAACTTTAAAACAATTTACACTGAAAGAACCTAACAGCATTTTTGCTGCTATATTTAAAACTTGATCAATATTATGAATAACTTATTGTGGAACAGGATGCCATTTTGTGTTCAGTCTAGCACTGCATGACCAATGTTGTGAAGAAAACTGTAAAACAACTGTTTTATATTTACAACTGTATTATGTGCAATATTCTGCATCTCTGAGCAACAAAGTAACTGTGAATTTTCATAGGTTTATCTTGCTGTAACACTGAAAACCCCTTTTGGATTATGTGATTCCATGAATAGCTTTTTCTTGTCTGCGTAGATTGTATAAATTCTTTATGTATATAATTTATGGGACTGTGATTGCTATAGAGCTGTATCAGTTTAAGTGTTCTACTTGAAATAAAAATTAATATCAAATGTAACCTAGCTTAGCTGATATTTTTTATACAAGGGACATTTGTAAATAGTATTGACTTATTACATGGATAGATGGGAAAAGTACTGGATACTGTCAATGTGATCAATCACTGATGGCATTATTTATTTTCAGGTGACGTTTAGGACCTCGTATTGTACTCACTGCGTTACTCTTACCAGAATACGAAATTCTTTTAATAGATCACTATCCATATAAATCACTATACAGCGTTCATTTATTTTGGAGTACCTTGATTAGACACGCACATGTTTAAGACTTCAGTGGAAAGGTTTAAATTGAACTGCAGTCCCCCCCCCTCTAAATTCAGTATAAATTAGTAACATATTTACAACTGCTGAGTCAAAAGTTGTGATGTTCAGAAAAAAAATGGAGATACAATTAAAAAAGCAAGGCTTCCTCCTTCAGTATGGAGGAGGCTGGAAAGTTACGATCGGGCCAGCCAGACTCGGTAATGCGGCACAGCTGAGCGAAGCCATGCTAGATCTAACAGGTGTAGCTTTTTCCCACCAATTCAGCCGCGGAATAAAGACGTTTCACAGCTCCCCACCTCCCCGAAATGCTTCGTCTTCATAAAGCTGACGGCAACCTTTACTCCTGCAGCCGACGGTCCGTTTAGATCGTACTTTTTCCTTTCGAACAAATCAAGAGGAACGCACGCGCTCCTGCCTCTCTTCCACCCAACCCTCGCCGCCAAGAGGCACCCGAACTAGCGAGCCGCCGCCCAGGAACCGTTAAAACGTCGGGCGGAGAAGGCGAAGTGTTAATCACGTGACCGGCAGCCTTGGAGGCGGGCGGAGTCGGCCTTTCCCGCGTGGGATTCTAGAACCCCCGCGAGGTTCGGCCACGCGCGACGCGCGCTTTATTTTCGGCTTGGTGTGGTTTCTCCTGAAGGCGGAGGCTCCGTTGGAGTTCGTTGGGTGGGCTGAGGGCTAGCGGCCTCCTTCGTTTCCGAAGGGCAGCACGTTTTCTCCGCCAGCCCCTTTTCCTCTCTCATCTGCGTGTAGGGCGCACGGCAGACCTCCTTACTGACTCCAGAATACGGTGCTGATCAGTAATGCTCTTTGTTTCGACTTTGTTTTAGGTGGGAAAAAATGGCAAATGACTGGCCTCAGGTTTCTAGAGTGCCAAGTTTTGCTCAGATGTTGAAGAAGAACTTGCCTGCTCAGCCACCCCAACCAGTCCAGTCTTCCGCTCACAGTAGTTTGTTTCCGCAAGCGGAGAATGCTAAACCAATGTTTTTAATCCCAGAAACGTCCAGTGTCTCAAGCATGGCATCTAAGGTGACCCCTGTTACAGGTATTTGTTTTGAATGACGGCTTTCCCTGTTGTTGTTGTTGTTGTTTAGCAACACTGAAGAATCAGGAGTTTGGTACTATTTAAGGCATGAGTTTCTATAGACAACAATCTAGGAAATTTCTTTTATCTGAGCTAGGACTATGATTAAACAATGGATATGTGCTTGATCCTGTCTTTGGATGGTGGATTCTCATCCCTGAAAGGTAATACCATAATACAGGTGTTGGTATTTAAGTCCAATGGGTCCTGGTTGCTTTTGCTGTAATAGACTAACTTGGTTATGACTAAAAATATTCTTGATTATTTTATCCCTTTAATAACATTTTTGCAAAACTGGATAGCTTTGCTCTACAGAAGCATCTGATTTGAAAAATAATAATTTGCAAAAGTGATCCCTTTCCAACCTTTAATTATGTGACCATAGCAAAATTAGTATATTGACATTCTTTGTTAGCATTACTTGATTTACATTAATGCTGTAGAGCTGTTAACCTACAGTAGAAATATGACTTTCCTGCGTTTTTAATGGAAATAAATATAGCTTTAATTGGTATATTCAGCTTAGCATCTATAGACTGAACAAGTATTGGGGCTATGTTTAATGTGAAAAAATTAAATCTATCCTATTTTATGAGCTTTGAACAGAACATTAAAGGAAAGCAAAAACATGGTATTAAGAGAAAAATACGAGAATGTTGGAAATAATGTTCGGTAGTAGAGAGCAAAGCAAGATGTAGTTGCAGTATACAACTACAGTAGTGGAAAACTGTCCACTGTTTTTCTCATTTCTACTGAGGTCAGTATTGGGATACTTCCAATTTCACTGTCAGATCAAATCTGTACAGTCACTTTGAGTCTTCAGACTTGTTCCAGGCCACTCTTTTTTTACTTAAGGGTAAGTTTATGGGCAAGAATCATTTCTCACTGCATGGGCCTATTTCCTAATTGTTCTGTTTTAGGTCAATTCTTCTGAAGCAAGAGATTTTTTACTTGGCAATGTGTATATTTCATAGTTTTTGGCTTTTTAAAAAATCTTAATTGGGCTGAAAGCCTTATAGCTTTCTTCATAAGATGTTGCTCTTGATGGAATGCTTAGGATCGCGGTGGCAACTGTCAAGTGTTGCAGTATCCCTTCTACCATGTGAAAGACAATATGTTCTCTGCCGCTGACCAGTTTTAAGTCTGTGCTACAAATGTTTTCTTTGGCGTGGTACTCAGCAGTGTCTCTTATCACAGCTGTTTCCAGATGTTCAGGACATATAGCCAGAATTTTATTGAGAGCAGTAGATATTTCCTCCTGATAAATGATGTCCTCTCGGATTAGGATGTAAAAGGTGTGCTGGCAGATGAACTGAATGAGAACAAATTTCAGATCTGTCAGAAAACAGTTACTTTACTATATTTCCTTTGGTTTTGTGTACAGGTGATAAGACAAAACCTTAGTTTTTTTATGAAATTGTGTATGTCGAGTATTTGAGAGACAGATCATATCCCCAATTTTCTTGATGGCCACTGAAATTGGTAGAAGCAGATTGAATGTTACTTGTCTTTGGATGCAAAACATACTGCTAAAAATATGGCTTTGAATGCTGGTAGGACACAGAATCATGTGTTTTAGCACACTGCTGGTCATTATTTTAGCACAGAAAGATCTGAAAAGACATGGTAACTGTGTTCCATCTAGTTTCTCCTGACAGTAAAAGTATATTTTCTTTTCCATGCTTCTCTTCCCAGAATTTCTTCAAAGTTTGATTAGCAGCATAATGGTTGCTGAATAGCTTCACAATGACCTAGTAGTTTGCTATTATTTTTGTATTCACATTTAGTAGATCTTTTAGAAGATGATGAGATAGACAGCCCTATGCAATTACATTTAGTATTTTCAGTGCAACTTTCATGTTACTCATCAGTTACAAGGGCTTGTACTGTTGTGAGATCTACATTTTCAGTCTGTACAGTTGGTAATTTGGATATATATATACCAGTATGGTTATTAGATTTGGTAGCAGTTGCTTTCATGTCATATGTTGCAAACTGTGGGAGTGTGGAGCAGGGGTGTGAAACATGGACTCTCATCCCCAGATGAGCGAAGAAGAGATAAGAGGATGAGACTGGCCCCTCCCTGAGGAATGCTAGTGATGTTTGTAGTTTGACCCTGGGAACTGCTCTCAGTCTGAGAAGATTGACAGTTGTCTCCTGGAGTTTCCTGGGCTAAACCTGACATCAATCTTCTCAGACTGAGAGCAGTTCCCAGGGTCAAACTACAAACATCACTAGCATTCCTCAGGGAGGGGCCAGTCTCATCCTCTTATCTCTTCTTCGCTCATCTGGGGATGAGAGTCCATGTTTCACACCCCTGCTCCACACAAACATAGTATTTATTAACAGATTTCTTCGAATATTGACCTATTCATCTGACATCAGTCAGTGATACAGCTTGGCAAATGTTTTGCGTAACTGTTTGAACTATCAAACTTTTTTTCTAACAGACTGCAATAACACAATAATAAGATGGATGAATTAGATTGTAGTGTTCTTTCTGGTAGTAGTTTTGGTCACAGAAAGTACTTAAAAATACAGTGTCCCCCAGGCTCCATTTAATTTTTCTTGGTCTTTTGGCATTTTATCAATACTTGTTTATGAGGCTTGACTGTCTTGAAAGTGAAGATGAGCTCAAGTGGATAGCACAGCTGATGACTGTACCTTTAAATGTTCTGCCAGTCTTTTTCCTTGACTCAGCATTCAAGATTTCCCAAACTATTCCTTGAATTACCAAGCTCCTGCAATAAAGTGAAGAGGATTAATATTTGTATTTTTCTGCTGCTTCCCTCTGCCAGAACACTCTTATTAATCAGTTACTAGTTGCTTGTAGACTGGGTTGCAGACTGTAATGGAAGCAGAGGGAAGCAAGAATTCCTCCTTGTGGCAACATTATCATGCCTTATCAGCCAGGCCAGTTCAGGTTGTTGGTACATCCTCAGTTTTTAAGAAATTTGAGTGGAGAGATTTCTTTTAGTGTATTTTGCCAGGAGGACACTGTGTACATCTGGATTATCACCAGACAGGTTATCTGGAGTAATAGGCTTTGTATGATCTTTGTCTACTGTGAACCTCTAAGTTATGGATGCAAAATTTGACAAAGACAATAGTGCTGTTGTCAGTCAGATGACTAAATGCTGAGCAAGACATGAGAATTAATTTAATCATCTAGCTAATTCAACTGCTTTTAAAAAACATTTCTGGACCAACCTATAAGCCTGGTAAATAAATAAATAAAATTGTATAGTGACTGGGTTTTACAGCATGCTAACCTAAACTAAATCAAATGGATCAATGTGATATTTGAACCCAGTATCCAGTGTTGTTACCTTTTGAGATGAGACTTGTTCCAACAGTGATTGTCTTTCAGAAGATGGTGAACCCAGATCTCTTTCAGAGACTTTTAGTTTAGGTTGGTATAATTAGATGACATCTTACCTGATTATTTTTGGATGTTGCTTCAATTATACAGGTTAATACATTTATATTTCAGAATATCTCAAGGATTTCATTATGCTGTACAGACAATTCTATAATCTGATCTATTTCTTTACTAGTTACTGATTTTCTCATATAGTATTTGTCTTGATAAATTTATACTATTTTTAATAACTTAAAACTTCTGTCCTCCCTACTGTAGGCTCTTTTAAAAGGATGAATTGAGAATAAAATAAGATAAAAGCAGAAAAAATTCTCATACATAAATTGATTCTGAAGAGGGATTTTTGGAAGAGAGGAAATGTAAATAACAATGAAGGGAGTTACTATGTTTCAGATCAAGTAAATGCTGTGTTCACGTTTTTTTTCCCTGCTGTTTACCAATGCACTTTAGGTCATGACTATCAGTATTCTAAAACAGTGCCTATAGTTCCAATTACTTCACTTCCTCCCAAGAAAATTCCAAAGGAATTTATTACAAAATATAAACGAGGGGAGATCAACCCAGTCTCAGCTTTGCATCAGTTTGCACAAATGCAGCGTGTACAGCTTGAATTAAAGGAAACTGTGGCAACAGGTATTTTTTTCATTGTAAGTTATCTGTACTGTTCTAATAGGCAGATGTTGAAATATATATTATGTACATCACAAAAATAAGCCATAGTTCTAGGGAACCCTAGTTCATTGTAAATAAACTTCATATCAGAATATACAGCTCGTTAGGTCTCATGGTTTTTCCTCAGTAGCATAAGAAACTAGCAAACCAAAAAAAGCTTGTTTGGTGCACTGGTGGGCAACTTATGCATCAGCATAAAGGGGGGTTAGCCAGTGATGTCATGATGGCTTCAATTTGTGGCCCTTTTTGGCCCTTTTCTGAGGGTAGAAATTTATATTTATTAAAGTTATATCCAATCTTTATTTGTACAACTCAAGGTGTTGTACAGTATGCTCCTGTTTCTTTTTTTTCCCACAACAACTACTCTGAGGTGGGCTGGGCTAAAGGCTGGCCCAAAGTCATGCAGTCAGCTGCCATACATAACGGAGGACTAGAGCTCATGGTCTTCCAGTTTGTTTTTTTTTTTAAATAACTTTATTAGATTTTACAATAAGAACAATAAAAACTAATAAAAACTAATATTAAAGAAAAAATGACAGAAGAGAAAAAGGTTGAAAAAGAAAAACAAAGTCAAAGGTGCAAAAAGTAAGAAAAAATAGAAACAAATTGAAAAAAATGACACTCAACCTTCTTCACAACAGATATAAGTAACAATTTACACTAAACTCTTACTCTAGGTTTACAGCATAACTTTCGTTTTTTCTATTATCCAATATTATTTCTAATCAGATCCATACAACATAATTTAATTTTGTTCTGTTTCACGCAAAAAGTCCAATTAGCATCAAAATTATTCAGTGTTTTTTTCTCTAATCAAAGCCATCAACTTTACTATCTCAGCAACTCCATCAACTTCACCATCCATTCTTCCATTGTATGTAATGTTAGATCTTTCTACTTCTGTGCATATGAGAGCCTTGCTGCTGTTACTATGTATAAAAACAAAGTTTCATAGTTTTTTCCCAGCTGTTTGTCCATTAAACCCAAAAGAAAGGTCTCTGGTCTTGATTGTATGCTTATCCTTAAAATCTTCTGAATTAAAATATATACTTGGTTCTAAAAAATTTTAATCTTTTTACAAGTCCAAGATGATAAAAAGTCTCCTCTTGCTGTTCACATTTCCAACATACATTTGAAGTGCCTTTATACATTTTAGATAATTTTTCTGCTGACAAATACCAATGATACATCATTTTATAAACATTCTCTTTAAGATTATAACACAATGTAAATTTCAATCCTTTTGTCCACATATTCTCCCATTGTTCCATTTGTATATTATACCCAAAGATCTTAGCCCATTTTATCATATGTTCTTTAACTTGTTCATCTTCAGTTTCCAACTTCAGTAAAAGTTTATACATTTTAGTAATAACATGTTCATTATTATGGTCTTATGGTGGTTAAGGTCTAGTGCCTTAACCACTCCAAATGGATAAAAATCTGCCCACTTGTAGGGGGAAGATGAGAGGTGCCTTAAGCTTCTGCAAGGTTTTAAATATGTATTGCATTTCTTAAATTTCCAACAAAAGAAAATAAACATTGACCTCAATTACTACCGAGGCACTCTTGAGTTAACCAACCCTTGTTAATGTATTTTCTGAGTCAGGCTGAAGGAAGTCACTCTGAAAGCAAATGAGGGATCTTGATTCCAAAACTCAGAAATCCTGGTATACTATATCTGAGAACTGTAATGGTTGTTCTAAATGCCCTCTGTCAAGTTTAGCTTTGTTCTACAGGCTTATTTTAGTTGTTGGAAAATAAGTCAGATTTCTTTGCTGCTATTCCAGTATTTTACTAAGATATTGCTTACAAACCACACTTGAATCTAATTGTTGAGATGCCTCTTACCTTTGTCTAGCTGAAATCTAATATTCCCTTATTTAGAAATCTGACGTAACACATGATGCTAAGAACTGGTGAAAGGATGCTAACTTCACGCATTTATCAGGAAGAGGATTTTACTTGGTGGTGTCAAATAATTGAACAGTCTACTTTGGAATATTTAAACAAAATGTACTTCAATTATTCTGTTACATTGACAGGATAGTTGCATTTTGGATGAGGACAGAAAATTATGGAAGCACTGTTGTGTTTGCGAATCATAATTTTTATTTTTAATTTTTCATAAATCTAGATATACTGGAGTTTGAGATTAATAAAACGTCTTTATTTTTATAAAACTAAATATAAATGTTTGCTTTCCTTTTTGCATTTTGAAGGAAATCTCTTGGGACCTTACTTTGCTTTTTGTGCTGTAGTTGATGGCATTCAGTATAAGACTGGATTGGGCCAAAACAAAAAGGAATCAAAGTCAAATGCAGCAAAACTTGCTCTTGATGAACTTCTGCAGTTGGAAGAGGCAGAACCAAAAGCTCTGGAAAACCCAGGTAAAGTTTTACAGTGATACGTAAGTGAATATTGTCTCTGCACTATTGGAATTTGAATGATGGAAGTAATATCACCCAAACTGTCTAGTAAGTGTTATTCCTTATATTTGGAACTTAGTGCTAGGGGTTCTGGAGAAAGGGGTAGATGTAATATTTTTTTCTATCTTTGGAGTGCCAGGTTCTACATTATTGGACACAATATTTACTTTATTTTATATTATCAAATGTAAAATAAGGAAGTTTTAATAGATTTAATATCGTGTGTAGCATTTTCTTTAGATTATTTATTTATTTATTTGGTAAATTTGTATAGCTACCTATCTCACATATGTGACTCTGAGTGGTGTACTAAGTTAAAAAAAACACAAAACAAACCAAAAAATGGCCCCCCACAAAAATAATGAAAAAAAATATTAAAAACAAAAACTATTTAAAAAACATAATATGCGGGAGAGCCCACTCAATTTCCCTAGCATATAGGTTTAGATGAAGAGAAATATATATCAAATTGTAAGGAGTCCTAGATTTAACCCTATGCAGAAGCAGCTGTCTTAAGCAACATGTGACATTCATTTATAAGAGTCTTTTTCCACTGGCATCTAATCATGGCACAAACATACCTTGGCAACAATTTTTTATTCTGTCAACATGATGTTATCATTGTCTCATCCATAGCCCAGGAGTGAAGCTGTCTTAAATTGCTCTTAAGTACATGATGTTAAAATGCTGATTTCCCCTTTACTCTGCTGCCATCCAAGAAAACCCCAAAATCTCTTAGGTTTTGTTATCCGTTACCTTGGAAGGAAGTCATTTGATTGGATTAACTGGGAACAGGGTCAGTATAGTCAGGATAGGGAGTAGCAATGAGGACAGAAAATTTCATACCAGCATGGATAGCACTTCAACTTATTAGTGGGAAAGGGTTTTATCTTCAGAATTGCTACTATGTTTGCAGGTCCTACCAGAAACTTTGCTGAAACCATACTTGCAGCTGAACCTCAAATAACAACTGAATCTGGCTATATTTCAAAGATTCATTATGGTAGGAATGTTCTGTCTTTCTCTTAAACTATATGAATTAATTTGGGTGTGTATCAGTTTTATTGATAAAGTTATGTAGTAACTGTTACAGCATTGAATTACCAGTCTGATAAGTGTCTGCTTGTCTGTGTTGTAGATAAATTTCAGTTTCTGCATCTGAGGGACCTGACCAGGACTGTGTGGTAGTGTGAGACCAACTTAATGCTCACTTGACCCTTACCCTTCATAGTTAATTAAGATAGCCATGGAAGATCTGGTTGATTGGGCACAGAGTGGTTATGTTTCATTAGAGGAAGGAACTGTACTATTCAGCCTTAAGATTGGTTGTATGAAACCTAGTTAAGAAACCCTCTCTAGATCCCCTCTTGTTGAAATAAGTCTGGTTTGCAATTTGCCACTTTTTTTCAGCCTGCCTCCTGGAATCATGGGTGCCCCGTCACTGGAGGTTTTCAAACAAAAGTTGGACAGCCATTTGTCAGGAATGGTCTGAGGATTTCTGTCCTGGGCAGGATGCTAGTCTAGACCTTCAGGGTCCTTTCTAACCCTATGATTATATGGTTCAAGGATAAAATGGGTTCCTGGCCTGGGTTTGAGACTCAGACAGCTTTGCCAGCTGACTCTGGCAGAGAAATCTGCATTAGGAGCTAGACGGAGCAATAATATATCCAAGAAGGTCACAAATAGCGATCATGGACTGTGGGACCCTGCAATGTCATAATTGTGAGCCAGGCACCCAATTACAATCACGTAACTGTGGGGATGCTGTGACCAACTTAAGTACTAGGAGCAGTTATAACTCACTTTTTCAGCACCATCATAAATTTGGTCACTGAAGGAGTGGTCGTTAAGTGAGGGCCACCTGTAATTCAAATGTCTAAAATGGCCATTATGCTTTGATAGGGAGATAAAGATCACTGGCTTCATAATATGTAAAATTTTCTGTAACTAGTTGTGTGTTCCAAGTACAATTTTACTTTGCTATTATCAAGATAAATAGCTGGAGTCCTACAGATTTCAAGAAAATGATTTTCACTCCCAAGTTATCCTATTTACGCACTGAAGAATGCAAACTTTCATGTTCTCTTTTTTCTTGAGCAATTACATCAGTATAGCTAAAATAGCTATCTTGCTTTTTTTTTTTAATATTTTACTAGAGGGGCAGCATCTTGCACATGGAAAAATTTCTCAAGTTGTCAGAGAAACATTCGATAATTTGATGGCTAAGTATCCAGAGTACCAGAGTTGTAGCAGTTCATTAGCTGCTTTCATAATTGAAAGAGGTAGGCATGGTCCTCACAAATAATAGCTGTTGAGGGGTTGGCAGTCTTTTCAGCCTGAACACAAAAAATTACTTTTTTTCCCCCCATAGCTAGACAGTATGAGGTGATAGCTATTGGAACAGGTGAATTTAACTATAGCCAATGCAGTCATCCTGATGGAAGAGTGTTGCATGATAGTCATGCGGTTGTTACTGCAAGGCGCTCTCTACTTAGGTAAGTGTATAATGATGCATTTTCCCCCCTAATTACATTTGTGTAATTGTTTTGTAGTGTTGATGTGCATAGAAATTCAATTGCATTTAATATGAATTTTTAAAAGACTTTATATCTAATATCTGAATTATTGTTTCTTTAAAGGTATTTTTATAGACAGCTTTTACTTTACTATAGTAAAAATCCTGCTATGATGGATAAATCCATATTTTGTACTGAACCAACATCAAACCTGCTTGCATTAAAAACAAATGTAAAAATACTTCTCTACATGAATCAATTGCCAAAAGGATCTGCTCAGATAAAGTCCAAGCTGTAAGTATTATGTTTTCTAAAGGTAAAGCAGAATTTATAAAAATATAGTACATGATTTCCCTCATAAACTTTTTTTTTTACTATTTATGTATTCCTGAGTCTTTTTTAAAATTTAAATCTCTTGTTATGTTTATGAGCCCAAAGTGACATACATAGTGCTCTTTCCTCCTATTTTGGCCCCCCCAAACCACCCTGTGAGGTACGTTGGGCTGAGAGAGGTGACTGTTCAAAAGCTATCCAGTGGTTTCTCATGGCTGAGAGTGGATTAGAATCTGTGTCTCTCTGCTCCTTGTCCAACACCTTGTTACACCATGCTGGCTGGTATTCTTGCTGTACAATAAAATATTTGTCTGTTTTGCATCAAATTAATCTACAGCATTGAACAACAAAATTATATGGGTGGTGTTGGATATTACATAGGCCATTCATGAATTATTGAAAGACCATTTTTTAAGAGGGGAAAAAGTAGATATGTCTTAATTTTAATGGTTCTTTTCATTATTTTATTACATTGAGCACCATCTTTTGGCAGAAATCTTGCAAATCTGAAAAATAAAAGTACCTTTTTACAACTTATTTTGTATATATTAATGTATATTAACAGCTTTGTTCTTTGTCAAAAGGATACATCCCTATTTCAGTAAAATATATATTTAAAACTATCAAAGCCAACAATTTATCTAGTTTCACTTGACTAGCATGATTATGTAAAGGTCACATAGCTAAACAGTTGGCCAAATACCTACACATTTTTAGCCCTTGCTTGTGTGTAGTGGCAGCTGAACTGGTGCATATTATTGATAGTTTTCAAAGACAAGATGGAGGCTACTTCCAGAAGCTGCTGCTTTACTTGGAAGATGGAATTGCCACTATTTCCAAACACTATCCCCTTGTCTTTGATTGGAGCCATGGTTTGGGCAGAGGTCTCTAAGAATCCCACATTCTGTTCTTTCAGAATTTTTTTTTTTAATAAAGTGCCATTTTTAGTTTCTTCCTAGTAATCAGGAAATGGGAATTGGGGGAAAAATTCTGGTGACATGATTCCTCTGTTTCTCACCTACTTTCTTTTCCCATACCTCCCTCTTTAAAAATAAAGTAGGGAAACTTCTGGAAATTTTGGACCCAAAAATCATTCTTATTTTTTTATGTGTGTGACAAGCAGTGATTTTTACTCTCACAGATGAAAAAAGGAGCAGAGATTACTGTTCCCACTTTTCCATCCAGGGAAGTTTGTCTTCAAGGTGGCAAAAGAGTTCTTTCCTATAGTAATCATGTTTTCATCTTAGCTAGTGATATTACCATTGCACCATGACTGCAAAAAAGGATAAGAGTATACCTGATCACAGGTTAAGGGGGCTTTTCCTTTAGATCCATGTCTGTGGAGAAACGTAACCTTGCATTGAATTATAAAGCTGCCTCTGAAATTTTGAATTTTATTTCCTTGAGAGTACATGGGGAAGGGAGGGAGAATAACTGGGATTTTCTACAAGTTTGATAAGTCTTTTCTCAGTTTTTTTATCCAATTCATAAAAAATATGAAGAATGGAAGACCCATGTCTGAATCTTGGCACCCTATTCCTGTCTGATTAGGAACTTTGATTACAGTTTTCAAGCTAACTATCCATTCAGCCCATACTCAACTAGTTTGCCAGGTAGAGTGTTGCAGAATTCTTTGTCAAATGCTTTGTTGAAATCAAGGTTTATTATACGTATAGAATCTTAGGGTAGGGCTTTGCATGAGAAACTGAAATCCTATAGTTTTGCACTTAATGCAGTCCTGATTATGGGATACAATTGTGCAGAGGCAGCCTTTCAACGGTGTGCCAAGGATTTGGAAACTCAGACTTGGCTGTCATACCCAAATATATGTTTTGGGGCAGTCATTTAATTTCTTTCAAGCCAGCTAGATATCTAAGCTAAATAGCAGCTCCCAAATTCAGAAGAGCCCTAATCCTGGCAAGATGTAATGCCCTCCCAATAGCCAATTTTGAGGGGAAATTACAGGGTATCCCATTTGAACAAAGGCTTTGCCCCTGTAGTGAAAGGAGTTCCTAAAACATTAACTCCTGTTCTTCTGTATTGCTCCCATTACAAAGATACCCAATTGCAGCTAATAACACCACATCTAGCCAGTTTCCCAGGCTACCCAGATCTATTTTATTTCCAGTTTTTACTATCTCATCAGTACAATTTATGTTAAGATGGCTAAGTTTTGTTTCACTATTTGTGAAATACATCATACCTGGACCACATCAGTTTGGTAATTATTAGGTTTTACTGTGGTTTTTACTTGGTTGTTCCACAGTTTGCGTTCTGTTTGTTTGCTTATTAATTCAAATTTATATAGCTGCCCATCTCATATGATTCTGGGCAGCTTACAAACAATTTAAACAAATATTAAAAAGCAAAAACTTAAAAACAAAAAACTATACAGTAAAAACATTTTTAGCTGGTCTATGACTGTAATAAAGTATTTGTACAGCATTCTTATAATCCACTATGGGAGCTACACAGTTAAAAAATGAAAAAAAAGATTAGACTGGCACTTCATTAGTTTACCAGGATTTCTCAGAAGTTTAGCCAGTTCCAACATTACCCTAGGGATGAAGTTCCTCTTATGCAAGAGATGTTAAATGCATTCAGGGTTAAGACACATTTCTTGTGTCTTTCGTGTAACTGGCTCAAGCTTCAGCTCTGCTCTTGACAGCTCACATGTCCTCTTCTCCAAAATGTAGTAGTAGTGCTCTACTTTATCTTCTTATCTTCTCTTGTCTTTTCGTTGCCTTTTAGCATTTTGCTGTTTTCAGTCTAACTTCTATTTCAGTATTTTGCAGGTTGATTCTTAATCATCCTCTTAAAAGTATCATTTTTATTTCTTTATTATGTATCTGTTTGGGATGTGTAAGAACTGAACTATATCCTTTGTTGTAGACGCCTCAATCCAAACTCTGTGTCTGCATTTGAAGCTGATGAAGAACTTTGTCTTCACGTGGTTGTTGAAGGCAAGGTTTATCTCACAGTTTTTTGTCCTGCGGAAATTGCCACAATAAGCAGCATGTCTACCAGTGATAAACTGACAAGGTGGGAAGTGTTGGGTGTTCAAGGAGCTTTACTGAGTCACTTTATTCAGCCAGTTTATGTTAGCATGATAATTCTTGGTAAGTAAATTACTTCTAATTCAGCAGTGCAATATTGTAAAGATGTATTATGAGAGAGAAGTTTATTGTAGGACAAATACGTTGAATTGTTCTGTGTTTAAAAGCTACATTGTCCAACATTTATTTTCAGTTAATAAACTGTTAATAAACAGTTTGACTTTCTAAACAAGGTATACAAAAATGCAGTGCTGGAATCCTATGAAATCATTTTAAAACTTAAATATACAAGTTTCAACATGTACTCATATATGGGCCTAATTGATTCTTGCTTGATAATGAATGGGATAAGAGATCCATGTTTATAAAGAGACAGCTATAGGGCACAAAGTTGTAGTCAAACTATAGTGCATCTTCAACACATGATCTACTATTTAGATCACTTTAATCAGGACTGAAATAATAAACATATACTTAATTGCTAGTATGTGGTTTTCTGTGTCTTTAAATTTTAGTGTTCTACATAAATATAAATGTCTACTTATTGGACTATTTGATAGTTCAGCTTGATTACAGTGACAGTTGTACGTATCAGTAGAACAAATTTTCAAATGAATTTCTTGATCCTCTTCTTAATATTTGTGAATGAATCTCAATGTTTTTTAGGGGATGCGAACTGCCATGATACAAGAGGATTAGAAATAGCTATCAAACAGCGCATAGATGATGCACTTACTAAAAAACTTCCCATGTTCTACCTTGTGAACAGACCTTATATTAGTTTGGTAACTGCTGCATACCCTGTACAGGTTGACTTGGACCATAGATCTCTTAGTGTGAATTGGTCACAAGGAGACTTATCACTGGAGGTGATAGATGGATTAAATGGAAAAATCATTGAAAGGTCAGTGTTACAAAAAAGTACATTGAAATAAAATATGAACAAGTATACTTGTTCTTTGGATAGGAACTTCTTTCAAAATAACTTTCAACTTTAATATCTAACAATAGTTTAAATTTTTACTTAGATAACCAGTGGTAATTTTTCTTGGAGTAAGCTCCTGATTGTTGCTATTTTTTTCAAAATTAGTTCACCCTTCAAAAGTGGTATTTCAATGGCAAGTCGTCTTTGCAAAGCTGCAATGTTAAGTCGCTTTAACTTAGTAGTTAAAGAATCAAAGAGAGAAGATTTACTTAAAGCAACAACTTACCATGAAGCAAAGGTAACATTTGCTAATATAACTGTGCTCTAGTATAGGTGTCATGATTTCTAATTTAGAACTATATTCATGGTGACTTCAGAGCTAAGTTGGTGTGACTAAGTATAGCAAGGAAAACAGCCATTATTCTAGATCAGTTGGACAAATAGATGTGCATTGATTCTTAGTTTTGGAAACCAGATCTTCAGTTTGTCTAGCTTCACAGGGTGACTTTGTGATACTGTCTAGTGTGTAAGTGGGAATCATATTGTCAAAAACAAGCCACTCTTCTTGAAATTAATAACTGTTTTCAGAATTTCTACTCCATCTTTTCTATCCCTTGTTTCCTTTTTCCACCTGTAACAAAAGAAGAAAGGCTGTTGAGGGTGTGGAAAACATTCTCTCTGTTTCATTGTGACTTTGAGGAATAATTTAGGATATGTAAAGAGAAGCCATTCCATATTGTATGTGGTTTTTTTATAATAGCACATATAATTGGGTCTGTCACAAAATGGAGAAGAAAATGAATATTTATATACCTCTTTTGACCTCTAAAGATAAACTTTGTGGTAGCCCATACTTTAGGTGTTTAATTCCAGTTATTTATTCAAGCTAAGATAGAAAAAGAAACCAATTAGTATTGCTTGTACGGTCTTCACAGGCTCTCTCCTATTTGCCCAAACCACTACATCAAAAAATTGTGCAAAGTAAAAAGTAAAATTCAAGTTCAGCTTCATTCTTAGCAACTATAGGCCAGTCTACAACCCTAGGATTTCCTGATATCTCCCATCCAAGTAGTAATCAGTCCCAGTCCTGCTTACTACTTCTTTCTGTTCCCTATTGAGATTGTTCATTCATTCATTCCCTTATGCAGGGCTTATGGGCTGCTCTAGTCACAACTGACAAGTAGCATACAGGTCCTCTTCTGTAACTCCATTTAAAGCAAAATGCAACACAATAAAGTCAAAACTATGAAAACCACAATATAAGACCTAGGGAATAGTTGCAGTCCTCCACTACCCCGATTAAAATCAGAATATCAGAAGTAGAGAGTGTTTCTTGAAAAGGCTTCTGGTTGAAATTTCTTACCAATCCCTTAGTATTAATTTATTATTTTTTTCACTTAGATTATGGCAGAATCTTACCAAGGAGCAAAGTACTTGCTGAAATCCTACTTGGAGCAGCATGGTTACGGATCATGGATTGTGAAGTCTCCACGCATTGAATATTTCAGTATGTAAAGGTTAATATATCAGCTCTATGACCTGTTGAAATAAGCTTTTTCTCTGAGAAGACTTTTTTAATTGGTGGATAATTGTAGATCAGTGCTATCTAGTAATGTCAGCTGATAGCTAAAAGAATTGTGCTTAAGCATAAGCAAAATAAATATACTAATTTAGTTAATTTATGCAGGTCTTTTTATTTCTTTGTCAGTGTAAGAATCAAAACTGAGAAGTAGTTTGTGCTACATATTTGCTGAAATGTAAAGTTAATTGCTATCTCAAATACTTTGAATTTGAGGAGTTCCTTTGGGAGAATATAGCGTGCTGACTATTGTTTTGATATGTACCATGTTGTGTAATAGCAGAACAAGCTACGTATCATTGGCTTGCTTTCTGAAAAGTTATGTGCAATTCTGGCTTTAAAAGCCACAGTTCACCTTGTTAATCATTTTGAAACTTTGTGGGTTTATATCCCTTTTCAGTTGTGGGACTTGAATTTGTCTGCAGGAAATTACACAAATTATGCTTGCATTACAGGAGTAAACGCCTACAAATACATTTTGAACTAAGTGCATGATCTGTTTGTTGTGTATTATGGAAGTAGTTCTGTAAACTTACAGATCTTTCAAACCTGGTACACTGTGCATACTTTGGCTCATTAATGGAAACAACTTAAAAACTCTATTGGGTATCTGAAAATATTTAATTTGTAATTTGACTCCTAATGCTATTTTTAAAGCTTTTAGATGAAAATGGGCGTTAATACTGTTTTGAATACTGATACAAATGTTTCTAGTAAAATAAGTATGATTTGTCTAATTCTGGAGAAAAAATTGTGTGGTTCATTAATACACTGAAACACTCATTTGAAACTCCAAGCCCATAAAGTATTTTTGCTTGAAAATAGCGCCAAGGAAGAAAATGTGCAAAGCTACAAGCAAAAGATACTTAAGTCCCTTAGAAGTTAAGCTATTTTGGTGGGTGGGAGAGCCCTTCAAGCCAAACATTTTCATTGAAGTGTTTTTTATAGAAAGGTGCTGTGGAACAGTTAAAAGCATTTGAAGGAGTAAATCTTCTAACAGCTCTCATGGATAACTCACCTCATGGATTTGTCTTTAGTTCATAAAGAATCTTCATGATGGTTACTGAGAACACATAAAGATTGTTCATGAAATTGTACATAAATATAACGCAAAGAATTTATGTACCTTGTAGAGCCATTACCACTCATAAATTTCTTCCTTCATTTATGAAGCAACCAAACCATTGAAAGTCAGTCTTAAACTTTTTTTAATTTTTTGGTGATTAGACATCCTATGTTTAAATTTAGCACAGGGATTTGAGTATAAGTATTTTTACTATCTTTCATTGTGTGTATTGGAATAAATGTATAATAAAATCAGCAATATTCAATGCTTATTTCTTTGCTGAATTAGTATTTTCCAGTAAAACTGGTTTCTGCTATGAATCAAGAATTGTCTAGCTTTTCCTTTTATAAGAAAATGAGTCATTTCTCCCCTCCCTGGAACAAATCATTTGAGTAGCATTGCAACAGATCTTTGGAGGGATTATTCTTCCATATCATAAAATTAAGCATTTCAACTTGTATCTCCATAAGCAAGTATTCTGTATGTATCTTGCTGAAAAATTACTCAGTCCCAAGATTTGCTAGAAATTCCAAAGAAGCAAGTGGCATTTCCTTTCTCCAAATCTAATGTCTATAAACCTAATTAAAAATATTAACAGAAAACCACTTATTCCTAACAGGTGTTCATTTGTATAAACTTGTTTAGGACTAAGTTTACCCAGACAGTATATAAACAACCTGTAATTTACTAAAATGCAAAAGTAGAAGGAAACAAAGATAACTATCATAAAAAGAAATAAGTATTTCATTAATTTATAATGGTAACCTAATATGAAACCATTGTAATCAAACCAAGGTGGGGCCTCCCTGGGCCACAGGGGAAAGATAGTTCATAACTTAGGGCTATTATGGAATGGTCATACCGTTGGGCTTCCACTCCTTTTACATTATGTGGGTTGGAGACCCAGACAGTCTCTCTTGAGATGGATACGCAGATGGGTTGGTTCTGATTAGACAATCCTGGAACACAGAGTGCCAAGCCTTGTAGGCTTAATAAGGTTTAAAGCAGCACCTTGAATTGGTCCAGGAAACTTACTAGTAACTAATGCAGCAACCTCAAGATAGGTGTGACACTGCTGAAACTATAACCACCTATCAGCAGTTGGAACCAACTGCAGTTTGCGATAGCTTCAAAGGAAGCTCCATGTAAAGTATTGTCTAGATACAAGGGCATGAGTCACTGTTGCAAGAGTGTTTTGATCTGAAAAGATCCTTAAGTAGTGTACCAGCCAAAGATAAAGACCCATTTATGATTTCCATCTTCTGCTCAAGCAGAAGCTGCAGGTTCAGAGAACCCCAAGTTAGGGACTTGCTCTTTCAAGGGACAAACTCATCCAGAGCCAACTTAGGGTCTAAGTTGATCCAGATCAGTCAGCTACAGACAGTAACTCTTTTACAAGGTGTCAGTTGGAGTTTGATTGGACACATTCTGTCCCTTCTAGCTTCCAATCATTGGATGAGGACTTCCACTGCATTCTTGGCTCAGGGATAGGAATATAAAATTGTGTATCAGGGTACTCCAAATCAGCAGATGATCTTTTCCATCATTTTATATAGATGCTTAAAAGTATGGAGGAAAGAGCCAAGCCTTGTGGGACCCCTTACTGAAAACTGAAGAGCTCAACTATTCTTCCTACCTTCATGCCAACTGGTAGTTTTCATTTAGATAGGAATTAGACCACTGCAAAATGATGCCTTCCATCCCCAATCCTCACAGATTGTCCAAAAGGATACCATGATCAGTGGTATTGAACACTGCCGAGAGATGCACTCCACTCTATTCAAGTTCTGACAAAGGCAATAAGCTAGCTTGTCCAAAACTTTGTGTCCCATCCTAAGCCTGAAAGGGATAAAGATAATCTCTTCTAACGTTTTCTGCAGTTGAAACCCCACCACCTTCCCAAAAAAGGAAGATGGGTAATTGGGTAGAAAATGTCCAGTACAAATGGATTGAGAGATGCTTTGTTTAGGCAGAGATATACTACATGTTCTTCAAAGCTGATGATATCTCCCCCTCTCTCAAAGAAACATTGATCATCTTCCAAATAAAACCACACTCCACACATGATCTAGCCACTCAAAAAAGCCAGGCAGGGCATTAACTCAACCCCTAGCAGGTAGAGCTCATGCCACAGGGAATACTATCCACTGCCACAGTTTCTACAGGTTCAAAAGAATCCCAGTTGCTCAGCAAGCTGGCGACAAAATTATAAGACTGCCCCAGTGGCATCTAAGTCTGAATGGATGCAAGTAATTTTATCTGCAAATAGCATCAGAAAATTATCAACCGCAGTCAACAGGGATATCTTCCATCTTCAGGCAAATGGATACAAGTAACCCTAAGCAAGGCCCACAGTATACAAGTCTATGGACATAATAGAAGTAAAGAGGTAGGGGTACCTACACACTCATTGCCCAAGAATCTTCCCCAACATAGGTGTGCAATAATAGTTGCATTCACCCTTTCATTTCTTCTGGTCACTCTTATCACCTCTTGATAAAAAAAAATCATTGTGTGTGTCAGGCAAGATCTGACATAGGACAAGACCATGGAAACCATGAAATCTGAAGCCCAACCAGAACCCATACTTGAAGGATAGAAATTAAAGCCTAGGCAACTCCAACACAAATCCTGACCACAGAGTTTCAGCTTTGCAGGATTTGGTAACTTGATGGGCAAATCTTGGACAGGGCCATGTTTTCATCTTCACCCAACTCAGTTTATGTGATGTAAGACAGATTTGTGTGCTTGATTATTATTAGATTGTGAATAGAAGCGGCTTATGTGAACTGACCTAATAGCAGCTGGAGACCAAAACTACCAATAAACTTGACACCCAGACTCAAGATGGAGGTGAGGGGGCAGAAGTGGGGACTGGCACGAAATTAAAGCTTCTCTCCTGTAATGGCCAGCTCAACACTTCCCATTATCTCTTCCATTGTCTACCACTGAATATATGCCCCATATATTCAGTCTCCTTAAGCTCCATATTCCCCACCTATGACATTCTAAATGAAGCAACCTGGAACAGCTATGCACGTTTTGTGGCAGAAAAAAAAATGTGATGTTTATGGGCAGTTCAAAAGGAAAACTCAGCAAAAACTGTTTTCCACTCTTACTGTTCTGGAACTGTTATTGCTAATGCCTCTGATTCCCAGGGAGTCATATATAGATAACTATTATGACTATCTATGGATGAATTGATAAGAAATGATCCATTAATTTTTCTAATCCCATTTAAATATGTCCCAGTTGGTGTTCATTATATCTACAGTGATCATATTTTCTTGAAAAAAATAAAGGACAAACCTGAAAAAGAGGCAAATCTGAAAGAGGTTCATAAGGATAAAAAAAAGCAGTTATATATATTTATAACTGCTTTACAAAGGAAAATTCAAGAGCAAAACCAAGAAAATAAATAATTAAATCTAAAGGACAGCTTTCTGAAATAAAGGACTGTCCTTTATAATAAAAGATGTGTGGTCACTGTAGTTGTATCCTAGAATAGTTGGCTTCAAAATGTATTACGTGAAGTATTTCAATTGGACTTTCTTGAAACTCCCATTTCATTATATAATTAGTGGAGAGAGATTTTGAACCTTAGATCACTAAACAGGTTCATCAGGGTTTGATGCTCAGGATGGAGTTTCTAAAGTCATCCTGCAAGATAATCTGCTGGCATCCATGGCTCTCTCTGAGACCTACCTGCACATCCTAATCAGAACTGAACATTGGGGATTCCTTGATTCAGGCTACAATGTTTCTCAAAGTGTGAATTATTACCCAGGATGGGTGGCTGGGGTGGCTGGGTGGGGGTCAGAAAATGATGAGGATTTTAGAGAGTTCCTATTTTGATGCAAGAATGTGTGAATGCAAAGCATCACAACAGTATTTATTTATTTTATAAATGTATAGGCTGCCCATTTCATATATATAATTCTGGATGGCTAACAGTTAAAATAGAATAAAAACAATTAAAAACAATAGAAATAACATTTAAAAATAGCAGCTGAGAATACTAACAAACACTCAAATTAACCATGAAACAGGCTCAGCCATACTATTGGCCCCAGGCTCAACAGCAAAGCCAGTTTTTAGTGCCTTGCAAAAAAGGCCAGTAGGGGTGGCACAAGTCTGATTTTTGGGGGGATGATGTTCTACAGGGTCAGTGAAAAGGCTTTCTTCCTGGGCCCCAATAGGTGACACTCTCTCATGGATGAAACCCAGAGCCTGCCTCTTCTGCCAGATCTAATAGGATGGGGTAAACAGCATGGGGAGAGACGGTCCCATAAGTAACAGTTTCAGCACCCTGTATGAAACCTGAGTGGTTTTTCTGATGTCACATTCGCTTTCAGGTGAGGAGTTATGTTCAGGGTCTGACCCTGACTCTGTAGAAAGAATTGTTGTGGACCAAAACGGAGGAAAGGTAGAGTGTCTGTGTGGAAGCAGACAGCAGAAAATTGCAAGAGTGGGAGAAGGGATAACTGCTGAAATGAAAAGTGGATGTTATTTCAGTGTGGCTGCTATGGGAGAGAGACCACCAAAAGCAATTTACAATCTGACCATGTTTTGCAAGCTGCAGTATCATAGGAGGAGTTTAAGAGAAGTTTTTAAAGGAAAGAAACTCTCCCAGCCACAGCCTCCCCCCCTCCCCTGACTTTGATATATGAGAGTGGCAGTCTTCAAGATTAAAACCATGGAAATCTGGATTTATGGAAAAATAAGCAAGCTTATCTTTCCTGTTAAAATATAGTTGTAATTTCCACTGGGTATTTATTTATTTATTGATTGATTGATTGATTATTTTTGGTGAAATAACTTTATAAAGTTGTAAGCTCTATCATTGTTTTATTTGATATATAGATTAAAAATTAATTTTAAAGTAATATATTTCTTACCCAGTCCTAAAAAATCATTCATTTTGTCCATGGGTCACACAAATTCATTTTAGTATTTTAGGAGGCATGAAGTTCAAGAACTGACATTCAGTATGCACAGTTCTAGTTCAGAGCATTGCTCTTGGAACTCATAACAGCCCTTGGAGTCTTAAGGTGATGGTTCATGAATCTCTTGATAAGAGGTGATAGGTGGACTACTGAACCATGGGTTCATTGTTGAATGAGCAAGAGCTCACTGATTTTGTTCAAACTGGTAGGTTGCACCTGGAGGTGTTTATAAGCACAAAGAAAAACAAAATCTATCACAGGAAGGAAAAGGCAAGATACAGAGAGGAATTGTGGAAGAAATTTCTAGTGTTTAAAATAGATCCACCTGCAATAAAAAGCAACCAGAGAGAAAACCCCTGAATACAAGTGAAAAATTGCTTTTGTAACATGTTGTAGCTTCAAAGCAACCATAAATGTTTAGAGTACTGTAAGTAGTGGTAAACAGGGCAAAAGAGGGCCTCTTTTGATCTAAGAGGAAATATCAGGTTACTAAGGAGACCTGACAGCTTGATGAAAAATAAGACTCCTACCACACTCTTATCAGAACAGTTCCTGCCATATCAAGGAAGTTAGATGAACAAACTTTGTTGCAGTGTCCAGTCATTAAAAATATGGAGGTCTCACCTAATTTCTTATCTTTACCCTCGCTGCCTATGTCATTAACTTCTAAATTGTACTGCATGTGGATTCAGTTTCAAAGTTTGTAACTTGTATATACTCCAGATATTCTGGGCTCCTGCCCCACTTGAGGCATAGGGTTCAGTGACTTCCTGATAAGTATAGCAAAATGAGTGGATCCTCTCCAGTTGTATTGGTAAGTTCACTGTTTCTGCCAAATTTATTGGTATTGTGAACAAGATGAAAGTTCTTAGAGTGGAGGGATTAGGCAGAGAGGGAGGGCCTGACTAATTTAGATTTTGTGGGGGAGTCTTTTTTGTTGTAAGTTACATGTTTCTGTTTAAGCAATGCCATTGGGATGAATTGGTTTTTGGTTTTATTTCTTTTGGTCATTTTGCTGTGCTGAGTTTTCTTCTCCCATGTTGAGGAAGATGCTTATTCATTTTTACTGGGAAGTGTGGTATGTTGTGACATCATTCTTCAGGAAGATTACCAATTGTGCATTACAAGCTCTTCTTTACTTCATTATCTCCTGCAGCTGGAAGGGAAGTATGATGTAGAAATTAAGACAGTCTCTTGGGGAGGGTTTATTTATTAGCAAGTATTTTTGTACGTTGAAGTTTGTGTATTATATGTGTTGTGTTTCCACTGGAGGGCTGAATGTTTGTATGTTACTCTGCTGGTGACCATGGCTACCTATTCTGAACTCTCAGTAACACTTAGACTCTTCAGTATTTAGAGAACAAGGGGAAGACACTGGTTGGTGTTCCTCAACAGGCTGCAACAGTTAAGTAATTGTTCATAAAAAACTGTTTTATGTGGATTCTTAGTTGCTCCAGGCACACCTAGACACTTCAGGGTTTAAAAAGCGTTGTAAGCATTCTGAAGTGCCTTGAACCATTTATTGCAGACTACGCTTTCCCTCAGTGGATCGTAGTATATTAACTCGAGACAAGGGACGGGAATCCTCTGTCAGATTTATCCCCTTATCAAAAAGGGCCCCCAGCTTTAGATATTATGGAGACATGGGGGGGGGGGCAAGCTTGGTGCTTTATTTACAGAAATGGCATGGCATGCATCAACAGGTGACAGTCGATATCTCCAACTTTCATGTACTGGCACATTCGATTTAAAGCACTTAAGTTATTTGTGCAAAATGTTGATTAATTGGTGGGCTCTAGCTAATACGTTGTCAGCCCTACAAGGTAGATCAGATCAAGAAAACATCTCCACAGGAAGATTACAACCTTGCTTTATTGAGATAGAATTTTGAAAGCCTGATTGTGCTTTTCCTCCCTGCCCTCTTATACCCCAGTGAATATTGCCATTCTTCCGAATACTATCTTGCTTCCCAGGACTTAAAGAATGTTTCAGCCCGTTTTCTTATGTAAAGGTTCTTGCCTATTTCTCTCAAAGTCATCTCCCTGACTCTCCACTTACATTTACCCAATTTGAAAAATGGGAAGCAGTGGAATGATAAAAAAGCAAGAATTTCAAATTCATAGCTTGCAAGGACCCCTAGATAAGTATGAAGAAAGAGGGGGCATACAATGGTTTTCACAAGGTGAAAGACTTTTTAAAAAATTTTAATTACAAAAAGAAGAACAAAACACATAAAAAGTACTTTAACAAAAAAGTGAAAAAAAATACAACAAAGCGAAAAAATGTTAATATGCCATTATAACAATAAACAATTACAATTCTATATATACTTATCTAATACAAATATTCAAGTACATATATATTTCTAATGAATCTATATGGCTATCATGTTTGTTTCTTTTAAACCTACTGTATTTTGTATAAATGAGGCCATATTTCATTATACTTGTCCATACAAAGTCAACGTCTGTAGGCAATCCGCTCATAAGTGGCAAGTGCCACTTATGAGCAGCACAAGACTTTTATCTTGATGTAAATTAGCCTATCTTTTTTTTTTTTTTAGTTTTTTTTAGAATATCCCCAAACAGGCACCCCTTTTAACCTGAAGTTGTTTTGGAATTATGTGCTTTGCTGCTTTCTACTACTTGTCTCCACACCCACAGAGAAACACTGGTACAAACAATTGTTAAACAATTAACCCTACATCCACATTGGCTCCACTTTACCTATTGTCTCCACCTCAGCTTCCATATCCACCACTGCCATACCAGCACTCACAGCTGTAACAGCCTCCATCGCAACCCTGCTTGACATCAAACCAGCATACTCTTTGGAATGGCTGCAGGAGCCACCACCTTCCTTGACTCCCAATACAGCATTATCCAAGGCAGTTGGTACATCCTATCATCATGCATCTGCCAGTACCTCAACAACTGAACTAATGCTGATCTTAGTGTCATCAGCCTCACCATAGATCCTCATCACCACAGCACCTGGCAGTTTCCTGTATCATTCCGAAAGTGCTCGGGACAACTTCATCGACTTTATGACTGCCTCTAATGGCTCCTGTTTCAACTACAGCCTATTTGTCTTTATTCTGTGCAATGCAGGAAAAAACTTAAAGAAGAGAAAATAGCAAAAGCAGTATGTGGGGAAACTTTAGACCCATTGGTAGAAAATTTATTTGAGGAAGCTGTTCAGAAAATAGCAAACAACATAATAAAACAAGTACAAACACTTCATAAAACTGTATGAAAAACCAAGGGGATAGCTCCTATTAGATATTCTCCCACAGATAGTTCAGATAAGGGACCTTCAGATACTATGAAGATGAGACACACACACACACACACACACACACACACATACATAGTGTATATAAATAGGCATTGTTTCGGTTGTTTGAATGGGTAAGTAATCAGATAGGCAGAAATTGATAAGTCATTTTCCTGCTTCATTTCTGTTTCCTACCTCATACATTACACCCACAAGCAGCACATGTCGCTTGTGTGTTCTGTTGATTTCAGACTGAACTTGACTGTAAAACTAATCAATCTGTTCATCTTTTGCATCCTGAGCATGTTTAGCTTTAAGAAGAGTACTAAGAGGGGATATGAAAACATTTCTCAGCTATCTGAAATGTAGTCATAGGTCAAGACCTCCTTCCCTCCCTCCCTCCCAAATATAGGGCACAGAATAATGGATTACATGAAGGCAGATTTCAGATGAAGGTTAGAAGAAAATTTCTGACTAATAAAACATTTTGGCACTAGCTCAATTACCCAGAGAGTTGGTGGGTTTTCCTTCACTGGATATGTCCAGGAGGAAGCTAGAGAGCCATCTGTCAGGGCTGCTGTAAGTTGGATTCCTATAGTGAGCAGGAATATGAGACTGCTTTTTGCCCCATTCTCTGATTACATGTTGCTTGCCTAAGAGAGAAAGACAAATTCATTTGCTTCCATTTTGATGGCCCAATGGCTGAAATAGGACAATAATATGAATGAGATGTGTTTGGCCAGTGAATGGTCAGATTGTATTATTATGGAACCATTGGTGCAGATAATTGAATATAATACCATAGGGTTCAACAGCATGTACAATACCATTGAAGACCAGCTATCATATCAGCATAAAGCTTAGGTAACATGAAGGTAGAAGAGCTCAGCTTCATCTTCCAGAGTGCTAAAATGGACACCACAACACTGCTGCCTTCAGTGAAGCTTTTAGGAAGCCTCATGCTGCCCATGGCCTGTCAATGTATTATTCCTGACCTAATCAAGTTCGCTGTCTCTAGAACTCTCAGTGGACTTCTTAGATACTTTGCTTGCAAAGAAAATGGAAACAACACTTGAAATACCAACATCTATTAACTGATTGTTCATACAGAACAATTAACTGAAAAGAAACAGTTATTCTTTTCCACAGCTTTCCTCTGTAAACTATTTTTAAAAAATTGTTACACTTTTAGGTTTCGGAATGTTTGAGGAATTTTATTGTCTAATGAATGGGATAAAAATATTAGTCCTTGAACGCTGCTGCTGGAGGCTCTACAAACTGCCCACAACAGTCACAGAGTGTTTGCTCAGCTAAGGCTCTTCCGGCTATTGTTCATTTCAGCCCAATGGCAATGATTCTTTATTTCTGAATTATTTATTGTATTTCATATCTACCTAATAATTTTAATTTGTGGATTTAATTTGTTAGAGTTGTGGATAGAAATAAAGAAAGATAAATATATTATGGGGGAAAAGAGTGTTGCAAATTATTTGTGGGATTTGGGCTCTTATTTTTGTTTCTTTTCATTTTTACACTTTATATTACTATTGTTATAGTAAGAAAAATCTGCTAAGAATAAAAATTTCTGAAGTACTGTTGTGTGAATTTCAGACACTATCAGGAAATTAAGATGAGGACTGAGAGTTGTCCACCATATTTGAAAGGCAGCAGCTTGGACGAGGATAATGTAACTAGTTATGAATTGTTGATAAAAATGTTACTCATTTTCCCACATACATATATATTAAATATATTTTTATGGACAGAGGTCAGCTCTAATCTTAAACTAGTATTTGAACTGCCAAATTCTGCTATACTCTTTTATGCTGTATTAAGCAAAGCAAAAACAACAAATAAGATTTTAAATAATCAAGTAGAACTTTTGATTGAAATGTATAGTGTTCTTCAAAGTACAGTGTAAAGTGCAAACTGCAGAAATTCAATCAGGTGTTTCAAGAAAACTTCAGGATGTTGGACTTCATACGTTTCACACCGAGGACACTCATTCTCTTGGATAACATTGTGTAGATCTTCTCTCTGTAATTAAAGATATATGAAGTTGTAATTAATCATTTCATCTCAAAGAAAAATGAGAGGGATGGCTCCCATGCCATGTTACAAACATGTTTTATATTGTTAACAATAAAATTAAGGAAGAAAAAATAGCTATAGCAAGTATGTCAATCTGAACAATTTGTTTCTGAAGCCAATCTGCCCAACAGGATGTGTGTTTGATCTGTAATCAAGATTTGCATAAATAAATATAATTGAGTTCAGACTGAAAATGGAGAAGCTTATTTGTATTTTCCTACACATTGTTCCTAACGTATTGAGAAGAGAAAGAATTCAGCAGCCCAAGTTTGATTTTATAGAACAGTATCAAGTTTGACATACAAATTCCATTCCCAATTTTCATCTTAGTACCAGTTATTAATACAAAATGCAGCAGGATTATGCTACCAGTGACAGTTTTAATTGTAGAACAAAATGTATTATTTCTTTGGCATAAACTGTTAATATCTTATTGGTGAGCTCAGTGTATAAATTCTTCCTGAGAGCAGCAATCAAAATGTAGCTTCCTATGTGGTCTTAAATGACATTTTATTAAAATATATAATTTTATTTTGTGAACTGCATAAAAATGATTCTCTTAAGAACTCATGAGTAGTTTACAAGAATAATGTGAATTAGAATCTAGTCATTTGGGTTCCTGTGTTGGGTCGTTTTTCAAGATGTAGGTAATACTTATGAATTTTAGCTTTTACATATTTAATGCTTAAAATGCTTACCCAAGCAGCATGGATATTTCTTTGGATACGTTGAATAATATCAGTGATGTTTGTGTTATCTTTATTTTCATCTTCTAAAACTTTAATTTCATTCATAAAGCATTCTATGGCCATTCTTGCACAGGTCATCTTAAATAAGCAGTGTGTCATATATTACAAAAGAAAATAAAACATGTGATTTACATGAACAATATAAATTCATTAACTGCAAACAATCTAAGAAATAATTTCTCTTCAATATTTCCCATTGATTTTTCTTTCCTTTCATTCCTGTTCAAGTTGAATGGATGTATTTATTTATTTATGTGCCATTACAGAGATTTTACCTCTAGTCCTCTGCATACTTACTTGGGAATAAGTCCTATTGAATATGTGTCCTTTCTGAATATCATGCAATAGAACTGGAACTTGTGTAATATATGAAGGAGAAATTCTATGTCATTCCCAAATTTCAGTTTAGTTTTGGGAAGGACACACTTCAATACTAACTGTTTGCATTTCCCAAACTGTTACTTTACTCACGAGATGGCTGACTTGGTTATGCTGGCGGTAGCAGTAGTAGTGGTGGAAAAGACATCCTTCATAAGTAAGAGGTGATTTTTGTAAAAGTCACCTTGGTCTTTATGTCTTTCTGCTGTTACAGATCAGCAGGAATACATGGAAATATATAGGCTGCAATGATCAAAGGAGCCATATGAAAAGCAATGAGTTTCCCCCAAAAGTACTATAAAAAGTGGGACCTAAGGTGAAGTTTAGGTTCATACAAGGAAGCTCTTGGTAACCCAGCCTTCTTCAGGTTTGCCTGAACATATGATGACTTAAATTTTGAGGAAAAAATAGGGTAATGAGCTAACCCTCCTTTTTCCAGCCTTCGTGCCTTAAGCTGTGAAGTCTCAAGAAGAGTCACATGGTAGAGATTGTGGCAATATTTAAGAAAAAAATCAGTGAGTTTGCTTCTAAACTAAAGTTGGAGAGAAGCTTGATTAAATCTGCAAAGGGCTTCTTTCTGTGGGTTGTCATGTGAAATACTTAACAGGAAAGGAAGTTAAAAAGGAACACAAAGAAAAATAATTCAGAAAAAGCCAAAAGCCAGAAAGAAACAGAAAATATATCTGTAATTTTTTTGTGTGAAAGTACAGATATATCATTTTATTATTTGTAAAACCTTCAGCTTACTATAGCTGAGAACCTATCTTCTTTTCAAACAATATGAAAAATAAAACCTAAGAGTTCACATAAGAAACCATGCAATTCAGCCCAATCCAAACTGCACAGCCCATTTTGTTTTCAAGCCCTTACAAGTTTAAGTGACTGTCTAAAGAAGTGTATATGTGAACCCAGCCATGTGACCGGTGGAACTTTGGCTGTTTGGATTGCTTTAATTCCTTGTGACCAACGAATTTTGTTAATTATAGAGGGACCATAAAGATTGCCTTTGTCAATTTGGTATTTGATCTGAAGAAACAAAATTGATGGTAGTCTGAATAAATTCCTTGCTGAGTAAAATGAATGGGGTCAAATAAAGGGGACTGCAATATAAATAGTAAAAGGGGACCTTTAAAACATCTCTCAAAAGAACAATTTAAAACATCCGATTATTGTCTAATTTATCATTTGATCTTAGGTACATATTCACATTTCCAACTTATTTGGCCACAGTAAAAGATGAATACTCTGTGGAAGTGAAAGTTGGACTTTAAAGAAGCAGAAGAGTATTGACACAAAGGTGTCAATACTCTTCTGAATTTTGGTGTTGGCGAAGACGCCTGAGAATACTGTGGACAGCTGATGGGTTATCAAACAAATCAACCCATAGTTTTCACTCAAGGTCCAAATGGCCAGGCTGAAATTAACCTACTTCATCACATTATATGAAGACTCAGCTCTCTGGAAAAGGCTATAATGCTGGGAAAGGTGGAAGGAAAGAGCAGATGAGGATAACCAACAGCAAGGTGGATGGATTCAGTTACAGTGGCGATGAGTGCACCATTGGGAGACTTGAAAGAATAGGTTAGGGATAGATCAGTATGGAGAAAATCTATGTGGTTGCTAAGAGTCAAAAACAACTTGATGGCAATAAACAAATAGATGAATATGTAACTACTGCTAACTACTGCTACTAGCTTTTATGAGTTAATAGATATGACACAAAATAGTGAGGGGCTCAAGAACACATTCCACCTCCTTTCACTTCTTAGCTTGAAAAAAAGCAGATGGAAAAATAAGGCAATCAAGTGGGGCATTCATTCCCTTCACCATCTTCCAAAAACTATTCCAGATGGTAGTGAGATTGTGTAAGAGTTCACAAGTCCAATTCTTGTGTACTCTCTTCCTCAGCATAACAAAACAACAGGGCTGTGAGGAGACTAAATAAAACCACATCCTCCCCCAGCAATTCTCTTCAATATTGCCATTCCCTTGTAATTAAAGTGGCATGAAACAACCCTCTTGACAGCTTGGTTGAAAATGTCATGTAAAGGCAGAAACTTAAAATTGCCACACTATTAGAAGAGATATACAATATGTATTTAAATTTATCATTTAAAATATTAGTTACTTTTAGACAGTCCCAACTGCATATTTCATGTGTTTCATGCATCAAAACTAGGATTTTCAAACAGAATTGTATACATGAAATTCAAGTCACACCATTTTTGGTATTTTGTTTATACATATCTACACTAACTTGCAAAGCAGAACATGGTCATATATTTTTATTTTTATGTTATCCTTCATATACTGTATTCATTTTTCATGTGGCAGGGTAGTCAGAAAGGAGGGCTTGCAATATTATTTGACAATTTTTGCAAAGAATGACTAGAAAGGCTGGGATGGGAGAGAAAGGGCAGTTTTCAAAAGAAGAGAGCAAAAGTTATGAAATCACACAAAAGGAATACTGTCTTAACAAAAGACACTTCACTCAACATATCTTTATATATTAAAAATAATACTGTATAGGAAACTCAGTATATGTAGGATGGGGAAGCCTAATCCAGTAAAATTTAACTTTTTAACTGAAATCAGTGGGATTTTAAGGTACCAAAATAATTGGAGGCATTGTGCCTCTATCATTTTGATTTAGATGCACATAATACAAAGCTCCATTATTTGATTCACAAAAGGCAGAATATACATACATATATTCCACTTACCTCTTTATTCTTTGGTGTGTATAATTTATCTCCATCAGTCTGTGAAAGAAGTAAAATAGATTTAACATATAACCAAAACAAACAGTGAAACAAGTAATAAATTTATACACTTACTGGCAAAATAGTTAGAAGCATGTCGATATCAGCCAATATTGCATCTACTTCAT
Organism: Liasis olivaceus; assembly: GCA_030867105.1. Lineage (NCBI taxonomy): Eukaryota > Metazoa > Chordata > Lepidosauria > Squamata > Pythonidae > Liasis > Liasis olivaceus. Next base: position 27,708,331 of record CM061354.1, read on the forward strand.
CTTGATTGATTAAAGGTATTCCATGTACAGAAGCTAAGATTAGTACAATAAAACATAAACTTAATTTGTTATACATTGTGGCAATTGTTTGAGTAGAGTTAGTGAGCTCATTGATATGTGTATATGTATGTAAGTGTCTATATATATATATAGACACACGCACAGTGTGAATTTTGGAAAGAAAGAAAGGCCAGGTGACACTTAAAAATTTTTACACCTTTACAAATTGTGACTGGGAAATAATTTTTTCCTTCCATTGATGACACTTTGGAATTTCTATTCTGAAGGAATGCAGACAAAAAGGCAATTTGCAACAGAAACCTGCAGATTGACTATCTATACTTTTTCCCTTCAAGCTTTTTCCCCCACCTTCTCACTTTGCCTAGACCAGGACAAGCACTCTAGCAGTGAGGTATGCACTTCTTAAGCCCTATAAGCCGTGTAGGTGGAGGACGGGCCACTGTTCAGTTGTAAAGCAGTCTCATTTTTTAATGGATTATGTCATATTTATTTAAGAATTCCCTGGGTACATTATTTTCCCATACACAAGAATTTCAATGTAATATTTGTAATAAGTTGAAAAAGCAAACACAAGTTCTTCTAAAAATCATAACCTTTTAATATAACAGGAAGAAAGATTGCTTCCTATATAAAGGTAGTTTGTTTGGGTTTTTTTTAACCGCTACTATTTCCAGTGAACTGCATTTAAAAGCTTAGCATATAAATCTGGACACTGTCTACTGCTTTGCTTCTTGCCAAATAAGTTATTCTGTCAAAATGTCTTTCTGCCCCCCAAAATTGTTGACCAGAGAACAAAAAGAGATGTTCGTATTTAAGATTCCTTCTTCTCAGAATACAGTAAAGCAAAAATTCACTGAGTTCAGAGGTTATTAGATTGGTGACCCTAGTGTATAGGCAGCCTTTTATTTTGAACATAAAATAATGCGTATCATGTAATCCCTGACAGCCTTCTCTTCCATGAATTTATTACAACTATTGACTATAACCAGTAGTTCACCATTTTTTTTGCTTTGTCCTGCATCTCTCACCATGCACTTTCAATTGGTGACACAGGTCCTAAAATCATGAGAAAGGGAAAACCACTTCCTTCTCTGCTTTCTCCAACCACGCAGAATATTATGCAGTTCTGTCATTTCTACTTTCTAAACTGAAAAGCTCCTACTGATGTAATGTTTCCTTATGGGGGACTGCTTCAGCCTCTGATAATTTTGCTTGTAGCTTTTCCAGCTGTAAGAATGAGAACAGTACATAGTAGCTGATTTGTCTAAAAGTAATATACTGACAGTTCAGTTCTTTTCCTAATGATTTCTGGTGTGGATTTTTCTATATTGCAACTGCCACATATTAGATTACCCTATTCATTGAACAATGACTCCAAGATCAATTCCTGTCCATTGCTTAGACCTCCGACTTCACCTGTGTATACCTGAAGTTAAGGAGCAGAGTGTTTTCTCCAAATATGTATCACTCTACATTTATGTTGGCATGCATTTAGCTTGTAGAAACATTTTAATGTGAAAGAGTATGTAAAGAAAACAGCTTCTTAAAGCCTTTTTTATCTCTAAGACCACAGTCATGTACCCATTTCCATAGAACTTTACATCCTATTGAATTCAGTGGGGGAGGGGGAAAGACAATTGTCTTTATATCTTATTGTTCATAATATCATGAAGAAGTTATCCTCCTATTCCTTCTGTTTGCTTACAAGAGGACTCATTTTTTTATCCAACGATTAATAAATGTACTTAGGAGTTTGAGAATTATTTAATTAAAACATTTGGAAACTCCATACATATAACATCTACTGCCATGCTTACCCCATGCTTCATGATTATTCAGCCTTTCAATTCTGAATAAGACTTGTTTTTTTATATGCTGATTAATTTTAACTTTAATAGTGGTTTTCAACAATGCACTTAGAGTAGATTTTAATTTTAATAGCCTACACTTTTCTGAATTTCCCCCAAATATCTTTTTTTAATTTAACATTTTAAAGAAGATATATTAACAACAAACAAAAAGAAACAGGAAAAAGAGATGAATAAATAAAATACAAATGAATAAATAAGTAATAAATAAAGGTAATGGAGGTTATACTCTTCCAATATATCACTAGTTAATTGTGAATAATAACATTTTAAAAGACTGAAAATCACTATTAAGCTCTAAGCAAATCATGAATATAAGTAGCAATGGTGAAGGCAGTATAAATCTTCAAGTAAGATTATAAGCTACAATAAATTCTGTTCATATTGCTAAAAGTCTGTTCTGGTTTGGAAATCCTATAAAATTGAAATATAGATTCTATGCATAGAAAAGCCCAAATTTTGGATGTAGTACAAATCCATGTATTAAATTGCAGTTTAGGAATTTCCAATTTGAGTTAATTTCTGTGTCAGATTTCCTTTTTAGATACAAAGTTATTCTTGACATGGAAACATACTTGCATAACTTGGTTAGCCATTCTTCCATTGAAGGGATCAAACATCTTTCCCTGTATAAAAAAAAAAAAAATCACATAGTATCCCTGTAGCAGTTAGCAACCAGTGCAGCTTGTGAAGCAGAGGTGTTACATGGGCATATGAGGCATGCCCATCACTGCCAGTGCCACTGCATTCTGGACCAGTTGAAACTTCCAGGTGGTCTTCAAGGGCAACCCCATCCAAGGTCAAAGTTGGAATACAATATCCCCAGATCTGGGTAGTCCAAACACCCACAACACTCAGTCTTGGTAGGATTGAGCTGGAGTTAGTTCCTCCCCAACCAAACCTGCACAACCTGCAGGTACTGGGACAGAACCTCGACAGCTTTGCTTGGCCCGTCCAGAGTTGAAAGATGTAATTGGGTATCATCAGTATACTGATATACCAAACTCCAAACTGGCAGATGACCTCACCCTGCTCTGCGCAGTCAGTGTCCAAGGTGGAGTGAATCCGAGTGACTTTATCCACCAGATAGACTGAATAATATTCACAATGGCCCAGCAGATGTTCCGAGGGGCCTCCTACCCAATAGGAACTGGATCACCCTAAACAGGGCCACTGGATGGCTATCAGCAGACACAATGAGGGTGGAGAAATATTGATGTTTCACACACACCCCTTATCACCACGAGGCAATCCCTAATATGGACTCTTACCCATGCCCAGTCAGACTTTCAAAGCAAGTCTTCTTCCAATGGTGCTCCAGGTATCATTCTGGCACTTCATCTCCCAGAGCTGCTTGGTAAACCAAGGAGCACCCTGGGATCAGTGCACAGGTAGAGACCGCATAGGAGTGATACTGTCCAAGGACCCAACTGCCTACCCATTCCAAGCAGTGACTAGAGCCTCAGCCGAACTGCCCATCAGATCCTCAGGGAAAACCCCAAGCTTCCTCTGGAACTCCACTGGGTCCATTAATTGCCTGAGGCAGGTTAATCAAAGAGGCCCTGTCTCCCTGCAGGAAGGGGTGACACTAGTGAGCCAAAAGGCAACCAGGGAGTTATCTGTCCATGGCAACGGACTGATGTTAATGTCCTCCACTGCCGGATCATCTCTCAACTGTCCCAAGACAAAAACCAGATTTAACATGTAGCCTCCAGTATGCATTGGGCAATCAATGACTTGGGACAGATCCATGATTGCCATGAAGGCCACAAACTTCTAAGCTACCTCAGACTCAACATCGCTGGGTGGCAGATTGAAATCCCCAAGGACCAGCAGACTTGGGGACTCTATTGCCAATCCAGGAATGAAATCCAGCAGCTCAGGCAGGGAAGCTGCTGGGCAGCACAGAAGTGGTACACCAGCAGTAATCCCAACTGTTCCCTTGAGCCCAACCTCAGCCAGATTGCCTCACATCTTATACCAATTTTCTTCTAGTATTCAGGGTAAATTTAGCATCCTTCTTCCACTGAAATTCCCATTGCTGCATATCTATTACTACATGTAAGTTCTACAACCATTTGCTCATACAATATTTGACTTGTTCAGTTTCTGAATCAGCTTTGTTTTATTGTTATTTGGAGCTTAAATTGAGGCAATTGTTATTTTTTACAGATTCAGTATGAAAATGTACTATTATGAATCTTCCCCCCTCATCTTGGATGTTTTCTTCTTTACTCCATTTCAACTGTTTAGCTCCATTTTTTTTCTCCCTGTCCAAGGCCACAGATTTTTGAGCAAGATATTTGCTTTCCAACATTTTAACATTGTCTTTTTAATATTCAGTGTTATATAGGGTGCTTTCTAATCCTGATTCAGAGGCTGGTTTCAGAGTCATTGTATATTTGTGACATTTAAAGAATTTTCAGGTGGATAGATACCATCTGAATGTAGTCACCTGTTTACTTCATCATTTGTCATCACTATTTGAATGTAAACCTGGTCAATTTAAAGGAATACATTTAATTCTAACTTGAATCAGACAGAAAAAAACTCATTTTAATAATTGATTTGAATAAAATTTTCCTTTGTATTACTAAATATATTTCCATGTACTTCTAAGCAGACTCCAGTGAGTGAAAATGTGTAAACTGTGATTAATTCAGATGGGCAGCCTGGGAATTGGGATTTTTTCATTTTACTTTTAAAAAGCAGATAGTAGATCTGATTAAGGACGATATATGGACTAAATCTTATTAAACTGAATGGGATTTATATTTGACATGTCTAATATTTCTTCTGAATTTTTACCGGACTGTGAATCACTCGGTACAAAAGTGCTGTTTTGTACTAAGTTACCCAGTTTTACAAGATGTTGTAAAAAGGAAGACTACACAATGGATTTGCATAACCAAATTCTGCCATATTTCCATTGCTGTCAGTATTCTAGTCAATAGAGGAGTGGTAGGAATTTCAGGCCTTGTTTGTATGCCTAAGGTTTTTGATGAGGAAATTCACTGAAAAAGGGAAGGAGGCAGTTTACTTTCTGTAAATATTTTTCATGCAAGTACAGTTTGCAAAACTATGTTCTAAATTTAGAGGACAGAAGAAGACAGGATTTCATTATTTTTAACATATCTCAGACCCAAATTATTGTCTCCGTGATTATTATCTAGTGAAAGGAGACATCATTGCGCTCAGGGCTGCCTCGCTACTCCATTTCTTTGGGTTATCTGGTTGCTTCAGGATGTTTATTTTCCTCCTAATGTCACCATTTCATTTGCCTTCCATTTTGTTGTTAACAGCCAACATGTATTGCGTATACTACATATGTTATCTCATGTGGCTGGAGTTACACTGAGGTGGATACCAGAATCTTGGTATAGTTCTAATAGTACTACTGTACTGGAAAATCTATAACCTATGCTGCTTCTAGGAGCTTCATGTCCTTCACACAAGTAGGTTGGGTTAGAGATACCTGACCCAAAGTAATCCAATCAGCTCCATATTCAAGTGGGGACTTGATTCCTGATCTCACCACTCCCCATCCAACATCTTGGCCTCTATACACACTACTATATTGCTGGATCTGCCATATTCCTTGCTTTGCCCAGCATTCTCATTTGCCTGTACTTTTCCTTGTGTTTTGTCCTGCTTTGCTCCCTCCCTCTCTTCTCCACATCTGTTTAGATTAATTTGAGCAGTGGAGAGAGCCTGATTCCCCCCCCCCCCCCCCCCTTTAGGCATGTAGCTGGCTGCTGCTGAAAATTTAACAGCCAAAGCTAAGGGGAACAGCTTACAATAACAAGATACTGGTAATTTCAGATTTCTTTTCTTGTAAGGAAATTCAGAGAGCCAGCATAGTGTAGTGGTTTAAGGCACCAGGCTAGAAACCTGGAAACCATGAGTTCTAGTCCTGCCTGAGGCACAAAGCCAACTGGGTGACCTTGGACCAATCACTCTCTCTCAGCCCTAGGAAGGAGGCAATGGCAAACCACTTCCAAAATCTTGCCAAGAAAACTTCATGGACTTGTCCAGGCAGTTGCCAGGAGTCAACACTAGCAACACATACAAAACAAAGAAATCTAAGTACATCATTGTGAAGAAATTTCTTTGCAAGTTAATTGGAGCTGCAACTTACATTTTACTGTCACTGTTGGAATGTGCTATGGAACAAATAGATTCATGGAAGCTGTGGGCCATTTCACCAGCCCATTCAGTTGGTTAAGTTGCCCACAGTACATTTGGAGATGAAGAATGCAAGTCCAGCCAGGAAAACAAGCTGAACCAGTTTTTCCTCTTTTAAGTATCGAAGATGCAGCAAATAGGAAGACAATAATTCCTTGTGAATTGGAAGGGGAGTCATTACAATGCTGCCTAAGAATAAAGAAGGGGTTGTAATCAATGAGCAACATGTAGCAATGGCTGTAGACATTGCTGCTCAAAGTCTCAGTAAACTGTTGTCTAGAGAGGGCTTTTCTTGCTTTTATTTCCTACCCTGTCTGTTCCCCTCATTTCCATCCAGGTTTGTTCACTCTCCCTTTCTCTTTTCTTCCCTTCTCCATGTAGGAATTCTCCTTCTCTCCTCCATCCTTCATCACCTCCCCTTTCTTTCTTTTACTGTTTCTTCTGGAAGACCTCTGCCTTTTTTCTGAGTGTGGCTTTTGGTGGATCTATATAAGCAGATCATTATACACAGGTGTGTTACATCCCCTATTTATTGAGTCAGGGAAATTCATTTACAGGTGGTCCTCATTTAGCAACTGCTTCATTTAGTGACCATTTGCAGTTATGACAGTGATGAAAAGTAACTTTACGACCACTCCTCACATGTACAACCTTCTCAGGTCTGTAAAGCAAAGGAAAGCTGAAGTAAGATCATAAGCACAATAGCGGTTTCACTTAGTGACTGTTTCACTTAACTACTGAGTTGCTGGTCGCAAATGTGGTCGCTAAGTGATAACTACCTGTATTTAGGGGACACAGTGGCGTAGGAGCTTAGGGGACGCGGTGGTGTAGGGGCTTAATGTTGCTGGAGATTGCTGGCCAGAAATGGTCGACATTCCAGCGGTTCAAGCCCAGCTCTGCATGACAGGGTGAGCTCCCATCACTCGTCCCTCGCTCCTGCCAACCTAGCAATTCAAAAGCATACCATCCACAAGTAGATAAATAGGTACTCCCATTTCGGTGGGAGGAAACGCTGGCAGCGTTTTGCGCGGGGAAGCTGGAACTGGTGCTGGACCCAATCGGCAGAAAAATGCTGGACACCGGACGTGACTGACACAATGGGCGGAAAAAGATCGTCGGTGGAAGAAAGCCCGGATGAGCTAACTCCCTTGCGACTGCTGGCCACAATAGAGTGGGGCTGTAATTGTAATAGAGTAGGATTGTAACTGTAATTGTTGGCTATTGTACTATGTAAGCCGCCCAGTTCCCCCATTAGGGGAGATGGGCAGAGATAAATCCAATGTTGTAGTAGTAGTAGTAGTAGTAGTAGTAGTAGTAGTAGTAGTAATATTTATTTATTTATTTATTTATTTATTTATTTATTTATTTATTTATTTATTTAACCTGACATATTTATATGGCCACCCATCTTCCAAAGGCACACTGGGCAGTGAACAGGAAATTTCCAGAATTGGTTTTAGGTAGAGTTGGCAACCTCAATTTAACAAGATGAGGAAGACGGGCATTGTGTTGGCTTTTGATTGTAGGCAGCAACACTTTGGTCAGTGTTTTTTGACCTCAGCAACTTTAAGGTGTGTGGATTTCAGTTTCCAGAACTCCCCAGCCATGCTTTATGTCTGTGAAGTTCCCTAGAGTGAGCTTGATTCAAAATAAACTTTGCCTGTTTTACCATTTTTTTAGTGCCTTCCCCTTGCTTAGCCTGAATTACTCCTGTTTTTCACCATCTTTAGATGAGAAAGACTACTCTTCAGTCTTCTACACTGGGATTCCAAGTTGTCCTCTGTGGGAGATAAACAGAGAGTGCAGTATTAAAGAAGCAAATTCACTGCTCAGTGTTGAACCTGACCCTGGGGGTTAATCCAGAGGATTGAAAGCCAGCTTTTCACCCAAGTAATTTAATGGAAAAGACCTTACTCCTTTTCTATTTCTGCAAATTGAAATTGTTCTTGAACCCAGGGACCAAGGCACTCATATTTTCATTGTAGCAGCTGAAGGGGGTGGAGCAGGGATTTTGGCTTAGAATAATGACATGGGGAAATAGGACAGATTCCAGCCTTGATTCAAATCAGATCTTGTGGTCTGTAAAAGAAATCACTACCTTCTTGCATCATACTAGCTTCCAATTTATGATTTTTGATTTTTATCAAAAATCATAAATAAAAAACTATTAGTAAATTTAAGGGCAGGGAGTCTAGGAACACCAAAGACACACTGAAGTCTGTAAGTGCCTTTAGAAGACCCTAGCATTAAAATGTGCAGTTTTCATAATTTAAGAGAATAATCAGATAAAATAATAAGGTATTTCCCCCCCAGATTTGCTCTATTACAACTGGCCACATAAATAGATGCAGGTGAAATCTGAAACATACCTACCTTTTTTCCTATTCTTAATAATGTCTATAAATAATCAAGACATCTCTTCGTGGTTTAGCAGTATCTTATCATTAGTGCCACCGATGATGCATAAATTGGATGGAACACAGGGGATTCCCCAGAAAACAGTATTTCCTTGATTGTGGCAGGTATGGGGTTTTCCTTTTATCTTACTAGCTCACTGCTTCTGCTACAGAGATCTTTTTTCTCGGACTACCTATCCCCCAGGAAGCTAGCCAGATTGGAAATTAAAAATAGATACTTAGGCCAGTTATGTTGCAGTCCTTTCATTTTGAAGCCTTTAATAAATACGATGGGAGCAGGTTTTCGCTGAGGATAAAAAAATGAATGAGAAATACTAGTTCACAAGAAATACTAGTTCAGTGAATATGTATTAATTAACACATGCAAACTTGTAAATGACTGCAATGCATGCTGGAAAAAGCAATTACACTAATCTAAAAACAAAGCTGTAAATCTCTTTTGGAAGATTAGAGGCTTCTTCTCTAATTGACCGGGCATTTTTTAAAACTTAGATCTAGATTCCTCAGCCACTTCACAATTTTGGAAAGTGGATACAACTTCCATCTGATCCATTGCAGTTTAAAAAAAAAAAAAAAAATTCTAGGTTAAATGCTATGTTCAGCTATGGAAACTCTGGCAGTGAAATATGCAAAAGTATGCTCCAGGAGGAACTATTGTGAAATTCATTTGTATCCTGTTATCTATAAGATGGTATAAATTGGGCAAAACATACTGCAGTTGTTCCCCCAATAGCTTTAATGGCCATGAAATTCCAGAACAGTATCATTTATGAGATAGAATAGAATCATGCATAGTCCATTACTTGTTTCAGATGCAACATAGAGTTGAAATTAGTACTAAAGATTAGGGTAGTGTTCACCCAAATTTGTAACGGTCATTCTTCCACAGACTGGATGTTTCCTATTTCTGATCTAATGCTTACCTTAATTTCTTTTTTCCTACTGTAGTTCCAGATGTCTTTTCTCCAAAAATTATGTCCAGAAATTACAGTGCTTTTCAGGATATGGAAAAGCACTTTGATATTACAATCTCAAACCTTCTGCTGTTCCTGCTCATTTGACCTGATTTTTAAAATTCCTAATAAATGTGAACATTTCATCTTCTTCTAAGTGCTATAGAAGGCATTCTCCATCTCAGCAGGACATCATTTCTTGGAGCTAATAGGCAGGGCCCATAAATAAACTTACCCCTTCTAGGCAGCTGAATGGTTGGGTCTGACTGGAGCTCCTTTTTAGAGCCCAGTAAATCCAGGGTGTCTGTCAGAACAATGTTGTTGTTTTTGTTTCTACTTTTTAATCAGTATGTAGCTCCATGTGTTTATCAGGATGGATAATGAAAGATGGTGGTTATAATAATCTCTGTTTTCAAAATCAACCCATTTCTGTTGGCTTAATCTCAGTGTTTCAAGTAATTACCAATGTAGTTTGTTTGTTTGTTTAATCAATTGATTCTCACTAGCTTACAATCAATAATTTGTAGTAAAATGTCCATGGAATAATCACAATAAACAGTCCAAAGTTAAAATCACAAAAGTCACATAAAAATAAATGCTCCAATAAGAAGACAAATATGACAAGAAATAAAAATCTAGATATTTGGCAGACTTATGCTTGATGGGTGTAAAGAAGTTTGGGTCAGCTTAGAAGGTAGAGATATTCCCACCGGAGAGATGGAGCAACAGGATGAACTTGTTGTGATGAGAATGCAGATAGTAAAGAAAGAAATAAGAAGGAAAAAAAACGTTAAGCAGGAATATGATCAAATCTATGACAAAAATACTTCTCCTGTGGTGGTTGAAAACAAATTGAAGGGGTTTAATGGGAGTTAATCCTAGTCACGTGTATATGTAGGAGTAGGGGTGTCACCATATAAATCTGTAAGCATTCAAAGATTCCAAAATGGCCACTGCACAGGCACGTAACCCAAGTGCATAAGTCACAGAGCTATGGGTCTGGAGAAATGTTACTAGCATTATCCATACCTTATTAAGTCTTAGGAAATTATAAAAACAGAATTGTCCAAGAGGGATTTTGATGTGTGAATAAGCTGACCCAAACTTCTTTATACCCATCAAGCGTAAGTCTGCCATTCAAATCTCAATTCCCTCTGCTTTACAACTTTCAGAATTTGATTCTACAACCCCTTTCAGGATGAGACAGTTGGCTTCTCAGAAGTCTTCCACAAGGGCTTCCTAAGTAGCTGAATGGAAATCCTTTCAGAACATTTTCCAAGAATAGCATCTTGATTCCACAGAATATCAAGTCCATCATATTTTGACTTTTTGGAATCAAGAGAGGTAAAATTTTGTTCTTCTTTAATAACAATACACTTTGCAAGCATCTCTTCCTCTGTTCCTTTATCAGGTAATCCTTTTCTTTTTTCTAACTTGCTTGTGATGTATTTCATGAAAAATATGGCCCATCTTTATTCTCTAGCATCCTGAATCCTTCCCTTTACTCTTTCTGTGTTAATGCTAAAGCCTTTAAACTCATGGCTAGTGCCCCAACATACCTTCTCTTCTAGAAGACATCTTTTCTGGTGCCCAACATGTAGGCTACTTGAGTTGGAGAATTGTACAAAGAAAGTATCCCACCCTTATTTTTCATACAGACAAAGTAATCCTTTATCTTGTTGATGCAGAGGATCTTGGCCAGTGTAAATTTTTAACTTATTTGCTTTTAGAGAACTGTTAATGTCTGTATAATTGCTACCACTACAATATATATCCTGAAGATTCTGTGATCACTTGTCCCGGATTAGCATGGCTTCATGAAGCATGAGGAGGATTTGCAGTCACCCAAACCAAGAAGAATGCTTATTTGTAAATGAGTTGAATTTTTTCCAAGGCTTCTGTGTCTTTATCATACTGTACAGTTGATGTTACAATCTTTCAGTTATATACGTCTCTACTTTTAAATACACGTGAAAATGCTGCAGTAACTTTAGACCAGTTCTTCTGTTGAACTGATGATATGCTTAAACATGTGTATCAGCTTGTGCTTCTATTTAGGATGATCCAATTCAGGCACTGCAGTCATAAATAAAATGGGATGTCATGGAGAAAGCTGGCATACTGAACCATAGTTACTGATAAAATATAGCAAGCCAGTTTGTATATGATAAACTGTATTTGAAAAAACTTCTAGTGTATTTTGAATGTTCATATGTGTTGTTATACGCTTTCCAATATACACCCATTTGGCTCCTCTAGTCAGCTGAAACACATAGAGAAATGCAATCTATGGTTTATTTCATATTATGGCCAAGCTAAGATCCCTGGCTTGTTGCTAATGTCAGAGATACAGATCTTCTGAAGAAAGTCTGTCTTTTAGAAATTTAAGATTTAGTCTTCTAGTGTGTGGCAAAGGTTTCCCCAAGAGGAAACCTTTAAAAAAAATAATCCCAATAATTTATAAACATGGATCCATTCTTTCATTTTTGCCTCTTTTTATTATAAAAAATAAGGATAGCTTCCTCAAAAAGAACCTTTATGCAGCTATTCTTATTATTACTGAAAATGCAAAAATATAACCTTGATGAATCTGATTTGTAGTAAATTAATAATCTGTTATGAGAGAAAAGGTATTAACACAGTTTTTGCTGCAGTTGATTTCACATCTGGATATACAATCTTCTGTTTGAGGCAAGGAGGCTATCAACTTTCAGTAACTTGAATCAGTGAGATTCATGATATCGTCCTAATAAGCATTATTTGATGTCAAGGATTGTTGTTGAATTCTGATAATAGCTCATTAGAGCTATACATTGTGGGTGTCATCTGGCCATATAGAACAAACAATAAGTGACATTTCTCTGATTTGGTGAAACATTTCCATTGGCTGAAGGATTCCAGGAAGAATTGGGCAATGTGCAGCAGTGTGTATTTTCAATATTTGTTATTACTTATGTGCTGCTTTAACATTTACTGGCTGGGCAAATTTTGTTCACAGTTGTAAAGAAGCTAATTTAGGCCAAGAACTTCCTAGTAAAAGTTAATATATAATTTGCACTTCCAAAGGGGTGAGAATTTTTAACAGACTAAGCACTGAAGCAATGACTACACTTTGGCTGTTTCTGCATCACAATAATCAAGGAATTACTCAGCAACTGCAGACTTCAGATTTTTAAAGACATATGGAGAGGGAGGCACTTACAAACATTTTTGGGGGGAGGAAGAGAATGTTAATCTAATTGTTAGCAGCATCACTGAGTCTTAATACTGTAATGCTTTGTATTAATCTGCTATTTCTTTCTCATCTTTGCACCAAAGTACAGTGATCAACAATTTACTCTATATTTTTTTAATAAGAACTTTATTATATTAGAAAATACAATTAAAATACAAAACAGAGAGTACAGCAAAGAGAGAAGATAGAGCTAAAAGAAAAAAGACAAGAACTAAAATAGTGAGGATAGATAGAAAATTGAAACAGAAAGTGGCTTCCAACTATCTCCAATACAGATATAAATACAAATTAAAAAAAACTAACCTCTTACCACTAATTAATCCAAATTCACATTATTTCTATCAACGCAAACCATCTAATCATTAAAACCCACAATCAAAGCCTCATTTTTTTCCCACACAAGCACATAATCTAAGAAGGGTTGCCGTAAGGAGGCAAATTTAGAAACAGTATTATCTCTTATTAACACTGTTAATTTTGCCATTTGAGCCAAATCCATTAATTTAATGATCCATTCTACCACTGTATTTGTGGATCCTTCCATCTTTGCGTGTATAACAGTCTTGCAGCTGGGATCATAAACAAAAGCAAAGTTCCATGTCGTTTTTCCAGTCCTTTCTCCATCAAACCCAATAAAAACAGTTCTGGTTTTTTTTGAATGCTCACTTTAACAATCTTTTGAATAGCAATACATATCTGATCCCAATTTTTTTAACCTTTTCACAGGTCCACCTGTTGGAAGAAAAGTTTATCTTACCAAGTTCATTTCTGAGCCGGGAGTAAAGACACTGACGAATTGCATGAAGTTAGGATGTTTATTCTTCACCCAAGAGCAGAGACAAAGACAGCATGCTGTTAGGTGGGCAGCCGCACTGGGCCCCCTTCATTCAGTACCTTATATACCTTTTGTTACATTCACATCCACATTGAAATGTCATGATCTTTCTGGTCCAATCAAAGCCAGTTACCTTGATCCATACTCCTCCCCTTGCCCAGGATCCCTTTCTCTGATGTGATTAAGGTTCTTCCTTTCTGTATGTAAACTAATTTCTGTCACCTTGAGTGTTAATAACCATATGTAAACTATCCTTTATCACTTTGATTGTCCACCAAGCACTGTCCTGATTTACATCCCTGATTGTCCACCAGGCTCCATCCTGATTTACATGAATGGTCAAGATAGCTTATCTGGTCAGGAAAAGACAAACCAGACAAGCCATGAGAGCAATTAACGCATCCTTGAGACATTAAGAAATGTTGAGGGTCACATCCTCAAGAATGCAACCTTTTGATAGTCTAAAATGAGGCCAGTCACTGTAAGGTCAATCATACAATTGGCATATTGCTGGGCTTGCATTTGCTTCAGGTTATACAAGCAGGTAGAAATAAATCAAGTAAAAATAAATGTATAAACGTATAAAATGTTTACAAAATGTCTAAATGATTAAAATATGTACATATCCCAATCTTCTAACAATCCCCCCTCTGTGCATGGGAAAACCATTCCCATAGCACATTAACTAACGAAAGCATGATCTACAAATAAAAAAAAAAATGAGAGTATAAACTCCGAGTTCTCAGATACAAAATGACAATCAATACAAACAAAAGGCCTGTTAAAAGAAACAAAATGCAAACTGGGTGTAAGGCAAGACGCAAGATATTGGAAAATGTGGGACTCCAGCCGGAGAAAACATCCCACCAATGGTGAGTAGTTAAAATATCTATTTCTTGCATGACATGTATCAATTCAGCTCCTTCGTGATGTAGTTTCAATACAAGACCTTTATCAGAACGTTCCAGAGCTTGTAGTTTCGGTTGCACAAAATCACTTTCCCAAGCGAGTTGAGCTAGGGAAGAAACCTCAAAGCCAAGGGGTAAGTCCAGGCAATTGTGGGTATGGAAATAGCCAGGAAATCCTGATAGAAGCTTCCAAATATGAGAATACCCCATACTACAAGCCGAGACATTCCTTCAAGCCCCAAGTGTCCGAGTCTGGATCCCGAACAAGTTGGATAGGTGGCACTGGTGGTGGAGGTGAAGGGCTGTGATCTCGAACCGCTGGTTTAACGTGAGTCCAATGGATCCAGGTGTTTTGTTCTGCAATCTGGACAGCTGTTTGCGTTGTCAAAAGGACACTTCGGTTGTAGTGGCGTCTTCCTGGAAAAGGAACGAATCCACACCCAATCGCCTGGTTCAAAGGGATGAAGGGTTTCCTCTAATGGTAGAGTCTGGAGAAGGGCACTCTGTGTCCACAGAGACCAGAGAAACCTACACATAGAAACAAGATAAGATAACAACGTAGAGTCCCCCCTTTCTAAATGGAGAGAGCGGGGGTCCAAACCCTTCGAGACATCTGGTGGTCTACCAAAAAGTAATTCAAAGGGAGACAATCCCACATCCTTGCGAGGTCGCATTCGCAAATGAAACAAAGCAATAGGCAATACCTGGGGCCACTTTAAATGTGTTTCCTGACACAATTTACCTAACAATGATTTAAGTTCCCTATTAGCCCGTTCCACCCCTCCCCCCCCCGAAGACTGGGGATGATAAGGGACATGTAGATTCTGTGTGATGCCTAAAGCTTGCAAGATGTGGGTGATCACGTGTGCTGCAAAATGCTGGCCGCGATCCATATCCAAGATGGAGGGGATCCCATACCGAGGTACCACATCTCTCAAGAGATGTCTTGCAGTTTTGAGTGCGGTTGCATGCCGGCAGGGAAAGGCTTCAACCCAGTGTGTAAGCTGATCTCTGCAAACAAGAACATATTCAAAACCATTTGCTTTTGGTAACTGGATATAGTCTAGTTGTAAATTCTCAAAGGGTCTCTGAGCCCAAGGTCTGCCTCCTTTGTGTATTCTTTGTCTGGAGGAGGCATTGTTGGCTTGACATGTGAGACATGCCCGTGCTACTTTTTTGGCTTCCATGTAGACCCCTGTGGCGTACCATACCCTCCTGACAGTGTCCACAATGGCCTGGGTTCTGCAATGGCTCTTTGAGTGGACTTGTTGGCAAAGGAGGCATAATAGTTGTTTGGGGGCTAAGGGTCTGCCATCTGGCACCCTCCAAAATCCATCAGAGAAAGTTGCTTCATACTTTGCCTGCCATTGTTCCACCTCCCCCCTCTCAACAAAATCATCATATGGAATAGATGATTGAAGGTTAAACTCCACCGCTGCAAAGGAGAGGGGAAAAGGCTGCAGGGCGGCCCATTTAGCTGCAGCGTCTGCGAAAGCATTTCCCTTGGTAATCAGAGAGTCGTCTCGTTGATGCGCTGGGCAGTGTACCACAGCAAGGGCTTCAGGGAACATTACGGTGTCCAAGAGTGAAGCCACCAATGCAGCATGAGTGATGGAGGAGCCAGAAGAAGTAAGGAAGCCCCGTTGTTTCCACAGAGCTCCTGTGGCTTGGTGTGACAAACTCCAAATGCGTATCTTGAATCTGTATAAACGGTGACACGAAGGGACCGGGCAGCCCGGCAAGCCTCTGTAAGGGCAATAAGTTCTGCAGCCTGGGCACTATGGGAGGGAGAAAGTGGAGACGCCCAGATAATGTCATACAATGAAACCACTGCAGCTCCAGATACACGGATACCTTCATGGAGGAAGGAGGAACCGTCAGTAAAATATTCACAATCAGGATTCGGGAGGGGCTGGTCAGTGAGGTCAGTCCGGGGGTTTTCAGCATCCTGAATGACCTGAAGACAGTCGTGGAGGGGTGCAGAAGCATCGGATTCAGGTAACAGTGTAGCGGGGTTCAGCGTAGAACACCTTTCAAAAGAAATATGGTTAGAAGTAAAAAGTTCATCCTCATATTGAGCAAGGCGCTGATGAGTGAAAGCCTGCGTTTGAGACTTCAGGAGGATCGCAGCGACCTCATGTGGTACCTTTAAAATGAGAGGGCGGCCCAGAACCAAATCACGTGAGTGCTTTACCAATTCAATAGCTGCAGCCACAGTGCGAAGACAGGGAACCGCCCCACGGGCAACAGGATCCAGCTGGACTGAATAGTAGGCAACAGGACGGTGTGCCGGGCCCAAGAGTTGAGAGAGTACACCTGAGGCAACTCCACAGTTTTCGTGGTTTAGGTTTTCAAACAGGAAAAATAGGAGTATTAAGCAGTTGTATGGGTTCAATGACTTCTGCTGGAATGCTATATTGGGGCAAACACGGGGGCGGTCCAGATTTAGTCTGAATGACAACAGGTGCCGCACTCTTCAGGAAGCCAACGTCTGATGATTCCCAGCCCCATAATGAATCCGGGAGGGTGAGCAAGTCTGGGGGCACCGTATGGGGGTCTGAGTCAGCTGAAAAAAGGGAGAAAAAGGCAATGCATGTATGTCAAGGGAACGTCCAAAATCAACCCTTTAGGAGTGCATTTAATAGTGGCTCCAAGCTTACAGAGTAAGTCGCGACCAAAAAGAGACAGGAGATTCAGAACAAATGGTAAAAGCATGTTCAACAGTAAGGGGACCCACTTCAACTTTTAGGGGATCAGTAACATTTACAGGGATAATCCTACCCCCAACCCCAATAATATGGTCAGAAACACCTGAAGAAACTGTAGAAGAAGGAGGGTGGGTTAGTAGGGATGCTGTGGCCCCAGTATCAACCAAGCAGTGATACTGTTGGCCCCCCACAGTCAGAGACAGAAAGGGTTCCCCCCCAGGTCCAGACCGAAGAGGTAAGGCGAGTGCACTCAAGGGTTTCAGTTCTTGGGTGTCCCCAAGATCCCGTCATTGCGTAGTTAATCCGGGCTGAGCTGGAGGATCTGTGGAAGGAAGTAAGGGGAGGTATCCACCTGGCGGGTCCTACAGTCCTTTTTTTTTCCATTTCCCGAAGGGCTTCAATGAGATTTTCCTTAGCCCTGCTATACTCAGTCCAATGGTCAACATTGTCATAGTCCCATATAGGCTCATGGATTGGCCAAGGGACCCGGGGTGGTGGTGCTAGAAGTCCTTTATTTCTGAGAAAAGATAAAGAAGAGGACAACCCCAGTATACATTCCAACACAGCCATACTCTCTAAGCATTAGATCATCCATTGCTTGTGCCCCCCCCCCCCTTTTTGGCTTCCTTGATATAAAATTGCCATTAACTCTCTCATAATTTGTTTATTTACCATTTCTCTTCCGTCTAGGAGAACCCATTTCCCCATTGACCATTGCATATAAACAATCATGTTCAAGATCTTGGTTCTCTGTTTCTCCTCTCCACAGGAAGGTGGCTGGATTGAGGCAGGAATCAGTCATCAGAATTGCCTCATATTTCAGAATCCTTGAATCTGTAAGCCACGTGCCTGCCCTTTGAGTTAGAATTGTTCTGACCTGGTGGGGGTGCTTACCACCAATGTTCTTCCAAAAGTTAACTTTCTGCTTTAGACAAATAGGCCCCCGGTTGTCAGTTACCTCCCCATTTTTTGAGTTAAGACTCCTAAAGCTGTTCCTCTGTTCACTGTGGCAAACAAATGGAAGGGCTTGTTTAGGGACGGTAAAGCCAACACAAAGGCAGTAATCAAACTTTGTTTTAAATTATACACCAATTCTTCCTCCTGAGGTCCCACCTTTAAATTTTTCAAGGGTTCTTGGTGGGACCTTAAGATAAGAAACTCCTGACTCTGCTATTCACCATCCTCAAATGCCATCAATGGAATGACTCTCTCTTCCCCCTGTAATTCAGGGCAATGCCACATAAAATGCCCCGGCTCCCCACAATGGAAACATTTTGCTGGGGGTTGAACGGGCCCTGTTCGATTTCCCCATCTCATGTCTCCTCCCTTACTTCTCATTCCCATCTCTCTGCCTCTATTCTCCCAACTTTTGATCTCTCAGTCGCTGTAAAAATGCTGAGGGTGCCTCTCCTTTTTCCTGTTGTATCTCAAATACTTTATTAAAATTTTGAGACTTAGGCACAGCATTCCTTATGCCTTGAATCATCATATTTCTTAGATCTTTCATATTATTTCTCCCATTTGGATTGCTGTTATCCCAGTTAGGGTCCATACTTGGGAACTTCTGATCTCCTGCTACTATTCCCTCCCCTGGGGGATTTCTCCTATCCCATTCTACAATAGCTGCATATCTAATTAATCCCTTCTCTTCTCCTCTTAACAGAATACTCCTAACAGACATCAACTGGGACCAGGTATATAAATCTGGCCCAAAAAAACTGATCAAATCATTCTGCCAATCCTACTGGATCCTCTATAAGACTCTTCATTTCCTTTCTAAAATTCCTTACTTTTGCAGCACTTAAAGGGGCATTTACATATCCAATTTGCCCCTGTCCCATAGGTACTTCTCTTAAGGGACACATTTTATTTTTCTCAATGTTCTTAGATCCAGACCCCAGGGGGAAAATAATAAAATCCATCTGGCATTGTCTTAACTCTTGTTGCAATCACCTCCAGCCTCCCAGCAGTCGCTGGCTTGAGTTTTAAAGGCCGTCCGTTAGTCCTGGTCGGGATAGACCAACACAATTCTTCCCCTAGCTAGACCCTCCAGACAATAGAGTAACGGGGTGGTGTAGACGATCCTCCCAGCAGTCGCTGGTAGCTTTTAAAGGATCTGCCCACACCCCTGGCCTCCCAGCAGTCACTGGCTTGGGTTTTAAAGGCCACCCGTTAGACACAGTCTAGATGGATCAATACAGCTCTTCCTTTGGCTAGAGGGAGAGTCCCAATTTCTTCACATTTTTCAAATAATTTCAAGACCTGATCCCTGATCAATAACATATTAAGGAGCTCCATCATATCTGCCCATGAAGGGTTATGACTTCGAATGACTGCCTCTAAGCATAGGACAATTTCGTTTCAACTGGAGTTTAAGAAGCTTCAGTTTCTCACAGTGGAATGTACCCATGGGAGGCCAAATTGCATTACAGCTTGTGTCTAGATACTGTGTCCATTCCATACATAGTTTACGTGCACGTCTTTTCCTCATTCCCGGCTGGGTGGGCAAAATCCCTTTATCCCAAGCCTGTAACAACCTTCCCAAAGGGGAAAATGGGGGTACTGTCGACTTAGTATTCCCCATACTCTCTCGTGTCCCTAAGCGTGGCACCGGTGCCCGTCGGATTTGGGGTGTGTCCAAACACCCAGAGACTCCCTATTAGAGTACCGACCCTCTGCGCGCTTCCAAACTCCTGATCACTTATTAACCTTTGACAATTTTACAACCTCTAGTGCACAAGCGGTAATTGCCCAGTTATAGTATCAATCACTCATTCAAACACATCCGTAGCCTCAGCTACTTATGCAGGCACAACCTGCCTGGGCACGCATATCGCCCTGGTCCCACTTGCTATCTGGGTTGCTCTGGTCATCACTCAACAAGAGCTAGCAGAGGCCCGGGGGCATCTTGAACCAGTTTGACACACAGCCTTGGTCTGCAGTTGGGTTTTCTAAAAGGGATCAAACACACATTCCCAGGTTCAGCTTATGGTCACTCACTCACACACTCACAGCCTGTTGAGGCACGCGGATCTTGTCAGCCCCCCTTGCTTTCTACCTGGGTTTTCCAGATAGGTGCAGCTGGAGCAGACAGACACACAGCCTTGGTCAACAGCGGGAAAATAATTGGGGGTGCACACAAATCACTTTCAACCGAACACTGGGGCAAACAATCAATTACACACAAACGCTGGGCTTATAAAGGGAAAAAAGAAATAATTTTTTTTTTTTTGGTACTTACCCACTGTGATGTTGTCCTAAGTTCATGCAATCGGTTGGCACAAAACCAAAGTTCCCTTTACTACCTTCAGGGCAATCCTGCAGGAAAACCACGACCCCTCAGGGCAAATGGCCCGGTGCCGGCAGGGCGTGTTATCCTCCCGGGACTCAGCCCATTAAGTTAGCCCAGTCCCATCTGGGTCGCCAATTGTTGGAAGAAAAGTTTATCTTACCAAGTTCGTTTCTGAGCCGGGAGTAAAGACACTGACGAATTGCATGAAGTTAGGATGTTTATTCTTCACCCAAGAGCAGAGACAAAGACAGCATGCTGTTAGGTGGGCGGCCGCGCTGGGCCCCCTTCATTCAGTACCTTATATACCTTTCGTTACATTCACATCCACATTGAAATGTCATGATCTTTCTGGTCCAATCAAAGCCAGTTACCTTGATCCATACTCCTCCCCTTACCCAGGATCTTGCATTTGCTTCAGGTTATACAAGCAGGTAGAAATAAATCAAGTAAAAATAAATGTATAAACGTATAAAATGTTTACAAAATGTCTAAATGATTAAAATGTGTACATATCCCAATCTTCTAACACACCAAAGATGATAAAAGGTTCCTTCACCCTGCAAACATTTCCAACAAACATTTGTTACACCAGTATATGTACACTTTTGATAACTTATCAGGAGTTAAATACTAAAGGTACATCATTTTATAAAAATTTTCTTTTAAATTATAATTCAACATAAATTTCAAACCTTTATTCCACATATTTTCCCATTGTTCCAACATAATATTGTATCCGAAGTTTTTAGCCCATTTGATCATGCATTCCTTGACTTGTTCCTCTTCTAGATTCATCTATAACAACATCTCATACATCTTAGCAATAACATGTTCATCATTTGTACAAAGTTGAATCTCAAAATAAGTTGTTTCATTAACAAATCTATAATTATTTTCAATTCAGCTTGAAACATTGCATATGAGTAAACCAATGACATATAAAACCTTCTAACTTTAACTGTTCTCTTGTTCTAAAACTTGGTTCACCCTCTGCAAAATTTGACAAGTCTTTATATTTTAACCACTTCATTTCTCCCACATTTTCTCGTCTGGCAAATGCTTCCTGAGGTGATAACCACAAAGATACATTAGGAGACAATTTTGCTTTATATTTATTCCAGATCTGCAGTAAAGCATTCCTAATATAGTGATTTTTAAAATCCTTATTAACTTTATCATACCACAAATAAGCATGCCACCCAAATCTTAATTCATGACCTTCAAGTTGTAATAATTTTTTATTCTCCAAGGTTATCCAGTCCTTCATCCAAAGCAAACAGCAAGCATCAAAATACAATTTTAAATTAGGCAGACCCAAACCTCCTCGTTCCTTGACATCTTATAACAATTTATATTTAATTCTCGGTTTTTTGCCTTGCCAAATAAACTTGGAAATATCTCTCTGCCACTGTTTAAATAGTGAATCTGTAGTCAAAATCAGTATAGTCTGAAAAAGAAACAACATCCTAGGCAAAACATTCATTTTAATCACAGAAATTCTCCCAGTGAGAGACAATTGTAATTGTTCCCATCTTACCAAATCTTTTTTTCACTTCATTCCAAATTTTACCATAGTTATTCTGGAATAACATACTATTTTTGGTTGACAAAATCAACCCCAGATATCTCACCTTTTTTTCAATCCTAAAGCTTGTCTTACTCATCAGCAGATCCTGATTAGGCAGGGTTTTTTATTTTTTTAATATTTTTTATTTTTAATATTTTTAATTAACATTTTTGTTTTTTGTTTATTTACTTTAAGACTCGCCAATGAGCCAAATTCCTTCAGTTTCTTCATCAGATACTTGGCAGATTCCAGAGGATCCTGTAGTATCAAAACTAAGTCATCAGCAAAAGCCCTCAGTTTAAAAACCTCTTGTTTGATCTTTAAGCCCTTTATTTGTTCATCCCTTCTAATATCTCTATTAAAAATTTCGAGAACCAAAATAAAGACCAAAGGCGACAAAGGGCAACCTTGTCTTGTTCCTTTTTGTATCTGACATGGTTCAGTTAATTCTTCATTCACAATAATACTAGCCTTTTGAGGCATATAAATTGACTTAATTCCCTGTATAAAATGTTCCCCAAAGTCCATGCTTTCCAAAACTTTAAACATAAACATCCAGTTCAAATTGTCAAAAGCTTTCTTTGCATCCAAAAAAATAAGAGCTGTCTGGCATTCATTATGATATTGTAGGTATTCTATAATATCCAGCACAACTCTGACATTATCTTTTAATTGTCTTTTAGGCAAAAATCCACATTGGTCATGATGAATAAATTCCTGTAAGATTTTTTTAACCTTTCTGCCAACACAGAAGTAAATATTTTATAATCATTATTCAACAATGAACAGTTTACTCTATATTCATAGTTACTTACTTAAAATTGGGAAGCCAGCATTTAAATCTTGAACTGACACTGGAGATAGTCAACTGATTTAAAAGCTATTTTTGTATGTTCATTTGTTTTGTTTTATCAAGTGATGTCTTGGTCTTGCAAGAATCATCAAATAAGATTGTGAAGTACATGTTCAGCTTTCTGGAGACATGAAGTGATAGAACAACCATACTTTTTTATGCATCAATCAACGTTTATCATTCGTATAAATACTAAATGATTGCTATGTTTATTGATATTTTTAATAATGTTTGCACCTATTATGATATCAGAGCGTATCTATTTATTGAACTATATGGTGAATATAGCAGGGAAAAACTATGAACTGGAAGGCAATTCACATGCTTTTAGTGTATTCTACCTGAGTCAGCAATGGAATGATTTTGATGGAAGCAACTTGGAATTGACGAAGACTGCTAGGCGGCATACGGAATTGTTCAGTGAATGAGATGTTACTGCCTTTGAAAATGACTGTGTTTCAGGCATTATTAAGAAAGTGCCTAGTCAGACTGAGAACAAAGTTATGCTATGACTGGGGTGCAAACCCTGCCCTCCTAATTGTGAAACTGTGGTGTAAATAAAATATATTGGATTTTAATTTTAGAAGAGTATTTGCTGAATTCTGGCTAAAAAAAAAAAAAAAAACTTTAATTCATGGACATCATCACTGAATTTGCTTGAGTTGATTTTGAGCTTGGTTTCCAGACATTGCTGAGCTGTAGACTAGAAGTTTTTTTTCTTTTTTCTTTTTTACTTTCTTTGCAAAAAAATCACAGGCCTCACACATGAGGTGGATTTTTAGTTGATGAAGACTCTAAATCTTTGCATAGGCTGGACTACAGTACTTCTTTTTCTGACTCTCCTCAGCTAAGGCATGTGGAGTTATCCCAGTGCAGCCAAAGCTACTGATGTTGATATGGGGCATAAAACCAAAGAATATTTGATTTCCACATACATTTTCAAAAATAAGAAAAAGTTATCAAACCCCAAATGATACACGTGATATTAGTATTTACCAGAGCAAAACACTGGGTCAATAATTAATTGTAGGTAACAATGGAAATTCCTTTATATTAGCCCCCACAGTAATCCGATGAACCTGTCTAACATCATATACACAAGCATATTCACTCCCAAGAAAGAGGGTTATTAGTGAGGTATGATTTGTTCTTCCTTTCTTTATAGATTCATTCATTCTCATATTAGGTGATGCTCCAGGGGAGCACTGAGCAATAAAGCCCATATGAAAGGGTGTTGGGATTTAGATCTGCTTTGCCTTGGTTTTATTGCCTACACTCCATGCAAGCAGGAATCTCTTTGCTCACATAGGATTTGTCAAGTATTTGAAAGGAAGGGTTGTTTTCAAATTTCTCCAGATCAGCAGGACATTTGGAATACATTTGACGGCCTTGGAAGGGAGGAAGGAGGCCTTATTCTGTAATGCTTAGAAAACCTTTCATTGTATGAATCACTTGGCATACTGTATGAAAAAACTCATGAATATGGACAGATTCTAAGAGAATTTACTGCTTGATTTAGGATCATATGTCGGGAGATCAGATTTCCTATGAATTTTGAAAGGGGTGGAGCCAGCCCAAATATTGGAGCTATGGAACTGAGAAAAGTGGGTTTAGCCCTGCCCCAGTATCACTTCCCCAATTTTAACACATGGACTGACTGATTTGTATTCACATTCCTCAGCCTGAAAAGAAAAAAAAAAATCAGTTTCAAATGAACTATTTAACTTCTAAAAATGAAGTGACGGCGTAAGATTGAAACTTTTCCCTATGCATGATAGCCTAAAAATCACTCATTAAAAGATAGGGATTTAATTCTACATCTTCCAGTATGATTGCTTAATCTTTAAAACAACACACGCAATATGTTATTGATGACATTTTTAGCCAGCAGCAGGATAGTAACTCCTTCTATGAATCAATAATACACAATTTATCATAAATCTTTCCTCATATCAAGGTTTAAAATACTGTTATGGCTGTCCATCCTCAAAATCTAGATCCAGTTCTAAAAAAGAAACCTGAATTCACGTATATGCAAATTGAACAGACAGCTCAGACATGCCAGTACCAATTCCATTCCCCTGATCAAATCTCCTGAAAAGTAACTCTCCGAAGATGATTCCTACAGTTTTGAAACTATCTTCTTCTTTTTCTGTATAACTCAAGAACTCATTTGTTGTTTTGCTATTTAAGTTTTATGCTCATTTTTTCTTCAGGAGACTAATGCAGCCTTCATGGAAAACTCTCGTGTATATATGAATTTAACTTGTATGCTATCTTTATTTAGGGGCATACATCAGTGCTTCCCTCTTCTATTTTTCTTCACAACAATATTTTGTAAAGTAGGTTGGATTGGCTGAGGATAGATCTCCTTGGTCATCATCCAACACTTGACCACTACATTGGTTCACTTTTGTTTACACTGGTTGGGTTTGTACCGCATGGTGGGTTAAAATATGGTTTGCTAGTATATGAACTCAGCCAGTTGAATTAGTTGATGGTTCAGTGTGTTGTACAAACTCAAGCAAGGAATAAATTAGAAAACCATGGTAACATTAACCATCCAGTGTGTTATGTGTGTTATGTGTAAACACCACCACACAGCCCTATATTGGCTGTGTTCATACAGCATACCAATCCATGAATGAACCAACCATATTTTAGGCTAGCACATTATTAACTGTTCTCATTCAGTGTCAGGTTCAGGATTATGTTAAATAGGGCTACCAGGTCCCATCTGCAAAATCCAGATAATACTAGATGTTAGCAAAGAGTATTTTCTGTTCTCTTTCTGCTGTCTATTGGTCATCTGAAGTTTTGCAGCTAAGATCTGGTAGCCCAGTAGAAGGTGACTTCCAATATCCATTCAGGTTCTGATGTATAA
This sequence comes from Liasis olivaceus, assembly GCA_030867105.1. NCBI lineage: Eukaryota > Metazoa > Chordata > Lepidosauria > Squamata > Pythonidae > Liasis > Liasis olivaceus. Next base: position 27,734,057 of record CM061354.1, read on the forward strand.
CTAGAATAGTGGAAGAGAGATTTGTTCTTACTCTTTCAATTCTCGATGATGGGTAAAAAGTGTTTCCAGACTAAGGAACATAAATAAAATGATTGAAGGGTTTTAAAGGTGTTATACTTCTGATTTCTTAGCCAAATTTGAGATCAGTCAAGTACTATCTATATACTACTAAAACTCTCAGTGTTTGTCTGTAACCTTCAGTTGGGCAAAACCATGCATCATAGGGCAACAATTTTTGAACCAAGGTACCTCAAATTGGCTAATTTAAAGAATGTGTCCAAAATCCAGGACCCATTACTCATGTGGGATTGAAACCTGGGAAATTTATTTATTTATTTATCGAATTTGTAACTGCCCATCTCGTTGAAACAACTCTGGGTGGTTTACAAAACAGTTAAAATCAATTAAAATTACAATATACAATACTCTCAATAAATAGAAAATAAATAGATCCAAGAATAGATATAAAGTTGGCAGTCACTCAGGGAGAATCATCAAGGCGCCCACCACCCCCAGGATTGGATAAGATTGTTATTACTCACGCAAGCTGGCAAAGCCAGGTCTTTAATCCTTTCCAGAGAGCTGGGAGGATAGGGGCCTGCTGTCTCTCGGGGGGGGGGGAGAATATTCCAAAGGGTGGGGGCAACAGCAGAGAAGGCTCTCCTCCTGGGCCCCGCCAGCTGACATTCTCTTGCTGACGGGGTCTGCAACATGCCCTCTCTGCTTGACCGGGTGAGACAGGTTGATGTAATGGGGGTGAGACGGTCCCTCAGGTTACCTGGACCCATGCCATGTAGGGCTTTAAAGGTAATAACCAACACTTTGAAGCAGACTGGGACCCAATGCATCTCGTGCAGTAAAGGTGTTATATGTGCCGTTCTTTGGGCACCCAAGATTGTCTGCGCAGCCGCATTTGGAACCAGCTGTAGCTTCCAGATGCTTTTCAAAGGTAGCCCCATGTAGAGTGCATTGCAATAATTTAGCTGAGAGATGACCAGGGCGTGAATGACTGATCGGAGAGCCTCTTGATCCAGGAAAGGGTGTAACTGGCATACCACATGAAGGTGGGCCAAGACCCTCTTGGCCATGACTGCCACCTGCTCCTCAAGCAGGAGTCATGAGTCCAGGATGACTCCCAGATTATGCACTGGATCTGTCCGGGGCAGTGCAACCCTGTCCAGAATCAAAGATGGTAAGACCTTGGGTACCAAGGGGCCTACAATCTATAGCCACTCCATCTTACCAGGGTTCAGCTGAAACCTGTTGCACCCCATCCAGACCCCCACAGCCTCCAGGCACCGTGAAAGGGCGTTCATGGCGTCACTCACCTCACCTGGGATGGAGATGTATAACTGAGTATCATCTGCATATTGATGATATCTCATCCCATGGTGATGGATGATCTCACCCAGTGGCTTCATGTAGATGTTAAAAAGGAGTAGAGGGAATACCGAACCTTTGGGCACCCCAGAAAGGAGGCCACAAATTTGTGGCTACTTCAGCACTGTTGTGCTGCTATGCCACTGTGGTCAGCCCAGGTCACGCGATCATCATGGGCATATCCCCAACCTCTTTCCCACCTCCCTCTGTCCTCTGTGCCCAATCAGCTGGTGGCAAGGCCCAACGAGCGAGTGGTGATTGGCTGCTTTGGAAATGAAGCAGAAATTTGAAATCTCTTAATGGTGGTGGGCATTGAGGGAAGGATGAGGGAGCAACATGGATGCCTGCTGGCAAGGTAGGGCTGGCTGGGGGGCTCTGGCAGTTGTTGGGTGAACCCTCTTCCTCCCTTGAGAGAGGGGCCCTTGGGGACACTGGAATGGGGAGTGGGGTTGCAGTATTCCTGTCTGTGGTTCCTTTTGTTCTACCTCCCCCCAGCAAAGTGGCAGGCAGTTCCACGGGTCAGTTGAGGAGGAGAAGAAGGAGGAGGAGGAGGAGGCGGCGGCTGCACCAGGGCTCTCCTGAGGGTCATGAGGGGAGGGCAAATGGCCCAAGCCTGGAAGGAAGGAAGGAAGGAAGGAAGGAAGGAAGGAAGGAAGGAAGGAAGGAAGGAAGGAAGGAAGGAAGGAAGGAAGGATTTCTGATGCTCCCTGCCAGTTTTCCACAAGCAAAGTCAATGGGGAAGCTGGCCACAAGTCATACGTCCTCACACTCCCGCTGCTTTTTTGCCCTTGGTCATTCTGTTTCTCTGTTTAGGTGAGGAAATCTCTCTGAAACAATGACCCAATGGCTCACCGGTTGTCTAGTAAATTGGATTAATATTATAGAATCAGATGTTTTGAGTATTGCGCTTGAAGGAATTTGTATAAATCAGTACCCCACCCACCCTGTATTTATAGCTTAGGTGTTTTGTTTTTTAATATCACAGCAGATGGCAGCACCTAGTCAACAGTGGCTGATCTTGAAACAGCTAAACTGAGTCAAAGCCAGTAAATTAGCATGAAAGACTGCCAGGAAATCTTAAGTCCTTGGGCTGATCTCGGAAGTCAGCAAAAAAGCATCTTGGAAGAAGGAAATGGCAAACCATCATTGCCAAGGGAGAAAACATGGACATATCCATGGAAATACCGGGATTCAATATCAGTTCAAAGGAAACTGACTTCTTTAAGCAAAACATCACAAAATAGCAGTTTCTGGATGTAATATAATATACAGAATAGGAGTTCCAAGGTTTTATGATAAACACGTTGCTTTGAAGTGGTAGTTTTGTAAAAGAGTACATACTACAAGAAATAAGTCATATGTTTGAATATTATTTAATATTTTAAAATTTTAAATACATTTGATCAACTGGCATATAAATAAACAATATTCCAGGATTTCACAAGTGTAATAAATATTAAATTAAATAGTTAGAAGGACACAAGTGTGCAGGCAGCATCCAACTCATGCTAACCTATATTGAAATATCTGCTGATAATTTATTATTGTTATCACAAACAAATACTTAATCCTCCCTAGGAGTAAATTATTTTTCCATTATTTGCCACACTGCAAATCTTCATAGCTTTCCTGTCTTCTGCAACCTGTTCTCAGCAAATAGATATTAAAGGACAGTCTAAAATGAATTGAACTTGATCCAGTTTTGCTGTCTTGTTAGCTTCCATTTGTGCCTGATGAACGTAGCATTGCTAAAGGCTGAAAGAAGAAAGCCTTTATGGCTGAAAAATGTCCAAGGCGGTAAGTCTGAGTTTATATTACTGTACTTGGTAGATTGAAACTATACATTTTGGTAGATTCTTTCAACAATTTCATTTAGGCATACTCTTGACATATACACAGTTTTCACAAAACTGTCTCATTTAAAAAAAAAAAGTCATAGCATTAAGCTGAGTATATGATGGTAATGGCAAACATTTGGGGAGAAAGCTTTGTATAAACCTTGACTTAGAGCATAACCTTGTTTACTCAGACTTCCTACAGGGTCTTGCTCTGTAGTAAATAAATGCTGAGATGCAGCTGTGAATGTTGCTTGCTCCAGTAATTTCTGTATGACAAGCTTTACTATTAATGTGGTCTATAAAATGGAAAAAGATTAATATTCTTTAAGAATCAAAATCTATTGTGTTAAAAACTGATATAGTCTATGGTTTTATTTTAATATTTTAGTGGGAAAGCATGTTAGCCTCAGGGAGAGCAACACGGGATAACTATGAAGGAAAGGATTTTCATCTGGAGGGGATTTGGTTTATGTTACTTTTAAACTGAGAAAAAAACAGATGAATATGTAATACATGTCTCTATGGTTATTTAATTAGTGCTAGCCATGTGTAGAAATATAGTAGCTTTTGATCTAAAGGGATACATAGGAAACTGCAGTGTGAACATGCACATATGTGCCCAGTATACCCACTTAAGGTGGAAAGCTACTGCAAGGGAAAGACAAAAATAAATTTGAATTATTCTTCACATACCTTATCTATTAATATTATTAATAGAAACTTAAGCAACCCTTTGTACAAAAAACTGATAAATTTTATAAGTGAGTTCCAATACAAGACACAATATTAGACTTTCCTCTACAACATTAGACAATACCTGTGTAGCTTATTGTTCAAGGTATTGAATGGATACATTTAATACCTTTTAAAAAATGAAATAGCACATCTTACTTCATAGAATGACAAATTAATCCAAGTTTTAAAATATACATGGAAACTGAATTTCTTTTCAATGGATCCAAATAGTTTCAGTTTTTATGATCATTTTCATTTACTTGTTAGGTCCTTAAAAAAAAGGTGCTTCATTGAGAGTATGCATGAAGTATCTCTCTTCTTATTAAGCAGCTGCAATCTTTTCACACTGATGTGGAAAACCCCGATATATTATACTCATATAATTAAAAACAAAAAAACCCTACCCCCACCTGGAAGAACAATTGTTGTATTATAATGAAGTTTTAAGTAATAGATGTTCTGTTGCCTTCATGTTTCATAAAGCAGTTTGATAGAGCTGTAAAAAAAAGGTTTAAAATGTTAAAACACCATGACAAAATATTCACATAGAAACTGTGAGAGAAAATGCCAGTAAGAATAAAAATAAATCATTATTACCCTTTGTAGCAATGATTTAAAGTCACGCAAAAAAATTTTTTCTGATTGCTTTGGGTAATCCACACAAGAATAACAGTTCTAGAAGTCAAAGAAAATGTCATAATGTTATTCACAGTTTTGTGGAACATAAATCAATATAACTGATGGAACACAACATTTTTACAGATTTATGAAAATAATACATCATAGTTGTTATATTACAATTGGCAAATGCGACCATAAATAAATAGCTGCATTTAAATGTCATTCATTCATTGTTTTGTAACATCAACTATGTGACATCCTTGTCTTAGTGTTAATCTTTATAAAATATTATATATCTTTCTGTAGCTATCAGCCTGTGATGTAGAAGCCCTTCTCAGTCAGAGTCAAATGACTATTAGAAGTTCCAGAATCAAAACCTGACATTAAAAACAGAAACAATGGCAAATTTCTAGGACAAATGAAAGCATGACTAGATATGTCAAAGACCTACATCAAATCACCTTTTCTCTTACATGAAATCAGATGCTTCAATAAACTAAAATATTCACAGGAATAGTTGGAGTAGATTCTGCTGTCAAGTTGTGAGAATGAAAACATTTATAATCTTAATTCACAATCTTAGATACAGTACTCAGCAATAAAAAATTGGCTCTGGGATATTTTTAGAAAGTAAAATTTCTCATAATACCAGCATTATTACTGTGTTTTAGCATTTGAAAGATGTTTATGAAAATCACTTCAGTTAATAGGACTTGTACAGGATGCTGAAAATATGCTTAATACCAGAGATGCTTATAAAATTATAACATAGTTCTCAGCAGCTTCATAAGATTATTCTATTGCATGAAAATACTCTAGATATTTTCCTTTTGCTTCAACAATACTAATTTGCCTAAGGCCAGGCTATCTGAAGGGTGGTATCCAGAAAAAGTCTTGTGTTTTAGAGGCTTTCCACTATAACCTCTTGTGCCACACCAAACAATACTGAACTGATATTTGAGGGACTGCTTCTCCCCAGTTATATCTACCCATCCCATCAGGAGAGGCATGTTGCAGGTCCTGTCAGCTAGGGAGTGTCGTTGGGTGGGACCTAGGAAGAAAGCCTCTTCTGCCATAGCTCCCACCCTGTGGAACATCACTACCCCCAAGGTGAGGGTGACAAAGAAACAACCAAGCTCAGAACCTTAAGGACTCTACAATTCAGCCCTAACCCTGAGCTACAGATATTCTCTTCTATTGGTATATTTGTTGCCTGTGCAAATGTTAACCAAATATATTGTAAATATAAACCATACCTGGACAGAGAGTGAGAGGATACGCTCAACATTACGCTGAGAAGAATGGATGCGAGAAAGAGTGGTATTGAAAAGGTTTTCATTTTTACCATGTGCTGGCTTTAAAAGTAAGGATTCATTTACAAAGCACTTTAAGGCAGAAAACAGACAATGATTCTGGAACAAAAACCACATAGATCAGTGTTGTAACGCATGCTCTTTTTGAACAATATAATTTTGAATAACCAACACAAGCAACTTCATGTATGTTCTGTGCTGCCATTGAGGCAGCTTTCAAATCCTTTGAGGAAATGTGACTATTGCTATTCATAGTAAGAAGTGATTATTCAACACTCAGAGATATTATTTTTCTTCTTCTGATGTTTGAATGATATGGTTAAGATTTAACATTTCCAGATTTGTCTCTGATCAACTATAATTGAAAGAAATCATTCAAAATAAATGAGAGTTCTGCTGAATTGGACACATGTCTCTATAATCCAGCATCTAAGAAGTCCAAAGGTCTTTCTCACTACTATCACTCTTTAAAACTTGCAATCTGATTTGCAGTGCCCCAGGATGGCACCCACCAGCCTTTTTCCTCTCCTGATGCTTTAGCTGGCATACTCATGTCACTTAATACATAGTGTTTATATTTAATAGATAATATTCTGGTGCTCTAAGGACAAACATTTAGCATTCAGATAAAAATTAAAACTCTGTCTTCAAGAAATAGCAGACAGTTCATAAAACACAAGACCCCAAAGTTTCCTTATTATCACTGAATATTGTAAAAGTATAAAGCTTAATATCGAGTACAGTTGTGCAGTTCTTTGGAAATTCAGAAAAGGTGCTTCACAGTGCACAGGACCACAAATATAGTATCTGTCCACTGCTCTTTAAAGCATCCAGTATCTGTTTCTGTTTTCTATTTTCAACTGGGATAAAGAAGTTAAGAAACTCTACCAATTTACATTTTTTAAACTCTAGGGGCAGTATATCAGTACTTAAATTAATTCTTCGCTCACATGCTATATTATAATCAATTTAATTTATTTGGGGTAAGAAAAATTAGTTCAAGATATTCAGTTTTCCAGATAAAACTGAGAACATTTTAGTTACTTCTGAGATATATGAACAGTTGTGTATTTATCATGTAAATCTTCACCTATATAATCATCCACCAGTTAGATTTATATGGGCTAAAAACTGACTCAGCACCTGTAAATTTACGTAGTTGAGTTATATAATTGTTGTGGTCCGCATTGGGAGACATTATGAGAATAAAATCCTGATTTTAATGAATTATACTATATCGCCATAATATCGTTTTCTTCACAAAGCTTTTTAAAAAAAACTGCATAAAGGAAATCTATTTTAGAACTTAGATGGAGGTAGTAACAGAATACCTAAGCAAATTGCTCTATATTGCTTGCTCTAGCAAACCATGTTCAGTGATGCAAAGCAATGCCAAAAAGATAAAAGTGGACAATATTTTATCATCTTTGACTTTAAATTGAACGGGGGGGGGGGGGGGGGAGGGGAGAGAAAGCACTGATCATACAGAATTATATTACCTAATAATAGGTGCCAGACAAAGGTCTGGATTCCATATTTTGAATCAATTGCATTTTTCATACTGTCTTTAAAGACAGCCCCATGTGGTAGACATTGAAACAATCTAATTTGGAAGTCACTAAACATGTATAAATGTAAAACTAAAGTCTCCTTTGAGTTGAGCTCAAGTTTTGATGACTTCACATACATATCCATGTGGTTTTTTTGGTAGCAGTATGAAAGTGGTTTGCCATTGCCAAAACAGTTTCTGAAAAGGGGGCAGCTACATCAGCCAAGGATAATAAAAAGCAGTCCTGGCCATTGCTCGATCTGAGCCTTCAAGAAAACATCTGTGCAAGAGCATTGCCAAGCTACAGATTCATTCCTGCAGCCCCATTTACTGAGAAACAGTCGTTCAGAAATGGGTCAAAAATATATAAAATGCCATTTTTTTTAGCGATGTAAAGGTGCACATGTATTAAAATAATACTCCAGGAAGCTTCTACTGTGCTGAAGAAAAGTTGGTCAGGTCTTTAAAAGATGTTTGCATCTGTGTGAAACCACTAATTTCCTGAACTTGGCAGACTGTATTCGTTGAGAAGTTATGATTAAGCAATTAGTTGCTAGCTGTAGTTGCTTAGTCTGTGGAACACTGGCAATTTTTAAAAAGTGATAAACAAGAATATTTGATGCAAATATTTAAGCATTCAGAGAATACAGTTCTGACGGGAGCTTCTTATGTCAATAAAGAAGCAAATCCAACAAAGAAGTGGGATATATATTTTGCTCATATTAGCAGCAAAAATAACAGCTCTGCAATGTTGAATGTAGTAAAGCAGAAGGAACAGGTGAGTGGAAGATTATTTTCTTCTTTTTTAATTTATAACTTGCAATTAGATTACAATTCTGAATATAAAGCAGTTGCCAGGTACTAATGAAATGTCATATTTTGCTATTCTGCTACATATAATTATCTTTGAAACATGTTCAGAACATCAAGCAAATGCTTTTATCTGCTTCAGAATTCTTATTACATGGAATTCCTTGTTACATGGAATCAATAGCAAGCTTTGATTATATGGGCTAATGCCATAGTACTGATTAATTTTAAGTTGCTATTAATTTCTTAGGAGTTTCTATCAGGACCATTTCTCTGATAAAGCACCACCATACAATGATGATTTAGCAAGACATGCTGTAAATATCTATTATTTCAGAATCATACTTTGTTATACACATAGTTCAAAATCTTCTATATGTGCCTACAATAAGGCAAGTTAAAGCAAGTTTTGAGAAAGCCTTACCGGGATATTTTTGGGTGAATGTAGACTTTGAACACCCTAAATGAATTTAAAAATAAACACATGTTATTGTTTGCAATTTCATACATCATTTAATATTTCAGTTTTTGACTAGAAAAGTGACTTTTCACATAACAGTTAAGTAATTCATAATCATAAGTATCATAGATATTGTACTTACCACTTTTATCATTTCATTCATCTTGTCTATACTCTTAATGAGTTCCTCAAACACAACAGAACCGTTAATGGGTGTAGTGTCTATCAAACTGAATAAAAAGACACAAAGCAAAAAGCAAGTAAATGACTGTTTCATATCTGCAGGACTTTAAGTGTTCTCTGATGAGTTGAATTAATTTAGCTGTCCTCAAGTATACTATACCTACCTATTTATTAACATTTTATGGAGAGATAAAAAAACCACGCATTTCAGTTTGGAAAGCTTTATTTCATGGATTAATGAGTAACCCTTTTTCTTTTCCACTGGCTAGATGTCTATAGGTGAGAGAGTTTGTGCGTAGGAGCTAGGATTTATGAAGCTAATGAAAATGTGTCCCATTAGCACATTAGACAGGAAAGAAAAGTGAGAGGGTAATTCCCAATTTCAGTATGAGTCAGACACTACAATGCAACACATCTGTACACATATTTTGATTTAACAACTCTACTAGCAAAACAAACCTTGCATCAACTTCTAAACTAAAGGTGCAGGTAAATGGTTTTGGGGGGGGGGCGGTTTCTGCTACTAATGAACACTTCAGCTGGCATAGAAGGATACATGCTAAAGACAGGATATTCCAATATTAAAACTCATAATTACAAAATGATCATTAATATTCAAGGGTTGGTTTTAGTCATCTAAGATATTGAAAAGGATTCTTCTGCAGCTGTGTCAGATTATTTTAAAAGGAATATAGATTGGAAAGTGTGCCCTGTCATAATTCTACATCATGTCAAACCTTTAATGATCAGGGAGAAGTACAGTAAGCTATTTGCATTTCTTTAGTGAATGTTTTATTCCATTCTTTTTTTAAAGGTGGCAAATATGGTCATTTATTATTCTACTCTCCCAACAATCCTGTAAAGCAGATTAGACTGAGATATTATGACTGGCCCATTGTGTCCAATATAAGTGGACCTGAACCTGAGAATCAGCAGTCTGAGTCCACACACATTGGAAAGGAACTGCATGTGCGGGGAGGGCAGTCACACTCTTTCTTTCAGGCCAACCTACCCCTGTTGTTGTTATGGGAATAAAATGAAGGGGAACATCCATATAAGGCACGTTGACATTATGGAGAAAAGGCAGAATATAAATCTAATAAATAAATAAATAAGTAAACAAACAAACAGGAAAAGACTTAAGTGCCTAAAAAAGGCCCTAATATAACTACTGTGTGGATATCCAGAAAGAGAATTGGATCAAAGAGCATTCTTCACAGAAAATGTGCTTACCAGAATACACCATCAATTCTTTTCTTAATATCTACATTATATCTGAATTTCAATTTGTTCACCATTTTCAGTTCTCCAATCTTCCTTGTCTCTGATATGATGATGATACACGAGCCCCGTCATTCCAGATACTCAAATCTTGAATTCTTCCAATAATTTCAGCCATCAGTTGTAGATATTAAAACAGCATGGAGAACAAAATGAATGCTTGAAGCTTTCTGTAATATCTTGACTAAGAAGGATTAGAACAGTAGTCTCCTATTTCTAAGTCTTGAAACTAGTGGGACCACATAAATATGATATAAATCTAATAGTTTTGCAGCAGAATATGTAGAATTGTTGGGGATTTAGAAGCTTCCCTTTTCTCCTCCCCTCAATTTTTCCTTATATTTCACTATATATAATCCACTAGAACAACCAAGATAATCACAATTGCCTTGGTGGTTATATGCCCATTCAAGCATCGGTATTTATACTTGTTAAGAATTTCAAATCAAAGGGCTTCTTTGAAGTTCTTCTTCTCCTCCACTGAGGAGAAACCACCTCTCACTTCTAAGCATTAAAATAGCTGCTTCTTTTAATGGTGTATTGGGATGCACAGGAGCCACTTTTCTTACAGTGAGATGGCCTGTTAAAGCAGATCAGCCTCTCTCTGACACCTAATCAAAGCACTGAAGCAAAGTGTTGCCTGCAAAATACATATTGCCTGGTCAATATTATAGTCACGCTGAAATCTATTTAAAAAGAACCCTTTAATTCTGGTTTGCAAAGAAAAAAAGGTACCCAAATGAAGAAAAAAATGAAAGAGGGAGTTACAGCTATAGGACTATACAGTGCTTCAGATTTAGTTCCAAACAGGTGCTTCAGAATGAACAGGTGGGGCATAAACCTAGCACATGTCTGCAATTCTTTAAAGCAGTGACTTCCTAGGATCATGTGGTAGCTCCAGAAGAGAGCCACAGAATTCCAGGAAAAGAGGCAGCAGTTTTAAAGAGCTGTAAACAAGAGTTATGTCCACACACCCTGCCATCACAGCAAGTGATATTCAGACTCAGGAATGAATTGTAAAAAATATAGGATTGCTCTGCCTACTGATAGCCTCCTGGGCTACTTTCATTGAACTGCTATAGCTTTGGCTTCAGCTTCAGTTCTATGAAACATATTTTTCTGACAATTTTCCTGACACTTGGGCTTAAAGTGATGCTGTGATCACAGCCCTATATTTGGCAGCATTTCTATGCAGCTTACTGATTCCCAGAGTGGTTTGCAAAAGTTAAGAAATGTCAATCTGCTAAAGCAAAGACCTTGCAGAATTGTGACACCTTTATTATAGCGTAAGCACTGCCAATCATTTTCTCTTACACACATTACTCTCACGCACACTTACTGTAAATATACACACCAGGCGTACCATATCTGGGCTGCAGAACTCCTGGCAACCTCTAGGTAGCAGCAAAGCATTAGAGTTCTTGGTATCTCTTTGCTTTCCTCTAGAGGTCTGCCAATTTTTCAACGTGGACATGAAAACACCATCACACACACAAAATTATTGGAGCCAGGCATTTCAAGTTTGTTGAACAAGCCAGTGTTGGCTAAGGTTACACAGTTCTCTGAAGCCATAAATCTTGGCTTACAAACCATAATGGTAGCTTGATTCTAGAGTACACTAAGCCAAAGCACTAACCCATATGCAGAAATTCAGTCATAGTTCTTCTGCCCTAACTCATATCAACATCCATAAACTGTAGTTTAATCTGTTTATGATGTATGTGAATTAAGTATTTCTGAAATAATTTTACTTTTGTACTTAATAGCCTTCTTCAGCATTTCCAGGGCATTATCTAAATATGTTTTTATTTAAAAATTAAGTCTAAATACCAGTTATAAGCATACAGAATATAACCAAAATCACTCAGTGAACAGTTAGATAAGGCAGAAATAGGTTTAAAAGACTGAAAAGTCTGTTAGTCATGACTTCCTAGGAACTAGATTCCCACGGTGTGGTATCAGTACTGATTTAAAGTGGTACAACCTCTCCACAGTCCCCTATGTCATTCTCTTTGAAGCCTGATATATCTCTCATCTGATAACAGCAAAAGCTTTTTCTAACCTGTATCTTGGAAACATGCTGAGTCAACAACTTTCATGCTTTGAAGTTTAATTCTACTCTGGAAAGCTCAGGCAATTTTCCCTCACTCCTCCCATTTACTAACTGTCACTTACTTCCCAATTATCTTACTGTCTTACATTATAATTCATATCTAAGTTTCCCCACCCACCCATTTTTAATCTGAAGAAATGATTTTCCTATAGTTTAGTCATTATTGGGTTAGATGCAGTTCATCTGTTAAAAATCACTGAGGGGAAGAACTGCTTTCAAAGAATGTGACAAAATTATCTTGTGAAATTTCAGTTACCCTCTGAAGCCAAGAACATTGTAATTGTGGATGGAGATCTCAGGATACAGTTGGGATTTTATCTGATAGTTCAGCCCTTGTACATCTTGTGCTCGTGAATTATGTAAGTGCTAAAGAGAAATGCTTCGGAAATAGGTGATTCACCCTTTCTCCCCAGACTACTAAAAACCAAACGGGTATGATTAACTATCTCAATGATTGAAATTGTCGTGTTCTCTCCCTCTTTGCGTGATCATAGGCATTGCAATTCTGAGGTTACTATTCTAGCATTGTGGTTACATTTTACTTGAAACTGGTCTGCTGCCTTTAGGGACTTTTTTTTTTTTTTTGGTCTTTTGCTGGTTACTCCAGTTCTCATGACATCAATGAAAGCTAAGCTGTTTTTCTCAGTATACTTTTTCCACAGTATATGCTAACACTTAAATAAAAAAATAACATCCTGCAGTTAAAACTAAAACATTAAAAAATCTGTCAAATATTCATTTATTTTTGCATTCATGGTGTTTCCTATCAGCACTTTAGATCAGATATCTGATAAATGGGAACACCAATCAGTATAAACATCTAGTTGAATTTGTATGAAAGATGAAAAAAAATATTTTCCCCAAGGAAATAGTTACCTTTGGAATCTGTTACGTACATGAAAAAAGAAGAAGAAATTAAATCTTAGTGATATTCAATCAATTCAGTACTGTGTGAATATTTTTGATAAGAGCCAGGAATACAAAATGAGCTGCTGCTGTATTAAATGCCACAACATGATTTTGAGCAATACTGAATTCCTAATTATTCCTCTCTTGCTCCCTTTGCACATCACCTATGAATTAAGAACCTAAATTTGGCTTAAACTGGACAGACAACTGAATTTTATTCACATTCCACTGCTGTCCTTGAGATCACACTGGAATGTGAACATGACTCACTCAGGAATGTTGAGAGATTCAGGTCAGAAGGAAGTTTTGAAGGCTGAAAGAGTCTTACTTTAAAGAAGATGCAGGGTCTTTCACTGAATCATATCCAGATCCGAAACAAACACGTCCCTCAACTCTTCCCTTTCTTCATTGCCTTCTGCCATTCCCAAATGCACCTGCCTTTCTCTTTTCTGAGATATAGTTCCCCTTCCCTTTCTGTGGGTGAACTGATGTGAGCAGAGACACTTGAACCAAAGGGATGGAGTGAGGATGTCTCGAGTTATCTGATAACCTGAGTAACAGTTCATCCAGAGGCTAAGTTCCTGTATTATTCAGGAGCCTGTTTTCAGATCATTCAACATACACTCATTCAACATACACTATAATAATCCATCAGTTGGATTTACACAGCACATTAAACCCTAAACTCAGATGAAGAAAACACAGTTACTGCATTCATTTAACTTTAAGCACAGAATGACTTGATTTGATTCCCTGGTTCCCACAATAAACTGCAACACAGAATAACCAACCTAGGCTAGCTTGTGCAAGTTCAGCTTCACTGAGGCTCCTTCTATTACCAAAAAAGTCTACTAAAGATGGAGATAAAAACCCCACTATGGACAAAGGAAGAAAATTTGTTAAAAAAAAAAAAATCACATGTTCTCAAAAATTTCAAAAACAAGAGAAATTTCCCAGCAAACAACGCAGCCACTTTGCATAACTCCAAAGACTACAACCTTCTATCTGAAATGAAAAACTGTATGAAGCAATCTTCCCCAGCCATTTACTCTTGAAGTCAGCCATACTGTGAATTCTGCAATGTTATCATTAAATCAAAAAATGAAACAAGATTTATATAATTGTCAAAATGTAACTTGTCATGCATATGTTTTCTTTTCAAGTACTACAAATGCACCTACCAGGGAAAATATAAATAATTGGCAAAACTTAATGTTAGTTAACTTTATTGATAAGGACAATAAAGCTGTCACTTAACAAATATAATAGGAAGGAGACAACAGGAGACATTCCAAATGAACTATGATATTACAACGCTGATGTGTTAAAATGCTATATAATAAAGACAATTAAAGTAGTAAAGAAAAATTGTGGAATTAAATGGGCTGTGCAAAAGTCATGATCAATACATGCCACACTTTTTCTAATGTATAAGCATGACTGAAAATTTCTTTCTACGTCTCTCAGTATCTGCTTAGAAAAGGATATTATAAAAATTATTCTTTCTGATCTCACTTCCTGTTCCTTTCATATGCAGAGTTCTGTGATCCAGGCAAATAAAAGTAGTATAAAACATTGGATCAAAAGACTTACTTAGACAATAAATATAGACTAAATATAGTCATAACAAAAAGATAGGAGAACAAATAAATAGACTGATGTCAAATAAGAGGAGCACAATTCTCCCAGATGAACTGTTTTAGAACAAATCCAGTAGTCAAGTGTGTAGCAGTTAGTCTGCTCACCATTTTTAGACTATTTTACTTAAAAGTTTATTTAAAGGAATTATTTCAAATATTTACAATATGGCAAAGATAGAACCAGCTGGAAAATTTAAAAAGTTTTAAAATATTCCTACTATTCTGGCAACAGCATTAGATAAATTACTGCTAGGAAGGAATGGAAAAATATTTGAAATGGTTTTTTTTTTTTTTGGTCAGATTAGCATTAAGCAAAATAAGACATATATATTGAAAAATATCTATAGACAATATTATTACCAGTACTATTAAGCTCTCTGTCTCCACACACACACACACACACACACACATAAGAATATGGGGAAATGAAATCATATTTTCAGATATGGTAGGAATGGAAAATGATAGAGTTCTGATAAATATTCTAAATGTAATTAAATAATCATATTACATAAAGAAAATTAAAAAGACTACATAAGAAGCTTTTGCTTTTATAACAATAACACCAAACAAATGGTAGTGAAATACTGGAAACAAAATACAGCACTTTCAGCGGAACATTAATACAATACTGGAACATTATATTAACTGACTAATCAGATTATATTGCAGCAAAGAGGAAATATAAACAACTTTATAGACATTGTTTTATTACATATGGAAACAGAAGGGACAATGCTTTGAAATCACCCATGACACATGGAACATTGCAGAAAAGCATCATAATATAATTCCAATTCTATTCATGATCATCTAATATTTGCTGAATTGTGAATGACAGTTGAGTCTTGTCAAAGTCTCTTTTAAAGAGGGCGTGATTTCCCTTGAGTTCTGCTGAAAAGCCAGTTCTAGCAGCTTTTCTCACTTGCCTCTTATCATCAGCCCTAATTTCATCAAGCCATAGCAGATGCAAGTTCAGAAAGCATGCAGCCATTCCATCTATCTTATGGAATTACCAATTCCATCAGGTTCCTCCTTCAGTTGTCACTCAGCAGTAGCTACTCATCATGTGATAGCAATCAGAGGTAAGATGGGAAGAGGCCTATCCCCCCAGCTTTGCTAAAGGCAAGCCCTGAGATTCAATTAGTCTAGTGTGAGGAATACTTCCTGGACTGGTCACATAATCAGAAGTATAAGTACAAATTATTCAGATAAATTCTTCATGAGCAGGAAAACAGTTTTAAAAGTTCTTAACCAAGACCCCCGCCGCAAGTCCTGCTGTGCTGCCTCATTGTGGCAGGGGGGTGTTCCTGGGAAGGATGAGCAAAGAAAGTCAGGAGTGCATGCCAAGAGTATATATTCCCAGCAGGGTGACCCAAGGGGTGAAGGCCATCCCAGCTGCCCAGCTAAAGCAAGCAGGTACCTATATTGGGCAGCAGCAATACAGGAAGATGTTGGAGGCAGATGATCACCTTAGTGACAATGGCAAAAGCATCAATTTATACTGAGCAGGAGAAGGCAATGGTAAGCCACTCCAGTATTTTTACCAAGAAAATTACATGGGCAGAATGATTGATGATATAGTGCCAGATAATGGCCTCCCTCACTCAACATGCTACTAAGGAAGAGCTTTGGATCATTCAGAGTACTAATGGTGGTTATGAAGCAGGTAGATTAAAGCCTTTGGGACATCTAGTTGCTGATGCTGCCCCACAGGAAAAGTCAATCCAAAGCTGCAAAGACAGAATTACAGTGGGAACATAGAATGTAAGAAGCAGAATATAGGAAAGCTCAACACAGTGAAAGATGAAATGAAATTAGTACAGATTAATATCTTAGGCATCAGCCAATTGAGATGGCCTGGGATCAAACACTCTCAGTTAGAAGAGCACATTGTTTATTATTCAGGACATGAATGGATTGGAAGAAGATGAGTGTGATTTTAAAACTGGAGTGAGAAACATCAACAACTTGCGCTATGCTGATGATAATATCCTGATAGCTGAAAATGCAAAGGATATGGAAGCTTTAGTAATAAAAGTCAAGGAGCACAATGAAACAATGAGACTAAAATTAAATATGAAGAAGACCAAACTAATGACAATAGGTAGAACAATCAGCCTTAGAATTGACAATGAACATATCAAAGTGGTGGATAGCTTCTGCCTTTTAGTATCAACCATCAACAGTAAAGGGACAAGCAGGCAAGAAACATGCCACAGTCTAGCACTTGGTAGAACAGCTATGAAGGCCTTGGAAAAGATATTCAAATGCCATGATGTGTCTATGCTTAACAAAAATTAGAATTGTGCAAGCCATGGTACAAGTCATTCCTTGTGACACCCTATGGAAGCAAAAGTTAGACTTTGAAGAAGCAGGTTAGGAAGAGTAAAGCTTTTGAACTTTGGTATTGGAGAAGACTCCTGAGAATACTGTGGACAGCCAAGAAAACAAACAAATAGATCATCAACCCAGAATCCTCACTCAAGGCACAAATGATTAGGCTCAAATTATCCTACTTTGGACACATTATGTGAAGACCCAGCTCTCTGGAGAAGGCTCTAGTGCTGGGAAAGGTGGAAGGAAAGAGAAGAGGATGACCAGCAGCAAGGTGCATAGACTCAGTTACAGCAGTGATGAGTGCACTGTTGGAAGACCTGAAAGACTGAGTTAGGGACAGATTGTCATGGAGAAAATCTGTCTATCTGGTCACTAAGAGTTGACAACAACAAATGATTAAAAAAAACTAGAGCCAGTTTAGTGCAATGGTTAAAGGTTCTGGAGTAGAAACTGGGAGAAAATGAGTTCCAGTCCTGCTCTAGGCATAAAAGCCAGCTGGGTGACGGGCTGCCCATTCTCTTTCAGCCTTAAAAAGAAAGTAGTGGCAAAACTACTTCCATGAATGTTGCCAAGAAACATGTATGGAGTTGCCAATGTAGTCAACAGGAGTCAAGACTAACTCAAAAGCACCAAAAGCCAAAACAGCCTACTTTCTGAAAGTGCAAAATAACCTGACCAGAAAGTTTGGTCATGCTCACTTCATCGATATCATGGAGTTCCTGACATGTAGCCCTCAGTCAGGGCATAAAACTGGTGCATCCCCAGGACAGAAAGAAGTTTCTCATCCTCTGTCCTAGAAAGAACTGGGATGAAGAAATCCAAAGGCATGGCTTGCCCAACCCTTAGGCGGAGTTGTGCATCTGTTTCAGGCAGTAGATAGTAGGAAGCAGTAGCAAGATGTGGGAAGAGCTGTGGAGCAATGCATTGTCCCTAATCTTCTGCCCTCAGATATGGAAGAAAATATTTAACTGCTTATCTGTACATGGAATGAGGGATAGGTAGGACAATTAGATATTTTTCCCTTTAGGCAGCAGAATGTCTTGGGCTGGTGTTGAGGAGATTAGAATCAAAGAAAATGTTTGCTGTTTTTACTGGATAAAGGAGCCTGAGAATAAAGCTTCTGTCTCGTTTGTATTCTCTTCCACATTGATGACCCATAGCTTTACCTGGTCAAAACCACTGTACAACTAATCAATTTTTTCCTTGTGATTTTTTTTTTCTGGAAAGAAAAAGGTTGAAAGGAGTGAAGGAAAAACACAAGCAGCTTATAAGTGAAAGGTGAAAATTTCTGTATTTCCTACTTCCCCTAAAGTTATCTGAATGGGCAACATGATTTCACAGTAAAAGCCTTGGCTGAAAGCATCTCTAATCACGTTATCAGTGTATGCTAAACAGAACTAGAATGAGAATTTTTTATGGATTACTAGCTAGTTAAAAACAAAACAGAGAGCAACAAGTAAGGGTAATTGAGCAATTTGCTCAATGAAGAAAAATAAGAATTGGAGTCCCTCAAAGAGCTGTTTTGGAACCAATGCTTTTTAACTTGCTCATGAATTATCTCGAACTGAGGATAATGAAAATGGCAAATTTCATGTGATGGATCATTTGAAAAGGAATTGAAAAGAAAACTGTCAACATTGTAATGTAATAAATATATGCTATGTCCACATTTAATACTATGTACAATTCTGGCCATTATCTCAAAAAATGATGCAACAGAACTGGAAAAAATACATAAGAAGGCAACCAAAATGTTTAGGGGGTTTGAACATCTTTCTTATAAGAAATGTCTAGAACATCTGGCACTCTGTAGCCTGGAAAAAGGGCAACTGCATGAGGACAAGATCAGGCTGTATAAAATCATACATAACATGCAGAAGGTGGTCAAGGGAGAGGTTTTATTCCCTCTCTCACAGCACTGAGACCAGGAGTCATCTAATGATGGAAGAAGATTTAGAATAGACCCAATGACTCCCCCTCCACTGTGCGTAAATAATCTGTGAAATTCATTAGCACAAGATGTGGTGATGACCACTGACTTAGATGCTTTGAAAGGGTATTGGGGAAATTAATGGAGGAAAGGCTATTAATGTTACCTACAGATTGGGAAAATATACCACCAAATACGAGTTGCAGTGGAACAGGAGTGGAGGAGAAGTGGACTTACAGTGAGGATTCATAGGGAACTAGTCTCCAAAGGAGCAGAGGTGGCATTGCCATGAGATTGGCAGCTGGGAAGTGATTTCTGGCCAGCTTAAATCTCTCTGGATAAAGGAGAGATTGTGAGATTGCCGACTTGCTCTCCAGACAGCTGCTCCTCAGGAGTCAACTGCAGGAACTGGGGTTTATGCAGTTGGCTCATGAGTTGAGCGACTGAGAGTTGAGGGATTTCTATCAAGCTCACAGCCTCAGTGTAGCCTATACAGACATAAAGTTCTGCTGAGCCTAATTTTTTAATCGCTTTTGGAATTTGCCTCTTAACTGCTTTACATCTATTAAGAATCCTTCAATTGACAAGTCTTGTGACATGCACTGGGTGAGTTTCCTTTAACCCTTAGCAAAATAATGTTTAAAAATAAGTTTAAGGACAAAAGAATAAACAGCAAAGGGGTGATTGGAATGTTAATTTTGGAAAGTTATAAACAGACTAAGGGTTCAGATGGATTTGAAATAAGATTTTGAAATTAATCATAAGAATCCTTCCTGTGGGAAAATGCTGTTGGTTCCAATTTTTAAAAGAAAACATGGTAAGATGGGAATTTGAATGTTGGACAATAGAGGGAACCATAAGGAACTAAAGATTACAATTAAAGGAGAAGAACACTTAATTTTGATTTATTAAGCTGGAATGGAGCAAAATATGTTAACGTTGGATTTATTGGAGGATAGTTTTGAACAATGGACTCAAAAATTAATTTAAAAAATGTCTACAATTATAGATTATTTTTAAAAGATGTTTTGGAAGAGGAACAAGTTTCACTGGACAAGACTGAGATTGATATGAAAGTGGATTTAAGACTGATAAGTTACAAGAATGATATGGAACAAGATGCTACACTGGGTATACAAATGAAACTGACTGATGTCTTAATAATTAAAAGGGATATACAAATGGCAAACTAAAAGAGTTATTTGGATAACTTTCTTATATTGGACTTACAAAAGAGTCTTGTTAAAGTTTTGAAGGATTTTGTGAGAAGAGACAAGACAAGACACGACAAGACAAGACAAGACAAGAAGCTCTAGGACATTATTTGAAAGAATTAAATATTAAAATTGCTAAAAGTAAAAGGATGGAATATCAAGTGGGTTTATCTGATCAAGGTTAAAATAGAGATGTTATTTCTGGTAACAATGGATTTTTATTGACATGGACTGAATAATGAGGTTTAAAGTTCTGTTTATAGATTAGAGATAAGATATAAAAGTACATAAAGTAGGCTTGATTAAGGCTAAAATAGATATATTGTTATTTCTGGTAACCCTTAATGGACTTTTGTTGATTAAGATTGAATGATGAGACTTTAAGGATCTCTTTATAGATAAGAGATGAGATATGGAATGAAGAGAGTGTTGTATTTTAAGAGAAGGTAATAAATTGTTAAAATTGTTTATACTTGTGATGAAGGGGGAGGTCACTTCTTTATATATTTCTTTTCTTTTTCTTTGCTGTATTCTTATTTTTTCTTTCTTTTTTCTTTTTCTTTTTCTATTCTTTTTTCTTTTTTTCTGCACTTTCTATTTTTTCTTTCTACTCTTTTATTTTTTGTAGTTTGGATTAGTTTTTACCGGTATAATTGTAATGTCTAATAAATTTATTATTTAAAAAAAGGAGTGGAGAAGTATAACTCCATCTCCTACTCATGATGGCTCCTGAGGCTACTTGTGCGAAAAACAAAATGCTAAGGTGGACTTCAGCCTGATTCAGCAGAACTGTCCTTATGACAGGCAGTATAATTGAAAAGCTGCCTGCATTGCTCTTTTTATACACAAAACGCTTTCAAGAAGCACAGAGTGCTTTGAAGCCTGTTTCTCTCAGCCCAGCTTACTTTACAAGGTTGTTGCTAGAGGAGGAGCACTAGGTAAAGGTTGTATATAAATCTAAAGAAATCCATCAATGAATCAATCAGTAAAGTTTTAAGGGGCAGGTTGAGTGAAAACATTTTGGAGGCTTTACTGAATGATTCATGTTTAATTGTAATTAAACTTCTTTCTTAAGAAATCCTTTTTAAAATGTCTTAATTGTAGCCCTGATTTAGGATTGTCAAAAGCAGTAAAAGTCTAGGATATTCATTGCATTTATTAGAAAAATAATATTTCCAATTCCAATGTGAAAAGAGTTCTGACATGCAAACAAGCATGAACAGAAATTCCATTCAGAACTTTCTATCCAGTGAAGAATCTCACTGAACTTGCCAGGACTTTCTTCTGAATAAAAAACATAGAGAATTATGCTATTCTTGCCATTCAATCCTAATTTAATTTACTCTGAAATAATCCCATCCAATTGAGTAGGACTTACTACTCTGAAATCATTGGCTGTAGGATTGCTACCTAAATTTATACAGCAGATTTTCTCATGTGGTATAAAATTATATCCCTATGGGAAGTTCTGATATGAAGAGATTTAGCATATATTGATTTTCTTTCTTCTTTGTCCATTCAAGAAGATGGCAGCGGTTTTTTTAGCTCCTACACTAAGCTTGGACTTTCTTTGATTTATGCCTTTTTTCCTTGGACACTTGATGTCTGCTTTTAGAGCCCTAAAGTGCTAAGTATCTAACTGTGATTAGTGATTAGCATGGCCTTCTTTATTATGGTTTATGCCTAGTCTGGCTGTTAAACTCCCTGAAGTCCTAGTATGCATACTATACCACTGTATCTGTGATTGTTGTACGCCGCCCAGAGTCACTTTGTGTGAGATGGACGACTATATAAATATGATAGATAGATAGATAGATAAATAAATAAATAAATAACATTCACAAGATTTCATTTATTTGGGAGTGGCACTTGCACATTGGCCGGATTGTGGATCCAGAAAAATGAGCGTTAAAAACCTTAAGATGAGTAACAGTTCTAACAAAGGCTAAGAGATTAAAACAATTTTAAAAATAACATCTAAAAAATTCTCAGTGGAGTAACTAAGATGATTAAAGAATCAGCTGCAAAGAGCACATCAACAGCCAGGGCTGCAACTGCTGAAGAATTAAGCAAGAGAAGATGCAATTACATTTACACAGAAAACCAACAAATCAGATAAATATCCTGCATTCCTGTTTTATGCCCAACAAATCTGAGGTACTTACTCAAGAGTTTGACTCAGTACTGTATAGTGATATAATGATCCCCACGATGATGAAGGATTAAAGACTATATCAGCATTTGCTCACTTTCATTCCTTTGATTTGAACAAGGAGGCTAAGCACTGTTTGCTTATTGATTATACAGGTAGTCCTTGTTTAGTAACTACAGTTGGGACCAGCAACTTGGTCATTAAGTGAAGCAGTCACTAAGTGAAACCACTACTGTACTTATTATCTTATTTCATCTTCCCTTTGCTTTACAGACCTGTGAAGGTAGTAAATGTGAGGATTGGTTGTAAGGTTACTTTTTCATCACTGTCATAACTGTGAATGGTCACTAAATGAGGACTACCTGTACAGTTTATTGAACAACTAAATATTTATTATATTATTATTATTATTATTATTATTATTATTATTCAACTTATTTTGAAAAGGACTGATTCTTAATGATTGGAGAATGGCCATTATAATCCCTGTATTTAAAAATGGAGCCAGAGATGATCCTAGTAACCACAAATGAATTAGTTTTCTGAGCATTATAACTAAGCTTTGTGCCATCCATTTATATTGGGAAATTCTAGATGGGATGGATATTAAATGCATCCTAGTTGAAGAACATATTGGGTTTAGAGCAAGATGATCCACAATGGATCACAGTCATTCTTCAACATGTAGCTGAAATGTATTCAAAGTGTCCAAAATCCTCTGTGTCCACAGCTTCTGTAATTTTCAGAAATGCTTTTGATTTATCCTTCAGTGGTGGATGCTGGGAAATCTTAAGACCACTAATATTAATAAGTGGCTGCTGATATTCATCAGCAAGTTGGATGATATCAACAGCTATTTCAGATTTGGATGTAATCTGACTGGCTTGCTTTCTGATCCAATTTCTGTGCAAAGCAGCATTAAACAGGGTTTTATTCTGAGACTCTTACACTTCAACTTTATATTAATATTTGCCAAGACTATAGTCCACCACTATCTGTCTAGGTTAGCAGACAGCAATGTATTATTTTATGCTGACACAATTGTGCTTTTGTCATAAAACTTAATTGGCCTTAGGTCCTCAAAGTCTTTGTCTAGTTTTGCAGTGAAGAACACTAACAAATAAACTACTGCAAGATAATGGTTTGTGCCACTATGAATATGTGAAATGGAACAAACTAAATTACTAAGAGCAATTGTAAGCATAACATAGCAAACTTTGTGTAACTGCATGCAGTTGGCCAGGAGACGATATTGAGATTATGTTGGCTGGTGACTAACAGTTGAGTATAATTTAATTCCCACTTTGTTTGTATTGTGTATATTGTCATAAACAATTCAATAATGTATTGATTTCATATTATTGTTTGATAAGTTTATTTGATTGGGTTTTGGCTATAAAAATAATAAAGAACTATATTGTTTTGCTGGCAGCTTGTTGGATATGGTGCTGCTGTATGAAAGAGCACAAGGTGTTTGATGACTGAATTCATTTTCCTTTATTAGACTGTTACTGATTTTATGAAATCCTGGTAGTTTGCTATTGTTTATTTTTTCTTAGTATTTCAATATCTATATTCATATTATTTTAGTGTATTTTTTGCACTTTTAATAATTTCATCTTTTTCTTTCTTTTAATCTTTCTTTGTGTTTTATAATATTTGATTTGTACAAAATACTGGTCAATGACCAAAATAAAGGACTTGCTTTGCTTTGATTTATCAAGGCATGGTTAAGAAAAAATAAAGAGTAATTTTGATGGAAATAGATAATTGTTTTGGAAATGGGTAAACAAGGAGCTTCTGCAGAATGAATGGCATTAAGAATAAACATGATGATTTGGAGAGAAGAGGGGTGAAACTGAAGCAAGGGAATACTAGAAAGGGTATTTTAAGTATAGGAGAGATACCAGTACGTCCAAGAGTACAACTGAAATAAATGCCATCATGTTAGTGTCCATTAATAATTGATAAAAAGTCCTAAATCCTGTGAAAATCTGGAAAAACAATAAGAATGCAGATGTAAGTGGTGTAATTGTATAAATGTTCATGGATGTGGTTGCTTATAGAGTGGCAACTTGTAGGACATATATGAGAAGTCTGTATCTGTGCCTGATGATTGGAAGAACACCACCATTGTTCCATTTTGCAAAGGGAAAGGTAATAGCAGTGTATGCAAAAACCATAGAAGGGATTAGTTTGTTAAATACACCTGGGGAAATGTTTGGCAGTGAATATTAGATTGATGTAGGAGTATCAATCTGAAAAATAATCAAAAGACTAAGATAGTTGTGTTTGACAGGAAAAGTAAATGACTGTAAATTATACATAAATGGCAAAAAGAGCAAGTAGATAAATATGTGTACTTCCAGTTGAATGTTTACTAATTATGGGAAATAGGTGAAGAGATTTGATGATATGCAAATTCTGGAAGCACAGTGGTGAATAGTATGTAGTTTGTTAAAAGGAATGCATCTTTGTCAAAAGATGTGAAAATAGCTATGTGTAAGAGTGCAGTTCTGCCTGCTATATTATATGCAGGTGAGAGTTGGGCATGTCACTAGACATAAAGAAATTGAATACAGTGGGAAAGGTTACTTGAGTGTGTTTGGCAATTCAAGAAGAGATACAGTCAAAAATGAATGGATACTGAACAAATGTGAAAAGGTGGGACTGGTATGAAAGAATTATGTTGAGTGGCTTGATCATATAGAGAATGATGATTGAGCTGCAAATATATGAAGAGTGAATGAACTGAGAAGACGACGACATTAGATGGAGCTAATGAACTCATCATAGAGAGGTGAGAAGAATAAAAAGGTTATATAATGTATGGACACAGTAGACACAGTAGACAAAGTAGAAGCAAGGATGATTTCCAAGGATAGAAAGATATGAAAAGGCACAGTGAATGGAGTTGTTATAAACTAAGTTGATTTCCTTTTCTTTTTTCTTATTGCTTGCCTTCCATTTCTATTACTTTCTATTTCTTACTTTTTCTTCTGCACTTCGTATGACATGGCTTAACCTGAACAGGAGGAGACTGAACGGTATACACATACATAGAATAAAATCAAAGGTAATTTAGCGGGTAAAAATACACAGAATATTTTCAAATAGTTCTACAGAGGGTTTTTATGTTTTATGTTTTGAAAGATGAAGCTGATGATTTCATACTGCTAATAAATTTTTAGAAAAATATTCCAGAGTTGCACATAACTCTGTTGTAACTTTTAATCAAGGTCAGTTTCGCTATGAATCGTAAAATGGAACTTTAAAAAATGTTCCATATTGTTACTGTAAACTTAAAGAAAAAAATGTAGGTGGGATCATCTTTCTGAAGATATCCTTTAATCTTATGTAAAGCCCCATATTAGTAGAAATCCCCTTTCCCCCTGTTGGCAGAGTCCTTATCTTATACCGTGGTTCGTTCTCTGGAGCACCTGGTTATTATGACTCCACATGAAGTGTTCTGATGCATGTTCTTCTCCACATTTTCATCTCTACTTATCTGATTTCCAGTCTGCCCCAGATGGAACCAATTTCTGGCAACCTAGATCATGATTCTTGTACCTTGGTGACCACCACAAGATGAGAAAATCTATGTGTGCCTCGGTGATAAACAAAACAGTAGTGATACGGCATAATACAAAATAAAAATAGTTTAGCTTGTGTGAGATATATTTGTATCAACATCCAAAAGAATTACAAATATGGTGGGCATTTTGAATACAGTACGCAGGTCACATCTGATGGAATAAATGATTCATACAATCTTGGTTTTGAGAGTTTGTTTTCCGCATAAAAAAGCACACTCGATATCTATTATATTGTTCATTGGATATCGGAAAAACCTTAACTGAAATACCAAATTGCAGATTACATCCATTTCTGACATCAATACTATATTATTATTGCCAAGTAATTTGGTTAGGTGCCAGATTAATTTATTTTAATGTCATTTTTTAATATCTGATGAAATTTTCAAGTAAAGGAATTGGGTAAATTATATACTACATTGATGTTTTCAGAGCTATTAAAATTTCTAAACTTCTGAAGTGTCAAGATTCATGAATGAGTTACTAAGTATCAGTTATCTGGTGCTATAACATTCTTTTTGACATGTCAGTGGAAGGGCTGTCATGAGGCAGCCTCTTTGGCATAGGGGTTTGTTATGCTGGTAGCCAAATTCAGGGACATAAGAACATATTTGAAAAGCAGCAAAAATTTTAACGTCAGTCTTTAATGTTTGTCACTACATACTAATTTTGGTAAGTCTACAGTAGAAAGATCAACAGGTATTTGCAGAAATGAAGATCTTGTATAGCAAACATGTATTCAATTCTATAAAATCTAACATTAAAATATCAGAAATATGAACAAGATTCCTATAAATACAGTATGTTTAACTTTTTATCCAAGTTGAAAGACAATAGATACAAAAATGCTACAAATTCAAATGCTGTAACAGCACTATGTACAATTTCCATAAGGAACAGCATGGAGGCTAAGACCCAGAAGGTGGCTTAAATCAGATTGGGAGAATTAAGCAAAGTTTGGCATCAAATACATTAATGAAAAGTAGATACAAGTGGTCAGAATGGTGGGATTCTTAAAGAAAATCTTACCAAATCATTGGAGGATATTATGCGTTATAGTGACGACAGTCCTTTTTCATTGTTACAGCAAGTCAAGGAAAGCCTATCTCCAGCTGAAGGGCCACAGAAAGACAATGCAATGGCAATCCTTCGTAAAGCAAGTTTTCTGCTCAGTTATCCATCATTAGGGTGAAAGAACACAATGAAAAGGTAGTCAAGGGATATATGCTAAGTTCAGTTTTCCAATCATCCTCTCGGCCAAGGTTGTTTCCCACTGTCTAGGCAGAGAATGGTTTAGCTCTGTTTTTTGGTGTTGAAAATTATTTTCAGCAATTTTCCTCTAGCAGTTTGAGTTGGGGTTGGGAGGCAATTTGCAGGAAAAAAAAATGAAGGGTCAAGCAAACCCCCTCTGCCATTATGTTTAATAACAGCCTCTCCTGCCATTTTAAAAAAACAAAAACTAAGCAGTTGAGAGACCTTTCTCTGTAACATCTGGTACATTTTGACCATTAAGCAGGTGAACAGATGCTTGAATGACCAAAATGTCTCTAGGTATACTTCATTGAAACTTGACCCCACAATTGTCAGAGGTTTACTATTTGTTTTCATTTTTGAGAACAAATAAAGTTGAAATAGGTCCTTGAGGACTATTCAGACATATATGGCAAAACTTGGAAAATCTTTTATAGCTGAGGGTAGAGGAAACACAACTCTTATTTCAGGTTGCCATATGGATGCTGCTGCAAGAGAAGTCCAGCTGCTTTATTATCAGCATTTCAGAAATATGAGAGATGCTGAAGGTCTTAATCTGATATCCTTTAACTACACAGCAGCTAACAAGATCTTAAATGAAGCAGTGCTATGCTACAGATGCATCAGGAGAAAAACTGATTGGTTTTTATAATCAACATTGATTAAACTGATAAAACTGATTGGTTTTATAATCAACATAAGGAAATGTTCGGCTTCTAATATATCCTAAGAGCCAGTTTGGTGTACAGATAGCCCTCAGTTAATGACTCCTCATTCAGCGACTGTTCAAACAACTGTGACAATGCTGAATGAGTGATACTTTTGACTGGTCCTCAAAGTTCTGACCATCACAGTGTCCCGTAGTCATGCAATTGTGATTTGTGACCTTCCCTGCTGGCTGCCCACAAGCAAAGTCAGTGGGGAAGCTGACAGGAAATTGGAATTCGTTATCATGTTAGGTCCTCACTTAATGACAGCAACTGGGGACTGCCAGAACTGCCATCGCTAAGTAGTGCGGTCACATAACGTTGTGCTTTACAACTGTGTCATTTAGCAATGAAAATTCCTGTTCCAAATACTGTTGTTCAGTGAGGACTACTAGTAGTAGTTAAGGTATCAGGCTAGAAACCAGGAGACTGTGAGTTCTAGTCCCACCTTAGGCATGAAAGCCAACTGGGTGACTTTGGGTCAATCACTCACTCTCAGCCCTAGGAAGGAGGCAATAGCAAATTACTTCCAAAAATGTTGCCAAAACAACTCCAGGGACTTGTCCAGGCATTCACCAGGAGTTAACACAGACTCAAAGGCACCAAAAAAACAAAAAAATCCTATCCACCTAATGTTCCTTAAATTCACCTCATTATCCTTTCTCGAAGAATTAGACTTCTGACTTTGATGCTTATAGCAATAGAGCAGAAAAAGTACTGGATTAGTGATTATCTAAACTTTTCATGGCCAGATAGAGCAAATTTGTATTTAACTGTAAGCGCCAAATATGGTCCAATGTATGTATATTATGGTATAACTTTGTTCTCAGAACAGTTTTGCTGTCATTATCCCCTTCAAATTCAGGGAAATAATAGGCCTATTTACTTAGGCCTAACAAACTTTCCAGCATGCATGAACCATTAATTCATCACAATGGTAGCAACTGTTCTATCATTCTAACATTTTTTGGAATTAAATTCTGTAAACAATTGAGTTTCTAATATTTAAAAAAAAAAATCCCCTCCCAACCTGGAATCCTTTTCTACACTTTATAAAACAAGTTGAACTATTTGTAATTTGCAAGTCATTTTTAAAGGTAGAGAGCCATTAATATAGATTGGTCTTCTTCATTATTCTTAAGAATTCTTCCTCATTTATTTCTCCATCTCCATCACGATCAGCTTCGTCTATCATTTCCTAAGGAAGCAAGGGGAGGAGAGAACCACTGAAGACCAGGCACTGTTCTAGAAGCATCTGAAGCATTAAAAATAATAAAATTGTCTTAACAAAAAACCATGAATTGTATAT
This sequence comes from Liasis olivaceus, assembly GCA_030867105.1. NCBI lineage: Eukaryota > Metazoa > Chordata > Lepidosauria > Squamata > Pythonidae > Liasis > Liasis olivaceus. The sequence continues at coordinate 27,763,388 of CM061354.1, forward strand.
TAGCTGCTTATTCAGAACTTAAGGTGAAATATACTGAAAAAAATAAGTAAAACTGATTCAGTAGCTTTAACAACACAGAAAAACAACATCCAGAAAGACCAATCAATAAAAGTGAATCAAAGGCCAAAGCGAAGTTATGCATTTATTAGAAACCTATAAAGAGGAGGAATTACGATTCTTAGGTGAAGTGATATAAAAACCCAGTATGCTATGCAAAACTGAACAGTTACCTGCAGTTCTTCATCTGTTAAATTTTCTCCAAGTTCCTTGGAAACTCGCTTTAGGTTTTTAAAGGAAATCTTGCCTGTGCCATCATCATCAAACAGCCGGAAAGCTTTCAGAATTTCTTCTTTACAATCTTTTTCATTCTTACAAAAACAAAAGTATGAAAGTAAAAGAAAACAAAAACACCCCCAAGCATCCTACAACTCTCTATATTAGAGCAAACTCATATGTTACCATTTTTGTGGTCATCATTGCTAAAAAGTCTTCAAATTCTATAGTGTTGCTTCCATCTTTTCCAATGTCTGCTATCATCTTTCTAATTTCTTCTTTCTTTGGCTCAAACCCAAGAGCACGCATTGCAACCTGCAATATAAAAGCTGGTAACTTGTATATCCAATACATACTTGAAACTACCTACAAATGTGTGTGCCTAAAAGGGATAGTCCTGATTAAAGAAATGTTAGTCACATGTATATGTTTCTGTTCATTAAACGGTAGCTTAAAGATGCCTGCTGATAAAAGTAGTGGCTTGGAGACTTGTGCAGGAGGGATTCCTTATTTTCTCATACATAAAGGATGCTTTTTCCAAACACATGCTTGCCACGTGCTGTTTTATAAAGAGTTCTATACTCCAGCATGTATCACCAGGCATTAATAGTAAAAACTATTCATCTCTGCACCACCATTACCTATTCCTCTAGACACTCCTGAACTTATTTGTATCTGGTGGAGCTCAAGGTTCAAACAAGAATCACGAGTTGAGCCAGCAAGCACAAAATGTACATTATCCTCTTGAAAATATAACAGCCCAGAAAAATGAGCCAGAAAACAAGGATGATATGGATAACAAGACTAGTACAGTAATACTATTTAGCTATATAAGAAATTTTGCAGGGCCAAGCTAAAAGACCCAACCAAAATCCCAGGAAAAACAAAGCACAGGCTTAGCTATATAGTATCATATTGCATAACTACCCCATTACAAAAATACTTTCTCAGGGAAATCCAAATTGTCAGCTCAGCCATAAAACATCTAGAAGGCCAAGGAATGCTGATGAGCTGGGGAAAGATACTGGGAGGTGAACAGAGCTCTGGGAAAGCACAAGAAAATAACTTCCTAGAAAGAAATTATGTTCACAAAATACTGCCTCTTTGTTTTTTCAACCTCCCCTTATCTTTGTAGTCCTGCCTCATTACCTCATAATTACAATCTAATGGCCTCACTAGGCACATGATATATTATATCCAATTAAATGTCTGGCTGTTATATCCAGTCACACATATATTCTAATCTGCATACACCTATAAAGAGGGATTGCAACTCTATCCCTCTTTAGGCTTATCTTTGCCTTCAGTGCTGACGATAAACCAATTTGTACTCCAATGTGATGTGTTCTGGTTTCCAGTTTAAATCAACCCCTTTGAGGGAAATGTTTCCTACTACAGCTATCAAAGGATAGGAACCAAAGCTATGCAGAACCATTTTCTGCTTTTTGGGGGAAACTACATAAAACAAGGCCAACAACCCTTAGTCTCATGGAGTAACCCTGCAATGAGGTGGTCAATAGATCTGAACAGCTTTTTCAACATGATACTAAGTGGAATGTGTAGCTGAGTTCTACTTTTCAATTATTTGCATTCCAATTAAACCATCTTAGAAATAACATTGATATATTGACTATGATTTTGTAAACAGCTATTTTGCAATGCTGCACATGTACTGAATTTACTTTTACCGGAATGGCCCTTTCTGCAAGAACAAGCAGCTCTAACATGAGACCCAAAACATTGCCATCAATTTTCTAAGGCTATAACGTATTGCATACATCCACCAACTGTGATTGGCAAATCATGGCTAATTGTTTAGTGCATTGAATGAATCCAGATAACTGTAGCTTACTCAACAAACCATGTGTAATATATGTGTAATGTGTAATACTGAGCTGGTGATTCCCAAGGAAGTGGACAGGGTTCTCTGTGCTGTCAGCTCACCCACCTGTTTCCTGGATCTGGGCCTCTCCTGGATCATAAAAGCAGCCAGGGAGGTGCCCTGAGGTTGAGTCCAGGCCGTGGTGTCAGCCTCTCTGAAAGAGGGGGTGGTACCTCCTGCCTTCAAAGAGGTGATGGTGTGCCCCCTCCTCAAGAGGCCATCTTTGGACCCAATGGTTTCTGACAACTACTGATCAATCTCCAGCCTTCCCTTTTGGGGGAAGGTTGTTGAGAAGGTTAGAAAGAAAAAAAAGGTTAGAGAAAGTCTGCAGCTGATTAGAACCCTGGAGGAAACAGATTATCTAGGCCTGTTTCAGTCAGGTTTCAGGCTGGAATTTAGTACTGAGAGAGCCTTGGTCATGCTTATTGATGACCTTTAGCGGAGTCAGGATGGTAGTAGTGCATCCATCCTTATGCTCCTTAATCTCTTAGCTTTCAATTCTATCAACCATGGTATCCCTCTGAGCTGGCTCTGTGTGTTGGGGTTTGGGGCACCATTTTTTGGCAATTCTCTTCCTTTCTCCAGGGCCTGTTCCAGTCAACGTTGGTTGGCAGGGAGAGATCGTCCCCTAGGCCCCTCTTCTGTGGGGCGCCGCACGGTTCTACTCTCTCTCCCCTCCTTTTCAGCATCTACATGAAACTGCTGGGTGAGGTCATCCACCGGTTTGGGGTTTAGTATCATCAGTATTTTACTGATGTATTTCCCATACTTTGCAGTATTTTCTTATTACAGTTAATACCAAGTTCACTTAAGCAGTGAAACAGCAAAGTGAAACAAGGCCACCTATATGGTGGGCTTCAGTGGGCACTGAGAAACATACAGCAAAGTTGGATTTTGCAAGCTAGTTCTGATGTAGCCCATAATGGATCAATTTAGGTAATTTCTTAATAAGAAAACACTGGAGGAAAAAAACAACAAACCAGACCAAACTGCTAAAAAAAAAAAAGACAAAGAAAATGAATATATACCTTTAGTTCTTTGACATCAATGCTGCCAGACCCCTCAGTATCAAACAAATCAAAAGCTTCTCTGATCTCCTGCTTCTGATCTTCAGAAAGCTCATGTTTCAACCCACTAGGCCTCCTTCGTTGGGAGCTACCCAAGCTTGGTCTTTTGTATCCAGATGCCTTCAGTAAATGCAAGTAAAAATAGTATTTGAAATATCCATTACACTGAATTTATATCCCACTTTGCTTTGAAGAACTTAATATGGTGTGTGTGTGTGTGTGTGTGTGTATGTATGTTTGTGTACTGCACTTAGATATAAGCAGATGCCAAGGAAAGATGTTATTAGTAGGTCAAAAACATAGAACTGATTTCCTTCCTTAAAGCCAGATTTCAGTCACACCTGCTTTACCTGTATTCAGGTAGGTATAATTTGGATGCTTCCCCTCTCAAGGAAAACAATTAGAAACACTTGATGGATGGGAATAAACTGCAGAAACATGCACATCTTTAACAAGAGTGGGGAAGCCAGGTTCATACATGGTACTAAGCCATGCTTAGCTTTAATTTACTGTGTTGCAGAAATGCAGCCGCTGTTTTATACATCATGACTTTCAGCCTCTGTAGCTTCCTCAGCAAGCCATGGCTGAAAATCACGCATGCGGTGCCTTTTTGCTGCAAGGACGCGCGTATTTTCAGCAGCAAATTACAGCTGCAAACACGGAAACAAATACAGCGTATCACTACAAGAATAAAAGTTATTTAAATCCCTCCACAGTTTCGTCGAGAACCATTTCTCGATTTACGGTAGTCAGGACTCGGCTATTCACCGGCCAAAAAGGCACCAGTTCTCTGCGCCCTTTTTTTCACCCGAGCGGAAATTCAGAGGATGAGTTTCAAGATTTGCTTTTGTTCATCTGATCAGCTTCGATCTTGCACAGGTTCTAAAAATATCCGCGAGTAGAACGGGGAAAAGATTTACTACAGCCCATCATGCTGGATTTGGCGTGAAAAGTAGTCCTAAAGCCACTGGTTCAGGATGACTTGTAATTGTAATCACTAGAGATCTATTGGACGCAGTCACTTGGTTCAGTTAACTAGATCCAGAGAAAGGCGGGTTCGTGAGAAAGGCTACAGGGAGATTAGCAGATACTATTTCCTTTACCAAAGAGCTGGGGAAAGAAATACTCACCATTATCTTAATGAACCTGGGTTTACTTGTTCAAGAAGCCGCACAACCCAAACCACCTGCAATAATTGATAATGTTCCGCCCCTACGTGCCCAGGTGGTCCAATGACAGAGAGGATTCCCGCGAAAACTCGCGTCTGTTCGTTACCGCGGCCAATCAAGAAACGCGAGTGACGGCCGGGCTTTGTGACGCCGTTTAGAACTCCATGTTGCCGTTTCTGCTGGATACAACACAAACGAGCGCCGGCGTCCTAGTAACCAGGCGCGCTCTCGAGGGCGCCGGGGTGCTGAGCGCTGGCTTCCCTGGCTGTCTACTGGTTGAAAAATTATTCTGCAATAAACCAAAAAAATACGTGAAGGCGGGGTGGGTTTAATCTGTGCTGAGAATATTGCGGTAGGAATAATGCGTGTGGCTTTGACCACGTCACGGGATGCTTTTCATTAGCGAAATAAGGTAGCCAGGTGGGTCCAGCAGGAAGCCGCAAATGTAACAATGCAGTTTGTGACAGGGTTCTCAGTGTCTAACTCAGTTTCTCAACCGTGGCAACTTTAAGATGCGTGGACTTCAACTCCCAGAATTCCCCAAGGCTGGCTGGGGATTCTGGGAGTTGGTCTACACATATTAAAGTTGCCAAGGTTGAGAAACACTGATCTAACTATTTACTAGCCACAGAACTGGACAGTGAAAATAAAACTATCAAGATCGCATCAGGATCAGAGCAATAGTATTAGAAACTATTGCGAATTCACGGGGCTTATTTCTAAAAGTTCTTAGGCTTAAGTCTCTCATAAAACCGCTCCAGAACCATTGTCTAGTTCTGTAACTTTTTTTTTTTAAAGCTTCTTGTTACCCTTTGCACTTTCGTATAAGGATCGTACTAAATCCAAACACCATCGGAAGTAATGGAAAGCCCAAGGAAATATCTGAACGGACAGAAGAAATACGTTTGGGACCTATTAGGTTAGGTTATTGACATGATTGAGCTCCTGGATGAAATAAGCGCTAAATGAAGCAAAGAGCATATTTTAAGAGGGAGTCGAATGGTCACAGGATAGAAGTGATTCATGAGCTTCCTCCTGTCGGTTATTGCGGTTTCACATCATTTATGATTTTCAGTGAGCCTTAATAACTGACCTGAACATATCAATATTTTTCTCAAGCAAATATTAAAAGCACCCAACAAAACATTACAGCTCACATTTAAAATGTAGTAGAAAAAAACAATATAATCTTTTTCTGAGTTCGTGATCAAAATATGTTTAAATCATATTGCAGGAAACTTCAAAACTGATTTTCAGAACAATAGAAAAGATCCTTTCTGTTCCTCAAAATCCACTTCCCGCTTTTCTTTGCTTATTTGCAGCTTACTTAAGCTGCAGTCGAATTGAATGAATATTTATTCTCCTGTTCGAAAAGCTTCCCATGCTCTCAGCGGACTTCTTTCTATTTCGTTGACTACTTCCTCCCATCTTTTAATCTTTTCGCTCAAGTAAGGGCAGAGTACGGGCAAAGGCTTCAGAGCTACCCGGGCATGCGCAGCGGAAGACAATTCCGTCCGGGGCAAGCAGTGCAGAGGCGGCGATTGCTCGGGCGGGACGGAAGTGACGGCGCGCCTCCTTCCCAAAGAGGGGCAAGGTTAGCGCCCGTATGGAAGAAGGGGGTAGCGGTTTCTCAGGCTCAAGCCGCGGATCCTGCCTCTCAGAAGGGAACTAAAGCTGAGCAGGTAATTGCTTTAAGGCCGATTCAGCTCGTGGGAGATCTCCGGCGAACTCCTTTGGACGACCCCATCCTAATTCTGCCCAACCCGCCCCACCTTCCTGGGCGAAGGGGGCCGGGGGCTGCACGGGCGGAGCTGCTTATCCTCTCCCTCTGGGGGGCGCGGGGGGACCTGCCGGGGTCCCTTTCTCTGCTTCCCGAGGGGCTGGGCTGGGGGATGAGAAAGTGAGCTCCCTGTTTTCCTGAATCTGGGGCGACAGAGGACAAGGATTGGGAGCGGGCCTGGATGCGGTCCAGACCCTTCGCTTGGCCGCCCCGAGGAAGATGGTCGGCAAGGCGGAGGAGACAGGACAGAATAGCCGCTGCTCGGGGATTTCTCGGCTGCCGTGCGGAGAAATGGGCCGCCAGCCTGAGAGTCTCGCTGAGCCTCTGGTTGGCAGGAAGGAGTTGGCGGCGGCGGCGGAGGGACGGGGCAGAGTAAGCAGCCAGCAAGGGCGTTGCTGCGCTTCACCCCGACTTCGATCCGGTTCTCCTGTTCTCATCGGGGCGAGCAAGAGGGCGAAGCGTTGAGAGCTCTTCCACGTAGCAGCCTGCAGCTCCTTGTCCCTCGTGCTGGAAGTGAAGCCGATTTTAGAAGCCTTTTTCCAGATTTCAGCCCCTTCCTCCAGCTGGGCTATGGTGATGGCCAGATGTGCCGTCCGAATAGCGGTTGACACGGCCCCTAATTGGTAGACTTCCCTGCTCCTGTAGGCCTCTCAACTTTCCTTTTGAGGAGGGTGGGGGAAAACACCAATTTGTTAGTTATTCCTGTAACTTGGGTTAAAAAGGGAACCAGGCAAAACTCTTGTCAATTTCACGGGGGGGGGGGGGGGGAGGTCCTTGCACTGCTGAACCTTTTTTTAAAAAAAGTTTGGCCTTTCATACCAGTAGATCACTAGACCAGTGAATCAAACAAAAGGAATAAAAGGAATATCATTTTCTCATCCACTGATCAAACAAACAGAAGCAGAGATTCGCTAATCCAGGGTTTTGAAGCAGGCTTTTCAGATCAGTCCTGAAATGTTCCCTGCTGTGTCAGCAGAAAGAGTTTTAGCAAGTGAGAATTGTACCCTGCTGACCTCCCCGGGGACTTTTACACCAAAGCTTTGTACCACTTCAGGGTCTACTGCAGATCTGTTTGATCTCATGTTGCCTGTTTTGGGATGTTGAGTTTGTTGGTGACTCTGCTTGAATGTATTTGTAATCACAGCAAAGCTAGTTTCCCCTGAATCACTGGGGTTCTGTGGATCTTAATGATACCATTTCCCTTGGTGGAAAGTCTTGCCATATTTCTGTTCCTGGTCTCAATCCAGGCATTATTCTGTTTCTCCCCCATTCTCCAGAGAGTGTAGCATCTGGTCTCTTCCTGTATGGCTTATTTAGAACTTCCCCTCGACCAGTCGCCGTAGCAGGTGCAGCCATGGTCCCATCTATTAGGGAAAGCACTTGGTTGCAAAACTGCCAACATGCTAGCATATCACCTTCAAAATTCACAGGTCTTTGAAATGCAACTGACGGAAGCCTTTGAAATATTTCAGTGTGGTTGTTGAGATACTAACCCTCACAAACTCCCCAACATAATGGTCGTCAGATTTTGTTTTGCTAGCATAAGACCTGAAATACAAATAAAATACATATACTGAAAATCATGAATGAGGTGTGTTATCAATTTGTTCTCTTTTGTGTGGAGTGGAGGTGAGGAGATTCTTGCTACTGCAGGACTAATGGTAGGGGGGAGAGAGACATTGGGAAATGATCTTCTGTTGATTGGCTGGGAAGAGGAAAGTAAGCACTGCTCATCTCACCGAGTTCTTTCCATTCATGGCCTGCAGGGGTGAAAACAATTATGGGTAAGTTTTAAATTGTGTTCTAAAGCAGGGTTCCTCAACCTTGGCCACTTGAAGATGTGTGGACTTCAACTCCCAGAATTCCCCAGCCAGCCATGCTGGCTGGGGAATTCTGGGAGTTGAAGTCCACACATCTTCAAGTGGCCAACGTTGAGGAACACTGTTCTAAAGGATTGAGGGTGAGGGGGAGAAATTTTGGTGATGTGGACATTCCCTAATTTCCTTTCCTGACTTCCACAGTGAGTGAGTAGGTAAAGACTAGAGTAACTTTCTCTTGCTTGCTCATTCACAAGGGCTTTCTCTTGCTCCTATTTCAGCACGGTTCTCCCACTGTCTTAGTAGCAGCCGCCCTGAGGCCTGCCCTCTGGGTCCAAGTGCTGATGGGGAGGTCTTATGTTGCTGTGTAATGCCCATGGCAGGACACCAACCCTTCCTATCTAGAAATGTCTGCACCTTTGCAACAGCTGGCAGCCCCCTTGCACAGCTGCTCCATTGTGTCAGTTGTGATTATTTTCGCCTCTCCCCAATGCAGAGAAAGTTTATCTTATGCTATGCTAACATAAAATACTAACCCATGCTTACTGAATTAATGTAATTTTGGTTTACCCAACACGCTGAACCATACAGTAACCACACTGGATTTGTACAACACACTGAGCCACAAACTAGCCGATTGCATTTCAGCCTAGCGTGTTGTAGGAACCCAGCTTAAATGTTGTTTCTTGTATGTTCTCTTTGTTGGTTCTAAAAAAAGCAATGCAATTTCATTATTTTTATGTGAAATAAAGACAGGAGTGGTGCCACAAGCAATTAAATTGTTTGGTGATTTTGTTTTTAAAGAGCTGTTCATGGAAAAGACTGATATAAATAAGTATTTCAACAAGTTGAGATTATGAGCAAAGAAAGTTGCCAAGAAAAATTACCAAAAGAAGTAACCAGTTTTGTGCTGTGCACTTTTTTATTTTATTTTTTCTATACAAGAACCTTTCAAGCTAATAAAGAAGTTGATTACTTTAAAGATACTTCCAAAGCATTTATTGGAAAATGCAATAGATATTACCATGGCAGAATTCTAATTCTAATTCTTGGAAGGCTCTATAAAACTTACTCTGTTCATCTGCCAGAAGAGTGGTAGAAAAAGAGACTCTGCAGATTCCAAGCTAAACTTCGGTTTTAGTATAAAGAGAAACTGTTTGCCTACCTAGTCAGAGCACATCTAGAAGTTAGAACAGCTTTTTTAATTTGCTTGAATTAATTGCAATGCCATGTATATTTTGTTAATAAATGGTTTGGTTAAAGTTTTTTTTTTTTTAATGGCAAAATTCTGGAGGTAGAGCTTCCTTTCTCTTTTTCTTAGAAAAAGAAAGAACTGTTTAACTGGTAATGAAATCCAATTATCCTGAAGCTGAGAACCATGAACAAATAGAAACATAATCATCCATATATTTCCCCTATAAAGCTTATTATATTGCAGGGGTGCACAATTGGTGGCTCAAGATTACATAGAATCCCTTATGCAGTCCCAGAGCCTTTTAAAGTTAGAAAGGGACACTAAAAATAGTGACAGAAGAGGAGAATTAAATACATATGGAGTAATCATGTTAGTCTTATTAAATTAAAACCAAATCAAATTTAGTTTTGTCCTGGTTCCACCTTGCTTTGAAATATGGTCCCCACCTGTTGCTCAGATCAAGTGTACAGCTAAGCTCCCAGGGGTTGTGCTTTTCAAGTGTAATGGATAATGTTTGAATTAATAGTGTCCATTTCTGGCAGTGGAATCTGGTCTTTATTGTTTCCTATCATTCCACCAATAATCTTCTCGATTAAGTCCTCACTAATCCTAATAGATTTGATTAAGATTCATTCCTTAATGCTAAAGCTTGCATTTAGTTTATCCAGTATACAACCACAACAACCACAGCATCTAATTTCTAAGGGACATCGAATTGAATTTCTTTCTAAACTAGGTGCAGCTGTATCTCTATGAGAGACATGAACATTCATGTCAGTAGTGTGCAAAGGGTAACATAAGAGCCATAACAAATAAAAGGCAGAAGCAACAAATCTGTGTTTCATTTGCAGCTATCCTGGGAACATGGCTTTCAGAAACATGAACAGAAAGAGACATATTGGACTGCAAGAACTTTCAGCTTTGGCTTCTACTGGACGGACGCTTTTAGGACCCATGAAATTGTCCAAATTTATAGTTGATGAAAGTATTCCTGGTGGTGTGCTGATTTACTCTCCACTGAGACTTCTTGAAAATTTGGATTTAAGCAGTGCTGTGGGGCAGCTTCTTAATGAAGCCATCCAAGCACAGAACAAAGATTATAAAACAGGGATGACCACTCTGCTGTTCCTTGTTAGTATATGGAGCAATGCTGTACTTGAGTGCCTTCAACATGATGTTCCACTTTCAGTCATGGTAGCTGTCATGTCTGAAGGTCTGAACTCTTGCATTGAACAAGTGCAGTGTATTACATTATCATTACGCAACATACAGCAAAAGCTAACGGATATTCCTATAGAGTGTAATGACAGGAGCCTTATCAACAACAGCTCTGACTCCTCTAGTATCTGGCAGTTTACAAACATTAAAAAAACAGTTAACAAGTCTGACTCTGGTATTTTAAATCTGCTTGAAAATGAACTATCAGAAGAAAAATCTCAAGATCATACCATCCAGGAAGCAAATGATATGAATCCAGGGACACCCACCATCAACAGCATGACATGTTTGCTATCTGAGTCAATGAACACCAATTTTGTTTTCAGTGTTTGCAAAAGAATGATTCAGAAAAACTCTGATTTGCATAATTATAATTTGGATGCATTGACCTATAACAGAAGATCAAAAGTAACCCATAGTAGATACTTTAACAATGTAAATCACTGTCATTCAACACAACAAACAATTCAGCTAGATGGATGCCCAAAACATTTTGACAGGCTCAGTGATTTGGAACAACTAGCATTATCTCTTAGCCATGGAAATGAGTCTGCCATGAAACTGGTTCAGGACATTCTCAGATGCCAGCTTGCAGGTGCCAGTCAACAAACTGATACCTGTCCTTTCCAATTTAATATTTCAGAAATTGTGACATGCTGTTTATCAGGCATATCTGAAAGTCATTCATGTGTTCATCCTGGCTATATCACGTTAGTATGTCCAGCAAAAGCCGCTGCTGTGAAGCAACTTCAGGATATGCCTGTTCGTGTTATTCTTGCAGATGGTGACCTAACTGAAACCTATCACCATTTAGGGTTCAACAGGTTAGAGAATATGAGCATGTTTTCAGAAAGTCTGTCTCATTCAAAGGCCAGCTCAAATTTATGGGTTGATTTTATAATGGACATTCTAATTCAGTATAATATTAATTTAATTTTGGTACAAGGTGACACCTGTAAAATTCTAGAAGAAAAATGCCTCCTGCATAAAATAGTGATAATTAATCATGTAGGTCATAATGTGTTGAAGGCTTTTAGTAATATTACCAGAGCTGAGAGAGTGACTTACATCAGTCAAGTGAATGAACATTGTATTGGCAAAGGCATATGCATGAATCTCTGTGGAACTCTGGAATTTAATTTGGTGGAGGTTGATGGCCAAATCCCACTTGCTTTAACAGCAGAAGGACTTCGGTTGGTAACAGTTGTGCTCTGTTGCCCATTTATGTCAAAGATGCAGGCCATGGAAGATCAGTTTTGGACCTGTGTGTATCGTCTGCATCATGCACTTCTTGATCAAGCTGTTTTTCCAGGAGGTGGTGCGGTTGAGCTCCTATGTCTCAGTTTTCTTGAAAAACTGGAAAAAGCAACCCCAAACTCTACAGGTCAGTTTCATTCTGCCTCTTCCTGGTTTGCAAAATCTTCAGAACAGTATAAATCATTGGTACTTAATGCTTTGGCACGTGGTTGGTGCCAGTACCTTTTTGCTGTCATGGGTAATGCAGCAAACTGTAGATCAGAGTTTGAAACCAGCACTGTCGTACAACAGCATCTCAGAAGAGCGGCCATGTATGGTTCACCATCAGCCTACATCCTGGAGGAATTTAAGAAGGGGAAGATAGGAGGAAGCCCTGAACATGCTCGCATAGATGGAAGGGCTTTAAAAGTGTGTGACAATGTGACTGCCAAGATAGAAGCTTGGCGCAGAGCTCTAGAATTGGTGCTTTTGGTCCTTCAGACGGATGCTGAAATCATCGTAGGCCCAAAGAGGGATGAACTGTTGAAATCACAGGACTCATGCGGCTTCTTGTTTTTATAGGACACTGTGTTGCTGGTAAGGTTATATTTTTTTAATGCTACCAGTATTTGTGGGCAAAGTCAGAAGCAAAAATGTCTCTGACAATACAGTCCAGAATTACTGAACTTTTGTTTTATAAATCAAAGTTCACCCTCAGGGAATGAGTTCAGTCCCTGAAAGACTCATTTCTATTAAGTCAAATTATAACTCTGCTTTCCTTAATTGGCAATGAGGTAATCCTGTGAAAATTTAATTGCAGCCGTTTCCACTCTTCTGAGTGGGACTTAACCCCCTTTAATTCTATGAAAATTTTGTCTTTCATCAAGCAGAAATATTAAAGGGCTCAACACTACAGAAAAAGTAAGGTACTTTTAAAAAAACTGTTTGTATCAAGACGTTTATTAAATTTGTTTAAAGAAATGCCTCTTGGTATAATATATAGTTTAAAAAAAGTTTTTAAAAATGGTTGTATGTATATATGTAAGCAATAAATTAGTCCTGAAATTTGATATTTTTAAACATCAGAAACTATACTTCATTTTTTCTGTTCTGCTGTGACTTAAAATATTTTAGATTGCCACTGTCCTTAAAAGAAAATCTGTATGTGTACATAATGTCTTAGGCAGGCCTGATTTCAGGTCCGGGAAGACAACCAGCAACTTGCTAAGGCAGGTTTATCTGGCCTGAGGCATTACAACAGTATTCAGCTTCTGAGTCTAGCTGATCTTTACTCATAACCCTCCTAGTGTGCTGTCACTGCAGGGCATTGTGATATCTAAATGACACCAAGATCAACAAGAGATGTGAAGGCACGCCCCCTTCCCTAAAAAAATCCTGAGAAAAGGGGGGGGGGGAAGCATTAGAGAGATATCTTCTCCCTCTTCCATTTCCCCCCTTGATTTTATGTACATTTTTCTTTCTTTTCTGGCCTTAGGTGCTGCTGGCCACAGCTGATCAGATAATGTGAGGTTCTAAAACAACTGGTAAGCTAAGAGGCTGGTCTGTATGAATCAGAAAGCCCCTGGTTCAAATCTGGATGATCCTAATGAATTGTCTTTAGATAAGATGTGGTCTCCTTCAATCCTAAAAGCTTACTCCTGCGATATAAATAGAATATTGGGATGGGATCATTGTAAGGATGATAAAATATGATGTTTGAAGTTTCTTGAATACCTATGTAATTTATTAAAACTCCATATAAATTCTAGATGTGACAATGCTCCTATGAACTTCAGTGGGATGCATAAGAGAATTATCCAGATATTTTGCCTGACGTTGATAATGGTCCTAGTGACATGTGATTATGAGACTTCTAGGACAACACGTTCAGACATCCACTGAAACTTTCCCTTCCTTTATTCCCCCTGAAGCTCCCTTGCTTTCTACATCTGCTCTAAACCCCTAACAGATTAGAGGCCTTCAAGTGAAGAGAAAAACTATCTTCCCTCTACTCATCAAGCACAGCATGTGCAAGTGGGATTTTATTCTTTAAAAATTTACTGTTCTTTTTAGCCAGCAGATGGCAACCTACACTGCTATTTTGTACTCCTACCTTAAATATAGTGAGCCTTCAACATTTTAATTAAAAACAATGTGACTTTGTTGCACATATAACTGTATTCACGCAGTCTATATTCACACAATATGAGAAAACAGGTCAGTTAGAGAATCAAATCAAGGCCATATTTTCATATCATCAGGGAAGAAGGGCCTATTCTATCAGCTCACCCCAGGTGCTTCATGTGGACCCAGTGGCTCTTCAGAGGGAATTTGGGATTATTCCTGAAGCTCTGGTGCATGATTTGGTATTAGCATGTGACTAGGGCCTTGCATCAGATCATACCTGTGCAAGCACCCTGTGTTTGTGGATCCTGTAAAGTCCCCTGGTTTATGGAGGAGCTCTGGGAGATGAAACTATGCAAGAGATTCCTGGAGCACTGCTGGAGAAAGAGTGAATCCAGTTGAACATAGGTGACAGCCTTCATTAGGACTTACCTTGTGGCAATAAGAGTGGTGAAGAGAGCGTATGTCTCCACTTTTATTGTGTCCACAGATATTTATTTATTTATTTAATAAATGTATAGGCTGACCATCTCATATACATGACACTGGGCAGCTCACAACATAGCTAGCTGGCAGCCCTGTTTTTGGTGACCAGCTCCGTCCTTGGCAAGAAGGGTCCATGGAAACCCTTGGGGGGGCCACTATAAAGATTATTGCAGGCATCTGTCAGATAAAGTCACTTGGACTCACTTTGAGTTGGATTCCAGCTGGGCAGATCCTATGAAAGTGACTGGGGCACATCACTTTTCAGTTATCTGAGCAGAGTTTCAGCTACTTGCTCCTGAAGAAATGGACAGGATCCTTGTGGCTGGAAGCTCTGCCACCTGTGTTCTGGACCCATGCCCCTCCTGGATGGTCAGGGCCTTTTGGAAGATGGCATATGGTTGGATTCAAGTAGTGTTTAATGCCTCTCTGCAGGAGTGGGTGGTTCTCTCTGCCTTGAAGGAGGCAGTGGATCACATCTCAAGAGGACATTTTTGGACCCAACTATCTTGGACAACTTTCGTCTAGTGTCCAACTTATCCTTTTTAGGGAAAGTTGTTGAGATAGTGGTAGGTGCTTAGCTCCAAAGAGCCCTGGAAGACACAGATAATTGGGATCCTTTTCATCGGGATTCAGGCCAAGTTATAGTACTGAGAAGGCATTGGTAGCACTTATGGATGACCTTTGGGGGGATCAGAATGGGGGTGGGCCATCTATCCCAGACCTCCTGGATCCCTCTGTAGCTTTCAGTACCATTGACCATGGTATTCTTCTGGACTGGTTTGGGGGTTGGGAGTGGGAGGCAAAGTTCTTCAATGGTTTTCTTCCTTTCTGCATGGCCGGTTGCAATAGATGTTTGTGAGGGGGAGAAATCTAGCCCTAGGCTCCTCTTACATAGGGTACCTCTAGGCGTGGCTCTCTCCTCCTTCCTATTCAACATCTACATGAAGCTACTGGGTGAGGTCATCTGGTGGCATGGGGTGCAGTACCATCAATATGCTGATGATACTCAGCTGTATATCTCTGCCCCAGGCTGGACAAATGATACCATTCAGGTACTTACTCAGTGCCTGGAAGGTGTGAGAGTCTGGATGGGGAGGAACTGGCTGCGACTTAACCTTAGCAAAATGGACTGTCTTTGGTTTTTTTGCTTTAACTTTTGACACTACCCCAGACAGAGTTGGTGCACAATTTGGGGTCCTCCCAGACTCTCAGCTCCTGTTGAAGTGTTAGGTGGCAGCTGTGACTAGGGGGGCCTTTGCACAGGTCCATCTTGTGTGCCAGTACTGCCTATTCCTGGACTGGGAGGCCCTGTTCAGGGCCACTCATGCCTAAGCACTTTTTGTTTGGACTACAGCAACATGCTCTACGTGGGGCTGCCTTTGAAGAACACTCAGAAACTTCAGCTGATCCAGAATGCAGTGGCATGTGCAGTTTTGGATGTCCTGTGATTTGCCCATGTTACACTGCTACTGCTTTGAGCTGCAGTAGTTCCCAGTGTCTTTCTGAGTGCAATGCAAGAAGCTGGTTATCACCTTTAAAGTCCTATATGGCATGGGGCCAGATTATTTGAGGAACTGCCTGTCCCCAAGGACATCTACCTGTCCCATAAATTGGATATGGTGGACTCGCTCCAGGTCTTCTCTATTTAATGTTGCAATCTGGCAGGACCTAGGAAGAGAGACTTTTCCATAGCCACACCTACCTATGGAACAGCCTCCTCTGATATATGGAGGGCCCCCTACCCTTCTTGCCTTCTGGAAGGCTGTTAAGTCCTGGTTCTTCCCTCAGGCATTGGCTCAGGCTGGGAGGTGAACCCAGCATTTGTGTGTGTGTGTGTGGTTTTTGAGAGAGGACCATTATGGCATTGATGGCATGTTAGAGCTTTAATCTTGTGGTTTTTATTATGTGTGTGTTCGAAAGCCACCTAGTGTTTTCTAAAATATAGTTGACCATATACATTTTTCAAAAAAATAAATAAAATCATGTTATGCATGGTTTATACTATTATTGTTATTGTGCATTGTAATTCATTTAGTTAGTATATTGGTCAATGAATTGTGCCAGAAAATAGGTTAATTCAGTTTTCAGGTTAGACATGTTATACGAACCCAGTCATAATGTGATGAGCTCTGTATTGTACTTTGCTGAAATATTTGTTCCCTTTGAAAAATATTCTGCCTTTCAACTTTGTTTTGGGGTGCTTTAGATTTTGTTAGATGATGCTTATGAAGTTGTTTTATTTTTATGAGGTATTCAAGGCTGTTACTGCTATTCACACCTCCAACACTCTGGATCCTCCCTGACTGCCTTTGCTTCCTGATCTGTAAATGAGGAATTTAATTCCTTAGGATTTAATTGAAGTGTGGAAAACTGCAGACATGGAAGGGTTGATAATATAACAAAAGGCAAGGTAGTCACATGTTCTTCACCCCATTCATAGCTCTATGAGAGGAAGAATTTCATATCAAGCTCATGAGATGAAGATGATCAGGTGCCATCAAGTCATTGTCAACTCTTAGTGACCACATAGACTGAGCTTCTCCTTGATGATCTGTCCCTAACCTGGTCCTTCAGCTCTTCCAAGGGTGCACTAATTGCTACAAGAACTGTCCATCCACCTTGCTGCTGGTTGTCCTCTTCTTTGACCAAAATGTTATCCTACTTTGGAACAAAGATTTTGTTTCTTCATTCAATCAGACCAAATGAAAATGACTAGGAAATAATGCAGAAGGGATGTTTGGAATAGCATTGATTCCAAATGAGAGCTGTATGGCTGGAGAGCTCTGCTGTTTAAACCATGGCTGACAAATCACAGTGGCTGAGTTTGCAAAACATGGCAAACTGAAGCCAGAGAACATTATGGCTTAGTGTGATTTGTGAACGTTGTCATAAGTGAAAAAATAGGGGCCTCCAGGTGAGATTCATGGCAGACTAAGATGTCTCTGAAGAAGTAGGGATGGCACTGTGGCAGTGACTGGTGACCAGACAATTAATTCTGGCCGGCGGAGCCTCTCCAGACAAGGAAAGACTGAGAGATCACCCACCTGTACTCTGGATGACTGCTCCTCATGAGTAGACTGCAGGAATTGAATGTTTTATTTATTTATATGTCACATTTATATTGCCTCCCATCTCACACAAAATGACTGGTTCTTTCAGTTGACTCATGAGCTGAGTGGCCAGGAGTCAAGGGAGAGCCAACATGCTCACAACTGCAGCGAAGCCTTTTAAGGACACTGGGTTTACTCAAAGCCTCACTTTCATAATTACTTTCAGATAAAATCAATTTACAGTTAAAGAGAAATCTTCGAACTAGCAGGATAAAAAAAAACAGTGAGTGTTTTTATTCTGGATTAAAGAAAGGAAAAAGGAAAATAATAATTTCAAGAATTTTAAATTAACAGCAAAAAGCTTAATAAGATTCTGACCCAAGAAAGTTACAAACGAATAAAGAGAATTTGCTGAAAATGGGGGGAAAAAATGAACTTATGATTTGTGGGTTTGATGATTGGAAAGGGTAGAATATGGAAAGAAGGGAGCCATGATGTAACCTTGAGAGAGGATAAAATATAAATGCATTTATAACTGTTGTAAAGAAGATTGGAAGCCACTTCTTTATATCTTTTTTCTTTGTATTTTTTTTTCTTTTTCTTCCTTTCTTCATCTTTTTTCTTTCATTCTTTTCTATTTAATTATCACTTTCCTTTTACTTTTCCTTACATTCTTTTTTCTTTAAATTTGTATTGTTTTTACTTTGTAAAAAACTTCTTTAATAAAAATTAATTTTAAAAGTAGGTCATAAGTAAAAAGTAATTGCTTTATGAGTCAGGTTTGATTTTGGTAACTGTGGGCACAACCATGTTGTTTTCTTGGCAGCAGTACAAATGTGGTTTGCCATTGCTTTCTTCTGGGATGATTTTTGACCTCCAGGTCTCATCTACAGACCTGAACTTCTCAGAGGGTGCCTTTTTCATGTCCTGATCAGGGCCAACCACTGCTTAGCTTTCTAAATTGGCCAAGGACAATTGGGTGCTACTACCTTTGGCCAAATCACGTCGCTGTGTTTGTAAAAATGTTTGCATTGTCTTTAGTGACCAGGAGTTAGAATAAAAAAGAACTATTTTGTTACTATTGAGGCATTAAATTGTCAATAGATACTAGAGAACTCTGAAATAATTCATAAATAATTACAGTATAGGTCTGTTTGCTCTCCCAGCAGACTAAAAACAATGGCCAAAGTTAACTATTTTATTAAGCTAGCACAAGAACTGTATCAACATCTTTCTAATTTCCTTGTTTATGTAACTACAGAGTTATATAACTACAGTTATATAGGGGAAAATGAAGTGCTTTCCTGGCCTCCATTAGCCGCTATTTTATTTGTATATTTGAATATGCAATGTGAAAAAAGATTCTTCACTGAATGTGTTTTCAGTGGGGATAAAAAGCAAATAGGCAGTTCAGCAGCCTCCTGAAACTTTTTTTCTTGTGAAAAGGACGCCAGTTTCTCCTAGTGTACAACGGTATGAACAGGAGCTACACAAGGCTTCTGTGTGATGAGTTTTCTGAAGTAAACAAAGAGGAGAAAAAAAAATTAAAGCTACAGTTTGATGTTTATGTTTACAAGCTAATACCGAACTTTACTTTTAATTTTTTGCACTATTTCTGCAGCACAGTGAATCACTTACTTTACACAAAAATAGACCTGCGCAATTATTTTCACTCTAAGTTTCTTTTGGGAAACCACCTTCTGAATTCTCAGAAAATTGCTATCCACATTAAGTCATATAAAAAACTTGGACCATTGTGCCACATGATGCATTTAAACTTCTTGTTTGGTTCATCATGGTTTCTTGAAAAAAACATAATTACTGGGTTTGTGCATTGCAATAAGCCGAAAATCCTTGTTCACAAACCACAATGGCTTGGTTGAGACAATACACTAAACTAAAATCAAGAAATCATATTATGGTTTAGCACCATGCATAAACCCATCTCTCAAGCTTCCTTTTCACCTCCTTCTGTTTCCTATAAGTCATACACATCTCACCACTGATTTTTTTACTGTATACTTTCTTGTTTGAATTTTCAGATCTGTTTTAATTAACATTATATGTAACATAGAGCATTGGCATATTATTTCCTAGTCTTAGCAGTCTTCTGCTTAAAAAAGCATGCCTCCATTCACTCAGTTCAGTAACCACCAGAAGATGACCAGTTTTGGGATTCATCAGACATGGGTAGCCAGATGTTACTTTGTAGGCTCAAACCCTCTGCTGGGATTTGAACTCACAGAGTTTTGCATTCTAGATGATTATACACATGGCATTAGCTTTAGGACCCAGGACTTGGCACTTAGCCAAGGCATGACAGATTTGTGTCTCCTCCTCTTTCAACCAGACAGTCAATACGCATATCCCAAAATAGAGCAGAAGGGCAGGAGAATACAGTACATATTGACTACAAAATCCAAGGCTCGGGGGATGGAGATGAGTATGGGAGGCAGAAGAAACTTTCCTGGTCTTGCTCAAGCAGGTTCTTCTCAGCCCTGCTCTGGTCTTAAGGGAAAGGGGAGAGAGATAGCTACAGATCTGAAAGGAAGCAGATCACCTGGGAGAGGGATGAAGAAGGAAGAACGTGTGGAAGAGAAAAGAGAGATTGCTGAAAAATATAAGCCAGGAGGAGACTGGAAACAGCTGTGTGGATTTGGTGAGCTAGATTTCATGAGAAGCAGAAAGGTCAGCAGGGGGAACTGTAGTAGGAGGGAAGCTGACCTCTGAGACTAGAGATTAGGAGGATGCAACTCAAAGCCAAGAAAATCTTCAGGGACCCCAGCAAAGATCTGCTTGGGCAGTGAGAAGACAGGAACTGGAGGAGAGAGAAGGCACTGAACATGAGTCAGAAATCTCTAGGAAATTAACAGGAGATGAAATATTTCTACTAAGATTTGGATTGAGGGTTGCAATCTGAGAATCAGGGATTAGTCATGCCCATCTAAGTGGAGAAGTGAGCTAGGAGAAAATTCCCACTCTTGGAAATAATGTAAAAGTTCTAGGCCAGCATCTGCATTCAAATTACATTGTTTTTGGATATGCTAGTCAGCTTCATGGATTCTGATGTTTGAAGGTGATTGTTAACTATTTTGAGGAATGTGCTTCTGAATTTTGTAGCAGAAGTTGATTGTCTTTTGTGTTACCTCCGGTCTTATAAATTTGTACCATCTTAACTATTTGAGCCCAGATATCACCCATTAGCTCTGTTCCCCCAATCTGTTCATAGCATTCAATGGGAGACTGATGTTTCAGACATTGCTAATATTTGTATCAGAACTAAATGTTTTATTCCATCCCACTGTAATTGTTTGGGTATTTGTTACCCAACCTAAAAGAAAATATAGTTTTTCTTCCTTTTTTTAAAAATACAACTTATTTTTATTTTACAAGATTTATGTTTTTCATCTCCTCAAAAGGAGATTGAATTGATATTCTCTGGCTAAACTATTAGGGTGAAGGATAATGTTAGGAGGAGCAGCAGCGTCACCATCATTATTATTATAATAGTGATGATGATCACGATACTCCCCGATTAGGTGTGAATAGGTTTTTCAGGCTAAAAGAGGCAGGAGGGAGATGGGGCCAAGAGCCCTGGCTGAGAGGGTCAAAGCCCCTCCTATTGTTCACCAAAGTTGCACTCTTCTGCACAAGTCATAAGGATAAAATCAAAGCTGGTATACTGTTATACCAGGGCTCTCTAGTAGCTCATATAAAAGGAGATCCCCCCCCCCCAAAAGAGAAATATTTTATGACATATATTTGGAAGTTAAAAACCTTCTTCTGCAAATGACAGTTTCATTTTCTAAGAATCATCTGTGGTATAGATCACCTACTGCATACCAGAAGAATTGTTGGAAATTAAAAAAGAATTAGGCTGGTACTTTATTGAGCAACTTGTTAGCTTATTGTTCATTTTTAATTTAAAAACATTTCTAAAAGATAAAATATTATAAAATCATATTGTCCATGGAATCTGGTGGGTGCCAAGATGAATCAGTGATTACACTGATTCTTATAGGTGCCATGTTGGGGCCTCAGGTTGTAAAATGGTGCAGGCAAGTTCTGATGACTTCATATAATTCCTCTGGTTTAAAAAACAAAAACAAATGGACTGCCATTACCCCCTTCCAGTGTGTGTGTGTGTGTGTGTGTGTGTGTGTGTATTTGTTACTGCTCCATTTAACCCATATTCCATAGAGCAAGGTTTTTCAAACTGTGTTCCATGGTTCTATAAGAACTTGATAGGCTAAGGGCAAAAAAAGTTCACTCAACCATGGCCAATTTCTATCATTAGAGCTCTGCCTCTTGATCAAAGGTTCTGGGGTTTTTAACTAACAGGTTCCATGACCTGAAAAAGTTTGAAGCCACATCCCTTGGAGGAATGTTTTCCAAGTATGAACCAGGTCTAACTTTCCTTAGTTCTGAGCCGTGCAACATCAATCAGGTGCTGCTACTGCCTGTTGAGACACTCATGTTGTAATGTATCAAATAAGGCAGTTGTGAAGCACAGAATGTGGTGGGAATGTGGATGGTATGTTTTACAAAGGAAGAAATACACATACCTATCTAAAGGAGCCTCTTGTAAGTTATTATATTCAAATTATATAGCTACACCATTGTTTTAGCCTTTCTTCACATAGAAGAGCGAACAGGAAGAGACTGGTTCTTCCTTCCACACTGGCATAGCTTTTATAGATGAAAGATTATCATAAGGCTTAACACAGTTCTATTTCACCCTTTATCGCATAAGTCACACATACTGCTATACATAAAGTAGCATGCCAATCCATGGAAGATATTTAGCATTTACAGTATGAGGAACTCATTACATAAGAAAAAGGAACTGGGTAAGACAGCTCTACTGCAGCCCACAGATCATTCCTCCACATACAGACATTGCAGTTTTGTACGGGGAATATTTCATACCTCAGGATGCAGTGTTAGTTTATCATGACCTTCTCAAATGTAAGTCTCGCTCTGACTATGTTACCGTAGCAGTTGTTATTATTTCTCCTCTTCCTTTCCATGCTTCCATTGGTAAGGCCATATACAGGTGAAACTCGAAAAATTAGAATATCGTGCAAATGTTCATTTATGTCAGTATGGCAACTCAAAAGGTGAAACCAATATATGAGATAGATGCATTACATGCAAAGCGAGATATGTCAAGCCTTACTTTGGTATAATTGTGATGATTATGGCGTACAGCTTATGAAAACCCCAAATTCACAATCTCAGAAAATTAGAATAGTGTGAAAAGGTTCAGTATTCTAGGCTCAAAGTGTCCCACTCTAATCAGCTAATGGAACCTTTAAATGGTCTCTCAGGCTGGTTCAGTAGGAATCACAAGCATGGGAAAGACTGCTGACCTGACAGTTGTGCAGAAAACCATCATTGACACCCTCCATAAGGAGGGAAAGCCCCAAAAGGTAATTGCAAAAGAAGTTGGATGTTCCCAAAGTGCTGTATCAATAGAAGGTTATGTGGAAGGGGAAAGTGTGGTAGAAAAAGGCGCACAAGCAGCAGGGATGACTGCAGCCTGGAGAGGATTGTCAGGAAAAGGCCATTCAAAAGTGTTGGGGACTTTCACAAGGAGTGGACTGAGGCTGGAGTTAGTGCATCAAGAGCCACCACACACAGACGGATCCTGGACATGGGCTTCAAATGTGGTATTCCTCTTGTCAAGCCGCTCCTGAACAACAAACAACGTCAGAAGCGTCTTACCTGGGCTACAGACAAAAAGAACTGGTCTGTTGCCCAGTGGTCCAAAGTCCTCTTTTCTGATGAGAGCAACTTTTGCATCTCATTTGGGAACCAAGGACCCAGAGTCTGGAGGAAGAATGGAGAGGCACACAATGCACGATGCTTGAAGTCCAGTGTGAAGTTTCCACAGTCTGTGTTGATTTGGGGAGCCATGTCATCTGCTGGTGTTGGTCCCCTGTGCTTCATTAAGTCCAGGGTCAACGCAGCCGTCTACCAGGAGATTTTGGAGCACTTCATGCTTCCTTCTGCAGACGAGCTTTATGGGGATGCTGACTTCATTTTCCAGCAGGACTTGGCACCTGCCCACACTGCCAAAAGTACTAAAACCTGGTTCAGTGACCATGGGATTACTGTGCTTGATTGGCCAGCAAACTCGCCTGACCTGAACCCCATAGAGAATCTATGGGGCATTACCAAGAGAAAGATGAGGGACATGAGACCGAACAATGCAGCGGAGCTGAAGGCCGCTGTTGAAACATCCTGGTCTTCCATAACACCTCAGCAGTGCCACAGGATGATAGCATCCATGCCACGCCACATTGCGGCAGTCATTGCTGCAAAAGGGGCCCAAACCAAGTACTGAGTACATATGCATGCTTCTACTTTGCAGAGGTCTGATATTGTTCTATTTCCAATCCTTGTGTTATTGATGTCATGTAATATTCTAATTTTCTGAGATTGTGAATTTGGGGTTTTCATAAGCTGTACGCCATAATCATCCCAGTTATACCAAAGTAAGGCTTGACATATCTCGCTTTGCATGTAATGCATCTATCTCATATATTGGTTTCACCTTTTGAGTTGCCATACTGACATAAATGAACATTTGCATGATATTCTAATTTTTCGAGTTTCACCTGTATGTTCAGAGGCCAATGTTCTGAATCCCAGACATAAACCTAAAATTGCAACAATCTTATTATTTCTCCTATGCTGTCTGACACTGACACTTCATTTCAGCATAAGAGTTTTTGCAGAGAACTGCTATACAGTCATGTGAAAAAGAAAGTACATCTTTGAATTCTATGGTTTTACATATCAGGATACAATAAAAATCATCTGGTCCTTAGCAGTTCTCAAAAGTAGGTAAATTCAACCTCAGATGAACAACAACACATGAGATATTACACCATGTCATCATTTATTTTACAAAAAGAAAGCCAAAATGGAGAAGCCATGTGTGAAAAACTAAGTACCCTTACTGCTTCCATAGGTATGAAAAGGCTAAATAGCAGCCAGGTGCCGCTAATCAAATGCCCTTGATCAATTGATCATCAGCAAGTGTGACTACCTCTATAAAAGCTGAAGTTTTAGGAGTTTGCTGGTCTTGAGCATTGAGGTGTGTGTTAACACAATGCCAAAGAGTAAAGATATCAGCAATGATCTTAGAGAAGCAATTGTTGCTGCCCATCAATCTGGGAAGGGTTATAAGGCCATTTCCAAACAATTTAAAGTCCATCATTCTACCATGAGGAAGATTATTCACAAGTGGAAAACATACAAGACAGTTGCCAATCTTCCCAGGAGTGGACGTCCCAGCAAATTCACCCCAGGGTCAGACCAGCCAATGCTCAGAGAAATTGCAAAAAATCCAAGAATTACATCTCAGACTCTACAGGCCTCAGTTAGTGTGTTAAATGTTCAAGTTCATGACAGTACAATTAGAAAAAGACTGAACAAGTATGGTTTGTTTGGAAGGGTTGCCAGGAGAAAGCCTCTTCTCTCTAAAAAGAACATGGCAGCACGGCTTAGGTTGGCAAAGTTGCATCTGAACAAATCACAAGACTTCTGGAACAGTGTCCTTTGGACAGATGAGACCAAAGTGCAGATGTTTGGCCATAATGCACAGCGCCACATTTGGCAAAAACCAAACACAGCATATCAGCACAAACATCTCATACTAACCGTCAAGCATGGCAGTGGAGGGGTGATGTTTTGGGCTTGTTTTGCAGCCACAGGACCTGGGCACCTTGCAGTCCTTGAGTCAACCATGAACTCCTCTGTATACTGAAGTATTCTAGAGTCAAATGTGAGGCCATCTGTCCGACAGCTAAAGCTTGGCCGATATTGGGTCATGCAACAGGACAATGATCTCGAGCACACCAGCAAATCTACAACAGAATGGCTGAAAAAGAAAAGAAGGTGTTGCAATGGCCCAGTCAAAGTCCAGACTTCAACCTGATTGAAATGCTGTGGAGGGACTTCAAGAGAGCTGTGCATAAACAAATGCCCACAAACCTCCATGAACTGAAGCAACATTGTAAAGAAGAGTGGGCCAAAATTCCTCCAGAACAATGTGAGAGACTGATAAAGTCATACAGAAAATGATTACTTCAAGTTATTGCTGCTAAAGGTGGTTCTACAAGCTATTGAATCATAAGGTTTACTTAGTTTTTCACACATGGCTTCTCCATTTTGGCTTTCTTTTTGTAAAATAAATGATGACATGGTGTAATATGTCATGTGTTGTTCATCTGAGGCTGTATTCACCTACTTTTGAGAGCTGCTAAGGACCAGATGATTTTTATTATGTCCTGATACATAAAACCATAGAACTCAAAGAGGGTGTACTTTCTTTTTCACACGACTATATGTTATCAACCATTCTTAAGTAACATCATTCTCTAGAAGGTCACTATAATCTCTTAATGCAGACATTGCAGGAGGAGAATCAGGTTAATCTATGGTATCAAAAATCAAGAGGAGTCTAATACCATCTTTTTTACTACACATTTTATTAATTTATTAGAATAAAACTATTTTTATTAAAGGGCATTTTATTAAAAAGCTTATGCACTTTAATAAGCTTATGCATTTAAAAGCTTATGCAATTTAATAAAATGTGTTAGTCATAAAAGATGCTACCAGGCTCCTAGCTTTTTTTTTTTTTAATCTCAGAAGACCCTCTGATATTTAAATACCAGATGCAGCTCCCAACTTATTCTGTTTTCATAGAAGATCTCCATACAGTGTTTCAACCTGACACCATTTTATTTTAGAATGAGCATTCGCATTCCCTCATTACTTCAATAAACCAACTATTTATTTTAGCCCCAGATTCATACAGTCATCTAATAAGCTCAGCTCTGGATCCTGGAATTCTTTTAAGAAAGGAGTTCAAAAATTGCTGGTGTTTTCAATAAAGGAAGATATGCCTGTGGCTTTTGCTGGATGAAAATTTATCTCAGTTATGACTCAGATAGAGAGACTGTCAGGATATAAATGACCATGTTCATGCATTACCATCATATCATCAATCCAAAGTGAGCAGCTCTTCTTCTCAAGTTGCTCTGGTGACATCAGTGATGAGATAGTTTGCACACTTACAGTGCAGTTAACTGTAGTGGACAGTTTACTCTGCATGCAATTGTTTCTGTACGAGTTGGAACACTTCACATTCAAAATTTCGTTCTTTTTTTCTTGTTTATTTTCTGGAAGTTTCCCCTCATTTAGCAATTACTTGTTAAATATCTTTTTCTTGCAGATATTGAATTTCAGCCAAACTAGTTGAAAGCTTTCTCTTGTGCATAGTATGTATCTGTGTATGTATATATTTATTTATTTAAATTGCTATAGCTGCCTATCTCAAATATACGACTCCAGGCGGCTAACAAACAATTAAAAAACAATATACCCCATCCAGAACAAAAGATGGAATGTTCCCAGAACCAGTGGGCTCCCACATCCAAAACTACTCAGTGTTACATGGGTTGAACTGAAGCCCGTTGGTCCCCATGCAACCCCTCACAGCCTCCAGACTCTGCGACAGGACTTCCACAGCATCACTTATTTGGCCCAGAGTGGAGATGTAAAGCTAGGTATCATCAGCATACTGATGGTACGTCACCCTGTTGGAAAATTTCACCCAATGGATTCATGGAGATGTTGAACAGGAGTGGAAAAAATACCTAAGCCTGTGGCACCCTGCAAAGCAGGGACCAAGGGTGGGATCTCAACCCCCTGATCAACACCAACTGGAACCAGCATAGCACAGTGCCACCCACTCCCAACCCCCAGAGCTGATTCAGAAGGATACCATGGTAGATGACACTGTTTTGACTGTATGAATAAGGTTACTTAGTATAAATATATCTGTTTATATAAATTGTTAATATATCATCTGTCAATATTCATCTAATATTGAATGATAACATTTGATGCATGTTTTTGTTTTTATCATTGTATTATCAATGTTATTGATTGTTTAACATTATTTGTTTTATTTTTAATAATAAATTGCTCCCTGAAAGATCACTCACAGGGCTTGTTTGTACAAGAATCTAAGCCATAGAGTGGTTTGTCTTGGTGTGCTGTCTGAATCCAGATTCAAAGTAGATGGTGGTTAACCTGGAATGCTGCATTCAGTATTAACTAAACATGGTTTAAGTTACTAAACTTTAAAGTTCATCTGGAGAATCATTTAAATTAATCAATGGTTAACGTTCGTATCTGGTCTCCGTGGATGGAGTTGGGCAATTGTTTCTACAACTGCTGTGTCTGTGTTTTTACTTCCTGGGCAAGCAAAAATAAATAGACAGTAGAGAAGATGTAGCCATCCCTTGTCCCACATGTACTGACTCTGGCTCACTTAACCCATTGTGTAGCTTTTAGAAATTGTTTAGGGAAAAAAAAAGGAAGTGTTCCGGGATATTTTGAAGAAGTATTAAACCTAGTGCACATTTGCCTTTCCAATAGTTGTTGCTAGGCCATACGTAACACATCATGTGAATGTGGTCACAGTATCAACACTGGGATTAGAAGGATGGGGACTTTCAACACAGATGTGAAAATTACACCATTAATATTTTCTTCGGGGAAATGGTATTCCTAGTCCTCTAGAAGGGAGTGATGTGACTCTTCTTTGAATTCCTCTGAACTCTCTCTCATTCAGTACTAAAATTGCATGAAAGGCCAGGAGTTGATCTTGCCCTCTATGCTGTTTAACATCTACATGCAACTCTTAGAGATTTTCAAATATTTATTTCTTTAGAACATGTATATGGCTGTCCAACTCAAACAACATGATTCTGGGCAGTGTACAAAATCATTAAACAAAAATACAAAATAAAAACCATACATGCCACTAAAACAAAATAAGATGATGAAATGGCAATCAGAACTAAAATTTGTTGTATTCTACCCAGTGGGAGCTCTGCTCATCCTGACCCAGGCACCCAGGTCTTAACTGCCTTGTCTAAAGGCCTGCAGGGTTGGGCCCAACCATCAGTTGTGTGGGAGATTGTTTCAAAGGGCAGGCATGATGACCATGTTTCAGAGAAGGGACCCAGAGTGTGTCCTCCCTGTTGGAGCGTGTGGGATGGGCAGATACCCTTGGGAGAAGGTGGTCCTGCAAACAACCTGGTTCTATTTGCTTCCATTAGCAGCTGTTGTACTAGTTACATTTTAGTGCATCATAAATGTATAACTTTATACCAGCATCTTTCCTTTTTCCTTTCCTGTCTGTTACAAAAAAGTATTTTTCATTCATTCTGGAATTTCCTTTCTAAGTATGCTTGCCAGATGCAATTGCTCCAGAGAGTTTATTTAAAAAAATCTTTTTAGTTTCGGAAGGCTTTGGATACTAAAAGCTGTTTATAGCTGCTGTAGCTGCTGTTTAGCTGTTGCAGTTGATCTGATGTTTCAATGTGGTTTTATTTAAGTTGTAGTTATATTTTTCCTGTTTTATTGTGGTTTTATGCAGAATTATGTTTAATATTCTTGTGTTTTGTTGTAAGCTAGAAGTTTGCTGTAGAGGCCACATAGCAAGATTAAAATAAATAAAAATGTTAAATGAATAACTTATAAGAAGAGACAGATGTTATTACCAGTTTTATATCACCCTTCTTCTAATTATTTCTACCACCTTTCCCTGAACCTTTTCATTTTATAAGAAAAGTTTTACTATCTCTGTTACAGTACTTTTAATTATAATTTTTTGGTTTACTGGATAAGCCACAATGGCTGATTACTTTACTTTCTGAAATCTATCTTAAAGATAATGACTTGGAAATAAAATATTGTAGAATGAAATATTTTCTTGGCATAACCTTACTGTAGATTGGGATTTTAATTTTAATACAAAAGGATTGTTTAGCTGCCTTAAAAAATAATCCCTACACAGCTACAATTTAGGATAGCTTTAAATTAATGACACGGACAATCACTTTAAATATATGATCATCTTTAATACTTTTCCTTCACTCTAATACAGTCATTCAGGGTTTTCAACCTGCAGGATGGCGTTTTACAACGGAGATCGGCAGCTGGATACTAGATGCTGGCCGGTGAAATCTCTCTGGAGAAGGGAGAGAATCATGAGATAACTCATGTGCACTATAGACAGCTGCTTCTTGTGAGTAGACACAGGAACCAAGGTTTTGTGGTCAGCTTATGAGTTGAGTGGATGGAAATCAAGAGATGCCATCTAAGCTAGTAATCATAATGCAGCCTTTTACAGACAAAAAGCTCAACTGAGCCTCATTTCTTAATCACTTTTCAAATTATTTTTTTTATTGCTTTGAACCCTTCAGAGCAGCAAGTCTTTATTGCATTCATTGGGTGAGTTTCTTTCTCCTTAATGAAAGAAGTTTTAAATACATTTTAAGGACTTGGGAAAACATTATTTTTTTGGAACAAAAGCAAAAAGGTGTTTAAAATGTTGATTTTGGAAAGTTAAAAACAGACTAAGCATTCAGAGGGATTTGGAATAATTGAAATAACTTATAAAAATTCTTCCCGTGGGAAACTGTGGTTGTTTGGGTTTATTGGAAGAAAAAAATATATGAAAGGATGGGACTCTGAAGGTTGGACACTAGAGGGAGCTAGAGGAAAATAAACATTACAATTAAAGGAAACGAATACTTAAATTCAACTTGCTAACAAAAATGGAGCAAATTACTTTAATAGTGGATATTTTGTGGGATGTTTTTGAACATGGACTCAGAAATCAACGTTAAGAATATCTGATACCATGGATAGATGGTGTGCTAACAATGTCACAGAAGAAGAAGCTATACTAGATAAGACTGAATTTGATTTGAATGTGGATTTAAATATGATAAGCTATAAGAAAGATCTGGATAAAGATGAGATACTAGATATACAAATGAAACCGATTGATGACTTAATATTAGAAGGAGTAATATGAGTATCAAACCAGAAGATTTGGACAATCTTTCCTTACTGGATGTACAAATGAGTTCTGTTAAAATTTTGAAGGATTTTTTTTGAGAAGGGACAAGAAAAAAATGAAAAGAAACCAAGTTCTAAGATATTGTGATGGAATGGAATTATGAAGGCGAAACTCAGGGAAGAAAACATGCTCTTTCGTCTCCTGAGGAGCGAGGGAGAGATAAGAGGATGAGGCTGGCACCTCCCTGAGGAATTCACACTGTTGTGACTGGCTGACTTTGGGAACTGGGGTTTCAGTCTGGGAAGATTCTTGCTAGAGGTTGTAGCTAATAAACATTGGGAAGATTGATGTCAGGCCTAGCCCAAGGAACTCCAGGAGACCATGTAGATTCAGTTCAGCAATGTTTATTAGGTACTTCAGTGTTCCTAAATGAGACTCTGTTTTCCCCCACTCTAAGGTGGTGCTGAGACAACTCTCTTTGTTCTGAAACTGCAGCAGTTTCTAGCTTCCCCCCCCCCCCCCTTGGCTACAATATCAGGGCCATCTGCTGACTTTTTCACAGAACATGGAAGATAATTTTTTCATTTGCCCTGACAACTCAGCTTTATGACACCTCTGAAGGCTTTGGATAGACCTTTATTAAATATCACCTATTTTAGAATCTCTTTGGCCTCCTCCAGCTATTTTGTACACCCCAAAATAGAATGATGTACAGACTGCCACAGAAGTATGTGGAATTATGTGAATAGGAAGTTTGAAAAAGGATGCTTAGTGAGGAAGGGAAAGAGGTTGTGGATGACAAAAATGCATAAAAGAGAATCAGCGCTACAAAAAATGAAGGTGACAAAAATGGTATAATATCCATAAAAAAAAAAAGATAGCTGCAGAGTGTAGTTGGAGAAAGCAAGGAATGATTAAGAATAAACTGCAGAATAAATGAAGAGCAATTTTGAAGGAAATAAAAACAATGTTTTGAAAAGGGCTAAACAACAATCTCCAGCAACGTGGATGGAAGTAAAAGTAAAAATTATTTTTTGTATTCAGGAAGAAACTGAAATGAAAGAATGCAGAAGTGATTATTTTAGAGATTTGCATAGCAACGAGACTATGTTGAAGAGCAGAACTGAAATAAGTGCTATAAAGAAGAAGACATGGAAAAAAAAGAAGTTTTGAATGCTCAGATAATGCTGAAAAAGTCTAGATGTTGTAGAAAAAAGTAAAATTATAGATATAATTTGCTAATGGAGTAACTATGAGACTCATGGTTGAATGGAGTTGATGAGATACTCAAAAAAGTGAGAAGTTTAAAGAACAAATGACAAAGTATGAAAAGGTGCATGATATAGTGGAAACAAGGATGGTTTGCAAGGATAGAAATACACTAAATGTAGAGGTATAGGAAATGGTATTGATGTAAAATGGCTTGCTATTTATATTTTCTATATTTACTAAACATTGCTTACCCTGAATATGTGATGGATATGTATGTGATGCTCTTAGAAGAACATTAATAAAATTCAGAATGCAGCAGTTGCAGAATGCAGTTCTTGAATGAGATTAGAAGAAATATTTAGGCATTGCCTATATGTCAATGGTTAGGAGAAAGATCTCTTTTACATTATATTTTACTTTCCTATTTTTAGCTTGGCTTGTATGAAGTTTGTAACCCCTCTGCAGAAGAGAAAGGATAGCCATCATATTTGCAAAAAGTTTTTTTTTTTTTTTTAAACACAAACACTCAAGCAAAACTACTTACAATGGCTAGGTTTGTGCTGGCTGTCATAAAAGCACAGAAAACCTTGTAATGGAAGAACTGGATTTAATATTTAACACTGCACAATAATTGTCATGTTGGTAAGTGGTGTGCATCTTTTTAGTAGTTTGTTGTGTACTATAAGACCGGTGTTTGTTTGTATGGGTGGATTTGTTCTCCTCCTCTTTCAAATTGGACCCAATTGCATCTCTGATTATGTTACCTAGAGGTTGAAAAAGTCTGCTAATTTCCTTTGCCTCACAATTTTCTTCTACCTTTTTCTTCAGAACTGTTGCGCAGAGTGCAGCAAAAAATCCTATAAATCCTGCTCTCAGGAAAAATACACATCAGCATGAGAGCTTGCAAAATGCAATGTCCATATTTTGTTCCCCAAAGAAAATCCAGTTAGAAAATATAAACTAACTGGTCTTTATTGATAAAAATGCAAAACTTCACAAAGTACAAGTTGCATACAAAATATAGAATATAACAAAGACTTCTTCTCATATTAGCTTCTAAGACTTATCACTGCAAAGCCTCTAGCTAAAAAATACACTTTCAGAGAAGAGGTTCACTACTTGGTTACTAGTTAGGACTACATAACCTATAAAAGCTACATGGTTACCTGTACAAAGCAAAAACACACTGAAACCAGCTGGGCATTTCAGCCCTCCCCTTATATTGCTAGTATAACACCCCCACTGAATAACAAACACACATTTCAGTAGGTGACAGTAAAAATCATAACAGAATCACAAGATACTTTGTAGTCTCAACACCTGATTTTGTATAGCGAACGGGGTGACCTTCTTCCCATGAGAAAATCCTGATACCCCTCTCAGCCCGTTTGCGACACAACAACACGTGTTACGGGATAGTATAAACAACTGATTACAGCAATACAATAACAATTTACATTTGTTCTAATCCAAGATTTGCTAACATTGCTTATGTTGTACAATAGGCAATGGTTTTGTAAATACATCAGCAAGATTTGCTTCAGATGCACAATACACAAGATCAATGAAATTTTCTAACATAGCTTGTCTCACATTTTTATACTTTACATCAACATACTTTGTACGAGCTCTAATGTTTTCTGTTTTAGCTAACCCTATACAGGCTTGGGAATCTTCATACACTGTATAAGGCAATGACACTTGAATGTTTAAATCAATGAATAATTGATGAAACCATCTTAATTCACAGATTGCTTCTGATAAAGCTGCGAATTCAGCTTCTGCAGTAGACAAGGCAATGGAGGTTTGCTTCCTTGCTTTCCATGCAATTGTAGATTCACCAAATTTACAAACAAATCCAGTTATGGACTTTCTGTCACTTTCTTCTGCAAATGAACTATCAACAAAAATTACAGGCTTTTCTGACCCATTAGTTGACATTTTAAGACAAAGGTCTATTGTACCTTTTAAATATCTCATTAATCTTTTCAATCCTAGCCAGTCATGTTCTGTAGGATTAGCCACCTTACGGCTCAAAATCCCAACAACATAAGATATATCTGGACGTGTCCATTGTGCTAGGTGCAGTACAGAACCAATCACAGAATGATACAATGCAGGTGTTTCACACAACTTTTCACATGTTTCATTTTTCAAAAAATCACAAGTCATTGGAGTTTTTACAGGTTTTGCATCTAACATTCCCATGTTTGCTAACAACTGTTCTTTTTCTTTTGACTCAGATAGATTTCTCCATTTTCAGCTCTCTGCACTTCAATTCCAAGGTAGTATTTTAACATACCTAGATCTTTCAATTCAAAATATTGCTCTATTTGCTTGGCAAATTCTTTTACCATGTTTAAAGAACTAGTAGCAAGACAGAAATCATCAACATAAGTGAGAAGTACTGTATAATCTTTTCCAGTTCCTTTGGTATATACACATTGATCAGCTATTGATTTCTTGAAACCAATTTCTAACAAAGCTTTATCTAAGCATTGATGCCAACATCTCCCAGCTTGTTTCAATCCATACAGTGCTTTACGCAGTCTGTATACTTTTTGGGAATCCTCACATGTGTAACCTGGAGGTTGCTTCATATACACAGTTTCATGAAGCTCAGCATTTAAATAAGCTGTATCTACATCAAAATGATGTACAACCATATTTCTTTGTGCAGCTAAGGCCAACATTACACGCAATGATTCAGGCCTAACTGTAGGTGCAAATGTAAGATTATAATTCACAAACTGTTCTTGTGAATAACCTTGTGCAACCAATCTAGCTTTATACTGAACAGTGTTATCAGGTAAAAGCTTTTTTCTAAACACCCATCTGGAACCTATGGCTTTTTCTGATTCAGGTAAATCAACAATTTCAAAAACATTCTTGTTTACTAATGCATTGAACTCAGTATCCATAGCTTCATTCCATTTCTCTTGCTCATCACTTGGC
The DNA here is from genome assembly GCA_030867105.1 of Liasis olivaceus. Classification (NCBI taxonomy): domain Eukaryota; kingdom Metazoa; phylum Chordata; class Lepidosauria; order Squamata; family Pythonidae; genus Liasis; species Liasis olivaceus. The sequence goes on from CM061354.1 coordinate 27,797,750, forward strand.
AAAGATAACATTTCCTGAAAATTTTGTGGCTCACAAGTTATTTGACACACTCTGACTTGTTGAATAACAAATCTTTCTGGTGGAACACCTTTTGTTATTCGTGTTGATCTACGAGGAATCTCAAAACTCTCCTGTATTTCTTCTACTTTCTCCTCTTTCATTTCTACTTCAGCTAAAGCCTCTGCTTCTTGCTTTATCTGTGGAGAGGAGGGTGCAACAAGTGGTGTTTGCTCTCTAGCTAAATCTGTCTGTCACTCCAAAAAAACCTCTGAATTTGCATGCAGCCTTTGCCAATTAGAAGGCTCCTCAAAATCCGCATTTCTAGAGATAACAACTCTGCCTCGGTTCAGATAAAATCTATAACCCTTTGATTCCTGAGAATAACCAATAAATCTCAGACGCTGTGTTTTTGGTTGGTTTCTCCTTCTTTGAGACTTAGGAATTTGTACATAAGCAAAAGTTCCAAATGTACGCAGATGCTTTAAGCATGGATGTTTACCATACAGCAAAAAATAAGGAACTTCATTCACAGCTGAATTCCAGTGTCTGTTAGTAAGAAAAACAGCTGTCAAAAATGCCTCTCCCCAGAAACTGGCTGGCAATTGATTATCAATCAATAAATTGTCCTTAATTACTTTCAAAACACCAATCTTGCGCTCAGCAATTCCATTCTCAGCAGACATGCCCACATTTGTTAATCTGTGGAAAACGCCTTTCTTACGTAGCCAATTTTTAAACTCAAAACTCATAAATTCACCCCCTCTGTCAGTCTATAAACTCCCTACTGTAAACTCCCTACAACGAAAACCAAGTAGTGAACCTCTTCTCTGAAAGTGTATTTTTTAGCAAAAAGTGTATTGTTCCAGTGTATTGTTCCAGCAAAAGCAGTAAGATGAAGAAAGGAAGTTCTACCTCTTTATTCTTTCCCTCTGGGATGCTGCTACAAATATAAGGAATGTCCTGGGAAATGTAGTTTATCTATTAATAAAATGGGGATATTACATTTCTAAGCAAAGCACTTACCTTTAGCCAACTAGGTGGGATAGAGGACTCTTTCTCATTTCCATTAGTGATGACAGTAGGATACAACTAGAAGGGCTTCATCTTTGGCTCAAATTATTTGAACTGAACATGACTTTTGGACTGTAAAGAAGACCATATATTTGAAGCGAGCATTAGAAGCTGCTGAGAATTAAAGTTGTAAGCTGTATGAAACTCAGAAACAATGCTAGTTGGGCTTATTTCTACTGAATCAGGTAACCTCACATTTTTAAACTGCTCATGTGGCTTTTCTCTTTCCCCATCAATTTTCTTCAGTTTGCTATTTTTAATGTATTTCTTGACTAACAGGTCTGCTTGTTTTTGGAAGGTTTGTCCGTCTGTTAAAATGAGTAATTCTATTTTCCAAATGGAAAGCCCAAATGCTACAAATACTAGTAAAAATATAATATTATTTATGGTTCAAAGAATTTTGGAAGTTTCATTTTAAAAGTCATCTTGAAATGTAGTCTTCTGCTGATTGAAGACATACAAAAATGTAACCGTTCCCAGCACACCCTTGTAGCAAAAATGCACACGCACACCACTAGTTCTGGTTGATTGCTGGGAGGAAGAATAACGAAGTGTGAGATATACAATATGCGTATTATAAAGACTTCATTTTACAGTATAAAACTGAAGCATTTCAGAAGGCTGTGAAAATTGTCAGTAAAATATTGAAGAGTGGACTATCAACTATCTGATGCAATGTTCAGGCCTGCATTATAGAATTGCAAGCTCTTTCATTACATGGAGGGCTACACAAAATAGAAAAGACTCAGAAATATTTCTTATGTGTGTTTGAATCCACCTCCTCATGAACAGAACCTTCCCTTTAGTTATCAGCCCTACTTCTTAGGCTTGAGTTGGCATTCTTCTAAAGATCAGAGTTTTAGAAGGGGTTTCTTGGGTTTGCTGCAGAGCTGTAGTGGGAAAAGGAGTGAAGGACTACAAGAATCCTCCTATACATCTCAACCTCTCTTTTGGATTCAGTGACTAATATTTTCTCCTATTCAGCCAATTCACAATATTTAAGGTTGGAGAAACATCTGTTAAGGTAGTCATCCAGCTCTTAACTTTTTAAGTAAAAAAAAATCCAAATGTTTCAGGCTTTATTTAGAAGGAAGATGATCCATATCTTGTTTTGAATCACAATTTTGGAAGACCTTCCAAAGCCATTATATCATCTAATGGAATAAAAGTCTGCAGGATAATGTTCCATTTCATTTATTACTGGCTTGTTCCTAAAGTTAACAGAAAGTTCAGTCCATCTATTCAGAAGCCTATTATGTTAAGCTGATGCATTTTTTTTCATGCACCAGCATGGCTTTCATTGTGTTTTATGTATCTTGAGAAATAACAGTTTTAGCTATCCAGTGCCAAATCCCCCAGAGGCAGATGATATTCTGCAACATCAGGAATGGTTTTACATTTTGGGGTTCAGTCCCCTGCAGTGTGAGGTAATACTACCCAGTTTGGCTTAACTGACTTTGTCTAGTGCAGCTCTGAAAATTATTCTAAATTACTGTTCTGCTTTGCTGCTATAAAGACTATAATATTCTTTAATTCTGTTCTCTACCAGACCAGAAACCATGCACTTTGCCCAAGTCATGAAATATTTTAAAGTTCTTACGATTATCATGTTTTCTTTGTCCTTGACTACCAGGTGTAACTTGACACTAGCAACCATTGACTAATGTATTTAGGATATTTCCCTATGAAAATTCTGAATTGGTTCAAAAACAGCACAAGACTTCTGCAATCCCATGACATTAACAGTGCTCAGCTGTGGTCCATCTGATACAGCTTGATGGCTGTTCAGCTTCCCCACACAAGAATTGCTCAGATGTTATTTTATTTTGGGGAGTATGACAAGGCAAAGGGATTCAATATGAAATAAGGATACATATGGAGTTAAGGGAGTGCAAGCAATTTATATTTTTTTTCTTTTCTGTTTAATTAATAAAGGCCTTTTTTGTGTGAAGTGTGATTTTGTAATTCTAGCACCTCTAATAGCTCAAGGTGAGGCAATTAAATTTTTGCTTCTTGATTGCAGTGTTTTGAGGTATGCAGTAGTGAAGTTGATAACTGATTGCCTTCAAACTGCTTTTGAGGAGTAGAAAAATAGAAACAATAGTAGTATGGAAGTGTTCTCATCTTATAATCTCCAGCATGAGACTGACAGAAACATCTGGCTCAAGTTTTGGAACATCTTGTTTCTTTCCCATTCCCTGCTTGTTCATAATATGTTGCCTGCTGAAGAGATCTGGAGAACATGAAAGCCTGCCCTTCCATTTGTGCCATTTGCATTATTCCTAATCAGGTATCACTCTTTTTTCCCCCCTCATTGAAATGTTCCCGCCCCCTTATATTCATAGCCATCTTTAATCTTTGAAAATGACATCTGGACATTTGGAACAGTGAAAAGTAGGACATGAAGAACTGGTGGATGAGGGAAGAATTACCTCAAACTGGATTTGGATTTTAATAAGATTTTAAAAAGTTAATAGAAGGAAAGGTTTTTTTTTTTGGTCTCCTCATCTTCACCAGCAGCTTCTTCTCATGTCTTATCCATTATTCTTGGGGAACCGCCTCCTCCTCCTCCTCCTCCTCTTCTTCTTCTATTGGAACATTACATCATAATTTATTCAAGTCACTGTGGTTGGAAAAAATATTTACACATTAGAAAGGTAATTATAAAGCAACCTCTTCATTAGCTCCCCACCCCCAGGTTTTCAGAAAAGTGAGAGCCTCCAAGCAACATTGCTATTCAGATCTTCATGTGGACATTTTCAATAGTTTGGTCCAGTTATTTTTCTCTTTCAAATTATTTTCAAAGCACATAAGAGTATATGTATGTAGGCACACTCATACACATTTCTCATCATCTAAAATTAAAAAAAAAAATTAGAAGACAGTTGGCCCTTGAAGGCAATTAATAGCTTAACTTTCTGTGTAGAGAACAGTTTGTTAGATAGGTTATCTAAAACTCTACTGTATTGTTGAGAAAGGGTTTCTTATTTCTTGTTTCATAGCTGAAGACAGTATCTGGCAGTTCTACAAGTGGAATTTTTCCTATTTAAATACTGATTTGAATAATATTAGACATTTTTAAATTTCTAGTTGTATTACACAAAAATAATCAAAGCTGTTTGACAAAGCTGATTTTGTGCTAGGTGAATTCAATAACGCCATGCCTGTCATTTGGCTGTCTGGTTGCCACCTAATTACATATTCAGCTGAACAGAAACATTCTGCCAGGGTGATATTTTGATGAAATAATCCTTAGTTGAGATGAGGACTGACTTGTATAATTTGCTCTTTTGCTCTAAATGGGCTTCCTACTTCTTTGCAAGGAAAGAAACAGCTACAGAACTGCCAAAGACATTTCTACTATTTGAGGCAGTATAGCAAATGGTGCCACCCATTCATTCTAAAATCAGGAGAATCAAGTAATTTTGGAATATATGGCAGAAAACCCCCAAAACATCTCTCTTCATCCCTGGCAGTAAAAATATAATAACAGTTTGCTGCCTTCCACAATACCCAACATTTACTGCATGAGGCAGCTGTTTCTCTCTGCATAATCATAGGGCCAACCTAACCTTAAACAGCTATTTAGACAGAGGATGACAGTGGATAAGGCAGTTCAGCATATCAGTCATTAACTAAGGAAGACTGAAGAGGGAAAATATCAAGAAAAAGATGCCTAACAGAATACAGAGTTCAGGGAGATTGGTTTGCTACGTAGCCATAATGTTAATTCTCTGTAAATTGCTTCTAGGGTCTTGGCAATATTTTTCAGATGTGCTTTGCCATTGGTGACTGGCATAAAGTCACCAGCTGGCTTCATGACTAGAAGAGTTCAGGACTAGAACTCATAGTTTCCCAGTTTCCAGCTTGATGTCTTTAGCCACTACACCAAACTGGGTCTAGGGTCAATACTATGCACTCTAAAATACGTTAAATTATGTTAACTGCCATTTCATATCACTTGCAAGTAGGATGATAGCCGGCAAGGACATTTGCCCAGTTTTCTTACCAATGTCTCCGCTATAGTGGTTTGTAAACAATGGTTTATGGCTGAGCACTATGTAAGAACCCAGCCATTGTGGCTTATTCAATAAAAATATGGTTTTAAAAACCTGGTGATTAGTAGAATGTGGGAACTAGCCCTCTCTCATTAATTCTGTAGCTTGTGATTGTTTGTCATTGCAGAACAGCTGCAAAGCATCACTTTGGATGATGGATTTTTTTTTTTTAGATTTTTTTATCCTGCCTTTATTATTTTTAAAGGTAACCCAAGGCGGCGAGCATACCTAATACTCCCTCCTCCTCCTGTTTTCCCCACAACAACCCTGTTAGATGAGTTGGGCTGAGAGAGAATGACTGGCCCAAAGTCACCCAGCCGGTTTTCATGCCTAAGGTGGGACTAGAATTCACTGTCTCCCGCTTTCTAGCCTGGTGCCTTAACCACTAGACCACACTGGCTCTCAAGAGATTACAGATTTTCAAGAGATTACAGATTTTCTCAAGAGATTACAGATCAGAAAAACACAGATAAAGTTTCTGAAAGGGTGGAAAAAAGGAACAAACTAATCATTATGAAATAAATTTAATGATAGGAAATCCAGATTTAAAAATGCTAGAGATCCTGGAAAGAGGAAAATTCTAGGTTAAAATGACTAAGAAATTCTTGATCATGGAACCAAGACAAAGTCTAAAATAAATTAGAGAAGCATACACTAATTCAGGAAACAGGCATGTTTCTAAAATGAGTTTTTAATGTGGTTTGTTGATTTTTTTTTTAAGTAAAAATTTGGTAGAACCTCTTTAGAGCTAAATTGAGGACTAGGAGCAAGGAGACTCAAGTTCTAGCCCTGCCTTAGTTCTGGAAGCCAGCTGAGTGACTTTGGGCCAGTCACTCTGTCTCAGTCCTAAACTAGGAAGTTGGCAATTATTCCAGAAGAAGGTCCTGGCAAACTACTTCTGAAAATGTTGCCATGAAAACTGCATGGACTTGTCCATGTACTCACCAGTAGTCATGAGTGACTTGAAGGACTATAATAGCAACAATGGCTAAATTATACTTTAGTATTAGTTAAAGTAGATTAAAAGGCTTGAACATCCTAAGAAATAATCTTCTGCTCTTTATCTGTTCAAATTTTAATGATGGTATTCTACCTGTATGTCTATCCCTCTAAAAGGATCAATCAGAACTTAATTTTTAGAGGAGATGAAGAAACTTTTACTGATTCACCACTTTGCAATTCACTTTGTTCAATAATTGCCATATGGTCTGGAAAAACATTACTATTTTTTGCTATAATTATTTATATGCTCCCTTTTCACCAATCATTCAATGTACCATATATTACAAATAACATGAAAATATATTTGTTCCATTAAAATATATAATTATCAAAGTATTTGCCAGCAAATCATTAGGACCATTCCCACAGAGCAGAGAGCATAGAAGAAGCAAGTATGTTATATTATATTCAGCTCTGATTTTATTGAGCTTTGATATTGAATTTTGTGCTTACCTATGTTTTGCTTGTGCAAATTTTCTTTTTACATGTCCTGTTCTTTTGATGTTTTCCTGTGGTAGCACCAAGCAAACGTGAACAAGTTTGAGCTACATAAAAGTAATTGGAAACAGAATAACTACAATAGCTAAATAAAACATCAGTGGCAAAAAGATACCCTACAATGGTTCATATAGTCATGTGACTTTGTTTTTCAAAAGTGCACTGTGAAGAAATGTGTTCTGGTAGAAGGCCGTGTTTTTATCAACCAGATAAAAATAGCTTTTCTTATTTTTACTTTTTTACTGATGGGTCAAGTGTATTTTAAGCTGCAGTCCTTCCCTGCTAATTTTGTAGAAACAGCAATTACAATCTCAGTGCTGCTATCTTGGCTGTGGACTTTTCCCAGTCATTTTAATGTAGCACGGGGAGGTCATAGCCTAAGCCTGCTTTACCATGGCCTGGAGAAGTTGCTAAAAGCTAATCTACAGAGAAGTTTCTAAAACTGGTATTGTTATGCAAGGCACCCAACCAATTAATAAGGAGGGAAGAAGAGACAATAAGCTGGCAAACAAGTATTCTTCTAATTATATCTTTTTAAGATAAACAAGGACTCTCTCCAAACAGAGAATGTCCTGGAAAGGAAGATCTTTATTCAAGCACAGACCTTTTACTGCTTTTCTGCTTCTGCTTTCTTTCTTTGCACTTCTCACATCTCTGTCTCAAGATTCAATAGGAAGCTACAAGAGTTTGGGTTTGGTACCATCCCTTGAAGATACCAAAGAAAGAAATGTTTCCTGCAAGGACAATAACTAGTCTTTGCCAGCTAAAGATTATAGACTTCTTCTCTCCTTGTGGCATGTCTCAAGTACCTGTTGTGGTGGAATAGAGAGCATTAGAGGACCATTTTGCCTTTATACACCAGCCTATAATGAAGCAAGAATAATTTGGCCAGTGAGACCAAACCCTTCCCTTCTTTAGGCCTGTCTGCTTCCAGCAGAGTCAGTAAACCAATCTGTGCTTCAGTGTGATGTGTCCTGGTCTATGGCTCAGATATACTCCTTAAAAACATATACTATGCTAACTACAAAAATCAAGATTCAGTGCAGTGACCCAAGACTGATTCAAGAGATAGAGACAGAGATATACATGGCCAAGTCACACCAGCTCAAGAGAGCTGTCTTGGAATGATAAGACATAAGGACTCATTACAGAGCCTTGATGTGTCTCTGGCCAATTATTGTGCTTTTGGCCCAATAAAGAAGGTGAATAATTTTATTTGATATTTACAACTTGATATAAATATGCTAGTTTTTTCTGAACTATCCAAAGCCAAATAGTCATCTAGCTCAATTGGATTCCAAAGCTAGTTTCTTCCATCTTATTTATTCTTTATCCTCATTGGCAATTTGGTGCAAGGGTATTGTAAAGGTTGAATATTGACCTTTAAACATAATTTAAACAGAGCAATAGTAGCATTTTTCTTTACACAAAGTTGCTAAGGAGTCCCTTAGATTATTCATCAAAATATCCTAATATCCTGGATTTTTCAAAACTTTAACTCATCTGTACTTCACTCCAAGCCTATGGTGCCACCTATAATCCAGCAGCTCATAAAATGAAAACAATGGTTTAATGTGAGATATTGGCTTTTTAGTATTTAGAAAAACTATAGAGGAGGCAATGAGAGATTCTCTCAGACATTTATTACCAAAGAAATGCCTAACACAGCAAGAAGTAAGATAAATGTGTTTGGAAAAGGCTTGGAAATGCCTGCAGAAGTAAATACAGCCAAACCTGCAGGTAAGGTACTCCAAAAATCCCGTATGTAAAATCTCTGCCAGAATTTGGGAGAACTATTTTTGTGCAATTTATAATGAAAATCATTCCATGGAGTCTGCTTTGATTGTGACTTCCCATCTCCATAATGGAGGTTCTGATAGCACTTGAAAATGGGAAAGCCCCTAGACCAGATCTTATACCTCTAGAATTAATTAAAATCAACTCAAATGATGGGCTCCAGTCCTTGGTAGTCTTTTTCACCACAATACAAGGGAAATCCCAGAGCTATGGGAAAAATCCATTGCATACCCATACTTAAGAAAGGATCCCTCAAACTATCACTCCATTAGTTAGTTATTAGTGGTCAGCAAACTTTATGCTATGCATCTCATAAGTTAGAGATGTGGCTGACAGATTCTAAAAACTTGGGGATCAAGCAGGCTGGGTTCATAGCAGGTTGCTCTGCATCTCACTGCACTGCCTTGCATCTCATTGAAAAATATTCCCAGGGACTAAAACAATCTTTTTGTGGCTTTTATTGGCTTAAAAACAGCTTACAGTTTGCTTTCTAGGACTATACAATGGGAAAAGCTGAGGAAACCCTCAGTTAGCAGAAAGTTGTATTGTCTCATAATGCAATTATACTCTTAAATCCTTCTACAGATTAGGTATAGTCCCAATTGTACTTCAAGTAATTCAGTCCCTTCTACACATGGAGTGAGACAGGGATGTCTTGGCTCCAACTCTGTTCAATCTTTAAATGAATGACTTGGCAGCCTCATTGGAATCTGAAGACTTCCATATCCCTAAGCTGGCTGACTACATGTGCCTCTTTTATGTCTCTTTATGCCATGACTCTCTTCTGCTATCCCAGGCCCAGCTAGGTTTCCAGTGATTGTTGGTGGCCTCCTCACAATATTGCAATAACAATAATTATAAACTATTCAAAAACTAAGACTCTAGGCTTTTCTCATCTCTGCAAAATCATGGAACTGGACAGTGGATCAGTCACATATTTAGCAGATATATAAATACAAATATCCAGGTATTCATTTTTAGTGTAATTTGATACCTACACATAGGCCATCAGTACTGCTGTTAGCCAGAAACACTTTAAGTGCTCTCCTACAATTTCGCTACTCTTAAGGGGGTGTGTTCCCATGGCACTTCAGGTTTTTCATTTGAAGATCTTATCTCTTCTTTATGGGGTTTCCCTATAGATGCAAGACATCACAGATGAGCTGGAAATAATACAATATTTTTAAGCTGTTATGGGTGTTCCTTAATATGCGTCATAGTCTGTCCTGTATTTAGAAACTGGTTCTTTTCCAGCAGTATGTAAAGCCAGGGCACTCATTTTTTTTTCCTAGATCAGTTACCTTGGGCTATATAATACAGGATCCTTCTTACCTCTCATTGTTACTGTGGACTCTTTCCATATTTCATGGCTGTCAACTGGAAATAATAAAATTATGGAAAGGGGCTCTTTCCACTTGAATTATTTAGCCTAGAGAAGAAAAGAGGGAAATAAACCCTTTTGCTATGCCTTTATGACATTAAATATCTAAATTTATTAGGCTCAGAAGAGCTGTTTTCAGCTCAATTTGGACATACATTCTTCTCTGGACAACATAGGGGCAAATTACCTATCTTTACATATTGTCCCTAACTTTAAGAATTTTTTTCTCCAAGGACCATTTAAATGCACATCCCTCATTGTTAGACAAGAGCTTTTCAAGGCACAAACCCTTTAGTGTTACCTGTCCCTAGGATAGTCTTCATGCATAATTATATTTCAAGCTAGGTTTATATAAGGGGTCTAATACATATATTGGATTATAGTTAGGTTTCTGCATCATTTGTGAAAAAGTTTGGCATCAGATTTTGCTAGAAACCCACTTCATAAGCCTATCTGTGAATGTTCGACTTCGATGTGTTCTTTTGTTGTTTTTAAATCTTATATTGTGTTTGAGCCAATAAAAAAGCAAGCGGTAGATGCAGATCAGCTGTAACTAAACTGCCATGAAGAAAAAGCCAGCAAGAAAGAGACAAACTAGCCAAGATGAAATATTATGTATGGATGATAGGAAATCTGTTATACTACTTCACACAAAAATCAAGGCCTATGCTGTTTGAGAGCTAGTTGGTGTAGTGCTTAAGACATCAGGCTAGAAACTGGGAATCCATGAGTTCTAGTCCTGCCTTAGGCACAAAGCCAGCTGGGTGACCTTGAGCCAGTCCCTCTTTCTCAGCCCTAGGAAGCAGGCAATGGCACACCACTTCTGACATCTTATCAAGAAAACTGCAGGATATAGTCCAGGCAACAGCCAGGAGTCAAGACTGACTCAGAGGCACAAAAAATAAAATAAAAATAAAAATAAAAAATATATAGTTGGTTACTATTAAGGTTATGAATTTATACATTATAATTTATTTCCCTCCTATCATTTGGCATAGAATTGATGTGTTAAGACTGATTAGGGACAGCCATGATATTTTATTGCCTGAGTCAGTTCAACAAAGGATCTTCCTGTCTCATTGATTATTTATGTGCCATCAAGTTGGTGTCAACTTTTAGTGACCTCATAGATTTTCTCCATAATGATCTCTCCGTAAGCTGGTCTTTCATGTCTTCCAACAGTGCACCGATCACCACTGTAACTGAGTCTATCCGCCTTGCTGCTGGTCATCCTCTTCTTTTTCCTTTCACCTTTCCCAGCATTAGAGCCTTTTCCAGAGAGCTAGGTCTTCGCAAAATGTGTCCATAGTAGGGTAATTTGAGCCTAATCATTTGTGCCTTGAGTGAGAACTCTGGGTTGATTTGTTTGAAAATACATTTGTTTGTTTTCTTGGCTGCCTATGGTATTCTCAGGAGTCTTCTCCAACACCAAAGTTCAAAAGTGTCAATAGTCCTATTCTGCTTCTTCAAAGTCCAACTTTCACTTCCATTGAGTGTCACAGGGAATACCATTGCTTGCACTATTTTGATCTTTGTAATTATAGACACATCACAACATTTGAATATCTTTTCCAAGGCCTTCATGGCTGCTCTACCAAGTGCTAGTCTGGGACATATTTCTTGACTACTTGTTCCTTTACTGTTGATGATTGATCCTGAAAGACAGAAGCTACCTACCACTTTGATATCTTCATTGTAAATTCTAAGCTGGTTGTTGTGCCTGTTGTCATTAGTTTGCTCTTCTTTATATTTAATTTTAGTCCTATTTTTTCTCTATGCTCCTTGACTTTTAATAGTAGGCCTAGCAGATCCTTTGCATGTTTGGCTATCAGAGTAGTGTCATCAGCATAGTGCAGGTTGTTGATGTTTCTTCCTGCAGTTTTAAAATTACACTCCTCTTCTTCCAATCCAGCTTCCCTTAATATATATTCAGCATATAGGTTAAATAAATAAGGGGAGAGTACACAGCCTTGTTGCATTCCTTTGCCAACCTGAAGCCAGACTTTTTCACCATGTTCTGTCCCTACTGTTGCTTCCTTACCTGTATATAAGTTTCTCATGAGGAGAATGAGATGTTCTGGGATTCCCATTTTTCTAAGCACATTCCACAACTTGACATGATCAAAGGTTTTGCTATAATCAATGAAGCACATATTTTTTGGTATTCTTTGGGTTTCTCAATTATCCAGCAGGCATCAGCTATAATGTTTCATGTTCCTTGGACTTTTCTAACACCAGCTTGAACATCTGGCATCTCTTTTTCCATGTAGGGCTCTAATCTGCATTGGATGATCCTATCCCATTATCTAAGTCATTTCCCAACAATGGCCACACTAACTCAAAAATATGCAATTGAAATCCTTATATTTAGATGTCATCCAAGCTGGGGAAGACTGATGTGTATCCAAGGCCAGCCAGATAATTTTGCCATTTGACACGAAACAAGCCAAAAACAAAAATAATTATTTCCCCACTTAGCAAACAAAAACAAAAAAACCCCACTTCAATAACAGTTAATTAAAGAATTCTGCCTTTTCCAGACACTCATAATCTGCTCCCCAGGACAACTATCTCACTCTGTTGATAGGGTTGAACAATATATTATGTATCAAGAGCTAAAGCAATAACTTAAACTGTATTAAAATAAAAGGCCATCTTCATATTGTACATGCATTAAAATCTTTTCTGTATTGCCCCAAGGTCTCTTTTTCCAAGGCTACCAACTTTCCCATAAATGGAATGTTGGTTATTTTGTAACCAAAGTAAATTCTGCAAAGGCGTGATTGTTAACCTTGGGACCAATTACAAAATCTTTTTCTCTGTAAAACAAAAGAGCAGCCTATAATTCATGAAAGAGGGTTGAGTTCACGAAGGGTTTTTCCATTAATAGATAAAAACGTTAGGATCCAAGCCAACAAGTAAGGAAAGTAAAATTATAAAAGTAGTTGAACAGGACACTAACGTGCAGAGGAATCTTCTCTGAGAGTTGGAAATGCAGTTAGTGCAGAATGCAGGAGCCAAATTATTCCCTAGTATATATTTTTAAGCTCCCATTTCAGTGGTCTTACATCAACATAATTCGCTTCTGATTCTTTTTCTTCCAGTTTAAGGTGCTGTCCTTACCATAAGTTCAGATCACCTTCAGAAGACCTGTTATATGTCTTTCCACAAAAGAAATTCAGGTGGTGGGAATGTGAGCTAAAGCCTTTTCTGTGACAGCAGACTCCAAAGACTATGGGATAAGCTGCATCTCTGGTGCTATTTAGGCAGGCGGCGTACCTTCCTTATTTTTAAAAGTATGATTAAAGTACGATTTGCATTTATTTTAAGGCAATTTTTTTTTGTTATATTGTGTTATGTCTGTGTCCTGTATTTTTTGGAGTCCTGTACGTCTGTGTCCTGTATGTTTTGGAGGCTTTATTGGAGCAAAATGGTATAAAATGTCCTATTAAAAAGACAAGAAGTATTACTTCAGACAATTTTGTTTGAACAGCAGGATAAAAATACAGTAAATATATAAGTAAAATAAAATTGCCTGGCAGTGGTTTTTAGTTTGGGCACAAAGGTATTTTCATAGACCCTATTTAGGAGTCAAAAGGTGTAGTGGGTTAATTTCATCTGATGCTCTTCAGAATGTTAGCAGAAATACAAATCCTTAAATAATATAATACATTTATAGCATTCCATTTTTTAAAAATCATAATAAAACACCTGCAAGTCACCGGGTGGGTGACTTTGGGTCAGTCACTTTCTCTCAGCCCATCCCACTTCACAGGTTTATCGTTGTGAGGAAAATCGGAGGCATGAACATTGTGTACGCCTACTTAGGTTATGCAAATAAAGGTGGCACATAAATCTAATAATAATTTTTAAAATGTGTATACATATAGTAAAAAGTTGTAGCTTATTCTGTCTCAAGCACATATTTATCACACATTTTCCTTTAGGACATCAATACAGTATTCTATTTTTTTTTTTTTTTTTATTATTCTCACCAATATTTTCTCATTGAATGCCAATGTTAAAAAAAGACTTCATTTCCTATGTACATCCTTTAGAAAACAATTTTTGAAATATTATTACTGCAATAACAAAATGCACCGAGTGACTTTTAGGGAGGGCTACAGAGGGGATCCCTAAAAGTCCAAGATTGGCTGAATCTTGGATCTACCACATACAAGGCCCTTCCATAGGATTGACAAGGATTGACAAATCCAGCAGGGCTGGAAAAATTTTGGTCCCAATCCAGAAGAACCACTGCCAGAGTTGACAATGCTGTTCTCAAAATGACCCAATTATCATAAGGCAGCTTCTTAACATTAGTCTGATGCAAAAATAGACCAAATATATTATTGTAGTTCTTTCCTAGATTTGTGGCCCTGCTGAACTAGCTGAAACTTATTTTATCCTTGGCATTTTCCAACCTGTATCCAATCCCAGCACAAACACATGCTAGCAATATCTTTCTCCTGCCACGTCACCATGACGCTGCCTTCACCCCATCCCAGACGATGAATGGGACAAGCTTAAATTGTGCTTAACTGTTTTCCTGACTCAAGGATAGTTGGATACTGCTCCAAGCTCAGCATTAGGAAAGGACTTCTGCTTGAAGTTTAGGTATAATAAGCTATCTGGCTGTAGCTAATTTTTCTTCCAATCATTTAACTAGTTTTCGTGATAGAGTTACATGACCAACTTGTCCCACTGAATCTGCAGTTTAAGTGGGCCTGGGCCAAGCCTGCCTTCCTCCATTCTTCCTCCCTTCTTTGTATATCACTGAATCACAAAGGCTCACAATGGTTTAGAACTATCCAATAAGACATTCAGCCGAAACATCCAAGGTAAACATCATTAAAATCAAAATCATAAACAATAAATAATAATAACAACCACCACCCCAACAAAGGAAAAATAAATAACACAAGCAAAATGAAAAGCAAAATGGAACCCAACAATTAAACCAAAATGAAAATATAGTGACAGCTAGTTCTATGGAAGAGTTTTGTTTCAAGCAGTTAAGAATGCAAGTCTTGTTTGGGGGTGGGGGTGGGGGTAATTCTCTAATGCTGAGGCAGCAATTGAGAAAAAGAGCCTCCTGGCCTTTGTTCTCTTCCCTTGCCTTACTTCATGTGCTAAGGCAATTCTCTGAATGCTTCCACACTCAGCTAGTTTGTTCTTATGAGTCTGGGGCGGTGCATCTGTGCCAATTTTGTATTGCTCTGGTTTTGTACGTAACTAAAGGACCAGATAACAAAAGCACCATTTGCTGACATTCTGAGCATTCAAATGGAGGTAAAAGAAAAAGTGTCTGGACTTCTAAAATATGGATGAGCGTGATGAAAAGACGCAACTGTAATTCATGACAGAGTATAAGAAACTGAACAGCCCATTTGATATGTTTATGAGCACAGAAGGATATTCTGCTTGCGGGTTTCACCTTGTGCCAAATTCTTTGCTTTCAGATCTCATCTTTTTTCCACCTGACTGCACTGCCTCTATTTCTGACAGCTTTGTACTTTCAGCAAACAATAAACCAACAGACACTCCACTCAAGGGGCGATAGCATTTGAGAAATTATAAAAACACATGTTTCAGAAAAAAAATATTGTGTTCCAATTATTGTTTCCATAAGACTGTCAAGTGTTAGTGGTATATATAGAGGTCAGAGATAAGTTATAATTATTAGCATATGTTCCTTTAATGTTCCTTTCTGAAAATCATGGAATGTCAAAAGTTACATATCAGTGCTGAAAATTCCAAACAAATTTTGAGAGCATCTGAATCTCAGAAGAGATCTCAGAGAACATTGCCAATCTCATGGGCAGGATTTGTTAATTGCTGCCCGCTGTAGTGAATCACATGACTACAAGCTCTCGGGGATGGACTTTATACACCTGGGCTTCCTGGGGACAAGAACAGAGTTTCCTATCTCTACTTAGACAATATGCTCTACCTGCCCTACAATGTGTCTTCAGATTTTTGCTCCTGACTTCTGGTTTGTCCTTTCTTTTGATTGTTCTTACGCCTCATTTTGAGTATCCAGCTTTTGGTTCAATCCATATATTTTCCTCAGCCCAGGCCTGGAACCCTAAAACAGCTTTCCCCAATCTGGAGCACTTCAGAGGTGTCCGGACAGCTTGCTTTAAAACAACAACAACAACAACTAAAAGCATCAAACAGCATAGTTTGGCTTTAGACCATAACTTCTACAATCCCTTGCAACCGGCCATGCAAGCTGGAAATTTGGGATTTGCCAGATATCAGGTTGGGGAAGGATGCCCTAAAATGCAGTATCAAAACTCACTGGTATATGTCTGAAAGTTGAGGATATCCTGATTTGGCTTAAGAAATAATTGTGTATTTCATCTGGGATACACATTTGGATATCATCAAACATGAGCATTTGTCTAACTCTATTCAGCATTTATTTATGTAATTAAGAATCAAGTGAAGAGGGAGTCTGTATGTTCAGGATTCCACATCACATTACACAAACAAACTAAAGTAACTTCTACAAACTTTTTAAAATAAATACTGACAAAAAAGGAGTTGGTGGTAGAGTTGATAGGCATGGTTTGAAATTGGGCTACTATGATGCCTAGTGTGATATGATATAGTTGCCTTTTTAAAACAGTCACTGTGATTGACTTGAAATGGGGTGATGGTCTCCATAAGGATGTGGTGGTGCTGCTTCTGTGACCTTCCTGCCAAAAGTTGTCTCTACATTTTTCAAGAAGCTGTTCCCCAAAGTTTGTGGGATTTAAGATATGTTCCTGTTGCAGTAGAAGGAACTGAGTCAGGGAAAACAATACAGGGAAAAATTCAGCATCTCAGCACGCAACTGGAAGAACCAGATTTTTTAAAAAAGAAATCTTTTGTAATGTGTAAAGTGATATGTGTGTTGGGGGCAGGGGGGAGATGAAATGATGAATGTCCTGTGCCACATATTTTCTATATGCCTAAATAGTCTTCAGATTCTAGAATCAGATGTGAGGGACTGCTCATATATCATGGGAAAAAAGAAAAGAAAAGCATCTCTCAATGTGCAAATTCACACATGCTAATTTATATAGACCAGTTTGGTGTAGTGGTTAATACACCAAGCTAGAAATTAGAAGACTATGAATTCTACTTTCGCCTTTGGCATGAAACCTGCTGGGCAACCTTGGGCCAGTCACTTTCTCTCAGCCCTAGGAAGCAGGCAGTGGCAAACCACTTCCAAAAAATCTAGCTAAAGAATCTGCAAGGAATAGTCCAGGCAGTCGCCAGGAGTCAAAACTGACTGGAAAGCACACACATGACACACACACAAGCAAAATATTGCAAATGGAGAAATTATATACTCTAATTTAAATAGATATGCAGTTAGACCCTGGGTTAAGCATGTCCGGGTTACAGATGACACATAGTTAAGAACGGAGCCTATTATGGCAAAGTTTGAGTTAAATACACAATGGTTTGAGTTCATTACACAATACTACTTATAGAGTATTATTGTTCCAGCTTACATACAAATTTGACTTAAGGACAGACCTTGGGAATGGAATTTGTTCTTAAACTGGGGACTACCTACAATGCATGGGAATAATTAGGGCAGGATCTACACTAGAGCCCCTTCTGTGCATGAGACACCATGGTTGCAGTGATTTTCCAGTAAGCACCTGACAAGCAGAACTTCTGCTGCATTTAGAATGTGAATACAAGCACACAAATCTTGACAATAAGGAAGTGGGAAGTGCTGTAAGGGTGACATGATTTTGGTGATCTATAGACATGTACAGGACCATTCCTTTGTTGCTGTGCATTTGATAGATTTTTTTTTTTAATGAAACCCTTCCCTTGATTTTTGCCTCAGTACACTATGACTTTACTAGAGAGCAGACGGTCTGACTTAGCCATTACCTAGCACTTAAATCTTTTCTAATCTATTTCATAATGCCTATAGAAATAGACCTTCCTAGCTATATTTCCCCTACCCTTATTAAACAATATTATTGCAATGGTGAAATATGGATTCAGCAACATATAGAAGTTGCAATTGCTGTCAGGCTCACTGACAAGAACCTAGCAGTAGTTTTTAGACACTTGACTCAGCATGATTCTCAAACCTTCAGATAACACAGGTAGGTAAGAATCTGTATTGCAGACTAGGAAAAAGCCACTAAAAAGGCTGACTGTCTTCTGTCAACAAGAAATGCAATTTCTTTTTATAGACATTGTGGTTTAATTCTGGTGCTTCCTTTCCCATGGCTTAATGGACTTCTTGCTTGCGCTTTTTGGTTCTGCCCATAAGCCACGATTAGGGGTAGCATGCATTTAAGCATCTGTCCCCCAACCCCACTCCCCAGCTTAAATCCCAAGCCAAGATATTGCATGAAGCTGAAGTAAGCGTACAAAGACAAGTTGGAATGACTGTGGTATATGTTACATTGCTATGGCAAGAGTGAAAGGAAAATGGAGCCCTACAAAACCTCATTGTAGGGAACCAGGACCTGCATTCTGAAGAACTGGGAGGGACTGTGGGAGAACAGGAGGAGGAATGCTCTGGTGTCTCATCTGCTGGAAGGCCTCTCTGGCTACACTCATCAAAGGAGTTCTGTTTTGGGTTAAATTTAATCCCACCAGGGTTAGTTGACTGGGTTAATTAGCCTCTTTGTGGTGGTCCCGCAACACACTTAACCCCTGCCCCATTATCCAGTTAAGTATGGATAATGGATAAAGGAGCAATATCTATCTGAATGGGTCCTGCATTTAATTTTAGATAGAGTTGTAGAACAAAAACATAAAACTAAACCACCCCACAAACCCATGATGATTTAAGTGCACCATTAAGGGCCTTATCCTGATAAGATATGATGGAAATCAGTTGGAGTGGAATCAAGAATACAAACCGAATGACAATTCAGACAGCTATTAAATGCAGTGGAATTAAATGGCTACAACATTTTGGACATGCTTCCTCCCTGAAGTAACTTAGAACTGTATTTTAGTCACTTCATGCCGTCAGTGACGCTAATTGCAAACATTTTTGTTCCAGACTTTTCCACTCCTCAGGCTTTTGACATTATTTGCTATCCCTACGTTAACCAGGCTGCAAAGAGCCATATGTTTCTGAGGTTGTAGAAGTGTGCTTTCAATTACCCCACATGTCTTTAATCCAAGCATAACACTAAGCATATAATAAAAGAGCAGTACTCGTGCAGCCATAGTATAAAAATAAGAAATGAAAACAAATGCATACTCAGAGTTCAGTTTGACTACTGAACAGTGTGAGTGTGTCTTTTAAAAGCAAGTTCTGTCCACTCTGATAGGTCATTATTTTCCAGCTAATACTGTAAAACTAGTCTGTCATTATAGCACATTCCTCTGACACATACTGTTTTATATTAAAGTGCTATGCATGCATGTGCATTTGGCAGCCACACAAAAGAATAATTCAATTTTCTGTGTAAATTTAAGGGGCTGCCTAGACTGCACAGATCTTTCTGAAAGAGTAATATGGGGGGATATTGAGGGAAAGGTGCAGTGTCCAGTTTGTCTGATGGCTACAACAGAGAAGTATCTTGGGCTACATGGGACCCCCAGGAGCCTGGTGTACAGATCCCCATATCCCCCCCAAGAGTTGCCACCAAATTCAAACTCTTAATATGACATGGGGAAAAATATTATCCATATGGGAAATAATCATATTGATTGCATTTAATTAAGTTGTTATTAAATTTAAATGTACATTACATCATATTACATTTTTGTTTTGGCCATACCCAGTTCATTGGGATGCATATCATTCAAGGCCAGTAAGGCACTTGACCCCCCAAATTATAAGCTCCTGGATCAGTTTTGGGAATGAATTTGGAAGACTCTTATAAAAGTCAGATTGAAATCACTCTTATCATGAGATCCCTGGATGACCTTGGGCCAGGAATCTAAGCCTAATGTGTTTTGCAGTAGGGAATTCTTCATTGCCTTGATCTTTGTATTGTTTTGAACTATACATTCATTTCCTTTCTTGCCTAATTACTGGTTTAGATTTATGTCTCTCCTTGAAACCCCAACACACACTGAAATTATCCTTTCATTGATATTGGTCATAAACTGATGCATATTCACTCTTTTTAGAAGTACTTGAGACTAAAGGGCGCAATCTGCTGTATACTTTCTTGGGAATAAGCTGCATTGATTTTTCTTCTATACTTATTTATGGCTCAAGTGACAACAACAACAACCACAAAAGGTATGGCACAGCAAGTGGACATCTCCCATTACTTCTATTGATTTGTCTTCTCATTGGGGTCAGCTGATAAAATAAGCTATGTTTCTAAGTGTGTTATCTGTTTACCTGTTTTGGATTACAAAATGATATATAAATCTAAAGATCTCCAAAAAGCACATGAATTATATGTAACCCAGGTCATGTGTAAACCAAGACATTTTAGGTTATGCTTCTAATTTCTTGGAAATGTCTTAATCACAGGTAGCTTGGACAGTGTTATATTATGCTTCTTTGCATTTTACTGAATTCAAATATTTTAAATTCTGTATACCACCTGGAGATGTACCACCTGCTAGGTGGTACATATATTTGAACAAATGTTAAATATGCTACTTCCTTAGTGGGAAGCTTGAAGATAGTTAATATTGGTTGACATTTGCTGCATTTTCAGAAATACAGATGCTTCCATGATTGTGTTACTATAAATATTTAATGGCATAACTTAAATAGCTATAAATATTCCAACTGATTTAAATGTGTGTTTTAAAGGTTTGAGAAAATCTGTTGATTTGGAATGTCTTTTAGAGGGGACATTGTACAGTATTTCTTTGTCCAGGATGAATTTCTTTCTACTTCTCAGAAACTCTGCACACTTGAAAGTAATGGTGGGAAATTATACATTTAACCTTAACTACAGATTTAAAAACTTACACCATTTTCCTTTTCCTTTGTCTAAATTATCTTGTTAGTCATTAGCTGTTCTTTAGCCAAATTCTGTGCGTAGAAATTGGCTGCAAATGTATGACACTAACAAATACCAAGTTCATTTATCCTGTGGATAATAACTTACGGAAAGTCCAGCAGCACCACCCACTAATGTCTTATCCAAAAAGGAAAATATTCTCCTGTTATTTGAATAAGACATGACCCCAGCAAGCCAGACTTGACCCACCATTCGTAGAGACACATTGGTGTTTAAATGATTAAGGAATTAACTTCATGTGGCTGGAATGGAAGTGCACTAACACAAAGAATGAGACAGATTGCTGTTGGGGAGTGGTTCTTCAACAAATATAGACCCACCCAAGTAGTGTAATCTCCCTGGGTTCTTTCACAACCTACACACAGATAATAAAGTAGGGGATAAGGGATCTGTCTATTAAGTGGAACAAAAGAGTAAGAAAAATATGATGAGGTGAGAAAGTATTTTTTTAGTTTGAAGACCAGCTTGAACCAATCACTACAGCATTAAGCTAAGATCAGGCTAATTATCATCGTTAAATTATTATTAATGATTAAATAATTATTACTAACATTTTCATCATTTGAGGAAAGCCATCCTCAAGGGGATTCAGATCAGCCAATTAGTTAACCTAATCAAACAAATACCAATTACTTTATGTACAAATTCCTAACTCTTCAATTCCACATCTGTTGATTAAGAATATTTTTCAGCTCAGTGAGATTTAGATCCCAAGGTAAATGCCATCCTCAAAACTGAGGGATAAACATGCAGATATATTCTAATTTTTAATTATTAACTGCATGGTGAATAAACCTATTAATGGTAATTGAATTGAATTGAATTAACTCCAATTTAAATTTAAATCAAAATTTGTTTTCATCTTGGCTCCATTCTCTTTCTGCAGTCCAGTCCTTGACATGCAAGTAAAATAAAATCCTTGGGTTCAAAGAGGTTGTATATCCTGATCTAGAACATAAGTGCTCTGGGGAGAAATATTGGTGCTTCAGGAGTGTATTAATAACAGCATTATATGAAATTCAGGGATGAGAGAAAGAATGTGCACTCCAGTCCTTAAATGCACAAGGGAAATGTGTGCATGTCTATTTAAAAGGGTGTACAGTTTTTCTCCAGCAAGTAATCTGTTCTCAGCTGTTGTTTATGTTTGAATAACTAGAATGTTACTGACGTGGGACATCTTTCCCCACTACTGAGTTAAAGTCCTATACACCCAATCTAGAATCAGCAGAAGACAATGCGTGCATGATTTTTTTGGTTCCCATTGTCAGTCCCTGTCTTGTCCGTACTGTATTGCTTCTGAATCAATGTTGCAAACAATTGGTTTTCATATCTTCATCGGCAGGTAGGGAAAGCATCCACCAGTCAGGGCATTGCAGTCAGGATGTGGAGGGTCTGGGTCGAAGACTCTGTCAGGTTGCTCTAGCTTACTTCGGGTACCCTTCCTCCTAAATCCCATTCTGTCATAACACAAGTGGAATAAAGTACCCTCCCCCCCAAAAAAAATTCAGAGAGGTATCACAAATGGAGTTGAGCCTCTAGAAGTGGTTCTTGGAGGAGAAGACTTTTGTTTAAAATGTTCTCCCCTGCTTTCTTATGTAATCAAGAAATGCTAATTACTACGTAGTATTGTATTTAAGAGACAAGGAAAGGGGTAGGGGAAGTTAGTCGCATTGTTTCACTGTTAGCACTATTTCACCTTTCACAAAACTGGTAAACTCTAGCTGCTAGAGTGGACTACCAATAGAAGCGAATATGTGTAGCTCAGGGTTGAACTGTGGAGTCCTTGGGGTTCTCTGAGCTTGGCTGTTTTCTTGCAGACATTTTGTTACCTGGCTAGGTAACATCTTCAGTGTTAGAACTGTGGACTACTGTGGGCTAGAAGAGTGGACTACCTCTGTTAGGGTAATCTGAAGGACTGTCCAGACAGTGAGGACCTGAGTTGGTGCCACTGCAGAGAGGCTTTAGAGGCTATGATATCACAAAGGTGGTGGTTGCGCAGAGACAAGGCAGAAATGGATATCAAGAGTAGATATGGTGAGCCCCAACTTATATGGGACCCCCATTTGGGATTTAGCAGACTTTGGAAACAATAGACCACATTTCTGTCTGGATAGTTGCAAGCCTATTGCATTTAAGGAATCTGAATGAGGCAATTAAATGTATGTTAATATTATCTTAATTCTATTACATTTGTTGTGATTTATATCATTTGCACAACAATGGCATTACAGAAATGACATACATCACCACAAAGATGTACTTTCACATTTAATGGACATTAAGGAGTAATGGATGTTCCCTCCTCTTACATGGTCCATTAAAACAAAATTTCATGATATAAACTATTCAAGGGTTTGTAAAGTCTTTATGGTGCTGAGCTTTGAAATTTCCTTTCAATCTTCTTCAGCTAAAAACAAGGAAGATGCTTTTATATCTTTCTTTTTTGGGCAACTGTGGGGTGGAATCTCTCTTTTCTCCCCTCAGAAGCAAGACAGAAGAAAAACCTTATCATAATTAACCAACATGAAGGGACTCAAATCCTGACGACCACATAGATACAATATACTCTTTGTGGCAACAGTATATGCCAAGTAATTTTCTTAACATTTCAGGCACTTTAGTGTCCAGTTCTTTATGGAGAGAATAGTGTTTCATTCGTAGACTTAGAGGTGAGATGAGGGCAATGTCATGGGTCAAGGGGAAAATTGGTATTGCTAGATCATGTTGCTATCATGGATAAGTTCAAGTGCAGATTTGGCCTTAGAATGGTAGTGATCCTTAGAAATTTTACATAATGGGACAATACTATGTCATACTTATTTCTATAGAAAGTGTTTTGTACTTATGAAATGGTCAAGCACTGACTACCTAGAAATTTAAATGGGTTTTTGCACTCTTACAACTTAATTACTTTAGGCCAGGCTAAGTTGAAGATTGGCTGGAAAATTAGACATGCCATATTTGGCAACATGCAGACCATACCTGGCACACAACTGACACGAAGAAAAAAGACTCAACATTCCCCTCCAAGAAATCAACATTTTGTCCAGATACATCTATCTCAAAAACCACAATCAACAATACTTATCTATCTGAGGGCTGCATGTACCTTCCCAGCAACAAGACCTAGAACTTCACAACAATACTATGTGGTATGTAATAATTATACTCATTGAATGTCCAAGTCAGAAAACTGACAGATGTTATTTCCAAGTTGAATATGTAAAACATGGCAAGATTATTTGGTGTCCATTACACAGATTACATAGGGGTGCGTGAAATAAAGTTGGGAAGTTCAGTGACAATATAATAGATCTGTCCTTGGACCATAATAGTTGGGGCAACATATATAGTCCCTGGGTTAAGAACACCTGGGTTACAGATGACCCATAGTTAAGAACAAAGCATATTGTAACAAAATTTGAATTAAATACACAATGATTCAAGTTAAATACACAGTGGCCCGAGTTAATTACATAATACTACTTATACAGTATTATACAATAATACTGTTCCAGCTTACTTTCAAATCTGACTTAAGGACAGACCTTGGGAAGGGAACTCAAACTGGGGACTACCTATCTTGAATAGATAGATAGATAGATAGATAGATAGATAGATAGATAGATAGATAGATACACACACACACACACACACATGTAAACTTACAGTCATATTGTTACTAATGCACACATGCATTCATACTTGCCTGGGCTCCCCTGCACTCTACTGCCTGTTCCCTATGGTAATAGGAAGGAAGAGGGGGGAAGAAAGGCAGACTGGAGCCTGGGTTATGGAGCAAGGAAGGGAGAGGATGGCTGGATCCTGGGCTGTAAGGAGCTGATTCCTCAATTGGGAGACAAGAAGAGAGGAAAAGTACTGGATCCTGGGGTGGGAAACTCTGAATCCTAGGTTGTGGGGGTAGGAGAGAGCAGATGGCAGGCTGGATCCCAAGCTGGGGACATTTGGATCCTAAGTTGAGCACAAAGAGAGGAGAACAAAAACTGGGGACATGGGAGGAGGAAGTGGAGAGTTGGGACACTCACTCACACACATACAAACACACATACAAACACACATACTTCCTGACAGTTTAGCTCTTTTTGGATTCTTGTTCATAGAGGGATTCAAAATCTAAATTCAAAATCAAATTCCTTCAGGAAATACCAGATCTATGGGGTAACATAAGGTATTGCGGATTAACATAGGGAACACTGAAAATTAAACACACAGTCTAAAAGCACGTATTAACATCTGGAAACAAATGATGAAACAGCTTGTTTCTTTTCTTGAAATAGGACAATAAAAGCTTTGCTTGTTTATTTTCTTGAACTAGGACAATAAAAATTCATTGTATGCTTTGTTGGAAAGATTGCGGGGAAACAAATAGTACAATAAACTGTAATTATATACAGTTTTTTTGTTTGTTGAGATCTTGGTGTACTCAATGGCACTTGCTTTGTAAGTCTCTTGGAACATGACTTAAACACTGTGCACTAGGGATCCCTTGTTGGGCCTCATGCTGTGGATTTATGGCAACAGTTGTAAAGTGAAGTGAAAGCAAAGCAGAAAGCAGTGATTTTATTTCTCTGCTTTTTAATGAGAGCAAAACTAACTATCAGGAATGAAGAACTTTTTCTTTTCTTTCATGTGACTTGTGTGTTTTTTAAGCATAGTACTGATTAATGTTTCACTTTGGGAAATGTTATGAGTTTAGCCCATCTTTGTTAATTCAGCGGGTAAAAAATTGTTGCTCATTAACTACGTGCTTTTCTTTTAAGATAAGAAAGTTATTTTAGCACTTAGGCATTATTTAAAAAGAGGAAATGTATGATCATTATAATGATCATCATCGTAAGATGATAAAAATGCCAGAGATTCTCATTAAATGTGTAAAAACAAATATATAAATAATTGCAATAATTAAGTGGAAATACAGTTTACCTCACTGAGTTTCAACGGGTGGCAACATCTAAGAGCTTGGCTGATCTTGACAAAGCTAAGCAGGGTTGAACCTAATACTTGAATTAGAAACCACAAATGCCCAGTCTATGACTGACTAGGAAATTAAAAAATAAATAACACTAGAAAAAGGCAATGGCAAACCACTTATATTAATGTTGCCAAGAAATCTACATATTCTATGTAGTCATGAGGAGCTGAGGTCAACTTGGGTGAGTCTTTACCTTTATATTCACCATGAAGAAAATTGTAGCAGACAGTCTTTACACTTATTTAATTTGTGCTCAAGGTCCCTGTTCTCCTTATTTTTAAATTAGATTTGAGCATACAGCATACCTTCAGCATGTAGGATTACAATCTTTATCTCTTGGCTGTATGTACTTCTATTCTATTTGTTCTGCCATGGTTTATTGATCTTTTAGTCCTCTAATCATAACTTTTCCGAGTACAGATTTATATTTTGGTATAGCAAAAAAGATGTAATTGTACAAATGCTCAGCTTTGGCTGTTTACTGGCTGTAGTTTTTTGTGAACTGGGATAGCTTAGCTTCAGTCATACATACCCAAATAACCTTACCATTAGATGATTCTCTCTTTTCTCCCACTAATACATACAGATCCATACAGAGATTTTACAAAGAGACCCACTTAACTTTATCTACCAGTCTGTGACCTTTTCAGCTGGGTTGTTCTATATGATGGCTGGGTAGCTTACTTTACTTTCAGACTTCCTCAACCTGTCCTCCAGGTATAGTAAAATAAAGACTTCCTCATGCCATCCTCCATTTCTGATAACTTTATGGACACTGATAGGATTTTCTAACTTTCCAGCTCTGGGATTTTGTGGCAATCTTCTGTCCAAGCACTAACCAGGACTGTGTCTGCTTAACCTTTTCAAGGTTAAGCCACAATTGGCTAGGTGCTGATCAGCCACAATTGGCTAGGTGCTGATAGTCATGATGCCCTCCAGTTGATGCCCTGCAATTCTTATCTTCTATCATCAGGACCAAAAGTCATGCAGGTTGGGAATTCTGAGAGTTGCAATTCATAGCCATATAAAAGGCATGATTATGGGAGACTATTCAAGGACTATCCAAATCCTTTTTGTCCAAATCTAGTTACAGCTAAAAATTAATAACAAGAGTTCAATGCCTAACATCTGAATCACAGACTAAGCATTTACACAGGACACCTAGTCATGGGCTATCCTTTATTGTAAGAACTATTTCTGTTGAAATGATCCTAATTGTTCCTTACTTTGCATCTAAACTTGACAGCCCTTCAAACCATATGCAATTCTGTGTTCTCTTTGAGTTGGTATATAATTGGCTATGTTTGGACGCTCTAGTTGGATAAAACTTTAGCTATAGAT
This sequence comes from Liasis olivaceus, assembly GCA_030867105.1. Lineage (NCBI taxonomy): Eukaryota > Metazoa > Chordata > Lepidosauria > Squamata > Pythonidae > Liasis > Liasis olivaceus. The sequence goes on from CM061354.1 coordinate 27,824,867, forward strand.
TATGTATGTATGTATGTATGTATGTATGCATGCATGTATGTATGTATAGACTTATACAGCTGCTTATCTCATACAATAATTCTAGGTGGCTCACCACAACCAGCAAAAACAAGAATAAAAACAAAACCACCCTTCCCACCAGGCACCAGACCAATTCTTCCTGGCGACCTATTCCTAACTTTCAGAAGAGGAGTCAAAAATAATTTTAATTAGATAGGACTTTGTCTAGCTATAGCTGATTAGCATGATAGCCACTAAAGTCTGTAATGATCATATTTCATTGCTATATTTTCAGGATGTTCTTGTGATGCTGTGATTTTTAAAAAGCATTTCATGTAAATTTGTGATTAATTAGAAATGTGCAATATGTAAAACACAGAATTCTTTGAACTTATGATCCACTGGGAGCACTTGGCTAGGAAAGAACCAAATTTAAGAACAAAGTCATAAAAGAACTAGACATCTTGAGCCCATGAGGAACTGCAGAGTTACAGACGTGATATTTTATAATACAGCATGATGACACACTGGCAGCCCTTGGAAATCATATGCTGTAACATTCAGTCGATGTTGCAAGTCCATGTGTTTTCAGGGTTACACTGTATTGTTGCCAGATTTACATCATGATTTTTACAACACAGCATAGTCCTGTAGTCCCAAAAATGATGTAATGTTATTTTCAATCCAGTTTTGCCTATATTTTTTTTAATCTACCAAATCATAAATAATGTTTCTTGCTATTGCATTAGAAAGCTCTGTATTTTCCCAACTGAAATTATAATTAATGGTACTTGGCAGAATAGTAAGATGCTTATTGCAGCATTCTTACTGCATCCCTGAGTACTCCAGTGTCTTTGTTTTTAAAATTTGCAAATTTATTTTTCACAGCATAAACAAATCCATAACATCTTAAATGCTATATTGCAATGTCAGTTTGTGTTATCTGAAATAAAAATAAATGTTTCACTTCGTACATTTACAAAGAAATGCCACTTTCAGGAAGAACATTTTCTGCTTCAAATGGACACAAATACATAGTGTATTTTCACAGTTAGTAGAATTCTTTAAGATGAAAAAATTATCTGGTTTTCATATGTATTTTATCTACATGGCAATCCATTTTCTTATTAAAATCTTTACACACACATCAGGCTACACTTCACAATAATTCTCCTAGTTTTAGACACATTTAGTTTTAATATAACCCTGGGTTATATTACCCAATCAACAGGAGACTCCATTGTTACAGGATCATAACATTTCCTGGCCATTCTAGTTACTTTATGTTCCAGAAGAGACTTAATTTCTTGCAAATAAGCATGACTGCACATTTGGCTCCTGCCCGTTTCATAGGAATATATGCCAAATTCTTTATTTGTATAGCACTTTAGAAGTCAATTGAAACATTTCTGCTCAGCATGAAAGTTGGCACAGCACCTGTGATCGCCCAGCAGGCTCTCCATCTTTGAGAGGTGAGCTCTAAGTTGAATGAATGAGGCAAGGTGTGAATTTTAGCAATATAACACTCAGGATGGGAAGATTAAGACAAAGGAGTCTATCACTGTACCATTATTTTAAAAGAAGCCTTTCTGGATTGATGTTAGTGTTTCCATTTTCTTTAGAACTGTTTCAGAAAGTCACCAGTAATGGATTCCTATATACGTCTGATGATTGACTTCTGTACATATGACTGAAATATAAATAGCACCATAAGCAGATAGCTCTTAAGCCACTATTTAAAACATCAAATCAAGTTTAGCCTGCAAAAATTCCTTCATTGATTGTAAAACACAATGTATATTGATAGTGCATTTGAAAAGTTATTCTATCATCCAGCAAATGAATTCTGGCACATTTCAGTTGCCAAATTGTTTTGTAATATGGGTATAGCTATAAAAAAAGAGTGAAACTTTCATCTCACTGAAATGGTTGAATTACAAGAGGCATACAAAAAATCCAAATATGTTTTGCTATGTGTAAGTTCATTGTATTCGGTGGGGCTTACTTTCAAATAGTTTCTAGAACACTGCAACCATTAATCATTAATTTAAAAAGAGGACAAGATCCTATGGGATCCCAAGCACCAAACTGTATGATCAAAAAAGATAACATTTTCGAGAGAGATCTTTTTTTTTTCTTTTTGTCATATGGTTATTCTTGTCTGTCATATGGTAGCCAGGTTGCTTATATTCTTAGCTAGAAACAGTCACCATATAATGCGCAGGTCAGGGCTGGATTAAGGCCAAAGGATGCCTAAGCTCAGCCCAGCAATGGTGTCCCTCGATGGAAGTGAAACTCTCACTCTATGAGAGGGAAACAAATGTGATGTGTGACAACACTTCAAACCAATCTTTTAAACATTAATCACTCACCATGCCAAAGAAAATGTTTTTTTTTAACAGTGCAGATTGAAGTTGAACACAGCAGATAAGGACAATATTTAAAAAAAAAGACTAGTGTCAAGTGTGGCAATGAAAGAGTTAAGGGCTTGATAGTTAGTGGGAAAACTCTGTGATGCCCCCTTCCCTTGGTGTCCTAAGCGTATGCTTATTTTGCTTAATGGTTAATGCAGGCTGGCCCAAATAGAAATTCACTCTACACTGGGATCATAATGATTTTTTTAATGCCTTCTCTCTTCACGGGTCTCTGTGGGACTTCAACATTCCAGCTAACCAGAGCATTTCTTCTGAAAGTTGCCTAACAAGTAAAATTCCATGCTCGTTCCTTCAGCATACATTCGCCAAACATTTATCTGGTTGCCAAACTTCACTCAAGACATTCTGATTAGGAAATTTAAAGCTTCACAGTGTAGCCACAGTTAAAAAAACAGAGCAGTAAAGATTTTGTCATCTGACAAGATAAAGTAGCAAGCAACATTCTCCTTGAGTCCTGAGAAAAGATCTATACCTCTTTCTGCTCAGAAGTCTGTCTTAAAGGAGAATTGAATTTGTCATTGGCTATAGAGGAAACAGCTCAATTCAGAAAAGATACTTTTTCTAAACAGTTTTTATATTGGTTCATTTAGTGAAAGCAAAACATTCCTTTCCTTTTGTAATAAACTACAAAAGTCTCAGGTTGTTCTGGAAGATCACAGTGCATCCATCCATCCATTTACTGTAAATCTACAGTCTTCTCTTTTTTTATGATCTTGATATTTGCTATCCAGAACAGTGAAAATGTTCTGGCCCCACTTCGGGATTCACTGTCAAGGTAAAACTTTGTTTTATTACCCACTGAAGAAGGAGGAAGTAAAAGAGGTACACTGGGAATGGGAGTTCTGATTTTCAAATATTACCTAGAATGAAATGGAACTGGGAGTGATAAATCCTCTTCTGGCAATATATTCCAGTATAAAATTAAACACGTAAGTGGTGGTGAGCAGCCTTTCCCCTCTCCAAGTTGTGAAATCAATAAACAACTGGTGATACACGGGTACCATGCAATTATCTGCAACAGGGAACTTTTATGCATATGATGTGGAAAGTCAGAGATCTACTGTAGTAGGCAATGTGTTAGACTAGGATAGATGAAGCTTAAGCTCATCCTCAACCATATAATTGACTTTGGCCCAGTCTCTCTCTCAGCCCAACCTACCTTACATATTTATTGTTATAGAGGTATAATGAAGAGATATCCCTAAGCCATCTTGAGCTCTTTTCAAGAATAGCCCCATCTAATGCACACTGCAGTGGTCAAGACAGGATGTATCCAAGCCATGGATAACTGTTGCTAGATCTGAGCAGCTCAAGATGGGTCACAGTTAGCATACAGAGAATGATTGTGTAAAAGCATTCTTTGCCAAGGCTGCTACCCTAGGATCCATTGACAGCTGAAGTTGAAGGAGCATTCCCAGACTGTGAACCTTCTTTTTAGGGGGAGAATGTCAGAGTCCAGTTTCCCACTTACCAATAGAATCTCTGTCTTGTCTGCATTTAACTTCAGTTTCTTCTCCCTCATCCAGCCCATTATTAACTATAGTCAATCTTCAATAGTCCCATATTAGAGGTTCTAATATGAAAAATTTAATCAGACCTAAATCCGCCTATCTAAATAAGCATTTAAGCAAAGCCCAGGAAACTCAAAGCAAAGCCCAGGAAACTCAAACTTTGCTCATAAACAAAGCCCAGGAAACTCAAACTCGAGCAATGAATCAGGAGCAGGTTTCCCTTTCTCTCAGGTAAGCTTGTAAAAGGAAGGGGACAGTTAGCATTTTGCCTTCGTTCTTTCGCCTTCCATCATGGGGACCCTGCATTTCTCCCCAGACTGGCTTGTGCCAGGTAAGAAATGCACCCAACCCAGAAGATGGTAGGAGAATGAAGCTAGGTAATAATTAGGATGTTTTTAAAACAACTATAGTATGGGTTGATCTGAGTTGTTTCTTGGTATCCTAATTTTGTTGTTTATATTTTATATGTGTCTAGACAAATATTCCTGCTGTCTTCAATTCCCAATTAGGTCCTTATTCTTAATCTACATAATAAACCAGGTTATCCTCTTCTGAAATTGGTAGTTCCATTTTGAGAGAGAATTTAAGCCCTCAAGGTATCCTGGTCACTTTGTTAGCTAATAGAAGGTAAGAAAGTCCACTCTCCTCTTCCAGAGTAAAAGTGCAGAGAGAAATTTTCTCTGTAAAGAGTATAGAATGGCAGGCCTGAATAAACTCTCTCAAGAACTGCAAAAGGGTAGAACAGTAGGGATTATGGGAAAAGTATAGGCACCACCACTTAAAGCAGTCAGAAGGGCCAACCCACCACATCTTTGTTCATGCAAATGCAAGCAAGTACTCCTTTAGAAATGGTTTCTACTGTAGATGTTTTCTTACTTCCTTTTTCAAGCAAAAAAGAAGTACTACAAGTAATCATCCATCATCTCCCTTAATTATGAAGCCAGACTCATCCAGGATGATTTAATCAGGGTCATGGGCATTTATGGAGGGAGAGCAAGTGCCAGGTGATGAAATACACATCACAGTGTCATGACACACATCCCACCTCTTACATACTTGCATGTGGGGTTGTGACACAAGTAAAAAAGGGTGGAGCTTGTATTATGATGTCACAACCCACATTTCATATATATATTTTAAAGACATATATAGTTTTGAAGACAAAGGTAAAAACTAATACAAACTAATATAGAATAAGGAAGAAAAAAGAAAAAGAAAGAAATCATAGAGAAAGCTAGAAGTGCAAGAAAGAAAGAAAAAGTAAAAGAAAAATAGAAAAGAAAGAAAAAAGATACAAAGAAGATGGACAAACAGTTGGAAAAAAGTCATGGAACTTTGTTTTTGTATACGTTAACCGCAGTGAGATTATTCTATTCACAAAGATGGAAAGATTTGGCAATACCTACAATGAAGGAATGGTTGGTGAGGATGATAGAACTTGCTGAGATGGCCAAATTGATTTTTGATCAGAGAAAAGACAATATCTATGCTTATTGCTGACTGGAAATCAATTAAACAAATGAGTAAAAAACTTCCTATTTATTTATTTATTGAGGAAAATGATTCCAAGCTACAAAATGATCACATGGGGCAAAAGTATGTGAACCTTTGCTTTCAGTAACTGGTGTGCCCTCCTTGGACAGCAATAACTGCAACTAAACATTTCCAATAACCATTGATCAACCCTGCACATTGGCTTGGAGGAATTTTAGCCCATTCCTCCTTATAGAACAGCTTCAAATCAGGGATACTGGTGGGCTTCCTTGCATGAACTGCCTGCTTCAGGTCCTTCCACACCATTTCTATAGGATTAAGATCAAGACTTTGACTTGGCCATTCCAAAACATTAACTTTTTTCGGCTTTAACCATTTTTTGATCATATGACTTGTGTGTTTTCGGTGGTTGTCTTGCTGCATGACCTACTTTCTCTTGAGCTTCAGTTCATGGACAGATACCCTGACATTTTCCTTTAGAATTTGCTGGTCCAATTCAGAATTCATAGTTCCATCAATGATGGCAAGTCATCCTGGTCCAGAGGCAGCAAAGCAGGCCCAAACTGTGATACTGCCACCACAGATAGGATACGGTTCTTATGCTGGAATGCTGTGTTTGTCTTTTGCCAAACATTACGCTTTCCATTCAAACCAAAAAATTATATTTTGGTCTCATCCATCCACAATACATCTTCCAATAGTCTTCTGGCTTATTCACATGATCTTTTGCAAATTGTAGATGGGCAGCAATGTTCTTTTTGGAGAGTAGTAGCTTTGTCTCTGCAACCCTGCCATGCACACCATTGTTCAATGTTCTCCTGATGGTGGCCTCATCAACAGTGACATTTGCCAATGCAAGACAGGCCTTTAGTTCCTTAGACGTTTCACTGGGGTTCTTTGAGACCTTCTGGAGTATTATACACCTTGCTCTTGGTTGGTTGACCACCCCTGGGTGGGCAACAATGGTGCTGAATTGCCTCCATTTGTATACAATTTGTCTGACAGTGGACTGATGGAATCCAAACCCTTTGGAAATAGTTTTGTAACCTTTTCCAGCCTGGTGAGCATCAACTACTGATTCTTGGAGGCCCACAGAAATCTCCTTTGTTCGAGCCATGACACACTTCCACATACATGTGTTGTGAAGATCAGACTGTCATAGCGAATACCCAGAATTCTGCGCTTTAAATAAGGCAGGACCTCCCATGCTCACCCATGATTATTATCCCATTGATTGAAACACTTGACTCAAATTTCCCCTTTAAATGAAATGATAATTCTAGAGGTTCATATACTTTTGCCACACACAAATATGTAGCTTTGGATCATCTTCCTCAAGAAATCAATGAACAAGTATGATGCTTTTGACTCATTTGTTTAACTGGGTTCTCTTTATCTAGTTTTAGGACATGTGTGGAGAACAGACTGCATTTTAGGTCACATTTATGCAGAAATACTGAACATTCAAAAGGGTTCACAATCTTTTAAGCACCACTGTGACACTTGGGAATGTATTTTAAATAAAGAGTTTTATTGCCTTGGATAAAAAGCATTGATCCAACTAGTTATTTCAAATACTGCACCATGCTCAGAATAAACCCCACGTATAGGTCCAGAATAATCACTTCCCTTGCCTCCACACCAAAAAAGAACCCTGAAACCTCCCTATGGGGGAACGGGCACATCAGATCCACTCTGATCGGCCCTTAGTGCTACAAACCACTTTGATCTCTCAGCAGAGTTCTGGTTTTGGAATCGCCAAGTAGCGGACCAGCGGTATCATTAGGCAGGAGGAGGAGATGGCCACCTGGAACCATTCCCGTCGGCTGTCACGAAAGAACTGCGAATTACTCCTTCTGGGATGACCGGGCATCCCGGGGCCTCTAGATTAGCCTGAGGCCCGTCTGTCTCATGGTGGGGCAGCGGCGGGGGCTGATTGCGGAGGACCAGCTGCCACACTCGGGACTTGCACAGATGCGGGCGAAAAGGGCCCCGGCGTAAAAAAGCGGAGCGAGTGCTGGGCAGGCTAGGGTTACGCGAAGGGATTTGAAGGAGGCGGGAAGGAACCGCTTCGCTTCTCCATCCTTGCCAGTTTCCAGCAGCAGAGCCAGGGCGAGCAATTCTTCCCTCTCCTACCGGACAGGCAGGAACCCAGCGCAGGGAAGTACCGGCGGGGAGGGTCGGGGGGGCAGGAAGGAGGTGGGGCAGGGGGCGGCCGAAAAAACAAACAAGTAAATAATAGCGCGGACTGAGCGGGCCGCACAAGGCAGCCACAGGCGGTAGCGGCTCCCTCCCTTCCTGCACTGGGCGGCAGCAGGCGGCGAAGCTTTCAGCCGGCCAGGCTCCGCTGCGCGCCTGGCCGAAAGGACTGACCGAGGGTCCAGCTCGGAGCCGCGGAGCAACATTAAGAGGCTTGGAAGGGAGAACGGGAACGGGGCATCGACGTAGGGCAGAGCGGCCCCCTGCCCCTTTCCCCGCCACCTTTCCTCCCTTTGCGAAGGGAGCGCTCCCTTTCAGACAGGCGCTCCGCGGGGGCAGCCGTCGAGAGGCGATACTGGGGGGGCGCGGCAGAGGTAGCCGTCGAGGCGCGGGGAGAGCTCGCGGAAGGGCGCCCAGAGGGGGGCCCTCCGCGGTGGCGGCGGGCCCGGCGGGGATGGCGGCGGCGGCTACTGGCATCACCACCCTTCCCGCCTTGCCCGACGACGGCGGCGGCGGCAGCGGTGGCCCCTTCCCGCCCGGACACTTTAAGGAGCCCAAGCGGCTGTACTGCAAAAACGGAGGCTTCTTCCTGAGGATCAACCCTGACGGCCGAGTGGACGGAGTCCGGGAGAAGAGTGACCCCCACAGTGAGTAGCCGCCGTCAGTCTTTGCCTCCGACCGAACGTGGCCTCTTGGCAACTGCCTTTCTGGAAGGGGAGTGCGCGGACCCCCTCGAGAGTTAATCAAGCGGTGGGAGGACGTGGAAGTCCCTCCCTTTACCCGTGCCTCAGATTATAGCTCGTCTGCTAGGATTACTTTCATTTATTTATTCGGTTTTTACTCTGTTGCAGCATTTATGCCTCCGATTTTACCTAAAACGCCCCCACTTTCGTGGCCTTCGGGAAGAGTGAAATCTTGGCTATGCCAGACGCCCTGGGGGCCTGAGGGGAGCTCCCATTGTTGGAACTGTCTGGTGGGGTAGTTAATTCTGCCCCCCCTCGACATCTTAAATTATATAGTCATTTTATGTATATAGTCTTTTTGTATAGTATGAATATTTATTTTTACTGTTTTTACTGTTTGATTTTAATTGTGAGCTGCCCAGAGTCACTCTCTGGTGGAGATGGGTGGCATATAAGTTTAATAAATAAATAAAAAAAACTGGGCTAAGCCATAGTAACCGATCCAAAATTGACTAGTTTCATGGCTGGATAAGTCTTCTTGATCAAAAATAAGGCATTGTAAAATATATATTTAATCAAAGCTTTAAATATATTTAGGCACAAAACATTCTGCCTTGTCAATTGTACTCACTCCTTCCCTCATCTGCAGCACAATCCTCTGCAGGTCTACCTGGGAGTAAGTCTTAGAAATCAGCAGGATTGCGCCCAAATCAGTTTGATACTTTTCTTCTGCCAGGGAGAATTGGCTGTGGGAAATGTAGCTGTTGTGTATCCGTGTGTGTGGCTTCATCATTTATTTTCCAAATAATAACACTACTGCCGTTCCACACAGCCTCTGTAAATGCATAAAGAGATGCCAGCTTGTGCCATTCACAAAGTATGCTACAGTGTCCAAACAGAAGGCAGTGGCTCCCAGTGCCTGCTAGCATCTTCCTCACATTCCCATTTTCATCTGTACCTCTTAAATGATAGTTGAGTTTGACATAGTGCTCTAAACTGTAATTAATGTTCAGTTTCGGTTTAGTGCCATGTGCAGGGTTATCAGATATCTAAACAGGCAAAGGAGGACACAGACAACTGGGAAGGAGAACAAATGGGAAAAGGAGGACACACCGTTTACCTTTCTTGTCATCTGTGACAAAAATTACAGCAAAAAACTGTAAAAAATGTACTTAGGTCTATATGTATATGAAATTACTTTTTCCAGCATCAAGAAGACTGGTTTATCAACTGCAATATTTTTCCAACAAATCTTTATTTTCAAGAAGCTAGTGATAATATAGAATTGCTGACAATGCACTTTTCAAATTTCACCATAGAAATGTATGATGAGTCATGTGATCTACATACTACCGTGATCATAGATTTCAAGGGGCTGGATTGAAGCTGATTGCTGCAATCTGGAAATAACATAAATCTGGGCTATCAAGTCTGTCGAGAGACGAAGGAAAGAAAGAAGCAGACAATTTACAAGGTCACAATACATGAAAGTTTGAATGACTACTATTGTAAAAACAATCCCCCACTCCAAAAACCCCAAGACACTGAAAAAAATCAGACAATATTTGATTTTAAAGCTATGCCTGACGGATGGAAGACATGAGGATAAGAAGGAGGACGTGCCCTCCTTTTGCCAGACATTTGGTAACCCTAGCCATATGAGCCATAACCATCATGATTTGTAAACCACGATTTATGATTTAGCATGAGATGTGAATACACCACTTTGATTTGAGAATCTGTAGTAAAAAATAAACCATGGTTTAGTATAATGCATGAACCCAGTTAGCATTGGGGAGCTGACATGCAGCTTTCTTCTGTTTGGCATACACTCTCTCTAGCTTCTTATATGCAGGATTTTGTGGTCTAGAAACCACTTCATGCATTTGATGGTGAAGTGACAATTAGTTAACAGAAGTTTATGTTAAAATATATCTTTAAATTTTGTTTTTAACGTGCCACAAGACCCTGTTTTGCTTTTGCTCTAACAGTCCAGTCATGTAATTGTTTACTCTGAAGTAACTCCATGTATCTCATTGGGACTGAAGCCTAGATAAGTATGCTTGGCTCTCTGGAATTTGTTCCTAATATGTTTACCTGTTATTTTATTTTTATTTATTTTATTTATTTTTAGAATTTTTATCCCACCTGTATTATTTTTATAAATAACTCAAGGTGGCAAACATTCCTAATACACCTTCCTCCTCCTATTTTCCTCACAACAACAACCCTGTGAGGTGAGTTGAGCTGAGGGAGAGTAACTGGCCCAAAGTCACCCAGCTGGCTTTCATGCCTAAGACAGGACTAGAATTGCAGTCTCCTGGTTTCTAGCCTGGTGTCTTAACCACAGAAGTTCGGAGACATTCACACACTGTTTTCCTTTTGTGAATTGTATTTTTCAACTCTCCCCCCTTAACTTTTTAACTTATATTCCATACATGCAAAAAATCCAAGTTAAGTAAGAAAGATAGCAAGATGGAATCATTGTTCCTAACTAATGGCACTAGGAATCCTGCAGATAGTTTGCATTCTGCACCACACTATCAAGCGCTGTATGTTTTTACTGTTATTCTAAGATCATGAGTGGGCTAAAATACCAGATCCATGTTTGCAGTACATTCTACCTCCATAATGGATACCATTTCCTTATTCCTACTAAATCCTGACATTGGAGTCCTCGGGGTTCTCTGAGCTTGGTTCTTTTCTTGCAAACGTTTCATTACCCGGCTAGGTAACATCTTCAGTGCTAAAATGGGATGGGGTTTGCTCTCTATTTATATGCTGTGGCCTGCCTTGCCAGTGTTGGTGGGGGTGGGGGTTTTGTTTTGCTCCTCTGAACCAAAGATTCAACATTTCACTACTGCACTTTGTATTCTCCTGTAGCATCTGCAGCTATAATTGTGTCCTTTATTTCATGTAGTGTTTGCTGTGTACCCACTGTTGCACTGGTTCCAGCTATATTAGTTTTTCACTTAAATCTTTTCCACTTAGAAAAAAGCTTGTTTGTGTCATCAGTGATAGTATCTAGCCATCTTGCCTTCTCAGCCTGTTTTTTTTCATTCCCTTCCATTTTTGAAAGCATCAGGGTCTTCTCCAGTGACTCTTGCTAGATTTATATGCCTCTCTTCTTCAAGAAGTTCAAGGTGGCATACATAATACAGTTTTTCTTCCAAGTAAGTTAGGCTGATTGTCCCAAAATTATCCATGATGGAGCATTGACTTGAGATTGTAGTCTAAACACCTTTACGTTAACACTGTGGCATACTGGTTCATAAAGGTAGATTGTAGGTTGGATTCAGATATAGATGACTACATCTAAATTTCTATTTCTGCAGTATCGTTTTCAGCTGATCCTCATTGTTAGTGAAGATACACTGTTCAAATTAATTACAAATCAAGCAAACTGAAAAAAGAATGGAAAAGTTACTCATTTAGAGGGGAGAAAACTGTACTTGAAAAACGAAAAGAAAAATGAATTCTAGGTTTTCTATTTTAATTTTATAGATTATTTTATAGATTTTTTTGGTTGTTTTTTTTTAATTACAAAATGCTGTTATTTATAACCAAATGTTTTTGTTGATTTTTGAAATAAATTTGTTAGGTGTATTTAAATTTCAGAATGGATGAGCTGGAAACTAAGTTTTTGTAGCATACCACTGTGGATCTCCATTTGCATTCCCAAATACACTATATTCCTCTACGAATCTTATTAAAGATTAGTAGAGGAATATAGTGTATTTTGGAATGCACTAACAGCAATATGTTTTAACACAAAATCCTGTAATTTGAGAGGTTTCAGCTGTATCAAAAGTACTACAGCCTTCTACAGTGTCAGCATTTGCTCTGCTTCTGTGGTCTCATATTTAAGAAGAATTTAAAATATCTTTTATGTAGATCATATTGTTGATGGAATGAAGTTAACATAAAAAACAATACTAGATTTTACTATTCTTCCTATTACTGTAAGGGATTCCTCAGTCTTATTAAAAATGTTAGGTGATGGTCACAAATGGCTTGTAAGTGGAAATAGCCCTGTGGTTAATTCATACGTTTTTTTTCTTTTAGGTATGCAAATATTCCTGGCCTTTGTATTTCCTCTATTAATTGTAGTCTGTTCTGAAGACTGAAAACTGAGTTTGAACTGATATTTTGTCTTCTTGAAAGCACATTCTTTGAAATGGTTGCATTTTCTCAATACATTTATTATGTTTTCTATAAAGCTTTTGTTTTTGATCAACACAAAGTTGAATGATACTTTCAGTATCTCTATTAATATTTGGCTTTTTACAATCATCCTACACCAAATCCATGTTTATTTTTTTCCATTTCCTTTGCTTCATATTTCATCCATATTTGGTAAGACTAGGGAATTTCTTAGTGTCACTAAATCTTAAAAATTATATAGATTGTAATGAAAGTTAATATATTTTGCTTGCAAAGCTATATTAAAATAACAGTAGCCTCTGGTAAAGGCATTGGTATAGGCTTCCTATTAAATTTCTGTGGTAAGATGAGTTGCTCTGAAACAATAACTAGCCTTGACAAAAGTTACAGCCAGAAGTGATAACTTCTCTCCTCCACCTTTTTAGTAGCTGTACCCAGAGTTCTAGGGACCCACGTATGCTTCCGGAATTATGTACATCTGCTGTAACATGTAATGTGGTTTGCAAATAATTATTAATGTGAATCAAACCTCTAGTACATTTTCTAGAAACCAAGATAGAAGCAAATCATGTGAAATGTGAACCCAGCCGGAAAGATAAATTTGGGTTGGGCTAAGATTTTTGTGTGCTGGATATCTTTATAGACATATGATATGTAAGTAGCAGATTAACTGCTTGCTTCAGTGGTAGGGTTTTCCCACTTCAGTATCTGTGGCTAGAGGGTTTAATTAAGACTTATCTGCTTCTCCCTCACCTATAATACAAGGGCAAGATTATAATCTTATGTGATGCTTTATTCTTAGTTTCCCCATGAGTAAGAAAATATTGAAAAGTAGCATCACTCTTGGTACTATCCAAGACAATACATTTGATGGTAGAGGACTGCCTTAAACTTAGAGCAGAAATTTAAAAAAGCAACAAAGTGAGCAAAAAAGCAAAGGGTTTAGAATAATTTCTCATCTTGAGCAGATCAAGGAAGGTCCCAAGGGAAGCATAAATGATTGTAATGTATCATGGTAAATAATTTTAAAATCTGATTACTGTATCATGTTTTATTTTGGGTTTACCAAACAGAGTTTCTGGGCTTGTAAGATCTCTTGAATTGGGGAAGTTATGTGACAAGAAAAATTTAATCTACCCAGCTATAAAAGCATACCTTTATGAAATAGAATCTGGCCACTGGGTGTATGTCATAAAATGATAGCCATTTAGGAAATAACTATTAATTAAGAGTGCCATAAGAGAATCAGTAGACATTCTTAATTTCCAAAGAGACTCTTGAGTTCACTTTCTTCCTTGACATGGCCATATGCAGTCTCTAGATATTTGAGATCAAACTGTCCAGGATCTTGCTGAGTGAGCCTTAAACATTTTTCACTGCAATTTGTCTGGTAATATATGATTCACAATACAAAAGAAAGATATGGCTTATCTTCTTGTATTATTGATTATGAAGTTGATGTTGACTCTTAGCGACGACATAGATTTTCTCCAAGATGTCCTATCCCTAATCTGGTCCTTCAGGCCTTTTAACAGTGCATGGGTGAAGCATTTAATCCATCTAATTAAATTTAAACATAGGCTTTGAGTCTAATTCTAAATTTTGTTTGACTAATGAAAGAAATTAGAACATAGAGTAAAACATGTTTCCCAAATCTGTGTTGTTTGATGATATATAAGAGGATTTTATGTATGCGTCTTTTTTTGTTGTAGATTGTGATACAGTACATGTATCCAACAAGGTTCTGTGTGAATAAATACCTTAACTCAGGTACTGGAATATATATATATACTGTATATATAAGATTAGTTTAAATGATTGAGACTGCTTACACAATGCTGAAGAGATGGTGCTGTCCGGTTTGACAGTGCTGATGACATGTTTAGGAAATTATTTCTATGGGAATACTGTAATATATAATATAGAATTATCAAGGTTAAAATAGATATATTGTTATCTCTAGTAACCCTTAATGGACTTTTGCTTACATCAGGACTGAAATGACAAGGTTTTAAGGATTTGTTTATAAATAAGAGATGGGACATGGGAAGAAGAGATCATCTTTTTTATTTTAAGAGAAGGTGACATTACTAAAATTGTTTATACTTGTGATGAGGGGGGAAGTCATTTCTTTATATATATATTTTCTTTTTCTTTACTATATTCTTTTTTTTTCTTTTCTATTTTTCTTTCTATTTTTTCTTTCTTCACCTTTTTCTTATTTTTTCTTTTCTTTTTTTGGTTTGTATTAATTTTTATTGTTGCAATTGTAATTTTTAATAAAATTACTATTAAAAAAAGAATTCATAGTTCTGATTCTGGGTAACATTTGTGTTACTGTTAGCATGTCTCCTGCTTCCTAGTTTCTTTAATGTTGTTAACATCAAGATAATGAACATAATTTGAACTGTTTTTTTTTTAAACAAAAAACTTGCAACCTATTCTAGACTTCTCTACATTCTTAAGTGGTTTCTACTTTCCATCTGCTCTGCTGAATATCTAGGGATAAATATTAAAATTACTCAATTTTTTGCTGTAATGGTACTTATCTTCAGTTTCATATTCTGCTTAACAAAGGACTAACAATTCCTTTTTGTCTTTCTAGAACTTTATACTTTCTATTCCATTTTTTGCTATCTAAGATTCTCATATTTTACATATATTTGCTGGCAAAAAGAAGAGACAAATGAGTTGTTTCAGTATAAATTTCTGTTAATGTATATTCATCATACATTTTCAGTCAGGTCACTCATCTGTGTATCTGTGCACATTGCCTTGTTTTCCTTCCAATTTCAGTACTGAAACAGGTTTTCCTAAAGTTTTCCTGTTCTTTTCTACTAATTCTCTTGCTCTGTCCTTTTTCTTATACCTTTGCTTTGCCTTTGTTCATGCTTGCTCTTGCCTTCTTTCAACTATGTTCAGATATTAACATAACTAATTGTTTAATTCCTCTTTACCACCTGTCTTCTGTCTCTGGGCTATACCTGCAAACGTCATATTTTTTCCAATTCTAATTAACATTTCTAAGATTTCCAGAAAAAATGTTATCCTTAGTGATGTATTTGATGTTTCACAGCAGATGTTTATAAAGGTCTTTTGATTCCCCCCTCCCCCCCCCAAAAAAGCAACAGTGAGAGGATGCCTCTAGATGGGCTGTTTAACTTAGTTTCTTCATACATACATACATACATACAATTCCATAATACATTTACAGAGGACCCTTGTTATTTGCAGTGTTCCATTCCAGCCAAATTGCCATGGATAACAATACTGCAGATAATGAAATTAAAAAAAAAAAAATTATGCATAGGCAAGAGTCCATCCACCATTTTGCATATCAGTAAAATATGGCCCAAATCACTCCAAAACTATGGATAAGTGAAACCCTTTATCACAAACCTGAATGTGCAGTTCATATTTTCCAGGTGTTGCTATGTGAAAATACAGATAATAAGGGTTATCATTATATCATCATCAGTATTCAGAATTAATATTGTGGTTTTTTTCTAGTTTTCAGTGGACACAAATGCTTAATCTACATTTGGTTATACATAATTTCATACAAAGGTGTTTTCCACTCCTCTTGTTTAAAGGCTGTTGGGGACTGCAAAAGTTTCACTAATAGAACTGTGAATGTACAAATGGACCAGTTTGGACATCTCCAGACCTGTAGTACTGTTGCCTTATAATATGAAATAATCAACTTAAATAGAATCATAAGGTACTTGGCTGTATATCACATACTCCTTGGTAGTCATAAGCCGTGACATTAAAAATCCTCATCTGTTGAAATCTTTCTGTGTGTGTGTGTGCGTGTGTATGTGTATACACACACACACACAGATACTAATTGAGATATTATCAAGTCTATATATATATATATATATATATATACACACACACACACACACATACATACACACACACACATACATACATACATACACACACATATACATATACATACATACATACATACATACATACATACATATATATATTTTACTAGAATTGATAATATCTCAATTAGTTCCATTTGGTCTCCTAAGAAAGCCATCATCAATGAAGAACAGTCTTTTTCATGGAATAGCAGTACACATTGGTTTGCTGTAAGTTTATCCTCCTATCAATTGAAGAAAAAATACACAATCTTTTTCAACTCAAACAGAGATTTATGAGGGATAGCTGAAGCTATATTTTTATTGAGATGGTACGCAATAACATGTTCTACATTTTACAGAATGTAGTTTTGAATTTTCCAACAATTTATACCTTGACTGTCACAGGTATTATATAAGTTGCTTAATGTGGAACTGACTTTATTTTGCTGAATTCAGACTTGATATTAGAAACCAGGCATTTCTAACCCAAAATTGGCCACTTAGTCTTTATAGCTGAACTATGTTTTGCCTCTAAGATAAAATCCAATAACTGCACAATTGCTAATCAAGCTATCCAGATTGGATTTAAGGCATGGGGTGAGGGGAAGGGGTTGCAAGGAGGGCCCAGGTGACACACCTAGAAAGGTGGTGACTTTCCAAGAGAAGATAGGCAAATTCCAACTTTTTAAAAAGATTTTAAAGAAAGCAATGGGAGTGTGAAGTCTCTGGGAGACCAACTACTCTCATTTCCACTCTTAAAAACTCTCTAAGGCCACCAAAACCAAGCCCACAGTGGCACAGTGTTAAGGTGCTTGAAGCTATATATGTCCCATAGATCATGGGTTACTCAACCATGCTTTAAGGAAACTAAATTTATCTGTCTTTATTGGCCTAGTATTCATGTGACTTTATGTTGGCTTTAAAATAACCACCTGTGTCAGCTTTTAGACTTTTCATTTCATGATTTTGATCCATCATTTTTGAAATTTCATTTGCTAATGAAAAAGCCTTAGGTGATCTTCATATTCCTTTATTCTGTACAGGTCACACAAGATTCTGCAATGCCTGTATATCTTTTAAATTATTCATCTCACTTATTTTAGATTCAGTTTCTTGATAAAACTCATTTTAAATGTTATCCTTTTTTCTGTGAACTAATTTAGAAAATAGCCCTATCCAAAGTTTCCTAGGAGTAAGTTCTACTGAATACAGGGGAACTTACTACTAAGTAAGCATTGATAGCCTGTATCATCATGCCTTCTTCAAGCAGGGAGGTGTCTACATCAGTTTTTCTTTCACATCTTTTTTGTAACAGATTTCTTGTAAATATCCTAATCTAGTTAAAGCCTGCTTACTTTTTGGTTTCCAGTGCCTTGAGGCCACAGCAAATCTGTGAATTAAAATTGGATCATTGGTGACTTGCTATAAAGATGGGTGGGCCAGTGGAGGCAATAGGATGCAGCGTTCCCTACCTGGATCACACTGAACAGAAAATACAGGTGAAACTCGAAAAATTAGAATATCGTGCAAATGTTCATTTATGTCAGTATGGCAACTCAAAAGGTGAAACCAATATATGAGATAGACGCATTACATGCAAAGCGAGATATGTCAAGCCTTACTTTGGTATAATTGTGATGATTATGGCGTACAGCTTATGAAAACCCCAAATTCACAATCTCAGAAAATTAGAATATTACATGACATCAATAACACAAGGATTGGAAATAGAACAATATCGGACCTCTGCAAAGTAGAAGCATGCATATGTACTCAGTACTTGGTTTGGGCCCCTTTTGCAGCAATGACTGCCGCAATGCGGCGTGGCATGGATGCTATCAGCCTGCGGCACTGCTGAGGTATTATGGAAGACCAGGATGCTTCAATAGCGGCCTTCAGCTCCACTGCATTGTTTGGTCTCATGTCCCTCATCTTTCTCTTGGCAATGCCCCATAGATTCTCTATGGGGTTCAGGTCAGGTGAGTTTGCTGGCCAATCAAGCACAGTAATCCCATGGTGATTGAAGCAGGTTTTGGTACTTTTGGCAGTGTGGGCAGGTGCCAAGTCCTGCTGGAAAATGAAGTCAGCATCCCCATAAAGCTCGTCTGCGGAAGGAAGCATGAAGTGCTCCAAAATCTGGTAGACGGCTGCGTTGACCCTGGACTTAATGAAGCACAGTGGACCAACACCAGCAGATGACATGGCTCCCCAAATCAACACAGACTGTGGAAACTTCACACTGGACTTCAAGCATCGTGCATTGTGTGCCTCTCCATTCTTCCTCCAGACTCTGGGTCCTTGGTTCCCAAATGAGATGCAAAAGTTGCTCTCATCAGAAAAGAGGACTTTGGACCACTGGGCAACAGACCAGTTCTTTTTTTCTGTAGCCCCGGTAAGACGCTTCTGACGTTGTTTGTTGTTCAGGAGCGGCTTGACAAGAGGAATACGACATTTGAAGCCCATGTCCAGGATCCGTCTGTGTGTGGTGGCTCTTGATGCACTAACTCCAGCCTCAGTCCACTCCTTGTGAAAGTCCCCAACACTTTTGAATGGCCTTTTCCTGACAATCCTCTCCAGGCTGCGGTCATCCCTGCTGCTTGTGCACCTTTTTCTCCCACACTTTTCCCTTCCACATAACCTTCTATTGATGTGCTTTGATACAGCACTTTGGGCACATCCAACTTCTTTTGCAATTACCTTTTGGGGCTTTCCCTCCTTATGGAGGGTGTCAATGATGGTTTTCTGCACAAGTGTCAGGTCAGCAGTCTTTCCCATGCTTGTGATTCCTACTGAACCAGCCTGAGAGACCATTGAAAGGCTCAGGAACCCTTTGCAGGTGTTATGGATTCATTAGCTGGTTAGAGTGGGACACTTTGAGCCTAGAATATTGAACCTTTTCACACTATTCTAATTTTCTGAGATTGTGAATTTGGGGTTTTCATAAGCTGTACGCCATAATCATCCCAGTTATACCAAAGTAAGGCTTGACATATCTCGCTTTGCATGTAATGCGTCTATCTCATATATTGGTTTCACCTTTTGAGTTGCCATACTGACATAAATGAACATTTGCACGATATTCTAATTTTTCGAGTTTCATCTGTATGACACTGACTAAATAAATGATGCGCTATTTAAAAGTTGGCATATACTACAATAATTGTCTCTTTTTTTTTGAGAGAGGTGAAAATTATGTCTTTTTCATGTCTTAGTTCAAAACTGAGTGAGATTGCACCATGGTGGCAAAGAAGAGAAGGCTGCTTCTTCTGTACCAAAATATTTATCAGGATTTTAATTTCAGTTTTTGGCTACCTATTCTTAGGGCCTATTGAAAGTTACCTATAAAATTGGACTGCATAGAGAATATAAGATGTAGGTACAGGTAGTCCTTGCTTAACAACCGTTTGTTTAGCGACTGTTCAAAGTTATAATGGCGCTTATAACCAGTGCCCGAAGTTACAACTGTTGCAGTGCCCTGTGGTCATGTGATCACGATCTGGGTGCTTGGCAACCAGCTTGCACTTGTGACAGTTGCGGCGTCCCAGGGTCATGTGATTGCCATTTGCAACCTTCCCAGCTGGCTTCTGGCAAACAAAATCAATGGGGAATTGCGTGATTCACTTAATGACCATGTGATTTGCTTAATGACCGCCACAAAAAAGGTCATAAAATCAGGTCTGGTCATGTGATGATTCGCTTAATGACCTCACCACTTGGCAAGCTAAGTTCCAGTCCCAACTGTGGTCTTTAAGTGAGGACTATCCATATATTTTTAGAAGCTTTACCTGCCCACATGTGCTACAGTGCTAACTGTAACTATTCAGGTTCAGCTTAAAGGATGGGAAGCCATCAAGACATCTAAATGTTTATTCTTTGTATTTAGCATCCAGCTGAAGTAGCCAAGAAATCTTTCTCTTTTTATCAGAGACATAGGATAGATTGTCATCAAGAATGCATCCATACCAAGTATTCACTCTAGAATTGGCATTTGTTGTTTAGGTACACATAAGATACCTATATTATTGGAGGAGAGCCGTGTTGGTCTATGGTAGCCAAAAATCAGAAGGAGTCCAGTAGCACCTTTTCAGACTAACAGATTTTATTAAAAGGCATAGGTTTTCATGACCTATAGCTCACTTCCTCAGATGCATATCGTGGTTAAAGGTTTCAGGCTATCTCAGGAAGTCTCAACACACAGAATGGGTTTTTTAACTCATTATAATTGTTAATTGATAAAGTAATACTTGTAATCTGTTCTACATGTAACCTGCATCTACATAACCACCCTGCCTTCTCTCTCCTATCACAATTTAAATCTTGTATCAATTTAATTACCCCATGCATCTGATGAAGTAAGCTGTAGCTCATGAAAGGGAGGTAAAATACAGGCAGTAGAGTTACTGGCAGTGTTTTACTTGCAGTAGAATGGGAAGCCGGAAACTTCTTTTAGCATTCTTATAAGTTAATTTGGCTGTTTTCGGATACCTAGCTAATAAAGTATCTACAGATTAATTGTTCCTGTGAGTTGCCCTGCAGTACTTGAATGTGCAGTAACAAGATTTAACTTATATGGATTTGGCCCAGTAACTTCACCACAGAATATGTCATACAGGGCCTCATGAAAGAATTTTCCTCAGAGGGCCTCTGCAAATATGTTGGAGATGGGCCTTGAACTCTTGGCTTGGAATTGGCTTTTCCATAGCGGAGACGGTAGTAATGCTACTCATTGATCTAGAGACGTGCAGCCTGAGGTTTTTTCAGTGCGTACACAAGCTCCCTTCTTGTACACTGAAAATGAGAAGTGTTCTTCTGATAATTTTACCAGTTGAAGTAAATCAGCTGCACTTGAGAGAGAGAGCAAAGGTTCAGATGCTGTGTGTGATTTCCCCCTCCCTTCTTCTCTTTGTAAGAGAAGAAGAGGTTTGTTTACTTTATCTGGCTTATGCAATGTTCTAAGCAAAATGGAATTTTTTTTTGATTTATTTAAAATATTTGGGACCTGGGATTATTAGGGAAATTATTCTAAAAGGGGGGGGGGAAAGACAAAAAGATTGTGAATGCTGGATAATAGCATTCTGTTGGATAACAGAAAATATTGGTTCCTGCATTTATATAGAAACAATCACAAAATTATTGGCTTAAAACCAACTCTTTTTTAGCTGCTCACGTAGAAATATTTTAATTGTGTGTGGGGTGAATGAGCAAATAGTGTGTAGGCTTTGGAATTCTATTTGTATTTCTATGAACTTATTGCTCATGATTAACAGAAATGATAAACCCAAATTAATACATAGCTATGACAGAGTATGTGTATACTTGGGGAAAAAAAATCTCCCCATTTTTCCATACAGATTGGTTGCTAATGGAGAGAATAAGCTGAAAAAAATCCACTGTATAAACTGTAATATTGACAAATCATTACCACTTCCTCTCTGGAAACAGAAAGAAAATATGAACTCTCCTATTCAATATAAGTGTTATTTCACTTTTGGATTCTTAGCTTAGCCACCACCTTAATCATTATTGATAAACCAATAACCAAAGCGTATGCAGTAATGGCTTTGATCAGATTTAGAATGCAATCCTACATATTTACTTGAAATAAATCCTACTGATTTCAGCCCCACCATGCTCATAGAAATTTATTTTTGAAATGATTACTATTTGGGTTTTTTTTTAAATCTGATAATATATTTGCAATGCAGTCTTAAACTTAACATCAACATAGTTTACACCCAGGTAGTAAGTCAGTCAGATGAGCTGAAGGGATTCCTGCCATGAGAATGGGAGAACAGTAGAAAAAGCAGAAAGGAAGAAGGGTTGGAGCCAAATATAATATTTTTCCCTGTTAAGTGTAAAACTAGACTCTTTGGAAAAAAGTTGGTCATCTCTACTTTCTGTAGGAGATTGTTTGCAGAATATAGTACATCATTTTTAATTCTTAGCAAAGGTGGACATTACCTTGTTGTCTCCACTATTTAAATAGCCTGCATTTTCAATGGGTCATTTTTGTTGGTCATTTTTTCAGTGGCTTTTTGTTGGAAAAATTTGGAGCTACAGAATACTATGTATACTTTTGGTAATACATAACTGAGAGCCAGTTTGGTGTAGTGGTAAAAGGCACCAGGCTAGAAACTGGGAAACTGTGAGTTCTAGTCCTGGCTCAGGCATGAAGCCAACTGGGTGACTTTGGGATAGTCACTCTCTCTCAGCCTTAGGAAGGAGGCCATGGCAAATCACTTCTAAAAATCTTGTCAGGAAAACTACATGGACTTGTCCAGACAGTGACCACTAATGACCTGAAGACACTAAATAAACAAAAAATATGTATGGTTACAATTCTTCTGCATTATTCAACACATTCTATGCAATGACAGTCTTTCAGTTTGCAGAAGCCAATGATTTTTTTGGTTCTTTACATTATTTACAACACTAAAAAGAGTCATTTACTTCAAAGAGGTAGTCACATATTTTATTTGCAATTTTTAGGGTTTAGAAGTTTCAAGGTTTGGTTATATATCAATACTGCTGTTGTATGACTGCCTGTAGAACACACTTTATCAATCCCTTTTATCATTACCAAAATTATAATGCAATTAAATCCAAGCAATGCTTATAAAATGTTGCAAGTTTACTTAGATTTCCCACAGTTCTGAACAAAGAGCTATATTATGTTAATTGTGTGAGTTGGTAGATATTTCTTATATATTACAAATGGTGTGAGGGGAATATTCTAGCATCTACCTGTACCTAGTAAGGCATGGTAGAAACCAAATACATCAATACATGTAAGTATTAATTCATTGTATTCCCAATCAGTGGAACAGTTGCCTTGCTTTTTCCCCCTGTTAATTAGGCTCAGGTTTCCAGGCAGATATTGAAAGAGGCTTTTACTCATTTATTATATCTTTACTATATATGTTTGGTGGGAGCAGAGAAACATGGTGTTTCTGATAATAATAGTAAAATATAGCTAGTAAGGCTAAGGTTTTAAATAAAGTAAATAAGGGACCTAATAATACACAGATAGATATCATGAAACAGATGCTTTGTTTAATGATAAGTAGCCTTGGGATGCTAAGTCTTGAATAGAAAGTGTAAGGGAGATTCGTAATCCTCAGACTACTAAATCTCTGTCTGTCATACATATTCCAGCAGCAACATTTCTATTTAGGGTGTTTTTTTTTTTTTTTAATATAAGGTACTTTTACTTTCCTCATGGAGGAAACTGTATTTTGTATTTCTGGAGCAAATTTGGTTTAAGTCATTGGTATCAATGATGTTTTTATTCCAGTAAATCCTCAATTTAATGCTCCTTGGTTTAGGAGACTTTAGATTTAACTGACTAAATGTACTGTATCCATGTGTTGTCCAAATTTCAAACAAATCAGTTTAGACAATGTTCGCTGCTTCTCCTTAGAATGGCTATTCAATGTTATTGGAAAATAAGGTTTTCTCACATATGTTTTGGGGTTTGAAGAATCCCATTTGACTTTAATAGCCTGTTAAACCAAGGGTTTACTATAATTTTTGAGATCAAAGCCATCATAATAGTCTATGGCCATTAAGCATTTTTGGTGAATCAGTTGAAGAGCCTGTTTATGACTTAATAGGCTTCTGTACTAAATGGAAAACATGGATTATAAAACTATTTTAGACTAGTTTTGAACTCATATATGAATGTAAAAACTGTGATTTTTTCCCCGTCTTTAGTGTCTTCAGCCATTTAGGTCAATTCCCAGTTTTGTTTTCTAAGTAATTTTTTAGACGTATATGTATATCCTCATTTTAAATACTTGTCTGCATCTTCAGTAGAAGGCATAACACTCATTTAAAAGGAAGGCAGGACTACTTACCTAACAAATATTCTAGTTTGGAGTATATAATGTCAAAGGGATAGAGATTTTTGTGACACTCTATTGGATTCCAACCCTGTGCTCCTGGAAGCATGTTGCATAATCAGAAGTACAGTAATAGGAATTATAATCTACAAACCTTTGAAAGGCCACAGATTTCCCTGGTATAGAGGAAATTCACACCCATGCCATTTTGAGCCATTTAGCAAGGAAAAGGAACATTTGCAAGTAGGTAGTCTTAGACATTGAAAACATAATAGTCTTGGAATAATTGTGTCATATCCTGAATTATTATCAGTGTCAATTTGCATTTGCAGCAGGACAAGGTATGATGGATATTGCCTTATGAGGGAGATCTCTAAATCTCTACTGAGAATCCAATTGCTCCCTCCCTTACTCATGGGGACTGTTTATTTAGTAATGCTGCCAACCATTTCCTTTTCTTCCAAGAAATCCCTCTCTGCTCCAATTTACTCAGCAGAGCCCTTATCAGAATGAAAGTCACTGCTTCATTATGAATTCAAGTCTTTAATGAGAAAGAAAAGTAGGACTATCCTGAAGAGGTTGAATTCACTCAACCACTATCCTAATGGGCACACATGTGCACACACACACACACAATATAGAATAAAGTCACCATGGCTCAAATCAGATTTCATAAAATAAAACTGAAATGCTAATCAGCTTGTCTATAGACTACTATATAGGTTCTGGATCACCAACCCAGATTTCATGGATTGGGGTCTCTTTTCTTAAGTAGCACTTAGATAGCACTAGGAAACACTTTGATGGATACAAAGGACTGTAGGCAAAAGCAAAACTGGGCTGTTTCTCTCCTCTTAAAATCTCACCTGAGAGGGAAATCTTCTCACTCACATTCTATTGTTTAGAGTTTGATTTTCCCAAGTTTTGATTATCTCTGCCCACTACCTGGGTGGACAGATCACATTCAGATCCCCCCCCCCACCCACTATTTTGTGCCTGAATGTCCTGTACTGGGATTTCTCCCATTCACTTCAGCCTGTTTGTAATATAACTGTGAAGGTAATAGTCATATATGTTTATGCAATATATTGATGATTTATTGGGATTATTCCAAAATATTGCCATAGATTTTTGGGTATGGATGCAAAATATTGTTCCAAGGAAGTGTGTTCTATTAGCCTTTCTATTTTAGTTCATATGGGACATTCAGTCAATTTAGTAATACCTATTATGTACACAGTGCATCTTATTTATAAAAAAGTTAAACTTAATGTTTTTAGGCTTTTTCTTAAAAAATAAGCCTAATTAGCTTTATTTTTCCATGTAAGTATCCAGACCTCTTCTTAATTTTAAGCAAACTGAAGAATAACTTGTAGGCTGATAAATTATTCAAACATCATGATTGTCTTTTCCCCCCTGTTCAGTCAAGTTAATACTTCAAGCTGAAGAGAGAGGCATAGTGTCGATCAAAGGTGTACGTGCAAACCGTTTCCTTGCTATGAATGAAGACGGGCGATTGTTAGCACTGGTAAGCAAATGTAACTACATTTTATTTTTTCCTTCTCATAATTAAATTAAGGTTTGAGGACAGAAGCTTTAATATAAAGCTTTTATATATTATGGAAGCTAATTTCTAGGGTATTGCAGAATGCTTTCTAAAAATACTCAATTTTTGAAGAAGCTATGGGTTAAAATAGCCTCCACTTTTAAAGTTCTTATCAATAACACCTCTTTTGGTCTTCAGCATGTTAGTTTTCACTATAGTACATTCATGTTTGGCTTCCTTTTGATTGCTGGGGTAAACTGATGGGGGAATTAGGCTTATCCAATGAATATTCTATACGGCTCTGTAGCACTTCAGATTTGAAGGTGTGCGTAGCACCTGTCTACAGCTCTTTAAACCAAAAGCATATTTTCCTGATCATGCAGCTGCCATGCAATCCTGGGAAAAGGAGCTTTGGGTTTAGGGTATTGCGAGCAGGCGTCACATGCATTCCTCCATGCACCCCAAAGCAGTCTTTTGCTTTTGAATCTGAAATGCTGCACAGTTCAAATATTTCACATGATTTATTTATACATACATACATCAGAAATGGGCAAAAGAAGCTCCTTTTTGTGGTTCTCATTGTCCCCAAAATCATACTGCTGATTTTCAGTGGCAAATTACTGAGAAACCGATGTTTCCTAACATTTTTGGTATAAAAACAAATGAAAACGGTGCATAGATCCTTTGTTTACATGTGAAACCCTCCACATGCTGACCCTACCCACTTCAGTTACATCACCATCTTGCTGACATTTGTCCTTTAGTCACCCTATCTACCCGTTTTATATAATCAATGAAATGGGTTAGTAATCCATGAATCAAAATGTGGAATAATTTCATTCAAATACAGAAAATGTCAGTTGTCCTTAAATGTTAGGTCAGGTTAAATGCCAATTATTTATGTTCTAAAAGTTCAATAGGATTTTAATGTGACTGACAGCACAATGAATTGGTATTCAAAAAAGGATTAAAGGATTATTCCAAAAGAAGTATTTGCAGCCATAACTTTTTCAGTTCATTACTGTATTCCTACTAAAACCTCATAATCATAAGGATGTTAATCTTTCACATGGAAATGAGAAAGCTAATTTGTAGAAAGCAGTTGCTTTAGACCTAAGTAGTATTTATGATTATTTTTGTGTGTAAAGATGGATGAATGAAGAAATCTACATTTAAAATGTTATGATGATTTGATCTAAACACAATATGGATTTGATTATATCTTCTATATCATGTGATTTATATCATTTTGTTAAATGGCTGATCAGCCATATGTGAACATATCTGATATTCTCATTCTATTTTTTCACAAAGGCTATGAATAATCCCCTCTTTTTTTTTTAACAGAAATATGTAACAGATGAATGCTTCTTCTTTGAACGCTTGGAATCTAATAACTATAATACATATCGGTCTCGTAAATATTGTGATTGGTACATTGCACTGAAACGAACTGGTCAGTATAAACCTGGACCAAAAACTGGACGAGGACAGAAAGCTATTCTTTTCCTTCCAATGTCTGCCAAGAGTTGACTTGAGTGGTACAGTTTATAAAATATTGTGCAACAGCAGTAGATGTTCCCCTCTCCATAAGACAAATGTATGTGACCTAACATTTTCCAGTCAACTGCATTTGCTGATTGATTTCAGATTATTACTGTGTAGAACTGTGTATATTTTAAGATTGAAAATTCCTGGAACCATTTTCATTCTCCAGACATATAAGTGTGTTTGTGTGTGCATGTTTATGTGAATGTGGCATTAAGACATAGTTCCATTTAAATATTTCAGTTTAAGTTAAGTATTTCTAGTTAGATTTTGTAATACTTTAATTTGATGGTTTGGGGATAGTATTAGACATTACATTCTGATTTGGGCTATCCAGTGTAAAAAGTTTTAAAATATGCATAGTCTGGAAAGTCTTTATCATTTAACGGTCATAATTATCCTTTTAAAAGATATAAACATGAATACTGATTTTAATCTGGAACAAAAGACGCAAACACAGACTTTGATTTCAAGTAATCTTAGATTACAAAAAAGATTAATTTTATTGCAACTCTGTCACATTTCTATAATTTTCTGGCAGCTCTCTGTGGTACAGCTTATAGAAAAGGCCTGTATACACAGCTGGGAATTCTCTCATAGTTATATCAATTTTATCAAACCCTTCCCGATATCCATACAGAAGTAATCTAGCTATATTGCTAGTGATTGGAGTAGTTTCTTTTGTCTTGGAAAGCTCAGTTAGGTCCATCCATTCACATCTCAGGCACTCCTGCTGGCAGAAACTGATGTGGAAGGAAGAAGGTTCCAGACGGCAGATTATGTACATATCTGACTTCCCAAAGGCTCCAGGTTGCCCGTGTTGCTGTCGCATACTTAGAATGGACTTGAATTCTGATGTTATGCCTGTCTCTTCAAAAACTTCTCGAACTGCTGTGTTCCCTAAGAGGCAGAATGAACTTAAATACTAGTTTTAGTCAGAAATGATATTCGGGAGCTTGTAATATGGTCCCCATTCTGTTCTCTAATCCTTCCTGATCTTGTGTTCTACCCTGGGAGATACACATTCAGCTTCCCCCCCTCAAAATATTAAATTGGATTTTTAAAAATCCTCATGCAGATCATCATTATAAAGACTTCCATTGTTGTAGAGAGTAAGGAAGATGACCTTGACGAGATATGTAGGAGCCGTTGCCTAGATTGTTATTATAGCCAATCTCAATAAAAATAGTTTTAGCCTTTCTGTAGAATTTCCTGGTCTGGTCCACCAAATGGAGTTGACATCAGTCTTGCAAGTCTAATTGTGACGTATCTCCTT
Organism: Liasis olivaceus; assembly: GCA_030867105.1. Lineage (NCBI taxonomy): Eukaryota > Metazoa > Chordata > Lepidosauria > Squamata > Pythonidae > Liasis > Liasis olivaceus. The sequence continues at coordinate 27,853,445 of CM061354.1, forward strand.
CCCCCTAATTCAGTGAATTAGGGAAGTGTCTGACTGAGCCACTTCCAAATGTTATCTTGTTGTTCTGGGCTTAAAAAATGCTTCAGCCTCTTTTGCCTAGGCAATGCCTCCTGCATATCTCTGTCAAAGTCATCTTCCTTAGCCTCTACAATTGTTTATATTCTAAAATAATTAGTGAAGCTACTTTAAGAAGGATATATATCTGAAATTAGAGAGCTTCTAGCACAACACAGTTGGTCAAAGTTGTTTATGCATTTTAAAACCTATGTACCATAATATTGTTTAACCATTTGTAAACTTAATAATGTAGTGCTAACAAACATAACCTAATGATTTTCCAATTTTTTAAAATTTTCACTGGAATGTAGACTTGTGAGTATACTGCTCTAAGAAATGAGACACTATCAGCCTTTTCCAATATCTTTGGCAATAAATCTATTACTTGGCAATCACTCATTTAATTGTCATCAGGCTGAACTTAGGAGAAAGCCCTAAGTTTTACTAATTCTGCCTAAATACTGATGAAACAGAAACTTTTAATTTACCATGTTAATTGTCTGCCTCCCCTCCATACCCAAGATTTGTTCTCAAGGACTGGGAGATCTTCTGGAGCAGATTTGGGAGGGTGCATGGAACAGGAGAGCAAGAGAAACTCAACTGTGCAATTTCTGGTTAGATTGAAGCCACTACATTTCAATTTAGGATACATTATTGAGGGGAGTGAGCAGTACTAGCTACAATACAGCATGTATACAAATGTTCAGGGTCATAGCAAAAAAGGTTATCCAGGAATATATTACTTGGGAGTAACCAAACAGAGCCATTAAACTGGTATATTTGGGCTTGTGTAAATGCTGCTGTAAATTTGCCGTGGCTCTGAAACATTTACCAAAGTAATGATGTTATAAACATTTACAAAACAAAGAAGCAGAAAATTAATGATGATTCAGCTTCCTGAATACTGCCTCCCCCCCTCCAAATTAGCTGGGGAAACAGGCTTGTTGATTTTATTTACTTTCCATAGTAGCTTTGCATTTCAAATTAGTCAATACATATTTCCCAGTATTAAATCTCTTAAAGTTCTTCAAATTAGTAAAGTTATAATTGTAAATCAGTCAGAGAATGTTATACAAGGGCAGCCTATGTACCCCTAGAGTACAAAACAATAGTGTGGTTCAAAAACTGCCATCCTCCCACCCCAGCATAGGTGGCTTTGAGTTACTCTGCTGGCAGAGGAATGTTGTTGGAGGGAGAAAGAGTTTTGCCATAGCAAAAACCTCTGTTGTGTGTGGGCAGGCACAAAGCTACTGTGGGGGGTGGACTCTCCCAATGGGATGAGATGGGATGGGGAGTGTCAGGGGAAAAACCACGTTAAACACGGGAGACACAGGAGGTTCTAACATTGTTTCTACCAAACTGAAAACTACTACTTCCCCAAAATGCACAGTTTGGACTAGCAAGCCACGTTACTCCTGGAAATGGAACACCTCAGCTATATAATTTTTTCCTCTCCCAAGTTCAGTTGGTGGCTGTGTGGGATTGAGGACTACAAAGACAGCTGGTTTGAAAACGATGACAAAGGTTGCCTGCTTCCCATGTATTTTATCCTCTCTGGTGTGAACAGCAGGGCTTGGGATGCCACAGATGTTTCACTCTACTCTTTTCCCTCCCTGGCCACTCTTTACTTTGCTCTGCCTCTGATCTGCTAAATGAAAGCCTAGAGCAGGGTTCCTCAACCTTGGTAACTTTAAGATGGGTGGACTTCAACTTCCAGAATTCCCCAGCCAGCCTTGAATTCTGGACAGAATTCTGGGACTTGAAGTCCACCCGTCTTAAAGTTGCCAAGGTTGAGGAACCCTGGCCTAGAGGGACCAGAGTCATAAACCCAAGTAGAGGACAAAGCTGTGTGTTCCATAACTTATACTGTGAACTTTCAGTGAGAAGAGACTTAACTCCTTTGCTACATCATATTATGATATTAACATTAAGTATGGTCAAAGATTTATGATCTCCAATGCTTATACAGTGGTACCTCGGATTACGAACGCCCCTCCTTACGAATTTTTTGTGATATGATCAGCTCCGGCCCCAAAAATTTACCTCGCCATGCGAGCTCCGCCTCGAGCTACGAACCGGATCCGCAGCCATTTGCCCTGCTGCCACGTGGCCGCGGCTTCCTGTGGGCAAGATCGCGGTAGCAAGGAGACGTTCGGTGAGGCTTGTGGTGTGTTTTGTGGCGTTTGGAAGGTTTTTGGTGTGCTTGTCAGCATGGCTCCAAAGAAAATGCAGAGCAGGCTTGGCGAGAATAAGGCTTTGAAGAAAAAAGTGGGGAAATTTGCCTCGTGGTGCGACCAAATTCAGAGGGCGGATTAGCCGTATTTACACTGAACCTTATGGGGAAATTTGCCTCGTGGTGCAACCAAATTCGGAGGGCGGAACGGATTAACCGTATTTACACTGAACCTTATGGGAAAATTTACCTCGCGTTGCGACCAAATCGAGTTGCGATCAGAGTCACGGAACGGATTAAGTTCGTAACGTGAGGTACCACTGTATTCAGAGTGGGTGCTTTAAAGTCACTAATGAAAGGTAAAACCCATGTGTCTCAAGCACTTAGAGGTGCATTTGAGGACAACATTCAGCAGCTGTTAAATTTAAAACCTCAGATTAATTTCCCCAGTCAGTAAAGGGGACATATACAAACATAATGATCTTATTGGCAAACCACGGTTTCCCTTTTCCTCTGTGCCATTACTTCTCTTTCATTTTTGAGGTAGCTAAATTAGCAACTATACTAATGGGACAGTTGTTATTGATGGTATCGCTAAGCCGCTACTAAAAAGGCTGAATAATAAGCCATTTTTCAAATTGCTGTTTTGCCTGTACTTAACCAAAACATCTCTTTAGCCTTCATGTAATAACAGCTATCTCTATAATTTAACTGGACAACACCCACATCAAGAATGAGATGAAGGGATTGTAAAAATCCATGGTATGCTTCCAATCCATACATGGTTTTGTGGTCATATAGCACAATGAATCATGGTAATAGGCACACTGATATTGCCTATCCATTCACAACTGGCAATAAATCTATGGTAGATATTTATACTGGAGAAAATAACTTTAGTGAATATTCCTTATTAACCAATCACCCATTCTGAAAACAGATGAACGCAATTTATAGTTACCAGGAACCTTCCAAATCTACTGAAAACATAAATCACATTACACTGTAAAGTTCTGAATATCTATGTTTATAAATAAATGTGATACTGAGATTTCCCTAATAATGTGCTAGGAAGACAATGGCAGACATTAGTAGTGCTACTTCTAATTCAGTAATTAAAGAATGTCATTCTATACACAGGTGCTACTTAGCTTGAGAAGAGATTTGAACAGTAAGAAGTACTACTGCACACAATACATCCTACATGAGAAAATACAACTAGTACAATGTATGCTAATTACTGATCTATTGGCAAAACATATGTTGAGTGCTTTGTGTGCTTCAAAATAGATAAAACATATTTTGTGAGATGATAGACAATCCTTTACTGAGAAATAAAACCCACTGTGTTGAATGAGAAAGTATGTATAACATTGCTGACAAAAATGATAGGTTGCAAACAGATATTCACTAAAATAGAAATAAACATAAGAAATGTTGAATGAAACATGCTATTATAATGGCTCTGGTCTCCCCTGAGCTCCATTTCTAGTAACTGAATGCATATGCCCATGTTGTTTTCTTCGCAACAACACAGAGCCAGGTTGCCACTGTCTTTTTTTCAAGATGTTTTTCAATTTCTGGGTCTAGCTTATACCCTGGGATCTCCTGGTAGTCTTCCATCCATGTACTAACCAAATTTAGCCCTGATTAGCTTTTTTGAGATCATTTAGGTGCTGCCACATGGGGTGTACAAAATTTTGAGCTCAAAATCTATAGAACAAGCCAATTAGAGCTTAGAATGAACTTCCAATTTTAAGAAGGCTCATTCTGCCCATTTTAGTCAGAAAATTTTGCATTCCACTAGTTGTGAATATACTTGTAGAGATGTACATTCCTGCCACCTTTTACGTATAAATTAAGAACATGTTTGTATGAAATAATAGCACAAGCTGTTTTGATGCAGTACAGATTAATCCATTTACTCAGTTACAGTTAGAAGCTCCCAATCTTCATAAGGAAATTTCAACTAAATTCTGAATATGACCACTTTGAAGTACTTGCACAGCCTGTTTGAAGTTTGCTACTGAGATGTCCAAATCACAACTAAGTTCTTGAGTCTGCAGGTACTGGCACCAACTCACAACTGATGTAATTATTCCAACAGCCAAATACTTACCAATGTCTTCACCTGGTTCAGATAGGCCTCCTGGAAATTTCCATGCATTTGTTGTCTTAAAAGAAATAAAATGAACTCATTAGCTCACTTCTTACTTTTTCCTTCTGTGTGGAAGAAGAACTAGAGTTGACTAGTCTTTATTTATAAACTTGTTTTTGCAGATGTGATAATAAAAGACAAATGTCTATATAATATATTGCAAGAAAGCATCTACTGATTCATCTAGTGATTGTTAGTTTTGCTGCTAGTCCAAATAATAAATATGACATTAAAGAAGCTGCTTAGTACTAATATTTTGTGGCCAATATTCAGAACAGAGCGATGCATCTATAAATGCAAATAGCTCTGTGTTAGATGGGAGCCCATGTAATCTAATCTTTAATCATGTATATTCTACTTCAGTGTTTCCTTTTTGACAGAAACATCCATGCCTTTTCTAAATAGAGATGTATGGCTCTAATACTGTTCTATTCTGCACTGGATATAAAGTTTTCTTTTGTGTCTGTTATAATCAGTGAGTGCAGTGTATTACTTTTTTGTTATGCGGTTGAAAAATAAAACAGGTTCTTGTGTATCATGATTTCTTATTCTGTAATTCAGGTTTTTTAAAAATGGAAATATCTGTCTGCTGTAATTGTCCCTGAAAAGTATTTTTCAAACAATGTATTATAGCATGTCATGGATCTGGAGGTGGGAGACAGCTGTACCCTTTCTTCTAAGAGTTCTGTAAAAAAATAATGATGGTAAGCTAACACCAATCAGGATGAATCTTAGTTTGTTCACCTAAGATACACTTAGCCCTTTTTTCAGATCTTTCTCTTCAGCCCAACTGTAACAAAAAAGAAAAAGAAAAAAGATCACCCTGTCCAAAGCACAGAATTACAAACCTTGTTTTAAAAAATCCTGAAAACACAGATGCTGTATAACTCTGCATAAACTCTTAATGTTTATTTAAAAAAAATGAAAAACAAAAAGCAATCATTACACAACATTCTGAGTAAAATATCTAATTAGTTGATATGTTCTACCTGGTTAATCAGGATCCTGCGTTTTAGAACATATGGAAGATTCATTTCAAAGAGGGTATCTTGAGAAAATGTTCTGCTCCTTTATACAGATGCTTCTGGATAGACTCTTCTGTTTCTTTCGTTTTAGAGTAACAGTTTCACAGTTTTATAGAAAATACAGCCAATTAAGGCCAACCCCTTGGGGGAGATTGACTGTTGTTTTAATCCAGTCGAGTGATATGCTCCATCTCTGATATCAGAAATCTAGCTGGCAAATCAGAAAGTATCTAGCAATCAAACCTCTTTCTACACGCACTATAATTGAATAGGAAAAGTCTGTCCAGTTCTAACTGGTTAAAATACTGTGTAAAAAAGAGATGTCTGAGACATTGATGGGGAAAATGATGACTTCAGGAATGTTCCCTTTCTAGAATGCAGTGGACTTTCTACTTTCTAGCAGGGTAGGCAGTACTTTCTTCTAGGCAGTACTTTCTAGCAGGGTTTTTCAAACTGTTCTGAGCAACCTTAGGATTTTGTAAAAACTTAATAGGGTTCCATTAAGTTAATGGGGGAAACTAAGGGCAAAAACAAAAAAAGAAAAAAGAAAAAAAAACCCTCACTTAAATACAGCAAGTTTTGTATCACTACAATTCCTCCTCTTGATCAGAGATTCTGGGATTTCTTTTTTTTTTTTTAACAAGTTTCACTGCCTGAAAAAGTTTGAAAACCATGCTTTACAGAACATATAGAGATATTTCAGAATGGAGTTAACCAGGAAAAAAGTTCTGATACAACTTGGACATTTTTTCAGCTTCAGAGGGGGAAAAATCACCAGGCTGTTTTATTTTTTAAGGCCACCTGATTCCAAGAAGACCCTAGCCAGCTTACAAAATACCAAATATATAATTAAAACACAGTTAAAAAGATAACAAAACTTAACTGCCCAGAGAAGAAAACAATAATATTAACCAAACACCACAGCGCCTCCGTCAGCACCCTAACCCCAGCGTGGGAGCAGAGCCAGGTCTTAAGGGACTTCCGGAACACTTGGAGAGTAGGAGCCCTACGTACCTCCGGGGGGGATGCTATTCCAGGAATAATAGGCGGAAAGAATTCATTAAGCTTCCAACTCACTGTGCAGGTGGATGGTCCTTACTCTAACTTCTGTTCAACTTGCTCTTCTATAAATGGTAGTTATTCATGTCTTTAGGACAGTATCACTGGTTTGATATTGTTGATATTTGTCGGCCAACCTTCCCGTACCTGGTACTGCCCAGATATGTTGGCATATATCTCAGAATTCCCAGATAGGACAGCTTCCATTCTGCAACGTTAATTCACTATAACTGGAAAACTCTAAGGAAGGTTGTTCTTGGCAAGGCACCTAGGTCAGTATTGCAGTCATCCCTACTATGAAATAAGCAAGTATGTGTCTGCATATGGAAAAGGGCACATTCTAGATTGCGGAAAACAATGAGGACTTCCCACAGGAGATATACTGTTCTAACCAAGGGGTATAAAGAAAATTGTACTCAGGTGACAGCAGTGGGTAAACACTGGTCTGGCTCCTCATTCACAAAACATTAATGGGTTCTTGACTAATGTATGTTTAAAACCATCTGACAGAAAAAGTGTCTTGTTTCATAAGATTTTAAGGCTTTATTTTCAGTCACTGGAAACTGTTCTGTATTTTAACTGGCTTTAGCGATGATGACATCACATAAGCAGTTCTCGAAATAAACTGGCAAAGTACGGGTCACTATTATGCAAATACAAGTTGACTGAATTTTCAATACATTTGGCCACATCCCTGGAAGGCTGTAAAGTTTCAAAACACACACACACACTCACAAATACATTTCTAAAACTAAAATGCTTCAGCAAGTTTCAAGTGATTTTTTAAAAAAAGAAGCCCAATTCTTAGCAAGTACAATATGGTTTTGAATGAACTCTTGTTTTTTCATTCAGAAATGTGTTTTAGAGCATTTTTAAGGAATAGTCATTAATTTTATCTGTATTCAATTATCTCTCATAAGCTTAAAATCAGAAGCTGAAAAATCCAGGGATTAGGGGAAAATATTTAGCAAATGAATACTGCATGAATTCAGAAGATTTCTAAAGCACTGAAAAAAATTCTCTATACGGGGCCTTCTGTTTGGTTCTTAGGCTATAGAATATACTCCTCATATAGCTTTTGACCAGCTGTTAACCAACTTTAATGGAACTGAATTTATATTTTTAAATTTGTGTAAGCTGTGTTTGAGTGTTTATACAAACAGAAGGGTGGATATAAATCTAACAATAACTTACAAAATAAAATAACCACAATAAAAATATGAGAATGAATTAAATGAGCAAAACACAGATGCCATTATGCTTTACTGAAAGTAGCAGAAAGCATAATTGTTGTTGCAGATTACTACTAACAAATTATTCCAATTATTTGCTTAACTGGACTTGTAATGATTTTTTTTCTTTCAGGATCACAGAAAAAGATATGGAACAATGTGAACAATGACTGCAGAGAGTTATGCTAAGTCATGATTTACTGTGAACTCAGAAAGAGCACTACTGTATCTCCCTACCAGGTGTGGTCTTATCCATTCCTATTACTGTTCCTCAATGTAGCCCCCCTGGAGCACCAAGGGGTCATAACTATCTGATACTGAGAACCCTTCTCTCGCATGTCTAGACCATTACATTATCTGGTCAAAAGCTTTCTTCTTCTGAAGCCACAGCTGTGGAATCACTTGCATTTGAGCTGTTCTACTGGACTACATGAGTCCCTGAGTTCTAGTTTATAGAACTGGGTGGTTAGGAAATTCCTGAAATAAGAAGCTTGGGTTCTAACCTGCTTCTTCTTCTCCCATCCTATCTCTTGCAATACAACTAAAATTACTGTTGATAGCAGAACATAATTTACAGAAGTCTTTTCAGCATCTCATATGGTTCAAGGTCAAATCCTTTTGCCAGCCTGCTCCAACTTGACACCAGTTATATTATGCTGCAACACCCCAAATTCCCATCAAAGGTTACTAGGAATGCTAGCTAGAATTATGGGACCTGTGGCCCTATCACACCTGGAGAATGTCAGTTTGGTAAGGCTGCACTATAACTAGTTTCCAAAAGAATGCTTTTTTCTAAAAATTTCCGAGTGTTGACTCTTGTAACTTTTGTATTTCATTATGTGTGAACCTTTGATTACTTTTAATGTTGGTTCCCTTCATGTATGCAGTGATAGGAATAGACTACAACTCTGTTTTGTGTAAGAGTATTGTCCCTACTGCATAATGGATCTTGAATGGCATACTTTTTTCTCACAGTGGCTCTGTTTTCTTGGCAAAAGAGGTCTATGCAAAGATATGCAAGTGATTTGGGGGGGGGGGCAGTTGGTGGTTGAATTATTAGTAATGTTGTGGGTATAGACTTCAGTGTTGCTATGTAGGGTTTTCTTCCTATGATTATTCTGTTATATCTATTGATGGTTGAGCACAAGTTACCACTACTTTATACTGGCTTTAGCCTTGTAATAGTTATTCCCCAAAGCAGTTGATTTCTGCATTGTGTCCTTAAATCATGTGTAATTCACTATGGGTTACTGTTTACACAGTGATATGTACAGAATAGAGTTCTGAATCTGCTACGTTTGTCTGCCTTGCTGTCTGCTAGAACTTTTAATGAATTCTCTTCAAGTAAATTGGAACAGACGCCCAGTAGCTTATTTTTAAAGTCTCAAATGTTGCCTGTTTTTTCCAAACTCCTGAAAGTAGTGAAGTTGCTCTATTTACCTTAATATTGTAAGAATTTTCATTTTGGTTTCCAGGGCAGATTATTAAAAATCCATCTAATTTTACCCTGATTCTAAGAACCAGATATAATGGTTCTACTCCTTTTAGTGAAATATTAAAAGGCACTTAGAAGAATGTTCACATTGATTCAATGCATGTTTACTCAGAAGTGTTTCACTATGTTCAGGCATGCATCATGTTTCTATTTTATACTTTACAGGATATATATTAACAAATGGTTGAATATCAACTGTCCCCCCAAATAAACCAACAATACCCCCACATAAATTGAGAAACAAAACCAAATAAACCAACAAAAGCTATAATTAACTCAAGCAAAACACAATTATGGAGAATACATTGATCAAAAGGGATGCCAATATCAACTTTCAGTTTTAAAAAACCCTCTCAGTGAAATTTAACATTCAGAAACTTCCAGAACTTAGCTTTGCTTTCTAAAAATAGAGCTGGCAAGGAAGTCTTACTTCAGCTCATTGCTATTCCAACTGATCTTGGATTTAAACAGAAAATAATGACCACATAGATAAAGTATTCACTTTATCTGTCATTTTAACTGCAGATGGAAATGGAATGAGGTTTACTTTTAACCATTATGAACTTATGCAGAAAGAAAATTAATAGGCTTGTTTAACTAATGTAATATGCATTCATATTAGACAAATGGAATTAGAGATATACCTCTTAGAGTTAGTCAAAGACTTTGCATACCCCTATCTTGGCATAAATGCATAACTGGAGAATGTGTGCAACAATCTATGCAGGAGATTATATCATACCATGAGCTAAAAAGAAAAGCACACTGCTGGATTTCAAGTCTTTTTTTCTTTTTTCTTCACATAAAAGTTCTTGGTTTAAAAGGGTAAAAGCCTTTTCTCAAGGAAAGGACCTCTTAATCCAAATCAAATTTACTAAATAAATTCCAAATAATGTGACATACTTACTTTATTTTTGTCTTGAACAACTAATACTTTCCCAGTGTGGGCATCTAATACAGCACCTGTTGGGGGACAGAATATCTTCTCTTTTATCAGATACAACTGGTAATGCCGTGATTCACTTCAAAACTAGTATGGGAACTTCCTCTCTATCAAAACCACTGGAACGAAGTTTTAGTTTCTTAATTACATGGCCTACATCACAAATTCCTGGCAGACTATAATTTATTTTCACTGATATATATCTGTGTCACTGACTTTTTACCTCACTTCAATTTTAGAAGCATTTCTAGCCAAGTGGTTGCCTCTGTATGTACATTAGCAAGTAAACTTCAGTAAGTTACTTGCACATTAATTTTCCTGTGTTCAATCTTTTGAAGACTATGCTATTTCAGCTACAGAAGTATACCAAAAACCTCCCATAATAATAATACCAAGCAAAAGTATTTCCAAACAAAGGAAAAACTGAAGAATGAGTTTGGAGACTGAAAATAACCACCCCCTTTAACAGAATAATCACACTTCTGTGTGTGGGAGAAAATATTTTGTAAATGCAACAGCAACCCTGAATAAAATTTCTGAAAGGACATTCCTTAGGAAAGTAGTCACCGATTTTCTGTGTTCTACAATATGTATGATTTCATCCTTCTGATATAAGACTGTTTTGTGCTAGCTGGTGTGGAATTCTGTTTACTAGTCAAACTGGAAGTTTGAACTAACTTTGAAGTTGTCTGTAGTTATGCTAAGACTATATTTAACCTCTTTATAAGAACATATATCTCAGCTGCTAAAACCTATCAAGCCCACTGAGAAATACCCTTCCGGCTTGTCCATGTGGGGACAAGTAATACCACCAAGAAGAATAAAATTGTATCATCTCAGATTTTGAAGCTCTAGGAAGGAATTTCAAGGACTTGAGGCACAGGAAGTGCTCTTATCCATCCTTCCTGTCCATGAGTATTGCAAGTAAGCAATTAAGTGCAGAAATTATGAAGCTTACTTGCAGGCTGGCTGAGCTTTCATTCATTATTTTTAATAAATACAGGAGAATGGGTAAGGTACCAGATGACTGGAAAAGACAATGTTTCCTTATGTCCAAAAAGAGGGAAAAGGGGGAACTGGAGAACTACAGATGTCTGTTCAACATCAATATCTGGAGAGATTGTACAGCAGATCATTGAAAACAATGTAGTAACTTCCAGATGTCAGAATGGATTTGTCAAGAACAATACTTACCAGACTACTCTTATTCCATTTTTCAATTAGATAATTTCCTTAATATATTGTGGGAATGTTACGGACATACTGTATCTTGATTTCAACAACATATTTGGCATACTACTCTATTAAGATTTAATTAGCAAGTAATAGGTTATAGGGCATGTCAGCACTATTCCTCATTACCAGACTATAAGCAATGAGCAAGTACTCAGTTGTGATAGACCTGAAATAGGGCTGTTTGTGTTACACTTGCAAAAAATAATCATTCACACTATATAATGACTATATAATGTATAAATCACACTGTAATGACTTTCCCATGTTCATTTGAACGATAGCTTTCCCCAACTTGTTAAAGTATGTTGACTCTTTGTGCTTTGGCCATCCTGGCTATAAAGACCTCCAGGACTGTCTACTCCATATATAATCTACTTGCCCAATACATGCTGGAAGAAAAATCATGCTCTGAATTTTGCCCCTTTGAAATATGAAGGGGTAGGAACCTAGAAACAGGCTTTACTGGTTCTAGTCTTCTTGCTCTGGAATAGTTTTTCCCTTAAGTCAGGACAGCCCCTTTCCTGTTGTCACTGCAAAAGAACATTCATGACATTGCTGTTCCAAACAGCCTTCAGGTCAAGGGTACCACACAAGTGAATGCAACATCAGAACTGGGGTAGGTTATCTCAGGCTGAGATGTTTTATGTTTGTGAGTATGTTTTAATTTATACTTTATTGTGCATTGGGTGCTAGCTAATCTAAGATGAATTGGCAGCATAGGATCTGCAAAAAAATAAATGAGAATTAAAATCCATCACACTTGGAAGCCTGGGGCAGAAAGCTGTTGCAAGTTTAAAAGAAAATGTCTTGATTCAGTCTGAGGAAGGAAGAAGTGTTACTAGAAATTGACTCAAGAAAGTAAGTGTTAAACAACAAGTGTTTGTCCAGGCCTAAACATGAAAGTGGAAAGAAGGGTAATTATATCACTGCACTAATTTATTTCTGAAAAAGACATTGAAAACGAATTGGGAACCAGAAAGTTTGAGAAATTCATTAGAACAGAAGGATGGTACGTTCATTTTACAAGATAAGGATATGATTGACAGCATGAAGAGAACAAGCTTATAGTTCTTGTTTTTTTGTGAAAATATACCTTCTTGTTTGGGATTTATATTTTGTATCCATTTACTATTCTTCACTGTAATACATGATTGCATAGGCATTAGTACTATTAACAAAAGATTGCTTATATTTATATTGGGGACATGCTCTTTGTTATTGTTTAAAAAGATTTGCAAGAAGATTGACCTTTTGCAAAAAAATTCCACAGAGCTTTTAATGGATGAGGAAGTCACTATTTCATAATAAGTGTCATTTAGAGTGGGAATGATTTTTCGCATGTTATTTTAACGTTTTATGCAATTCTGTAAACTGCTGGGAGCCTTTGGAAGTTGGCAGTGTGGAAATGATGTTAATCATTCATAAATAAATAAACTGAATGATGGAGGCTCTTCGATTCTTTTTAATCTCAAGCACACCAGGCCATCCAAACTTTTCAATTTAGATTCTTTTAAACAAGTCACCATGCCAACAGAAAACCATCAGAAAGAGGAGTAAGCAGTGTAATGCCTTTACATATTTTGGACTTCAAATTCCATTATCTCCAACTAGCAAAGACATGTAGAGGGCACAAGTTGCTCATCTTTGAACGAAAGCTTTTATTATAACCAGACCATATTAGCACAGCAGATCCTGATACAGAATTTCCCAGCTCCCATAAAGTGTCATAATATTTAAGTTTTTGTTTCAATCCCCATTTTGTTTGGCAGACCTTAAAAGTGCTGAACTTTAGCTAATTCATGCCTAAGGAACTAGGAATCCTAACCAGAAACTAACATTTACGTTGATAATTCATGCTGAACTGTATCTCTCAAGCTTTAGGAAAACATGCTCAAACATGCCCTTAGAAAGAAATCCAAAGCCTGTTTTGTTTTGCTGCCCTCTACTGTCTTAGCTGTACTAAAATCGAAATCAATATTTTTGTGCTTAGGAATTCAACTATAGCATCTAGTGAGTTTCAAATTCTGATCACAACAGTAATTTTTGTTAACCATAACTTTTTGTCATGCACATTTAACTTCATACTCCTTGCTGAAAGTGAACTATGGAAGAAGGCAGAGAAATTTCAACAATGGATGGGGTAGATAGGATAAAAGATTATGCAAAGTCACAGCAGGTTCCTGATGTCCAAATAAAGTAAGGAGATGTTGGAATAGCAAGCTTGCATCATGATATGCTCATTTTACCTACGTTTTATATCCCTGACCCCCCGCCCCCAAAAATGCTTGGGATAATAAGATGTGGATATCTTGTATTCTGTAATCCCAAACTTTTGTAAAAGTTTATTCTTCGTGTGTGTGTGTATGTGTGTGTGTGATGTTTTCCAGTGCTTACCTGCAACTCCTAATTGATGAGTGGCATAAACTGGTAGTCTGCTGCGTCCTTCTGCTAGCCAGAGAGTCAGAGTAGCTGAGTCTGATTCTGCATGGTGAAAAGTGAAGCCATGCTCTGCAGCAGCAGCTATGAATCTGCTTTGCAGGATAGGAACATGCAGCCAAACTGCTATGTGGCCTTCTGCTCTCCATTGCTTGATAGCACCTAAAGGGGGAAAACACAGCAAAATATACTGATGACCTCTGCGCTAAAAATTTTAAACAGTCGTTGACTGTCTGCCTTTTATTTCTCTCATATTGTTTAACAGTCAGAAAGAAACTATTCCAGATTTCCTCAGCCTGAGATATAATGAGGGTGCAAAGTCCTACTACAGTATTTGAAAATTCTGAGTACTTGAATTCTAACCCAGATACCAGATTGAAGACAACTGAATTATGTAGATGCAGTTCTATGTTTCTGTAATCTACTTTTAAATTATCCGTATTTAATGTATTCAGTTATAAAATATTTTTAATATTTTTCAAATACATTTTAGGATTTAGTTATATTGCTTTTGTGTTTTATAGTTATTTTTACTTGTAATTGTTTTTTATGTATTTATTCTTTTTAATTGTTGTACGTTGCCCAGAGTCACTTTTATGTGAGAAGAGTGGCTATATAAGTATGATAGATAGATAGATAGATAGATAGATAGATAGATAGACAGATAGATAAGATATCCTCAGTGGGCGGTTTTGGAAAGAGGGCATACCTAACTGAGGGACACAGGATGTGACAGAGGCACCCCAGAGCTCTCTGGAGATCATATCCAGGGCACATTGTTGCACCCAGAAAAACTTGGCAGGCATAAAATCAGGTGATCGGGGGGTGGGATGGAGACAGCTTTTGATCACACTCTCCTGCATGAACATATGTGCTGTGCACTGAGTAAAAAGCTGAGGATCTCCCAGTCTGGGCAAATCCAGAATAGGCTTGATGAATACAACAGCATGTGCTGGAAGCAACCAGCCCAAATACCCCCAGTACTCTAGAGCCTGGTGCAGCCAGTCTGGGTGAAGCTGGGGGTAATGCCATGCTATTTAGATTTGGTCTTATAAGCAACAGGATCTCGAATGCTTTACAAAGTTGCTCTGGAGGGCTGCTTCTCTCATAGAGCCTTAATTGCTAAATTTCAGTATTATAAAATACTATTATAGCAAATGAAATAAGGAAGAGGAATTGGGATTTGATGACTCAGTGTGGAATTTTTAATCAAGGTTCCTCTGAAATCTATTTTGGAAAGATATCAAAATCATTATTTTTATAATTATCAATTATCAGAAATTGGCCATAGAGGGCATTGAATTTAAAATTGAATTACATCAATCAACAATTTTCTAGACCATATTGGAAGGGTTGTAATCAGATTGGAACATATTATCATCTGTGATGGCAATATCCCTTTAGTTGTTCATTTTGGTTGAAGGTTCTTGAGGAAAACATTTGCTAATAGGGTTGCAAGATCCAGGCTGGCCCAACCACATCACCACCAGCCCACCCTGATTCATTCTCTCGCTGTGCTGCACCACCGGCTGTCAGACAGACCCAAGCTCACTGCTGACCCTCTGGTAGCCTCCTTGTGACAATGCACCCCCTTATTGCCTGAACCTGGGGCAGACTGCTTCCACCCTCCCACCCTTGTTATGCCATTGTAGGGCTGTGCAGCATTTAGATTCAAAAGCAGTATGGGGGTGCTCTTGTAGCACTTGATTAAGGTGCTTAGAGCAGCTGTTTCCTATCCTGGGGTTGCAAAGTGTCCTCTGCAGCTGCATATTGATACTAGGAAAAGATGTTTTGGTTGAAGACATTGCAGATACAGTGGTACTTCGGGTTACGAACTTAATCTGTTCCGTGACTCTGATTGCAACTCGAGTTGGTCGCAACGCGAGGTAAATTTTCCCATAAGGTTCAATGTAAATACGGTTAATCCATTCCGCCCTTCGAATTTGGTCGCACCACGAGGCGAATTTCCCCATAAGGTTCAATGTAAATACATACGGTTAAACAGTTCTGAAAAATTTTCTTTGGAGCCATGCTGACAAGCACACCAAAAACCTTCCAAACGCCACAAAACACACCACAAGCCTCACCGAACGTCTCCTTGCTACCGCGATCTTGCCCACAGGAAGCCGCGACCTCGTGGCAGCAGGGCAAATGGCCGCGGATCCGGTTCATAGCTCGAGGCGGAATTCGCATGTCGAGGTAAATTTTTGGGGCCGGAGCTGGTCGTATCTCGAAAAATTCGTAAGGAGGGGCGTTCGTAACCCGAGGTACCACTGTATTTGCTACATACATACCCTTTGCACTTCAAAGTATCTTTTGGTTTTCAGTCTGAAGTGCGGCACAGCCCTAACATTATTTCAGTGCAGTTTTATTGTTAATTTCCTCCAACACTTATAAAATAGTCCAACATAAGAAATTATTTTTTGTTGTTAGCAATCACTGGAAAACTAATTTACATTTTTCCTTTGATGAACAGCATTTAAAAATATGAGAATAGCACTGGCTAAAAAATTAACAGAACACCAATACGTTAATCGAGGATTGTTTCACCAGTATTTGGTCTCCTTTTTTAGTTATATTAACAAAGTAATTATTAATGATTATCACAGTCTATAATATGGGAATCCCTGGGATTGCAGTGGGGTGCAAATTTGCTAAATGAAATAAATGCATATCTTAATAGAAATATTGAATATTGATGTTTAAAATTGAATATTTCTCAATATTATGAATACTCTTAGGTGTGCTTCCAAACTAGGCCTTTAAAAAATTGCTACTCTGCAGTTTTTGTTTATAAAAAAAATAAGGCTAGTTCAAAAAAACTATTTCAAGAATAAGACGAATGGTCTGGAACTAGAGGAATGATTTGTGACTTCATCCCTTTAACACCCATTAGAACTGCTCTCAGCCTACAATGCTATATACACTTATCTATGGCTAAGATCCACCGAAATCAAGATAATGTACTGAATAAGAGTGCTTATGAATGAGAAAGAACCTGTTATGAAGTTCTGATTATTCATAACTACCTGATTATTTTGGTATTCAATACCAACAGCAATTTTGGTTTAATTGCAGATTAAAGCCTCTGTTCTCTACATCACAGCCTTTCACTGATTTAATACAACCATTCTCCTGTTTTGCTACTAACGATTGCATCAGCACTTCATTTCTAACTGGCAGATACCACATCGCACTCCTGCCTCCATGATGTAGGTGTAGTTATGGCTAACTGATCAGGAAAAACACTTTCTGCTTATAAGGACCACGCATCATTTAGTAGACTAAACAGAAGTATTAAACCTGGTCGATTTAATGCAGCGTATCTGCTGGCTTGTGCTGACAAAAAGCATTGCTCCCTTTTACCGGGAAAGAGCGACACTTGGCCGCTCAAGGTCATCCGTTCCATTCACACGTTTTGTTCCGAAAATGGAGCACGCCCGGACAGTTTTATCAGACGAATTGGGGGAAAGACACTCTGTACATATTCAGATGCTCTGGGTTTTTTATCCAGCCGGGAAGCTGCTGAGCCCTGGGAAGAGATGGGAGCAGAGGCCGGACGGCTCGACTGCACGTCTGGGGCTCCCGTCTCCCCACAGGCTTCCAGCAAAAGGCACTTGCCCTGTAGCCAGCGCCCGAAGGCGGCTTGGTCCAGGCTCTCAGGAGAATGCAGCTGAGCCAGGTGCAAACTCAGCCCGCCGAACTTATCCCGCCGCGGCCGCAGCCCTCTTTCGGCCACGCAGAGGCGGCGGCAGCCGCTCACGCCGCCCCGGAGTTCGGGCTGTTGCAGGAACCGCCAGCGCAGGGGCAGAGGACGGCGGCTGCACGCCGACCCAACAGCCCAGCCGGCCATGGCGGCGGTGCTGCTGCTGCTGCTGCTGCAAAGAAACGCGGAGGGAAAGGACGTAGAATTCGCGGCAGACCGAACTTCCGTGCAGCTGCTGCAGCTGGAAATCTTGGCTCAGCCTGGGGCTCTTCTGACAGCTCCAGGCGTCTCCCACCGGTGCATTCTCTCCAGTGGAAGGAGGCACTATGGACTTGGGATGGGCGGCCACAAAAATGTAATAAATGCATTTCATAATCAAATACATTATAATTTCAGAGTTCAGTGCTGAGCTCTTGATCTCTGAAACGTCAGAGTTAGGTCCCATCATTTTCCAGTCTTTAGGAATTCTGGGAATTGAAGTCCAACGCTTCTAGACGATGCCAGCCTGAAAAAGCTGCTCGGTGTCGTGGCACTAGATTTGGTCTTATATCCTACACTGATTTTTTATTTTTTTTTAACTTCCTTCTATATACTGGTATTGCCAGATTCTGTATCTGAGGTTATGAATATGATAATCAGCTGGACTTTTAAATTGGTGCGCTCTCCCTCTAACACACAGATAAGGAATAGAATATCTGTAGCTCAGGGTTGAATTGTGGAGCGCTTGGTAACATCATCAGCCGAGTCGGGTAATGAAACGAAACGTCTGCAGGCAACCAACCAAGCGCAGCGAGCACCAAAGACTCCACGCACGACGGAAGTTTTGCACTACGACGCCTGTTTTATATACTGCAATTCTAATAAGCAACGTAACAGCAACGGGCAGACCGAAAAAGAGAACCGAATCTAAAACAAACGCCGCAAAACACTAATGCAATTCTTTATCCATTTATCAGAACCGAGCTCTGGGGAAATGTTTAGGTTAAATTAATTCTGAGTCAATATTTAAGATCGGGGCTGCAATTTTATATTTTATTTATTTATCTATTATATTTATATAGCCGCCATCTCACACAAGGTGACTCTGAGCGGCGTGCGACAATTAAAAAATACATCAAAACAATTACACACAAAACCCTGTAAAACACACACAGAAAACAGGAGGGGATAAAATTAATAATAATATCCGCTTATTTGAGAATAAGCGTCGCAGAACTCAAGGAGAATCACTTCAGATTAGAGTGTACAGTATACGGTTATACTCTTAAAATTCAGGAATGTAATACTATTTGGGTTTACTCAGAAACACATTCCACAAAGAACAGTGAATCTAATCGGATGATTTAATATGCTGATCTTGGGATTTTTGCAACTGCAATTAGTCTCATTTAAAGCCATATATTCTGCCTGCGACAGCCGAATGGCAAGTTTAGACAGGAAGTGACGAAAGAGAGAGCATTGCAATCGTACTCCTACTGGGGGAAGTGAAGCGAAGGCTGTGTATCCCCCCACAGACGCGGCGTATCGGGAAGACTTCCGGCCTTACGTTGAACGCAGCCGCTTCCTAACCGGCAACTGTGGGTGTCCATAGAGATATATTATTAGAGCGACATCCGCTTCCGGCCAATGAACATCCCTAGACTTTGAAAATTAAGATAGATGCCCGGCGTAACTTCCTAAAAATAAAGCCTCTCATTAATATCCGAATGCCCTCTAAGATTGTGATCAGGGGCATTTGCCTCTTTAAAACGTCGCGGGGAGACGCAGCGGCTTTTGTTGGCGCTCTCTAGTCGAAGGTCTTCAACTTTTTCATATCTCTTTGAGCTGCCTTTGCCTTCCGGGGAAGAAGCCGCGCTCGTGGTCCAAATGCGCTCGAAGCGGCGCTAGCTCAGCCTTGCAGCTTCGCTGACTTGCTGCGATGTCCTCTTCCAAGAGGAAAAGCAAGAAGCGGCCTCCTTCAGAAAAGGACTCCGCTCTTGCCGAACCGGACGCAGCCCAAGATAAGATCGCGTGGCTGAGTTTGTCAGCTGCAGACTTTCTGGATAAGGGTAGGATGCTGGTAGCGTGCGGCGGTTCGCGGGGTCGTTCGTGCTCTCAACAAGTCTATGAGGTAGGCTAGGTTGGGAAAGCATCAAGGAGTCCATGCTCCATAGGGCAGCCATTCTAGCTGTTGCAACAGAGGCCTGTGGCTCTTGCAGCCGTTATAGCAGGGTTCCTCAAGCTCAGCCACTTTAAGATGGGTGGACTTCAACTCCCAGAATTCTGGGAATTCATGGCTGGCTGGGGAATTCTGGGAGTTGAAGTCCACCCATCTTAAAGTGGCTGAGCTTGAGGAACCCTGAGTTATAGCATTACTCCATCACATAATAGCGATTATCTTGAGAGATATGTGTGATATACCGAGTAGCTCCTTCAGTGTGCCTGGGGGCTGGGTTGGGGCTTAAAACTCTGGGAATCCCCGTCTAAATCAAATACCTAACCATTAAGCCTCAGGGGCTCCCAAATGCTGCTTTGCATGTTTGTGATCATCCTTTTTCTTTTGCATTGTTTAATATCAAGCTGTAACATCATTGCTTCCTCTTTAATTTCTGTGCTGAATGTTGCAGGTAGCTGGAAATGCATGAGATGGAAGGCAATTTAATGTTTTTTTCTTCAGAGCACAAATTTAGGGCACACATTCAGTACAAATGTAGGTCTCATCCTCACTTCCTGTTGGCACAGCCAAAATTGCCTCGCTAGCCATTTTTAAAGAAGATATCCTCACAATGTTGCATTCAGCTCATCACCAGTCCAGTTCAGGAGTACAGTGGCTTAAAGTTGTAATTAGCTGCTCCAGTTTTAAATAGTATTACCCTTCTTCCAACACAAGTTATGCCATGTGAATTATCTGTGATTTCTCAGTTATGGTGATGTAACGGTCAGGGGCTGGGATACGCTAAAATCCTTTTTGCCTCTTTAGGTTGCTTCAGGCATCTCCCCTGCCTTGTCCTCCAGTTGTTGGGCACTGCTCTCTATGGCCATTTTGACTCGGGCTGCTTTGAGAGATGAGGCTCCCGCCTCCAGCATAATGCATCTGCCTGCATAATGCATCTGCCTGCGTAATGCCTAACATATAGTGATCTTTTGAAAGACACCAAATCTGTCTTTAAGGAGGGGAGGGGGGGAAGAGTTGGATTTTATCAGTAGCGTGCTCTTGTTTCCCAATGAGTACATAATAGGTTTTCCACTGCTCCTGGCTCAAGTAGATTCAGGGAGCTGTACTTTTTATAGTTATTATTACTTTGGGGTGATGATGGAGTTCTTTTGCCTACCACAGTGTCATCTAGCATACTTCCATGGACTACTCTGGATGCTGCCAGCTTGCAGCACTTACCAATTTGGGATATACTGAAGTTGGAGTAAAATTAACAAGAGTTCTGCCACTTTTTGTTGACTAGCATGATCACAAGTGCAGTGGAGAGGGGCAGTGCCTAGTAACTAAGTATGTTGACTTGTGTTACAAGTTATATTATAAATGTTATAAATTGTGTTACAGTGTTACAGTGAATGAGTATACATTACATTTTTCATTCGTTCTATTAAAAGTTAACTGTGTTATTCATCATGGCCCAGCCATGGTTTGGAAGTTGTTCCTCTGTGATTCCGTATCAGATCCCTCAGTAATGTAAAATGCAGAAGTATAATGAATGGACAGAGTTGATTCCATTTTCTCCCTGCACTTTAGTATCTTCAGGACAGCATAGAATAGAACTTTGGTAGAACAACATTGGTAGTGTTTGCTAAACATAATGTTGCATTTCTTGCAACAGTTAATTGAATGGTCCAAGCATGATTTATGTTCTAAATCAGAGACATCATATTGCGTATCATAGTTTGTTCTTATATTGACTTTTGGGGGATAATTTACACTTTATCCATAAAGGTTCTAGATGAACCAAGTGACAACTACATGTTTAATTGTATTTTTTCCTTTAATTTTAGAAGATGACAAAGTCCCCAAAATGTACAGAGGATCTCTTGTGCAACTGGCACTCAACAACATGAAACTGGCAAATATTTGCATAGGGCGTCCTGTGCTGCTTACCAGTAAAAATGGCAAACAAGAGGTGGTGATTGTTTTCTTATCATTTGTGTCTGTATCTATGCATACAAGTGGGATGTTTATATACTTGCTGAATCAGTTAGAGGTAGTTCACATTTTGGTTTCTGATGTGGCATAATCTTCTCAGGAAAATTCTATGGAGAAGAATAGGGTACGTAAGATGTACATCTTAGTCCTTTTAAGCATTACTGTTATGTGTTCAACAAATGATACAAAGTGTGCATGGGCGTTGTTTTCTCTCCTCATCATGCTACTCTGTGTTTACATTATGATTGTATGCAGCAGGGACATCTGCATATATGGGACTGTAGATGAGATCCTATACTCTCAAGGTTCCAGTTCATATGGAAATGATTACACTTAGTGCTAGGTTCTCTTTCTTAAACTATCACGCTGTAAGCATGGAGACATCACCTATGCAGCTAAGAGAGGGGTGAACTCCGACTGCTCCTTGCATATGATTTTTATTAAAATTAATAAAAATAAACAATTAATATAATGTGGGAGCACTATTAATGAGGAAGGATTCTGACACAGGAAACTTTTAACCAAATAATAAGTTTTGCAGAACTCAGGTAGATTTCACTTTTTAAATGTATTCGTATCATTCCCACTCTGCATATATACACATGGATATAAATTTTGTGTCACAGGGAAGGAACTGTATCAGAGACCATTTGAGAATGCTTTTTAAAAACTTAAAATATTTACATTATTTCCTTTTGTTGGAGTGCTTTGTGTTTTGCTCTTTTATTGGACTATATGGATATAAATTTTTGTTTCTTTACTTATTTTAAAACCATACTTGAAATCTATTTGAACAACAACAAAAACAGAACCTTGATATGCTGTGTGTTTTGTAGTGCAATAGATGTCATCCTGTTATATCCCTCTTTTCTCTTCGTATCTTGTTCCTTCATCTCTTACTCTCTGAATGTTGCTTCCTTTTGCCCAGCTAGGGAAGCAGCACTGAGGCTAAGCAGTAAGTGGACTAATGTTGTTCCCACTAGAGTAATTCTGTCTCCTTTATGAGAGAGTTGTACTAGAGCCAATAAAGGGCTTTGCTTTCCTGGAACTTCATAGAAAATAGTGGTTGTGATGCAGGAAGAGATAGAAGGAATAAGGAAACGTGACAGAAGATCCATAATCTTACCAAGCTAATGTCTTAATCTTATTTATTTATTTATTTTATTTATTTATTATCAAACTTGTATGCCGCCCATCTCCCCCAACGGGTGACTCTGGGCGGCTCACAATAATAAAAAAGGAAAAAACACAAGTCCAACCATGGATAAAATCTATAAATAATTAAAAAACATATATTAAAAATGCCCTAAAAACCTCCTATAATTTTTAGCCCTAAAAACCTGCAAGATGCTGGTGGGGGGGGACAAACCCATCACCCCACCAGCCATCTCCACAGGTGCGGGGCCCCCTCCGGCCCCCAGGCCTTCTGGCAGAGCCAGGATTTAATCACGTTCCTGAAGGCCATGAGGGAGGGGGCACACCGGACCTCAGGAGGCAGGATGTTCCATAGGGCGGGAGCTGCAGCAGAAAAGGCTCTGCCTAGACCCCACCAATCGAAATTCCTTGACTGGTGGGGTCTGCAACCTGCCCCTTCTGCTGGACCGAGTGGGGCGGGCTGAAATGACTGGGGCGAGGTGGTTCCTCAGATAACCTGGTCCTGTGCCATGAAGGGCTTTAAAGGTGATGACCAACACCTTGAATTGGACCCGGGTGCAACTTTCCATCAAGTTGACAATGGAATCGCGATATATTTTTACCTCCATCACCCAAACAATGAAATAGATAAAACACTTTTTCTGGATCCTTTCTCCTTCCCAGAACTAAGTGATCATGAATACAGGTGTTATTTTACTTTTCTGAGCCATGAAAATCCAAATACTAACGTGTTTTATTTTCTAACAACAACAAAAATCCTACACATACCTTAAGTCAGTCTTAGAGGTGAGCAAAGTAATTGTGTGGGGTTGTTTTTTTTTTTTGTCTATATCTGATCAGGTTTTCCTCTTTTTAACTACTCTTCCTTTATAGCTATTAAATAAGGTAGAGGCTTAGACAGGGTACAAAACAAATGAAGAATAAGCTAGGAATCCACACAGGCCACTACATTCCCATTCTTACATTATGCTAAGTCCCAGTTATCATCAGAAAGCCAATACCAACTATTGCTTCAAAGTGTGACTTACTGCCCAAAGCAAGATATATTGTATATTGACTATGTGCAATATACAGACCAGTGTGCTGTTTTTCTTAAAAGTAGCTAATGGTTTTTATTTTTCTTGAAAGGGGTAACACTAGATGGATTATCTGTTGGTTATATTTGCTACTGTTTTGGCTAGGTTTGCACAGCATGGCCTGTTGGAGGCTTCTCTGGTAGAAAAATTGGCTTAAGTGCAATTACACAGAAGAATCTGAAAGTGATACCTGGTGATGTGGTCTTTGTCCAGCCTGTGACTGGTGCTGTAATTCAGGCAGAGGAAGTGGAAGTAAAGCTGGGGTATGTTGATATCCATGCATTTTACATTATTACCCATGTTCAGATTTCCAATTTATTGTGACCTGGAGTGAATTTTGTGATGAAGGAGTTTTGTGTGGTCATAATGAAAGTTTATTTTAAAGACCTAAGTTTTCCTCATTTTAAACTGTGGTACTGCATGCCAGGTGATTTGCACTGCTTCAGATATGAGTTCTGAAAGGGATATTTGGAGCATGTGGGGGCACAACTGTAGCACTTTAAAGCAGCTTTGTCTTTTCTTGAGATCCCATGGCAGATATGAAGAGCAGGTATATTTGTGCTATGTTCCTTCTCCCTTGTGCTCCAGAATACCTTTGTGAATCAAATCTGAATTGCTGAATAGATAGATCAGCATTCACTGTTCACTTGAAACTGGATCTTCTGATTGATATTTCATTGCATTACATGTAGTGTAATTCTGTAAAGTATAATTCCCTTTGGAAAGCACAGAGCACTTTGCTCTTAGAACTGCTGTAAGGAACTGGAATGCTTTGCATTTGGAGGCATAGCTTAGATTAACTGTAATTAACTTTCTGCACCAACACAGTTATCTGCATCAGCGTAGTGAGGTTAGATGTAACTGAGTTGGTATACAAGCAGTCTTGCTGTGTAGAGAACCATGGAATGTGAGTTCAAGCACTGGTGGCATGAAAGGGTTCTTGTGCCTTAAAATATCAAGTAAAAAATAATCGGTGGCTATACCATAAACCATACGAAACAAGGACCAAGATTTATTTAACAGGAAGGCAGCAATCTGTAAAATAGTTCAGATAATTCTAGGGTTTAAGATAAATTTGTAAGTAATAAGAGAGAAGGAGAGGAATCTAATGAACAAGATATGCAGTGTCCGTCTCTTGAGGTTTGCCTCTGCATTTTGGATATGAAGGTGACAGGTTTCAGAGTCTCTTATCTTATGGGTCTTCTGTTAGATTAACATTGCTATTTGTTGACAAATGCTATCCTTTTCTCCATTTGCTTCCTGGATGGCTTTTTAAATTCTCTCATTGTGTAAATTGTGTAAAAGTCAGGGAATTTCGATTGGTGGGGTCGAGGCAGAGAGCCTTTTCTGCTGTAGCGCCCGCCCTATGGAACATCCTGCCTCCTGAGGTCCGGTGTGCCCCCTCCCTCATGGCCTTCAGGAAAGGGCTCAAATCCTGGCTCTGCCAGAAGGCCTGGGGGCCAGAGGGGGGCCCGCACCTGTGGAGATGGCTGGTGGGATGATGGGTTGTCTCCCCCCCGCAGCATCTTACAGGTTTTTTAAGGCCATAAACCAGAGGAGGTTTTTTAGGGTTTTTTAATATGTTTTTAATTATTTATAGTTTTTAGCCATCTCGGTGAGAGCTGTGTTTTTATTGTGAGCCGCCCAGAGTCACCCGTTGGGGGAGATGGGCGGCATACAAGTTGAATAAATAAATAAATAAATAATAAATAAATTCCCTAGATTGTTCTCTTCTTGTATCTCATCTTTAGAACCTCCCCAGATAATGCTTCCAAAATTCTCTTGAGGAGAAATTCCCGACCATTATGGTGCCTGCCTTGTGGAATCTTCTCCCCCCAGAAGTGAGATTAGCTCCACCCTTCTTAACATTCTGCAAGTCCCTCAAGACCTGGCTATGTGATCAGCCCTGGGGGTCCCAGGGGACCGGGGACATTTTACGATGGCTCCCTTATTAATTTTATCTCCTCCTATTTTGTATGTTTTTACAGTTTTTTATGTGTAATTGTTTTTATGTATTTATTTTTTTAATTGTTGCACGCTGCCCAGAGTCACCTCGTGTGAGATGGGCGGCTATATAAATATGATAGATAGACAGACAGACAGACAGACAGACAGATACCCAAGACGGGGAGATTATATCAAAGTAATCTGGCTGTAGCAGAGGCTGTCTTGGAAAGAAAATAATCAGAAGTATATAAGTGAAACATCTATTGGTCTTATTGGGATGTCAAGGAAAGAAGAATCATCAGTATAGGAATATTGGCAAAGTTTGCATCATTGATTTCAGATTGGCTTGACATTTACCCAGAATTGCCATTCATGTAGGTAGACAGGTAGATAAATTTCAAGTTTAGAGCACCCCCTACTGATGCTAGTTTTGTAATTTCCGTTATACAGAGGAAGATTTTTTAGGGCTTGGATTTACAGACTCTATGCATTGGATTTGCAGAGACTGCATGCTAGCTAGTCCCTGTGAGTCCATGTGGTAATGCTAGGGACCATGTGACAAATTTCTGCATGGGGATTGCTGTATGACGTTTCTATAACCTTGCAGGAGGCCGATTTAGTTCTTACACTGGGGTACATTTGGTGTTCTTGAAATAAAAATAAAATTATACTTATCAGATTTTAACAAGGATTAATTAATTTATTTTTTCTTAGGGTTAAAGATGGCTGTATCAGTACTGAAGATTTGTCCATTAGCCTCTTAAGAAACTTAGGTATGGGTTTAGTTTGTTTCCTGGTTTGTATTATTGCTTTAGATCTTAAACATTTATAAACTTCTGTCTGCCCTGTAGCCAAATGTTTTGGGTTTCTGAGTTTTACAGAGATCCAGTACATTAACTCTGGATTAAGAGTATCCAGAATAGGGGAAAATACTGCATTTGGAACTTTGTAACTATACAGTTTGAACAGGCTGGCTTTTAAAAGTATGTAGAATATTCTCTTAAGAAGAGTGCTATTCCAAAATAGGTTGTTCTGACCTCAAAACAGACTCATGTGAATATTTTGTTAAAACTGACCTTTCTGAACATTTCTGTTGGGTTTCTTTGCTATATAGTCTAATTTTCTTAAAATTAATTTATCGCAGTAAATGAATTCTGGATGCTAAAAGCAAGTATAAGGGGAGGATATGATATTCCCATTTTGATTTCATTTCTTGCTTCAGGGGGCTCTTGAAGGACTGACAATTATTTTATTGTTAAAAGTTGTCAAGCCTACAGAAAGTGCATCCATTTTTTAATTTGTCTGTGTATTTGAGAACTGGTGGTTAGATCACCAGGATCATTGCTTGTGTTTTGAAAGCTATTATGTTTGTTGATATATTGCTATTATTAACAGATAATTTTATGGTGTAATATTTTAAGCATGGACTATTTGAGAAATCTAATTAGTTTTCTTAATCTCTTTTTTTTGCAGATGAAAAGATAGTATTACCAGGCAACTTCCTGCAAATTACTTTCTATGGCCGATCTTGTGACCTAAAGGTTACAAGGGTGAAAGGAATGGATGGTGTGGTGCTGAAAATGCAAGATGTTTTAAAGACACCACAGGAATTGTCACTGGAGAATTCAGATAGCAGTCATTTCAATTTATCTATTGAACTTGGAAAACTAGTAATAACAGACAATAAAGTATCTACCAGTACTCCATGTAAGCAGGAGGATCATAGCATATCTGTGAATGATTCTTTAAATATTGTGGGGCATGAAGAATTGAGTCCTGATCCACCAGAGATTCTTGATGGTGATGTGGCTGTGATCTCTAATCTTCATTCTGAATCAACTATATCACAAGGTGGTGAGAAAGGTTTTGCAGGTGAAGAATTACCTTTGGCTGATAAAACAGGACTATCACAGAATTGGGAAACATTTTACTTCATATCTTCAAGAACTAGGATCAGTTTCACTCAACCACAAGCCAAAGTGACAGAAGAATACAATCTTGAACCAAAAGTTACTTATGATTCAATAGGTGGACTCAATAACCAGCTAAAAACTGTAAGAGAAATGATTGAACTTCCCTTGAAGCAGCCTGACCTATTTAGGAAATATGGTAGGATATCTATGAGATAAAAATCTGGTACAAATTACTATTTTTCATTTGGTAATTTGGTCAAATAATGCAAGACACAGCTTAACTGTATTTGGTTTTTTAAAACGGCAGATCATATGCTGCTTTTGATATTTTGTTTTACCTGCCCAAATGCTGTACAATGACTTAATCTTTTTTCTGTCATGTTTTGCTTAACCATAGTTTGTTGAATAAGTTGGATTGAGATAGTGCCTAAATCAGTCTTTTCCAATAGTTTTCCTGCTTTCACCTCCAAAAAGCTTCTCTTAGAGTTTGGCAGCATCTCTTCGGAGACAGTCCCCTGAATGTTTGCCAATTTGTTTCTTGTGTATAGTTGCCTGTTCAGGCTTTCTTTAAAGGTCCAGGTAGAGGAAAGGATAGCAAAATCTTTCTATGTAAACTATCTTGTGCCCATGAAAAATCTCAGTGCTTTGTGTGAGACACTCAATCATGTTTAACTCCTGTTTCAAGCGTCTTCATCTAGAACAGAAGTGTGGCTGGTGAAATGATGATACTTCCAAATGGAGCACACCTGAATACTTGCATCAGTTTGGACAAAATGGGATAAGAGTTTTTTAAATGTAAAATAGGAGCATTGCTCCTTTTTGTCATCCTAACATACGGAAAATCATACAACCGAACTTTGTTGACTTGCTATTCTGAGGGCTCTGGAGTACCCACCTTTAAATTTTTTGTTGTTCAGTCGTTAAGTCGTGTCCGACTCTTCGTGACCCCATGAACCATATTGCGCCAGGCCTTCCTATCTTTCACTGCCTCCCTGAGTTTGCTCAATTTCATGCTCATTGCTTCAGTGATGCTATCTAGCCATCTCATCCTCTGCCGTCCTCTTCTCCTTTTGCCTTCCATCTTTCCCAGCATCAGGGTCTTTTCCAAAGAGTCCTCTCTTCGCATTAGGTGACCAAAGTATCTGAGCTTGAGCTTCATTATCAATCCTTCCAATGAGCAATCAGAGTTGATTTCCTTTAAGATTGACTGGTTTGACCTCCTAGCAGTCCAGGGGACTCTTAAGAGTCTTCTCCAGCACCACAGTTCAAAGGCATCAATTCTTCGGCGTTCAGCTTTCTTTATGGTCCAGCTCTCACAGCCATACATTACTACTGGAAAAACCATAGCTTTGACTATGCGGATCTTTGTCGGCAAGGTGACGTCTCTGCTTTTTAATATGCTATCTAGGTTTGCCATAGCTTTCCTCCCAAGGAGCAAGCGTCTTTTAATTTCATGGCTGCAGTCTCCGTCTGCAGTGATCTTGGAGCCCAAATAAATGAAGTCTGTTACTGCTTCCATTTCTACCCCTTCTATTTGCCAGGGATTAATGGGTCCAGATGCCATGATCTCAGTTTTTTTAATGTTGAGTTTCAAGCCAGCTTTCGCACTCTCCTCTTTCACCCTCATCAAGAGGCTCTTTAGTTCTTCTTCACTTTCTGCCATTAGGGTGGTATCGTCTGCATATCTGAGGTTATTGATGTTTCTCCCTGCAATCTTAATTCCGGCTTGTGATTCTTCCAGCCTGGCATTTCTCATGATGTACTCTGCATATAGGTTAAATAAGCAGGGTGACAGTATACAGCCTTGTCGTACTCCTTTCCCTATTTTGAACCAATCGGTTGTTCCGTGACCGGTTCTAACTGTTGCTTCTTGGCCCGCATACAGATTTCTCAGGAGACAGGTAAGGTGGTCTGGTATCCCCATCTCTTTAAGAATTTGCCACAGTTTGTTGTGATCCACACAATCAAAGGCTTTTGCATAGTCAATGAAGCAGAAGTAGATGTTTTTCTGGAACTCTCGTGCTTTCTCCATGATCCAGCGAATGTTGGCAATTTGATCTCTAGTTCTTCTGCCTCTTCGAAACCCAGCTTGTACATCCGGTAGTTCTCGGTTCACGTACTGCTGAAGCCTAGCTTGTAGGATTTTGAGCATAACCTTGCTAGCATGTGAAATGAGTGCAATTGTGCGATAGTTTGAGCATTCTTTGGCATTGCCCTTCTTTGGAATTGGAATGTAAACTGACCTTTTCCATTCCCGTGGCCACTGTTGCATTTTCCAAACTTGCTGGCATATTGAGTGCAGCACTTTAACAGCATCGTCTTTTAGTATTTTAAATAACTCAGCTGGAATACTGTCATCTCCACTAGCTTTGTTGTTAGCAATGCTTCCTAAGGCCCACTTGACTTCACTCTCTAGGATGTCTGGCTCAGGGTCAGTGACCACACCAGCATGGACATCAGGGACATTAAGATCTTTCTTGTAGAGTTCTTCTGTGTATTCTTGCCACCTCTTCTTAATCTCTTCTGCTTCTGTTAGGTCCCTGCCTTTTTTGTCCTTTATCATGCCGATCTTTGCACTAAACGTTCCTTTGATATCTCCAATTTTCTTGAAGAGATCTCTAGTCTTCCCCATTCTATTGTTTTCCTCAATTTATTTGCATTGTTCATTTAAGAAGGCCTTCTTATCTCTCCTTGCTATTCTCTGGAAATCTGCATTCAGTTGCTTATATCTTTCCCTTTCACCCTTGCTTTTCACATTCCTTCTTTCCACAGCTATTTGTAAAGCCTCATCAGACAGCCATTTTGCTTTCTTGCATTTCTTTTTCTTTGGGATGGTTTTAGTTGCTGCCTCTTGTACAATGTTACAGACCTCCGTCCATAGTTCTTCAGGCACTCTGTCTACCAAATCTAATCCTCTAAATCTATTCATCACCTTCACTGTGTACTCACATGGAATATGATCTAAGTCATACCTGAGTGGTGTAGTGGTTTTCCCTACATTCTTCAATTTAAGCCTAAATTTTGCAGTAAGAAGCTCATGATCTGAGCCACAGTCAGCTCCTGGTCTTGTTTTTGCCGTCTGTATAGAGCTTCTCCATCTTTGGCTGCAAAGTATGTAATCAATCTGGTTTCGGTATTGACCATCTGGTGATGTCCATGTGTAGAGTCGTCTCTTGTGTTGTTGGAAAAGAGTGTTTGCTATGACTAGCTTGTTCTCTTGACAGAACTCTATTAGCCTTTGCCCTGCTTCATTTTGTATTCCAAGACCAAACT
Organism: Liasis olivaceus; assembly: GCA_030867105.1. Taxonomy (NCBI): domain Eukaryota; kingdom Metazoa; phylum Chordata; class Lepidosauria; order Squamata; family Pythonidae; genus Liasis; species Liasis olivaceus. The sequence goes on from CM061354.1 coordinate 27,884,458, forward strand.
TGCCTGTTATTCCGATTACTCCTTGACTTCCTACTTTAGCATTCCAATCCCCTATGATGAAAAGGACATCTTTTTTTGGTGCTAGTTCTAGAAGGTGTTGTAGGTCTTCATAGAACCGGTCAACTTCAGCTTCTTCGGCATCAGTGGTTGGGGCATAGACTTGGATTACCGTGATGTTGAATGGTTTTCCTTGGATACGCACTGAGATCATTCTGTCGTTTTTGAGGTTGTACCCCATTACTGCCTTTCCCACTCTCTTATTGACTATGAGTGCAACTCCATTTCTTCTAAGGGTTTCTTGCCCACAGTAGTAGATATAATGGTCACCTGAATTAAATTCACCCATTCCTGTCCATTTCAATTTGCTGATTCCCAAGATGTCAACGTTCAATCTTGTCATCTCATGTTTGACCACATCCAGCTTGCCTTGGTTCATGGATCTTACATTCCACGTACCTATACAATATTGTTCTTTACAGCATCGGACCTTCTTTTCGCTTCCAGATACATCCACAGCTGAACGTCCTTTCGGCTTTGGCCCAGCCGCTTCACTCTTTCTGGGGCTACTTGGAATTGTCCTCCGCTCTTCCCCAGTAGCATATAGGACACCTTCCGACCTGAGTGGCTCATCTTCCGGCGTCATATCTTTTAGCCTTTTAACATTGTCCATGGGGTTTTCTTGGCAAGGATACTGGAGTGGGTTGCCATTTACTTCTCCAGTGGACCACATTTTGTCAGAACTCTCTGTCATGACCTGTCCGTCTTGGGTGGTCCTGCACGGTATAGCTCATGGCTTCACTGAGTTACACAAGCCCCTTCACCACGACAAGGCAGTGATCCATGAAGGGGCCTTTAAATTTAAAGATGGCTTTATCCAGTTAAGCAGTTTTAAGCTTCCTTCATTTCATTCAGTTTCAGTAAACACATCGTAGCCATGCTGTCATTCAGATCAGCAGGACTTAGTAATCAATGCTGAAATACTTTGAAGTATTCCTACAAAAGTGTGTTACACAAAATTCAAGATGAACTATGTTCAAGTTAGTGTGCGTATAGTTATAGCTATGCAGTTTTATTTTTCAGAAAGATTTATCACTATTTTGCATGGGGTTTACTCCATAATATTTGCATTTCTGATTGCAGGGCTGTTAGAATACTCTGTTATCAGCATTATTTTATTACGTTATTTATTTATTAAATTTATACAGTATGCTGCCCAACTCCCAATGATTCTCATGCAGTTTTTAAAAACTAATGAAATTTTTAAAAGTTTACACAGAGCAGCTTCTGAATTATTTTACATTAAAAGGCACAAATGTAAAGTGTGTTTAAAATGGCTATTAGTAACAAAAATTGTGCTGTTGACACGCAATTCCTTAGAAATACTGCCATTTGGGATGCTTCTAAAAATAATCATGACATACTCCATATATAATACAGTATTTTATTAGTAATTTGGTGTCAGTATAGGGATAATTTTATTATTATCATGATTATGAACTTTTAAAAGTATACAACATTGAAGAATTAAATGCGATTTTTTTGCTGTTTACTCTATGTGTGACTGAAGGAATCCCACCTCCAAGAGGAGTGCTATTATATGGTCCTCCAGGTACAGGAAAGACATTGCTAGCCAAAGCAATTGCAAATGAGGTTGAAGCTCACTTCTCTACAATTAATGGTCCAGAAATAATAAGCAAGTAAGTCCCCTTCATTGATTAATTTCAGCCTTGCTTTATCTACTTTTCAATTTGAGGTGCACTTGTTGCTATTTTTAAAATACAGGGCCTCTTTGCTACCCAAGAGCCGCAAATAGGATACAGCTATATCTGTAAATGGAAATGAAGGATTGATTATTTATAGCAAGATGTTGATACAATAATGTACCCATGTAGGGAACTGTAAGAGCAATCAGACTTTTGTCACTGAATCATGTTTGATTTTCTTGTAGATTTTATGGAGAAAGTGAAGCCAAGCTGCGACAGATATTTTCTGAGGCAACTTTACGGTATGCTTGTATTCTTTCAGTGAAGTTATGGTTTAACCTAGGGGTAGGTAACTTTTTAGCTCTAGGGGCACATTTGGAATTTTGTGAGCTCTCTCACAAAATAGCTGCCAAAAGAGGCAGCTTGCCTATTTAAAAATGGCTGGCATGTTCAGTCACAAAATGTTTATTCCCTAGAAGTCAGACTGCTGAGATTTCTCCCTGCCAACTCTTCTATCTCCAGAGCATGCTTTCTAGTACTTCAACGTAGCTTTGTCTTTCTTCCTGGGCAGATGGACCTTCTTCCAAAGAAAGCACTGACCTACATCCACCAACATTTCTAAAAAATGAACATGGGGCTTAGTCCAGAGGCATTATTCTAAATAAAAATTAGGCCAACGACTGAAACTTTTTTTGCTGAATGTCAGATTCTCATTTACTACTTTTGGTTAAAATAGTATTTTTGAAAATATTAAGTCATGTGGGTCAGCATGGCTGGTGGACATCAGTGAGATATCTACAGGCCGATTGGTGCTGATAGGAATCATACTGCTTACCCTTTTTAAATATATGTAAGCCAAGATAATTGGTAGAAATTTGCAAATGTCAATCTGTCAGACTTTTCTCATAGTCACTGTATCTTGGCTTGTATTTTCACTGGGGTCACATTTTGGCTTTCATGTTTTGAGGAAGTAGTGTATAAGTGATCTCGTCTCACTTCCTTTATTACTGTGATGTTTGAACAGCATGTATTCCAAATTTTAGTTTTTTATTTAGTGTTGGAATTTATACATTGTTTTAAGATACCATCTAATTATCTTACTCTGTGTCATGAAATACTATTATCAGTTGAATATTTGAATTATTCAGTGAGATAATTGAATGTCATAGCAGGTGGCAGCACCTAGCTGACTTTGGCTGATCTTGAAAAAGTTAAGCAGAGCTGAACCAGGTTAGTAATTTGATGAGAGACTACCAGGAAATCACAGGATTGTAGATGGGGAGGTTGAAAAAAACATCCTGGAAGAAGGCAATAATGGTTTGAAAACTAGGACATGCCCATATAGTCTCTAGAGCTTCAGCTTAATTTGAGGGTGTCTTTACCTTTTTGTCTTATGTGCATATTAATTCTAATGTGCATATCATAAGAAACATGCCATTCTTTTCCCTTTATTTTAATTTGTATATTGCTGGAAACATGTCATTGTCATTTCCCATTATTTTTTAAGGCGACCATCCATTATATTTATTGATGAAATTGATGCACTCTGTCCAAAGAGAGAAGAAGCCCAGAATGAAGTTGAAAAAAGAATTGTAGCATCATTGTTAACACTAATGGATGGCATTGGATCAGTAAGTAGACTGAGCTGAATACACTAAAGTTGAATTATTGATTCAGTGGTATATATGAAAAATGTTTGCGTACAAATTGTCTCCCTCTGAATACTATTTTGCAATTATATAGGAGGAAAGATATTTAAAATATATCCAGTTCTTTGTATTCTCATCTCTAGCTAATAAGATGATATTCTGTAAATAGTTATAAATTGCTGCAATGTTTTCAGTGTTATTTATGCTGCCGGTAATGTATACTGGAAGTTCTGCCCCAGAATGCTTTGGGGTAAAATGAAAACTAACCCAGATATTGTGAGTCATTTATATTTTATTTTTGAATGGTGATCCCAGATTATGAAATGGAAGATTACATGGCATATTTGTATGGATGTGCCTAATAGGTTGTTCCTGCTATGGAAGATGTCATGATTGAGCCACATTGCTGGGTCCAGAACTAGCTGGTTATGTGAAGACACTGCAGTGCTTCATGTTTGGAAATTGTGCCATAGTGAATAGTATATCTTATTAAAATCTTAAATTTAATTTACTTAGATCCCCAGTTAAACCCAGCAGGTAGCTTTCCCTTTAATGGAGGAGAGGCCATCCTTGGTTGTTTTAAGTATCTGCAGTGCTTTGGAGCTGAAGCCAGCAGGTAGTTTGGAATGGGCATGGGTACACATGCTGCTCCTGTTGCCTTTTTAAAAAAGATGAGTCTTTGCCTATGATCTCCTGGTAGCCATGAGATCCCAGGAAAATTTACATATGAGTTAAAGAGGCCATGACACCATACCCATATCAAAAGGCCTTGTCACACCATGTTGTCAGGTCTTTAACTCAAAGATATATTTTCCTGGGATGATGTGGCTACTGTGGGATCTCAGGAAAAGATTCAGCTTTTTAAAGGAGGAACTGACAACTGCAGTGTGTGCATCTGCACTTTCTTGGAGCACCTTTTTGATCTCTGATCCAAAACGCTGCATTTCCATGGTTGTCTTAATCTGTGGCAAATAAGGGCAAGCTAGTAGAGAGGTTTTCTGAAAGAGACTTCAAGAATTGTGTAAAATCTGTGTTGGTAAGTTCCCTGAGGCTTTGATTGTTTAACAAATCTTTTTATAACTTTTTAGAAGGTAAGGTCATTACTTTCTATAACTTTAGCGTTACCTTGTAAAGTAAACCACATTCCTTTACATATATTCTCGATTGTGGACTTAGTGGGAAGTTCTTTCTGATGTTTTGTGAAATATCATGGCTGCATTAAAAATGAAACATCTGTCTTACTTTATCCAGATGCTCATTCCACATGGCTATTCATTTTTTCAACTTACAGTAAGCCTGTTTTACAGTAAACCTGTTCTGTCATTTAGGAAGGTAATGAAGGGCAACTCTTAGTTCTTGGAGCCACCAACCGCCCTCATGCACTAGATTCAGCCCTGCGCAGACCAGGACGTTTTGATAAAGAGATAGAAATTGGAGTTCCCAATTCTCAAGATCGACTAGACATCTTAAGGAAGATTCTCAGTAAGACTCCTCACTCATTGATGCTAACAGATTTGACTCAACTGGCAGACAGTGCCCATGGATATGTAGGAGCAGATCTAGCGGCATTGTGCAAGGAAGCAGGTAAGCTAAATACACTTCACATTGAGTATTGGTGTTCTTGAGGTGACTTCATTTACTTTGTTAGTGTTTAGATATCATAGCAAGAATGTGATTATATTATATTATATTATATTGCTTACATTAAGGGCTTTCTGTTTATCATAGTTTTAAACAGCTCTAGTGGAAACAGTTAGAAAATCATTATCTACTTACAATAATAAATCATTAATATCTGTGTATATCTACTAAGGCATGGGTATCTATTTTTGATATCCTGGGTGGAAGAGTATTTAAATATAATCAGTTAAAAAGTGTATAAGCCACTGGAATCCTGCTTTAACACTTGAATGAAATTTGATCTGTGCTGAAGTAGAATGAATGTATCCTGTTTACATAACTTGTGTTTCCTGTTCAGCATTTTACAACAGCATGGCTCAATATATCCAGGCTATAGGTGAAAAATAGATGTGGAAAACTTTATTTTGGGCACAGTTTGTTCACTAAAGAGTATGTAAGCTATCAGGTTAGCATAGATTTCGTAATAGAATAGAAAGTTATGTCAAGCCACAATTCTATGTTCCTACTTCCTTCGGTGTGAATATGCACAAGACTCTGCTTGTGTTCTATGTGTATAAAGTGAGCAAAATTTTGTTTAAAATGAAAATGTATTTAATAATGTCAGATAGTAGCATATTTCTCAAATTGCCTTTTTTGAGTATACATCAAGATCAGATAAAATTTGGATATAAATTCAATAAATAGCTCAGTAAATACTATTTCTTCAACTATAATGAGCTGACATCTAGTGGTAGTAGATGAGATTTCATGTAAATTTGTTTAAAACTTGTAAATGTGTTTTTCATGGAAAAGGAATCTCTGAAAACCCTATGTCAGAGTTAAGAGCATTTTTTAAAAATAGGAAAATGAGTATGTTTATAAGATCTGAAAACACATGGATAAGTTATGCAGTGTGCTTTGACACTTCAAAATAGTAAACCTGATGTTAGCATTAGTAAAACTGACACAAGATGAAACCTTTAAGGATAGTTTTACTAATGTTTTTTTGGTATGTATCATACTCTAAGAAATAAAATTATCTGCATAATTATGCAGATGATTATGCCTCTTACCAATATATGGAAAAGTTGGACTATGTTAAATATTATTCCTGGCTTTTTTAAACCCCTGTATAAAATGTTAATCCTTCCTATTTCCTATCTGTAACTTTTAGGTAAGAAATAATATGTGCCTGATATCACTATGGTATATAAATCTACATATGTTGCACAGAATTGATGCTTCCAAGATGCTGTCTGTTGATTTTTCATTAATTGAAATTGTCCATATTTCTGCAGGTAATGCTGTATTTTGCAATGAATTAGGTTTTGAGGTATTGAACAGTAGTTGTACAACATAATAGACTAAAGCACATTGCACTGAAATTTGATTAAAAAGAGAACTTGTAAATTTCGCTAAACATATACTTAAATGTCTGTGTCTTTTCCCATGTCTTACTGTACTTCACTTATTGTCCAAGTTTACTTGTGTGATTTTGTTTAGAAGATTTGCTTTAGGGTAGTGCTTCCCATGAGTGGAAACTTGTCTTTATCAAACATTGCTTTTGAGGGCCCTGAGCAGAGTCTTTTATGAAAAAAGAGTGTTATGCTATCTTCTGAAGCTCTTTAAATGGAGAGGGAAAATGGGAAACAGTACTAGGTTTTTAACTACTATGCAGTATGAGAACATCTATTTAAATCAACTATTTGTTTGCTAGCTTGCTAGCTGTACTTGAACTTCTGAAGTAGAACACAATGTTTTCTGAGTTCAGCACAGAACTGCTTGATCTACCAATCATTTAATAAAACCAATTTATATTTTTCTAGGATTATATGGCTATTTTTATTACTTACCCAGAAAATATTTATTTTACGAAGTGTTTATAACGATAGACCACCAGTTGATTAAAAAAATGCAACATAGCATGACGAGTTAATTAGGAGGCAGTGAGGATGTGAATGAAATAAACAGTGTCAAATGTTACAAAATGCTTAGCAATGTAGGCTTCCAAATATAGTATCTCATTATAAACTTAGCCTTCTAAGGCTGCTTATAGTTCTTGAGCAGGGTGGATTATAAATACAACCTTACTTTTTAAAACTGAGAAGGCCCATTTCCTTTACTATGAACGGAAGCAGTGAGTTTAAAAATGTTAAGACTTATCTTTAAGATTTTACTGACTACATTATACAGACTTGAAAACACAGAAAAATGCTGCAAGGCAGAATGAAATGAAAAAAAAAAAGAAATAGTACATACTTGAGACAGAAAGAGGTGAATTCATTATTTTTTCTGGAAGGCTTTAGCAGTTGCCTGTTAGCAGTGCTGATAAAGTGCATAAATGAACATACAAAGAGGAGAGTGCACATTTTCCAACTATGTAGTATTATGGTGTAAGCTTTTGGGGTCTTCAGTTCTCTATGAATTGTAGAGTCTACACTTTTTCTTTAAATTCTCTGAGTGTAAAAAGGTGGGTTAGAGAAGGTATGGAAATAGCTGGAATAAGCCAAGGAAACAGCAGCACAAAGTGCTTTTTATCCTTTTGAAAAAGTTGAGCCACTTTAAAGGGTGATCAGCCTTGAGCCATGTTATACTTGTTATAGATTTTAACAATCAAATTGAGCTCAGAATTTTGACCTCAGTATGTAGATGCAGGGTGGTAGCTGTGGTGCTAGATTTCCCCATTAAACAAGGAACAAAATGACTATTTTTCTCTGCCTATTCAGATGTTACTGCTATTATGGGTAGGATTCTCAGTTAGTGGTACTACTGTTGGCGTGGAATATATCAGAGGACAAGATAGCATGCAGTTATATGCAGTGTCTCCATTGCCTTTTCACCATTACAACTGCCTCTTGTAATCCCTATAAGGTTGGGTCACATCTACAGAGAAACTTCTATAAGATGTTTGGCTAAAGAAGATGAGCTTTCCTAGCTTTGAATAATAAACTGCCCACACTGCCTGCTGTTGCTCAAAAATGGAAACTTGCTTACAGTAAAATAGATTTAAGGTGGCATCCATTCTTTTGTTGTTTCCAAAAGCATTCTTATAAACATCTCATTATCCTTCTTGACATGAACTAGTGTAACAGGATGGCTCTGTTTCTGTTAAATGTGTGAGTGGTTTCAAAGAAATCATGCTGGCTAGCACCAAGTAAATATACTCAGCCTATTTCCGTTTTTTCCCCCCCTGAGTTTGACAAAAGGAAATCACAAAGGGGACCCAGTGTGATATATTGTTTAAGGGGCTGGACTAAGACTGGGGAGATCCAGATTGAAGTTCATCCTTAAGGATGGAAGCTCACGAGAGTCTTTGGGCCAGTCAATCTCTCCCAGCCCAACCTATCTCATAGGAATGTTGTGGAGAAATATTGGAGGAAAGAGGCTGTTTACACCACATTAAGCTCCCTGAGGAAAATCAAGTGTGCAGCTTTTATGCAAACTTATTATTTTGTGGGTTTAAGGTCCATGTAAATAAGAAAAAGAATCCTGATCTTTGTAGCAATAAAAGTAAGAACTGGAATCCACAGTAATATTTCCTAGGGATTACTTGGGAAGATTTTGAACAATTATTGTTGTTTGCTTGCTGTGAGCTTAGCTTTTCCATTTAGCCTATATATCCTGTTTTATGATTTCTTGCTGGCTATTTAGAATATTTGTAGGTAAACTTAGACGTACTGGCAGATAATGATTTCTACAATTCATTGACTGCCCATTCACTAGTGAACACGTTCTATAAAATCTTGTTAGTGCACTTCATTTTTGAAAAGTGTGTATCATCTTTTGTTTTCCTGCCTAGGAAATGGTATACTGCCATTTGCCTGTTTAAGTGGAAGAGATATTTTTGTTGATCAAAGTTGCAACATGTGCTTGTGGGTGGCATTTTAATTACTTTTATGTATGATTAGTTACATTTGGATGTTGAAGCTTGAGGGAATATGTGTAAGGCAAGTTATGTTCAGAAATATTTCCTCATCCTTTGTTTCCAGTTGTTAAATGGGCACTCTTTCCTATGTCCAAATATGACCTTTGGTAGAGATGTACATGCTGCGCCTGTATCATGAGAAGATACTTCTTTGTTATGGAATGTTGGGCCCACTGTATTTGAAGTAATACAAAAAGCAATGTCAGAAATGAATATATTATCATAGAAGTTATTGTGTTCAGAGCTGCTCCTAAAATTGCCATTCAGTTACAAAAATGAATTCAGTAAGCTTATGAGAGCAGAACGGACTGTTTCACCCTCATAATTACAATGCTCTGGATAATCTGTGAAATTCAGACACTCCTGCAGTTGTTATTATGCATGTTTATCCAGTAAAATGTTGATATGATATACAGTTGTCAAATATTTTGGATTCAAAACCACACAGGAGTATACACATAGCACCTGTATGTAATTCCTTAATCAAATATATCCTTTCCCAAGATTGCGCATGTTTGGTTAAGGCTTGCACACAGGCACTGCATGGACACATTCTGAAGCACCTTTTGTTCTTCTGCAACTCTTTAAAACAGCTATCTCCTTTGCAAGGTTTGTGTGGTTGCTCTCTGCAGCTGCACTATAGTCCTGAGAAATGACATATTTGGCCTTAGGAGTTGCAGGCTGTGTCACTTTCAAAACTCTGAAAGGCTTGTTTGCTTCACACACGTTTATTACAGCCCTAAGGCCAGATACAATCAAATATACAATAACAACCATCTTACATTTATATATATCTATAAAACAAAACAATTAATATTACTTAATCTAGTAATTAAAATAACAGTGCTAAAATATATCAAGGTAGGCTACTATGTTGTGGAATTTTAACTAAATAATGGTGGAGCATATTGTACAGATAGTAGCACAGAATGGGCAACCTGGGAGGATATTTCCGGGTCTTTGTCCGAAAGGAGTAGCATTAGATAGAAGTCACACTCCCTGCCAGGAAATCTCTTCAATATCGGATATATAGATATCTGTCTAGAATCCTTATATAGGGAGCAATATAGTAGCATATGGCTTAGTGTTTCTATTGAGCCATCTCCACATGGGCATAATCGAAGGTGCATAGGAATGTCCTTAAAGCGTTGTTTGCTTCTGAATCTAATGCAGTATTCAGCTTTAATATGGCATTTAGCTATTTATCAGTCAGAGAGAGAAGAACATGTAGTACGGCATGTAATGAACATGGAAGAAGCACTAATCTTCATTTCTGCCTCCCCCATTTTTTGGGGATTAACACATTACACAATGTCATAAAATTATTTAAACATAAATGCTTGTGTGGGATTAAAATATCTTCAATAGCTGGTACTTCAAAACTATTTAATGCTTAAATCTATGACCCAGACTAATATCAGAAATATAGTTAATAGTACCTATCTTATTAAGAGGCAAATCAGAAAAAACAATCCATGTTAAATGGTAAACATTTTAATAAACATTTTATTCATTATTTAGTGAATTTTTATCTCACCTTTCTGTTTTTTCAACAGTAATTGCCGGTTAGAGCGATAGAAAATACAAAATGTGAGTTAAAACATTAATACAATTGAAATGGAATTAGAATTAAACATTAAAATAATTTAATAATAGTTTGGTGGAATAGATGTATTTTTACCATCTTCTTAAATATTGGGAGAGTGGGAATACGTTAAAGCCTGACACCTATGCTGGAGAAGGCCTTTTCTCCTCCATAAGAAGTACCAGATACCAGATATTTGAGCTTCTGGCAACATCTTGCAAAAGGCTTCTACTGATCTAAGTAGCTGGGCAGTTCATAGTGAGAGAGGTGGCTCCACAGATATTTCTGGCCACAAACAATTAAAGACTTGAAAGGTTAATGCCAATACCTTGAATTGTGCATGGAACACAAGTGGTAGCCAGTGCAGATCATATGATCTCTGTGGTTTGTATCAGTCAGCAGCTATCTGTTGTAATTTCTCCATGCTTCTCAGGTGTAATGCTTCAGTTCCTTTAGTCAATATGGGTGATAACCAAGGCATGAGTAACCATTACTAAGTCTGGCCATCTATGGAAGGGTCACTGTTGTTACACTAGTGGTATTCCTTGTCACTTGCTAGCTGAGTGCTCAAGGAGCACGCCCAAACTGCAAATTAACTCCTTCTAAGGAACCAGAGCAAACTCCACTTCAGTTTCAAAATCCAGCTTAGGGATCTCTCCTTTTTCTGGAGAGACTGCGCTGACCAGAATTCACTATTTGGCAGCTGATCTCCACCGCAATGCTGGCTTTGTTCCTTCAAGAACATCTAGTTTGCCATGAATCCTGACCAGAAGCAAGAACTAACAAATTCCTAAGTTCACTTCCTCTCTTTTCACAACTCGTCCTTTCTTCCTCTTACCTCTTACTATTTTATTTTCTTATAATTTAAACAAAGTTTTGTCCTTGCAGCTTTAATTTAAAATGAACTTTGACTTGATTCTTGTATTGTTACTGTTTTGTTTTAGAATTGTCAGCTTTATTTAATTGTTTTTAATTGAAGATTGTTTTTATTCTTCTTGTACCCTGCTCTAGGGTTCTTTGGCAGGAAGAAAGGTACGGAAATACAAAATAATTATTACTATCATCATCGTCATTATTTAGTAGGGGCAATTACAACACTCCATATCCTGCTCAATCATCCCTGTTAAAATATTTACCTCTTATTTAAACAGCATATTGTAATACTTTAATAAAACAAATTATAGCAAAACCACAACTGTTGAAGAAGAGATACCCCAAAGGGACAGAATTTAGGGCTATTGTAAGAGAATTGTGGGAATATGTTTCTAAAAAGGGCTTTATAAATGGAGGCTTTGTTTAATGATGGCATAGTACTTGCATATTTTACCTCAGCCTGAACCTAATTCTTATTGCATAACTTTTAACAAAAGAATTATACTCTAATTATTAGAATTTGCTAATGCACTGTTTATCTCTATTGTTGCCATTTTATTTCATATGATTTACAGCTGTGAATAGTTTTAAAATCAAGAATAATAATCCTACTGACACACTGCCTTGGCAATAAAGCAAAAGTATACAATAACTCTTGTTGGAGGAAACAACTTTGTATGTAGAGGAGTTCTTAGAAATGAAATTAATTTTTTTCCTGCTTTCTGTGCCTTGCCACAACATTATTAAGGCCAATAGGCATGTTTCAGCAAATGCTAAACGTTCACAATGCCTGAAAATTACACATTCCTCCATGCAATAGTTTACCCAGTTGAACTTGCAATGTACAGATTGTGAAGAACCAAATTCTTATACTTGTACAAACAGGAATAATGTTATATTACTTTTGTAGCTAGTGTATCAACTTAAATAATACAACACAAATCCCTTCTCATTATAAGTTATAAACACATCTTAAACTAGATTTCTCTAATGAACCTGGCATATGTAGAGAAAGAATACATGTACCACATTTCCAGACATACCTTCAGGGAGTCAAACATGTCATGTATCTCCTAATTGGTGGGAACTGGGCAACAGTACGTTAGTTTTGCAAGTTTGTCTTCAGATAGAGATTCTCTAACTTGCAGAGAACAGTGTAAGCATGCATGGTGTAAAACTGGGCTTTGGTTGAGCATCTGGCATATTGGCCCAGTTGTGCCCAAATTGTCCAGTATTGTGTCCTCATGGTTAGTAGAGAATGCTGCATATATCATGGGTACAATTAAGACTGGTAACATAGTCTACTCTTTATTTACAGTCATAGAAAGCGGTATGTAAAAGCCATATATTGGCAGTGGAAGACCCTTTATGTTGAAGATTGAGACTTGGAATGAAAGAGGAGAATATGGTAAAAAGCATAAATTAGTAAATGAATTGAAAGAAAATTGTATGTTTGTGAAACTAGGAGAAATGGGGAAGAAGATGTGAATGAAGGTAATCTGATCTTGTGAAGTTTATATATACATGCAGAGAAATAAAAGTGTAGATTTAATTATGAAGGAAAGGGTTGAAATGTATGTCAAAAACTATGAATTGGTATTATAGAAAATGTGCAATATTCTGAATTAATGTGATCTACAAGGAAAAGTTATTTTGTTATATGGCATGAATTGATGCATCAGAATGAGATGAAAGTGCAGAAAAAGTAAATGGGCAATTCAGAGATCCAAGAATGAATCAGAATGGTAATTGTTTGGCATGTACCTGTTTAGAAAAAGATCTGCTTGTTTCAAGAAAGTGGTTTAAGCATATGCTTGTTCATGCACACATATGAGAAAGAAATGAATCAAAAAGTATAACTGATTTGATTGCTTATGGTAAAGATGAGATAATTAGTGAAAGATGTGAAGGTGATGAGAAGTTCTACCTAGTGGGGCAGATTCTTATTTGCTATTATCAAGAGTGGATCTTCAGAAAAAAATGAATGTGAAAGAAAAAGAAATAAGTGAAAGAAACAGGAGTGAAAGTAGACTGACTGCATAAAGAGAAGGACTAGCTCTATTTGAAAAAAAATACTAGAAGATTAGTTAATCTCCAAACAGAATGAATGCAATAAAGTGAAAATAATTATATTACAGAATGCCACAAAAGTATGTGGAGTTACACTGATGAAAAATAAGAAAAAGTGCTTGGTTAAATGTTGATATGAAGGAAGCTGAGAATGAGAAAAATCATATAGGAGAATGATGCAAAAAATGAAGAAAAAGCATGTTGTACAGTGCACATATAGAGACAAAACTTTGAAACCTATCTTAATCAAAGAGAGCCAGGAATGGTTAAAAGAAGCATAGAAATGTAGAGAAATTATGATGAAAATATTTATTGTACTGGATAGGATTAGAGTCTGCTGCATGGAATGAATGCTTGTTAAAAGTATCAGAAATTACTGTATATAAGAGTCTGCTTCTGTCCATTTTGTTATACGGAAGCAAGAACTGGGTATGTCAGAAAAAATGAATTTAAGGGAAAGAAGTATCTGTGATATAACAAGAAGAGATGAGGTCCAGATAATTGGATGATGAATGAAATAATGAAATACAGAAGTAGGTGAGCAGTACAAAAGGCAGCTATTCTGCCTTAAATTTTATTTATTACTACTTACTTTTTCTGTACTTTGCATATGTATATGTGGTGGGGGAGGGAGGCAACAGCAAAGCCCTGTTTAGGGGACAAACTTTTCATGTTACTTAGTATGATGGGCATGTATGTATATTTACATTTCTGTGTACTTCAGAACAGTATGCAGACCTTTAAACACAATAAAATACAATTAACTCATAAAATTATGCGGGATAAAGAAACTCATTAACCTGGTGAAAAACCTCAAAATTCTAAACCAGCTTTCCCTTACTTGGTGTATTCCAGATGTTTGGGTAGAAGGCTGATAGAGAATGTAACCATTAACAAATTCTTTATGGATTTGCCTTGCATAACCACTCAAATTCAGTTTTAACTAGCTTTGGTTGATTGTAACACCCACCAATTGTACAGAAAAAATAAATTAAGACAAGTTAAAGATCATGAGTGCAAATCAGTGGGTTGGGAATGTAGTGTAATTTAAATGTACCTTTTCCTCTTTGGCAAGCTAAACAGGAAATTTGCATTAAGGACACATTTACAGTGGATTTAGATTTTTATTGCTCTCATGATCCAGAACCACCAGTTAAAAAATAGGCAAAAATAAATTAAAAAGAGGTTAAAAAAAAAAATTGGAAACTGCTATTTGCTGGTTGATGTGCTGCAAAGAAAGCTTCTTTCTTTTATGCATGTTCTTTGCAGTTCTACCAATATAGTTGTTAAATCCAGATTATGTGATTGCAAGAAAGGAAAGAACAAGATAGTTGAATAACAATCAGTTTAAAAATGGCAACATAATGATAATATCCTCTCAGCTTTATCACTGGGTCCCTCTGAGAGAAGAACAGGCAAACTAGTCGTCCAAAGCCCCTGAATTTGTACCTCCTGCTCCATCTATAACCGAGAGGGAAGAGGAGTATGTGCAGAGCCAGTTCTGCATGAGCAAGAAAAGAATAGGGTAAGTGCTTGCAACATACAAATGCGTTCTGCACAGTGGTATGTATAGGAGCGCTAGATTTTGGGTGGATATGAGACCAGTAAATAGAATGGCTCTGTTTGATAGTTACCCTGCTTCACAGTTGAATTGAGATAGATCTGTCGGGGTCAGTGGGTCTGAAAATGGTCTCTTTTTTCTTCTGAAGTGGTGGGCAGTCCCTGCAGAGGACCATGTTCCAATTACAGGGTTTCTTTTTGACACCCACAAGCCTGGATTTTGATCCCACCTCTATATTAGCCAAATCATGGTACACATCTAAAACAATATTACAAATATAATAGTATTCAAACTAATTCCTGTAGCTTGAATACTGTCTAAAAATAGTGGTGGTACATAATTATTTTATGCTACATCCTTTCTAAATATTGAGTAGATTTACTTATGTACTCTTCATTTAACACTAAGTTGCCCTATATGTGTACATCCTTTAAACTACCCTGTCTGATTAAGTCAACTGCTGAGTCAAATTCAAAATAATATATGGAGACAATAATGTACAGCAACTGACATTGATTAACTCTTAGAAGCTGTATGGACTTTTTATGTGAATTAAGACTGTATTTTTTCATTTAGGCTCTTGATTCGTAAATATTTTACAATCATTTGTTTTGAATAGGAGTTTGGAGAAGTCAGTTACACAGTAGGTAAGGGAACACAATTGTCTACTAAGCTGGTGGAAAAAGGTGCTGTCTGATGCATAAGCATGTGTTTCAAGCTATCTTTCAGTACAGGAGTAAAAGCTGTGTCTCATCCAAAATGTACTCAGTCAACCTGTGTTTTTTAACTTCCTTTGTGTTGGACAGATGCCTGCTATTTTTGGAATGCAGTTTTAATCAAAGGGTGAGGTCGTTGTTCTATCTTACAATTAGAACGCAGTTTTCACACATACGCATAACATTAAGTTCTTCCTCTTTTAAAGAAAAAGAAGTTACGTTTATCTTCTTAGTAAAGTACTGACCAGATCCATTCTTGGAAATAACACAGCCAGTGATTAAGGTCAAGGTCAGTTGGGACAGCAGGAATAAATGATGCTAACAAGAGGAAACAGGAAGGATTAAGGTTTTGCCTTCAATCTGTCTTTTATTACTGTTTTTTTTTTTTTTTTTTTGTAAAATACTGTTTCAAGTAAGTGCTGAACTTTATAATGGTTTGGGCACATGTGTACTTTAAATTTTTCAGATTTCATTTTGAACAATTCTACCCATCTCTGTTTTTCAATTGCTTTATTGCCCACATGGAGAATAGTAGGGCTGAACTTTAACTATGGGGAAAGAAGCAGATTTTTCTACCCTTTTCGAATATTGCAGAGTGTAAGAGTAGGCTAATTGAGGAATCTCCAAGCCAAGTGGAGGAGAGCTCTGTTACAGCATGTGCTATTGCCTGATTTTGGAGGAACTTCTTTTTCTCCTCCCATAATAGCCTATCTGAGATAGCAGAGTGCCCCAGATCTTAAAGGAGAAGTAACTGCAGCGGGGGGGGGGGGAGGGGATGGATGGAAAGGTCTAGTTCAGTGATGGCGAACTTATGACATGCGTGTCAAAGGTGACACACCATGATGTTTTGGGTGACACTCCAGCATTCACCAATACCCAACAACAAGTATTCTCCCTGTTTGAGTTACCAAAGAAACTGAGTTTGTTTTACTCATATTTCATTTTTGTAATTATTTGACTTTTTTTATATAATACATAGCACCACACATGATTGGACTGTATTTTTTTTAAAATAAACAAATGTGTAAAGAATTGTCTCTCTTTTGTTTGGGCAGGGGGTGACACATCAGCAGAGTCAAGTTAGACATTTTCCAAATTTTTGGTGCGCCAAGCCCAAAAGGTTCGCCATCACTGCTCTAGTTAGATATGCTAAATTTGGATCCAGCCCGGAAACAAGAGGGGAAGGCATGTCCTATTTTGCTCTAGCAATTAGTGAATGGTGCTGTTCCTTTATCTTTTTTAATTGGGTGATTGCAGACAGTATAGACATTGTATAATAGCAAATAAGTCATGATAAATAAGACATTATGTGAAATGTTCCCTATTATATACCAGATTTCATCAAGAACATCTTTTTGGATTAGAAATGTTTAAAGATATATTTTCTTTGGACAGTGCACAAATTGTTTTCTTCAATCGAGTAGGCAACAATAACAACTTTGTTTTAAATTGGTAATTTTGGCATATTTAATTCTTTAATTCATTTTAAAATGTTATTTTTATTAGGCCATGAAATCACAAAATATTGTGCAACCCCTAGCCATCTCCAGATCTCCAGCACTTGCAGATTGTAGTATAATAACTCAGTGTGAAGATGACACGTTATTTTATCTGAAGGTTGTACAACCTTTTTCTTCTTTTGTCCAAAGCTGTGTTTCCTCAAGAATAATTTGGTGGGTGAGATCATGGGCAAGTGAATTGGGTACTCTTTTTTCTCTTTTGGATGTCCTTTTTTCTCCCAGGCAGTAGGCTTATGGAAGAGAGTAGATAACTCTGATCAGAAGTCTAAATCATTTTCATATGGAGGGAGCTAGAAAATAGTCTCAGGGATGTTTATTTGGCCTGAAGGTAGACTTTTTGTAAACAATAACTAGTTTAAGCAACAAGCAAACTAGTCATTGTTTACAAGTGTACTTTCAATGTACCAACTAGCATCAACATATTCTGTCTTTTGTATTTCACCCCTTCCAATAAATGCTTCACGTTGTAAGATAAAGTTAGGGATTGTGTGGCATTTCTGATGTAATTCTAATGTATTACAGCTTCAGCTACATTAGAAAGGGTAGCTAGTGGTGGAAGATGCTGTTCAACAGCATCTGGAGTGTCATAGGTTGGCTATCACTATTGTAGTATAAATGCTAAAACGTTCATTTCTTTATGCTTGATGAAATCAAATTAAGAGAAATCTCATACTTTCTCATATTTTTCATTTACTGTATGTGTATTGTTAAATATCTGAAAAGTAATAAATCTGTGTATTATTTTGTATTCTATGTCCTTTGTACAGGAATGCATGCTTTGCGGAGAACACTTCGTAAGAAAGAGAATCTCCTAGATGATGATGTGTCTGTATCTGTAATTATTAATCGCAGTGATTTCCTGCAGGCAATGAATGATGTCAGGCCCAGTGCCATGAGAGAGGTGACAATTGATGTACCCAAAGTAAGATTTCTCTGTACAATATTCTGTTATTCAGAGATTGAAGAATAAGAAAAGGTCCATGCTTAAAGGCAGTCACCTGATCACAGTAGTTACTAAAGAGGTCTTTAAATCCTTTCTTTTGCATATCTTGGGAATGTGTCAGAACTGTAACTCTTATAATTCCTAGTTATGCTAGCTGGAAATTCTTGGAGTTGAAGTTCCAACATAGCTGGAGGTTAAGAAGGCTTACCTAGGAAAACATCAATCTTTATGAAAGAGTGGGGCCCAAGTGAATAGTCAGTATTAACCTTGCATATTTTCCAACATCATAAGTCTCTCATAAGGGTGGAAATGTAACACATTGCTGTACATTGATATTCTTTATTTTTGCGGAATGTGCAGGGATGGACTATCTTGAGATAGGCATATGGGTGGGACAGAAATACAAACACACACACACTGTTGTTTCTGCAAAGTCTTTCAATCCAAGATGAACGAATTTAATGAACACAGCTTAGTTAAAGAAAAATCTTTATTGTAGACAATAATGTAGCTGTGCAAATCAATTGATTGACCATTGCCAGTGAAAGGGTGCAAATGACGCTTATGCTTGTGGTGATTTATATTTGTTTTTTTTCTTGTGCCTTTCCCATGAATTAGCAGCTTCTTGTTGCAGTATTTGGTGACCTTGAACTGAGCAGTTGTATTTACGTAACTGCCTTCTTTAGCCTGAAAGTGGTCTACACATTTATAGAACAATAAGCTTGAGAAAGGTATTCTGGACAGATACTACATCAGTATTACCAGAAATAAAGACTGATTACTGCACTTATTTGGCACTGATTGTGGTGTGTGTGTATGTGTGTCCAAAAAAAAGTGACCTGGAGACAATGTTAAAGTAGATCTAATTAGGTACTGAACTCACAGTAGCTGCTTGAGAATGCTGTAGTCATACTGCTGAACTTGGTAGCTACCAAAAATGAATAAAAGTAATGTTGCCGAGTGGTGACCATTTGGTCCTTCTGTTGTGCTTCTCTATTTCAGTAGAAGAAGTAAAGATCTGGCTTACATATAAGGAAGAGAAAGGTAGGGAACATAATGAAGGGAAAATAAACAAGAGTGGGGGTTAGTAAGAAGAAGGAGCTATTGCTCCTCCACTTCTATGCCATTCAGCAAAATTTATATTCCATTAGCTTCTGTAATCAGTAATAAAGATATTTGAAAAACGTGCCTTGTTCTTTTTAAAACTACCAAGTCTATTGATACCAATCCTACTTCTGTTTTCCACCCATGCTTCCTCAATGCTGCTTGGCATATTGGAATTTCCACTGATTATGGATGAACCCATCTTTCCCTACCATCCTTTAAGAATAATGGAATCCTTAAAATCCATATTTGGAGAAATGTAGCAAAAATGGTCTAAAGGTTATTTGTATGTTAGGGTAGATTAAAATGGTAGGATTTGTTTTGAAGAAGGAATATTTTATTTAAATTGGATTGTTAAAATGTAATTTTTTCCTTTCTTTTTAAGAATAAAGATTTTTCTATGTAAATGGAGAATCAGTTTGGAATCGAGAAGTCAGGTCACCTGGCTATAAAGACAAGAGCCCAGTCTGTCCCTGCTTAGTTGCCTGTGGTCTGCATAGCAGATCACCTTGCCTCTGAAGATGCCAGCCACAGTTGCTGGCAAAATGTCAGGAAGTCTGTTGTCTAGACCACAGTCATTGTATTATGGAGAGCCAGTTTGGTGTGGTGCTTAAGGCACCAGGCTAGAAACTGGGAGACTGAGTTCTAATCCTGCCTTATGCACAAAGCCAGCTGGGTGACCTTGCACCAGTTTCTCTCAGCCCTAGGAAGCAGGCAATGACAAGCCACTTCTGAAAAGCCTTGTCCAGGCAGTCACCAAGAATCAAAAACTGACTCGAAGGCATGTGCACACGCATACACACACACACACAAATAATCACACTAAACTCTGAAGCTTAACACTGCCCAATCAATTTGGCTGTTTTTCAATGGAGATATTTGCAGAATCTAGACATTTAGTTTTCATCTAGAAGCAGGTACTAGGAGTAACCTCAAACAACAACATAAGCTGTCATACATTCCTTGCTAGGAGATGCGAAGCCAGATTGTAGGGGTGAAACAATTCTGTAACTCTATTTATCTGCAAATTAATGTACTTTATCTGTCAGGTTAGTAGTATTGTTTAGAGAATTCATTAAGTTACAGTGGAGAACATGATTTAAAGAAGTTAATTTTTTTTATGTGTCATTTAAATTATCTTGGCTAGGTATTGCTAAATATTTTAAAGTAAACTTTTGTTCTTGGAATCTGTTGTTTTCTGCTAATTAATGAAAGTGACTTGTTTTATAGATATCCTGGTCAGACATAGGAGGGCTGGAAGATGTCAAACTGAAATTAAAACAAGCTGTTGAATGGCCACTGAAGCATCCTGAATCTTTCATTCGAATGGGCATTCAGCCACCAAAAGGAGTACTTCTGTATGGACCTCCAGGATGCTCTAAAACTATGATTGCTAAGGCCTTGGCTCACGAAAGTGGTCTAAACTTCTTGGCAGTGAAGGTTAGTAATCACTGTGTTCTTAAGCATGATGTTATCGAGTACCATAAAAACACTTCCATAGCATTCTTCAACCATCAGCCTTCCAGATATATTGGGTCTACTGGATGGGCATTGCAGTAATTGCTTTACTTCCCTGTTTTATATGTTTGTTCGTAATGTTTTATTTTTTTCTTCTCAGGACCTATGAACTTAGTATGCACTGCAAGTCTAGGGGAGAATAGTACATTTAGAAGAAGAAAAGGAAATCACACTACTTGCTTAGCTAAATTTCTGGTTTATTCAGAGCTATTTAGTAAGAACAAGGGCAGCCTGTGTGACAGTGACAGCACCTCAAGGTAGTGCCACTGAAGTTTGGTGGCAAAATGATTGGATTCAGTGATATAATTTGTATTACAAAATAAAAAGTTGGAATAAGAGTGAAAAGACTCTGGGAGGCAAACTGATCCCATTTCCACCCCTAAATTCTCCATGTTCCATAAAAATGGCCTGAGATAACATCTTTCAGGGCTCACTTTGTTTTTTTAATTAAAGCATTGGGACTTGGAAGCCTCTACGAATCAAACTGATTTCAGCCTTGTCCCATCTGGTTACATCACCAAATCACCAGATACCCTCCTGCACCTTAATACGCTGTTGTTATTCATATTTTTAAAATGTTGTATGAAAAAGAAATGCTTTCCAATAAGGTTTCCCAAATTAGAATCAAAACATAATCTAAAATCAAAAGCTGAATTGCCAGTGTTTTAAGAAAAAGGTGTCAGTATGTTTATTGCTTTTATAAATGTTTATTATAAGAAAAAGTAGCTTAGCTCAGAATGTGTAGTCCTTAAAAAAATACTGAGGTTAAATGAGATAAGATGGTTTTTCTCCTGGAGGACATACTGTTTTGTGCAAACTCCAGCCATTAGTTGTTTGTAAACAAAAACAGTTTTGGTTATTTATTAATATATTTCAATACTTTGTATGCCACTTACACCCTGGGCTCTTGGGAGTAAGGGATGCATCTGCACCAAAAAAAAAAAAGTTGGAAGAAAGAGTACTTAATATCATTCATTGCCTACTATTTTTCTTTCTCTTCCTCCTCTTCCAGTTGTATAGTTACCTTCAAAGTTTGCAGAGTGAGAAACAGTTTGGTATGTTGTGAGCAGCAACTAGTAGAGGAAGAAGCACACAGAAAATACTCACATTAGTATTCTTTTGCCATTTCTTACAAGAATGCTCCTCCCAAAGCAGCTTGCTTGTATCATGTATATTTTAAAAAACTTTTTGTAATGTATGGCTTAATGCAGGGGTCCTCAAACTTTTTAAACAGGGGGCCAGTTCACGGTCCCTCAGAATGTTGGGGGGCCAGACTATAGTTTGAAAAAAACACGAGGAGAGGAGGAGAGCCGCCGGACCCGGCATACCTGTCATGTAGAATAGTCCAGCTCTGTGATCTCCCTGCTCGTGCATTGCCTGCAGCTCCCGACACTTCTGCTTCTGACAGACAGCAGCGGCGGCCAATCAGGCGGGTGGGCTGGATAAATGACCCTGGCGGGCCGTATCCGGCCCGTGGGCCGTACTTTGAGAACCCCTGGCTTAATGTGTCAAGCTTGTGGTTCTCAAAAGAAAGAGGTAAAATAATTAGTATTTCTAAAACAGGGTTCCTCAACCTTGGCAACTTTAAGACGGGTGGACTTCAACTCCCAGAATTCACCAGCCAGAAGGCTGGCTAGGGAATTCTGGGAGTTGAAGTCCACCCGTCTTAAATTTGCCAAGGTTGAGGAACCCTGTCCTAAAGGACTGTCAAGCGGTCTTGAACTTTGTAGGTTTTAAGATTACTCTTAAAACTTGATTAATCTCAAAGGAGCAAGCACACATTTGTGCAGATGAGAGAGAGAGGCAGCAGCTTGAAACATATTTGCATTTTTCAAGCATGTCCAATTGTGGTAAAGGCTTTTGGTAGAAAATGTTCCTGGTGTCTTTCTTTTCCTCTTAAATATGAGCCGTTTCAGTTAGCTTTTCTTTTTCCAATTAGCAATACTTTCAAAAATATATTCTTTTGGCAGATTATTGACTTCACTTTGGCTTTGCTAACTTCCTGTATCCTTCTTCAGATATTTCTTTGTGGTTTACTGCACTTGACATGGGCTTAAGTTCTGGTTGTCATCTGGATCAATTGCAACAAAATACTTTCCAGTTTAAATTTGCCATTTTTTTTCCTCTTTGCTTCTTGGCTACAGCGGTTAAAATAGACTAATGCATTTGGGAAGGCCTGCATCTTGACTTTATGAGTAATTATCATTATGTTTCTGGAAGAAGATTGGTTAATGTTCTCAAAGGATTTTTGGACTATTCCTCATGAGTTGTTCTTTATTGAATAGTAGTATGAAATTCATGGGATAACATCTTTAAAAAAAAAAGGATTTCACAATCAACTTCATATAATCATAGAGTTGCAAGGGACATTTAGGTCAATAAATGTAATCCTTTGCTGAGTACAGAAACCCAAATTAAAATACAGGTAGTCTTTGGTTAATGACGGTAATTGGGACCGGAATTTCTGTCACTAAGCAATGTGGTCATAACATACGACATCATGTGACTGCATTGCTTAGTGACAGCAATCCCGGCAGTCCCAGTTGCCGTTGTTTGTTTTAGAAGCTGTATTTTTATTGATACAGCCTAAAATTTAATTTCCCTTTTTTGGAGCCATATCTTACTGCTGATTCATTTTCAGTTTGTGGTCAACATAATTCCAAGATTCTTTTCACATATACTGTTAACAAGCCAGGCAGCTTTCATCCTATACATATGCACTTTTCTTTTTTCTAAGTGGAAAAATCAGGATGTTTTTCTTTTATATATTGTTCTGCTATTTTCAGCCCACCTCTATCAAGATCCTTTTACATTTTGATTACCTTCTGCAGTATTACCTAGATTAGTCTGACCAATTCATGCTTGTCATCTTGTAATCAGTGCATTGCTTTCAAAGTGCTTACAGTTTAATTACTTGCTGTCTGGTCTAGAATCTTCCTAAGTATTGATATTTACATATATACTACCCAGATTGCAAAAGTATAGTAGTGTAGGGTATCACTTTAGCTAACTGGTAGGCTATATCAAAAATGAAATATGTGCAAGTAATTGCTTTCTCTTTTTTTCAGAATCACAAAGCCTAATAGTACTAATTTATATTTATATGATACAACCTTATATTACTTACTGTGTTGATTGCAGAAATGGTGCAATTCTTTTCCCTGAATTAGACCCTAAAAATAGACCCTAATAGACAGGGATAGAAGAAAAAGACCTCAAGTGATGTGCAGTAGATGGCAGGTTCTTCAAATATTTCAGTTCAAGGTATTATTGATCATAAGCACTGCTTGGGCTGAGTCCAGAAAATTAAGATTATTTGGGAGTCAGTGGAGATTCAGCAAATCCAGTGTAATAGACTGATTGATCATCAAGGGCATAGCATGCTGTGGCGAGCATTTTTATAATAAATAAGATACTTTCAAGTATTCTTTTCAAGATAGTTTTATATGAACTTTATTTTTTTTAAGTTCAAAAGAAAGTATGATGTAAAGTAAACACCCTTGAAAGTTGTTTGATTTTTTTTTTCCATGCAGGGACCTGAATTGATGAACAAATATGTTGGGGAATCTGAACGTGCAGTCAGAGAGGTTAAGTATAATAAGCTTAACAGTACAACAGATCATATTTACTTATAGGAGGGGTAGGCAAACCATGGGGTTGTAGGATGGGAGAGAAGAGTGTGCCTACTTATATATAGATGAGTATCCAGCATCATCAAACAGCTATAAGGCCATATCACCTGTCAGAACCATTGCTGATCCTGGTCTGGAAACTATCACCCTTGACAGCTGAATCACTAGGCATTTTAATTATCCAAAGTGGTTCAGGATGTTAGGGATTTTATAGATAAAATATTGATGCTTTGCAACCAAGTGCTTTTACTAACTGCAAGTCTGACAGATTTATCTACTGATATGGGAGGGCCACCCGAGCAGACTTTATTGGATGGGTGAGTGGGAGATTTGTTAAGCCTCTGTAAGATCACAGTATACCTTTCAACAATTTGATTTTTTTGTCATCTTGGTACATGTTTTTTCCCCTAGATATTTAGGAAAGCCAGAGCTGTTTCACCATCCATATTGTTCTTTGATGAAATAGATGCCTTGGCTGTAGAACGGGGAAGGTAAGAGAAATTATTTACAAAAAGTATATTTTATGCTTATGTGAGACTTGCAGTTCCATGGTTCTAAAGCATTCTCTGCTTCGTATTTCTGCATGAAAGCAGTATTATTTATGAATAAGAAGATGGCTTTTTTATTTATCTGTCCTGAAAATTAATAAAAAATTGATTGGACTGGCAGTAACTTGGAAAAGATCTTTATCCTTTCCATTAAACACTTTAAAGCTTTTTTCTTTTAAAAACAGCCATGGGGCAGCTCCTAATTTTATTGAAGCAAGGATTTTTGGGGAGAGGTGTGTTAAAACTTTTCTCTCATTCTGTTTGGCTGATCAAAATTGCTACATGAAGTTGGTTGTTTCATTATAGTAAGATAGATATATTCATTATGCAACTCTCCTTCCTCTTTGCAGGGAGAATGATAGGGACTTTAGGGAAGAATGGATCAAGTAAACATCATGAGAAGGAGAAATCATCCTAATTTCTGTCAGCACAGCTGCTCATCTAGATTAGGACAGCTCTTCCCTCCATACTTTAAAAGAACAAATAAGTCACGTACCTTCATACATATCCTACTTCTGTTTTTGTTTTGTACTAAAGACGTGCCATGCCTTGAATTGTGATAACTAGCCATGGTAGGGAAGTGCTACAGTGAGCTTCTTGTTTAACTGGATTATTTTGGTTTGCATCTGTATTTATTGTTTGCTTGAACAAAGCAAAAATTGGACACAATAAGTGCTAAATTGTCAGACTTGAAACTGATATTAAATGAAACACAAGATGTAAAGCTATCCAATATAATGAAAAAATGAAAAAGTGTATTCATTGGCATCTACATTTAAGATGTTTCAGTTTCTGTTTGGATATACTTGACCCATTATCTAATTTCGACATAAGATGGGGAAAAAGAAAAATGAAGTTTTTGCTAGCTGGTACAAAAGGTGGCATATGACTTCGTGTCATCATGTTCCATTGAAGACATCTGTAAATTGGGTTTTGGGGGGACACAGAAAACAGCAGAGCAGTATACAAATAGTTTATTGTCAAATTTGAACCATATGGGTGGTAAAATCTGTAACATGCTTCTCATAACATTAATCTGAAATTGAATGTGTAGGAAACCAGATGAGGCGCTAATTGGAAATGGACTGCTTTTACAGATTGATTTTCCACAGTAGGAATTTGCAAATGCATTAAAGATAGTAATGATTTGCAGCCTCCAGAGATTCACTTTCCTTTTCTATAAGCAGACTGAGACTTTCAAGGAAACACCTGCTAATATTGTCTCACAAGTTTCTCAGTCTTTTTGCTCTACCAGTCACATTAAACAATCCATAGATTTTTCCCTAATGATATGTAGTTTAAAATCTTGTTTATAATTTACTTAGTTGACAGCATTTAAAAGTTTGGAATGTAGATTGGTGGAGGTGGGTAAAATTCCTTTATTAGCTACTCATCTTCATATACAGGACAGGAAAATGTTCCTCATGAAGCAGTTGCTTGCATTTTATTTGTAACTGAAGCATCATGTATGTAGTGTAAGGGACAATACTAACATAAAGCTAGCAGCTGCATATTTCTTCTTTATTCTAAAATAAGGGTGATCATTCTTTTGGAGACCCTAATGTAATGGCTAGAATGCCTTAACATTACTATGTTTTTTTTCTCAATTCACCCTAAAGTTACTTTACTGTATTAAAAATAGATTTATTGGTTTTAATGGATCCCTTTCTGAAAATCCAGACCACGAACATAAGAACATAAGCAGTGTCCTGCTAGATCAGACCCCTGGTCCATCTAGTTTAGCAATCTGTTCTCACAGTGGCTGACCAGCTGCACAAGGAAGCCCACTAGTCTCCCAGCAGATAGCCTTCAGAGGTAGTCACGTTGCGATCTAGGCTCAAAGCATTGATCCCCATGGCTTCCATGAATTGGCCCAATGCTTTTTTCAGGCAAACCAAGCTAGTAGCCAGCACCACAAATTCCAAAGTTTAATTACATATTGTGTATTTTTCCCTTTATCTGTCCCAGTTCCTCCAAGATTCAATTTCATTGAAGGACCTCTAGTTTAGCATTGGGACCAAACACTCTTTCCCCAACCATAGGAATTTAATCTAAACCGAATCCCCTAAATTTACTTTTAAGAAAAGAAAAAGATATAACTGCTAACTATGAAATATATAGTTTGATCCCAAGTCTTACAGGGCAAAGTATTTCATTTGTACCTAAAATAGATTCCTAATTTGTTATAGTTCCTGTTGCCCTGAGTAGACAACTTGACTGAAAAAGACCTGCAGGGTTCAGAAACTTTTAGCATTTTGAAAAGTGTGGAACAGAACATTTGCTTAAACCCCTTTCATCTCCTGACTCTTTTCTCTGTATCCTGCATCAGTATAATTATTTTCTCCAACTTCTTTGTCTACTTAAGTCAGTGCTCCAAGAGATGTTTGTATGCTATGACCTACTGTTGATTCATATAATAGTTCTCCATGTTGGCTTGCAAGATGAAAAACAATGTTAATAACCCTCCTCCCTCCCTTTCTAATTCACATTAAATACTTTAATAGCAAAGCATGATGTTTTAAGAAACACAAGGAATAGGAAGAATGAGTGTATGTTATTCCTCTAGGAACTGATTGCTCCTCCTTAAGATTGCCTGCTTCAGAATTTGAAATGCTTTGGTTTAAGAAAAGTACAAAAAGCACAGAAAGAACAGAATTATGTATGATTTCCACATTTTAATAAAAAAGATTGGAGAAAATAAAATGAGAGGTTTTATTCTGAAATATTGTGGTTGTTCCTGCTGACTACCATAAAATCAGTTTGGCAGAAAGATTTGTTAAAATATTTAATAAATCCCTAAGACATAGGGGTATATCTGGCATATATTATATGTGACTGGCCAATCCATAGTCCAAGTGTACAACTAGTACAATCTGTACTACTAAAGAAATGGATGCCTTTCTATTCTTTGTGGCTCCTACTAATATTAGGTTTCCTTTCCTTAGCAGTGTTTTCTCAACTTTATTGCGGAAAAGAAGTCTCCCTTGAGGTCATGTCCACATAAATGTTCCAGATGCAACTATATGAGAGAAGGAATGTTTGTTTCTAAAAAAATCCTTTCCTTTTCAAAGCTTCAGATTTAACAAATTGTACAGCTGAAGAGAATTATGGGTACTTATAATTCCTTGTTATCCTGACCATGTAAAACCTAATTCCACTGACCAGTAAAGGCTGCCAAGAGGAAATGACTTAGTAATTAAACCTGAAGGTGATGAATGAGCCTGGCTCTGTGTAAATGCTGTTCAGACAGTCTGTTTGCTGAACTTGGGATATCTACGTGCTTTGGAAATAAGATGCTGTTTATATATGTAGGATTGTGGGGAGTTTGAGCACTAGACATGTTTGTTCTTTTTTGTTTTTTTATAAGCAGTTTTGGGCAGGAGGTTGGAAAGAACTCTCCTGTTAAATTCTATTCTGAAAAATCCAGCCCCTTGCTGTATGTTATTGAAGACCTAAAATTATGTAAGGATTCTCATTTCCATTTTAAACCAGAAGCAATAGCTTATAAATATGCTCTCAGTGGTAACCATTTGATTATACTTTAAATGAATAGCTATGTATGCGTATATGTATATGTGTGTGTGTGTACACACACACACACACACACACACACTCTTCTGGTATGATAAAGTGGCGCAATGTAAAAATAAAATCATGATTGATTTTGATTGATTATGTGCCATCCAGTCGTTTTCCTCTCCTAGCAACCACATAGATAGCTTTTCTCCATTACGATGTATCCGTAGCCTGGTCTTTCAGGTCTTCCAACAGTGCATTCATCACCACTGTAACTGAATCCATTCACCTTGCTGCTGGTAGCCTTCTCTAGAACTAGGTCTTTGCATAATATTATGTAACCCAACCTATAAATTTCATATATAGCTATAATTAATTAGCACCTGTAACATATCAAATATGTATAAATTCCGCAATTTAAATTCAGAGGTTATTGTTACTGTAGCTGAAATATTTTGCTCTGTTCTTATGATCATAGGTTTTCTTCCTTCCTTCCTTCCTTCCTTCCCTCCCTCCCTCCCTCCCTGAAATTCTTTAAATCAAGAATAACTTGAGGTCTGCAGGTTGGTCTGTTCGATCATACTAGGTTAAGTTGCAGTTATACCATGTCATGGTTAAACCATCATCTGGTGAAGTGTGGTCTTACGACATTGCTACTTAAAAGAGTAGAAGACACATTAAGATTGTCCACTCATGTAGACTTATGAAATCTAATCATTTCTAAATGCTCTGGGGAAATTTCTTAGAGGCCAAGCCAGTGACCCAACAAACCCTTGCTAACTTATGAAATGAAAAAACAGAATAGGCCATTGATTTGATTACTCCTAAGCTCTGCAGAGCTCTGGAGAACACTAATCAATTACGCCAGCCAGAAGATGGCTAGGACGTAAGACTAACTATAGGACTGATTGGATACTGGCTTAATTGCTCAGACCTTTACCTTAAGTAGTCATCCAACAGAGCTCTTTAGAGTAGTTAAGGGCTTCTGGACATAATCCAATGAAAACCTAATATCAGAGCCCTCAGAAACCTACCATGACAAATTTATAAAACATTTTGAGGATAAAATTGTCTTAATGTAGACTAGGACACCT
Source organism: Liasis olivaceus (assembly GCA_030867105.1). Classification (NCBI taxonomy): domain Eukaryota; kingdom Metazoa; phylum Chordata; class Lepidosauria; order Squamata; family Pythonidae; genus Liasis; species Liasis olivaceus. Next base: position 27,914,035 of record CM061354.1, read on the forward strand.
CAGTATGGACTGTTATCAATGTTTATACACTGTCTGGTCTAACTGTATGGGATCAATTTTAATTTGAGAACCTGAGAACATGGCCTCAGAGCAGTATTGGATGACTGTGCATTCATATGCTGCCATTGGAAGAAGTTTGGGGGTAAGTGTCATCAATATCTGATCTCATTCAGCTTTATTTTTCCATAACACTGGGGTTATTCGTGTTCTAGATCAGTGTCTGGATTCAGTGACAAGATAGATAAGGTCCCTTAAAATGGAGTGAAATCCTGAAAAGATAGAGATCTTGTGGCTATGGCTCTGAATGGGGTTGTATTCCCATTTAGGATGCTTTTAGATTCATCATTGGCACTGGAAGCCCAAGCAACTTCTGTTGCTAGGAGTGCCTAATTTTAACTTTAGTCAGTATGCCAACTATGTTCTTTTCTGGATAGGGACAGCTTAGCTACAGTAGTTCATCTGCTGATCTCACATTCAAACAGTAATGTGCTCTGTTAGTGATGCTTTTGTGCTTAGTTCAGAAGTTGCAGCTGGTGGCGCGATGTAGTAGCCAAATTGCTGAGTAAGATACCTATCTGTATTCATATTACATCTTTGCTGGAGCAACTGAACTGCCTGTCATTTAGCTACCAAATTAGATTGAATGTTTTGTGTTTGACAGCTAAGACTCTTAAAGACTTGAGATTTAGGGCTTTATCAGTCAAAAAAGATTTGGAGTTGCCTTTGCAATCTATCTTTGGTATTTGTAAAATTTATCATTGTATTTCTTGTCTGGACCATGCTGATGTAGTTATTATGGGATTGTTCTGGCATTGTTCTGGCAGGTTTCCAGAAGCTGATCTTCAAGTTGAAAGCGATTTGTGGTGCAGCAGGGTGGATAGACTCAATTACAACAGCAATAAATGCATCATTGGAAGACCTGAAGGACTAGGTTGGGGACAGATCCTCATGGAGAAAATCTATGCATGTGGTTGCTAAGAGTTGATCCTGACTCAGCACATAATCAGTCAATCAATATGTTAGTTCACATAATATGTTCACATATAACTTTGATACTAGGAAAAAAATGACATGGGGTGAAAGAAACAAGACTGAAGGTAGAGGAGAAACTACAAGTCATGTATGAGAAAGTATTAGAAGATAAGCTCCAGGCAGAATGAATGGAAAATGGTCTTAAGGAAAGAGGATCTAGAAGCTGCTTGGAAGAAAGTGAAAAGAATTATTACAGAGTGCCACAGAAGTTTGTTGAATTATGCTAATGGGAAATTTGAAAAAGGATGCTTAATGGAGTGATGAAATAAAAGACACTGTGGATGAGGAAAGATGCATTGCTGTAAAAAATGAGGATGAGAGAAAGGTATTGTATTACTGTAGAGAAAAAATATAATTGTAGAAATATAGTCAAAGGGAGCATGAAACAGTTAAAATTAAAAGAGGCAGAGAAAATATAGAGCAATTCTGATGGAGGTAAAAACTTGTTTAGGAAGTAGATAAAGAAACCTAATCAAGAAGCCTGCAGCAGAATGAAAGGAATTAAGAATAATAGTGATAAAATAATTTGAGGTGAAACCAAGGTGAGAGAATGCTGAATGGACAAATTTCAGAAAGAATAAAATGAAAAATAGTACCTTTTTGTCAAATCATTCCCCAGGAAATCCCTTTCTTGAGTTGCATAGCAATAAGCATTTCTGGATAATGCTGCATCATATTGCAGGGGAAGTTTTTTGGACAATTCAGAGAAAATATAATTACTCCTCTCCTTGTTGCTTCTAGGTGGCTTGATCCCTGACCAGAAGCAAGAGAGACAATGCAATTTTTTAAAAAAAGTTTACTTACAGTATATGCATTGCTGTTTTATGCATACTATATGTTTCTGAATATATACTGTTCAGGTTAGCTTTATACATATATATGTGTTTCTGAATATAAACTAGGTATGGGAAATATGGACTGCTCCAGATGTTGTTGAATTATAATTCCCAGAATTTCTCACTGGGGGCTCTGCTGGAAAGGGATGGTGTTAATGGTAGCTCATCAGTATCTGGGTGGTTATATTGTGTGGGATTTTTTCCCCAATCCTTTACAAAAAGCTATAAATTTAAGTAAGATAGTCAGGGAATTATTCAGGTAATTAACTGGACATGTTTCAGGTGGGTTTCAGTATGAGCTATGGTATGGAGACAGCATTAGTCGTGCTTGTTGATGATCTGTGGTAGAAACTGGATGGAGGAGATGCATCCATCTTTGTGGTCCTTGACCTCTCAGATTTTGATACTGTCATCTATGATATCCTTCTGGATCTACTGCAGGGGTTGGGGATAGGTGGCATTGTATAATGGTGGTTTTCCTCCTTCTTCTTTGTCCAGTTCTACTTGGTGTTGACTGGAGAGGAGAGGTCATGTCTGCATTTCCTCATTTGTGGGATGACTCAGGGGTCGACATTTTCACTCCTGTTTAACTTTTACATGAAACTGCTGGATGAGGTCATCGGTCAGTTTGGGATCCAGTATTATCAATATGTGGATGATACCAAAGTGTACATCTTAACCCTGGGCTGTCCAGATGATGCTGTCAATGTCCTGATCCAGTGTCTGGAGGCTGTGTGGGCCTGGATGGAGAAGAACAGACTGAAGCTCAATTCTGACATGATTGAATGGTTGTGGTTGTGGTTGTGGTTATTTCCTCTGCCCCCAGTCCAGTATGAGAATTTTCCATTCTTAGTCCTCGGTGGGGATACACTACCCCATTCAAGATTGGTGTGCAGTCATACATAACTGTCCAAAAATTAAATGTGCCATAAAATATTAAGTATCACAATGCATATATGTTCTATGGCATATTTACTTAAATGTACAGTTCACAGCACTTTTACTGACTGAAAATACTATTGTTATTTTACGTACTTGGTAATTTTGATAATATTGGTATTATTGTAATGTATGTTTTGCTGAAAGCTCCTCAAGAATTGTCCTATTGAAGTGACATAGAAGCATTTGAAAAAACAAAGAAATAAATTTGCTTAGGGCAACATGATGGGTGGAGGAGGAGCAGCATTTAGAAGCAGCTAAGGGCCTATGTGGCAGGCAGTCTCAGCATGTACTCACTGAGACCTTTATTTATTTATTATTCAAATTTGTATCGCTGCCCATCTCATATATGGGAAAGCAGCTTGGGAGGTGACATGCGGTTGGATCCAGGCAATAGTTAATACATCCTTGCGGGAGGGAGTGTTTCCAGCTGCCTTTAAAGAGGCATTGGTGCACTCCCTCCTCAAGAAACCCTCCCTGGATCCTTCCGTACTGGACAATTTCCGTCCAGTCTCCCACCTCCCCTTTTTGGGGAAGGTGGTTGAGAAAGTGGTGGCATCACAGCTCCAAAGGGTTCTGGAGGAAATGGATTATCTGGACCGTTTTCAGTCAGGTTTCAGGCCCGGTTATGGAACGGAAATGGCATTGGTCGCACTTATGGATGATCTCTGGCAGGAGCGGGATGGTGGAAGTGCGACCATCCTTGCTCTCCTTGGTCTCTCAGTGGCTTTCGATACCGTCAACCACGGTATCCTATTGGGATGACTCAGGGAATTGGAGTGGGCGGCACAGTCTTGTGCTGGTTCACCTCCTTTCTTCAGGGCCGATCCCAGTCGGTGGTGATAGGGAACAAGAGGTCCCATCCTTGGCCCCTCCTTTGTGGGGTGCTGCAGGGTTCAGTTTTCTCTCTGCTCCTTTTCAACATCTACATGAAACCTCTGGGTAAGATAATCCGCAATCATGGGATGAGGTATCATCAGTATGCTGATCATACTCAGTTATACATCTCCATCCCAGGTGAGGTAAGTGATGCCGTGACTACCCTCTCGCGGTGCCCGGAGGCTGTAAGGGTCTGGATGGGGAACAACAAGCTTCAGCTGAACCCTGGTAAGACGGAGTGGCTGTGGGTTAATGGCTCCTCTGTATCCGGGACTTTGTCATCGTTGATGTTGGATGGGGTAGCACTGCCCCAGACAGAGCCAGTGCATAATCTGGGGGTTCTCCTGGACTCACAGCTCCTGCTCGAAAAGGGCAGCCATGGCCAGGAGGGCCTTTGCATAACTTCAGGTTGTGCACCAGTTATGCCCTTTCCTGGATCGGGATGCCCTTTGAAAGGTCACTCATGCCCTTGTTATCTCCCAGATAGACTACTGAAATGCGGTCTACATGGGGCTACCCTTGAAGAGTATCCAGAAGCTTCAGCTGGTCCAGAATGCAGCTGCGCGAGCTATTTTTGGGGCCCGAAGAAGGACCCACATAACACCATTGCTCCACGAGCTGCATTGGGTACCGGTTTGCTTCCAGGTCCAATTCAAGGTGTTGGTTATCACCTTTAAAGCCCTACATGGCATGGGACCAGGTTACCTGAGGGACCGCCTCTTCCCCATGACTTCAGTCCGTCCCACCCGATCACACAGAGGGGGCATGCTCCAGACCCCCTTGGCAAAAGAGCTCTGACTAGCAGGGTCCAGAAGGCGGGCCTTCTCTGCTGTAGCCCCCGCCCTTTGGAATATCTTGCCCCTGGAGGTGAGATTAGCCCCCTCACTCCTGGCCTTTCAGAGGGATTTGAAAACCTGGCTCTGCCATCTGGCCTGAGGTGGGGAGGGAAGTCATCAAGTGTGGGGTTGGCTAGCCCCTTAGAGGCCTGGAGTTGCTGCCCTGAACCATCGGCCTCCTGGACTTTTTCCTTCATCTTTTGTAACTGTGTATACAGGCTTTTAATGGTATATTTATTTATGTTTTTAATGAGTTGTGAGCCGCCCAGAGTCCCCCATTGGGGGGGAGATGGGCGGGGACTAAATAAAGACTCTGGATGGCTCGCAAACAAAACAAATATAAAAACAGCAAAAAAGAACCATACAGCAATTTAAAAACAACAAAAAGTACAATATAAAAGCATATAAAAACCATCATAAAATTCTAACCCTCAGTTGCCATCTAGTAGTCATCTGAATTCTTGCAGCTCAGGTCTTCTAGCTCTAGTAGTGATACAACCAGCTTGTTGTGTGCTACTTCCCTAAGAACATCTTGTGTGTGCAAGCACCATACTAGATTTGCTTTCTCAAACATAGCCACTTGCTGTTTAACTGAGGATTAGTGTTGGGATGGAGAACCCTCCTGAGCGGTTACTTTTGGGGCCCAAAGAGGTCTACTTATATCTTTACCTAGGGAAAATGTAATTTGTAAAATTATACCACAGCCAAGGCTTAGTAACACGTTCTTAGCTACTTTCTCGATGAATGTCTAAATTTTGTGGCTATTACGGAAACACAGTTTTAGATATAAATACATGGGGAAACCTAGCCTGGCCAAAAACATATTTCAGCGGACTTGTGAGGAAAAGGACATGAAATGGGATGACAATTAATTACAACCGTGGTAGTTGGATTGAAAAGTCTGACCTGGCAGGTGTGCCTTGCTGACAACTTTCCTCCTGTGAAAGCTTGACACAAATGTCAGGATCAATAATTTTTTCTCTAGGTGTGATTGGGGTGACTTTAAGTGGGAGGGTTGATGGGCAGAGGACTTCGGCATCTTAGGAATGTTTTTACCTCCAAAAGGTCAAGAAACAGCAGAAATGCTGCAGAGCTCTCTGCTTAAGTTTCCACTTCTCTGATAGCAAGTTAAAGGCTTTTTAATAATTGTTTTAAAGTTCCCACAAAACGTAGCTAAATTTTAAGAAAAAAGGTTAAACCTATAGGAGAAATGGAATACAGCAAATGTCTATTTACATTTATGAAGAAATGAGCGGGGAAAGTTTCTTAAAATTATCAAAGTAGGAGTATTAAATATACTGGAAAACAGTGACCTCTCTAAAATGTATTTGCATTAGGATTTACCAGAAGAAAGAGAAAAAAAAAAACTGGTTATGTTCAGCCAGATTCTATTCTAGGTTGTTTTCAGTTTGGTTTTTCTTTATTTATTGTTTCACACAAACATAAACTTGTGAATCACTCTGAAGTCAGATGTATAAAATGGGTAGCAAATTATTTGATAAGTACCACTGATGGAAGAATATTACATAATTTAATTGACATGCAGTAGCAGTCTTCTCCTTTTTAAAGGACTTAACTATTACTACTCTTAGCTTTTTACTGTTTTCCTTGGACACTTGTATAAGCATGTATGGATACCAAATAAACACTAGTCTGTCACATAATCAGTTTGCTGACAGGAAATTATTTTGCATCAGTGTTTGCCCGGTTGCTATTTCTGTTTTGCTCGGATGATGACATCAAAATTCACAGGCCAGGTACAGGGGATGGCTGGGCTGGATACTGCTTTGTAAATTAGTAAATTACTGCTTTGTAAATTAGACTGGAAAGTTCAACATAATTTGGGTCTCTGATTATGCTTACGTCAAAAACCCAGGCGTGCTTAATGAGCATTGCCTGGCTTAATTTGAAAATCTTGCTAGGAAATCATGGGAAAATGGAAAAAATGTGTGCTTATATCTCATCCTGCAGATTAACAGTTTACGCACAGCTCAAACATCTGAGCACACATGCTGCTGACGCAGTTCTGAAGCAGCTGGTGGAGAAATCTCCTGTTATAAATGTCTGTCTGTCTGCATTTTTATAGGATATCCTGTTAAGCCATAAAGGCTTGTTTACTTGTAAGAGTCATGCTATATATGGTGTGTAATCTGACAGCTGACTTCCACACATAAAGGGAAGCATGACAGCTTGAGGGAACATGAAGAAATTTATTTTGATTTCAATAGAAGCAGCAGTCTTGCACAGCCAAGGACTAGAAGATAGTTATTTGAGGCAAAACTAATGAAACTGTAAATAGAATATGATTAAAATCATACAGGTAACATTGCATTTTAGGATCCTGACCCATGAGCAAGAAAAATTAAATGATTTTTATTGTATTTAGTTTAAATTTTTATGGATCTTTCTGTAATTTTTGTTAATTTGGCTCCAGTTGAGAATTTTGACGTGTAAGTATCTGAATACTAAATTCTGTGACTAAGCGCTTGTCTTTTTGCTTCCTTTCCCACTATCCACCTGTTCAAAATTTTCAGCTCTACTTAACAGTTGTTCAAGAGAGCTTTTGGAGGGAATGCTTCCCTGAATTCTTCCAGAGCTGCTTTTTTTTTTTTTTGCATCAGGTTATCCATGTAAATAATGCCAACTGGAAAAGTAAGGGAACCATTCAGTTCTGAAGTTGATGACTTAATTCCCCATTACATATGTGTGTTAAACTTGTGTGGCGCTTGAAAATCAGTGGCATATGCCCCACTGATCTTACTTTGGAGTAATAAGCTTAATAGTTCTTTTTGATGGAATTGTATCTTAAGGTTAATGCTGCATAAACTTAAACTGTGGCTATTTCTCTGTAAAGCTACAGACTTTATTAACACTAGTATAAAGCTAACGTATCACAGGGCCAATCTAGGTCAATCTGCATTGATAGTAGAAACTAAACTATTTCCTGCTTTCATTTCCTGCTAAAATTGAAACAGCTGTTTTGCAATTGATTATTTTACTTAGACAAGATATTTTATAAATCTTTTAATGATTCAAAGACCCTAGCATATAGTTGGGTGAAAAGAGTTAGTTTTACTATGTTGTAAAGATCCAAGGGGGCATGATACAGATGATCGCCCCATCCCTGTGGGAAGTGTAACTGAAGCTACAGTATTGATCATGCATCAAAATATGGAAACATACTTTCCTATATGGTATATATGTCCGTATTATCCAGGTCTAGTGAGATTTGCTGGTGCTGGTGAGAAGCAGTATTTATGAGAAATACTTGAGCAGAACAGGCAAACAGTGAATTGCTGTACTAATTTCTCTAGAATAGCAAATGTGTGTATTCTTGTATGTAGATGGGAGACCACCAGGGCTGTAGCTAAACAAGAAAAAGAAAACCAAATCAGAATAATTAAGAACACTCCCAAACCATTTCAGTATTGTTGACAAGAATACTACATGGATGTGTTCATGAGGTCGCCAGGAGTTGAGCTTGACTTGGCAATTGTACTTTATGTGATATAATTATTAGTCCTAGAGTTAGTTGTGCCTGAGGAGGCAGGAAAGTTTGGGGTAGGTGGAACACTACAATAATTGGGCACTTATTCCAAGGAAAGCAGAAGCCAGGCCCCAAATGTATGTGAATAATCTCCATTAAATTCATTCATACTTTCTTTCTCAAAATGTTCCTTGTGAAATGTTGCATCTGAAGAAAAGGTTCAAGTTTATTTTTGGAAAAGGGTATTAATATTCCTATTTCTATTATTAAAAGAAATTTATAAAACAAAAATAATAAAACTTTGTAACTAATTTTTAGTGAAGTATCAGTGTCTTGCAGATTTATTTTACATAGTCAGCTGAAAGAAACTGAAAGCATTTTATTAGAGCAATAGTGGAAGGTGAAAGAAGACTGAAGGCATTCCAGCACTGCTGAACCACTTAGCTTTTTTATCTGTGGAATGTGAACTTGCAAATGATACTTTAGAGGTACAGTGGTACCTCGGGTCACGAACTTAATTCGTTCCGCGACTCTGGTCACGACCCGAATTGGTCACGACCTGAATCAAATTTTCCCATAAGGTTCAATGTAAATACGGTTAATCCGTTCTGAACCATGTGTATTTTTTTTTTAAACCACAAAAATATGACACAAAGTACAGTACAGTACAAAGAGAGAGAACGCTAACCTTGCTCGAGGCGACTTCTGGCGTGGAGGACAGGAAGGCGGGTGGGGAGGCGGTTATTGTTTGGAGGGAGAGTCCCCCTCCCTACAGGAAGCCACGACCACGTGTGTCAGCAGGGAAAATGGCCGCGGATCTTGTTCACCCGATGCGGAGTTCACGAACGGAAGCAAAATTTTGCAAACGGTCCTGTTCGTTACCCGAATTGGTCGTGAACAGAAGCGTTCGTGACCCGAGGTACCACTGTATACTATAATTTACTATTTTGTAATAAGGACTGAGAAATAAAGCTTTAAACAAGCTGTTCTATTATACAATGTTTGCAGATACCTTAGTCAGAAATATGAGGGCTCTGGGTACACAGAGGTATATGGGATGTTTGTGCAATATTTGCAGATATATTGGCTGGGTATCTTAAAAGACAGAAATGACTCCACCCCCAGTTTCAGCTCTTACACATTTGGGAGTACACAAGATTAGTCCTTAATTTTGGTAATGATGATTTCATTTTTAAAACAAATGATAACTTTCTATTTCAGAAGTTGAAGGAACCAGAGGATTAGCTACCGTGTCTTCATGGTATGGCAGGACTTGAAAATAAAATCAAAGTACAGATTCAGAGAAGCATCTTTGATACTAAGGAAGCATAGCCTTCAGGCTGTCATTTAGTTTTGAAAGAATGCTGAACCTAAAGGCTAAACGAAAGATTTCTATATTGGGATAGTCCTGTGTTGTGATGTAGCATCCCAAGTTTGAAACACAGTGCTAAAGCAATTTTTGCTACAAACACTCTCTCTTGTTTTGTCTTTTGAGAACAGCTGGATTATGCAAGACAGAACTACCTGTCTGTCTGTCCATCTGTCCGTCCATCCATCCATCCTTGGGTGACAAAAGTTTTGAGAGAAAAGTTAGAGAATTCCAGCATCATCAAAGTATATTGTCATTTTTAAAGTAATGTAACTGGTATCTTTGTTCCATGGAACTTTGAATCAATTAGAGCAAATCAATCTGAATAGAATTTACAGATTTCTAGTATTCTGTGCTTTAATATAAACTGCTGTGGGTTTTTTTTAAATTATTATTATTATCTTCTAATCAGCTCTTCAAGTTCTGCGAATGTTACTAACCGTGTCTTGGCACAATTGTTGACTGAAATGGATGGGATAGAACAGTTAAAGGATGTGACAGTTTTGGCAGCTACAAACCGGCCAGATATGATAGACAAGGTAAGTGACGGTTGTGGCTTATGTTACTACTTTTGTGCAAAGTAATTATGATCATTTGACTTTGTTAAGATTACAGGCAGTAGAGAATTGATTTTTTTAATTAAAATTCATGATTTTAAAATAGAAGCCAAGGGACAGATGACATTTTAATTGATTATTGGACCTGTTGCATGCAAATGATGTGGTCTTTTTACAATTACATGTTTTTTCCACTCTTTCACCTGCTCTTCTGAGGTTTTGAACCCAGGCTTGTTACATTTCAAAAGCAACAGACTAAGCTGAACCCAACTTGCTACTGATGAGAAGAAAAAAGAAAATCCTTTCTTATAAGTGAAGTTATATTCCATCAGTAAGAGATTCCTTCTTTGAACTTTGAATTTGTTCGGTCCTAGTTTTGATTTGCATTTTAAAAAGCTGCCAGCTTCAATCCTTTCTGGGGAGAGTGTCCTTTAGTCATCACTGAGTGGAATGTCTTCCTGCCTATGAGAGAAACAGAAATTCACCTGGCAAAAATTTTCTGTTTTTGGTTGCCATCACCAAGAAGGTCCATGGCCTCTATTTGTAATGGCAGACTAGAACAGAGGAAGGTGTTACAGCTCCATGATTGTTTCACAATAGGAAGTAAGTTATGTGTAGCTAAGGAATTGGATAGTTCTAACTCCTGCTGAGTGAGATCTAAGTGTCAGTCACACTAGCTGCTATATCTAAAGAATAAGGGCTGAGAATGAAGTGATACTTTGAGATCTGTGATGGCACCCTGGAGTTTCTGACAGGCTTAGTCTTCTTTGTTCCAGCAGGGTGCAGCAGTTTCATCTTCTATTTGCATGACAATGAAAGGATACAATTGGACAAATGATGATTAATGAGAGGGTGTGATGGCAAATGTGGTATATTGTACTTAAGATCGTGGTATTCTGTCTTTCATCAGAACTAAGAAGCTTCAGCATAGTATAAATGCAAACTGGTGAACATGCAGTAGATGAAAAAGTAGTAGGAATCAAAATCTGCGTTAATTTAAAAACTTGTTTTTTTTATGGAATAAAATATTTAAAGTAGATGATGTAATAAATACTACTGCAGAACAATTTGCACTTACCCAGTCACACTATTTTTATGCTTTCAAATCCCATAAACATCCTTCTTCCTAGCATCCTCCAAGATGTATTGGGATTACCATAAATTGGTATCGTATCAACTATATATTTCAATAATATTGGGACTATAATTCTCAGAATACTTATTCAGCCAGGCTTCCAGAGATATATTCTAATTTCTTTGAAAGTTGTAAGTTTTTTTTACCATGTGTTATAGGTACTATAGCTTCTAAAATTTGTAAAAAAATATAAATATAAATGAAGCAAACCGCTATTTTCTTCTGATTCCAGTTGAATAACTGGAATTATCAGCAGCTTCATTTCCTCATCCCAAATTCCAGTGATGAACAAAAAATATTGTATGGAAAAAAATGTTTCATCTCTTTCCTTGCTTCTAAATGAGCACTGTTCAACAGAACTGAGGGGATGAGTTAGGAAAAGCATGATCTTCTCAGACTCCCATTCCAAAGATTGTATAGCTTGTATAGATAACTTTAAAATATTATCTTGAGTTCTGGATCTGAGAGATCTAATGGCAACAAGACTGAGGCTTAGCTTAAAGGAAGCAGAAACATACAGTACATAAAAAGAACTTCTATCTTTTGCAAATGTTCCATTTGTAAATGTGAACATTTCACATTGGAATGTATCCTTACATAGAACTAGGTGGTAGTATCCATCTTTTTATATCCCTATCAAGATCTTCAGTTTCATATCTGTGACTGAAGATAAGTATTGACTAAATGGTATCCACATCATATCCAGTTTGAGAATTTAGTTACAGTATGTTTTTATTCCTTCATCTGTAATGAAGGAATTACTCTGCCCACTTAATTCTTTTAATCATTGCAATGGCCTATGTGTAATGGCTTACAGTTTATCCAGTGTACACTGAGGAATTTATAGGCCATCTCTTCTGGATTAGGTATCTAGTTACATTTGGGATTATATATTTTCTGGAAGCGCCTCCTATGATAAATTTCAAAATGGTGAAATTTGTATGCTAGAGATAAGAGGAAAGCTTTGTATTATGTTGTAGCTAAGAATACATTTATTATATAGACAATTTATCTGAATATTTATATTTTATATACACTGACATTTGAAAAATGCATATCTTGAATTACTTATTATTTGGGAAACTTTAATAATATAGTCTATGAACCTGTGCCATTCAATGTAGTTGGAAATATCTTCCTGAAGCCCCTTTCTACAAAAAAGTCTATCTTCCCCATGGTCAGAATGTTTATTTTTGTTGTATGGAGAAAGGTTAGTCTCTTCATTGAATAGAAAACAGTGATATGAAGATGTATAAAATTCTGAGATTGCTCCTTTGTTGCCATAATATAATGGAGTAGAACTTTGGGGAAGACAATGATGCCATACGCATTTTGCACTCCTGAAGTGTTTTACATGGCGTAGTCTAGAGATTTGAGATAAGAGAACTTTATCTAGATTTGTGTATTATTTTCCTTTTGCTTAAAGATGAATGAATATGTAGAATTTATTTAGAACTATCTGCCTTTTTTGTCTTGACACTCCTGTGCTGTGCACAAGCTTTATAAAACAAAGCCTGTAATTAGGTGGGTACTTTGTTCTCGACTTGATTTAGAATGCTACTGCGTTGTACAGATGAAAACATTACTGCAAAGCTCTCTACATGGGGCTGCCCTTGAAGACCATCTGGAAGCTGCAACTGGTCCAGAATGTAGTAGCACACGTGGTTATGGGTGTACCTCAGTATGCCCATGTTACAACTTGGCAGCCATTTAGGTATATATTTTATGGATCTGGGGTTAGGTATATTGTTGTCTACTGCTGTTGTTTTTTGGTTGTTTTTATGTACTGTTAGCTGCCTAGAGTTGCTATGGTGAGGTGGCAACCATGTAAACAAACAAACAAACAAGCATCAGCTATAGTTCTAGTATCAGGATTTGAGGGCCCTCTTGTCTATTTTCAATCTAGATATTATTTTGAATGAATTGCTTTCTGAGGTGGTTGAATGTTCAGTAGTTTGTGTTCAGGAATGTTAATACAAGGATGGTAATAGAAGACATTATCTCAAAATGGCTCTGCATGCGTCATAATTTCCAGCAATCAGCAAAAGAGTACTGTGTCACTTCCTTCCAGGTGCAGTATGTACTTTTGCGTAAGGTGGAAAACATCACTTTTAAGATCAAAGCCTTTTCAAAATTAAACAAACACATGAAGTTGCTTTTCTCCTTCTCTCTCTCTCTCTCTTTACAAATAGGCTAACAAATAATTTCTTATTCTGTATCAATTTTCTTTCTGAAATTGATTATTTTTACTTTTTCCAGCTGGTGATTTTCAGAAAACAGCTTTAAATTTTGTCCATGCCCATTTTTCATGGGAGCAGATCTACAGAAGTACTTATATAAACAAAATATAAAAATAATTAAAAATCACGAAAAATTAATAAAAATATCAACATAGAATAGTAGGATCTAGTGCATTTCTGTCTGACATAAAATACTCACAGCGATGCTGTAGATTTAAGTTCCACAACTTCAAAGTGTGGACCATGATATTAAGTAGTCTTAAAAGCCTATTAATACATCAGTACAATTTTGAAGGCAGGTACATTTTTTTGTACAAGATTTTGAAATGGGTGCCAAAATAATGTAGTTGGTCCTTGATATTTGTCCATGATTTAGGGAAGGATATCTGCTGCATCATCCTGCGCAATAAAAAATTCAGGCATTCCTAATGTTTATGCTGCTAGAGTGAAGTCTATTTCATGTCACCTTTTGTTTTTCCAGCGGGCAAGGAATATAGAAGAAACCCATAAATGACCTTTATGCAAGGAAGTTCATAAGAAAAAAAGTTTCATGAGACAATCAGTAGATCTATATGAAGCCTTGAAAGAGCAAATGAAGCTTCAGCAAGGCAGCGCTCTGCTTCTTGTTACATCCCTGGCTCTGCTGTGCTTGCGCTGTGTGTGGTGCCTCACCTGCCTGACAACCTGCTTGCAAGCCGCCTGGGACTTGCTTAATGACTCACAATCCTCACTTAATGACAGCAGTGGGGATTGCCGGGATTGCCGTTGCTAAGTGATGTGGTCATGTGATGTCACACTTTACAACTGCATCACTTAGCAATGGAAATTCCGGTCCCAAATACCATCATTAACCTAGGACTATCTGTACATGCTTAACCAGAAGGCATTTCTGCCAAAGTGGCAAAGTGAAGTAGCCTTTCTCTGAATTTTCAGTTGGCGTGAGATTGAACAAGTAGCTTTTCTGTGTTTTAGACCTATAAGGGCTTTGCACAGTAAAAAATATTGTCAGTTATCAAATAAAAGTTAAATGAATTCTGTATATCTGTCATCATTGTAGAAGATGTATAGAAGTTAATTACATCCTGAACAGATAGCAAACTTTCAGGTTGGTGAAAATCAAAGGCAATTGTAAGGCTGTAAAGGACTTCCTTAAACAGAGTGAATGATCAATCCAACAGAAAAATAAAGTGATGCATGCCAGGGCTAAACCTTTCACTTCACATGTAATGGAGAGTGAGCTGTCTGCAGCTACCTAAGAAAAAATCTTGTGGTCATAGTGGATAATTCAGTGACGATATTGATTCAGTTTGCGGCAGCTAGGAAAAAAGCAAATTCCATGGTAGGAAACTGCCAACATTTATGGTACATCTGCATCTGGAAAAGAATGTACAGAACTGTTTGCCACATTTTAAAAGGATGTAGTAGAGTGGTTTATTTTCAGGTTCAGGAATGTAGATTGAGCATAGACAAAGTACTATTCTACACATTACATACTGATGGAATTTGCTTCTACAAGATTAAAAGACTTTTAAAAACAGCCATGGAAATTAAGTTATTAGTAGCTTAGTTTACACTGTCAGTATCTCCTCTTGGGACTGTTTGCTGGGGTATCCAAACAGAAAATGCTCCTGCTTCTGAGCTTCCCATGCCCACTGAGAGAAAAGAATATAGATCAGAGTTGTTTCTGGTAAGGTCCAACTTACCTTTTAAATCTGGTATCTTGAATGGGGACTGGAAATGTACTTCTTTACCCTGGTGATTGATAATTCCATTCTAATTTAAGTAATTCCATTCTAATTTAAAATAGGTCACAGTTAAGAAAATAGTTAAAACTTGCCTTAGTTAAAATACGGGATGTATTAGGACAAAATGCATCATGTTTGGACAATATTAAACAATTATTTAAAAATACAAAATCTTATCTTTAAGTTTATTAAATTATTTTCTTCTAGTCTTGGGTGAAAGACTCCTTCGGGACCTCACATTAGATGATAATGTGGCCTTACTGAATTGTGGCAAATTTGCCTCTGCAGTGTTCTTTATTTATTGATTTTATGGCTGACATTTATAAAGGTATCTGAATTATTTCCAAATGAATCCACAAGATGTTTTTGAAATGCTCAAATACAGTAAATAAATATTTCCAGGTGTGCTGAAATGTTCTTTGTTTCCAACCCTTCATTTGTCAGAAAATATTAAGAATGGTAAAACAGCCTTAAGGCTGCTGAGTTTGCTCCTTTACAATTCAGTTTATGACAGTTGAGGAGCATTGTGAGTTTTCACTAAAGATTTATTACTTGCTTGACAAAACAAGGCATAGATGAACTTGTTGAGTTGTGTTTTTTCACAGCTGTACTGTGATAAATAGTCATGCTGTTGTCCATAAACCTATATAAATAAAATACAGGGGATAACTCTTTATAGAAGAGAATTTTTCATATCAGTACACTTTAATTGCTCCAAGAGCAACAGTTCTATACTATTAATGACTTGAAGCCTGGAGGAGGTGGTAGTTCCTTATCCCTGACCTAAAGTTCCTAGATGTAAATAGGTATAAGACATATATACTGTTAATAATTGTACAAAGTATTTTTGACATATAAGAGCAAAAAAGCTGATTTTGCTGCTCTTTCTTCTCTTTAATTCTTAGACATGCATCTGGCAGTTTTATTAATCTTACGTTAAAAATAATTAAACCACGAGAAGCATCTTTGTAATAGCTTTTCCAGGACAGAATAACATTAAGTTGAAATGACCTATAGGAATGCTTGTACTATCACTTACTATTTGGTCTCCACTGATAGAAATTAGAAAAAATAATCAGATTGTTACGATGTGCAGAGGAATGTTTAAGATGAAGATGATAATTATTTTTTGCTGTGGCTAATAAAACTGCTTTTATTGGTCAGATTTTTTTTTCATTTTTTAAAATTAATCCATTTTAGCAATCTAAATTTGAAACTTAGGGTTTTGCTTTGTTTTTGCTGTTTGTAACAGAAAAGCCATTTTATTTCCTTAAAAATGGGAATGTGGAATAGCATTATCTATTGGAAATTGAATTACTTACCTAAAATATACCATACTTAACAAGGTTCCCTTATTTATTTTCACAAGTTTAAAATAGTTGGTTTTAATAGATTCAAATGCTTTCTGAGTACATTTTTTAAAGATCACCTAGGAGAAAGGTCAGAGAAACACAGTATTCACTTTTAGTTTAGTTTGGGAAACATTAAATATTTTGCTTTAATTATCTAATTATGTAGAACAAACACATGTCGTACTGTTGTCTGTTAGTACAAATACATATAAAGCTCATCGTTGTTTCAGTCAACTCAATTTTTAGGAAACTGCAAATAGAAAAACACGCAACAGAATACATTACCATTAACTGGGTCTTTAAAATGTCATACTGTTTCTCTATTATATATATCCACAATGTAAGAATATGAGGCCTTGAATTAAACTTGTAATTGACAGCATGTAAAAAAGCCTTTCTGGCTTTCAAAGAAGTAGAATTCCCAACGAGGACATTGTTCCCAGCCACAGTACTGTCAATCTCTGAACAAACAAGTGAACACACACTGGTCTTCATCTGGATTAAACTGTATTCCTGTGCATTGATGAAAGGATATTAGTAGTCTTTTCTTGCTATAAAATACATAGCCCTGGTAGTCATCCTGTGAAGTAATCATAGCATACAAGATTCTGAAATATACAGGTTATGGATAATCTCTTACATTTTGCTAGATTTAAGAGATAGCCTGATGATTTAGGGAAAGATGTTACCTATCACCCTTTTTCATCGCCAATGCATGTTTTCAGAAAGTCTGCAGAGCAAGAAGAGACCATTTTAGCCAACTTGCTGAAGCAAGGCTAATTCCATTACTTCACAAGCCAGCACATGGGCTGTGTAAGCAAAAACAGGAGCAAGGATATGTGTTCATCAGTCAGCATTGAGGGGTGTGGAACTGAGAAGCATACTCCTTGGAACATTTTTACTACATTTAAAAAAAGAAAAAATTAAAAAAACCAAAATCCTTTGACTTCTGTTAAATCATGAGGTGCAAAGGGGCCTGTTTCCAGACATTTAAAATAATTTAAATGCACTTTTATTTCAAACAAATTAAATGTTTACTCCAAAGAAGCAATTGCCTTTCTGTTCTTTCAGTTGTCACAAATTGTACCACAAGGAGAGGAAAAGAAAAGGTCTCAGTTCCTCAGATCACCTTAAGGGATAGTGTGACACAATGAAAGCAAATATTGATGCTGTGGCAATTTTTCTTACTAAGAGGGCCTCATAACAGCAGTTAAAGAAGTAAGCAGGAGGGATTGATTTATTTGTACAGTAGGGTTTAGCCAGTATCAGTGGGCCTAGTTAGCTTAAGCCAGTTTATTTTTAACAGAAAATAGCTGCAAGTTAAGACATGTCTGGGTTAATGGCTTAAACTGGAATCCAAACTGTTTGGTCTGTGTTTTTCCATGCACCCCGCATTCCCATTAAAAAAAAAAATCTGGGAAAGACATGAAGGCAGTTTATTTGATTAATAATTTGCAATGTTTGTTTTATTAAGGTAAAACTGAAAGTAATGGGTAGATGCAGCTATAAAGGAAAATCACATAACACATAAGAATGGTCCTTCTCATTTAATGGCTTTGGTATTTCTTGAACAATAAGTAAAATAGCGAAGGGCAAAATGGATGCCTGTTTGCAGGCATTTTGTTTTGTTGTTTGTTATTACTAAAAATCATAAAGAATTAACCAGAGCAATGATTTTGGCACTGGAGAAGTTCTTGTAATATCAGCAGATGGCAGTCAAGCCAAGCTCCGGTATAATTGGTTTTAGTTTACAAAACACCATGCATGCAGGAATTCTAAGAGACAGAGACAGATAAGGTAAATGGTGAGGCTTGTTAAATTCATATGTATTTATTTATAAACAGATAAATGTACATATTTTAAAATTAACGTAGTTATAGGATATGTTGCTCTTGAAGCAGTATGATAAGGCAGTTTTTTATTTGATTTTGGTCTGTTGAAGTTTGGAGCTCAGTTTTTATTTTTTAAAATAGTTCTTCCTGAGAATAAAATATACCCATGTTTGTTGTAACGATGGAAGAGAGGGATCTTGTTTTCTAAGATAAAGATTCAAAACAATACAGAGTCAGAGGAGACCTGAGTAGGACAATAAATCTATAATTGATGCTGTATTTCTGTATATGTGCTGCCAAAGCAAGCACAGTACTGCATTTCTGTGACCTTGATAAACATTACTTTTTGGGAAGAATCTTAGTTAATTAAGTTTGTG
The DNA here is from genome assembly GCA_030867105.1 of Liasis olivaceus. NCBI lineage: Eukaryota > Metazoa > Chordata > Lepidosauria > Squamata > Pythonidae > Liasis > Liasis olivaceus. Next base: position 27,932,651 of record CM061354.1, read on the forward strand.
TTTCTTTTTCCCTGCCCATATCACATGGAGAATGTGATTTTTCTGGTCTAGACTGCTTATTTTGTCTCCAAATAATCTTGATCTTGGGATTTAGTTTTATGATTTTATATGGTTTTACATTGTCTTTTTAATTGCTTTTATTTATTGTATTGGTTGCTGTTTTGTACTGTTTTTTAATGGTCTGTGAGCTGCCCAGAGTCTTGTACGCAGATGGCTGGCTGGCTGGCTGGCTGGCTGGCTGGCTCTCTCTCTCTCTCTCTCTCTCTCTCTCTCTCTATATATATATATATATATATATAAATCTGAGTTGAAAGGAATGCCAGTGTGGTGTAGTGGTTAAGGTGTTGGGCTGGGAGCAAGAAGGCTCATGTTCTAATCAAGCCTCAGCCACAGAAGTTCAGCGGGTGACTTTGGGCCAGTCACTCTCTCCCAGCTTAACTTACTTATAAGGATGTTGTTGTGGGGTTAAACAGGAGGAGGGAGTGCAGTGTACATCGCCTTGAGTTTCTGTATGAAAGACATGATAAAAATCTAATAAAAAAAATACTCAGCTATGATGGTCCACCATTCATGTTGCCTCTTCACAGCACAGACACTTTTCTTCCCATTAATGTTCAAATGAGAACATAGCCAGGACTCACACATTAAATGTTCAGATGAGCACACGCTCATTAAAGGGAAGGGAAAATATTTTTTGAATTAAACTCTGTTTTTCCCCCTTTTATATTGTTTTATTATTATTAAACCCAAGTAGTACATTATATTATTTGTGTATAGTGGTATTTATACAATTTTGACTGGAGTTTATTAACATTCTGATGTTTAGACAACTTAAACCATTAAAGATAAAGAGAAAAAGAAAGTTGATGTCAATATTGACTATGATTTCTAAAATATTAATATTGATAAGTTTACTGAAATTTTACATCCAAAGCTGTGTGCAGCATTGATGAACAACTACAAAATACATTCAATTACTTATTATATAATAAAGGTTTCTATCTTAAGCTTAATACTTAATACTAAGGTCTTCAATGTATTGTTACTTATTGTTGCTTATGCATTTTAAAAAACAACAAAATAACAACAAAGTGAAATAAAGGCATTTGGTTTCTAACTTTCCCTTTCTTGTGCCTCTATCAGTTTGTGGTGTTTATAAGCATTTAGGCCTCCTTAGACACCATACTGAGTTTATATTTGCCATGCTGCATAATATATACACTACTAAAACTCTTGTGTCTGTAATCTTCAACTGGGCGAAACAGTGCATCGTAGGGTAACTATTTTTGAAGCAAGGTACTTCAAATGGGCTAACTTACAGAATGTGTCCAAAATCTGGAACCCGTTACTCCTGTGAGATTGAAATTTGGGAAATTTGTGGCCCCTTCAGCACTGCTGTGCTTCCACACCATGGTGGTCAGCCCAGGTCACGTGATCATCATGGGGGTATCCCCAAACTCTTTCCTGTCTCCCTCTGTCACCCACACCCAATTAGGTGGTAGCAAGGCCTGATGGGAGAGCAGCGATTGGCTGCTTTGGAAACGAGGCAGAAATTTGACATCTCTTAATGGCAGTGGGCATTGAGGGAAGGATGAAGGAGTGATTTGGATGCCTGCTGGTGAGGTATGGCTGACTGGGGGGTGCCAGTGAGTTGACAGGTGAGCCCTCTTTCCTCACAGTCCACGGCTCCCTTTGTACCACCTCTCCCCAGCAAAGTGGCAGGCAGTTCCATGGGTGAGCTGAGGAGGAGGAGGAGGAGGAGGAAGAGGCTTCACTGGGGCTTTCCTGAAGGCCGTGAAGGGAGGGCAAAAGGTGCAAGCCTATATTATATGTGGAAAGGGAGGGAGGGAGATTTCTGATGCTCCCTGCCAGCTTCCCACAAGCAAAGTCAATAGGGAAGCCGGCAGCAAGTTGTAAATTGCTGATACTCCCGCTGCTTTTTTGCCTTTGGTCATTCTGTTTCTCTGTTTAGGTAAGGAAATATCTTTGAAATGACAGGTCATGGGTTGTCTAGTGTTGTGTCTATTCCTTTAAAATTTTGCATCCATTTGCATCCATCCATACTGCTTTTTATTTGTTGTGTTTCTGTGTCATATCTAAGTAGGAGTTTGTATATGTGCCCTAACAGATGATATTGGTTTTGTATAATTATTTCAAATTTTGTCATTTTTCTTAGTGTCCCTCCCTTATTCTTCGGATTTTATCCTTCTAGCAATTTGTAAATGCATCAACTATAGTATTTTCTGGCCTTCACTTAATAATTCTTGCTATGTCTTATTCATTGAATCTGAGTGGGCTGTGTCTGCATATGTGATTACATTTGTCTAACTGCAATTATCTCCAATATGCAAGGCATTTGAAGGAGAGACTAATGGTGAAATTGTTGGGTTTATTATTAAGCTCCTGTTTTGCTACTAAATTTCTTCAGAGTAATAATAATGCAATATGTATAGAAAGTTTTCTGATGTCCTCCCATAGCTCAAAATAAATTATATGATGTATATGAAAAGGGTAGCTTAGTCAAATAGTGGTTATTAAATAAATCCTTGACTGTAGGACTGCCTTGATTCTTACCCTCTACAGATAGGTTAAAGATGGCTGGAGGTAACCAGGTTAGAGAATGATTTATGCAAAGAGAACCGAGCTAAAATAGAAACAAATTGTTACATACTACTTAAACAGAAGTGGAATAACTAAATAATATTTTTTACCACTGGAAGCCATAGTAAAATACATACCTGACATAGACATATGGATTTTCTTTCCCCCCTCCCCATTATCTTGTTGCTGTGTTAGAATTAAAATAATAAATGAAAAAAAATCTTATTATGGCACAACATATTTTTGTACAGTCAGTCTCACAGCATTGCAGTTCTTGTACATTTACTCTCACCCAGAGCTCAATTTTCCTCAATTTGTTTATCAGTAGTTTACTTCTGTTCTGCTGCTGGGTCATATAAACTATTTAGAACAAAAAACTGTGGGAAATCCTATAGGTATTCAAATGAGTCAGTGTGTTTACTGCATACATTTCATCACATTATACCTAAGGGTTAACGTTATGCATATTAAACTAAATAGCACAGTTTACACTAAGGGTTATTTAACATCTACTGGTGGTATTACTGTACTTCCTGTTTTGGGTTCACAATAATAAATTTCTGAAGAGCTCCCTTTGTGTAAATACCTTACTTACATTCTAGGCAAGTACATTCATGTTTTGAGCTAAACACAAACAGAGTGATGTATTGGAACACTTCTAAAGAAGGGAATCTTTGTGCTTTGTAAATGATATCCTTAAAGCCTCATAAGAATATTGCTTGGAAATGATAGTTGTATATTTGTTTTCTCTCCTTTCATTATGTTGGTTTGAAAACACTATAAAACCCATGGTGAGGGAATACTCTTTACCACAGCATTCACTGTATTCTTTCCTACATTTTGTAAAAAAGATAAAACTATAAACATAACCAAGTATGTAAAATTCAGTGTGTGCATAAACAAATCAATACAAATTGAATGAAGTTATTTAATGTATTAGTTATACTCCAAGTAATATTTTTGTGCATATTTGAAAGTATGAACTTTAAAAAATATGTATTTAAAAAGCACAAGGAGTGAAACCTGAATGTGTTTGAAAGTGAAACGTGCATAGGACATTAGAAAATGTTTAGCCCTGAACATTTGTTGAGGGGCCTACTCTCTGCATATAAGTTTTTTAAATGCTCCATACTTCAGTCTGACAACTTAGAGGACCCTTCATGATAATTTTATTTATCTATCTATCTATCTATCTATCTATCTATCTATCTATCTATTTGTCATATTTATATGGCCGCCCATCACACAAACAAGTACCTCTGGGCAGTGTACAACAAAGCTAAAAACAATATATACAAACAAGTACTAAGATTATTTATTAAAACTTTAAAATTATAAAAGGCACAAAACTAAAAAGTAAAAAATATTAGTCGAAGAGTAGGTGTTAATTACACTGGATCCATCTCAATATTTCACCAGTCCCCTGGGGTCCCCATGCCTGACGACAAAATCAGGTCTTGAGGGACTTCTGGAAAGTTTAAAGGGATAAAGCCCGCCTCACTTCGGGGTGAAGAATGTTTCATAAAGTGGGGGCCACAGCAGAAAAGGCCCACTGCCTAGGACCTGCCAAATGAAGTTCCCTAGCTGATGGGACCTACAGCATACCCTCTCTGCTGGATCTGGTGGGATGGGCAGATGTAATCGTTTAATAATAACAACTACAACAAGATATTAGGATGCAAAGTAAATAATATACTTAATAAAAGAATGGCATACTAAGTCAGTGTCTCTTTCAATTATGTAGTACTTTAAAAATGGATAAATGATTCTTCACTGGGACCCAAAGGATATGAGATTTAAGACTACTTGTATATGAGGTAATAAAGTTTTGTGGAAGAGAGAGAGATCTGGCCCTTGGCCTTCCCTCCCTTCCTTCAACTCTCTAACACATGTTAGTCAATTCACAGGACTGAGAACCACACTAATCTTACGTTCTGTCTCTCAACTCTTGAATTAGAGTTTTGGTGTTAGGTAAGCATATCTTTGGAGAACATTTTACAAATACCTATATTCATGTATCTGAATATTTTGGCAATATTAACACTCAGGAAGACATTTTTGAATTTTAAAAGTGATTTTACTTTTGCCTTTGTTAAGCTATGTGAAGCTATGTGTGGTTGCAGGATATATCTGTGATCCTTTAAAGTAGCTGCATTTGTTTCCAGGATTGTACAGTTCCTCCATAAAGGTTGATTCTGACAGCTTATTGGATCCAGGAGAGTATAAAACCAATTCCCTAATTGTTATACTGACCTTTTCTGAATTAAATTTTATTATTTAAATTATAATTTGTAATCCATTATAGACTGTGTGTACCAATCCAGAATGTCTATACATTGGGATAGATACTTACAACTGGCATCCAAAGTTATGGCTGTTGCAGTGCCTCTGTGGTCACACGATCAACATTGGGGTGCTTGGCAGCCCGCCCACACTTATTATCGCAGGGATGCTTCAACTTCCCCCACCTGCCTATCTCCCCCCATCTTGGCCCTTTTGGCCTGCCCTGTACAGTGGCATTCCTTGGTGATGGTGGCAGCGTTGGGGCAGAATAAGAGGCCTGGGGCCTTCAGCAGTCTCAGCTGGCCACCACTGCCCCCAGGCCTCTATTTGAGTCCCAGCATAGCCAGCACACTGCTGAGGAGCGCCACCTCAAGCCCAGCACCACGGCCAGCTACCCCAACACCCCAGCGCAAAGCCCCAGCCACCCTGCGCTCTGCAGGCCCTGCTGTACCCAGCTGACCTTCACTGTGTTCCTCCAGTTACTGACGAGGCATGCCCAGCCTGCCTTATGTGACGCAGCTGCTGGCTACACCAGGCCTTCTTCCCGAAGCTGCTTGCACCATTCTCCAAATCGTGCGCCCCGTTCCCACCCTGCTTTGGAAATCCTTTGGAAAGATTCTAAGGTCTACCAAGGCAGCATGAGAATGGAGCAAGACTGCCATTCTCCAAATTGCATGCCCTATGCCTATGCTGCCTTGGAAGACCTCAGAATCTTTCCAAAGGATTTCCAAAGCAGGGTGGGAGAGGGGTGTGGGAATTGGAGAATGGTAGGCTTAGAATCTTTCCAAAGGATTTCTGAAGCTGGGACTGGAGGAGAGAGCTGGGTGTGGTGGTAGCCAGTGGAAACTGCTGAAGGCCCTGGGCCTCTAATTCAGCCTCAGCTCTGCTGCTGCTGCCGCTGAGGAATGCTGCTGCCGCTGAGGAATGCTGCTGCGCAGGGCAGCCAAAAGGCCCAAGATGGGGGGGGGGAAATATAGGGGGGGAGTTGAACGAAGGTGCGCATGGCAGGAGAAGCATGCGTTACTTGTCTAACAAAGGCACTTTCCTGACCTAACAACTACAACTGGGACTAATGGCTGTCGCTAAGTGGTGCAGTCCCGTGATGTTTTGCCTATGACCGCATTGCTTAGAGACAGAAGTCTAGTCCCAATTGTGGTTGTAAGTCAAGAACTACCTGTAGTACATTGGTTATTATCTGCATGATGATGACATTGTATTCAGAAACAGATAAATCCCAATACTTTCCTGTAGATGTTGAATAGCACAGGGTAGAAGAAAACCCTGTGAGACACCATACCTTAGTAGTCAAGGTGTTGAAAGGGAGTCTCTCCAGTACAACTGACAGTGTCCATTGAGGAAGGCCCTGTATCAGTATAAACCCTTGTCCAAAACCCACTTAGGTAGCTTAAAAGACGCTATGGTAAAAAAAATGCTCAAAATTTCTAAAAAAAGAAAAAAAATCTATCAGGATATTTTGTGCATGTTTGTAAATTGCCCATTAAAGCAGTCAGAGCTGTCTTCATATTATGACCAGCTCTATCCCAAATGATATTATTTAGATTTTACCTCATTATACCATATTTATTTATGCTTCAAATATATATCCTTTTATCTAGGAGCTCAAAGCAGCATATATAGCAGTCCCTCCTGCCTTCTTTTCCCCTGATAGGTAGGTTGTAAGGTAGGTTAGTCTGAGAGATAATGGCTGGCTGGAATATCTGTGATTCCAGACTTCCAATATAACATTGCATTCAGGGAAAGTCAGGTTCAAATGCCTGAATGAGTGGGAAATGGCCTGTGGCCAAGTGGGATCTGAACTGGAGTCTATGTCAGACTGGAAGACTGGAATGATAGAAAGCATATTTGAACAGTTTTTTTTTTCAATTTATGAACAAGTTATAGTTTTATTAATATCAGTATTTGAATAATAAAAAATTATTGATAAATGCTGTTCCTTGCCTATGGCATAAAACCAAGCTGTATCAGTTTGTTTTGAGAGACCATTTTAAATGGCTGTATTTTATAAATATTGTTTAACTGATGTGAGGTTGATGGCTATAAGTATATTCCTGTGTTGGATGGATAAGAAAGATCTGTAAATATCAAATAGGAAGTACAAATGTATATGTGATAATTCTCACAAGAAGATGTCACTTGTAAGGTAAAGAATTCAGGTGTATGTAAATCTAATTTAGTAAATCCTGCTCTTTAGATTAAATTAGTTTTTGAATGTTCAGTTTAATTCATTCTTAATATATAATTAAGAATTAATAATTAAAATGTTATTTTAAAATTTAATACATAATATTGCTGGGCTGCCTATTGTAGTCCATGTATGCAAATATTAACAAATAATAGAATATTTATTTGCAATCAGATTTTTCCAGAAATTCTAGAATAAAGAATTAATTATGAAAATTCTTTCAGTTCAGCATTCACTGATAAGTGTAATAGTTATTCTCATTAAGCAGACCCCCCCCAAAAGCAAACCCCCTGAAATTTTTATCTTATTACTACTTTATATACTTTCTCCAGTTGTTAACTCAGTTATTACTCAGACTGAGTTTCACATCTGCAGCCTGTACTTGTATACCTTTCAAACTTGATCTTTAACTATGGCTTGCCATTCATCTGGCACCTGACTAAGTTCTCATTGCACTGGGTTAGTGTTCTAAGAAAATCCAGTAGAATTTTGTAATGTTGTGAATTAAAATGACATTTGACTTGAATTTAAAAAATGGACATACTTGGACTAATTGTTTATTTAGAATAGTGTAAGAACTGGGGGAATAAATAGATTAGGGTATACCGAGTACAGGATTAGTTCACTGACAGTTACAGGAATGTAACTGGATATTTGAAGGAATTGTATTAGATGATCCGTGACTTCCTGATTAGAAAACCCACAGAATAATCACTTAATGCCCTACTTTTTTCCTGCCCCTTTGTGTCCAGTTCATTCAAGTAGTTTCCTGTCTTTCCAAAGCTGTGTTATAATACTGTATTCCCAGTTGCAAGCATCTTAGCTCAAAGCAGTCCAGAATATGTATTTTCCAATGTTATCTTACATTACTCTGAAAAATGTAACATGAACAATATTGTAATTAAAATGAAAATACATACTGTATAATTTACATTTACTTCTGTTGCTAATTATGAAAATATTGACATATGATTACTAATTCTTTATCTTGTAATCACTAATTGTCTTGTTAAAAGTATGGTTGAGTTTATTTGAGCACAATATAAAGGTGAAAGAAGAATAGGAGATATATCAGCATGTGGAGCAGATTATCAGTGAAAGATGCAGTAGCACTATTTGAATTGTCTTTGATATTCTTCCATTTTTTAAAATCATTTTTCAGCCTTTCTTGATCCTCACAGCATTTTCTATTTATTATCAATACATTGCAGGTAGTGTCCATCTTATATGAACAAGCACTTCCTGATTCTGGATTATGGCACAAGTGTCTCTATTTTCTTACTCTAAACAAATGTTGAAGAAAGAGCTATATTAATCATTCTCCGATAAAAAGCAATTCTCTTTAGGGATGCATTTGAGCAACTTGGCAAGCTGTCTTTTGGCTTAACTGCAAACATACCTTGTGACCTCTTCCAGGCAACAAACTGTAAACCACCTATTTGTGGTTTGTTTTAAGGTTCCCTAAAATCTAAATTGAGTATGATAGCTTATTTGAGGTGGAGCAAGACAGAGGATAAGCTCTGGTTCCCTGATTTCCTGATTTCTTCTTTCCAAAAGAACCAGTCATGCTACATTTGAATGTTCCTGATGGAAAAGCATCTAAATGCATTACCAGCTGTTCACAAGTGTTGCTTACTATGTCATCTCAATGCAATCCATCTGTTTAAATATCCATTTTATAGAAGTATCTTACATTTTTATTTGTATCTGAATTCTTTGAAATTCATCATTCATTCTTCGATTTTGGAAAAACAGTTCTGGGTTGAATTCTGTCTAGAAACAGTGCTTTGTATTGAGAAGCCTGGTGACGAGATATACTTTCAGGTGTGCTCATCAGTTTTTATTCTATATAGTCCAAGATTTTCCTATGAAGAAAGTTTACAATATTAGAGACTTTAATAGGACAGTACAGCACTTCAGATTTAAAGGCAAAAGGTGCTTTGGAGTGCATGGGAGTAGTGAATGTAGTACCTGTATACAACTCCTTAAACCAAACCTGTATTTTCCTGGGATCAATCCAAGGAAAAGGCATGGCTGCTTTAAGAAGCTGCAATCATGTATGACATTCCTGTCCCCACATGTTCTGGAACAGCTTTTTGTGTTTGAGTCTGAAGTGCTGCATAGCCCTTTTTAGCTTAGGAAAAAAAGCTAAGTGGTGGGGCATGAACCAAGTATAATCGTGCATGATGTAGAATAAACAAATAGAATTATTTCCCATCATAGTGCTAAAACTTTGGATATCCACCAAAAAAGAATAATGGGACATGTAGGACATCTACATAATGTATACTGAAACCATGAAACTCGCTCTCACCAGATTAGGCTTTAACAGGATTTAAACAAATTCATAGAAGATAAGACTATTAATTACAATCAATCAGAGTTAATCAGGCTTCCAGTATTGATTGCCAGTTTAGAAGGAATCATGCAGTGAGCTTCATAGCTCAGTTGGGTTGGATCCAAAGTTGATCCTTTGTGAACAAAAAAACCTTCAAAAGCTAAATGGCTCTGTATTGGAGAAAGAACAGAAAGAACTTGTGTTTTTTGCAGGTTCCTTCTTCCCCTACAATCAAAACAATCCTACAATAGAACAGATGTATGTCTTTTGCTCCCTCTCCCTCTTTCTCTCTCTGTATGTATGCATTTCATGTTTAAAGGACTGAAGAAACAAAACAAAAGTGTGTTTTCTTATTGCAAAATAATCTTAGAAAATGTCACAAATGAGGCAGTATCACCAACAAGGCCACCCTTTCCACACAAAGTACTAATTTCATTTGTAGACCTAGTGTGGTTACACTGGCAAGGATGGTTTATGCCATGGCAAGTTTATTTAAGACACTTCTTAAGCCATTCTTCTGTTTAAAGCACTCGAGACTTATGTCTCAAATGTAATTTTCCATTTGTAAATTTACCCCCAAAATTGCAAATTTGTAAACATTTGTTTGAAGTATTATTCATAATAACTAAAATGTATCACCCATCTCTCTGTGGTTTTTATTTTTGTTTTGTGATTTCCTAATCATCATTTTAATCTCTGATGGCAGAGAGAGAGAGAGAGCGTGCACACTAGCTAGCTTGTGGCAAAATACTGTGCATGTGTGTTCTCTGCATTCAAGGAGCACAAAGAATATTTGATGCAAAGTGCTTGATTAATTGCATGTGGCATGGCTTCTTTAACTTCCTGCCAATCTTCCTGACAGAAGACAATATAAATGGACTTCTCTGTGACAAGCATTTCATGGGAAGTTATGCATTTTAATTGAGTCAACATTTCACATCTGTTCTATGTCATAACAACTTCCTCACAGAACTTGGGGTAAGAGAGAAGGAGGAATTAGCTGCCTTAGTTTTTCTTCAAGACTGCCTAAGAGAATTATGAATTGCAGGGATTTAAAAACAGATGATACAAGCAAGGTTTTATATCTTACAATAGTAAAATTAATAGTCTTAAGCTTCTCAATTGTTTTGTTGACACTCTGAAATAAAGATGATTCTAAGTATTGCTTTATTTTCACAATAAGTGCCTATTAGTACTTTATCTGTGCATTGATAGCCACTTACTCACATACTTTTCAAAGGAAAGATCTAGGAGCAGAAATTCTCTATCTTGTGGTATTTGTGTATTTATTTGGTAATTTTTTTTAAAAGATGTGGGTTATTAATTCTCAGAAGAGTTTCCCTTTGTTTTTAGGGTGAGGACTCATTCTCCAGTATTGGTTTGATTGTGTCATCAAATCAGTGTTGAGTGTTAGTGACCACATAGATAAAGTTTCTCCAGGAGGATCTATCCCCAATCTGGTCCTTCCAATCTTCCAACAGTGCAGCCATCACTGCTGCAATTGAATGCATCCATCTTGCCACTGGACATTTTCTCTTTCCTTCCATATTTCCCAGCAGTATAGATTTCTCAAGAGAGCTAGGTCTTTGCATAATATTTCTAAAATATGATAATTTTAGCCTGGTCATTTGTGCCACAGGTGAGAACTCTGGATAGATTTGTTTGATGATTGATTTGTTTGTTTTCTTGGCTATCCATAGTTTTCTATAATGCCAAAGTTCAAAGGTGTCAATATTCTTCCTATCCTGTTTTTTCAAAATCCAATGTTCGCTTCCCCTTCTTTTTAAAATTAAGAAGAGAGGGGAAAAAACCCACCATCTTAAAGGATTTTAATTTAAAACCAAAAAAATTAACAAGATTGTGATCTGAGAAAGTTTTAAACCGATAAAAGGGACAATGATTTTAAAAAACAGAAGAATTTTTTTTTCTGATGAAAGTGCCTTTGAAAATAGCAAAATTAATTAGACTAATAGATTGGACTTTCGTGGGGATGATTACAAAATAAGATATGGGTAATATGAGCTAAACCGTGAGACTGCAACTACAGAGAGCTAATTGGGACTAAAGTGCTAAAGAGAAAAGCAAAACAGAAAAAAAGGAGAAGCCTGCCTTTATTTCCAATGTAGTAATTGATATACTTTCACTTTCTTACCATGGCAACCACCAAAAAAAAAAAAAACTGCTATATTAGGAGGATGCAGGGGTTTACTAGAACAACTTACAGATAAGGGTATTTCACCAGATTTCTTGAAGAAAATGTTTGTAGGATTTGGCAAAAAAGATGACTGCAACAGTTAAAAAGGAAATGGAAGAAGGATTTGCAGGGTTAAAAAAAAGATGTGAAAGAAGTTAAGAAGATTGAAGAATCTGTAGGGCAACTGGCTGCAGACTTAAAACAAATTACTGACAAAGTGGAAGTTTTGGAAAGTAAGACAGAAGTTATAAATACAGAGATGGAGAAAGATTTAGATAGCTTGGTATTACTGGAGCTGAGAGAAAAAGAATTTTGCTTAAGATTTAGAGCAATTCCAGAACAACGCAGAGAAGATAGTAGAGAAAAGATTGTTAAACCTCTGCCTAATTTCATGGATTGTGAGGAAGATGACACTGAGACAGAGGTTGATAAAGTATATAGGATTAATGCACGTTTTGCAAAATTAAGAAATATTCCAGGGGATGTCCTTGTGTTCTTTGTCAGGAAGAAGACCAGTGACCAAGTTTTACAGTAGCATTTTAACACTACATTGAGGATTGGTAATACATTTATAATTATACTTAAGGAAATTCCAATTAGAATACTACACAAGAGAAAAGAGTATTTTTTTTGACAAACTTAAACAGAATAAATTTCCATTTAGATGGGGTAAGTTGAAAGGGATGATTTTTACTTTTAAACAACAGAGATTCAGATTGAACTCTGTGCAGAAAGCAAGAGATTTTTTTGGAAAAAATTTAAAGAACTGGAAGAAATACAAATGGAAGTGACAATGACAGATAAGACAAACAAATGCCACAACAGCTATAAGACATTGAAGAGGAGTCCATGTTGGCCACTACAGGTATTGACTTTTCTAAAATCTTGGACTAACTATAGATTATAAATGCTTAATGTGGAATATAAATAGGGCAAATGCTCCTCATAAGAAGAAGAAAAAAATCATCATTTGAAAAAGCTAAAGCAAGATATGATTTGCTTACAAGAAACACATATTAGGAAAAAAGACATAAAAAATATTTGAGTCACAAAAATTTGCAAAAATAATTTGTTTTAGCAGGATTTTAAAAAATGGAGTTGTTTTACATATAAATCTTCAATTATATCCAAAACTTATATTAACTGATAATTATGGCAGATATGTTGGGATGGAAGTTAATCTACAGGGTGCTAAAACTTTGATATTGGGAATTTATGCTCCAAATGAAGATAAAACAACATTTTATAAAGGATTTATCAATAAATTATTGGATTTTACATATGAAAATTGGTGTCTCCTGGAGATTCAAATGGAGTGGTTTCCCCACAAAAAGATAAAACTTCTGAGAAAAATGACACCCAGCCTGCTTTCATGCCCTAGGGAGGCTTAGAACTCTCAGTCTCCTGGTTTCTAGGCCAGCACCTTAACCACTATACCAGACTGGTTGTTTTCCAAGGCCTTTATGACCTCTCTACCAAGTACCAATCTGTCATGTATTTCTTGACAGCTGTTTCTTTTAGTCGATCCTGATTGGTAAAAACAATCCACCACTTCAATATTTTAATTGTCAGTTCTAAGGTTGATTGCTTTATTTACTTATATTAGTTTGGTTGTCTTTATATTTAACCTTAGTCCCATTTTTTCACCTTGGTCCTTGCCTTTCCTCATTACAACTGGCAGATCATTTGCATTTACAGCTATCAGAATAGTGTCATCAGCACAGCACGGGTCATTGATGCTTTTTCCTCCACTTTTAAAATCACACTCATCATCTTCCAATCCAGCATATAGGTTGAATAAATAGATTATGTGCAAAGGTTTCACATGAGGACAATGAGATATTCTGGGATTCCCATTGTTCTAAGTACATTCCAAACTTAACATGCTCAATGCAATCAAAGGCCTTTCTATAATCAGCAAGGCATATATTGACAACTTTTTTATATTCTTTGGCTTTCTCAGTTATCCAGCATGCATCAGCAATAATGTCTCTTCTCCCATATTAGAGAGGAAAAAAATATATTGGAACTAGCTATAGTAGGTGGACATTACTTTGAACTTATGACATGTTTCGATTAGTAATTGTTTTTCAAAAACAGAAACAGTAGGAATGAACAGATAATTTTCACACTGGTGAGATGTACAAAGTGGGGTCCTTCAGGAATCAGTGTTGGGGCTGATGTCTTTTAAATGTTATTTATTTATTTAAGTTACTAATTACAACTAATATTGATGAATGTTTGCTGCCTTCTGAATCATAGGCAATGAGGCTTAAATACTGGTTGCTGTAAAACCTCATACAAGGGGACATCGCATAACGTAATATTTGGACTGTATATACCACATATTCTGTTAGATACCATGAACATACTATACCTGTGCTGTGAGCCCTGTACAGGATTTCAGTTAGCTTTTGAGTGCAATTCAAGGTGTTGGTTGTAAAGCTTGGCAGCAAAATATGTTCAGGACCCCTTTTGCCAACCAGAATCAAGCTGCTGTGCTCATTTGTCACAAGAGAAACTGCTGGTTGTACTTGTTTCCCACAAGGCATGTACTATAGAGGCTCACAGGGCTGCTTTGCTGTGGCAGTGCCTATGCTTTGAAATGGTCTCCCTCTTGAACAGAGGTTAGTCCCAAATGTTTGGCTCATCCACAACTGTTCCAGAGGGCCCATGGTAATGCCTGATGCCTAGGATCGATAACTATTACCATGTCTGGTTTTATGATACTATAATTATGCAGTCTTAGTGTGGATGTTTTATTATATGTAAACACCAGTATTCTTGGGATTGTGATAGGCAAAAAATATAATAAATGAATAGCAATGTTTTGATTTATATGAATTTATTCAGTAATTTTTTATTAACACAATGTGAATAATGAAATATAACATGGCTTATTTAGTATGCTGTTTGTATAATATGTTGTGCAAACCACTGCTTGTTCGTAGTTTGCTTAGTATCTTAACTAGGCCAGAAAAAGAACCACACTTTGTTTCTTGTTTGCTATCTAATCAAATGAAAAATTTGTGGCTATGTAATATCTTGGTGTTTGTAGCTTTTTCTTGCCAAAATGATGACTGAATAATGAAGAATTACACTGATTTCTAAAAATCAAAAATCGTGCAGTATAATTCTACTTGCAAATGGTATATGGAGTATTTAATATTTGTGCCTCTTAATTTCTTTCCTCTTAAACCCTTTAACTGACATAATTAATAACTTGCACCATAGTGTGGTAAATCCTGTATAGCAAAGGGCTCAATGTAGATCAGCTCTCCTACTCAAGACATTTTTAAACTAAAAAAGAAAAGAAAAGCCGACAATGTAAATTATACCAACTTAGCTACTTTTGAAGTAGTAAGTGCTGCATTATTACAAAAGCTGTCTTTGTTCTGTCATTACTCAGGATGAGATTGTTGTTTTATAAACAGTGTTCAGTACTGGGTGCCAGATGAAAGCATAGCCAAGAGATTAGATTACATTATCAAGGGAGAGACACAGGAAGATGTATTGAGAATGGATCTGCTGCTAACCACCAGGTAATTATCAAGGTCCATAATTAGAAAGAGGTGGCCTCTCTTTCTTATGTATGTTTTAAATGATAGATGTGATTTAAGAGCAGATTGTTTATTTGAAAGGAAATAAAAAACCAGTTTGTTTTTCCTGTCAGTTTTGCAGTAAAAAGGTACAGATATAAAAAATTGTTTTGAAATCTTATGTTCAGAATAGTAAGATAATTCCTAAGAAAAGATAGCTGTTATGAAGACAGATCTTACTTTTTTTTTTATTTTGGAAGATGGTCATTTTTATGCAGTTCAGTTTTATACATGTCTTTGCAATAATTATTCCCTTTAAAATTATAAATAGAATAGAAAGAAATTATTCCCTCAAATCCCAGTGCATTACTCTCAGGGAAAGAGGTATAGGGAATCCAAAGGCAAGAACTACACTCTGGAATTCTTGTATTGCTCTGAATTGGGTAAAAGAGAAAGCATAGACATATATTTACATATGTGTGCATATGTACACACCCACACAAATTCCTAGAGTCTAGATCCTGTGGATACCTCTATAGCAGAACAGTTAAAAATGATTAAACAAAGCAGAATGTCTTCCCAGTGCACCAACATTTTTGTGCCAGGTTAACTAAGCATGTATATTTTGAAATAAATTCAGTTTTGTTCAGTAATAGTAATGTGATGCAATAGTTAGAGCAAGGATGTTTCTTTTGAGACTATCTATCTCCCATTATTACTGATTCTCTATTTATTTTGAATAACAACAACAATAGGAAGCTGGCATGCTACAAAGCAGAAATACAATTACCAGCATGTTTGTTTGAAAATAGATCCCATATAGGCCCTATATACATTATTAGAAAATAAAAATAGTGGGTGACTGCAGCCCTGTGCTTTATTTGGAAATAAGCTGTTATTTCCAGAAAAAAATAAGGCTGGATGTTAGGAAGAAGAGAGAAGTAGTGGGGTGGCATCCTCCATTTATCTTCTGGTACCCACTATGGTGATGATTATGTAAATAGGCAACCTCTCTGCATAGGATCCACAATATGAGTACCCATAACCAGTTCTCAAGATTATGACTTTACTATAAAATACTAGAATCTTTAAAACTGCAGCATTGCAATTCCATATATTATTGTTGTGGCATGAGAACCACTGGAACACAATAGCTTGGGGATATAGTTCCATGTAGCTTTAATAGCCTCAGTGAAAGATTTCAATTTGACATGGCTCTTTAGTTTCAATTGATTAGTCCTTGCAAAGTACACTAACATAAGTACATGTGAGAAATATTTGGTTTATTGTACCAATACTTTCCCCAATTGTATACTGTTACATCTAATCATATCTGGGAACTGGCAGTGATTCAAGTGTTTCTCTCCTTTAATGACCCAGAAGTCTGCAAAAATTTGTGTGATT
Organism: Liasis olivaceus; assembly: GCA_030867105.1. Classification (NCBI taxonomy): domain Eukaryota; kingdom Metazoa; phylum Chordata; class Lepidosauria; order Squamata; family Pythonidae; genus Liasis; species Liasis olivaceus. The sequence goes on from CM061354.1 coordinate 27,949,213, forward strand.
ATTGGCTACTGCTTTACATTTGAAACTGAACCTGCCTAGAATTTTTTCTTTTTTTTTTGCATATTTCAGAGCTGTTTAATGCCAGTTAATTATTACTGCATGCTTAGGATCCCTGGATAACTTGTCATGGCTAAATTCCAAAACATTAAGTTATAGAACTGCTTTTTGTTAGCCAGTTAGTCTGTGTGGATTACTTCAAAGTTGTTATATAGGACTTGTCTGTATTTGCTTTTCTTCTTTTTGGTGGAAGAATTACAGGTAGTCCTCAGGTTACAACAGCAATTGGGACCAGAACTGCTGTTGCTAAGCAACTCGGTCATAAAGCACAACAACATGTGACCACATCACTTAGCAACAGCAGTTACAGCAGTTCCCTTTGCCATCATTAAGTGAGGAACATGCAGGTTGTTAAGTGAGGATCTCACATGACCATGACTTCCAACTTCCTGCTGGCTTCCTCATTGGCTTTGCTTGTGGGAAGCTGGCAGGGAATGTCTGAAATCATGATTATGTGACTGTGGTTCACTGTTTATGATCACATGACCGCTGGGATGCTGTGATGGCTGGAACTCTGAGGATGATGGTAAGTCCCCCTTGTTCAGTGCCACTGCAAATTTGAACAAGCAAACAAGCAGTTATAACCTGAGAACCATCTGAAATTCCTTTTTAAAGTTCAGTCAGTTCTCTCAGTCCAGCTACAGGGTTGTTATGCAGGTAAAATTGAAGACAGGAATGCTATGTTGCTCATTTTGAGTTTTGATTATATTTATCTTGACCTTTATATCATATATCTTAATTGCAATTCTAGGTATATAGCAATAAAACCAAACAAAAAGCAATGATTATGGTAAAAACCATGGTAAAAAACATAGAAAATCAAAAGAAACTAAATTTGGCCAATATATCAAACAACTTATGAGCAGGGTCAACCAGTAACACTCCACCTCCCAGAAGATGATTCTCTATTATACTGGCCCAATGCCTGGGGGAAGAACCAGGTTATTAAAGTTTTCTGGAAGGCTAAGAGTGCTTCTCAAAGAAAGGTGGGATATAAATCTAATAATGCATAAATAAATACTCCAATCTCTGACATCTCCACATAGAATTAGGAAACATTAGACAGCTGATTCCATATGGTTTTAGAAAGCTTGGCTGTTAGCCTGTTTGAGTTGGAAGGACACATTATTATCCTAACTTCTTCATCTTATTCATATTGCCAGTTATGTGACTGTTTCATTCTCTGTATAGCCTCCATGGCTGATTCTACTATATTTAGAATAATCCTGAATGTAGAAAGACACAGGTATAGCTTTACATATATGGAAATGAACCACTGCTACTTCTTTCAGCTCTTCCTACCTATTCTTTTTTCAGTAAGACTCAGTGAGGAAGAGTGGCAGGCAAGCAGGTTATTATAAGTGGTAGTCAAACATTTCCACAATATGTTGTGTTCCACTTGGAACTACTAAATTAATTTCTGTTTAAATCGAGATTAGAAATGCAGATTGTAAAGGAAGAGGGATTTATGCTTAATAATGGGATGGAGAATGGCTTGTCAGTAGTTTTGGAAGTGTCTACCAAGCTGGTCACACGTTTTGTTCTCTGATTGGTTTATCATCACTTCCTTCCTATGTAACCAAATCAAAGCTTTGGTTACATAGAGAGAAGTGGATGGCACAGGAAACTAAAACAAAATACATATATGGATGGGATTGAACAGCTAGGAGGATGAAAGAGGTTAGGAAAAAATGTTGGATGTTACTAGAGATGGGAGAAAAAATCCAATTGCTGGAACACTAAAAATGTTTAGTGCTATTTGTGTATGTGTGTCAGAGGGAGTTGTACCTCATTTGTGTAGGATTATAAAAACATTGTGAGCTACACTTACAATGGAATTAAAGTGCCCATCCTGAGAGAACATTAATGTTTTAGACTTTATTAGGCCTGTCATGTTACATACATGTGGTTTGATTTTTGTTCATTAAGCAGGTGGATTTTCCTTCAATAATGGCACCAAGATCCATGGTCACAATGAATTTTCAAGAATGCTTTTATAGATTCTGTAAAACAGCTACTTTTCTTAGAATTGTGCATCTGCATTTGCTGAGTGCTATGCTTTCTATTTTTTCTTGATATCTGGTGGTGCCAAGGTATATATGAAAATGTTAGAATGACCAAAAATTGTTGTACTTGAATTGAGTATGAATTTCTTTTCTTAAAAACAGAAAGTTGTTTACAAGCTTTTAAATCAACCATAATCACTTAAGGTCTTTCTTGCAAAAGCTCAGTTGAAATTAAAGGGAGTTTACAAATGAAATTCACAAAAGTAAACAACATACAATAGTCCTCACTTGATGTCCACAATTGGGGCCAGAAACTCCATTGTTAAGCGGCACAGTTGTTAAGCGTGATGTCACATGACTGCACCACTTAGTGACGGCAGTTCCGGCAGTCCCGGTTGCCAACATTAAATGACACCACATGGGTCATAAAGGGGGACTTCATGTAACCACTACTTCCGACTTCTTGTCAACTTCTCCAATGACTTTGCTTGTGGGAAGCCAGCAAGGAAGGTCACAAATTGTGATCACGTGACCATGGAACACTGCAATGTCATAATTGTGGGCCAGCTGCCAAGCAACCGAATTGCGACAGCCACAACTACGAGGACCGGTCGAAAGTATCACTTGTTCAATACTGTTGTAAGTTTGAACGGTCGCTGAACAAGTGATAGTTAAATGAGGACTACCTGTATTAAGCACATATTTAAAATGAAAGTTTATAGATAACCTAGTACAGCATGTACTAAAAACACATTTATTAGACTAGCTAGTTTACAAAATATTAATAATTAAACCTTTTCATTAAGCTGTATGAAATCAAGGTATGTTTGGAATGAAAATGTGGTTGATGTTCATACCATGTCAGTCCAACAGATTACATTCTTAGGTTGAGAGTTTGTATATATGCAAATTTGATGTTTTCTGGTGCTGCAGTGGTGTTATTTGCAATTTGCAAAAACGTTGCTGAAAAGAAATAAGTAAATTAATTTAGAAGAATATCACTGCTCTAAACCAGCAAATATTTGTGCATATATGGAATATTATGATTCACAGACACGAACAGGAATCTTATGTCTGTAATGAGGATTTGTATCATGTCCAATATTTATTGAAAAACTATTTTGGAGCTCCTTAACACTTAATATATTATACATTTTGACGGTGGATACTCCTACAGGGTTTTACTTAGCTTCATATTAGTAAAATATATTTAAACATTGCTTAAATCAACAGACATCCAGGAAAGTTTATAATTTCTATAGCAAGCTTTGGGTGATAAACAGCTGGTGATCAACTGATATAAAACGATAAAGAAGTAGTGGCTGTGGTAATTGTTGTGTTGTCTATGTCTCAGGAAGAGGTGTGGCTGTCTTTTGCCTCAAGTAAAACTGATGACATGGTCTGATAGACAAGTGTTATACAAAGACAGAGGAATTTATAGGCACCTGAAGGCAGTACAAGCTGATGATGAAACACATATTCAGTGCTAGACAAAAAATCAGTGAAATGTAATTTTACAACGGCTTTGTGTCTGCAATAGAGCTTCTGAAGATGAAATCCCACCAAAACCCCTTAGATGGTAGTAATTTATAATTTAGTTGTGGTTGTGGTACCATACTGAAGTTCACAAACATCAACAAATATTAATTAGAACTCAACTACAAATTTCTTATGGTTTTCTTTAGTGACTGTAGCACCTTTTTTATTGCAGTCTTTATGTTTGCTTGGTAGCTTGATTTTCTTTCTGTTAAATCATGTTAATATATCAGTAACATCAAAGCATATTTTTAAATAACTTCCCTCTACTAATTAGAGAAGAAATTGGTAAGATTCCAGTTTTGAACAAGTACAGCAATCTTACACATTTCTTCTGTAATAAGTAGTGTGAAGATTCTGCATGTTTTACAGCATATACAAGAGGCCATTTGAGGGAATTAATGAGAAGTATACTTTTATATTTTATTGCTAAAAGCAAGTATGAGTAAAGAGTAGAGATAAATTTTTACTCAGAAAGTTATAAAACCCAAGGGAGGGATTGTATGTAATACAAATTAGGTAGTATGATGGTCTCATGGTGGCACCACTATGCTTCATGGCTGATAGTCAAGCCCTTAAGGCATTTATTCCATGGAAGGTAGACTAGGATTCACAGTTTAACAGTTTCTAGCTACTTGCATCAAGTTTCTTTGTTTTGACACTTTATGTCATTTTCTTAGGCATTTTATTCAGTTTGTGTATCATTATGTTGTAACAGCCATCCGCATCCAACATAATTTTCTACTATTGATCTTCAACATTCTGAATGGCGTAGTAGTTTTCTTCAACATTTGTATAAAAAGAAAATAATAATAATTTTATTTACTGTACTTATAACCTAACATGATAGCTTGGATCTTAACCTTTTTCAATTCTACTTACGCTTGTTCTCTCTCCCTCTCCCTCTCCCTCTCCCTCTCTTTTTAAAAGAATCCTGTCCTGAAGTTTGGAAAGTCATGCAGAATCATCAGAGAAATACATTCCCACATAATCAAACATTAACAAGATAAATTGGATAAATTCATTTGGATAAATATCTGATATCAAGGCTTCAGATGCTGTTTTAATATTAAGATGATACTGTTTTCTTCCCATCCTGCATGACGTTTATGTACTGTGTAAGGTTTAACTTCAAAGCTATTATCAGCTCTCTATTTCAGTAGAAAGTGCTATGCAATAATAATTTTCAAGTTTGTTCTTTTTGTTGGAGAAAAAAAAATCTCTGAAATGGTTTAGACCTAATTCCAAGTGATTAGGTTTTCATTTTCTTTTTGTATGTCATTGTTTAAATTCTGCTGTTTTGACATGTTCTGTCCTAGAGCACTACCTGTTTACAATTCAGTATTTCCATTAACTTAAGGCCCAGCTAAGCTGATCTTGTTCAGTGTTAGTAAATGCCTTGCTTTTTGACAGATATTGCAGAAATACTGTGATGGATGTGACAACTTCAGTCTTAACGTGGTAGTGATGAGAGAGGATGTATACCTTGTCATCTGTTGGTAGATGTACAATTCACATTTATTTTAATACAAAAAGGTCTATGTGTGGTTTCAAAAGAAAATTCTGGTAGTCTGAGTTCTCAAGCCACTGAAAATTTACTTGATGGGAAGTGCAGTGAAAGAAATCTACTGTGATAGTGTATTGATAGATGCAAAGTATATAACATTAGACCCAAGACTTTTGTGTTTTCATGACATTAAAGGAAGAGCTCCAGCATAACTTCCAAAAGGCAAATGTGACTTGTATCCTAAAAAAATAGTTGTGCACTTTGTGGTAAATGTTCCTCAGGTCTCTACATGAAAATCTCTTATGAAATAAAGTGCACCATCTTCTGTCTGTATTGTATCTGTTCCCATTTTTTGGTCAGTGTCATATCAGTGAATGCACTAGATAGTAGATCTCTTTGATAGGATTGGTGGTTCAAATTGATCTTCACATCTCCTGGGGTTAATGCCATTTTATTTATTTTAGGAATACCTGGAAACTCCTGTTATTTCTCCTCTGTTCCAGCACTTTTTGATGTTTTGTGATATTTTAATTAATTATTTTAATTAAATAAGCAAAAGCTGTTTATCCTGATTTATACTTAGATTATGAACTATTTTGTACTATTATGTACTAGACATATGACTAAACATAGCTATAAACAAGAATGGCAGCAACCTTTTTGGATTGCTTTTGAAATTAAGTATTAGCAAGTTACAAGAGGGTTCAATCTTTTTTTTTTTTAACAATTGAGCTTTATGCTACTGTATCTAACTCTGACCCTATCTTGCCAGATACACATTTATTAATCCTGCAAATACTTTTTTTTCTTTCATTTCTGTGGATTTAAGTAACTGATAATTACTAAATGTATGGTGCCTAAATAATGGTTGCACTAAAATTATTATTGAAGTTAATCACAGATTGTATGGGAATGACCATTGGCCTTTAGGAATCAACTGTAGCAAGTCTTGGAATCAGGTGCTCCTGCTTCTCTGTGTGAGTGGATGGAAGAGTAAAAGATTTCATGTCCAAACAATACACACTGTTTTTTTAAAGATATCTTTGTTAGCAACAAAATGTATGTGCATAAATCAGGGTTGTTTTTTTCAAGTAAATAGCCCTTTTTATTGCAAACCATTAACTCATATTTTCCCCAAGTCTGAATAAAGTGGGAAGAAACTCATTCTTACACATAGTCATTTTTTGCTCCTTTCAACAAATGTTCATTCTTTGCAATATATTAAACACTGTCATCTACCTTTCTTCCAGCATTTGCATATTTGAAAATTTTTCCATCTATTTTCCTATCTTTAGTAGAATCTCTAGGATGATTCACAAATTCATCTACTTGATCTAATTTATCAGTATTTTGCACAGTAACTTGCAATTGTTCACTCCACTTTTCCTGATAACCATAAGTACATTATGATACGTTAATTTTTATATCCAAACTCCTTGTTGCATTATACAGTCTATCTAACATTTGCTGAAAATGATTTAGATTCTCCGCCAATAGGAATTATTTTAATACCAAAGTGCATGCTTACAGCATTCTTAGTTATTAAGCAAAGATATAGCATTTACACACATGCTAAACAATTCTCACAGCTACTCCAAATGCAGATTATTTTAACATTCCTCCAGTTCACCATCTAAATTTGCCACCTTACAATTTTTCAACTTTCTCACAGCAGCTGTGGCTTCCTTTTCATATTTTTTTTTTCTTGGACATTGACATTTATAGAACAATCTTTTTCTTTTTATACATATTATATGAGTATCTTTGTCTCACCTTCATTTTTGCATCAGCCATTCTCCTTTTTTTTTTTTGCATACAGTTTATTTCACGTTATCATTCAACCAGGTAACCTTTTTATTTTTGAAAACACACCCTTTTCACTCTGTTCTAAGCAAATTCCACATCTGCTTTTCTTGGCCACTGTAATCTATATGCTAGTATGTTTCATATATGATTTGTACTTTAACTCCTTGCAGTTCTATTTTTACTCTAGTTTCTATCACTTTTTTCTTCTTATTGTATGCCCAATTTTTCTGAAATCTGTTGTTAATAATACCCCCCCCCCCAAAAAAATCTATATCACATTCAGAACCTGTCACCAATTCTTCACTAATACTCTCAGAATTTCATCATAAAAAAAATAAGTTTATCAGGCTTGTTGATTCATTTGTTTTCCATATGCTTAAACCATTTAGCATATGGAAAAATATCACAAATAGATATTTTTCTAAGTAGATACTCATGAAAGAATCATATTCATTCATTCTTGGTATAAGGATGGAAGCTGATGAGGAGAAAGCCACTGAGTCTTATGCCAGAGAGAAGCTTTGTAAAGAAGGGACAGATAGCCAAGAGCTTCAAGTCTGAAAAAAAGAGTAGCCAAAAGAAGTCTGTGTGAAAAGTTGGGAAGTAGGGACCCAAGTATTGATGTGTATATAGGGCAAGATTCCTTTGTGCTCCTCTACGCAGAACTTCTTCATTCATGTGGCTTCCTTGTTCTGTGCAGTAAAGTCACATCCCTAACTTTCTGGCATCTGCTTGGGAATACAGAACTGAGAGAGAGAGAGTAAACAAGCAAGCTCTGTCTGGTACAAAGCCTTGCCACTGGTTTACCATTTCTGAACTTTTTCATCATATTCTACCCATTCATTTGTGTCTCCTAACAGATCCGCCCCCCCTCTGAATCATGCATACGGAACGTTGCATTTTTCTTTTCCAAACTCATCTCTTTCATTTCACCATTGCTGGAGCATAACATGCAATTCTAATATGCAAAACTATGAGTGTATTATTAAGACATGGCTAGGCAATAACAGGGATATAGTCCTGCCAGAAACCTGCCAGGCCAACTTTCAGATCCTACAACAGCTTCAGTGTCAAGTCCATGGAGAAGAACTTGCTATGATCCTCACCGTAACAATGAGCATTGCCTGAATGTGATCAATTGTGAAGGCATCTGTGTGAAGGTGGGCCACCTTGATGAGCTTGGGGTGCTATTGATGTGATGTAGCTGCCCAGCAGAGACTACCCATTAGTCCCTTAATCTTATCTTGGAGCTGGTATTGGAGTTCCTAAGGCTTTTGGCCTTGAGTGATTTCAACTGCCATGTCCTGTGTGATGGTTCTGCTATAGTTTGTCAAAGCATAGCTTCCATGGCAACTATAGGCTTCTTGTGCATAATTGAGACAGGTCATAAATATTATAAAATAAATAAATAATAGAGCTCGATTATCTGATATCTGTAGCTGTACATGTGAGGGTTTCTCTTTGCATAGATTTGTGCTACACATGGAGAGAGCTAAATGAGGTAGACAGTTTAAGGGCAGAGCTCCTTGTATGAGACCTTCATCCTAATTCACATGTTTGTCTAAATTACTAATTGAACATTTGTAGAAAGAAATAACATGGCATGTAATGTTATGTGTGATAGTATTTCACATTCAGCATGAGTTGGAAACTGTAGCTTGGACATCAAACTTTCTGTAGTTAACTAGACAGATTTTATTTGCTAAGTGCATCTGTCTCCCTGCCTCCATTGTTCATGATCTAGCCTTTTCAGATTGTGTAATTCTTAGGAATGAACTAGGCATTTAATTGCAACTAGAAAACCATTGGGTCATCATTTCAGTGATATTTCCTTACTAAAAAGAGAAACAGAATGATCAAGGGCAAAAAAGCAGTGGGAGTATGAGCGACTTACGACTTGCTGCTGGCTTCCCCATTGACTTTACTTGTGGGAGGCTGTCAGGGAGCATCAGAAATCTCCCTCCTCCTTCCCATTCCACATAAAATATAGGCTTACACCATTTGCCCTCCACTCATGACCCTCAGGAGAGCCTCCTCCTCCCCCTCAACTGACCTGTGGAACTGCCTGCTACTTTGCTGGGGGGAGGTGGAACAAAGGGAACCACAGACAATGAGGAATACTGCAACCCCACTCTCCATTCCAGTGTCCCCAAGGGCCCCTCTCTCAAGGGAGGAAGAGGGCTCACCCAACAACTGCTAGTGCCCCCCAGCCAGCCCTACCTTGCCAGCAGGCATCCAGGTTGCTCCCTCATCCTTCCTTCAATGCCCACCGCAGTTAAGAAATTTCTAATTTTGGCCTCAGTTCCAAAGCAGCCAATAGGCACTTGCCTGTTAGGCCTTGCCACCAGCCGATTGGGCCCAGGAGCCAGAGAGTGGCAGGAAAGAGGTTGGGGATCCCTCCTTCCATCCCCCTCCTTCCCTCCCTCCCTCCCTTCCTCCTAAAAATAATGTAGGCTTGTGCCATTTGCCCTCCCCTCACATCCCTCAGGAGAGCCCTAGTGAAGCCGCCACTTCCTCCTCCTCCTCCTCCTCCTCCTCCTCCTCCTCCTCCTCAGCTCACCCACGGAACCGCCTGCCACTTTGTTGGGGGAAGGTGGAACAAAGAGAGCTGCAGACCATGAGGAAAAGTGCACCCCCGCTCCCCATTCCAATGTGTCCCCAAGGGCTCCCTCCCTCGAGGGAGGAGAGGGCTCACTCGTCAACCACCAGCACCCCTCAGCTAGCCCTACGTCACCAACAGGCATCCAAGTGGCTCCCTCATCCTTCCCTCAATGCCCACGGTCATTAAGAGATTTAAAATTTCGGCCTCGGTTCCAAAGCAGCCAATCACCACTCACCCATCAGGCCTTGCTGTCAGCATATTAGGCACAGGGGATAGAGGGAGGTGGGAAAGAGGTCAGAGATATACCCATGATGATCACATGACCTGGGCGGACCATGGCAGTGCAGCAGCACAGGAGTGCTGAAGCAGCAACAACTTTCCCAAATTTCAATCCCATGGAAGTAATGGGTCCCGGATTTTGGATGCATTCTTTAAGTTAGCCCATTTGAGGTACCTTGGCTCAAAAATTGTTGCCCTATGATGCACCTTTTCACCCAGTTGAATGTTATAGACACGAGAGTTTTAGTAGTACTTAGATATTTAGGATATACTAGGATTAAAACTGAAATAATGACAGTGTCTCATTTTCTCCTGCCTTTTGTGTCTAGCAAGGAAATGGTTATGTACAGTTCCTATGCTGTGGCAATTATGAAGTTGTTACTAGGAGGATATGTACTGAATGCAGTTTTTTCAGTGCATTCAGCAGTGATTTTAGTGACACTGAAAAGTTAATGAAACTAGTTTCTGTTGTCAAGTAGGTTTAGGAAATCCCATGAATATAGAAGCCACCTTAAGCATTTTTCTATTGCTTTCAGATCTTGATCTAAAAATGAAGCATTTTTCCTGCAGAGCAAGGACAGCATGTTGCAGCTTGTTGGAATAAAACTTGCCCACCAATGTAAAATGAGAACATTAATATTTCATGTGGGAACATGACTTGTCTTTAAACTGACAAGATGTTTGCAATTTGAAAACAACATAGAAGTCCAACAAGCCCCAGCAAACTTCTATTTTTAATAAGCTCTGTTAGCTTAAAAAATAGCTTACTAAAATGCTTTCTCTACCTACTACTTGGATGCTATGTCAGAATATTAAATTAATTAACTATACCTAAGGGTTGTTATATCTTAATTTGCTATTTCCACTTGGATTATCCTTGTATTCATTGTTCATGGTTTATTTAAATTGGGATTACTTTTTAAAATATTTTAACCTTGGCATTGTCATTTCATGTTTCCAGATTCTCTGACTTGTAAGATTAGGTATTTCAAGGGACAGTAGCATCCTTATTTTCCTTGTTTCAAGGGTCCTTCCTTCCTTCCGTCCTTCCGTCCTTCCTTCCTTCCTTCCTTCCTTCCTTCCTTCCTTCCTTCCTTTGCTTGAATCCAAAGAATAACAATTAGTGTTCACAAACATTTCCCATTTTTGTTACAGTTCTCTGTACTTCAACAAATCTTAATTTGATCATGCAGGCAGAGGAAAAAAATATGCAAATTCTGTAGCTTTCCCCTTTGCACCAGTAGAAAAGCACTTCCACTCATTCAAGATAACTGAATCCTAGCCAATTACAGTAGCCTTTCCAACTTTAATTTTCTGAAACTGTTCAAATTGGATTTATTAAGAAAGTGGCAACAGACAAATGACATTGGGGTCAAACAGTAGAGTAAGTGAAATGTATAAACAGGTTAAAAACTTACTTTATTAAAAAAAAAAACCCAGCCTCTACCTCTATGTTCATAAATATGTGGCAAATAATATATATGTAATAGGATGAGCTAAAAGCAAATCTGTAATGAGATAGCTAAAAATGCAGTATATAGTCAATCACCCGAGCACCCTGCAGATTCAGATCAGCCACAGGGATTCCAAAATAAACCTCTGGAAGAACCTGAAGTTATGTCATTAAACAAATCCCTGAAAGGTATGATCAATAATGTAGATCATGCTAGCAATCTTGGGATACATAGTCTAACTGGAGTACTGATCATTCTAGACAAGAGCAAAAAGAAACTCCCTGTTTTAAAAACTCTATAAGAAGGCAAAACTGACCAAAAAACATACATTCAAGGCCTTACAGTTTCCTATGATGAAAAATTAAGCAAAGTCTTTCCTAAAACTGTAGAAGAATTCCAGAACATACTTGGTTCCTGAATTTTTGAGTTTAACTTTCTTGAATTAGCACTTTGGTAATTGGTACTATTTCCATAGCTCACAGAAAAGGTCTCCTGGGCATAAAAAGAAGAAATTACACTTCATTTCCAGATTGTTGTCATAAATAATGCTGCATATCTGAAAGAACGTGATAGAGCAAACTGTTGACACTTTAAGCATTTACATAAAAACACAACAGCTAAAATGAATTCTATAATAATTAAACATTTCTTCTGCAGAATAACACTTTACCAGTTCTGAGCAATCTATGGCTCTGCTCTATAAAACTATCATACAGGCCATGAATGTTATTCAAGAGCAGCCTATTAAAATACATTCACAACTGGCCTCACCTGCTAGATCACCATTCTACGTAAGAGGTAATACATAAGAGGTGGTCATATTGAAAATTATCAGTTGATCCTTACCTAAATTCTTCTGTGCCACCAAACTCAACAGCACAAATTGGTGGCAAAAATCATTTATTACTTAGTATTTACTTTTCTCCATTGAAATCTATTACACTGTGAACATTCTGCAATTAAACCATGCTATACCTCTGTAGTGACTAGAACAATAAAAATTACCTGCATGCCAAATTTTTCAATAATAAAGAAGTGGTAACCTTCTCTGGCAGAACATACCACTCAGTTTCATGAAATCAGAACTTCAGAATCTTTGTCACAGGAAGTGACCCCCCACCCCCCAAAAAAACCACTAGAGCAACTTCCAAAATTCTACAAGGTTGTGTCAGTTTCTTTCAAGTCAGTGACCATGATTTCACCATCAGAAAAGCCCTGGGCAAAAATGAGATTCATAGGAGGTTGGAAGGTGGAAGCCATTGCTCACTAAGAACTGATGCTCATCTCAGATTCGCCAAAAAGCAACTGGATGCCCCTGCAGACTTCTGGAAGAAAATTTTATGAATGGATGAGTCTAAACTGGAGTATTGTATTTTAGGCTACATGAGTGTCATTAGGTCTGGCAGAAATGAAATTCCCATGCCAACTGATAAGCAGGGAATTGGTAGTGTCATAGCTTGGAGATGCTTTATTGCCTCAGGACCTTGATGGCTTGCCACCATTGAAGGAAGTATGAATTCTGCTTTGCATGAGAGAATTCTGCAGGAGACTCCAGCCTGTCAGCTGAAATTGCAGGTGAGTTATGCAACAAGGTAGCAATTCTGGAAATAAAAGCCAAACTATAAGATAATGAATGAAGAAATACATTTTCAGAGTTTTGGAACTGCCAAGTCAATGTCTAGATTTAACACCCAGAAATGTGGCAAGAGCTGAAACAAGCAGTTCATGCTAGAAACCCTCAAATATTACTGTACTGAAGCAGTATACCACAGGGGAATCGGCCAAAATTCCTATACAATGATGTGACGGACTGATTGTAGTAAGCCTCACTGTTCGCTTCTGCAGCTCACTGCAGTTGTACCTGAAGATAGTGCAACTGTTGCTGACACTAGTGGGCAGCTTTTCATATTGTATCTTGCATGCTTCCCTATCTTTCTACCTATCTGTGTACCTTTTATCTATATACCACTCATTCCTGGTTAACCAGCCTATGCTGGCTACGCTATAACTATAAATTACATCAATAAAAAGGCAATGGACATTCACAGTTACAGTTATAAAATCCCAGGCAGTAATTTTAAAACCACAGTTGTTTTGGTTATGAAATAAATTAAAAAGTGCCAAACTTTGGTTTTACTTGTTCACCTAGATTTCCTATATATTTCAGTAGGATTCACATGAAGTTCTGATTACATTCAGTACCAAAGAGATGTAGATATTCAAAAACCCGAAAACTGGACAAATACTTTTCCACAGAACAGTACTTTGCAAACTTCAGTATTCCTTAGCGTCCCCTCTCCCGAAAACAGTATAAATATGGAGACAAAAAATGAACCTCAAAATTCTGAACTGGCTATCCAAATACTTGGTGTGAACTATAACTCTTGTACAGCTAGGAATAAACAATATGCCATCCACCATCACAAAACAAATATCTTGTAATGAATGTACTCCTTTTTCCACAGAAAAAATTCTTTCATGCCAGGGGCAAATTATTTCTGAGCAAATCCCAGATTCCCAACTTTTGCCAGCCTCCAAGGTGTTGACATTAAAGATTAGCCAACTTGTCCTGGAAGACAATAAGGACTAATTTAGATTTGCGAAATGGGAAAAGTCAGTTCTAATTATATTTCTATTAAGGAATCATATAGTATAAATATTTAGCAAGAAAGTCCAGCTAGAACAGTGTCAATGATCTTGAGGCATACCAAGACAGGTTATGGGATACGACTAATGCAAATAATGCAAAGTCTCCTTTGGATGAAACAACAGGTAGCAAGAAACAAACTGTCCTCTTATAATCTAAAGACTTAGTGAAAGTATATGTATATGAGCATATTGAACCTATCCAGCTTCCACCATCTATATAAGAGTTACACTTTGAATATATTTCACATTATTTTTATTTCCTTTCTTCTGGGCAATTACACTGTCAGTAATATTCATGAAAAGTTGTTGTCCAACTCAACATGGTCATGGATTAGAACATAACTTGGCCCATGAAATACCCACAAAAGACTGGAAATCTTTGGCTTAATGACAATAATGAGAGGGCTTCAGCGTACCAGGAGGAAGAGTGAAATATACTGGAGCCATATTTTAATAGAACACAGCAATACAAAAAATGAAGGATTGCAACAACTGGGAATATATTCATTATGATTTTGCACAATGAGAAAAAAAGCTTTATGGTGGATTTATTTATTTATTTATTTATTTACAACTCCACGTTTTGTAATAAACTCATGAGAACTAGTGTTTCTTAGTAGAATCTATTTATTTCTGATCTGAAGATTGTAATACAACTTCAATTAGCTGATAAATGCAGTGCCATTGACTGCAGAGCTGATAGCATAAAAGGAACTTGCCATTAGCTATGTCCAGATTTACAGAGTACAACTTCCAGTTGAAAGCCATGGTGAGCTAAACTTCCCTTTTTGCAGCGGGACAACATTATGATGGAGATTGATGCAGGATGCAGGATCCTGGCCACCAAAATGCTCTCCAGATTAAGGAGAGGTTTTTGAGATAGCCCATGTGACTCCGCACTGCTGCTCCTCATGACACAGGAATTGTCATTTCATGGTTTGCCTATGGGTGAAGCAGCTGGAAGTCGTGGGAGGAACCATCTTTGCTCACAGTTGTTAATGCAACTTTTTAAAGGACATTAAGACGCACAAAGAGCTTTGAATTAACTAGATGAAATTTTCTCATGGGATAAATGGCAATTGTTATGACTTTTTATTTGTGTTTTTTAGTTGTTGTTGCTTTAAAAGGATTAAGACTAAGGATTAAGATTAAGCAAGTTATATTGTATTTGCCAGGTGAGTCACCTTCTCCTTAGAGGAAGAACTTTTAAATACAATTTTTTTAACCTTTTGAAAAATACTACTTTTTGGATTAAACAGCAAAAGGATGCTCAGGATATGGACTTTAGAAAGTTTAACAACAGATTAAGGGCTCAGATGACTTGGATTATAATTTTAAATACGCACAAAGAGCTTTGAATTAACTAGATGAAATTTCTCATGGGATAAATGGCAATTGTTTTTCATGTTTTTCATAAGGGGACTTTGAAGGTTGGACACTAGAGGGAGTTAGAAGATAAGGAAAATGGAGGAGAAATCTATAATACAAATTTGGGAATATTTATCTGCCAATCTTCTTGACAAAATAGATGAATTTCTTGACAAGATTGACAGAGTATGTTGTAATGAAATTATAGAACAAGAACAAGTTGCAATGGATGATTTTGAAATTACTTTGAAGGGGGACTTAAATGTAACAAGTAATGAGAACGATATGGGCACACAAATGGAATCGATGGATAACTTATTCCAAAAAGGAAATATACAAATATTGAACCAGGAAACTGACTTGGATAATTTTTTTTTTTAAATCTTTAAATTGCTCTGTTAAGGTTTTGAAGGACTTTATTAGACATGATAAACAAAAAGACAAATGTTATTTATTGGATATACAAAAGAAATCTGCTAAAGTTTTGAAAGATTTTTGGCTTGAAACACAGAAGAACAGAAAACTAGCTCTAGGATTCTTTTTGAAGAGGTTAAAAGATATTTTTAAAAACTCAGGGAAGGAATACATGTTTGGCTTATTCGACCAGGACTAAAGGAGAAAAGTTGTTATATCTGGTTGAAAAGTTGATTTGCTTATAGACAAGGGATGGAATATGGGATGAAGAGATATCTATTTAACCTTATAGGGAGTGAAGAGTTATTAAATCTATTTATACTTGTTGGGATGAAGGTTGGAAGTCACTTCTTTATATATTTCTTTTCTTTTTCTTTATTCTCTCTTTTCTTTTTCTTTTTTCTTTTTCTCTTTTCTTGCACTTTTTATTCTTCCTTTCTCTAAGTTTGGTTTGTATTAGTTTTTACTATTGTAATTAAAATTCTTAATAAAAATTGTATTTGGAAAAAAAAAGTTTTACAGAATAAAATTTGATATTGGATGAAAACTATTTCCTATCCACATATAGTAGAATGCAAAAATATTTAAATTTGAAACATTTAATATTTGAATAATTCCAGGACCCAAGTTGTCCAAAAGGTAATTGTTATACCAAGAATACAAACAGCAAAAACTTATGGAGCCTTGTCAGGTATAGCAGCTGTAAGAAGAGCTTTGAAAACCAACATATCTGATACCGACCTCCAGTGCACAAATGCTAATTGAACTCCTGCATGTGCGGTTGGACTGACTCTTGATCAAGTGATCTGGGAAACTAATGAAATCCTCAAAAATGTATTCCTAAAGAAGAATATAAGGACATATACAGCAGATCATACAGCAGAACTAGATCACCAGTGACTAATATACTACAGAGTTCTAGCATATATTAGTATGTTCTCTTTAGATTGTTGCCCAGATATCATACATTAATGTACAGAACTCTGCAACTGCAGTATGATTATTAAGAAATCATATACAGATAGTCTTCAACTTACAACCATTCATTTAACGACCATTCAAAATTACGACAGCATTAAAAGTGAGTTACAATCAGTCCCTGCACTTGCAGGGTCCATGTGGTCACGTGATCAGAATTCAGGTGCTTGGCAACCAGCATGTATTTATTATAGTTGCAGCATTCATGTCAGCCATTTGCAACCTTCCCAGGGGCTTCCAACGAGCAGAGTCAATGGGGGAAACCACATTTGCTTAACAACCACGTGATTCGCTTTACAACCATGGCAAAAGTCGTAAAATTGGGTGCAACTCACTTAATGACTGGATTGCATTGTGATGAAAGTTCCAGTCCCACCTGTAATACATGATTCTGTCTTAACTGAAACAAAAACATAATAAATGTTTGTACGTAAATAGTAAATATGTGCATATCAATATTGTATTAATTAGTTTTTTCTAAGCCATTTCCAGTTGTGAAAAGAACTGAACATCTATGCTGGTTACACAAAAGGGGTGAGACAAAGTGCTAGAGATTTAGCATGCAGAATACTATGGAAAATTTAACTGACAAACTAGAACATGGAGAATTGTGGACATTTACCTCAAAGTGCTTTTAAAATCAGAGTTACCACAGCACTGCTGAACTATAAATCAACAGTGTGGAGAAATAAAATAAACAGAACTTGCCACATGTAAGATTATTAGTGGAGGGCAGCCGTATAATGCCATGAAAAACCACAGTTGTTTTAAGAAGTTGTAGATGGGTGTTACCTTCCTGCCCTTGTACTCCATGCAGCACTTTTTTGCCTTTCCATCTGAATTGACTTATGGCCATAGTTCACACATATAGCAAGGACATCTGCTGCAAGAATATCTTTGCTCTCACAATTGCACGTGTTGATTTCCACTAGAATAATAAGCAATTTGGATCGGTGAAATACTATTAATTTTCATTCTTCTTAGTTTTGAAATTGGAGTATTTGGAAAAAATAAAAAAGGAAAGTTTAGCTGTGTTCTGTAAGGCTTGCTGAGATATAAAAGTGCGTAAAGGTTCATTTGCAGTTATAATCTCACATGAAGGATACAGTTCGGCTAAAGATAAGTTTTATGTTTTTCCATTCCTCCATTAAAAGTTACAGTTCTTGGAGCATGCTTTTCATAAAATAAATGAATAAAATGAAGCTTCCTACTGTCTGCCATGATATTAGTTCCTTCAATAGAGAATAGTGTCAAAGAAAGTAGTGATATCAATACACATGTATAAGTCCTAAAATAATTGTAGAAATGAAATTCACAGAACTTCTACCACAAAATCAGAAAAACAGAAGGTGATCACCATATGCATGACATTGCCCACTTGACATTATGGCCCTGCATGTTAAATTTGTCTCCTATTTAGAGCTTATGGTTTTTTGTGCTTCTTTTGTTGGGCTGAGGTGAGTCAGACTTGTTATTCATAAATGGCTAACAGCTTGTTACTTCTTGAACTGCAGAATAAAAATTTACTAGGTTCTCTTCAGCCTCCATATCAATGGAGTCTATAACACAGTGATATAATTTGTGAAGGATGCAAAGATAACGAAAGGTTCTGAATGCAGGACAGAGTATTAGTATCAGTGTCAGGAGTCAATATGGAGGGCAAAATTAACATGGAAGAAAAGAAGTGAAAGAAACTAGACTACAAGAATGATTGCTGGAGAAAAAAGTACAAATCCTATATGAAAAAATACATTAGCATATACTGTAGTTTACTCTTCTAGCAGAATCAGTGAACAGTGAATGTAAAGAAAGGATGTAAACGCTGATGGGAACATTAGGAAAATATGTTACCAAGTATCATAGAAGTGTGTGGAGTTACACAATGCTAATGGAAACTATGAAAAAAAAGATGCTTGGTTAAATAATGAAAAGGCTGTGGATGAGAAAAAACACATATAGGAGAATGGTGCAAAAATTAAGGAGAAGAGTAAGGTATGTGTGTAGGAAAAGAGAAGGATAGCTTCAGTACATGCAGTCAGAAATCAGGGTACAGTTAAAATTAAAAGACATTGGGAATGAGAGAATTTAGGTCCAGTGTTTCTTAGAATATTAGGATAAACCAAATGTTATAGGATCACTTACATTTTATTAACGTGAAGGTAGGCTTTGTTAGCCCACTTCTATTAATCAAAGAGAGAAAAGCTAGCTTGTGTTGCAGGATAAGGAACCCTTATACTGACTACTAAACATACACAGGAAAGATGTGAATCTGGATAGAAAACTGATGGAGGAAACTAATCTATTCATCTTAGTGTTATTTAGCTGTAGCAACTGAAAGGAAAAATACTGAAACATTCTATAGCTTTTTATGTTGTTATTAGCATAGTAGTTAAGATTGTAATCCAAACCTAAAATATTATGTGGATTAATTCTTATCTTCATACCTGCAGTTAGAATTGTTACTGAAATCATACAATAGTAAATGTACACTTTTTTCCCGTTTAGGAGCACATACAAGGGTAATCTATGGATAGCATAAGCTTTCCTTTTGGTATGAATAACTAAGTGAACAATCAAACATTGTTAGCTCTATGAATAAACAGTAATAATCTGGAAATGGGTGTTGATTTATATCTTTCATCTATCTGCTTAGCATAAAATTGCTAGATATTTAAGATATTTATAGCTGAGTTTGGTTGATATGATCACTATAAGTTATAGGTAACAGCTGTGACAAGAGATCCCTAATTTTTAATTTTTATTTTTTTAAAAAATACTGTTTTCTAAAATCTTTTAAAATCACCACTTCTAAAATGTGCATATTTTTAATCCATGAAAACAAATGCTAACAGTGCAGAAAATGAAAATATAACCGACCCAAATAGTGTCTTTCTCAAAGTCCTAGTATGCTGATAAAGAAGTAACTGAGTGAAATCTAAATGCAATTCAGATTTCTTACCAGCATGCTTCTTTAATGTTATGAATTATGAATTATCCACTTGTTTTAAAGAAAAACACAATAAAAGACAGCTGATACAAACATCTATAAAGTTGTTAAAGCAGATTACATATTACAAATTGGTTTCACAATTAAGAAACAGGCTTAGTATTACTAATTTTGCCTTTAGTGTAAAAAGGAGAAAGAATTCTAGGGGCAAGTTTTTTTAAATCTGTGTTATCGACATTTAATTCCTAATCAGATCAATTAATTGATTCCTTGGTTCTCTTCAAATCTGATGGTACACATGGAATCGCATAAGAAATAAACACATCCCAGTAAAAGTAACTTGAAGGAATCATA
Organism: Liasis olivaceus; assembly: GCA_030867105.1. NCBI lineage: Eukaryota > Metazoa > Chordata > Lepidosauria > Squamata > Pythonidae > Liasis > Liasis olivaceus. The sequence goes on from CM061354.1 coordinate 27,969,170, forward strand.
AACCAAAAAGAAATATGATCTCTTAATTCAGCAAGATTATCCATCCTATTAATATAATTGCACACTAAAGATAAACCAGAGTGGAATTATAAAATTATTCCAATGATGTGGTTAAAGGCAAGCGTGGGTACATATTTTCTGGAATTAAAACCTAACATGTAGATTATTGTATCTGAAATTATGTTCAGATTTGCTTTGTATTTTGTAGTTGGTAAAGCACTACTGTATTTATCATGGTTTATTATCTGGATAGTCATGGCTTAATAATCCATAGTTAAACATATCATGGCTTAATGGGATGAGCAAATTTTTAAATTTAGCCAACTCTCACAATACCCTCCCGCCCCCCCCCCCCCCCCCCTTTGTTTCTGTAAGTATACTTTTTGGAAGATACTGAAACCAGTCAAGTAGACTGGACCATTCTGAAATAAGAATTTCAAAACATTTTATCTTTGTCTTATTGATAATTACATTTTTCAAGCTGAACACATTATTAGTTCTTCATTGAACACATTTCTTTCTGCCTTCCTTGTCATAAAAAGCAACATTTAACAATGAAACCGAGTGAAGAAATCTGGGATTACTCTTTTCCTGTATTTATCCCAGATGCTCAACACATTAATTATTATTATATGATCTGTTTTAAATTGTTTGTTTCTGTTTGTATTAGCCAAGAGATATTTATGCAGACTGTCTGAAAGTCCTGCCCCTTCTATAGAAGTAACTGGATCATAATGAGATACAGTTCACTCTAGAATCCATATTAAGCAACTAGTATGACAATGTACTTTGAAGTTCAGAGCTGCTAGTCCACCTAGTTCTTTTGAATCCTGTAAAAATCATGAATTTAAACCTTACTCTTTTAGTAAAACTATTTGTAGTTCATTACTTGTTTATGGTAGTCACTTAATACTTGTTTTCAATATGTATTAGAATCATCTGAAAAAGAAAATTAAATCTTGGTAAAATATTCATTTTAACAGCTGCAATTCTTCCTAGCCAAGAAAAGTTTAGGGTTTTTTTTTCCCATCTACAAATATCTGCTGTTACACATTTGCAACCGGATAAGCAGTTATTTTAAAATAAAACCTTATTTTTAGTCAATTAAATTCCTAAGTATTCAACATTTTTTGCAGTGATATTAAACCCCAGTACTATATGGAAGTATTGCTTTTTTTTCCTCTGCCAAATTTCATGTCAATGTATTTTTTTAAAATTAATCCAACACCATGACACAAAACCATATTGCTGTATACATTCCATGAACAGTGTTAAGGAGTTTTTAGGTAGAGTAACAGAGGATAAGATCATCAGCATATAATTTCAGTTTATGTTCTTGAACTGCTAGTTTTATTCCTGGAATTGTATTTTCTTTATGTATTTTAATTGTCTATGATTCTAATGCCAGTTAAAAACACAGTAAAAGACAGATAAAAACATATTCTTAAAGCAGTTTACATATTACAGATAGGTTTCACAATTAAGAATCAGGCTTAGTATTGTTACTTTAGTATAGAAGAAAGAATTCTGGGGGCAAGTTTTTTTATCTGTTCAGATCTTGGCCATGAAGTTGAACATTTATAGTCTCTCAATCTAGTTTAGTTCAGAGGTTACTATTAAATAGATCAGCCATAAATACTTCAGGTAAATTGGGCATTCGCTACTATCAGTGTAATTTTGATTGATTAGCAGACAAAACAGATTTCAGAAACGTCTTCCTTTAAGGGTTAATATTCTTGCCTTAGTATACCAGAAGATCTCATATTTTTAACCAAGTCTCTTTCCTCAGTAATAAAGGAAGTTTTTTCATATGACATTTTCCACTGCACTTGGTTCAAAACCTGATTTAAGTTGATGATGTATCTCATATGTCGGAAGGAATTGTATTAGAAGTGTTTAGTGGCATCAACCCTCTAAGAATCTCAGGGTAAATGAGTAAAAATCGGCCGGAGAATTCATTTAAAATTGCCCTCTGTTTTAACAACATACTATGTTTGAAATAGCAGCTCTATATCATTGCTAAGTCTATGGTAATGCTGAAATCAAAATGAATAGTTTGGAACAAGAACTTTAAAAAGAGGCAGAAAAGTGATTATGGCAAATCTAGTGCTTCAGTCTATTTTTTTTCCTGGCTCTGTCAATCTATCCATGCATCTCCCAAATAACATCATACTTGTTTTCCTGTCAGTATTAGTGGCGACAGCCAGTCTGACCTGGAAGTGAGCCGAATACAGTTGCTGTCTTCTTTCAAACCCGGAAGTGTTAGCAATTCACTCCACTCCCTTGGCCAACTTTATTTATCTAGGATATGTTGTATCTGTTTCATGGGATTGTATCGTTGGAAGATAGTTTAGGGCACATGTAACAGTGCTGCAGCTAATTAAGTTATTATGTAATGATTGGGGAAATATTACATAGTGCAACTCTTCTTTGTGGAAATTACAGGTATGCTGTATTCAGAGAACAAAAGGAAATGCTACTAGATATGCAGAAACACATGCTGGGTCTTTTTTTGCATCTGAATATTTTATTCAATACTATATTAATTTTTAAAAAAAACCTTTGTACAATGTAAATTACTCCAAGTCATTTTGCTGTGAGAACTGGGAGAATATTCTAAAGAAGTTAATTTGAACTGTAATCTTAAAGGAATATGTTCACAACCTTTTAAAATTAATAACAAAAGTTAATTCCTTGTTTAAACATAAAAAAGTAATGGCTGTGGTTTTCTATACCTTCCCATGTTCCACAAAGTCACATTACCTCAGACATATGGAAATATACAAATTAATTTCAAAATCAGGAAAAGGTTTGGTAGCAACAACAAAATCAGTAGTTCCTCTAAAGCTCTCCCTGGATTATTGTGATTACATTCTGAAGAATAAAATAGGAAAGAAAGGATACCCGCAACAATTAGGATGTGTGACACCTGTCCAAGCAAAGCAACAAGGTGAAACTGAAAGAAAATAGTTGAAAAAGGGTTCGGGGGAATGTTAACAATGTGGCCAGACAGATTTAGGAAGTTAAAATCTTGTAACCAGAATATTAGAGGCATTAAGGCAAGATGTATGACAGTTACTCATAGGAAAGCTTTAGGGTACGGAAAACACATAAACCCACACAAATATGTACAGGATCACTGTATAAATAAAAGGACTAATTTGTATATATCTCCTTAAAATAAACCAGATTATTTTAGGATTATCATGATTATGGCTCCTTCCTAAAGAAAGCAAAATTAAAATCCAGAATATAGGCCTTCATAACTCCATGGTGGTCAGTGGAAGATACAAGTTAAATAGAATCATAGGATTCTAATCAAGCAACCTTGGAGGTCTTCTTGTCTAACTACTTTACCAAGGGCAGGAATCATCAGGCTATCCCAGACAAAGGGATCCCTGTTACTGATCCCCCAGTAACAGGGCAGCAACAACTCCAGGAGTTAGGTTCCACTGCTTAATAGCTTTTTCTATAAAGAGGTTTCAACAAGAGGTATCTCAACATTTATAATGCTAAGATAAATAGAGTGTTCTGTGTTCCAGATATTAAATTTTTACTTCTATCATGGCCGATGGCAACTATGAACGGGTTGCAGTCTAGCAGCTTCTGAGAGGCCTCATGTTGCTAGCAGGTAGTACCTGTAGGCTGATAATCTTTACCTTCCCTTGACAATAAATATCTGTTCCTAAACCTGTCACTCTGACAGTTGGAAAATTTCCTTAGGCTAGGATTCTGAGCTTCTTTGAAACCCACCTTTCCATCCACACCTACCAAATCCTTCTCTTCCTTTCCCCTTCACTCTGGAATTTAAAGTGGGAGGAGGTGCCCTATATTACCTTTCATTTCCAAGTGATACAGATTGGATAAGAGAGCTAAGATAGGGTAGAGAAGTAAATTGAACATAACAAAATTCTTCACATAGGAAAAGAGAAATCAGATGCCCATGATTAGGATGGAGGATTCCTGGTTTGGTAGTAGTCAAAAATATCTTGGAATAATCCAGACTGAATTTGAGTCAGAGTGATGTGACTACAAAAAATACATAAGCAAATTTTAAGATACATCAAAATAACAACAACAAGTATTTGTTTCATTTTATTCAATATTGGTCAGACACCACTTTGGGTTTTATTTAGTTCTGGGCAATATACTTCATGAATAAATTGACAAAACTGGAAGAAATTCAAGGAAAACCCAAAGAATGATGAGAGGACTAGAAACTAAATCTTATGAAGAGATGTGGGAATGATTGCCTGGATAAGAGGTGGGTTATGAGAGTACTCTTCAAATACATAAAAAGACTTGATCTCTGTGGTTTTATATTTTATAGAATAATGAACTTAAGTTGCCAGAAAGCAGAGTGAAGTTGAATATATTAAAAGCTATCTAGGAGTAAGGACAATCAGATAATCTCCCTGAATAATTGGTTTCACTGTTGAACCACTCTTATGTTTATCAGGGTTGTTTTAATGTGGATTCCTGCACAGATTAGGCTATTGCTGTGTTCATGCAAGATCATAAGCAAGCAATCTATAATCACACAAGACATAGGTGGAAACCGTCCCTTCTCCCCAGAAGCCGTGGCTTTGAGCCTGTTACACATTGCAGATAAGAGAAAAAGACACAAGTATTTAGACTTTGATTTCATTATAAACAGGTTTGTGTCTCATATATCACAATCTCTGGAATTCCTTCATAACAGCTATATGTGATTTTCTACAATATATATTTATTAACAGAAGTTTTGTGTTCTTGAATGCATAGTTGTGTCTGCTTTCAGTCTAGAGTACTCTTGACCATTGGACTCTATAGCCCAATTAGCTTTTCCAACTATATTATTGTATAAATTTTGCTATTGCTTTTCTGGATCTCATGTGTAGCTTAGGCTTTAGCCATTTTCTAGTGGTGTGTGGTGCACTGTACATAGTTACAAATGACACCTTTGGAAAATAGGGGGTGTTTATCTTTAAACCCTTGTTTTAAACCTGTATGTGAGTTTCTACATTTCAGGGCCTTAACCTTCCTTTATTATATATATTATAAGAAGTTGGGAAGCAGATTTATCATGTATTCCCTTATTTGGTAAATACATTAAGAATCCCCAAAGAACCCAAAGAGCACATTCTTAAAGTAATACATTTGAGTGTCGATGGTATGTATTTAACAGTTGTTAATTGTATTTACAAAGTAGAACTTGTTCTCTGTACTTTATATAATCAGCATAATATTTAAAACAGAGCCAAATTCGTTGCCAAACTTCTGTGGCTTCCAGGCACCTGAGAATTCTTGTTGCTTACAAGAATTCTTGTAAGAATGGGTGAGGTGACCAAAGTTTTTAACTGTGTAAGAAGAAACAGCAACTAGAAAAAAATGGATTCTTGTCAACATTTGGAAAACATATGTAATAAGGTGTGTGTGTGTGTATGTGTGTTCAGTGTTTATATGTTCCATTTTAGAAATATTTTAATGTTTGTGTAAGAATTGATCCTAGGAATGAGCTTGGGTGAGAGACAGGGAATCATTATAGCAGATAAGACCAATCTTAGTTCATATTAGCATTTTGTTCCAAAAGTACCAACCAGGCTCTCAGAAGTATGCTTTCACTAAACGTTATGTATCATGGCTCATAACTTTTAATAGACCTGTCATCTGTAAATTTGTTGATAATGTTGTATTTGGAATCAAGAAGAAGCCTTTTTCCCCTTAGAGGAATCTTGTTTATTTATAGACCAATGCAATGGGTGTGGTGGGGTTGGATATGAAACTGTGTAAAAAAAGCATTGTCCTACTCCCAGATTAGTTAAATACAGTATGTTAAACAGATTAAAGAAATAGAAATTCTGTTCCCGTGGTGACCACTCAGATGCCTATAGAGGGATTATTTAAACATCTGATTAGTAGCCACTGGAAGCTTTATCTAACATTATTTTACTTCATCTCCTTTGGAAAAGCAATATTATATTATCTATTGCTATACCTTTGATAGTGAATCCATAGCACAAATGTATATAATGGCTGTTCTGAATTTCTCAACATTTAGCTTCATTGTTACAGTTCTTTATGAATATATCAGAGAGGGAGATTCATGATGTCTTTCTATAGGGATGAAGACAAAAATATTCAGACAAAATCTTTGTATTTCTTTAGTGCATTTATTCTACTGGTATATATGTAATCTTCAGTTCTTAAAAAAAGGATAAAAATGGGTTGATGAAGGATTGAATTTCAGTGACAAAATTGTAGATGTTTTGCAAAAGTTTTTCAGTTCAGTCTTCTTGTACCTATTTATGGAATGGGGTTGGGTCTTGTTGAGCCAATAGCATGAAAGGACTGCAGATTCTTAGAACCATTTGTTTTTCTTCTGTGAAATTGCAGAAGGCATGTTGCCAGATGAGAAGCATTAAAAAGATTATAATTCTTTTTGAAGTTTTACCTTGGAACTTAAATTATGCTATGATGTTAATTAGTTCAGGGCTTTTTAATGATCCATGTCCATAAAATCATATGTATTTTATCATATGTCATAATGGTATTATCTAAGGTTAGAAACTTTGATTCCGGTTTCCTAGATTTTTAGATGTAAGCTAGTGTACAAATATCCAGTTACAACTGTTAGGATCTCTTGTTGTTGTAAGCACTACATGAACTGGCAAGAAAAACATCACCCACATATTAAAAAACCCCTTTTTTAAAATAAAGCACTATAGTTATGATTCACATTCTTCGGCATACCTGTGGTGATGCAGTTTCCTTTTCACTATATATGCTTGAGCAAGGAGACTGTGCTTTTGTCCTTGAGCATATTTGTCATGAGTTTTGGACAAATGAAGTGATCTGAAATGTTTATTTTGTGGATGAAAATGTTTCCATTGCAGATAAAGTACTCTGTGGAAAAGACATCAAGATGAGGTTTTCCAGCTTTGACAATATTTGAATATACATTTTAAAAAGTATTTAATAAGTTTATAAATACCTTTTCAGTATAATGCATTTTTATTCATAGGTTTAGTAGGTTTGCTATTAGTGTGCTTAGATTGCAGCTTTTGTTCTTTTGGCTCACGGGTAGTTGTGTCGATCTATCAGCTACCTGGATGTTGCCAAATTCTTTTAAAACACCTATACAAGGACTGAATGCTTACTGCTGAATGCTGTTCCATTATCTAATGCCCTCATTCTAAAAAAGTGGGTGTGTGTCCTTTCCACCTTTCAGGATGCTGGCCACAGAGACCTGTTTTACTCTGGTGAGTAATTCTTCACATACCTCATAAAGGCTCAACACTTTTTTGCTCAGGGTGTTCATATGACTCACCATATTAATCCACACCCAGTATCTCTTCACCTCACAACAGAGCTGATACTTATGCAAAGGTAGATGAATACAGACATCCTTCCAAAGCTACCAGCAAAAAATTCTGAACTATGTTAACCTCGGTACATTAAAATAGACGTTTAAATCCAAAGGTGGTTCACTTTGCTCACGGAAATGAATTCAGAGTTCCAGGTTTTATGTGCCAAACTGCTTCTATGTCACTGGATTAGATTTCTTTATGAACTCTAATAATGTATAAGTAGTACCCTACAGAGGCAGAGTTCTTTAAATTATGCAGGCATAATTTTATTAATTCAAAGGATTGGAAAGTATCCTTGCATTGTAAAATTTGTTCTGTTTCAAGATACAGTTTGATTCCAATAAAGAATACAAGCTTGTATTACAGTATCTATAACTGGCATGGAGAGAGAGCTCAGAAAGCAGGCCCATGGGTCAGAAGAACTCAGTAAGGAATAACAGATACCACAGTTTAAAGATTTCCCTCTAAAGTTTTTTTTTTCCTTTGTGCAATCATAACATATCCCATGTTTTATGCTTTTGCTGATCTAGATTCTATGAATGTTTAGATATTGGCTTTCCTGGTTTGATAAAAACAATTTTGCAATAAAACACTAGATATTAAGTTATTATTTAATAAGATGACTTAAGTTGAGGAAAATGATGACAACACATAGTAAGTAGGAAAAACACCATTTTCTGGGCAATTTGCCTTTTGCTAAAAAAATGTACAGATGCATGTGAGAGGCAAGCTAAGTCCCAACAGTGGAACTGAGGAAGTGAATGTACCGATTTCCATGTGGACATAATAATAAATTAGAGAACATAATCATATTATAATCATAAACTGACCTAATACTTCCCTATAATGTAAACCAGTGGTGTCAAACTCAAATAGAAAAGGGAGCCACTAATCCATACACAAGGATTCCTGCAGGCCACATATTTAGAAAACCACATGTTTATATATTTCCTTTTTTATTAATACATCAACACATTAAAATCAGATAAGAACTAAATATAACACATAAAAATATATGTATTATTAGTACAAATTTAGCTCTTTGTTTTATTTTTATTTTATTATGTGTATTTATATATATGTTTGTTTATTACATACAGTATATGCCCCAAATCAGGTAGGAACCAGTTGTAGACAAAAAGAAGTATACAATTCTATGTTTTAATATTGAATAGATTCTAAATCATTACAAAATATATCACTACAGGTAGTCTTTGCGTAATGACCACAATGGGGACCGGAAAATTAAGTGGGATGGTCATTAAACAAATCGTGTGACCAGACCCGATTTTATGACCAGTTTTAATAATCTTCAAGAGTGAAAATAAGTGCCTGCACAAGTATGTACTACCAAACATTGCTAAGATTCTTGCAGTGAACATGTGCATTTCAACAAAATGCCTTGGCAAGTAAGAATAAAAATCTGGAACACTAACTTCATTATACTTTTATTTTAGCACTGTGTTACACTGATTTCAACAAGTTCCATTTGAATGTTTCTTTTCACTCTCATCAAAAGAAAATGGAGCACTGAATAGTAAAACGTTTTCACATATCTTGAATCCTTCAAATCGCTTTTCAAATTCAAATAGTGATGTCTGAATACTTGAGGCATACTTGCTGAAATTACAAGAACCAAATGACTCTTGATCATTTTTACATGTATGAAAATGTCAAATCACAATTTTTTATTTGCCTTTCCCAAAGACCATATTTTATCTTAAATGCTTGTACCTAAACATTACAACCTGATTTCGACCCTGAAGTTTTAAATTTAACTCATTTAAATGCCCCACAATATCTACAGTGAAAGCCAAATCTTGAAACCAGTTCTTCTTATTAAGTTGTTCTGGTGACTCTCATTTCAGTTCTAAAAACATTTTGATTTCATGGTGAAGTTGCCAAAATCACTTCAAGACTTTATGACTTCTGTATAATAAAATAAACCTTCCTGCTCACTTTCATTTTCCAAGAGTAATTAAGAAAATTGCCAGTGATTCGATCCTCAAGAATGTATAAAATTCACTGTTTTCTTATAAAACGTCAGTACATGTTCCATTTTCACTACTTTTGAGCACAACACTTCCTGGTGTATAATGCAGCGAACATGATGAAACTTACCATCAGGAGCAATTTCTTTCTGCTTAGCCAATACTTTAGCTAGAAATCCATTTGTCTTCCCTGTCATTGCTCCTGGATCGCCTTCCTTTGTACCTTCCTTAGGAATGTAATATTGTAATAAAAAAAATATGTAAAAAGAAAAAAGAAAGAAAAGCATTATACAAAAAGCATTTAGATCACCCTCTTTCATTTTTACCCCATTCTTTCCTTCTTTGAATGTATTTTGAAGTTACTTAAAATGTAATTATTATTAATTTAAAATTTGAAATTTTTATAAAGTTAACAATGACCTTGGACCTTGTGCAGATTGAAACTCAACATAAACCTTTTTGGAAGGAGAAGGGAAATTCAAACCATTTTTTTAATCCATTTAATTTGGGGGGGGTTTCCTCCTGAGCATTTCCCCTCCCCTCCCCTCCCCTCCCCCACCTAACACCTATTCTCAACTAAGGATTCATATTTACTCCGACTAAATTAGCCCAGTGCTCCAGCACTGGGCTTTCCCAGTTTGCTCCAGACCCCTTGAATTAAGAGAAAAATTCCTATATTCACACTGGCTAAATGTCACATATATTTCAGTAGTATAGCCTATATTCTACCACATTTACAGTTCAGGAAAGTGTTCTGGTTCACTGGACCTGAAGGAAAAATGCTATTTTTAAAAATGCAGTAATTAAATCAATGTGAACATTTTTAAAGTTTTTCATACATACAAATGCTAAGCAGTGGGAAATGTTTTAATGTGTTCAGGATTCAGCCTTAAAAGTATTTGGCTAGCATCCCAGTCCTTGCTCCTAAATCTGTACTCAAGTAGCCAACATTAACCTATCGTTCTGTTATTTGTGGAAGACATTTAAGTATCTAGAGTAACATGTTCAGACAGTGAGGCTGGGCATCTTGCCTTGAAGGATTAAACTAGGTGTTTTTAAAAGAAATAGAGAGAATATGCATTGTTCTGTCAATTCATCTTTCAGATGAGCTTCCCAGTTGTTTGTTTAGGGCAAGCTCTAACTTTCTGGCTGTTAAAGACATTTATTAATAATACTTAGTTTTACTCACAAGAAGTACATTGTACTTCATTTTGATAATTCACTAACCATTGGGGAAAAATATTCACTAACCATTGGGGAAAAATATTTAAATAGGTGCAGGGGATACTCTCAGAGAAATGTTTAATCAGAGGACAAAGAAGCTTTTTCTAAAAATAGCTGTAGGTCATTTGTGCAAATCTTGATAGTAATAAATCAGTTGGAATCTTTACCCAACCAGATATCCACTTAGTATCAAAGTTGAAAAAAACCATTTATCTATTGAGTGCAAACCCCAGTTCCAGATTAGCATTCCTAACTGTCCAGAATCTGTTTGAATACATGCAGCAAAGGGAAGTGTTTGACATCTAGGCCATTGGCCTCAGGTATCCTACAGGATTCATTTTGCTCAGATGCTGTTCAGCATCTACAGGAACCAATGGGAAAGGTTGCCATCAAATGCTTTCATAATTTACACATTTTCTAACACCAATAATAGATTGGATGATGAGAACAAGCAGGAATTCATCCAGGAAACTAGTATAAATTAATCGAGAAAAGATGGAGATTTTTTTAATAAACCAGATTGAAATTGGAATGGGATTTCCTCCCACTGAAAGAACAAATTTGCAGTCTGGGAGTGGTCTTTGATTTTCAGCTGTCATTGAATTTGTAGGTGGTAACTGGTGAGAAATACTTTCACATAATTACACCTGGTTTGCAGCAGTGAATCTTCCTGAGAAAGATTGATTTGATGATGATTAGGTATACTTCGGTTACATCCTATTTTGATTACTGCAGTGCTCTTGGAAAATGTCCAGAAGTTGCTGTTGGCAATATTCTGTCTGCTACATTTTGTACCAATTGGTTACCAGGCACACAATTCAAGGATGATACTAACAGTTATGCCCAGCTGTTATCAGCATCCAGCTGACCCTGGCTGCTCCTAAAAAAGGTTAACAGAGTACATTCTATTAGTACCTGGGGGAAAGACAACCAAGAAATATCAGGGCCATAGACTAGACTAGAAAATAACTGAGAAGATAATAGGAAAAAAATCCATGTTTTTGTCCAAAAAACTATAGAGATGTACTCATACAGTAATCATAAGTAAAGCCTAACCCTAACCCTAACTTACAGGGAGTCTTTGAAGCCTTACTTTAAATAAAAGACCACCTTTCCTGTTATTAACCTATCTGGCTATTAAGATCTGCAGGAGATGCCCATCTTTCTAGCATGAAGAAGGCTTTCTCCAAATGGAGTCGCATTTGGACCCCATCTCTTAGTATTTGGAAAATCTTTTTCTCTAAGCTTTTGATTCTTTAATTAATTTTTGTAAAAAATTAAATTTTGTATTTTATATTTAATTTTTTGTAATGTGCTTATATAATTCCCCCCAAATTTTTTTACACTGTGGTAGATGTCTTAAGTCCTTGCCAGGATAAAAAAGGTATAGTATGAGATGAACGAATCAACAAATAACCTCCAGCTGCCTTTTCTTTAGGTTTAACATAGCTAGCTGCCTCAGTGTCTCCTTGTGGGGCATAATTTTCAGTTCCTGGAAATGATATTCTTTATTTCCCTTCTTTGAGCCAGTTCCAATTTATCCTAATCCTTCTTAAGGTGTCCATCAATCAATCAGTCAATCAATATTTTCTATGGTCTATGATATGCTACTTTAGATACCTAAGGTGTAGTAACCAAAACTGGATACAATATTCAAGATAGTATTTAACCAGCAGAAAATAGAGTAGACATTATTTTCCATGACATGGAATTCATATTTAATTTTAAATATTAAAGTCTAAAATTGCATTTGGTATTGTCAAGCTGATGATATTCAATGATGATCAGTTACAATTCAAGGATCCTTTTCAGACATACTGTTAATCAACCAGATATCACCATTCTAACCTTATGAATTTAATTTTTGTTTCCTAAGTGAAGAACTTGACATTTGTTACTGTTAAATTCATTTATTTTCATTTTAGTTCTCTAATTTTTCAAGATTGCTTTTAGTCTTCTAAGATAGTAGCTCTCCTACCCAACTTTGTATCATACGGAAATTTGATAAGCACTGCCTCCATCTCACTTTCCAAACCATTAATAAAAATGCTGAAAAGTACCAGGCTCAGGATTGAAGTCACTGGTACCTCACTTTATAGCTTCATCCAATTTGATGCAAAATAATTGACAAGCAGTTTTGGTGTATTGTTTTCAAAAGAACTGTGGATCCACCTAATAAATATGTCATCCAGCCCATATTTAACTAAGTGACTAATGGCATATCTCATCAAAACCTTTGGTGAAATCAAGACATGTGTCCCCACCTGACCCTCCTATAATTTACTAAGGTAGTTATCTAACCAAGAAATTAAACAAGGTTAGTCTGATAGGTCTTGTTTTTTACAAATGCATGTTAACTTCTGGTAACCATTTATCAATTCTGCAGTACCCTGAGATATCAAATGGCATCATTCAAATAGGAAAAGCAATGCTACTTGTGTGTATGAGTGCACACTCACCTGCTTTAATGCTTTTCGAGTGTGTACCATCACCCATATTACTGGATCTGTGATAAGGTCCAGATCACTTAATGTAATCTGTAGCATGCAAAATTGTAAAAGACAAAAGGCCAGACTAGAATGTTCTTGTCAAGTTTCTCTGCTATTTGGAATCATAATTTGGCTATAGTTGAGGAGAAAAATACTTGGGAAAAGGGTTTGCAGTGTGATAAGGAAAGGGAAAAAAACTACTGTACAATCTTAACCCATACCCCATGTTCTTTTGCTTTTTCCTTTTTTGCTATTAAAACCAGGTGTAGCTCAATAGCAGAGTCTATACTTTGCATAAAAAAGGTTTCAGTCGTTAGCATCTTCATGCACAGTTAGGAGAACAGCGGACAAAAACTGTAGATAGTACTGGCCTAGATGGATCAGAGGACTAATGCTGACTAACATTTTATATAATTACGTTCCCCATTCCTACATGTTTAAGCTGATAGAGCTACTTTTGGATATTTGGGTAAGCTTTTAAACTAGAAATCCAAAGCTAGTATGAACAACTACTTCAACTTTAAATTCCTCCTGATTTTTTTCTTCATGGCTCCTGGATTCATCATTTATTCATATAATTAATTAATTAGTTAGTTAGTTAATTAGTATTAGCATGGCAGTTCATCTGTTCAAGTTAGGGCCCTTAGGGATTTCAGCATTAGGTGTGATGCAAAATACTTGGCACATATAAAGAACCTATGTAATTGTAGAGTCATGCCATATTTTAAGACCATTTATTTGGCATTCCTGGTTTGGAAAAATTGCAAAATAAATTGTGCCTTTTTTACTTTTCAACCAACCTGAAGTTAATGTAAAATAACTTAATGTAAATTCACGATTATAATTTGCCTCCTTTAACAATATTCTTGCGGGTTTCCTTTTAAGTTGCTTCACATTAGACCTATATGGGCCCACGGGTACTGTTTAAATTCATGCTTAAATATTAAATGGTTTTGCTTTTTTTTACTTCTGATGCTTTATGAAAGCCACTTAAATAAATGAAATAACTTTGGTTAGCAATTACAGAGATGAGTAATCCAAATATTTTTCTTTAAAAAAAGGGGAGAGCTGCATATAGTTTTAATGTAAAATAATAAAATAGCTGAAAATTAAGTTTGCATGATAATAATAGAATAAGACAAGTTATGTTAAAATATAATTTTCCTGAACCCATAGGTTTATTTATTTATTTTAGGGCTGTAACTACTATTAACATTTTTATTTCACCTTCAGTTCAAGTTGCGTTACTGAAAAGAATGCAAGTGGGTAATTATCTCCTTAATACAGTGTATATTGGTTACATAAATTTAAAGTTAATAAAAGAAGATATACTATTTTTAGACCCATATAAAAATAGCTTCTTGCATAATTTTTTACAAGTTTTTTATTAAATCCTAAAAAAAGTTGACCATGTATGCCCAGTGTTTACATAGTATAAACATTCTGATAAATCATACTGTCCTGTTTCTAAATACATTACCTGTGATATAGAAAAGCACATATTCATCTACATCTCTCTGTCAAAAAAGAGAGGACAAATAGACAAAGTGTGGAAGTTTCTTGTTATAGCTTGCTTACTGCATTGTGATTTTTATATCATAATAGATTGTATCCGTGATGTGTCTTTCCTCTATGTTGTCATAAAAAATAGCTATTTATATGGGGTTTAAATAATGGCTTTGGAAGTGTTCTTTTCTTTGTGGATTTTATTAAAATGGGGAGTTAACACCTTGCTAAGAGTTAATTTTAATATTTGTGGATTGATTTTCAGTTGTAGACTTTATAGTTTGTGTTGTATAGGGTGTTTTCTCATGCCTCAGATGCATCATAAAAATGAAAATAGTGGAAGTGATGCTATTTTTGTTTTATAATATGCTTCATAATGTCTGTTAAAGTTTTGGTAAGTAATCATAAGGCTATATGTTAACTGTTCCCTTCCTTTTCGAACATACTTCTATTCCTCTTGTCTGGAATGCATATTGTTCCCAAGTGGTGTGTTTCAACAGATTTATGGCTTATAAAGTGGAGGGAAGAGCTCTTTCTAGACAAAAACAAAATAATTGAATTCCACAGCTGCAGATGAAACCAACTTGTGGTGTTGGTAAATGAGTGTGTTCGAGAAGAAGGCTGTCAGTAGTTACTTACCATATGCTACCACATAAAGGAAGTGTACTTTCCATTGCCTAGCAGAAAAAAAATTTACTGTCGGTAAAGCAGTATGAGTAATTTTGAAAACAGGTGAATCCTAAAGGTATGGATGTGCTGTGAATGGTTAGATCCCATTTATTTCTCTTATTTGGTTAAAATAAATGTAAAATCTTGTAAGCAAAGTCCAGATTTATTTGCAAGGCAAAACTCCATTATTATACACAGCTGTAGTTCTGGCAGTTCCCTTTGGCTTCAGCATATGATTAAATAGATGTCAGCAGAATTCTGTCTGTGAAATAAAATATGACATATTGCATGACAGGTGACAGTCTTGTATTGTGCATCGGGAGGTGGTAGAATTTTATGAGAACCATAAGGTTATAGGATCAAATGTGAACATTTGTTCCCTCCTCCCCACCCCTTTTTTTGTTTTTGTCTTGGGAAATGTTCTGCTCACAGAAATGCAGAAGTTATTAAAACTTTTGAAAATTATTCAGCCTACTGACCTGTGAAATCTTGTGCTGTTAGGCAAGTTTGCATACAGCTGGTCAGTGGATATATACAAGAATCATAAAAGGTTTCTGTTCTGGAAATACATTAATCAATATTCAGGAGAGAGCTTTGATAGCATTATCGAATAGCAGTTGCATGGCAATTAGTGATCCCCGCCCCCTTTCTATTACTAGTAAGTTTTAATGACCTAAATTATTCATTATATTTGCAATTTAAAAAAACATAAAAGTTACTCCATGGAGTTTGTATATGCAAACTACTTACTTTGGTCACTTTTTTTCCAGAAATTATATATTTTGAAGAAGGTTTTTACACTTGAAGAATATCCAGATAACACAGATGGATAGACAGATGCAAGTAATGTCTCCAGACACCTACTGATACAGGCGAATTATACAATCTAGTTCACCTATACCATTCAGTGGTGCATATCCAATTCAAGAAATGAAGGTTTACAACTATAATAGGTGTGCTTGCACTTATTGCTAAACCAAACCAAACTAAACCATATTACGGCTTAGTATAAGCAAAGGCACCACTAGGATATGAAGATTCCCACATCTTTCTGGGGGTTCCACTTCAAATTTTGCTTCAGTCTTCCTTCTTACCTAACTACCTACCTACCTACCTACATTTGTCCACAAGAGTAACTACAAGCTATAAGGATATAGCCAGAATGCATTTATGACAAAATTTAAGATTATTCTATTAGACAGTAAGACTGCAGTGGCTTTAAAATACTTGTATTTATGAATGTGCGTACATGTACATCTCCTTTCATATAATGTATTTTAAAGGTATATGTAAAAGCTTAATAATCCCCACTCTACAGACCTTCTATCAAAGAAGTTTGTCTGTAATTACTTTAGAACTTAAATCAGAATTGGGATTTGGCAGAAAGCTGTTACAAGAAGATGAAGAGTAGCAGACAAGAACCTAACTCAAGTAACTTGTCAAGAAATCGTATTATATATGCTACTATTCTCTCCACATCTCTTTCACTTGTGTTAATAAAGCCTAAGTTTGCTTTAAGAATGCCAGTCGCTAATTTGTACATTGGACCTCTGGAATAACTCTTGAGGTGATGCAACATCCTCCTAAAATTCCAAATGTGGCAATGATCAGAAAAAGTTCCCTTCCTTGTTCTTTTAAAAGCAAATTGATGGATCTATAGTTATTTGTATCTTCTGATAGTAAAAGAAAAGGCAAGAACCACACTTTTCCCTTTTGTTCTTATAGACAGAAAAAAGAAAAATGAGGGAAACCATACAAAATGAATTTACCAACTGCCAAGAATGACTTCTGTCTACTTTTGAAAAAAAATACAGAATTAGTCATATATTTGTATCTGAGCTTTTAAAAATACAATCGGTATCTTCTTCTCACAGCATTCTACAGGACAAACCCGTTGACTTAAGAAGGGGTGAATGGAGAGATAAATATTTTTAGTTTGGGAAGAGGGGCAGTTGTTTCGGTAATGTGTGCTGTTTTTAATAGAAGAGGATTTGTGAGAGGAAGCTCTTACAAATTACAGTAGTTTTTTTCTGTGAGAAAAAGAGACAGACAGTTATGGTAAATAGTATTTATATGTGGAAGCCCAAATTGATCCTGGTGTGTTTTAATTCAGTTTAAATATTATTAGTCTAAAATCATAAGCCATGTGCTTATGCGTTAATACACACATGCCATTTTCTTAAGGAATTGTATTTGCCATACAGTGTATTGTTGGCTTTTTGCTTATAAATGATGTAATTTTTCTCATTCAAAATATTTCATTCTGCAACTATGCATTCACATATTGCTGGAGCTAAGGTAATCTCTATTATCATGCTGTGGTTGATCTATTCCTTCCTTTTCCTTCTTTTTTCCACCTCCCTCAAGGTACAGACAAGGCAAAGACTATGCTTTTATACTGAAACTTCAGGTGGAATGAAGTGGTTATAAAAGCATCTATCAACACAGCAAGAGCTTGCCAAACCAAGTATTTGGGTTGGAAGTCATGCCTTCCCAACTGCTTGAAAACAGGAAGTATCTTTGTTAAATGATGGCGCTCTCTTTTACTACTAGAAATAAAAGAATTTTTAGCAATTCTTAGCAAGTATGAGTTCCATAATTATGGATATTGGGTGACAGTTCTAATATGTGATCATATGTATACCTGTGCACTTGTATGTTGTGAATCCATTTAGCTTTTTCATGTTACTGAAATTTCAGCACTTTATATGCAAGCAGTCCCTGTCAAAAGCCAGCCCAGACACATCTTATCCTTGGTGATTCCTGTAAAGCACTCAGAATCTGTCAGAAACTGCCTGCAGGATTGCAACGGCTCCTGAGTGATTAATTACCAGAAAAGTCTGGTTCCAGGTTTCATTACATATAATTTTTACTTTCTCTTAGAGGGGTTCTTTAAAAACCCCCATCTCAAAAGTGTAAAAAAAAAATAATCCTGGGGTTTATCATTTCTTTGCAAGGAAACCAGATGATTCAGTTTGTTATGTAAATGAGATTTTTTTTTTTTTTACAGTTTGTTGTTTAGCTGTTAATAGATTCCCTCCACCCAACTGAGTTTGTTTAAACTACTTAAAATCATTTTTGAGAAGTCAGGGATAGATTTGTGTCAAGAACTCCAAGCTGGGATTTCTTTCCTCTGTTAATTGCTTTGTATTAAAATGAAGCAGCTTAGGCATCCCATATTGCTATAAAAGAAGCTGAATTGGAAGTCCCTGGAAATGTGGATACTTACGCATTGCACTGACCACTTATTTTATTTTATTTATTTATTTATTATTAAACTTGTATGCCGCCCATCTCCCCCAACGGGTGACTCTGGGCGGCTCACAATAATAAAAAGGAAAAAAATATCCACATGGTTTTCTTGGTACCTGTATATTTGCAATTGTCACCTGCAATTTTGAAGCATAAGGACTTACACAAGTTTCTTCAGCCTTATAGGATAGGAGAGGTGGAGAAGAGATCAAATTATAATTTCAGGTGGTGGCCAACAGCATTGGACGTTCCTGCAAGTGTTCTTGTGAGGCTTTGAGTGCCTTTGTTTTCCTTTAATACAAAACAACATTCAAAACCCCTTCCAGTTGTAGAGAACTTTAGGAAAATGTATTTGTATTGCTAGTCCAAATTAAAGTGACTATTAAAATAGGTTCATTTTTTTAATGGAAGCCTATGGCACATTCTTATATCACTATATTCAAATGAAAGACCCACTGTGCTCAGCCACCCTCCCTATCCTACATATAGTCTTTATACATAGCATTCCCCTTTTAAAAGCATATCATCTAAACTGTAAATTAACTTAATTAAACTAGCATTTTGCTTTGCTACTTATAAATGGGAAGAGAGTAATGGAGAATGGAAAGGATCTTATTTCATATTCTAGTCTAATAAATTTCTCAGCACTGTGGCAGGTAGCTATAGTTTTCTTTATTTTTTAAACAAAGAACAATTATAAAATATTTGACAGTTTAATTCTGTATTCATTTAACAGATAGCAAGCCCTCACTCAACTTGACTGGATTTTTTTATATATATAAATGTGTACTGGATTATACTATACAGATATTATGGTACGACTGAAATTGTCCCACTTGTGCTTAAACTTATTCTTAAATGAATCCACATCAGGAAGGGAATTCCATTGTGAGGCAGCCACTGAGGACTCCTTCGTATGTATATTTTGTCATTGTCACACAGCTGTCCGCTGATCCTAAATATCATGGTGAAGCATGGGAAATAAAGTAGTCTCTGAGATTCTATAGCTTCCAGAATTAATCAAGAAAAGGAAAGGGTGGTAAATCTGCTTTGAAATGCCCTGCAAGAATATAGTAAAATCACTGATTTCTCACGTTCGTTGTTTAAGTCTTGGTAAGGAATTGGCTAAGATGAGAATGAAGATAAGAATGCAATTATGCAGCCTACGGTATAACTGATGGAAGAGTATCAGAGTTACTATATGATACAAAATAATGAAATGTACTGTATGGTGAGAGACAATGACACCTAATTCCAATATGGAATTCTCAGAAATATGAACTGAGGTTTCCAGGTTAATTTTTAAGATTCTTAGAAAATGAAGAAGACAAGAAATGTTGTGCATTTGAAACCCACTTAAATTGGTAGTTGTGGTCTTATAAATAATAGTTTCTAGCTATATATTACATTTAAAGTCACATGCATGTTTATGCTTCATGTGTGCAGTAAGGGTGGCACAGGTGTTCCAGTGACACAGTTGATTTTAGAACTAGAAGGCTGATCTCTTACCATTGCTCCCAACAGAATTGAATTTAACTGGTGTAATTTATAGTGAATTATACTATTCTATTTGGTCAACCAGAGTAAAAATATTATAACCTGCCCAGTATATAATAATGATTAAGATGTTTAGAGGAGCAAAACACATACATTGCAAAATGCTTATTCTCATGATAAAATGCATGGAAAATGCTGCTTAGATAAACTGTACCTGTCTGTAGATTAGTCCATCAGCAAATTAGCAGCAGTTTACTAAGGGGTAAACAAACAGATCTTAATTCAATTAAGATTGATTCACCTCTTTTATTCAAGAGGAACACATTAACATGTCATTTCAGTTTTTAGTGATGTACTGCTATGTTTCCTTTTGAGAAAATTTACTGAAGTGAAGGAACAGCAGCAGATTAAAATGCATATAAATATCTGTGTTTTAAATGGAACTTGTGGTTTTTTCCTTAGGTAAATGTATTTGAAATCAAAATTATTACCTGTAATCTGAAGAAGCATTTTTTCAAAACTGAAATAAAATGTCCTGAAAATTTAAAAAACAGCGCATTAGTAACTTTTGAACACCATTTTAATTCAGGATGTGAAACAGTAAGAAATTTTAAGAACTGTGGTAGTCTTTGGGCCAGTCACTCTCTTTCAGCCCAACTCACCTCACAGGGTTGTTGTTGTGGGAGAATAGGAGGAGGAAGGAGTATTAGGTATTTTCGCCACCTTGAGTTATTTATAAAAATAAGAAAGGCAGGATAAAAAAATCTAAAAATGTCAATTCTTGTGAAATTGTAGCCTCTTGGTTGGAGCTGAGGAGAAAAGCAGTTGATTATAGCATTTGAGCACCCGTGTGGCATAATGGTTAATATATTAGATTTGGACCAGAGGGGTAACAACTGTGAATTGGGCTAGTTACTTACCTTTAGTCCAAAATACTTTACAGTGTTATTGTTGAAAAGATAAAATTAGAGGAGACCTTATGTTCACTGCCTTAAACATAACACACACACATGCACACAGATTAAATGTGCATTTTGACAGTGTTCTCCAACTTGGTATCCTCTGTTTTCATAATTCCTGGCCATACTGGTCAAAGGTTGTGTTGACATAGAATTATGTGAGTTAAAGTCTAATACATCGGAAGAGCACCAGATTGAATGCAGATACAGAAATCAGTATTTTTTTCATGTTACATTGAGGCAAGCCAGACCTTTTAGATGTTTGTCCTTCCAGTGAGATGTCATTTAGATTTTAAGTATTGCAGAAGAAATCTATATTTAATTTATATGTTAGTTTTTCATATTCATCTCATGAAAGTTGACCTTTCTGGATTCTCTTCAAAGAAATATCCTCTCCTCCTGAATTGTCAAATCTTGTTGGAACCTCAAGCCATCTGTTTCTTTTCCCCTTTATTAATGCTTTTGGGTAACATCCATATAAAATGTTTTTGCCTTGTCTGTGCCTTACAAAGTACTGCCACTTGATATTGCAGATTCTTCCTGAACACCTGCTGTCAAATTCATCATGTCTTTTCTTGTTAGCTTGCACAACATTTCAGGTCTTGAGCAAGTCTGATATGACAGAAATGTTGTGCAGCCTGATTCTTAAAAGTAGAGTTTATATCTATCTCTATTTAGAATACTTATTTATCAGCATTACTTCTTGGTCACATATGCCTAATATCCTAGCTCATCTATAAGGTCAGATTTAGTGTAATTTAGTGATTGGGAGTTCAAATTTGTTCTCTCATAGCAGTTTCAGGGACATAATTTAGATTCAGACTATTCCTCTCCATCCATGGCCCTAAGCTCTATTGTGCATACACATTGCCAGTGCTATCAATTAATGGAAAAACTTAGACATAAAACATGTATCTGTATGTTTTATTCTTTGGTGCTAATCTAAACTGGTGCCTTTTGACAATGGAGTTTTGACAAAGGAAAATAACATTTCCAGCCTAGTGCTGGAATTTCATTGTAATATGTAGTTTTTAGAAGTGTCTCAATTGTCAGCAGGACAATTTATTCCACTGAGAGGAATAAAATATATTTCTGGCTCTAGATTAAACAGAGCTAATAGAAGGCTGATGGGCCCTAAGGCAAATGTGATACTGGGATTCTTTTCAACAAGGTTCCACTGAAATTTAAGTGAACAGGTCTAAAAGAATTTAGGACTGACCTTAAGGTATGAAAGAGCTGTTAAGGAGGGACTTGGATAAGAAAATACACAGTCCAAAAATGGAAAGAATAATGAAAAAGAAACTCAAAATAATCCCAACTTGATTTTGATTAGTATAAGATGGAGAAAGAAACTTGGACGGGCTTTTAAGATTCTGTTATTGTATCACACAATAACGTAGCATTCCTGGAATCTCTGCAGTGTCTGTTTTTTACCTGGCATGCCTCAAAGAACTGACATCAGTGTATCCCAATAGAAGAGAATATATGTAACTCCGGGTTGAACAGTGGAGTCCTTGGTGCTCCCTGAGGTTGGTTGTTTGCTTGCAAATGTTTCATTACCTGACTAGGTAACATCATCAGTGCTAGTGGGTGTGGGGTTTGCTCCCTGTTTATATACAGTAGCTTGCCCTGCCAGTGTTAGTGGGGGTGTGGTTTTCTCCTTGGTAGTTTTTCTTTTTTATTTGTCTGGTGTTAATCAATGTACCGACGGGGCAAAAATACCCAGTTTCTAGAATTAGATCCTGCTCCCAAGATGGTTTCTTCTGTATGAGTAAATGGACATGTAGAAAGCAATATTCAATAGCACTATCATAGGAAACTGCCTCGTACTGAGACCTTTGGTCCATCCTATTCAGTACTACTAAGTGACTGGCAGTGGTTTTCCTGATTCTGATACAGGCTTGTTTCCCAACCCTAAAAGCCAGAGATTAAACCTGAGAACTGTTGTATGCAGTGTTTATGTTCTGCTACTGAATTGCAGGTTTTCTCATAAGTTTTCAGAGATGTTGCTGCTGCTGCTGGGGAACAAAAAAAAAGCAAGCATACAACATACTTCTTGAGGGATACTGGATAAGACCCAAGGTGCTTAAAAATTCAAAGCAGCATCTTGATATAAATGTGATCTGACTGAACAGTGAACTGGCAGTTATATCTTCCAGCTTGTTGAGACTTTAAGGAAACATTCTGATGGGCGGCTACACTGTTCTTGCTGTTTAGTTTCTTTACTGAAAATACGTGTGCTTTTGTTTTAAAAATAACAGGACATTTCTTAGCATGCCACATAGGTTTTTTTCCACCTGAAAGCACTCACAATGGCCTTTTTAAAGAAACTCAAGGAAGGGTGTTAACTTGATCAATGCTGTGCAGGAAGGAAGGCTTCTTCCTACTATTTTTCAGCATGACTTTCACTGACATGATCAGGCTGGGAAAAGTCTTACTGGCTGAGAGCCCAGGACAACCATGCAATATCTCTAGTCAACTGGAACTCAAACTACACTGCCTAAGGGAAAAGTATAACATAAAAAACAATTTGGGTTACATACTGTGCCTTAAATGCATCCAGATGAAAATATATTTAGAAATTCTAAATTTGCATGCAAGCTACATTGTTTAAAAATGTCAATTTAATGGCAATTAAAAATATTTTTATTTTGTTATATAAATATTAATAACAATTTAAAAAGAGTCTTCATTAGCCAATAATATAGCCATATTTAGGTGCTATTCAGTACAGTTTCCTGATAGGATTTTGATATGTAATTGAATGTGTGGAACTCAAAATTTCAGTAACATTCTGTGATGTGTCCAAAAAATGGTGCCTTCAAAAGCCTTCTTCTGAATTGGGAGATGTACCCTTCCTTCTGTAGATGTATTCCCCTATTTTTGTGTCATCTGCAAATCTGATAATTATACTTTCTAACCCCTAACCTAAGTAATTTTTAAACATGTTGAACAGCTCAGGACCTAGAACTGAGCCCTGTAATATGCCAGTTGAAACTTTCCTCCAGCTTGCTGCAGAACCATTGATGTACACTTGCATACTATTTTTCAACTGGTTCTTTTCCTATAAGCCCACATTTTTAATCTTCTCTATTAGAATCTCATGGGACATCTTCTCAGATATTTTGCCAAAGTCAAGGTACACAGTGTCCACTGCATTTCCATGATCAATTAAACTGGCCAATATATCAAAGATCTTTGTTTTTCAGGTTGGTTTGGCATGATTTGGCATATAGGGGGAGATGAGTGGGGATAAATTAAATTAAATAAATAAATAAATAAATTGATAGACCATTGCTGGTTCCTTGCAAGCAATGCATTCTTTTCTAAATGCTCACAGATTGACTGCTTAATGGTTTTTCCAGAATTTTGCCCAGTAACATCATTAAACTAACCTGTCTGTAAATTCTTAAATCCTCTCTTTCTCTATTTCCCCTTCTTCAATTTTCTGACATTACACCTATCCTTTCTCCATAATTTCTCAAATATTACAGAAAGAGGTTCTAAGATGATGTTAATACCCTTGAATATAACTGGTCTTGTCCTAGGTACATAAGTTCATTTATGATAGTCAGATGTTCCTTAACAATTCCTTTACTTACCTTGTTTGTCAGTTGTTTTACTTAGGTCCATTTGAACACATTTCCTCTAGGGGGAGAAGATCAAAGCAGAGTAGGAATTGAGGGATGCTGCTGTCTCTTCATTATCTTCTTGCAGCAGGTTCAGACCTCCTTTTTTCTACTGACATAACTCCAAAAGCTCTTTTTGTTGCTTTTAGGATTGATTGAAAGTCTGAGTCCCTTGTTTTGCACTTAGCTTTCTAGTATGCAAATGTTAGCCACTTACTGGTACAACTATTTGGTGATTAGACCTATCTTTAATTTCCTATACATGTCCCTTTTAAATATTAGCTCAGTTGAACATCCTCATTATTACTATGTCTCTCCTTCCTGAAAGTTATATTGCCTGGTCTAGAAGGGCATTGTCTTGATCTTCTGCCTTGCTTGACAGTCTGTTGCAAAAGTGAATAATATCTTTGTTGGTTCCCCTGCCTTGTAATCTCACCCTCAACTTGAATGCTCTCAACTGGACCTTCAAGAATTGAAATTATTCCCAATGGCACCCATTGTTGTTCATTGCAATATTCCCTCTCCTCCTGAGCCACATCCATCAGTACAAAGAATGAAGCAAATACTACCTGTCCCCACAACTGCTTCATCCTCTTGGTCAGCACTATAACTGAACACTGTTAAAGACTTTGTTTAGACCTCCCCTGTCAATCCACAAAGATTTAGATTTGGGTATGATTGGAGGAACAGGATCTTGGTGGGAGAAGGAGAAAGGGAAGCAATTGCTCCAAGACCCACACAAAAAGTAACTTTGTCTAAAATATTATTTGGCATTTGAAGTGAGCAAGTGGATTGATTACACTGGTAGCCCCCAGTTTAAGAATGAGTTCCATTCCTAACGTCTGTAGGTAAGCCGGAACAATATAATAGTATAATACTGTATAAGTAGTATTGTGTAATTAACTCAAACCATTGTGTATTTAACTTGAATTGTGTATGTATTTTACTCACATTTTGCTACAATAGGCTCCATTCTTAACTATGAGTGGTCCTTAAACCAGGCGTTTTTAACCCTGTATTTCTACATAAGGTGGTAAAATTCACCTGTTAAAAGGTAAACCCAAGTACTTCAGTGTTTTGGGTCTATTCCCAACCCTGCATTTAATCCAAGGACACTAGAAGGACTAAAACAATAAAGAAAAAAATTACATTGACATGGGATGAAATGAAAAGAAAATGGATGGGCTCAGAATAATATTTTACTCTGTGCCTTCCCCAGGTCTTTGAGTAGGCTGGCTGATAGACCCACCAGGTAGACCAGACCAAGAAAACTATTCCAAAAGAAGGCTAAAACTACTTTTATTGAAATCAGCTGTAATAACAGAATCTTGCAAATCTGACTGAGTTGTATTTCCTCCTCCTTCTTATAGTTCAGTGAATTAGGGAGGTGTCTGAGCTGCTTCTGAACATTATCTGGACATTCTGAAGTTAAAACGTGTTATACCCCTTGTTAATTTGACAGTGGAGCCTGCATATCTCTGTCAAGGTCATTTCCTTACTCTCTACAGTAGTACATATCCTGATTTACTCCTCATCATTATCAGAATTATGAATCCTTGGAAAAAGTCGTTCATGAATTTTGTTGACTTTAATCATTATGATCCAGTAACATAGAGGCTACTGAGGTATTGCTCTTACATTTTTTGAAAAGCAGGTATCGGCTGTGGTCAGGAAGGCCTTTATACAACTCCATTTGGTGTACCAGTTGCACCCTTTCACAGGTAAAGAGGCCCTTCAGACAGTCACTCATGCCCTAGTCACTTCATGGTTTGACTTCTGCAATGCATTCAACATGGGGCTGCCCTTGAAGACCACCCAGAAGCTTCCTCTGGTTTAGAATGTGACAGTGCAAGCAGTAATGGGCATGCCTCAGTATGCCCATGTAATCTCTCTGCTTAATAAGCTGCACTGCTTGCTGGTTTGCTTCTGGGTGTGATTCAAGGTGTTGGTTGTTACCTATAATGTCCTACATGGCATAGGGCCTGGTTACTTGAGGGACTGCCCAGCCAATTCAATCCCACAGGGTTGGTGTGCTCTGGGTTCCTTTGATTAAACAATATCATCTATAGGGACCCCGGAAGCACACCTTCTCTGTCGCAATGCCTGCCCTCTGAAATGAGATTCCCCCAAGATCCAGATGGCCCCCACTCTGCTGCTGTTCTTCACCCAGGCCTTTGGCAAGGGAGAGTGAGAGTGAGACCTTTGCTTCATTGTGCTTGACATCTTTTAACTCTATCTTTTATGTTTTATTGATTTTATTGTAATTCCTTTGTTTGATTGTTGTGAGCTGCTGAGAGTCATTGAGAGTCAGGAGGCATGCAACAACAACAACAACAACAAGAAGTAGTAGTTCAGCAATTTTTCCGAAGAAAAATTGTGAAACCTGAGTTAGCACTAACTTTGGCACAGGCTCTTCCTACATGATCTTTTCCCACATGGTGTAAACTCCCTCTGCCACTAGTGTAGCAATAAAGCTGTGCCTTATTTCAAGGAGAAATCACATTGCATTGAAAATCATGTTGAGTTTAGTGGCATCCAATGAAGTGCGTGCAACAACAATAAATGGGTTGCCTATGCATTATAAGGAGAGTGATTGTCATTCTTTAATTGTGTCAAATCAGCTGTATTTTTATGATTCTTGATGCAAAAATTAATACTATGGCAAAATTAAATTAAATTAAATTAAATTAAATTAAATTAAATTAAATTAAATTAAATTAAACCAAGATTCCAAGTGTCTATTTTGACTCCACTTTGTGCCTCTACTTTCTAAGGTGCATTTTGGAAACAAAATACATACTTGTGGCCTTTTGTGCATTTTATTTAACATTGTTTTGTGATTAACCTACATAAGTGTTACATAAGTATTTATTTTAAAGTAAATACTTTTATAAGTAGTATAAATATTTATTTTGTTTTATTTGTTAACCTTTCCTGATCCACTAATGAGTCTTTTTTATGATTTTGTTACTATAGGCTTTGATACGACCTGGGCGGTTTGACAGAATTATATATGTGCCTTTGCCTGATGAAGCCACTCGCAGAGAAGTCTTTAAAATTCAGTTTTGCAATATGCCAGTATCATCTGAGGTCAATTTGGATGAGCTTGTCATGCAAACAGAAAAGTATTCAGGAGCAGAGGTAAATTTTTTCTTATATGAAAACCTGAAATTCATCACTATCTATTTATATCTTTATTGTGTTCTTCCTTGTAATATCATGAGGTAAATAGCTATTAGTGCATTCAGGAACAGATCGTTGTAAAATCTACCATCACTTAATCAACTGAACCCCAGCTTCTACTATTCTCTTCAAAAGACTGTTTTGCACATTGATAAACATTTGCATGGAAAGCATTTCCATACAGCAATTAAAAGAAATATAATATGCAAATGTTGTATGTATGCAATACTTTGCACTGTGAGATCATTTCATATGATAGCGTCCATAGTTTTTGCATAAATTCTTCAGCGGGGAGTGCATAACTTTAATCACTTTTTCAAACATCCAAATGTAACATTTATGTTTTCTGACTGTTACAGGCCTATAACTGAAAGATAACCTCTTTTTTTCAAAGGAAATCTAAATAAAAATAATGTGCTAAAGAAAAGGTAGAAAACATTTTTTAAAAATCAGTATTTGGTCTTTTACAAGTGTAGAATTTTTACCCTCCTTTAAACAGTTCACACACAAAAAAGCACTATCAATAATTATTCTTATATCAATGAATATTTGTTTAAAACAAGAGTCTTCTGATTTATCAAATACAGTATTTACAATCTCGCTTCCATATACCTGATTTCCTATTTTAAATGCAACTTGAATTATAAAATATCCAGGTCTGTGGTAAGAAATGGGTGTTTTAGAAGCTTTTGTAGTTATTTCTCCTTTGAATTTTAGACTCTGGCTGTGATTTCCAATGTTGCTCTTAATTTAAGATGCTTTAATGTCAAGCTAGTTTACAGATTGTATTCAGTAGTTGATATGGTATATACTTTTTTATTCTTTACAACACAACAGAATGTTGTAAAGAAATTTTGTCAGGTTCTGACTTCAGATCATGCAAATGAGTTACATATGTGAGATGGGTGGCTATATCAATTTGATAGATAGATAGATAGATAGATAGATAGATAGATAGATAGATAGATAGAATATTGAAGGAATTTTTTTTCTTGCTGTTGCTGCTGCTCCTTTTCTGTATATTCATTACAAATTCATCTATTTTGTATAAGTAAAAAATGAAATCATATGAATCCTGATAGATGTCATGTTGCTAATTTTGTCATTTGGAAACTCTGTTATCCAGAAAGTATAATATTATAAAAATAGCAGTAATAATAATAACTGCATTATCTCTGAGTGTTGATGCATGTTTGCATGCATGTAAAATTAAGATATGAGAGAGTCTTAACTTTATAGTAGATGGTTTATGGAGCCAAAGCTGGCATTGTGCTATATGGTATATCATATAGCCAGTTTACCCACCCACCTTCAAATATGAGAAGGGCCCATAAATCTATTGCTTATATGCCTAGAAGACTTGGTGTAAATGTTCTCTTCTTTGTTAGGCAATAATTCATATAGGTGACACAGAGTATGCAAAACTATATACTGACATATCTTCACTCAAGCTGCACGACTTTCACTCTTGCATACCCAGGAATGTAACTAAGCAACACCATACACCAAATTCATAAATCTTAATCTTAAAAGCATCTAACTAAAATTATCAAGGAAAGTGTTATTGATTTCAACAGAATGAATATTGACAGTTTCATATGAATATTTTAAAATCTTTTTCCTATTAATTGATATAGTGTTTCCTTTTTTCCAAATTCCATAAGTGGAATTCATATCTGTCAACTGCAATCATGATAATTAACAATAGTAAGCCATTTTGTTGTACAGTAGTGCAGTTTCATGAACAAATGTCTGTATATGTGCATGACCATAAAATTAAGAACACTGTCTATATTAAATAACAATGTATGGCTGAAATTTATGGGCATCTCTCCTTTTAAAAGAACTTTTTTACCTACTGAAAAAAAATCTCTTAACATGCTATTATGATGGAAAACTGCCTTCTGATGAACAATGTAAAGAATGAACATTATCTCCTTACTCTTTTTTTATTAACTCTATAGCAGTATGCTTGACAAAAGTAGAAGGAAAGAGGATGCATAAAAATGATATACAGAAAGTTTTCAGAAAAACAGTTCGCAATGTAACCAAGGTGAATAATTTTACAGCTTGATTTAAAAGAAATAACTTTCTTCAACTTTGACTGTTGACTTACAAAGTGACTGCTGAACAGTCCCCTTAATGCAAATACATTTCACATGCTCAGAAGTCAAAGATGACATTGAAATGCATAGATAATCGTGCCATCTTGGAAACTTGTTTTGAATTTATGGTTTTCTGCCTTCATAGCCAATGACAGTGCACTAATAGTTTATGTAAATATCTCCTAGAAATATTATGCTTCTTTCCCCACAGGTTGATGAAGTCAACGTGCTCCATCCAGATGACATTATGCACATACATAAATATAGACATATAAACAGATGTGCACACATACAATCTTTATTTCCATATACATTCTTTATATCCTCTTTCTTGTTTCTTTAATATGCCTCATCTACATTTTTAACATTGTATGGAGAGCAAGGGAGTCAAAACAGGAGATAGAAATTGATAGATATTTATTCACCGTCCTGTGTAAAAGTATCAACTAATGAGAATAAATCAATGTATGTATATGTACATATAAATTATATATAAAGTGTGTGAGAGGTATATGGGTGAGAAGTGTGTGTGTGCATGTGTAAAAAAAAAAAAAATCCCCTCTCACCCCTATGGGGGGTGGTATGTGTCTGCACCTTGGGTCCTGCCTAGGGTGGTAGACCCCTGCTTCTATGGATCTGGTGCTTAGTGCCTGTTCTTGTGCTGCTATGATCAGTGCCTCAGTGCTGTCTTTTAGTCCAGCCCTTTCTAGCCACTGGTAGGATTTCCCAATGTCAGCCACCTCAGCTATCTCTCGATGGTACATCCCATGCAGGCTCTTGCCTTGCCATGGCACATCCTCCACTTCAACTTTCTCCCACGTCAGGCATTCTCTCAGCAGCTCATCTTTGGGTGCCATCTTACTGATGTACTCCTGGATGTTCTGGGTTTCGTCTAGGACAGTGGCTTTAACACTCACCAGACAATACAGATACAGATATACAAATGCTGACAAAGGTATTGGTACTCCTCCACTTTTTCCAAATAATCCTAATTTGCCATGAAATAAGTTGAAACTGACACAAGTATATGGCATCCACCTTTCTTTATTCCACAGTCCATAAAGCACACACTTTGCTATTCCACAGCAATGAGTTAATAAGATCCTTGCCTATCAGTCAAGGAACTGATAGAAGTTCTATAAAATAGACAAAATAAACCAAACCACATTAGTGGATTTTCACAAATCTTCACTTATTTAATTTCATATTCCATATTTTCTCTCCATTTGTTCACACAGATTTGTAAAAAAAAGTCTTCAACATAGCATCTAAAAAAAGGATACTGCATTGCTAGCACTACAGCAGCCACTGTTGCCTACCAGCTACAAAAGAGAGAAAGTAGCTTTCTATCATCCAGCTGTGCTTCCCATCTTTTTTCCCCTTCTAGTCTTTCCTGGAGTCATGCCTCTTTATTGTTCTCTTCTTGGCAGTGGTTTATAGTAAAGGAGAAACATGCTGCAGTTAGGAATTTAATTCTGGAAGGAAATAGAAAGTCTTTTGGAGAACTGCAATTTTTTTGTTTCTTCAAGTTGGTTTTTAAAAATGTGCTTTAAACAACTTGTTTTTACAAATTAATTTTAGTAGCTACTTAATTAAATTATATTAAAATAAAACATACATAATTGTAATAAAATTACACTGATTTTGATTATGTGCCATCAAGTCATTATTAACTCTTACTACCGCATAGATTTTCTCCTTGACAATCTGTCCATAACTTGGTCTTTCAGGTCTTCCAACAGTGCATTTATTGCCACTGTAATTGAGTCTATCCACCTTATTACTGGTTGCCATCTTCCACCTTTCCTAGCATTAGAGCCTTCTCCAGAGAGCTAGGTCTTCGCATAATGTGTCTGAAATAGGATAAAATTTTAGGCTAGTCATTTGTGCCTTGAGTAAGAACTCTGGGTTGATTTGTTCAATGAGCCATTTGTTGTTTTATTGGCTGTCCACTATATTCTCAGGAGTATTCTGCAACACCAGGGTTCAAAAGTATCAGTGTTCTTCCTATCCTGCTTCTTCAAAGTCCAACTTTTGCTTCCATAGATATCACAGAGAATACCATGGCTTGTACAATTCTGATCCTAATCAAATTACATAAGACAGAGCTTTTCTCTGGGGTTACAATTTTATAGTTGAAGATTATTATAATTATTGTTGTTGCTATCATTATCATCATCATAAACAACCACAGAATTGGAATCTTAGCTGATACAGCAGATTCTAAAATGTCTGGTGATTTTTGCATGAAGTATTTCTGTAACCCACTGAATTTACAAAAATATTGGTTTAAAAAGTGGGTCATGGATACTGTTCCAAAAGCTTATAAAAGTAATAGTAAGATGTTAAAATTTTATTGATCAATTTACAACCAACTGTTGTTATAAAGCCATTGTTTAAGTTAGCACTGTAAGTTGCAGTCTTTAGAAATGTACTATAGATGTATTTACTGCCTACTTATGGCAGAAGATTATGATCAGTTGCATATTTTGCTAAGGTAACCTTATGTATCAGTTTCAGTAGTAGCATACATATGTAGCAAATAAACTCAGTCTGATTCCATCAGTGTTTCTTCTTAACTTTGAAAAGGTACTGTTTGGGCAGTTTGCAACTGCATATCTTAGCCTCCAATTAAAACTTGATGTCTACCCTATATATCTTAAACTGTTGGTGACTTAGAATATGTTAGAATGGCATATTGGTGTGTGGTATCTTGCACCATACAAATCTGATTAAAGTTTACGTAAACCTTTTTTCCTGCAGAACTTTTACTTGCTTGAGATTGTAGCCAACAAGGGAAAGGGAAAAAAGCAGAATCAAAACCAAATGAGAGTGCCCAGAAAAGCAACAAAATCATTATTCTTACAAAGATGGGCAAGAATGTGATTGGCTCAGACTACCCCTCAGCACAATTAAAAGAGTAGGAATCATTTAATAGTTCATATTTTTCTTTAGGTTTGATTTGAATGCCATTAGCTACTTAATTCAAAGTTACTGAAATGGCAGCTCCATTGCTTCTATTTTTGCAATTGCATTTAATAAGCTGGGGACTTCAAAATTCCTATCTGTCACTTCCCATAAAAGATTTTACCCATAAAAAAGGTGTTACATGGATACCAACATCCAGATTCTACTGAGTTTTACATTTTTTTTTAACTTTACTTGGCATTAGGTATATTTAAATTATAACTCCCTGAAGGCATATTTTGATAGGATGTTTATTCCAAACTAACAATCCTACCGATGAACACATTGTGCTGCTCTGCTTGCATTTCTAGTTCTGTGCCAGTTAATTGAAATGTATGTCAAAGACATACTTAAATACAACAAAGATAGAAGTAAAAATCTGGAGACTATGAAATATAGGATATCCAGAAAGATTTTAAATAATGTTGAATGTATTCAAGGCTCTTACTGACTAGGTGGATGTATTTGGAATCTCATAGCTCTTCACTTGCATTCCACTCTGTATGTATAGAAGTTGTTGATGGCGTCATGTTGGCAGAAGTCATCAGCTGAGCCAATCAATTCTGTAAATTGCAGGTCTATCACTCTCTGCAATTTGCAAAACCTATAGTTCTCTTACCTTTGAGCATCAGGTACATTATGTTTTACTTTTATATAAGATGATACAATTAAGATGATAAGTTTTGACAGAGACTTAATGGAACACATTTTAATTCTAAATTAAACCAAACTAATTTTTCTGTAAAATAAATAGCCCACATACTGTCTCAGTATGGCACTGAATGGATTAAAGGTCTCTATATTTGATTGGTAAAATAATATAAAACCATAACAACATACTCCACGGAAACATTTCTGGAGCAGAGATTATGTAATATGATTTAAGTATGTTCCATTCAGAAGTTCCAGTTGTTTTTTCTTTAGCTTTTCTTTTATATTGTTTTTGCTTTTTTTGTCCTGGTTTTGTGTGTGTGTGTGTGTGGGAGGATTACTTTATTATATGTTACATATTTTTTATATTTTTCTTTTATATATACTTTTTAAAAATTTATCTCATCCAAAAATATTTTCCTTATTTTTCCCTAGACCTGCTATAGCTCAGTTAAAAAGATAAATATGTAACTTTTTGAATGTTAGATCAATATGGTTATTATCTTTGTGAAATATATAAGACCTTAAGAGACCCTTTAGAAGAAAGCAGATAGCAACCAAATTGAGTAATTCTAAATGTCTTTTTTTTTTTTAATAAAAATAAAAAATTCATGTTCATCCACAAGAGAAGGACATTTTATTCTGGGCATCGGCTGGTCGAGCATATATAAGTAGAAATTCAAGAGATGCAACAGATCTAGTAATTTCAATGTAGTAATAACTGCTCAGAATTTCTGGGGGAACATGAAACAATTGTTCCAGAGGAATTTTTTTATAATATTGGTAACTTAGTAATTACTGTGGTTCTACAAAGATATTCCAAATATTTTCCATAGATATTTTAAATTTCTTTTTATTTTGGCTGTGGATTAGATAATTATGGCTGGACTATTAATTAGGTACTAGATTCTTTATTAGATCAGAAATATTACCTCGCCTAAATTTAAATCTCATGTATGGAAAATTGCAAGTTTTTACGTTGCAGTTTAACTTGATTGATATATGATAACTTTTAAATCCTTTACAAGAGAAATATCTTTTCTTTTCAACATTATTTTTGACTAAATCACTTTTTGGTATCTTGATCCTTAGTTGGGTCTATCAGTAATTGTAATATCAGCACTATTGCTATTTCAGATCATACTTAAGTAATGCTATCAATTATTATAATAATTTGAATATTTTTTTAAATTACAATTATACAGTCTGCAAATGTATTGGTTGTTTGGGTTAACTTTAAGGCCAAGAATTGGTTGTATAATTACTTATACTTCATGGAAAAAGATAAATCATGAAGTTAAACAAGAAAATCTGGCAAAAAAAAGTTAAGGAATTTTAGAGTAACTAATGTAAGACAAGGCACCTCAGAATTATATAAAGCTTTTATGAGTGCTAAACATTAACTTAATTCCCTTTATGTGCTTCAAGCATTACTTCAAGACTGATATATTTAATTAGAGTATTTCTATCTTAATTCCTTTAAATTATTTCAAACAGATTATGATGCTAAGAAGTATCTTTATGGGGAGAACAAGGCCTTGATTTTTTTTTTTTTTCATAAACTACAATTATCATATAATGATGGCTTCAATTTTCCTGATTTTCAGCTTTCTCATTAGGCATATATTTTGACTTCCATTTTTTATAGAATTCAGATGAATTTTTTGCTGATTAAATGGCGAGTCAGTGACCAAAATAATGATATCTTTATTTTGGTCATTGACTGGCATATCATAACTATTAAGAATAAAATTACAACCAGACCATTGTGATAATAATAAATCTATGTACTATAAGAAAAGACTAAAATTGAAATCAGTAGTGCAGACTATAAAATTATGATACTCATACCATTAAGATTATAAGATACGTAATTTGGGAGGGTAGAGATGGTAACTATCATGTCTATAACTGTTGCAAAGATCAGAAGTCACTTCTTTAGATTTCTTTTACCTTTGTCTTTTGCTGTCCTTTTTCTTTTATTCTTTTGTATCTTTTTTTTCTATTTTTCTTTTAAGTTTCTGTACTTTTTAAATCTTGTATA
The DNA here is from genome assembly GCA_030867105.1 of Liasis olivaceus. Lineage (NCBI taxonomy): Eukaryota > Metazoa > Chordata > Lepidosauria > Squamata > Pythonidae > Liasis > Liasis olivaceus. The sequence continues at coordinate 28,004,685 of CM061354.1, forward strand.
AAATTATTTTTCAGTAAAAATTATATATATATTATAAGATTAAGATTATAAGAGCCAGTTTGGTGTACAGTAGTGGTTAAGATGCTGATACAGAAACCAGGAGACTGTGAGTTCTAGGCTTGCCTTAGGCATGAAAGCTGGCTGGTTGACTCTGGGCCAGTCATTCTCTCTGAGCTCAACCCATCTCACAGGGTTGCTGCTGTGGGGATAATAGGAGACAGAAGTATTAGGTATGTTCACCACCTTGAGCTATATATATATATATATAAAAAGAAAATAATAATAATTTTAAAAATTGATAGGTGTTTAAAAATGCCAAATCCAGTTTAAACACCTGGCTGACTGTGCGACCAACAATAATAATAATGGGAAAAGTGAGTAAAGTAGAGACTTACGCAATTTGGCTAAAACTAAAGATAAAAATACTTAATGTGAAATGCAAAACTACTGTGTCACCAAATTTTACAGGTAAACTATGTTTAATATTAATGTTGTAACTATAAGAATTTCCATAGTGTGGTGTAAAATAAAAAAAACTATATAAAAGGAATGATAGTAACATCTTGAGGACAGGAGGAAAGCCAACAGCCCAGACTTACATCATGGATAATAGTTTAAAACTGTGTGTAACCCTTCCCCCCCCCTCTTTTGGAAATTTAGCAACTGGAGTATACATACTTTAGATCAGTTTATTGCCAATAACTATTCAAACCATTTGAATTATTTCAGGAGGAATTTGGGTTGCAGTATGATCCAGTTGCATTAGCAGTATCTAAATTCTAAAAACTAATACTGAATTTTTATCAGTATTGGAATGTGCTTGAGATCATCCTAAACCTGTGATATTTTTTATAAACAATTAAAGACTGTTGCTATGGTGGACATTAATTATTTGCTAGAATCCTGTATAAGTGAATCAATGGAAATGAGTCTTAAAAAGTGTTAACATCTCTTTCTTATGACCTTAATCTCAATGAAATACTATTTTTAATGTTTACTGGACTTCCCAAACAATGTTTAGAAAAGGCTGATTAGCAGCTTCATTATATTAGACATGTAAAATGGATTGGTAGACACCTAATCACATGACATGGACTTGTTTTATGAATGTTCCATTTTGCTTTATAAACTGCCTAGAATTCTTAACAGTCCATAAATGCATACGTAAGCATTTAATTAAAATTCCTAGAGCATCTTATGTATAAATGATATTTCTTAATTGTAGGCTTTATGCAAAGTTTGAACCAAGGAACAAAAGGCGGGGGAGGGCTGCAATGAAACACATTCTCATTGTATCAGCTAAAAGCTCATTATTATTGAATAACACTGAAATTTTCAAGCGATTTTAAAGCTTAATTGAATTAATGATAATTAATTGAATTCTGGGCCTGACAGGTTAAGTATTTTGGAGTGAATGCTAGAAATTACTGTATCCAGAAAACTGAAAATCTGCAAGCAGTAAGAATTTTTAAAAGAAAAAAGAATTGATATAAGGAAAAAAAAGGAAAATTACCGTATTTTTCCGACAATAAGACGCCCCCGTGTATAAGACGACCCCCATTTTTCCAACCCCAAATTAAGAAATCAATATTTTAAAGATAGTGCAGAACACATTTTTATTTAGTAATTAGTTAACATTTACCTTCTACACTCGGTGGGAGGAGGTCCAAATCGTCTCTCTGCAGCTCTATTTCCAGGCTTTGCAAAACTGATTACATTCAAGCACGAGTGAGACTGCCGATAGCTTGTCTCTGCAGACAGACTTCCTCTAATTGGTTTGTTCAGCATCAGTTGACGTCAGTTACATAAGGCTCGTGATTGGAGGAAGTCTGTTTGGGAGACAAGCTATTTCACTCATGATTGGAGGCTAGCAATAGAAGGAAGCCTCTCTGCAGAAACAAAGTATGGGCAGTTTTGCAACCGCGCGATTCTCAGCTGACTTCCTTGAATAAGATGCCCTTCAATTTTTAGGGTAAGGATTTTAGAAAAAAGTATCGTCCTATAGTCGGAAAAATACGGTACTCTGAATTTAAAATGACCCCCTCTCAAAAGAAAGAATACATTGAAAAAATGATAAACACAAAGTTCCTACATGATACCACACCTTGTAAAGCTGTGTGGTTAATTCCAGCTGAAACTAATCCTGGAGATTTCCCTGCCTGCAGTAAATATGTATGCAAAAGAATACATTTGTATATGTGCTTATACATCATACCTGGCAGAGCAGAACCCCCATAAATAATGAGGGCCCCTGATATACTATTGGCAGCAGGAGGATGTATTTTCTGATTTTAATCACAGTCATACTTATGTTTTTGAGAATGTCATAATTCTAGAAGTAAACCAGTGATATGATAGCCTCTGACTATTACTGTATCTTCTTTGGTAAAATAGATGTGTTATTTTGCAATGTTGTAATTTATTGTGTTGTTTTAGGCATCTGTCTTTTCAAATCAAGTTGTCTATTGACTGATAATGTGAGGTACTGTTTTTTAAATTGTACTGCCCTTGACAGTTATATGTAAAATAATACAGCTTTGGATGTCTCATTCCTCAAATATTTTGATAATACAAAGCATTCTGAGACCTTCCATGTCCTGTTTGCTTCCGATTTAAAGATAGAAACTAAAGTTTGCCTAAACCCAGCTATTCCTGAGCATTTTCAGATGATCGTCATCTGCACTCTTGATATCCATAGTGTATTATGGTACCTTATCAGTGTTAAGAAGATAATCTAGAGTTGTTTCCTACCAGTTACTATCTGTATAGAACATGCGTTCCTTGAATGTCAGAACAACACTGATAACATTTGACAGCAGAAGCAAATATGCACATGCTAATATTAGAGCTATGATAACAAAGTGTGCGTTATGAATGTGATGTTCAGTAGCATTTATTCATCTTTGTCAGTTATAAATTGTGAACATAAAATCATTATGTTTATGTGCAACATGAATAAAACACCCACCTTTCCTTATAATTCACCGGATCTTGAAAGTAGTCTGTTGCTCCTTATATTATATCTTTAATCCTTCTGGGTTTGCAATAATTTCTGGTACTCACTTTGCTATTTATATTCATAGCAATTGTTAATTCAGTCTGGAGGTTTCTGTATATGATGTCTCTGCTTTCTTGTAACAAGCATGTATGCCATTAAATGAATATGTATGCTATTTGAAAACTTCATCTGCAGCAACGTCAGGAAATACAAAACTAACTCTTGAAAGTACATCATTTAGTTCAACTCGCCTTTTCAGCTGCTTCTGGAAGGTCATGAGGATGGGAATTGTGTATTCATCTAAAAGCCTTAAATGTTTCATCTCACTAGTACATGATCAAGAGGGGCAATATATTTTCTTCAGTGACAGCCAAAAAAAGCTATCTATAAACATATGAAGTAAATATATAACATGCAAATTAGAATAATAAAACACACTGGAAAAAAACAAATATTGCTGCAAGCTATTACCTCTTATTTCTGTTGATGCTGGATTGTAAGTTAAGAAGAACTGACAGAAATATTAAAAAAAAAAGTTTTGGTTCCAAGGAACTGCTTCTGCATTCTGCTCAATAGCAATACTGTTCATTACACACTTTAGAGATTGGTTATGGGGAGACAGCAAATGCTTGGAATCTTCAGTTAATTCTTCTTAAGTCATTAGGATTGGAATAAGAACTGAAATCTGTATTTCCTTCATTTTCTTCATCTCACCTTGCTCCTGATTCTGTTGTGGGAATTCACTGCCATATGCAGTGTCAGAATGCTCTATTTTACTGTATTCTTATGGTCACTCCTCCGCATAAAAACAAAAAGTGGCAGGATGCAGCATTTAATGGAAATGACTATAGGAGTTCACTTTATTTTTCAAAGTGCATGACCTAAACTCATTACAAAGGAAAAATCTATCTATTTTTCATATGTGCAGAATCAGAATGCGATCTTGCATCATAACATTTATAATTTAAGTAAGTCCTTGGTTTTGTGTCGCTACTTTAACATTCAAGCTTAAGTAAATATTGAATTGTTGTGTTAAACAAGCCAACAGAAACTCTGAGGCCTCACTGTCTTGATCCTTTCAAAGACATTGTCAGATTTCTTTAGCACAAAAATAACACAAAGGCTGTATCAGTTTGGAAAGATACAGATATAATTTCTCTCTTACTTGTATTTGTTGGATGTGATAGGAGACAACGAAAAACAAATTTCAAAAAGAGTATTCTTGATGAAACCATGCATGAACACATCAGTTTTTAGAATCCATAGTATATCCAAATCGTCTATGTCAGTCTTCCCTTTTAATTTTCTTATCAGTAACCAGATTATATTTATTTATGCTAATTTTTAAGAGAAACATACACACATTTATTGATCTCACAATAGTAGAAAACTTTACCAGAGAAAACCCAACTTCTGTAATGAGTGGGATATACACTGAACATATATTTGTGATTCACTTTTCTCTTTTGGAGAGGCATTATGGATTTCCCAGATCTATACAAACTCATACATATTTCTTGTTACATACCTAAGGATAACACAGTGTTGAACAGTGGCCAGTTTTATTTCTTGAAGGAATTCTTGCAAGTTAAGAATCTGCGAAGCCCTTGAGTTTTTAGAACCAATATTGCACATTTGTCCACATTTGACCACTTTTATTAATTCTGCCAAGAAAGACTACGACTAGCTACAAAAGTCACTACAAAGTGGAGACACGCTGAAAAACTAGATAGCTCCCTAACACCATGTTTGCTGGGAAACTCTATCATTTTCTTTGAGACCTTTCTCCAAAAAGATATTTAAGAGAATTAAGGGAAATTGACACAAGACACTTTTCACTGAAATTGTGTTTGAACTAGAGATGATATAAAGGCTATTTTTGTTTAAATTATTAATGTTAGAATTCATAACTAGTTACTGATCAATTGTTACATAAATAATTGATGCATGCATTTATTATATGATAAAATTTGAATTTATCATAGGACCAAATTAGACAATATAGAGATAGGATGATAGGATTTGTACCTTAAAAATGAAGCTGCCATTAGCATCAATTGGATAGGATTCTGGCATTCTTGCATTTTTCCCCTATTTTAAATCCTTCTTTCCTAAAGTTATCAGCAAGTAAAAGTATCAAATAACTTAGGCAAAATGAGATGCTGGGGGGTGGAGAGAGGGGAATGATTGGGGGGGGGGACTTTTCTCAACACCATCACCCTAATCTTATTTCACATAGATCTTCCCAAGTTGCTTTTTACTTCTAGAAAAAGCGTAACATCTCTGATCACAAATGCTGTGCTCTTTTTTTTTTTTTTTTGGTGCCTTCGAGTCAGTGTTGACTCCTGGTGACTGCCTGGACTAGTCTCTGCAGTTTTCTTGGCAAGGTTTTTTTGGAAGTGGTTTGCCATTGCTTCCTTCCTAAGACTGAGAGAGAGTGACTGGCACAAGGTCACCCAGTGCTCATTTAGATGTCAGTGTTACGTGTCAAAATCATGTAGTGTAAATTATTTTCACTGTAGGTAGAAATACCTACATAGAGAGGATTCCCTATCTATCTATCTATCTATCTATCTATCTATCTATCAAATTTGTATGACCACCCATCTCACAAAAAGCTACTCTGAGCAGTGTACAACAATCGAATAAAATAACATATATATAAAACAGTATAAAAATATAAGAATCAAAATTAAAAGATAAATAATATAAAAATAAAATATATACAAACCCTAGGCAATGAGAGAACATGAATAGCCACCTCAGCAATGGAGCCATCTAAGCATGTCTCTGGTTCCCTGGAGGCCTGGTGAAATAACCAGGCCTTGAGGGACTTCTGGAACGTCAAAAGGGATGGAGCTAATCTAATTTCAGGGGGAAAGAAAGTCCTGTATTATTCTTCACTTATTATTCTATTTATGGATACATGAATAGCAATGAAATAGAACATTAAAGGAAATAGAAGATTATACAAACAACTTGCACTGATCAGAGATGAAGCACGCATGAAGGTATGACAACTAAAAACAATGGCCATTCACGCTTCCCGAACATACACTGATGGGAAGAGGAAATGTATCCTGATGGGAAATACTAACAGGAGGAAGAAGGCTAGGCTTTCCTAGCCTTTTTTTTTTTAAATAATCTTCTAAATGGAGGGAAACTGCTGATAGATTATTATTATTATCATTAATATCTTTGTTCTTCAAATAAGGTTGGAGTTGTTGATTTTTATCGTTGTTTAATTAGGCTAAATGGGTCCAATTAATTTAGTCTAGTTAATATTAGTTTATTATGCATTTTAATAAAATGAAAATTATTAAATACTAATATTTAATCACTCAAATAGGCTTTTTTTTTTACTTTCACAAATTAAGTATCAGACATGAAGCCTTTTCTTTAAAGCATAGCTCACATGTTTAACATTTAAAGTAAAAATAGATGGCACATACCTTTTAAGCAAAAATGTATTAATTTCAGAGATCAAAGTTTAGTTTTAGTACTTTGGCTGAAAAGAACTATCTGCTTTGCAACAAACATGTTAAAATATTGATATGTCTGATGACTAATTACTAAATGCCTTGTTACAATATGACTAAAAAAATCACACAGGAGACTTTTTGCACTTTTACATGTCCAGTTGTCCTTGGAGACTAGATTGGACTTCATATGTCATGAGTTCATCTCACTGAAATTTACAAGGTGATCATAGCTGCATACCATACTTTTCCTCATTCCAAACTAGGTAGACCAAATATAAATGAGTATTTAAATAAATCCTGGATATTTGCCAACCTGAAACTGTACACTCTGTTTGATCACTATCCTAGGGCCTCTTCTGATACTATATTTTCTTTGAAATTCTCACGTAGTCCCAATGGAGACATGCATATGCAAGTATTTATTTTAGATACTCTTTTCATTTAATTTTCACTTATTTAAGCCACTTCGTGATTGTTTCCTCTAACTTCCCAGCATCTGAATTCTATTTCTTTTTAATGGCAGTATACTGTATGTGATCCAGTATGTGTGCACACACGCACACAAAGTACTACATTCGTTTTAATTTCTATAGGTTTCAGGGATTTTCTTACTGATCCTTGCAGGAATGTAGTAGCGTTCTAGCTTCCATAAAATTAAATAAAATGTAACATAAATCTTTTCCTGGCTTCATGAACACAATCAAGAACTGCACTGATCCATTCAGAATGATGCTCCTGTTAGTGCCCTCAGACTAGTCTGTTCTATCTTGATGTTCTCTAAATGTGTTGGGATTGCAGTGGTAACAGTAGGCATTAGTTCCAAGTAAGTTGGTATAGGATTTCAGTCTGTGTTCAATATATGATAATTAGGACTACAGAAATCCAGATGACCACTAGATGGTGATAAAGAGATATAGCCATTTGGATAGCTGTCAAAATTTTTGCAGCCCAAAATTCTAGAATTCCTACCTTTAAAATTCCAGACTATCTGTATTTACTCTAACTTGGTGACATACCGCATCTTTTTAGTCGTCTTTTTTTTTCCCCACATCTTTACAAAGTTTTTTTGGGTAGCCATACTGGGTTCTTCTGGTCTCTGCCACTTTGTTACCTTACTGATTTTTTTTTTTTTATCTACTCTTAACTTTTTAGGACCATCCACTCCTGTGAAGCTACTTTTTTATTAGTATCTCTGTGGAAGAGACTAATTTCATTTTCATTTTCATTGCTGTGAATTTATTAACATCCATTGTTTAGAAGTCCAAGATACACATTAATCTTTAAAGTCACCATCACTACATTCCTTGAAAATTTGCAGTTATTTTTCCAAATGGACTTCCACATTTTTTCCATGATTGGGCAGACAATAGTAGCAACACTGTTGTTCATATTAGTTCCTCCACTTATTTTAACAGTAAATCCCAATTTATCTCAGTTCACTCGTGAGGTATTATAACCTCTCAAAAGAAAGCCAGGCTTTTTTTTTATCTAACCTGCATCCAATCTTTTTTTAGAGTTAGTTTTCTGTATCTCTTTGCTGCTGTCTAGGCATCACCTGAATTTTTGCAGCCCAGATATTTTATCCTAAGATAAGATAAGGATATGAGAGGAAAGATCCTAATTAGTAGAGATTTTCTCCAAAACATATAAACGTAATGACAGTGTCCAGAGATATAGCTGAACCTCGTGTGTGTGGTGTTTCTCTGTGTGTATGATACATGTTTATGTGTGTGCTATTTTTCACCTTATACTTGAAACAAGCGTTTGGTTCAGAGTGTTGTGTAAAAGTTTTTCTAGCATATGCAAACTTGTTTTTGTTGTCAGAGGATTCTTTTATTAAAGGTATAATCTTGTTATGTCTTTTCCAGAATAATGGAATCTATATCAAATCAGTAACTTTTGAAAATGATGGTATTTTGAACTTGTAGTTATAAATGTTAAAATGAAGTTTACATTTAATATATTGCTTGGAAAAGTACCATGTCTAGTAAAAGATAGACAATCAGAAGAAAAGAAAATTGAGCTTGTTGGAAGACTGAGAGTGAATCTAATTTTTCCAAAATATTTGTGTATCTGTGCAAAAACTAGAAGAATGTGGAATAATCCATTAAAACACAAATGGTTGTTGCTCATGAAATTAAAAGACACTTGCTGCTTGGGAGGAAAGATAACATATTAAAAAACAGAGACATCACCTTGCCAACAAAGATCTGCATAATCAAAGCTATGGTTTTTCTAGTAGTAATGTATGGCTGTGAGAGCTGGACCATAAAGAAGGCTGAGTGCCGAAGAATTGATGCCTTTGAATTGTGGTGCTGGAGAAGACTCTTAAGAGTCCCCTGGACTGCTAGGAGGTCAAACCAGTCAATCTTAAAGGAAATCAACCCTGACTGCTCATTGGAAGGATTGATAATGAAGCTCGAGTTCAGATATTTTGGTCACCTAATGCGAAGAGAGGACTCTTTGGAAAAGACCCTGATGCTGGGAAAGATTGAAGGCAAAAGAAGGGGACAGCAGAGGATGAGATGGTTAGATAGCATCACCAAAGCAATGAACATAAAATTGAGCAAACTCTGGGAGGCAATGAAGGACAGGAAGGACTGGCGCGATATGGTTCATGGGGTCACGAAGAGTCAGACATGACTTAACAACTGAACAACAACAAAGTTCATCTTTCTCTTCTTCACTGTGTCTATGCAAACACATAACAAATAAATAGTCATCCGAGGTAAACAGTTGTGTGAATATTTGAATGCTAATATTTACAAACAACATATTTGTAAAAATATTTTATAAAGCACATGTGAACATTTATTTGACTTTACAAACACATTCATACTGCAATATTTCCTTGGATCAAAGCCTTCCCAGTTGTAGTTCAAGGATACAGATTGTTAAGATTTTGTTCATAATTTCAGTGTCTATAAATTAAGTCATATTTCTGAGATCCTTTTATTTCTGTTCACTGCCCAGAGTTCCTTGGGTAGATAAAGGAGCTCTATAAATTTGTTATATGGATGGATGGAGAGGGAGAGAGAATTTAATATGCTGAATTCTGATTCTTATTTTTGGTTAAGGAATATGAAGTGCTTTCTTTCAGCACCTTTATGCTGCTCAGGGTAAGAAGAAGCATTACTTGCAACTGTAAAATCCAAGTGTTTGCTTTGGCTGACTAAATAATCAGAGCAAGCAATTCCTTGTTTTTAATCTATAAACATGGACTCCCAGTCCTATAAGGCTTACCCCCATGCAGGGGATAGGAACTAACTGACTAGCCTTTGTAAAAATAAACAGGATAGCCCACAGGGGGGAAAAAAGGAACCACATTCTCTCTCATGTAGTGATGTTAAAAAAATTACTAATACCGTATTTTTCCGACTATAAGACGATACTTTTTCCTAAAATCCTTATGCTAAAAATTGAAGGGCGTCTTATTTAAGGGAGTCAGCCGAAAAGAGAACCGCCCAGTGGCAAAACTGCCCATACCTTATCTCTGTGAACAGCCTTCCTCCTATTGCTAGCCTCCAACAACGAGTGAAACTGCCCATACTTTGTCTCTGTGAATGGGCGTCCTCCAATCACAAGCCTCGAACCATGAGTGAAACTGCCCATACTTTGTCTCTGTGAATGGGCTTCCTCCAATCACGAGCCTTATGTAACTGACGTCAGCTGATGCTGAACAAACCAATTGGAACACATCGCATTGGAGGTGGAGAGCCCATAAAGATGTCAGAAAATAAAAATATAAATAAGAGAATGTCTTACTGTGCAAAATTTAAACTGACTGTAATCAGTTTTGCAAAACAGCACGGAAACAGAGCTGCAGAGAGACAGTTTGGACCTCCTCCGAGTGTATGATCAGACAGTGGAGAAAACAGGAAAAACAACTCCTTAAGATGCCAAAAAAAGAAGAAGGCCTTAAGAGGAAAACCAGCAAAATGGCCAAACTTGGAGCAGAGGCTTAAGACTTGGATTCTGGAGCAGCGCCAGAGTGGCTTATGTGTGTCAACCAAGCTTATTCAATGTCAGGCAAGAAGGTTTGCAAGTGAAATGAAGATTGTTGATTTTATAGGAAGAGCAAAATGGTGCTTCAATTTCATGAGGAGAGAAGGGTTGGCCATGAGAGTACGAACAAAGTTAGCTCAGAAAATGCCACCGGTTTATGAGAATAAAATCCTACAGTTTCACTCCTATGTCATACAGCTTCGGAAAAAATATGATTTTGAACCAAGTCAGATTGCAAACATGGATGAGGTGCCTCTCAATTTTGATGTGCCTTCCAACAGAACTGTTGATGTGAAAGGAATCAAAACAGTGGCAATCAAAACAAGTGGCCATGAAAAGATACACTATACTGCTGTGCTTTCATGCTGTGCAAATGGTACTAAACTGCCTCCTATGCTTATTTTTAAGAGGAAAACATATCCTAAAGAGACCATACCACCTGGCATTATTGTGCAAGTTCATGAGAAGGGATGGATGAATGAAGACATTACGGCCATTTGGTTTGCAAAGGTTTGGTCCAGAAGACCTGGAGGGCTCTTAAAGAAGCCAGCTCTGCTTGTCTTTGATCAGTTCCGAGCACATTTAACAGGAAAGACAAAAAGGGTTGCATCAGATTTGCGAACACAGCTAGCAGTTATTCCTGGTGGACTTACAGGTCAGCTACAGCCACTAGATATTTCAATCAACAAGCTATTTAAAGCCCTGATGAGAGAAGAATGGAGTGGATGGATGCAAAAAGCAGATGGTAACTTGACACCAACAGGAAGAGTGAAAAAACCAACCATTACTGAGGTCTGCAATTGGGTCCTAAACTCATGGTATGGCATCAAACAAGGGGTGATTGTGAAGTCCTTCAAGAAATGTGGAATCAGCAATGCCATGGATGGAACTGAGGATGATCTCACATATATAGACAGTGACTCAGAAGACAGCAGTGATGCAATAGAAGTTGAAGAAACTGATATGTCTGGAAGTAATAGCGATGAAGAAGAAAACAGTGATGCAACAGAGGCTGAATAAAGTGATATGCTCAAAGCTAAGTGTGATGCATAATATCATAGTACTGGTATATAAATGTTACCTAATTACTAAATAAAAATGTGCTCTGCTTTATCTTTAAAATATTGATTTCTTAATTTTGGGTTGGAAAAGTGGGGGGCGTCTTGTACATGGGGGCATCTTATAGTCGGAAAAATACGGTATATAAGCCATTCACTTCCGAATGGTTCTAGGTAGTTTCAATGTAAATTATAGTGTCCGCTGCAGACAGAAAGGTGTATTGTTTCAGTAAATATTGTTTGTTTTTAGCATTATAATGATAACTATGTATAAGACAAGAATTATAATGATACTATGTATAAAAGTTTTCTTCCTACATATTTTAGACATAATCTGAGGACAATAAATAGTTTTGATAAATGAACACCTTTTCTTAATGGAAAAGTTTATAAACCAGTTCTTGGGGAGGGGGGCAGAATAAGAAAAAAAATCCACTCAAGAAGGGTAAAATAAACTTTTTTTCTCTTACCCTCCCCCCAACATTTGTTTCCTTTATTCATTTCTCTTTGGAGATAAATGCATTACTCCTAAAAAAGAATTGGCTATTGATTCTTGGTTATGCTTTTGCTGCTGCTTTGAAAGTATTAACTTACTATGGTTTTCATTTATATGCTCATTCCTGAAGGGTAGGAAAAGCTAATTTGTGAATCAGACTTAAGACTACTAGAATCTGTTCAAGATTCACATATGCAGAGCATTTAAAAATAGAAAAGTAAATAAAAATTGGAAGCTAGAGTTGGTCTTTTAATCAGGTAGTGAATGAGACATAAATTACAGTTACTGTTCCTTGGTGGCCTTAATATTTTTATGCAAGGTTACCTTTTGGTCTTTGTGAGTTGGGCTTATTTATGATTTAAGGAGGCACATATGACTGGTTTAGTAGGAGTTGTGCATCAGAAAGTTAGGGAAAAGGAGTAAATACTTTTTAAAAGATTTGACTCTTGGGGTTTTCTTTTTTCCTTCTTTAAAAAGGCTCCATTTTGGAAGCTTTTCAAAGTCCTACATGCTGAGTGGGAAAGTTGGAGTTCCCACTCCCTAATCCTGCTTTTAGAAGTGCCTAGGAGGGTGCATACCACAAGCTAGCACATACACTTGCAGGTAGTTGTCATCCAGGAAAGCTCCACAGTTTGCACTATTCACTATCCACCACAGGATGCCAATCTGCTCCAGGTTCCTAATCTCTTTCTCACATAGTCTCTTGTAACCATCTACAGGGGGGAGGGGATAAGTTTGAAAGAAAGGGAAAGGAAAAAGGAAGCACAATGTAAAAGACCAGCCTAGCAGGCTGCCAGTTCCTGCACACACACTCAGCCCCAGCTGCAGCTGACTGAATTCAATGGTTAACAGGTGTTCTTGGCAGACGATGCATTAACGAAGCTACTTAAAACAAAAATACCTAAGATTTTAACACAGAAGCTCATTTCTTTCCCTCTCTTTCTCAGGGTTCTTTAAAGCTTTTTCTGAGTACTTCAGATACAAAGAAGCTGAAAGAGACTTTCAGCTCTTTGGAAGAAAGTAACTGCTGAAAATCACAAAGGACCTGACTCAGGCCATCTGAATTGGCCATTCGTTTTATCTGATTTATCAAATTAGCCATCGGTGTATAAGCCTGTAGTTCATGAAATAAAATAGGCTATATCTGAGAGGATTTTCATCTGGGATACAACTGATTGACACTGAATTCTTTCTCTAAATATTAATTTTGGAATCTATAGTTAAAATCAATCTGAGGTCAAAATAGGTAGGAGGTCCTCTAGGACTAGGTAGAATAAATAGACAACAACTAATTGATATTCTGACACCTCTGTTCATACACTCTGCATAGTTCTCTTGACAATTTGGCTATGGGCAAAAAAGTCCAAATATTCTGTATCTGAGTAGAATACCTGTGGTTGAAGGAAGAATCACAAAGTATGCCTGAGAATCCAAAATAAGGTGGCTATTTCTTTGTAAAAAAAAATCTTGAGTTTTTTTCCCTACAAAGTGTTGGTTGAAAATACTTGGGTTATTCTTTATAGGTCTAGCAACAGAGTTCAACATGGCACCAAAAGGATAGAACTTCATAATAAGGGGCCCAATCTAAAGAAGCATGCTTTCCTTTAAGGTATACAGATTATGTCATGTATTTTCAAGTTCCCTGTTATCGAACAAAATATTTATACATGATATCACATAGTTCAGTCAAATAACCCAGAACTACTCCCATAGGCTAGGTAGTAACCCATGTATGATACACAGTTATTATTTATTTATTTATTTGAATTTATTAACTGCCCAACTCTAATGGACTTAAAGCATCAGAAACTCATTACAAACTCCCTCCCCATTTATAAACAATTGTGTTCATTTCAAGGACAGAGTGCATTGTAATCACTTGTGATATTGGTATTATCAATAGATCTGGATTTATATGGTTAGGGATTTGAGCATATAGGAAAAATATTTCACTCTTTAATTATGTGTGATTACATGCAGGATATGACTGACTAAATTTAAACTGAGATGGGTAAACATTAATTCTTCCTTCCTGCTGCATTACTTTGTGACCCTGGTTTAGAATGCAGTCTTGAGATTTGCAAATGTATTTAAGTCCTTTCTGCCATACCTTACAAGCTGTTGCAAACTAGTTAGAAATTACCACAGGAGGGATTTTCAGCAGAGGTTCGCAAGTCTGATTTCAAATTGCGTCTGTAGTGATCCATTTTGTTTGTCTTTAATTAATGTTTGCAACAATAAGATTTGTTTTAATTCAAAGTCTGAATTGGACTGCCATTTTTGGTTTTCATGCCATGTACCTGAGAGAGATGAGTCTGGGGCAGAATGTGCCAACTGAGGGATTTCACAGTCAGCTATTGGGAAAATAGACTGGAAATCTAATTTTTTTTTCAAGAAATTGTATTTGTTTTCAGAAATATGAATTAAGGTGGCAGTGCATCTCTCCAATGGCTGACAAAATGTTAACTACAAGATAGCTGTGTGCAATTTTTCTCCCGCCTTCCCTCAGTGATCTTCAGTGGGCTGTAAAGAATTAAAATGCACAGCAGCAGAGCACTGATCAGAACTAACAGCAATATTGTAGTAACTTGACAAAGACATCCAAATTGGTGCACTGGCTTTTTTCTCCCTTCTCAGAAGCCTTTACTAAACACATGCTAAATCCCCTAGAAAGCTCCTAAACGATTTTGGCAGCCATTAGTCCAGCATAAGCAGTGTAACTCCTTTCAGCAAGTGAACAAACAAGGAACATACATTGAATGGCTGACAAATGTATTTCAGCTGGTGCTTTCTTTTACGCACATAAGGGTGCAGTCAGTATCAATCACTGTTTTCTGTCCTATACTGAAATAATGGTCACTCATTCCACCAGTGCTTTTCATTGCAGTAATGTACCTTTGGAAGGAAAGTAACATGAGGCTGTTTCTGCTGCCCGAAGTCCAAAAATCTTTTAAAAAGTCAGCTTTAAGATTCTAGCCTTTTTTCTCCTCCCTATATTTCTTCTTTGAATTATATAGCTCTGGAGTGCGTGTGAGAGGGTTACACAGGTGGATTTTAAATAGTCACTATTACAGCCTGGAATAGTTTCATTGTTCGCTCATTTCTTGTACAGTTACAGGATTCTTTGCTGCTCAGCTTTTTAACCCAGTATCTGCCATATGTATATTTCGGATACATAAAAGTGGTGGTATATGATGCTCTGATAGCAGTACATGTTATCATTCTAATTATTTGTTGAACACTGTTGCAGCTGGACTCTTTCTACTGATGTTCAAGAAAGCTAGGCCAAAAATGTGGCCTTCTGTTGCATTTTGTGACTTTACAGCCTTTAGTTCTCAGCAAATTATTCCAACAAAGTTCCTTTTAAAAAGTAATCAGTGTTTTTCTTTTTCAGATAACTGCAGTTTGTAGAGAAGCTGCCCTTCTTGCACTTCAAGAAGATATTGAGGCCAAATGCATTATGAAGGAGCATTTTCAACAAGCTATGGTGATTGTGACCCCTAGAATTCCAGATTCTCTACAGAAATTTTATGAAGACTATCAGCAGCAGAGTGGATTGCATTCACTTTGAGAAAGCGATTAATGATCATACAGCACACAACTTGATTTCTAGAGAATAAGTGGGGGTTTTCCCCCAAAGAAATGTGTTCTTTCAATTCAGATATGTAAAACGAACTTTATGAATAGTTATTTTGAATTTTAAAAAATGCAGGTTTTTGAATAAAAACTAAAGAAGTTTTTTGAATAAAAATAAAGTGTTTTGAATAAAAATAAAGTTGAGAACTGTGTGAAAACATGACTGAAACATCTAAAGCACACCCTGATAGTGCTTTAATCATGCCAAAAGACGGGGGGGGGGGCAGCTGAAAATCCCAGACTTGCCCCTCTGATGACATCATAGTACTACCCCTTTGCCATAGCAGCACTAAGCAGGCAAAACAAAACAAAATTGGAACTTGTTCACAAAACAGCTGCCCATATCCTGTTATAAACTATACAAACTATACACTATATATTTGTTATTAATTCATTTCCCCCATCATTACTACAACCAACTGAAGCTTTCATATAATCTAAATTTCTTACCTTTTTCAGAGCTGTCGTATACAGATTGCAAGTTGTTTTTTAGGTCTCCATCATGACTCTCAAATCTCTTTCCTCAAGTTATATCACTTTAAAATTATACTGGATCACATTTGAAATGTTAATTTATATTCTTCCCAAATTCATAAATATTGCTTTGAAGTTCTGTACAATTCTATTTTGTTTTTCCCAGCATAAAAAAATTGGTGATACCAATTAACTCATGGATCATACCTAATTCCAGATCATTTTAAACAAGTTCAAAGAATTGGTTTTAAATGGTTTTCTAAACCATCTATATTATCTGCCTTTCATTTTTTTCTGCCTTTCCAGTCTTTAATCAGTTACTGATCTGTAAGATGGCTCATCACATTGATTAAAAAACTTTTTGGAAAACATTTTGAATACCAAGTGTCTACCATACTGGAGATGGGTGTGTGCATGGAAATCTTTGTTATTCTGTGCAACAAAATAGATACAGTCTGTTAGCTTCTTCAAGATTATTCAACTTTATTAGGGAAAGCTGCTGCTTACAAAAGCTTATGCCCAAATAAAGTTGGTTATTTTTGAATGCGCTACCTGCCTCATGTCTATCAAGTGTCTAGTATATGAACCAGATCCCCATGATTGTTAACACTTTGTCAAATCTAAAAAATTATTTTTGCAGAAGCCATGCTAACCCTTCTCCAGAAAGGTTTGTTCTTCCAGATTCTTAATAATTTTTTAAAATAATGCTTACTACTGTTTCCAGAACAATTATACTACTCAGCCTGTAATTTCCATACCCCCTTCCAGATCTCCTTTTAAAAAGGATTATTTTAACTATCTAACCTTTTGGTAATGAGACAAATTTTCTATCTGAAAAGAAGAGCAGCATTTAAGTTCTTCAAGAATTCTCAGAACTAGATTTTTTGTTAATTTCATCAGGGAAAAAAGCTCTAGAAAATTCTATTTTTTCTATTTTTTAAGTTTAAAACTACCAATTATATACAATGTTTTGTTCATAACTGAGTTTTCAAACCACCACATGCAGTTGTATGCAATTTTACAAAATTGTTAATGTAAAAGGAACATGGTGTTAATTTTATACCATGTGCAAGTTCTGTTCACTTAGGGATATACTGAAACGTACAGGTGTACTTGAACTTTTGTATACAACTGAATGTGCTCTCTTTTCTACATCCTACGTTGTTTTATGTTTTAACCAGGCTTTAAATTGTTGATTGGTATTTTATTGCTAATTTTAATCTATATTTTTAACTTGTTAAAATTTTGTTTCAAATTTTATTTGCTTTGACTGCTCACCAGAACAAAAAGATGGGGTGCAAATCAAATAAATTGATTAATATTTATTGTTTCTATGCAAGGAAGTACTCCCTCTGTTTCTTTTGTGTTCATTATTTTTATAGCATGACAATTTATACTAAGGAGACAATTTCCAGCACTTTAAAAGCATTTTCCAGCACATGGTTATAACCAAAATAAAGTTCCTATCTGATGAAATAACAAGTTCTTATAACTTGAACAAAAAATGTGGGTAGTTATTGCATTCTTGTTTCCTGGTGATCAAGACAAATTATTGGAACGATCATGACTTTTTCTAATCCCTTGCCAAGCTGATTATGAAAACTGGATAGTGGCAAGTTTTTAGCTGGATGGGTGAAAAGTCTTAATCAAATTTCAGAAGTCAGAAGAATTTATTTTTAAAAAATCCACTCATCCAGGGGGATTGAGACTGAGACTCTATTTGCCATTAGAGATCCATATTTGAAGAAAGCTAATCTGAATACACAGGTATATCAGAATACTCATCCTATGCCATTTAATTAGAAGGTCATTGAATTTGTTCATCCCTTTTGTTGAAGTAATGGCCTATGATTCCTATAAGCATATTAATTTTAAGAGAGACTGCTCTGAATTCAGCAGAAAATAATTTACTTCCTATATAGTTATGCCAACTTTTCTACAGTTATTAAAGGTTTCATTTGTTCACTGATGTATTTATAGTTGCATATTACTTTAATTGTCAGGATATATAATAGAAATAAATGTTTTTAATTGCATGATGGGATAATCAAGTGGGCTCTAGATATACCATTATCAATATGCATTAGAAACTTAGGTACTTGATGGTATTTTGCTGTAAGGTGAAGGAGTGTATGTAGGGTCAGGCCTATAGAATGCACACTTCAACTGGAAGAATTCTACAAGGGTGGAAACATCATCATCATCTCTCTCTCTCTCTCTCTCTCTCTCTCAACACCTTTTAGTGGATGATGCTGTTCATTGTGCAAAATATTTCCAGTCCAGATGCTGCCAATAAATGGTCAACTAATAGATGCCAAGTTAAGATTGGGACAAGTAAATTCTAGCCTCTCTTTTCCAAATACTTTTCACCATATTGCAAAACCTACCCTGATTCTTCTTTTATGATGCTTGTATTTTCTGGAAAATCAGAAATGACTAACTAAAAAAAAAAAAAAACATTTTGAACAGTACCCTGCAAAAGAAAAAAATCACCCAACTTATTCTTTATATTTCATTTTAAAGTCAGAAATTCTCAATATTAGAAAAAAGTTATTTTTAAGATCCATGTTTATTACTTCTCAGTATTAGAAATATTTATACTGCCCCTAACATACAATTTTAAGGACATCTGTGAGCTTAGATACATAAAGTTTATTATATATACTGATTCTTTTTCGTTATCCACATAAAAAAAATTCAATGTATGTCATCAGATTTAAATTCAGTTATGCCTTTAAGATGTAAACAGTATTAAGCAGTTCTAGAAAACTTCATTGTTCTTCATTAAAGTTTTCTTTTTTCTTTTTAATCCATTCAATTGTGTCCAGTTCTCCTAGACTGCCTGGACAAGTCCCTGTAGTTTTCTTGGCCAGGTTTTTCAGAAGTGGTTTGCTATTGCTTCCTTTCTAGGGCAGAGAGAAAGTGACTGGCATAAGGGCATCCAGCTGGCTTTGTGCCTAGGCAGGACTAGAACTCAGGGTCTCCTGGTTTCTAGCTTGATGCCTTAACCACTACACCAAACTGGCTCTCCTCTAGTGCTGCTTAATATTGCTTAACTGGGCCAATTTGCATTTTAATAGCATTACAGTATTTGAACCAACTAGTTAGCACGTTTGATTCTGTTTCAGGCTTTTTATGTACTTTTTGTAAAAGTGTTTTTGTTAAGGTAAAAAATATAGTAGTAGCTGGTTAGGCATTTAACTACAAAGGAGTGTTTTATTTGCCTGAGAGATTAATAGTAAGCCAGAATCAGCTGGTAGTGCCAAGTGCCTTGATAACACAATTGACCACAGAATGCTTTGTTAGATTTTTTTTCCCCCCTCCTCTCCTCTTTTCCCAGAGAAAACTGGGAGACAATGCAATTGCTGAGTTGGTAGCACTGGCTTTTTAAGCAATTAATTATGATAAACACTGGAGAAAATAAACATCTAGAACACAAGGGTAGATAACAGAAAAACAGCAAAGAAAAGGGAGTGAAGGGTGTTTAGGAGGACATTTTAATCAGAAACCAAAGGATACTTAAGTTCATCCTACTTCCCAAACCAGCTATTAACACAAAGCAGCCACTTAGCATTTTAAGAGATAAAATGTTACAATATCCAACTTATTTAACCTTGCATTAGCCCAACAAGTCTAAATCCTTTGATGCAACACATTGTTTTCAACATGGTCAGTTTTCTTCTGAGAAGGGCAGTTTTTAGATGGTAGCCTCATCATGAGCTTCAAGCTGGCCACTTAACCAACAATAAACTAATTGATGTTTAAGAATTTTTTATTTAAATAATAAATAGTTTTATGGTGTGGAAATTCCAATCTTATCTAAGATTGTCAACCAACCCCCCCCCCCCCAAATTATCCTGACAGGTTTTGGAATTTCTGCCAGGTGAGGGAGACAAAAGTAGTTTTAATAAAATATAAAATTCAGGTGGTGCCCATCTTGCCTGTACCACCCAGTAGCCAGACTTGGGAGACCACAGCAGTGCTTTCTGTTGTCCTTGGCTGGTTGCTCAGCTACAGGGACTTTCTGTCTCTCCCTGGAGCAGGGTTCCTCAACCTCAGCAACTTTAAGATGGGTGGACTTCAACTCCCACAATTCCCCAATCATGGGGAATTCCCCTGGCTGGGGAATTCTGGAAGTTGAAGTCCACCCATCTTACAGTTGCTAAGCTTGAGGAACCCTGCCCTGGAGGACTCTGAACTGTAGACTCTTGGCTGGATGGCATAAGATTGAGTGAGGAGAGTGGACGTATTTGGGGCACTACTTGGGTCTTGCCTCAGTAAGAACCAAGTGGAGGAGAAGTGACTGCCTCTTATCTGTCTTGGATGTGTTGGGATGGGGGGTGCCCTGGCAGTATGGGGAAAGCAGGAGGGGTTGGACAGGTGTGAATATATGGGTTGAGATTGCGGTGGGTGGGGGTACTGGGTCAGTAGGATCTGCTGGGTGCTGCAGACAGAATCAGTGCTATGACCTAAGGGGTCCCTAGCCTAGAGATGGATAAGCAGGGTGGAGGCAGTGGTGAATACTGAGGATGGAGGCAGGAAAGAACATCAATGTGGTGATGGATAAAGGGAAGTATGGTGCGAGATGGTGGGGGGTACATTTAGGAAACATGATGCTGCTGTGCAGTTGCAGTGCTATGTTTTGACCCCTTGTGCTCTATCCCAATCACTGGTCACTGATGTTTGGAGGCCCAAGCTCTTGTCTAATACTACTGAATGCCAGGTATGCCTGCAATAATGCCTCCCTCATCCATGATTTGATCATGGACAAGAGGGCAGACTTGACATGCATTACTGAGCCCTGGATGGGTGCAAGATAGCGGTTCCCATCTCAGAGATGTGCCCATCTGGGTTTTGGGTGTGGCATCAGCCAAGACCCCAGGACAGGGGAAGTGGAGTGGCCCTGGTCATCTAGGAGTCTGGTGGCATTCAGAGGTGCTGTCCCACAGTTGACTGGAAGTGAACTGTGGACTGTTTGTTAAGTTGGGCTTTAGGGATCAGAAGGGATTGTTGCTTCTGTACCAGCTACCCTGCTGTGTAGCAATCTCCCTGCCAGAGCTCCTGGATTCTGTGGCCAGGATAGCAGTGGAGTCCCCCAGGCTTATGGTCTTAGGGGACTTTAATATGCCTTCTCTGAAGACACAGTCAGACACAGCTTGGGAGTTCATGGCCACCACAGCAGCCATTGGCCTGACCCAGGTAATCAAGGGCCTGACACATAGCAGTAGCTACATGTTGGATCTGGTCTTTTGTTGGAGCAATGGCAATATGATTTTAAGTTGGGGAAGATGTTCCTCACTTCCCTGTCATGATCAGATCACTTACTGATCACCTTAGAGTTCTGGGACTACTCCCTGCTGCAGGGAGGTGGGAGCTACTCCATTGGTCTGCTCCAAGTACCTGATGGACCCAAAGGGTTTCCAGAGGGAACTTGGAGTTGTTCCCAAAGGTTTGGTGTACAACTGAGCCAAAGTCTTAGTTGCTGCTTGGAATGAGAGGGCTAATGGAGCTTTGGACTGGATTGTGCCTATGAACTCATTACTGGACTAGTGATGCTGTGCAGGTTCTGTCTCAGTGGAAGCTGTAGGGGTCTGGATGGAGATGAACAGGCTTTAAGTCAACCCTAGCAAGACAGAGTAGCTTTGCTGTTAGGGCCTCCTGGATCTGCTGATTTTCTAGCCTTAGTTCTGGATGGGGCTGCACTACTCCAGACAGAACGGGTACACAGTTTGGAGGTCCTCCTGTTTGGAGAGCAGATGGCAGCTGTGGCCAGGGTGGTTTTTGTATAGCTTTGTATTATGTACTAACTCCCCCTTTCCTGGATCAGGAAGCACTGCGCATGGTCATTCATTCTTCAGTCACCTCCCAAGTGTATTATTCTAATGTGCTTTAGATGGGGCTGCCCTTGAAGAACTTATGAAAGCTTTAATTGGTCAAGAATGCAGAGGTGTAGGCGATTATGGATGTGTCTTGTTTGCTGCACTGGCTTCCAGGTTGCTTCTGGGTGCAATTCAAGGTACTGACTATTACCTATAAAGCCCTACGTGACATGGGGCCAGGGAATTTGAAAGGCCGCCTTATTCTCATACTTTCTATCAGTCCCATTAGGTCAGGCAGGAGGGCATGCTTCAGGTCCCATCTATTCGGTATTGTCATCTAACAGGACCAGAAAGCATACCTTTTCTGTAGCTGCATCTCCCCGCTGGAACTCCATACTGCCTGAGGTTCGGCTGGCCCAACTCTGCTTACTTTTTGGAAGACCTTCACAGGTAAGGGAGCCAGGAGAGTAATCAAGCCAATACCATTGGTGAATGGCATGTTTGAGAGCCACTTTGTGTTAATTGGCTGGGAATTTTTTTTTTTAATATACATTGTATTTATATTGTATTTTAATTCCTGTTAGCCACCTAGAGGTACATTGGTGGTGACCACATAAATTGATATAAAAGAATGAATGAATGAATGAATGAATGAATGAATGAATGAATGAATGAATCTCCCCTGAATCAAGTTAAACTTGAGTGATCTGCTTTTCATGGGCAAATAATTTCTCCAGTACAGGAGTGGTGCTTTTTGTTTCGTAAGTATTACTTGAATGTTGCCTAACTTGTAAATGTGGTCATGGAATGAATCCCTATTTGAGGGTTAAGTGAATCAAAGCTATACACATGGAATTAGCAGTCATATGACTTGGCTCTTATTTATTTCCAGAGTCTATTGCAAATTGAAATACACTATTAACAGCAGAATCAAACCTACAAAATGTATTTATTTCTTATTTGTGCATCCTAAAGCATAAATAACATTGATACATATTGAAATGGCATAGGGTCACTTGCATCCACTTCCTGAACCAAACTGACACCAAAGAGGATCTTGTGGACTGTCATGTACAATGAACTTCCAATTTGCTGACTGGATTAATATAGCAAATGGATGGCTTGAATGAACCTAAAAATATATTTGAGATCTTACTCATCTGATACTGGCATATATATTTGGTAGTCTACACCTCCAAAAACATTCTTCAAAGATGCCATCTGTATTTTAAGTGCTTCTTAAGCAAGATCTAGACCCAGCTCTTTAAAAGTAGATGGACAATTCACAAATCTAAGAAGAATTTATTTAAACTAGTCCTAACCCTCTGTTTTTTAAATCATATTGTTCATATTTAAGGAGTGGTTTCTACTTCAGGAAGAAGTTTTCGGCCTCAGCTGTTTTAGAAGTGAGATTCTGTTTATCAGTCTTGATAGATTCTCTTTGTACTTTTATCAATGTAATTAAAAGAGCCAGCTCATTTCATCATATACACAATACCAAGTAGATTCAAATTTGCAGTCCTTAACCTGCAAACCAATTTTTGCAGCCCCAGATAATATGACCTTGTAATGTATCTTAAAAAGGCACTGATAATCTAAATCTCTTGAACATGTATGCTTAAAAGCTAAATCACTTTGAGATGATCAAAGAAATTTTCTCAGGATTGTAATTGCTATTATTTTTCTTCAAAGGATGATTTTCTATCAAGAACATATGGAGACAGCAAACTTGGTATAACTTACACCAACACCCCACACTACCACTATATACTGTATATTTAACAGTAGCATTCTGCATATGCTTTTGTACTGTACCCTACTTCACATCAAGCTAAACTTTGAATGATTTGTTAATTATTTATTAATCAAATTTATATTCTGCTGAAATCATAAGTAAACTCTCAGAGGCTCACAAAGACAATAGCATGATCACAAATAGTAACAAATACACTAGATACAAGTCTCAAAACAGTACCTGGTGTCAACACCCAGACACCTTCAGAAAAGCTCCATCTTCGTCTGTTTCTGCAAGATCGATGTGTTGCTTTGATAGACTTTTGTTAGACTGATTGACAAGTTTCAGGGGAATATGTAAGTACCTCTTTGTAAAGTGCATAATGAAATTATGGAACTCCCTGCCACATGGTAGAGATTATAATTTGTTCAAATGGCTTCATGGAGTTGAAGTTTAATGGCCAGTTTATATGTAAGTTCATTATTAAGAGAGAGGGGATGTCTCTGAATAACAGGTGCTGGAGCAGCACAAGTTAGAAGGGACTAATGTACCTGAATCCTTGCTGGTAGATTTTAAACATGGATCTGATTAGCTGCTACGATACACGATGCAAGAACAGACAATCTGATCCAGCAGGACTGTTCTTGTTTGTTTTTCTTATGTATATGACCGACATTCTAATTCTGTGAGAGAAATGTTGATTTAGTGTTAAACTGTGGTTGTACTGCATTGATGCTGATCTATATTTTCTGGGTTGTGACTTATATTGCTCCTGTCTAGAGCTCACCCATTGAAATAATAGTACTTAGAGGGCAATTCTGCCCATCCTTATGGAGAAGTAAATCTCATTACATTCAAGGGGCCTGGAGGACTGTCATGGCTTTCACTTTTTCCAGTGGATCTACTCTAAGCAAGGGTGTTACAGAACAAGTAATTATACAAAGCTATGGGACAATCTAAAATAAATATCATACCCATCTGCTTAACAAGGCTTGGGGGTTTTTGTTAAAAACAAATGGAGAAAATACCAAGTAAACTAAGATGTCAGTCTCTGTAGGGGCACTTTTTTCTCCTTATGAATTGCCCTGTTATAAAATAGGACCCTCTACAGTACAGCTTATAAAACAAGACAGTTTATGAGTTCCAAAAATCCAGAAATGAAACTTGCTGTCCATAGTTCACATATGTTTAGCCCCTGGCTAATTAATAACCAATCAATATTACATATTAAAGAATATTTGAGACTAGTGCAGACAAGGGAATCAAGAACACAATCGTTACAATGGGAAGTTACACAAAAATCTGAAGGAGTTGTGAATGGTCAGTTTAGTACATTGAATTCAATGAAAGACAAAGAGTGAGCTACCTCAAAGAAAGGAAAGGAAAGTGGGAAATTTCAGGAGTGATTAACTTTGATGGAACATAAACAGAGTTCAGTTGTAGATATGGAAAGAAGAAAAATAAGACAAAATATAAAGGTGTAACGTTAAAACTACTTGCCACAGCAAAGGCGAAAAGGTGTAACATTCACATTCGTAGTAGGGTGGGGGCACTTGACCACATTACAGGACATGCCTTAATTTGGAAGTATAGAGAATGAAAGGGAGAGCTTGCTTTCTTGTTGAGAAAAGGATTTCTGGGTTCGCAGAGAGGGAAACCAACAGAGCGTCTGTTCAGGGCAGTGTACTGGGCTCTTCAGCTAGCTAGATATGATGAAAGAAGACTTAGTTTTTTTGATATAAAGAGAAGAGGATATATTGAAAGGAAAAGGAAAAGAACAAGAATCCCCCTTTTTTTCTGACTTGCTGCCAGTCTTTGAGACAGCTTTTCTACTTTTCTTGGGGACATAAAATAATTCAGAATAATTCAAAACCAAATTCTCACTCAGACTTTGGGAACTCTCATTACAAATATATTAGAAGAAATGTTTTCTTCTTTCTTCCTGGGTAGAGGAAACAGAAATGATGGGAGAAAATTCTTTAGCATAATGATTGGTGATAGACCAATTATGATCAATAATATTCAGCAAGGGGGCCTTGCAAAATGATCCACAGGAGCTGGACATGACAGACTTGAACACTGTTAAGTTGCTCTTGCTTTAAGATGAGGAAGAGGAGATTGTAAGGGCACTAATGCAAATATACTTCTGCTACTGCCTTGCTAAACTTTAGCACTTGGCCACACAAATGGGGAGACTGAGAGAGGATGCTTAACCTTAGATCATGACGCTAATAATGTGTCCTACCCAGACAATCAACTTCCAACCCTTTTGCTATTTTTTTGCAGACTTTTTGTATGTTAAGTCTTTTAACTTTTTACAGACTTTATTATTCATGCTCTTTTCATATATTGTCTCTTTTTAATTTCTTTTAGTTCTTTTTTTCCTGGACCATTCGGAGAACCGTATTATAAGCTGAATAAATAAATGTAGAGTGACCTCATTCAGAAGAGCCCTCATTGAAACTTGTTTGTTTAGCACATGTATTTGGGGGGAAACTAGCTCACAGACTAGACTTTAAGGCTGCCATATAATGACTCTAATAAGAACATTTAATTAAAAATTCTACTTTTTTAAACATTATTTTTGTTTTGGATTGTTTATAACAATTAAAAAGATAAAAATGCATAAATAAAACAAATACCCACATCAATCCTTTGAAAAAGAAACATATATAAGTCTGTAATCCACAAATGTAAGCAGTGTGCCAAGGTAATGTATGAGTATAATATTAGATATTATTTTATTCCAGATTTATTAAGAATAACTACCAGAGCAGGCGCTGTGTATCAGAATTAAGATGGCAAAACTATGGAGCATCCCAGATTTTTTTTTTTTTTTTTAAATCTGTTCAAGGAGACTGCCTGGACCAGTCCCTGTAGTTTTCTTGGCAAGGTTTTTCAGAAGTGATTTGCCATTGCCTCCTTCCTAGGGCTGAGAGAAAGTGACTGGCCCAAGGTCATCCAACTGGCTTTGTGCCTAGGCAGGACTAGAACTCAGATTAGCCTGATGCCTTAACCACTACATCAAATTGGCTCATCACAAATTTACTCCTACTTAAATATGCATACAATTATATTGGTGAGGAGAATCATCTCTCCTTTCTGAACTCACCGAATGAGTTTAGTACAACCACAATTTGTCTAAGAATACACAAATGCAAATACATGCATTAACAACATGCTAATAAAGATTAATATTCTCAGAGAGGCATTTAAAATTTTCTGTTCCAGATTATTACTCATCATAATACCCGTGTTTATTAATAATCCAAGCCACGGCAACATCACTTCTCCTATTATTTTTCGTGACATGAAGGGGAAAAACACGAAGGAGGCTGGTAAACAACAATTACAGCTGAGAAACTCATCGACATGAATGAGTAAGAAGGAGCACGGTGTAGCTGCGGGGAAGAAACTCCACTCCGGGTTTTTTTGGTCGCTCTCTGAGTGACAGATTGACATCACTGGAGGCGTGAGGAAGGGTTGAGGTGGGGGCTCTGCGCTGAAATGCTGCCGTGCGGAGTTCAGCTCAATCTGAAACAGCCTCGCTGCCGCACAAAAGACCCTGCAAAGTGATAGCTGCAGCGGGCAAAGTCAAGCAACTGAGAGGCGACTTGGATTTAATTTCGATTGCCGTGGACTTAATTAAGACGGAAACGGCTCATAACCTTTCCATTCGGTAATCACGATCTGGAGGTTTTAGCGAGGCTTTCGGAAGTAGCCCAGGTGCTGCTCTGTGTGGGTGTGTGAGGGAGAGAGTGAGAGAGAGAAAGCGTCATTGAATGCGCGCGTGTGTACTGGGTGCAACCAACTTCTGGCTTAAATGCTCTCGGACCTTGGAAGAGTTCAAAATAAATTGATCCCAGTATTTTTTTTTTTTGGACGGCTTAACGATTTGCAACACCTTTATATGTAGTAAGTAAAGTATCTAAGTTGCTTCAAATGTAGACCCAGCAACTCTTGGGAGAATTAATGGGTGCCAAAGGAAAAAAAAGGGAATTCGCCATTTGTCCTCCCCCCGCCGAAATCTTTTTGCAACCTTTGTACCTTTTCGAGTTGCACGGGTGTTCGACCCAAAGACCATCTGTGTGCGTACGTGTGGGTGTGCGCGTGAGAGAGAGGGAGAGCGGAGACGCAGCGGATCTCGAGGGCTACTCCTCCCCCCAGTGAGGTTGGTGGTGAAGTCAGCCTGTCAACCAAGCTGCGCCAAGAAGCACATGGTAGCTTTGCTTCTCGCCTCTTCTGTTATGCCCGCGAGGATGTCTTGCGCCTCCTGGTTGCATTTTTTATTGATGTTGGATTTCCTCCCCTCCCCCAGGCATTTCCCTTGCACTTTGACTCGCTTAAGGTTGGAGCGGAAAGCTGCGGGCCAAGGACCATGTGGTGGAAAGAAGGTTAGAGTCGAGGAAGTGGTTGGACTTATCTGCTACACGCGCGCTTGACTGGGAGGGGAAAATCGTGCGCCTGGAAAGGAGAAAAAGAAAAAGTTCCAACTTGGCGGAAGGCAGGAGGGAGAATTGAGCGTGCCGCAGCAAGCTTGCTTCGCGAAAAGGCGGCTACTCCTTCCCCCCCTTCCGAAGTCGTTTGCTGCTGAGGAGCGACCCTCTCCGGGGCCGTGTGGATGCGGCGTGCGATTGAAAAGCTGTAGCTCGCGTTTGCAAAACCAGTTCGGCCTCTTCTCCTGACTGTCGAAGAAACGTCTTTGGGATTTGCTCTTCGGAGAAAACTTCCCGAACAACTCGTTTCAGGGAAGGGACGTGCAATGTAAGCAGATACCCCTTTGAATGTTTGTGCTTCGGAAGGCGAGCTGTTTGGGGGGCGAGCGAGTTGGGGAGCCTTTCGCTCGAGGACCAGGATTTTGTGACCGCGCCGCGCGAGTCGAAAGGAAGGCGAAGAGGAGCAAACTTAGCCTCTCGGATCAGACGACAGCTGGAGCGCAAGGGTTGGGGGGAGCCGAGAAGGTCTTCCCCTCTGGAATGAGTTTTCCTGCGCTTTAAGACTCTGATCCTCGCACGCTACCTTATGGATCTAACTTAGCAGGGAGGTGCCTTCACGCGGATTTGCCATTCAGAAACGTAAGTTTGTGCCCGTCCCCTTTCTTGTCCTAACTTGGCTTGCAAAATGGATTCTCGCTGCCTTTTTTGCACGTGTGGCGCTCAGGTATTTAGCAGGTGCCCTGGCGTTTCCATCTCCTAGTAGTTTTATGTGGGCCCAGCGCGGGGAGGGGGAGCCGAGGGTGACGCTGCGGTCGCTGGATGGTTCGTTCGGAGAGAGCTCCTCGGCTGAAAGAGCGGCGGCTTCGATGGTCTTCCAGCCGAGATTTGCTGGGCTCTGAACTTGTGGCTTCGGACAAGGAATAGGCGTGCATGTTGTAAAGAGGGTGGGATGGCTGGATCAAGGGGTTGAGACCTGCCGCTGCTGCGGCTGGAGGAGTATGCCCTTTCTCAACCCTGAGATCTGTTTGGGGGTCCCGGTGCGACCTCCTGGTTGCTTTAACTCTGCTCTGAGGTAGTCCTTGGATCGCATTTGGTATAGGTGGCACTGAAACGAAATCATTTCGGGTTGTTTATTGAGGCAGGATGTTGCTGAAATAAGTTACCAGGTGGGGTCTTATTTTTACTATTACTCTGTATTGCATGCTTGTACATAGAGTGGCCCTGAAGTTTCTGGAAGTTGTTCTGCCCAGCCCTGTCAGGGTTCCCAGGTATATTCTCAACAGTAGAGATGCTGTTCAGAAGGGAATCTTTAAGATTGTGTGTTTGTGCTGGCCATATGCTGTATGTTTATATGCTATAGAAAACAGATTTTTTTAAGTGATTGGATTGGTTCTTTTTTTTAATCACACCAATTCGTGCTCCACTCTGCTGTGTGTGCAGTTCTGGGGATGTAAAGTGTGCTGAGGACAGGTGGATGTCATAATAATCCCTACTAAGTCCGTGGATTTTAAGTAAGGGCAGGGTCAACTGTTTGTGGCAAACGGGTTACTACAAAATCCCTGACACTGTTTTTTCTGTGAATGCAGGTCTTAAAAATATGTGCGTGCATGAACTGTGTGTAGTCAGTAGTGGAGGGATTTTCCCTTTCGGTGTGGGTGAGATTGTAGTGGGTCACTGAAGAGGCATGGAGGCTACAAAAAGGAAATGGTGTTTCAGGCAGAGATAAAAAGGCTTCCCCGCCCTCCCCCACCTTCTTAGAAATCATTGAAGGGAAAAGGGAGGGGGGAATCCCTGCATGCTCAAACTAGCACACAGAAATCTTCCATATTTGTCTTGAAAGGTAGGGGAGGGCAGTGCAGCTTTAAGTATTGAAAAGTCCGCCCCCCTGAGGTAATAGTAACCTCAGCCGATTCCCCTCCTCCTCTGCAAATGGGGGTGAAAAAAATCCCTTGTTTTCATTCATAACTTTTTCTTCTTCCATCCAGCCGTGCAGTCACTGCTGCCTTTGAGCTCAGATTGCATGTGGGCAGTGCAGCCGCTGTTTCGCCAGCCTGCTGCTTCTCCGTGTCTCTCAAGTCCATGCAAGGCAGGTTTTTGTACATGCTGAAGGCTAGCAATGAACTAAATCAAGAACCATGTCAGGCTTAGTCCCACAAAGACTTAAAGCTATAAAAAAATCCTGGGTTTTGGTATCAATTTTGCAGCTTGCTCTCTAAGTTAAAAAACAGCAACCATCTGCTTCTATGAATCAGGCTGTAGTACACAACACTGTTCTAGAAAGTAAGTACCCTTGAACATACAGACCTTACTTCCAAGTAAACTCTTTAATTTTTAAGAAGGAGCAAAAATAATTTTGCTCCATCTTGTTGTTTCTTGTGTACTTAGACTTCTGAAACCCACAACAGTAGAAAAACAACCTGTCTAATTTCCAGTCCTCTGTACATTTATCCCAGTAGCATTTTTTGGATGGTTTCTAGAACTTTATGGAAAGGTTATTGCATGGATTATATTGGTGTTCTGGCCTTTAGAGTGTGGATGTGTGTGTATATATTAAAAATAATAGTGTTTCCCTGTGTGTGGAAGGTGGGGTAGCATTCTTTGCTTGAAAGCAAACTGTTACTTAATTCATTTGTATAACTATTATGTGATAAGCTTCAGTTTATAATGATTATATGTATCACAGTTTCAAATGCTGTAGCTCAGTTTCTGACTGCTTTGGCTTTTTTAAAGCCGCTCACACCATGATAGATAAAGTACATCAGATACAGAAAACGAAATACATAAAAAGTAATGTGGCTTGTGTCATAAGGCAACATATTTTCCTTATTTAGATTTGCTACATTTAGTTCAGATTTCTTCTCAGCTGCAAACTAGATGACTTTCAGCTTTTTCTTGCTGAGGTATGATAAAGAATCTTGGCACACTGAAAGTTTATGTGAAATTTTGGCCATATTGGTCAAGTTGCCTAACATTATCCCTTATTTTTCATTAACTCAAGTGAGAAATTCTCAGGATATTTTCCAGATCGTGGATTGTGTCCTATTCAGAATTAGTTTTGTTGTAGTCATTGTCAAAAATGGTTGTCTCTCTTTTTACAGAGCACTTTCCCCCAAACCTGTGTTAAATATTATCACAGTGGTCTCAAGAAAGCAAGCACAGATTCAAGTTTCCCACCCACCTTCCTTTTGATTAATATTAAAAGAAGTGTTTTGAATCTTGCCTACTGCATGCTGTTCTCATCATGCTTGTGTCTTTTTTCTAGCACCTCTTTTATCCAAAGAACTGCACGTATATTTGCAAAGATCTGATAAACATCACAGGTTATTTGCCTGTCTCTTCTCCTGATATCCTTTCCTTCCTCCACTTCCTTTCACACCCTGCCTTATAGTCCATGGGCACTTGGAAAGACGTTGTGTAACAGGATGTTGTTTACATCTGGTGTTTTGCTCTAACAAGCGCTAGACATTATATGTATGTATGTGTATACATTATATAAACGCACACTACCCAGAAATAATTCACATACTTTTCCCATTGCTAATTGGCTTGAGGCATCATGGAAGTACAACTAAAAATACTGCTATGCTCACAATGTTTAAAATAAAGAATGGTCTTAGTATGCAGCTTTGACAAGTAAAACAGCCTACCAAAAATCCAATTAAGAATTTTCACATCTCCTTTTGTTTAGAATTTGAATGTGTTCTATCAGTCTTTCAGAATGTGCCCTGAAACTTGGTGTGGCTTTGCATGTTTTATGTTGCAATCTGCTGATAATTGGTGGCAATGGAGCAGAAGTAATTATACTACTTTTGGGTTAGCATGTGAGACAGGGAAGAATCTACCTTTGATCAAACGCAGTGTAACCATAATATGTATGCATAGTGTCATAATATTATGCTTATAAATGAAACGACATTACAATTTACTAAAAAGGAAAATGTTTAGGGTTTTTTAACTGCAAGAAGACTTTCAGTATATTTTGTTTATGTTGTCATCTAAACTGGTGCACATTTCAGTGCCTAACTCAGGGTAATGCCTCTATCTGTCTTGAGATGTTGCTATTAGGATGTTGGGGCAATATTGTGGCTTGCTGTAAAATGTTTGATTCCCCCCCCCCCCCCCAAAAGCTTCTGGGAACTTACTCCTCTTTCCAATTTTTCCTGCTTTCTTTTAGGATTTCAGATGCATGCCCAGTTCCTGGTGAATGCCAGAATTAGAGACCACTACCGATGGAGTCCACAGGTCAGCATGGCAACAGCAGTTCATTAGTTGTCCATCAGCAGCTTTTGCTGGATAACCGGCAAAGGTTGGACTATGAAAGAGATGTTCAGCCCACTGCCATCTTGTCCCTGGACCAGATCAAGACCCTTAGGGGCAGCAATGAATACACTGAAGGCCCATCTGTGGTGAAAAAGTCTGCTCCACAGACAGCTCCAAGACAAGAAAAACATGAAAGGACTCATGAAATCTTACCAATAAATGTGAATAATAATTATGAGCCCAGACCCAGCCATCCTGGACATGTGATACATCAACACAGCTCAAGGGTTCCTGTGTTGAACAGATCTACAAGCACTGGAAGTGCAGCTAGTTCTGGAAGCAACAGCAGTGCTTCTTCAGAGCAGGGCCTTCTGTTAAGATCACCGCCATCAAGGCTGGGCCCGGGTCAGAGATCTGAAAGGCCAATCAGGACGCAACCCAAGCCATCATCTTTGATTGTAGATGACCTGAAGAGTTCTTTGAAAGAGGATTCTACTCAGCATAAGTTCATATGTGAACAGTGTGGGAAGTGCAAATGTGGAGAATGCACAGCACCCAGGGCCTTGCCTTCTTGCTTGGCCTGCAACAGGCAGTGCTTGTGTTCAGCAGAGAGCATGGTGGAATATAGCACCTGTATGTGCCTGGTCAAAGGAATCTTCTACCACTGTTCCAACGATGATGAAGGGGACTCATATGCGGATAGTCCTTGCTCATGCTCCCAGTCACATTGCTGGTCACGGTACTTATGCATGGGGGCCATGGCTTTGTTTCTTCCTTGCCTGCTCTGTTACCCTCCTGCGAAAGGATGCCTAAAACTCTGTCGTGGGTGTTACGACTGGATCAATCGTCCAGGCTGCCGATGCAAAAACTCCAATACGGTTTATTGTAAGCTGGAAAGTTGTCCGTCAAGGGGTCAAGGCAAGCCCTCCTGATTTCTGGAGGGAAAGATTCAGTTCCTCAGACACCATCTTTCAGGTTGTGGCTGACTTTTTGGTCTTCATTCCCCTTTTCTCTTTCATGCCCAAGTTCTTTTCTTGCTTCCATTGCTTTTCTCAATGAAGGCAAATCTGAGCGCATGTGTCTTGGGTAAGTGTGGCTCATGTACTGGCCTCTTTTCTCATCTTGGCAAGTCATCTCAGGACTCTGAGTAATTGTCTCCTGAAAGAAGTAGTGAGGGTACTGGGTTTTTCTGAAGTCCTTTGTACTGCAAACAACTTTCCAAAGATGCTGTTTTGTTTTGTTCTATTTTTAACTAACTTTAATGACTTTCAAGTGTTTTTTTCAAGTCTTCCTGTTTCCCCTTTTTAAAAAAAGGCTGCACAATCCAGTTATTTTCCTTAAACAAAGCAGAAAGGAAAGAAAGTTTGGTTGGAATTTATCAAACCTAGTCTCCTGGTCCCCTTTTAAAAAAAAACGTAACCAGCCTGCATTTTGCTCGTTCCTTGGCAGTTTTTTTTTTTTAAATTCAGATTTTAAATATTTACCTTAATTGCCCTATCCCCATCACTGGTTTCTTCATCAGCTTCTGTTGTTTTCAGATACACACACACACACACACATGCATACACACACAGCCCTATGTATCACTTTTATTTTGATACTAAAGTTGTTGGTTTCTCCACATCTGAGTAATACAGGTTTTAATACAGTTTAAGTTGTATAAACATTCTTTGATCTCTTAACACTTCTATTTCTGTGGTTTAAAAAGTTAACTCTCACCCTCAGTAATTTTCCTCCTCTATTTTTATTGCCTTAACCACATATTGTGGTGCTTTTTGTATATTTTATGTAAAAACACAAAGTTGAATTCTGACTATTTTTAAGACAAAGGTCTGTTAAAACTTTTTTATTGTAAAGAATATTTATTATGTGAATCTCTATTATTTTATGATATTTATTATAAAGAACTGTTCCAAAAATGTATTCCTGTCTGAATATTACAAAATATCAACACTTAATGAAAATAAGGGTGACACAAGGAAAGTATGTATGTTAAACTATAATGCAGAAAATATAATAATTAATTAAAATGTCTTGGGTTCTTTATTTGTTGGTAAAACAGTTCTTAGCAGTATTAGAAGACAGACTGTACAATCCTTTGCCACTTACCTTGGAGATAGGCCCACTGACCTCAGTGGGACTTCACTTCTGAATAGGCTTGTGTAAGATTTCACTGTAAGGGTACTGCTGCTTTTCTCTTAAGTTTCCATGACTGTGAAATCACTGCTAGTCACTTTTCTTAATAATTTTCAGACAGATTTTTGCTCTGAAGTGCTTTTCAGCATTGATGTATATTGCTCATTTGAGGTAGACAACACGCACACCTCAAGCTACATGTGTGCAGCTATAGAGCTTGTCATAGACTATCTACACATTATAATTGTTTTTAAGAAAATCAGTTTTTAAAGGTGTGAAAATGAGGTAACAAATGTTAGTAAAAGTTTGGGAAAGAAAAATGAGAATTCCTAAATACCTCATTTTTCAAATTATGTTCATGATTTCCCCCCAAAAGATTAATTTTATTTCCAGAATTTAAAATAAATGATACTTGTGGACCTATTTGATGCTTACAATATTAATAAAATATACAGATTTAATTGAATTAATGTCACTGAACCTGTTAGCAGATGTTCTTTACAATGATTAAAATCTTGCACCTAAGCTCCTTACAAGATGTTTTCAAAATAACATCATTACCCATAGCGTAAGTGCTTGCTTTGCTAAAATACCAAGCATGCCTGTCCATATTTAGAAATCCTGTGTGTTATTTAATTGCACCATGTACAATGTAATTCAACCAGCTTAATAAAACACATTTATTTTAAAGCTTCTAAATAAGAAACAAAAAGGCAAAACTAGAGTGAGTTTTGAAGTTTCCAGGTAAATCTAGTTTTTGAACTGTGGCTCATGGTTCTCTCCTAGCTCCCTAATGATTACACAAAAGTTTTAATAATAATTAGTGTAACCACTGCCTCTCTGTGGTGGTCTAAGTCCTTTGCCACAGCCGGCCATTAGGACATAGCATTCATTTGTATCATTCGGGATGTAGTGATATTTGACGCGTTTATATAAACTGCCTTCATTACTTCACATTTTTCAAGGAAACATGTTTCTGCACCATAGTTCCTTCTTGGTTTGTGTCAATCACTGCACTGTTGATCACTGCGCTCCTCATTCATGGGGAGGATCTGAGAAAATTCAGCTCTTGTGATAGAAGCAACATGGGCTCATGCAGTATTTTCTTGCTCACTGGCTTATTAAAAATGTTTATGTAAAAACACTGTATGTTAATCACTCAGTATCCCTTTTGTGAGAGGAAAAGTCAGTAATTATGGAGTATCGACATTCTATAATTTGACTTGCCTCTGTCTTGGCATTTCACATGAGCACTTTAGTTTAGCAAAGGCAAGCTCAAAGCCAAGATCCCATCCATGATGTGCTCCTTTGGATGTGTTTCTGCGTGCAGAAGAGGGTGTAAAGAAAAAAAATTATCCCACCTCAAAATATTTGGTTTATCTAGCCCGGTGTTTGTCAATCTTGCATCTCTAAGATGTGTGGACTTCAACTCCCAGGATTCCCCAGCCAGCATGGCTGGCTGGGGAATTCTGGGAGTTGAAGTCCACACACCTTAGAGTTGCTAAGGTTGAGAAACACTGATCTAGCCTTCACACTTTCCCTGAATATAGTAGAATATTGCATTATATTCCAACCCTTGCACACAAATTTTTGTGCCTCGGTTTTATCAAAATATTTAATAAACAGAGTCTTCCTACTTCCAATTTTCCAGTAGCTTTTGTTTTTCAGAAGGAAAAAGTAAGATCTATAACATTCTTAGGGGCTGTTATTCTAGGTGCTTTATCTGCGTGTAATAAATACTTCATGATTTCCCTGCTCTATTGCATCTGAGAAGGGTGATTTATCACTGCTGTTCTTGCTACGGAGAATCCTGTCCTTTTCCATCACTTGGAGAGGCACAAAGAAGCCCTGGTCTTGCGATGGAGGATAAATATTGGTCTAGGAAGCATTCTGAGTATGGATAGAATTGCCATATACACAGCTTTCCATTCAACTAATTTCACAATTATGAAGTTGGACCTAAATTAGCCTTTAAATACATTGTAAATAAATAGGTCTGTTTCAATTTCATAGTGGATTTGTTTCAGGGCAAATGATTGTTTCCAGCTAGGTACATGGAATATTGAAATGTTCTGTGATGTGCTGTGCTTATGATGTAGCTACACAGTTGGGAAAATTATATGCTAGTGGTACTGGGACATGGCATGTCCGTGCCAGTTCCAAAGCCACAGTCTACTTTGCCTGGAAAAGTAAACACGTAACATGTCCCCCCATTAAATATCAGGCTAAACATATGTATGCAAGTATAGAGCTTCTAAAACATGAAAAAAAACCCATGTACATTTTAAAGTTTGGATCTGAAGTAGTTTTTTTTCAATATGGGATTGAATTAAGGCAAGCGTTGTCAACATTGCAGTACTATGACCACTTAAAATCCTAAGAGTTTGTGTGACTCCCTCTCCCCCAAATAAAACTAATGAATTCCTGTGTGCTAGGGTTGGGCAAGAAACAAATATGCCACTTTTAATAATTTAATCATGGGCTTCTTAAACATCGAATTACCACAACTGACCTCTGAGTGTTTGCACAGACAACATGAGGAGCAAAGTCTAGAGTGAGTTTTGACAGAGTTTCTGCTATGTCTGCAAGCACCAAGACATTTTTTTTTTGGAAAAAAAATCCACCCACCTCTAAATTTGCTCTTAACCTCCCAGGGGCTCCTAACCCACAATTTGAAAAGCCCGGAATTACAGTAAGGCAGTGTTGTCCAAACTTGGCCACTTTCAGATGAGTGGACTTCAACTCCCAGAATTCCCCAGCCAGCATTTTAAGAGCTATAAAATGGCTGGCTGGGGAATTCTGGGAGTTGAAGTCCACTCATCTGAAAGTGGCCAAGTTTGGACAACACTGCAGTAAGGCAAAGATCTTTTAAAATAGCCCAACTTCTGAATACTGGGTGGGCATGTCTCGATAGTTTCCTTGGCAATAATACAGAAAAAGGGTTGCCGTTGTGTTCTGGTGCTGGTGGGGTTGTGGGAGGGGGATGCTATAGCCTATCTCTCTCAATTTTCCTAGTGGCCTCCCCATTCGAATACAATCACATCCCACCATGTTTACTTTTTTGATATTGGCCACAGCTTGGTATTGTCACCTGCTTAGGAAAATATGGACTGAATATGATTTATAGCTCTTAAAATACAGTGGTTGACATTTTCAGATGGCTGAGGTATAAGGAAGCCACATTTAAAGAAAAGCTAATTTGTGTCATCCGTTAACTGTCAGAAAAAGGTTTTGGTAGTCTCCAGTTGTCCCTTCAGAGTCAAACACACGACATTTATGTCAAAGCACAAACTTGGATGAGATCTTTCAAGTAGTCAAGATTCATGCAGTCCATGGAAAAATACAAGTATATATTTACTGTGCATCTTGTTTTGACACTAGGAACTTTTCCCCACTAGTGATTTGCAGCAGCATTTACATCATCTGGACGTTGTGCTATTATAATAGCGATGATATAAGCTTTAAATTGCTACAACCATGAGTGGGGGATGCTAGAAAACACAAGAAGTGGTTTTAGACTCATTGCAAATCAAATAAAGTAGGAGACAAATAAATGCAATCCATACGATTCAGTTTTTAAGTTTTGAAATACACTTATGTGTATATATAAAAATCCTGTCATCTGAAAAGAAATCGGTTCTAGGAGAAGGAAACCATCGGATTCAATCCAGTAATGTTTTAATTTATTGTTCATACATGATTTTCAGGTTCTTAAGAAATCAAGCTTTTAAAAAAATTATTTTCATGCTAGATCTGTTGTTTTTTTAAATCTAAACTTGGCAGTTATGAGAAAGTTACAATTGGAAGATACTGTTTAAAATTTTTAGTTACCTGGCCTTTGAAACAGTCAGACTGTTTCACACACTCATTTTTGCATGCTGAGGATGTAGATAAAGCATATTAGCAGAGTGTGCAGTACGATGGCAAAACTGGTTTGATGTGAGTGTTGAGCATATGCTGAACGGTAACATGAAGTCTTCAACAAGCACTCAGCTCTAGAAAATTCTCAGTACACCATTTAGGAATGCATAAATTGATCCTGGGACTCAGAGGTGAATGACTCAGAAGACAATGCAGCAGTGTCTATATTGATAAACAGTTACTGCTTTCTAAAGGTACAAATGACTCATAATTCTACATTAGAATTCTTTCTTTTTCACATCTTAAAATCAGTATATTGTTACATAATATATATTAACCACAATGAATCATTCTTAAGTCAGAGGAAATAAATTATTTAATTGGCTACAGGGACAACTTGAAAAATAATTAAAGTTCTGACAGTATTATCAACCTGCTCAGAATTATCCAGCTAAATTATCTCTACTGTTCATCTGATCAATTACTGAGTTGAAAACTGAAATTTCAAGTTGTGGTTATATTATTTAGTTTAAATCAGCAGTCATTGAATCTATGGATGCTCCATTTTTGTTAATGATTTCCCATGGCTGTCAGATAAGTAAAGTGGGTCATGCACAATTTTCAGTAATGAGGTTTTTATTTAAACCTATATTCATTGCCTATGAAAGTCTTAGAATGACAGCATGGCGTCTATGTCTGGTAAAAATTATTGTTGGCACATATTAAACACACTTTGATATTCTTACAAACAACAAAGTGTGTTTATCAGCTCACTTTTAAATACATTTCAAAAATTAATTCCATAATTTACATTATATATATTTACATATGTGAAATCAGACTCAAAGAACACTGGAATAAAAGTATTAAGCTATAGTGGTATACCAAGGAGGTATAGCTATGGGAATTATAATTACAGATCCAGCTTTGGAAATTACAGACACATTAAACAGATCCAAAGCAGTTTGGCTGCATACACATTTATACAGCACTTCCTGAAAGTATGTGTTAAAATGATTAAAGCAGTGTTTCTCAACCTTGGCAGCTTTCAGATGTGTGGACTTCAACTCCCAGAATTCTCCAGCCAGCCTTGGGGAATTCCTGGCTGGCTGGGGAATTCTGGGAGTTGAAGTCCACACATCTGAAAGCTGCCAAGGATGAGAAACACTGCATTATGGTGGATAGTGACAGAGAACTGAAATGTAATGGCTGAAGTCCTGACTTTGCTCCAGTTGTGAGAAAATCACCTGAGTTTCATTCATGAAAATCTGTATTTGAGGATTTCATTAGTAGGTGCATGTACAGGTGAAACTCGAAAAATTAGAATATTGTGCAAATGTTCATTTATGTCAGTATGGCAACTCAAAAGGTGAAACCAATATATGAGACAGACGCATTACATGCAAAGCGAGATATGTCAAGCCTTACTTTGGTATAATTGTGATGATTATGGCATACAGCTTATGAAAACCCCAAATTCACAATCTCAGAAAATTAGAATATTACATGACATCAATAACACAAGGATTGGAAATAGAACAATATCGGACCTCTGCAAAGTAGAAGCATGCATATGTACTCAGTACTTGGTTTGGGCCCCTTTTGCAGCAATGACTGCCGCAATGCGGCGTGGCATGGATGCTAACAGCCTGTGGCACTGCTGAGGTGTTATGGAAGACCAGGATACTTCAATAGCGGCCTTCAGCTCCGCTGCATTGTTCGGTCTCATGTCCCTCATCTTTCTCTTGGCAATGCCCCATAGATTCTCTATGGGGTTCAGGTCAGGCAAGTTTGCTGACCAATCAAGCACAGTAATCCCATGGTCACTGAAGCAGGTTTTGGTACTTTTGGCAGTGTGGGCAGGTGCCAAGTCCTGCTGGAAAATGAAGTCAGCATCCCCATAAAGCTCGTCTGCGGAAGGAAGCATGAAGTGCTCCAAAATCTCCTGGTAGACGGCTGCGTTGACCCTGGACTTAATGAAGCACAGTGGACCAACACCAGCAGATGACAGGGCTCCCCAAATCAACACAGACTGTGGAAACTTCACACTGGACTTCAAGCATCGTGCATTGTGTGCCTCTCCATTCTTCCTCCAGACTCTGGGTCCTTGGTTCCCAAATGAGATGCAAAAGTTGCTCTCATCAGAAAAGAGGACTTTGGACCACTGGGCAACAGACCAGTTCTTTTTGTCTGTAGCCCAGGTAAGACGCTTCTGACGTTGTTTGTTGTTCAGGAGCGGCTTGACAAGAGGAATACGACATTTGAAGCCCATGTCCAGGATCTGTCTGTGTGTGGTGGCTCTTGATGCACTAACTCCAGCCTCAGTCCACTCCTTGTGAAAGTCCCCAACACTTTGGAATGGCCTTTTCCTGACAATCCTCTCCAGGCTGCGGTCATCCCTGCTGCTTGTGCACCTTTTTCTACCACACTTTTCCCTTCCACATAACCTTCTATTGATGTTCTTTGATACAGCACTTTGGGAACATCCAACCTCTTTTGCAATTACCTTTTGGGGCTTTCCCTCCTTATGGAGGGTGTCAGTGATGGTTTTCTGCACAACTGTCAGGTCAGCAGTCTTTCCCATGCTTGTGATTCCTACTGAACCAGCCTGAGAGACCATTGAAAGGCTCAGGAAGCCTTTGCAGGTATTATGGATTCATTAGCTGATTAGAGTGGGACACTTTGAGCCTAGAATATTGAACCTTTTCACACTATTCTAATTTTCTGAGGTTGTGAATTTGGGGTTTTCATAAGCTGTACACCATAATCATCACAATTATACCAAAGTAAGGCTTGACATATCTCGCTTTGCATGTCTTGGTTTCACCTTTTGAGTTGCCATACTGACATAAATGAACATTTGCACGATATTCTAATTTTTCGAGTTTCACCTGTATGTGTGCACTTTGGAATGGTAAGATAAATTGTAGGGAGAAGGAGAAATCCTGCCATAAATTCTTACTCCCCTGTCTCTCTTCCATTTGTAGAGCTTGTAGAGTCTGAATCCATGCATTAATTCACAATTAAACTGCTCAATACCCTATGCTTAACCTGTTTAATTCATTGTCTTGGCTTGTACAATACGTTATCCCCAAAACTAACCAAATGTCTTGGATTCATACAACATATTAAGCCCCCCGCCCTGTGCTGAAAAAAGAACTAACCAAGTTTAGCACGCCATATTAATGTAGCCATTCACTGAACTGGGTAAGTATGTTGTGTAAATACCATCAGAGTTTCCTAGTCTGCAAATTTAAAAACCATGACACTGAACAATTTGAATGGCTAATACATATCCTATGATTTCCTTTATACAGCTATGTACAAAGGCATCCTGCATTAAAAATAAAATAATACAACTTGGCATATTAGCTTTCTGAATTGTCCCACAGCAAGCATTTCCAAACAATTTCTTAAGAAAACGGAAGACAAACCATGGTTTTCCTTGTTCCTGTACTTGCATGCACCTGAAGGGGGAATGGAACATTTTACCTACACTCAACAGTGTTAACAAAGAAGTGCAGGTATTTGGGTTACTTGAGAGCAAGCTGAGTGATGAGATTCAATGTTTTTAGTTTACTGTGTAAGAAGTCAGCGTTTCCGAATTTGACATTTTTTAAAAAAGGGTGGTGGTGGGGAACAGTAACACACACCTCATGTTACTTTCTGATGCACATGTTCCTGAAACTTTTTTAATTAAAAAGCTTTTATTTCCACAAATTTATTCCGTGGTCCTTCCAACAGATCTGCATTGGATTTGTAATGGGGAATGCTTGAGCAGGAATGTAGCCTTTTGTTACTATGAATAGTTCAGGGCAGATTAGCTGTGTGCCAATTTCCTGTTGCCTTTCAGAGCTGCAATCTGAACCCTATTTGCTTCTGGCTTTTGCACAATGGAAAACAATGGGTGGCTTCATTCAGGTTTCACTGCAGAACTCTTAGGAATAGGGGAAGTGGCTAAAGCCCTCCTTTACAGGTAATTAACAATAGATCATGTTTGCTTCCCCCCTCCTCCACTCTTTTTTTTTTTTAGACCTGATAAAAGCTTAAAAGACCTTCCTATATGCCAGTTTAAAGACTGCAGGAACTTCCTGTAGTCCCTTCCTTTGCATTAGTACTTTCTGCATTATATAATTTGGCATTTGTTACCCACATATGCCGGAAAACATACAAGGAGAAAAAGTAAAGGCATAGGCTATCTTAGGAAAGCCAGCCTGCCTTTTTTCTTTGTCTCCAATTTTTTGAACAGTTTTGGCTCATATATATCAAACAAGTGGGACCTGTAACAGTTTTGCAGTGTGAATCGTCTAAAAAAACGAAAACAAAACTAGTTTCAAATTCTAACCATTTTTTAAAGTTAACAAACATCCAGGCTTCCTTTTCAGGCAGGAACTCTCTCAAAGCAGTTTACAGAATACAACAGCACAATGATAAATAGCAAAGTAGTAAAAGCTAGTGATAATGAAAGAAACATCACATCCTGATATATTAAAAAGTATACATTGCAGTCCTTTGGGGATTGAGCTCCTGAGGTCAGATCTGCAGCAACTCTGACTGATTGATTGATTATGTGCCAGCAAGTCAATTTCAACTCCTAGTGACTACATAGATAGATTTTCTCCATGATGATCTGTCCCTAAACCTGGTCTTTCAGGCCTTCCAATGGTGCATCCATCGCCATTGTAACTGAGTCCATCCACCTTGCTGCTGGCCGTCCTCTTCTTCTCTTTCCTTCCACCTTTCCCAGCATTAAAGCCTTCTCCAGAGATCTGAGTCTTCACATAATGTGTCCACTGGCATAAGGACTCTCTATTTTGGAAAGCCTTTGAGGATGGCTAAAATAGTGGG
This sequence comes from Liasis olivaceus, assembly GCA_030867105.1. Taxonomy (NCBI): domain Eukaryota; kingdom Metazoa; phylum Chordata; class Lepidosauria; order Squamata; family Pythonidae; genus Liasis; species Liasis olivaceus. The sequence goes on from CM061354.1 coordinate 28,047,929, forward strand.
CCCCCACTCTTGCTGTAGATATTTGGTAGTTACTGAGGGAGCCATTCCTTAGTGTGAAGTTGAATAGGAAGATGATTGTTACTGCAATTCATCTAGTTTATGTTTTTTTATGCTGCTGTTTTCCCACTTTTTGTATCACTTTCTAAGCCACTTATGACTTTGTTGGGTTGTGTGGCTATAAATGACATAAATAAAATACTATTAAATTTTATAAAATACTATTTAATTTATTAAAATTAAAACACTATTAGAGGGACTGCATAAACTAATGGAGTTTTTAAGAACTTGACAGACCATTGTTGACAGTATTTTTGTGCAAGATACTAAATCAGCCTGGTGCCAACAGGGGTGAATGATACTTAAAAACCCCATCAGACTGAGGTCAGCTCTGGTTGGCTGGTAAGCAGCCATTTGTAGTTGATGGCTCATTGACACTTTCCAGCTTTTAATTTATTTTATGCTTTTGTTTTTAAAAAATGAAAATATAAACCCAATTGGAGCAGGAGCCACTAGAGAGGAGGCTAGAGAAAGCTTAGCCTCTACGCACAAGTTTTGCTTCCCATTTCATCATGTATGCAGTCCAACAGAATAGACCAGTGTTTCTCAACTTTAGCAACTTTAAGATAGGTGGTCTTCAACTCCCAGAATTCCCCAACCAGCATGGCTGGCTGAGGAATTCTGGGAGTTAAAGCCCAGCTATCTTAAAGTTGCCAAGGTTGAGAAACATTGGGATAGACTGTTGTCTGGACCCACCAACTCTCTGAGGAATTGACTCCACTGTTGAACTGCAGTTAGTGTTAGGAAGTTTTTTTCTATCATTCAGTTGGAATTTGCTTTACTGTAACTTAAATCCATCATTAAAATTCTTGCACTGTGGAACAAGAGACAGCATGCCTTGAACAATTGTTTCCCATGGTTTGGAAAATACACTTTTCTGAAGGCAGCTAGAAAACTACATTTGTCTTTTTTGCAGCCACATTACAATGCTAGCTAATACTCAATTTGCAATCAACTATTAAAAGCCCCTACCAAAGAACTCTAGGGGCATAAAAATGATATATTAATCAAAATAATAAATTTTAAAGCTGCAGAAAGCAAAAATATTATGCTGGTTTGGAACAACAGATTGAAATAAAGTATTTTATTGCTTGGCTATTCCATCAGGGCTCTTCTTTTATTCTGTGATATAGTTGATTGTTTGGCCATTGTTCAGTAAAAACATTCATAATAGAAAGCTTGCCTTAAGTAAATTTAACATCTAACTCACCATACATTCTTTTTATTTTCCACATAGAGCTATTTTCATTATATTTTTCTTTTTCCTAAAGTTGTGGAGAAATTATTTTTTATTCAAGCACAACAAAACTCCCTATTTTCTTCTCAATTTCTTTTAAATATCCTTGTTTTTTAAAAATTGAATACTTCATTCAACTTAATCAGACAGCAAAGAAGATAATAAGCCATTTTCTTTCTAGGTTTAAAATCAACTAACTGGAGGCCAAGAGCTCTAGATTAGGGCACTGGCTGTACCAAAATCTTAGCTATTCCTTGTGGATTTAATTGTCACAACAGTGCTGTGTGAGATCCTGCCTATCTCTGTGTTAAGTGGCGTGACTAACTTCTATCAAGTGTGATTTCTTTTCTTTTTCTTGTTTGTTTCATCTCCTGGGGGAAGATTCTGCGTGCCAGCATAGGGATATGTTTGATTAGTTTTAAAATTATGTTTTGGTTTGATTTTTTTTAAGTGGGTGGGTGATAATTTCTGTTTTCTGAGATGAAGGATGTTGACTTTTAGACATTTGCTGCTGCTGCTGCTGCTGCCGCCGCCGAGCATTTGTATTAGTGATTTGGCTGAAAACACCTATGGTACTCCTTAGCTAGAAAAAAGTATAGATTGCATTTCTTGCATTTGTCGACTAAAGCATAGACCACTGATTGGTCTATTTATCCACAAGAAATAATACTTGCATGTATAAAAATACTTATGGAATTTTTATAGAGCTTATTATGTCATTAATGGTGCTCTTTAGTAGTCTTTACTGGGGAAACCTTCTCTGAACGGCATCTGAATCACAGGAACTGCAACCCAACATATCTGGAGAGAACTGGTCTGGGGACAGCTGATGTCTAAAAGTTTATTATAAATACAACTTATCTTACTTTGATCATGTTATCACTTAGAAAACATTTTATAATAATTATAGAATTATTATAGAATGAATTATACTAGTATGTACATTTAAATATATATGTCCTTTAAATACACTGCAAAGATATATATATATATATAGAGAGAGAGAGAGAGAGAGAATAAATCCTCTGCTTTTCAGTAGGACTTATTTTTCAGGTTGTGTACTTTTAATCAATGCATCATTGCAGTGCATTTTGATGCATTCAAATCCACTTACAAAAAATATAGGATCAGGATTATCCATATCCATTCATTCAGAGGTGTGTAGTATTCACTTAATGACTGTAGAATAAAACTGAGACCTGCATGTATGAAGGGACTTTTTCAGTTTTGCTGTATCATTTGCTATGTGTTCATAGCATAGCATATTCTCCCCCGCCGCAATAAAAACTGGAGTGGAGGGAAGAAAAAAGTGACCAGACTGGTGCCAATTATGTAGTTATAATGACCTTTCATCCAAAAGCTGATTCATTCCTAGGGTACAATTGTGACCTTCTACATTTGTGTAACTGCAATAGATCTTTTACTTCCAATAGAAGAAGCAAACTTTTTCCTTGAGTTTACTAATAGTAAATGTGTTGTAATTGAAGTTATTGGTCTGTGCATTTTATTTAACTTCAAGTAATCTCTGATGCATTGATGGAAAGTAAGGAACTTAACAGATATTTTATCAAGTTTGTATTTATTTTTTTTCTTTCATATAATTTACAAGTAACTAAGTCAGAGTCCCCAGTTTTCTGCTTAGGCATCAAATTCCAAAATGCCCAAAACGTTGTATGTTACTTTAGCTGAATAGTGGGATATAAATAGAAGTGGCATCTCAAATGGATTAATTTTTTTTTTTTGTATATTATATTTATGGAAAAAAGCTACTCCTTAGTGATAAATTAAGATTTAATCATTATCGAAGATGATACACATGACAATAAGGACATTATATGTGAAAATTACCTAGAGTAGAAACAGTAAAGTAATACCAATTCATCACTGCCTCAAGTATGATTTCTTCAGTTCTAACTGAACAGAAGAACTGAACAGTCTCCAAAAGCTATTGATGTAAGAGCTAAAATGAAAATTCTGCTCCAAAATTTCTGGCTTCTAATCTTGCTTCTATATAGCTTAGCCAGGGATATGAATACATTTTAACTCAGTTGTAGAAATTTTATCAGCATGATTTAGAGTTTACTGTTAATTAGTGGACTTTGTTTCAAATAAGCTCATTTGACAATTTTTTTCATTGCCCTAAGTTCTGATTAACTTCCTGGTTATGTAGAGCATAAGCATTACTTCATATATCTTTTGTAAGAGCTGCAAATCAAGGAAATGGATCACCTTATAGAGTGCAGGCCTCATAAACTGCACTTGACATTGATAACTCCATATGTGAAATTACCTGTTGAAGTAGAACCATGAAAGGAAAAGCTGCATCTATTCAACATTATCCTATCAGATAGTCATGTCAGGCATATGAGCTTTCATTGGATAAAGAATTGCAAGAGAGGCTGAGTTTGGAAAGCTAAGAATTAAAAGGAAGAAAAAAGAACTAAAAAAATGTAATAGGACAATTTTTGCCGCTATGCAGAATTAGCAGTTTTTACCACTGCTAAGAAACCTGGGTATATACAAATGCCAAAGGAGATAAACATGTGCTTTTTTTTTTTTAAAGACATTGGTATCCAACCAAAACTGAGAATATTAAAGCCTACTGATATCATTGCAAAAATTAACTTTGGATTAACTTTTGATTAATAATATTTATGGTCTATGTATAATGTTTAAGTACATAGTCAATGTACAAGCAGTTATGGGGATAACAAACTTGGGACTTGGATATGTACCAACAGAATAAAATTCTAAATATAAAACATAAGCCTATCAAACGTTTATACTAATTCAAGCAACTTGCTCTTTCTGAAATGTGGATTTGATGGTGGAAAATAAAACTTATGTGTCTTTCGTGCTTTCCAGTTGCCAAAATAACGGTTCACATATAAATGTTTAATAATCTTGAATTTGGGTAGCTATTACAGTATATTTGGTACAATTGATTTTTCGATAGGTGAGCGTTGCAACCAAAAATTAGATTTTTTTTTTTTGCGGGGGGGGGGGAGAGTGATGATTTCATTTATTTTAAACAAAATACTTTTTGATGATTTGTTAGACATGGCATCTCAATTTCCTGTTTCATATTTTAGCTCTATTGCATGGACCAAACGCACTGATCCTGTACCTAGCTAGGGCTTGAATCCATTTATAGAAAATAGATGCTATTTACTAAGACATGAAAACTGAAAGAAGTGGTGATGAGATAAAAAAAGATAAATAGACATCTCAATATTAAAGGGGTGCAGCAGTTATAATTTTAAATTGTGCCTATTAAATATCTAATCAAAATACAATGATGGCTAAATTGTTCTTTGCCTGGCTAGGATAAAATAAAATTCAAAAGAGGTTGTCAGAGTTTATAAGCATTAAAGTTCTTTTCCCATGGAAAGTGCTTTCTCAAGAACAAAATTGACATCTTTTGCGAGATGCATCTAGCCTGCTTTATATTTAAATCTGCTAGTGTGGTTCTCAATTAAATCTGAAACATATGACTACCCTTGATATTGTTTATTTTGTAGGACTAATTCATAAATGCAACAGATGTGACTTGTATACAGGAATGAGCTATCACCACAGAAAGAACGTAAAAAGTAATTACTAAAATGATGTTTTGCAATAGAATCAAGTGGCTGTTTGAGCAGCTTTTGTGAAGAGTTGATATGGTGTAGGAATTTCCTGGCACATTCATACTCCTCTTGAAAGCCTTCTTTTCATTCCTCTCTTCCAGTATCCTTGATAAGGGGAAATATTAGAATGCAATTTTCCTTCCCATTTGTGAAATTGCCTGTTTTCTTTTCATGTCCTGCCAGACCCATGAATGAGTTGAAGACATGCAGAGATCTTGCCTTGAAGCAGACATTGTAGGTGGGAAATCTTTTCTGGTTTAATTGCTATTATGATCCTGTGGAGTCCTTGGTGCTCTCTGAGCTTGGTTGTTTGCTTGCAGATGTTTCATTACCCAACTAGGTAACATCATCAGGTCCAGCACTGAGGATGTTACCTAGTCAGGTAATGAAATGTCTGCAAGCAAACAACCAAGCTCAGAGAGCACCAAGGACTCCACAGTTCTGAGCTACAGATATTCTCTTTTGTTATGATCTTATCATTTTGTTTCTAGTTCTTTCTCTTTCTTCATGTTTGAGTTCTAGATTAATGTTATGTAAATAATTTTACATCATCTTCCTCCTGGTTTGGCCCTTTCAATCTGACCTTAAATCTTCTTTTCTGGTTTCTGAAACAGTTTTGGGCAGTTTAAGCATGAAGTTTATGAACATGTACATTTTTGGTAAATTTCCTCTTAATAGGCCAATAACAGAATTTTGCATAGATTTAAACATGAAGGCAAAAAGCAAGTGGTTATACCGCTTATGATATGCTTGTATCACCAGTGAAACTGTGTTCTGTCTAGTTATAAACAAAGGAATATCATGATTCTTCTCAGAAGTGAAAGAATTGTGAAAATGTGCTGATCACAGAGGACTTGGCAGAATATGTCTATTTTGTGATGTATTTCACTGATGCCTGTTTTTCCATTACAGGCTGCTAAGAAAAGATTTGCAACAGAAAGGCTGCTTAAGTGGTAGCTTCTCAGGACATGGGGAGAAATGGCATAGCACAGTCAAAGGCCCAAGGTGTGGCAGCAGGCCATCCTAGTTACATTTTGCAACTTTAGCTAAACATTATGTTCCTAATTAGGCACGATAACTATTTCTAGCATTCTCTTCCTTAAAATATCCTATCTATTCCACAGCTACTGTATATTTCAAATAGTAAAATATTAATTTAACTTTTTGAGTTGAATATACTTACAGAGGCCAGGTTTCTAAGCTGATCAGCTTTCTCCAACTTAAATGAGAATATGCAGACACAATAAAATGTTTTTTTTAATAAGCCTTACCTAGAAAAAAACCCACTGTTGTTACATTGGACAGAGTACCTGGCTGTTAAACTGACCCTTCTCTTTTTGGGGGGCTAGATTAGTTGGAGAATACTTTGCTCATTGCCCAATCGATCTCCAGGGCTTGTTGGGACATTTATTTAAGCTGTCCGTTCCTTAAAATCAACACTTTTCAAGCTGAGCCTCTGAGTTATATTTTTCCCTGTCACTAGCAAATAGCACTGATAACCGTGTAAAGAACAGTTAAATAATTCTCCTTTGGACTTTTGTTTTGTTTTCTTTTTGGATCTGCCTTCTTTATAAAGCCTATATATCCCAGTGAATAAAAATGAGAGACTCATCTTGCCGTCAGTGTGTGATAGAACATGTCCTTCAGTCTCTGTGTTGGGAAAGTTGCCTTTTTCAATTTCTTGGTGCCTGGGAAAGTTGCTTTTAAATTACAACAAAAGTTTGAATCATTGCATGGAGTCACTGGCCCCTCTGAGGGGGCTTTCTCTGTCTTCTTAAGAACAGACCACGCACAGAGCCAGATGGTTCCCGTCTGCTGGCTTTATTCAATGCACTTCCTCCCACAGATGGGAGCCCTTATGCCCTGCTTCCACCCCTCCTCTTTCAAGCATCCACCATGGAGCCTTTCTGTTCTGTGGCTGGAAATAATCTTTTATTGCCCAGTTGTTCGGAAGTGACCTTTTGCCCTTGATTAGATAGCACCAGGCACTATCAGCGGATTGCTTTTGAGCTGGCAGTTTCTTTTTGTCTTTTCTGATCCGGTGTCAGGGAGAACAATGCAAAGGTTTGCAAAAATTTTTAGTTCAGCTAAGGCCCCATATGAGATAGCAAGAGGTGGAGAAAGATACTTGTATATTGTAGATCAGTCTTTGCAGACTCTGGAGGGGTGTGTGTGTGTGTGTTAAAGGAAAGTGTATTACAATATAAAATAATCAATTCTGGCAGGAAACTGCTTGTTAGTTTCACTTCATCTTTTCCACTCTTTAGTTGGGATAAATAACAATGAAGTGAAAAAGATAAAAAGACTACCCATCAGTCAGTCAGTGTTCTTTATATTCTTGTTTTATATAAATATATCATTGTTCTTTAATACAACTTTGATTTTACACATACAAGAACCTTTGCTGTATTAGATATTCAAGCTCCCATCTGATATACTGTATGGACAATCATTCAGCATACAGAACAGCCTTGGGTAATCTACAAGTATAATAGTTGAAGACACATTACTAGACAGTTACAATTTTGATATTTTTTTATGTTGAAATGTCAGTATGGAATACAGAATATTCTAGAATACTTGGCCCATGTTCTGAATAACCAAAATCAAAACCAATAGAATGTTGAGGTGCAGGGATGTCATTGCATCTTCAGATCTTGTACTTGAGGAGAATGGCATATCCATCTATTCTGTGTATCAAATGCGTACAACCACCCACTCACCCTTGTACCTTTTATCAACTGATATTTTTAGATTCCTAAGCAGTTCTAGTCACTCAGGCAATCTTGATATTCTTAGGCTCAGATCTTTACTTGATCGTTAATTATATGAAATGTCAACAACATAAACATTTACAAGTATAACTGTACTTCTGTGTTCTGTATCCCCTTCTTTACACCCTTATCTGATCCTAGCCAATAGCCTCTTTTCACACATTGAGTAGTTTCTTACAAAAATAAAATATTATTTCCTCTTCCTCTCAAATGCACACATCAGCAATACTTAAGCACAAATTTACTCAAAGCATTGGGTACCTACAGAAAGCAGTTTAAGTGCAGAGAGCTGCCTCTTTCCTTCCACCTGAGTTTCAGGCAGCATTGATCATTCTGCTACTATACCAAAAGTAAAAGTTGAATATTAACAACTTAAATTGTAGTCTAATTTATGAATCAGATTTAAAATTGAATAAATATAACATGGGTCAAACTAAACAAAAAGTATTTTTTGTTTACTACATGTACAAACTATTGGCAGACATCCCCACTTTTGCAGAGACAACTGATTTTTTAAAATTTTTTGCTGGAAACTTTCCTTTTGATACTTCAGAAGAAGTTGTTAATCAGGTTAATAAATATATGTGATCTCAGTAGTGGCAATTTTAAATCTTCTTTGAAGTATGAAAATGTCCCACATATTGTAGTAAAATTATCTGTTATGAACATCTGCACAGTAGGTTAAACCCTTCCAAATCTTGGTTATACTGTAGAGGTATGTCAAATTATCTATTCCTTTGGCAATAAATACATATTAAGAGAAAACTGATTTAGAATAAGTGGAATGAGAGCATTGACAGTATGTTGAAGGTAGCCATGTACTGGTACAATTAAGGCATGGTTTATTACATTTCTTAAGACCATCAAGACGGAAAAAGCTTTTGATCTTATTATATAAAGTGCGATTTGAATTTAATAACTGTTACCTTTTAAATGTTTGTGCACTTAAATGGTACACATTTCTTTCCAATATTGTGTTTTCCTAGAGTTGTCTTGCTAAAATTTCATGTACTGATGTTTAATTCATATCACAAATGTTTGCCTTTCATCTTGATAGACAGGGGCCTCAAATTAAAGTAGGAAAGTATTTTTCCTCCTTTCTCATTTCATTGATATATCTAGAGTAAGCGACTGTTGCATTTATGCCAGCAGTATTCAATCTTCCTGGGATCAGTCTTTCACAGAATCTGCACGTGGAATTTGCCTCTGCTGATTTACATTATATACAGTCCTTTGAAGAATACTTATTCTGCTTAAAATGTAACATTTAAATTCTTTAGTACTAACAATCTTCATAGTATAATCTTAAAAACTGTATTATCTTAAAAATAAAAATAGTAGCTTCTTCATAGTTGTTTTTATTTAGTGCAAGAGCAGCTAAAATTACCAAGCGGGCAGGCACATTTTTAAAGCATTTTTTTTTAGCCTCCAAAGTCTGCAGGTAGCAGGGTGGTACACGCTCATCTTTTAGCAGCAGCATTATTTTAAATGGATAGGGTTTTTTTTACTAAGAATATGTCCCTTCTTCGGGAACCCCCCATTTCAGCTATGAAATTTGGGAAGTAATATAGTGGCTCTAAACATGTATAGAATGCCAGCAGTTATTATTCTTCTATTCTATCTTCTCTATTTAGCTGGGCTAGAAGGTGTGATACCTCAAGATTTAAGCCTCAGCCTTTTTCAAACAGGAAATGCTTCATCTGGATTTCTTAGATTATTTTTAAACATATATGCATAATCAATCCCATGACAGAATTCGCAGATGATAGTAAGGCATCACAGATGATGGTAAGATTATTTGATTTTGGCATAGTGGTGTGTGTGAACCCAGTAAAGTGTCACTAAGTCACTAATGATGATTAAATATACTATGGCTTAGTACAATATATAGATAAAATAATTCTACTATATCTCATTCTATTTTTTCTATCTCCACACTCTTCATGCCTCCATTCCTGCTTTGCTTTATGGAGAAAATCAGAGGCATTAGCACCTTCTATCCTGGTCAGTCAATCACATGAAAAAGAAGGCTATTTATCATAGTAAAAAAATGATAATAAATGTATCACAGTAAATGCCAATGATGAGCTGAAGCCTCTAGCTTACTAAATAGTTGCATTAACTTTATGGAAAGTTACTATTCAGTTATGATAGGTATCTATAAATTTTTTACTGACTCAAAATTGAGATTCTCATTGTCCAAAATTGCCGTTATTATAATACTGAAGGCAGGATCATCCTGTTTCAGCCCAGTACTACTGGAAGCTATTGTCTGCAATAATAAATACTCTGATCAAGTCTTTAGTGTTGTAATAATGACAGTGATACCTCTCATCATATATTGAGTGCCTCACCTACCAATGGATATGTGCTAGAACTAAAAAGGAGAAGCAGTAAGACAAGATCTGTTTTCTTGCAAGGCTTTGATATTCTAAGAGCCCCCTTTTATACAAAGTCAGGCAATCCTACCCTTTGGCAGCCTTGGATTTTCAGCGAAGTCAACACCTTCACAAGATTAACATATATTAGCCATCATGTTTCAATATTTTCCTTTTTCTGTATGCACGGCTATTAGATGCACGTGGAAAAAATGCCATGCATATCAAAAGGCCTATTTGCATGAGAATTTCCAGTGGAAATGTCCTGTGACCTTTTCCTTGTCTGGGGTGGTTAATCCTATTTGAAATTCCTGCCATGCTCCTATGGAAGGTCAGTGCACTTGGGAATCAAGCTGCACCTGTTGCAGGGACTTAGTCTGCCTGCAAAAAATGAGAGAATACACAATCCTTTCAGAGGAAACAAGAGCACTAGGTAACTTTCTGTTGAAAAGGCTTGAAGAAAGAATGGCATATTTAAAAGAAAACAGAATTAAAAAGAGCAACTTCACTCATCTCACATGGTTATAATGAATAATGGGTAATATAATGATCAATTATTAATTTGTATTCCACCTTTATGAGCAAGGAAAATATTTGGGATTTGAGGTAAACCACAATTGTCTTTCTTGACAGATAGATTGAATTTGATTGTTGATTTATATGGCTGTGCTTGTTTCCTTCAACCATATATCTCAAAACTGATATCCTAATCGCATGTTCAACAGTATGGTTCACACACACACACACACACACACACACACACACGCATGCATTGCATTTCATGGCCTTCAGGAAAGGGCTCAAATCCTGGCTCTGCCAGAAGGCCTGGGGGCCAGAGGGGGCCCCGCACGTGTGGAGATGGCTGGTGGGGTGATGGGTTGTCCCCCCCCCACATCAGCATCTTACAGGTTTTTTAGGGCTAAAATCATAGAAGGTTTTTAGGGCATTTTTAATATATGTTTTTTAATTATTTATAGATTTTATTCATGTTTGGAGAGACCTGTGTTTTTTTCTTCTTTTTATTATTGTGAGCCGCCCAGAGTCACTCGTTGGGGGAGATGGGCGGCATACAAGCCTGAAAATAAATAAAATAAATAAATAAATAAAAATTTCCTCAGGTGTGTTTTTCTGTATTATCTATATTGTAGATATAATCAACTGAAAATAAATGGCATGTTAACTAAAGCAACTATAACAGTAAAAATTAAGCAACAGCAACAGCAATAATAATGAAGTGAGACCAGTGGCTTCCTCTCAGACAAACCATAAAGACTTCTGAGGGACTTGATTCAATTCAAGGGGAAGGAAAAGGGGAAAGTGACCTTAGTGATTGCAGCAATAGGTGAATTGTGGTGGTGTTAATAAATAAAAACCTATACCATGAAACATCCTGAGGCAAAGCTGTTTCCCTCATGCATTACTTCAGCTAAAAGTGTTGCTTTCTCCTTTTGTTTATGGAGAAGAGATTTACAGCTAGCTTTATCAACAGGCAGAAGCTATTATACAGTAACATTTAGAGGTACATAGAAAAAGCATTTTTAGAAACATGAAGGAAGTTAACAATTTCAGTGCCCATTTGGTTGATCAGAAGAAAAGATGAAATCCAAGAATGACCTATACTTCCAGATTTTATCAAAAATGAAGAGTGAGCATTTTTTTCCCCTGAAGAGAGATGTTTTCTTCTCTCCACCATGGAGAAGGGTGTGTTTTTCCACAGTCTGATTCCAGAACCCATGAGTGCAGAGTATTAAGTCTGGCAAGAGCAAGCAGTCTTCTGTAAGGAACAGAAAGAACGTCACATAAATACTTAGAAATAGAAAAATGCCTTTTCCAAAGGCTGATGTTACAGTTAGGATAAATTCTTTCATCCTTTGCTGTTTTCTCTAATTAACTGATTCAGCAATTATAGGGTTGGAGATAACAACAGAGGTTCATTTGAAGCTTGCTGTGGAAATGTAAGACATGCCTTGCTAGGGAGTTGGAAAGGGAGCAATATAGCACTAATATCTAAAGAGGGACGAGATTTGACTTAAACAAAAAATTATAGACCGATATCATTCTTGAATAATGCCTGCCAGTTGTTCACAATGATTCTAGCTGATAGACAGAAAATAATTTTGCAAGAATTTATTCATGTGGATCAATATGGGTTTTTACCTAAAAGACAATTAAAGGACAACATTAGAAATGTGTTGTACATTTTGGATGATTTGGAGCAACGTAATGAAAAACAAGCCACATTGATCTTCTTAGATGTAGAGAACGCCTTTGACAATTTGACCTGGATTTTCCTGTTCAAGGTTTTGAAAGATACAGATTTTGGAGAGAACCTCATAAAATGGATGAGATTGATCTACACTTCCCAGAAAGCACAAATAATTGTTAATGGAAATTTAGCAGAACCCTGTGAGATACAAAAAGGAACAAGACAGGGATGCCCACTGTCACCTCTCTTCTTTATTTCAGTTTGGGAAATATTTAATAGATATAAGACAAGATGAGAGATTGTGGAGTAAAGATTTAAAAAGAGGCTGATAAGTTAAGAGCTTTTGCAGATGACTTGGTGTTGGTTTTGGAAGATCCTTTAAAAGGAATTGAAACAGTAATGGGCAAATTAAAAGAATTTGGTGCATGAGCAGGCTTTAAGATTAATAAACAGAAGATGAAGTTATTAACAAAAATATGAAAGTACAAGATCAAACAGAATTGATGAATAAGATGGGTTTTAAGACTGAGAATAAGGTAAGATAAGAATAAGGTATCACTATGACAAATCTGAATTGTATGTTATTTTAAAATAAGAGTGGGTGTTGCTAAGAAATAGAAGGCTCTTGGAGTTAGAAGGACATGACCTGAGATTTGGGTGCATGGATATCTGTGGGATGACAAAGTTAAGGTTAATACAGATGTTAAAAATCATTCTGTTAGATGTGCCATACTGAGAATATGGGATAGGCACAAACCCAAGTTGTGATCGGAAGCACCTTTGTGGCTCTCAGCTCAAGAAGCACTTTATAGGTGAGAAATAATAAGCAAACTCAAATGGCTAACTTATCGTGAGATTCTAGAATTTTGTCAAGAAGAATGTAAAAGAAAATCAAGAGAAGATCTGGTGGCAGAGGGATATACTTGTCAATAGTTTCTTATTTACAATTATTAGAAATATTTAACATAGACAAAAGAATTTGTGGTTTTGAATATTGTAAGAGTGAGTTTGAAATAGAACTTTGTACAAGTGACGAACATGTAATGGCTGAAATGTATTAACTTTTATTGAAATTTGAAGCAGAAGAAGAACAAGGGAAAAAATATATGATAAAGTGGACTAAAAATTTTGGTGATAATATATACAGAAGGAATAATGGGAAAATATGTGCCTGAAGGGATTGAAATCTACATTATGTTATAATCTAAAAGAATTTTTATAAAATGATGTATCATTGGTATATGTCACCAGAGAAATTGCCTAGAATGTATAAAGGCCCTTCAAATTTATGCTGGAAATGTGAACAACAAGAAGGGACTTTTTATCATGTTTGGTGGATGTGTAGAAAAGGCAGAAAGTTTTGGATTCAAATACACACACGAATACAGAGGATTTTAAAGATTAATATAGAGTTGAAATCGGAGGCTTTTCTTTTGGGACTGATGGACAAACAGTTGAAAAAAAGTCATGGAACTTTCTTTTTATACATAATAACTGCAGCAATTTTATTATACACCCAAAGATGGAAAGATTTGACATTACTCAGAATGGAGGAATGGTTGGTGAAGATGATGGAACTTGCTGAAATGGCCAAATTGACTTTTCTGACCAGAGAAAAGACAGAAACTATGTTTATTGTGGACTGGAAACCCCTGATAGACTTTTTGCATGAAAGAGAAAAAAATGAACTTAAGATTTATGGTTTTGATGATTAGACGGGATAGATTACAGAAAAAAGAGAGCTATGTTGTAACCATAGGACAATAGGTAAGTTTATATTTTGTACTTGTAATTGCTGTAAAGAAGATCGGAAGCTGCTTCTTTGTAACTCTGTTATTTGGTTTTTACTTTTTTTCCCTCTCTTTCACTTTTAGCTCTTTCTTTGATTCCTTTTCTCTTATTTCTTTTTCTCACTCTATATTAGTTGCTGTTAGTTTTAATTTTCTTTCTTAAAATTTTTAATAAATGTATATATATATTTATTAAATATAAATAAATTAAATATAAAATGCCTTACAATTCTGAATACTTTATTTATTTATTTATGTATTTATTTATCAAATTTGTCACCACCCATCTCGTTAAAAAAGAACTCTCGGCAGTTTACAAAGCAGTTAAGATCAATTAAAATTACAATGTAAAATAATCCTAAATAAATAGAAAATAAATATAATTCAAGGATAGATGTTAAAATTGGCAGTAACTCGGGGAGGGTCATCAAGGCACCAGCCACCCCCAGGATTGGGTAAATGAATGAATATAATACTGTTGAAGGAAAAGAAGAGTGAATGAAATACTGTTGAAGGAGAAGAAGATTCAGACTGTCACAGAAATCTATGATCAGGGCTCTTCTGAGCCTGTGAACCCCTCACTTTCTACCCCTCTGCCTCTTGTTGCACATTGCTCACTACCAACTATCGGAAAGTGGTAGACAGATGTATGGGTGTCCACAGACAATATTTCAGAGGGGTCAAGTGAAATAACAGCACAGGTCCTGCCTCCTAAAGAAGCATTAAGGGCAGGACTTGATGTCACAGCATTTTGGCTTCCCATGCATACCTGTATACATTGACTGCTACTGTCCCGTGCACATTGCCTGGCCAGACGTCCCCAGAGCTCACTCCCTAGTGCTCACCTGTAATCATGTCCTCAGCTGAGAGGGGGGTGAGGTGACAGGGGCAACCCACTGACACTTCTTGGGTGTACAAAGCAGCCCTACTGCATGCCATTCTTCCTTGGCTTCGCCCTCACTCTTCATACCCACACCACGTCTGTATGCCCCAAGCTATAGTCATGTCCTTAGCCCCAAAGGGCAGGCGCAATCTGTGGAGTATGCAAATGTCAGTGGTGGACAGGGTGACCAATGGCACCTGAGCACCCTTGCTTTCTCCTTTGGAAAGTGAATGCAGGCACCAAAATCAAAAGTTGTGAGATCTCATGCAACAGTTAATATGAGACCATAGGCACAAAGCCTAAGTGAAATTGGTTTATTTGAACAGTTTCAACAATCAGTTCCCATTCATTGCCTTGTTCACTCATTCTGACGTTACACTGATTGGGCCCTGCTTAGGGTTTTGGAGAGAAGATGTTATCCGCATCTTCCACCCTTTTAGTGAGCTTCGTGATCCCATGTGTCTTTGATAGCCTGCACAAACTCAACGATTTTGCCTCTGAGTAAATCCTCCTACTCTGGTGGAACTGAAACAGTTTGTTTTTCTGTGCATATTCCCTATTCCAATAGAACGTGGCATAATTTCCAAATGCCTACTCACCTAGATCCCTTCCCACTTCTCACTGCCTTAAAGCAATTAATGGATAACATTTAGTGTCTGCCTTTCCACAGTTGCAAATGGTATTTCAGGACATTTATAATATTGATGGCCTACAGTATATAATTATTTATATTGCTGTCTTTAATTTTCTTTTTAATCTGAACGTACAAAGATAGGGAATTGCGTGCTGCTCAGAATGGGTTTGAATGGAGTGGCTTATGAACCTTGTAATTAAATAAATAATATGAATTAATCTGTCATCTTAATATGCTGGAAATCTGGTTCTCTCTCTTGTCCAAACTATTCAAATTCCACTGGGCACATTTGCAAATCTGGATATAATTCTCACAGGGTGAATATAGTTTGGCAAAGATGCGCATTCTCTGCAATGTCAGTGTGGCTGGTTCATACAACATCTTGTACTAAGCTGAATTAGGTTAATATACCTCATACTTCAGCATGCTTTGGAAAACCCAACCATTGTCTTAGAATGCTACTTTGACCAGGACATTGCTACAAGCCATACTGAGGTTATTTCTGTAGCATAATATGTGACGTGAACCGAGCTATTGTGTTTTTTTAACCTGGGTTGGCCTTTGCATATTATGTGAACCCGGGCAGTTGGCTTGATGTGTTCTGTTAACTGCAGCAGGAGCTGAAACTCTCCTGTAATTATGAAAGGAGTTCCAACTGAGGGTCTGCATTCCCTTCACTGTTTTCTGCTAAAAACAAAAAACAGAAAAGGAATGATTTGCAGTGCAGTTTCAAACGCTGGGTCAGGGCTCCCGAAGTTACATCCAGGTGGCTGGGGTGAGCACAGAAGCCAAACCACAGACTGGCTTTCCTCTCTGCTTTGCTTAGACAAGCCAAAGATCCAGATGCCCAATGGGTTGTTTGCCACAAGCTCTGTGCATCACAGAGAGCGGCGGCTGGTGTTGCTGCCCAACAATGCAAACCACAAGGGCTGGGTTTGCTGCTTCCCTGGCAATGAGCTGCCTCTGGATTGAAGCCCCACACTTGGGCCCACTCCCCACCAAGGACAGCCCGTCCCATCCCCATCTGCAGAGCCAAAAGGGTGCTATGCCAAAGGAAGATGCTACCTCCTGAGACCACTCAGGCCCAGCTAAAGAGCCTCCATGCGTTGGCCATGGCTGGTGTCTCTTGTGCTCATTCCATTGCTCCTAGCAGTCGGGGGTGGGGGGAGGCATTAGAAAACAATTCCAATTTAAATTCTGTTACCGTATATACTTGTGCATAATCCCTTCCTCAGACAAGGCAACCTTTGAATTTTTAATCAAAATACCATGAAAAATGTCGATAAGCCAACCCTCGAAATTTTCATACGTTTTAATTTGCACACTTGGCTTCTCTGTCAGTAATTCATGGGTTATCCATCTTTTTATGGAATATAAGAATATTTTTAAAAGTATTGACATATATACTTGTGAATAAGACCATTCACGGATAAGCTGAACCCAATTTTGGGGGTGTATTTTGGCAACTAAAATTCTCAGCTTCTTGGCAAGTATATATGGTATTTTATAATGGCATTCCCCAACCTGATGTCCTTCAAAAGTGGTGGGAGTTCTGGTTGTTGAAGTCCCTACCACGTTCCTCCTTAAGATTCAGTACTGCGTAGTCCCTCTTGGGTTTAATAGGAATAGGAATGCTTGCTATTAAATTCTTTTTAAAATGGTTACCAGTGATGGTCAGCAATAAGAACCTACATGGTACATGGTGAGCACGTCTGTATATTACATTAACATTTTTTGTTGAAACATTTTCCAAAAAGCCCCCTTGACATCCTTGTTCCTCAGGCTGTTGATCAGAGGATTGAGCATGGGAGTCATAGCCCCATATGTTAAGGAGATGACCTTGTCCTTTTCAGAAACAGATTGCCCTCCGGGTCTCAAGTACATGATCATGAGTGTTCCATAAAAGACACTGACCACAGCATGTAGGAATCCAAGAAGAGTTTTGCTGATCTGTCAAGACCTGTTCAGTGAATCATTATGTTCCCACAGAGTTCCCACAGATGTACATAACAAGCCATAAGCAGGACATTAACACAAAGAACACCTCTCACATTCTCTAGAAATTGTATTGTGAGGCATACTACCTTCAGTATTGGAGGTACAAATATAGCTATCATGATAAATAGCAACCACTGATAGCTTATCCTCTGTGAATTTGTCTACTCTCCTTCTAAAGCTCTCTGGTATATAGACAGCTTGTGGAATGAATTGGCTTTGTCTGCTGAAAGCAGCTATCTACTTATTGGCACTGATATCATTTGGAAATAGTGCAATAGGATGTTGCTGGAGTTTTGTTGAACAAAGTGGTAAAGAGTGGGAATGACTTGGATGACTGTGTTCATATGTATATACACATGTGCATAAAAAACAAACAAACCTGCAACTTACATACTGTGTGATTTTCTCACCATAAACATTGCATGGTTAATACTTTTGCTTTCTGACATTTATCTAGCAGTTAATTAAGCAAATGATGTATTCATTAGCTTATTTGAGATGAAATTTAATTATTTGGAAAAATATATGGATGCAGAAGCTAAACTATAAAATCATGAGAGTAAAAATGCAATCTCAAATGTTACATCCAACTGCAGTTTTAGAAAAAATGGAATAATTGTTTTTTTATTTGAAATTATGCTTTTGAGAGGTTCCATATGAGGGGTGCTCTTTCTAGCTGGCATGTACTGGGAGAACTGCAAATGATTCTCTGATTCCCACAGATGAGCTCTACATAAAAGGATCTTGAAAAAATATTGTTTTTTCACCATCACAAATGTATATAAAATGCTTGACTCATTTTATGTGAATGTGTTCTTCATTACCTAGAATACTTTTGATGTATTTATAGAAAACAATAACAAAATTTACCCCATTGTGTTCTGAGAAATAACTTTAGTGCAGATTGTTAAAAAGGGAAAGTGAGGGAAAAACAAAAATCAGTTTTATTACAACATTTTTTTCAATTAGCTTGAAGTACCAGTAACTCAGAAGGCTATATAATCTTTACAACAGTATACTCTTCCACCTGTATTTTAAAGATAAACAAAAATGAATACCTTGAAAAAAGTGTGTGCATGGAGGAACGAGACTATACAAAATCTGGTTGGAATTGATTTGAATGTATGGGGGCAGCAGCAGCATTCAGACTTTGAAACTGTTTGTGTATGATTGAAAATTGTTCCAGAAGATAACAATTGTTGTATAATGTTTTGTTTTTTGCAAGCTTGAGCATTTCTTCCAGGTTTAAGTCCTGTTGGATAAGACCCAATCTGAATATCTTTCATCACTTATACTGTGTTAAAAGTCCACACATTTTATCTAAACCAATGACAAATCTCTCCTTTTCTCAAATACATGTCTACAGAAACATGACAAACTTTCCTTGCACATATAATAGTTTAAAATAAAGAAGCATAACTGTTATGGTACCAAGAGAAAAAAATATTGCTTACCTGCGTCGTATAATATGGAAAATCAACTTTATGAAAAAAGGAACTGCAATAAAAATAATGAGAGCACAGTTAATACAAAAACTTGTCTTAGTTCAAAAACAGTGGCAGGATGATAATTAAACATTTGAAGTTCTGTCAGAGATCAAAGGCTATATCTCCTATACTACAGCTTGGATTGTGATCTTCCCAATGTGGAGTAGCACAGTCCTTTCTAGGCCTTTAGTTAATACAGATGTCATTTATCCTTTCACAATGTCTCTGAGAACTGTGATAGCAATTTTATGGTATTTGTGAGGTTATATTTTGTGTCACAGGTGCTACTCAGAGAGCTGATGGTCAACTAGATAGAAAAACAACTGACTGCATGTGCTCTGCCTTTTCAGTGTATGGTTTTAAAACATCATATTTAACATAACTTCAGTCCTCCCAGACTAATAATGCTTCTAATGACTCCTAGTACTTCGTAACAACCATATTAATGCTTGCAAAAAACACAAAAATCAGGCCTGCTGGGTGCAGTAACCTTGCAAAGGCCAGCCGACAAAGCTAGGACACTGCGCTAGCCTAGTGAGTCATTACAGCAGCTTGTAAATTGGTTGCTGCTGGCTATGGGTTGAAAAGTTAGACATTGGAGGTGCTGTGGAGTACATGGTCTCATTAGCATTTCAATGAGACCTGCTTGTTGACTCTGTGCCCAGCACTTGGGCAGCTCCCATCAGAATCTTTCTTTGTTGGTTTTAGCTTCGGTCAAGTCCACTTGCTGCAAGAGGGGAGTTAGGCACATTTAGTTTGTTTAGTCAGGCAGAACACTCAACAGGAAGGAAGGAAGGGAGGAAAGAGGAAAGGGATTCTCGGGCCTTGCCATTGTCTGGGCAACAGGACTGAAGCAGCCGCAATCATTTCTAGTCTGTAAGGTGCACTTCAATCCCTTACAAATCCTCTCAGTGTGGAGCAAGACAGCCCAGACAGGGACAGATGGTGCAACCCCCTCAGTCTTTTCTTGCTTTGATTTTTGTTTTGAAGTAAAGAAAGTGGGGTATTCTGCTTCCTTTCTCAGTGATAGCACTAAGAAAGAGAGAATATCTCACTATTCCTAGATAGCTTGTTCTTTTGAGTGTATTCTTGCCAGGTGACACCTTTTAAGTTGACTTCTGGAAATTGGCCTGTGAAAAATTCTTGGTTTTTCTCTCCAGTAGGCCACTGTTGTAACAATTGCATAAGAAGTTACTGAAGCTTTGTGAAATATCATAATGATGTTATCCAGCTACCATTATCTACTAAATTCCATCTCTCAGAGGAATCATTTCAGGCTGGTCCACTATGGTTCATTATAGTAATTTCCCAGGGCATTGGGATAGTATTATCCTCTTTTATTGATCAGATGATATTTTATTTCCTTGTATCCATATTCTTCCTTCCAACAAGGATAAGCCAGTCAACTAAAGAGACTCAGAACAGAAACAGAATTCTATGAATGGTCCAAAGTTCTTGAAGTTTTAATTTGGGGTGTGTGTGTATGTGGGGAGGGGGGGAGTAATGGATAATTTGTCATCTGCTATGATGGTCACTGTACTTTTGCCTTCCTTATGCACTTTTCATGTTCACTACCTCTGAACACCGTATGCATGCATACAGATGTTTTGAACAATTAAATAAACACTTTAAAACGCATTGATAGTCTGGAATTTCAAAATACCAAAACATCATTTTAGAACTATATTTTTATTTTTAGTTTTCAGACCAGTATAGAAGGAACATTTATGTGGTGTATATACAGAGATGAGTAATGACTATCTATACCAAAGGGTGATCTAAAAGTGTCTGAAATGAGCTTGATTTCTGGTAAACTTCATAGACATGTCCAAACAGTTTTCTTGGCAAGAGTGCATAGGCAGTTTTTCATTGCTTCTTTCCAGGATATTTTTTCAGCTCCCAAGCCTGACCTATAGTCCTAATATTCATAGTAGTCTTCCATCCAATTATTAACATGGCCAGACCTTGCTTAACATCTGATTTGGTTAGCCAGATGCTGCCATCTGCTGAGGGAGGGAAGGAGGGAGGGAGGGAGGGAGAGACGGGGAGAGAGAGAGAGAGAGAGAGGGCACCAGTCTGATGTAATGGTAAAGGCATCAGGCTAGACTTCTAATCCTGCCTTTGGCATGAAGCCTGCTGGGTGACTTTAGGCCAGTCACTCTCTCTTTGCCCTAGGAAGAAAGGAATAGCATATCGTTTCTGAAAATGTTGCAAAAAAAAAAAAAATTCTCCAGGCAGTCACCAACTGTCAAGACTGACTCTAGGGTACAAAAATACACACATATACCCATATGTTAACTGATTCTGAGTAAGTGAGAGATACATGAATCAATTGTCAAATTTTGAACAGTTAATGTCTACAAACATTAATCTCTAGGAACACTTTTTAAAAACTAATCTGCCTTCATTAACTTCAAATGTTTTCAAATGTTTTGTTGCAGGACAAGTCCATTCTGTTATGATCCACCTGCTGGTATAGATAGGATATGAAGAATTTCTTGTCATAAACTTGTACTACAAATGAATTCTGTAAATATTATGTTGCAGTTCTGCAAGCAACAAAAAGTAGGGAAAAATAATGTTAGAGTTCATGCAATGCATGAAGCCAAAATCAGCAACATTCCACAATAGTGAGATGCATGAGCTTAGTAATTGTTGTTTATTGACAATGGTTGGTAGCTTAATATGATGTATAACCCAGCCAATTGTGGCTTATTCAACAAATCATGGTTAATCAAATCAAATCATGGCATAATGCAACCTATAAACATCAACCTTTAAACTCAGGCTTGTACTTCTTCCTTCCAAAAATCTATGCTTGTTTTACCTTATCATTGGGCAATGCAACTGAATAAGGACATAATTACATAGTTAATTAATGTTTGGAAGAAAGAAGTCCCCCGCCCCCCCCGTTCGTACATACCTTTTCTGGACTAATTAAAAAACAGTCCAGATTATGTCTGGAGTCTCATCTAAGCATTCGAATCATTATAGATTTTTTTAAAAAATGCAAATATATTTTTTTATTCAAAAATATATATGAGAGAAGACATAGGACCTATAAATTATAGGTATAAAAGGTATAGGTATAGAAGTGGTTGTTTTAACAAGAACTGGAAGTCATTTGCCATTCCTTAGAGAATGCACTATAGGTTGCTTAAGAAAAAAAAATCTTTTTATGTCAAACCATTTGAATGCATCCTGGTTGCAATCTGAAATGGGCTTAATGAATTGTCAACAAATGGCCCATTTTCCCATTTGTTGTTTAATGCACTTAACCATGCCCATGCTTAGACTCAATGTCAAAGAATTATTAACAAATAGATAGAAAATAGATGGGGGTACCATGATTTTATTCTCTGTTGCTGGGTATGAGGAAAGAGGGTTACTCTCATAGTTCCCTCTTCAGTGATCCAGAACTGAAGACTAGTTCTGTCCAACCTTAAGTTTCAACCAGATACAAAGAGAGGTGTTAACTGAAAGTACAATTTAGAATCAAAATTACTGAAAGGAAAGTATAATATTGAGCTATAAGATTAATAATTTGTTTTTATATGCAAAATTCTATTAGGCAACTACTTTGCTTCTTCTCCAAGCCTAATGTAGAATGTAGTAAAAGTCAAACTTGTCTTTCAAGCAGTCCATCATTATGTTGTTGGTAGAAATGAACCAGATATTTTGTACTTCAAATTTAAAATATACCGAGAATGTATCTTGTGTATTAGGCTAATTTTGCTGGGGAAGAAAGCATGTGAGGCTTTGAGTTTCTTTGAGTTTCATTTTCCCCAACACAATCTTCATCAGGATCACTGAAGAGGGAACTGTGAGAGTAACCCTCTTTCCTCATACCCAGCAACAGAGAATAAAATCATGGTACCCCCATTTTTAATAGCAGTAGGAAAACAGCTATCTTGCCTACATCAAAATTGTTGGGAGAGAGAGAGACTTTGCATATCTGTGTACAGCTACTGTACGTGTGTATACCCCAGTCTGTCATCTGGCATGACACAAAACCCCTGGGACGCAGAAAAAGTGTGCCACTTTATTTGAAGATAAAGCTGTGTCTTCTGTTGTTGCTTTCATTGGATGTCTGAAGGATTTTTGCAAATTTCTACCACAGCCTTTCATTTGATGTAGTTCATGTATATATCAAAGGTCCACAAAAGTGTATTTTTATAATTAATATGAGCAGTGATACATAATGTACAGCAGATCAATAGATTAAAAGTGGGTCACATAGTGTCTACAGTCAGAAATCCTGACCTCTGACCTTGTATGCATGTAGGTTTCCGCAATATCAGGAAAAAAAAAAGACTGTACACATACACAGGATGTACAAATGTGAACTTTGTGCACATATATAGAAGCTGGGAGCAGGCACTATGTGAACAACTGTTTCTCAACCACATACTTTACAAATAGGTGAAATAGGTCAAAGTAGCTAAGAATAGCCACTAAAAATAGGACTGTGTTCTTGTTTGAATTATATTTTGATGGCCTAGTAAAAGAATTAAACTTCCTCTACTATGTGAGATAATATTCTTTATGAATTTTTATGGATTTTAACTTATGGAATTGTGAATGGAGGAATTTTCCAGACTTTCTCAATATTTGCAGTTAGGTCTCTTTTACTAATTTTTGCCCGGCATCACAGCCATTAACCATGAGCACAATGTGGTACTTTTTCATTATGCAGAACAGCAAAGTTGCCATTTACATTTTGTATATAAAAGTGATCAGAAACAAGTATGCCTAAATATTATGACTGTGCAGTACTCTGGATTCAAAGATAAAAAGATGCTTTGGGAAACATATACAAGTGTGCATACAACACCAATCTGTAGCTCCTTAAACGAAACACAACTTTTCCAGAATAGTGCTGCAGCTGCAGAGAACAAACCATATGTTTCTGGAAAAAAGCACAGCTGCTTTAAGAAGCTGCAGAAAGGTGCGATGTCGGTACCTCTGTACAGTCCTGAATACCTTGTTTTTGAATCCAAAATGCTGCTAATAAATGCAATTTTGAATAACTAGCTGGTCATATTGGAAGCTTCTTCAAATATTACTTGGTACCTAATTATAACTGCTTTTGAATTTCTGACATAGTAACATTGTAGCAACCTTAACTTTGCTTTCTTCTAAAGCTCGTAAGAAGTAGAAATGTGTGACCCAACATATATTTAATGGGAATGACAAGAGCAGCAGATGTTTGTCTGTTCCAGGCTTCTTAACTTTATTCTTTTCAATGAGTTATATAGTTAACCTTAAGAGTGAATTCATGAGTGTTTTAATGTGCTGGATTGTAAGATTTCTATTATTAAATAAAGTTTTCAAACATATGTAATATAGTTGGATCACTTTTCAATGATGCAGGATGGGCTGGGCCCAGAGGGAGGATGATGCAGTCTTAACAGAACTAACTGACCTGATTAAGAAATCTAGACTAAGGACACTCTGCTGTTTAGGAAACAGAGGGGTTCCCAGACTGGTGCTGTGCCTGCTAATGTGTGTGAAGAAATTCTAAATAGAGGTGCCAGAATGTGAAATTTTTAGAAGAAAGATCAGTTAAAAAAAAAAAAGTCACATGAATATCTGACTGGGAAAGTCAGGATGTGGGAAGAATGGCAGGACTGCAGCAGGAAGACTGGGACAGATTGCTGGAAAAATGAGGCTGGAAGCCCATTGTGAACTTTTATGTATGAGCAAAATAGGTGGATTTAAGGGGCATTTGCTGTATTCTGTCTGTATGTGTCCATATGCTGTGGTCAAAAAAAGTCAAGATGGTAGCTGTGATGGTGGGATCAAAGTTATGCCTGGTTTTTATATGTGTCATGTATGTAACACATCTTAAAACCAGGTGGAGCACTGATTGCACTGTCATGGCCTCCACCTTAACTTTCTTGATCATACCATGCAGATACCCCTGAGCATTTGATTGGGAAAACATACCGCTTTGTAAAAAACTAAAAATGAGATGTGATGCCAATTCCTGCAATGAAAGGTATAGATTTAGCTGAGATATGTTTTTGTGGTAGTGTTAGACATTTGTCTAACAGATTGTTTCACTTAAGAGACTAGTGACTTGCTTCTTTCAGTACTCAGGAAATGAGATTTTGTTTCTGAGTCAAGACTATACATAGATATAATCAGGCTATACATGTGGATGCTATTCAAAACTACTAAGTGTTTCTATCTATTAGTATGGTTTTGTGATGACTCTGAATTCATTTCTTTCAGATGAATCTTACTGTGCTTTCCTACTGACTTGTAGTATAAGTCTATTTGATCTCCTAGATACACTTTCTTTCTCCTGATGGTGAGATCAGTGCAACTCCTCAATCAGCCTGGTTATCCCAGGACCACCCATGTCTTCTATGACAACAGCTGGCTTTGCACTGCTCCCAATCCTTTCTCATAAATATGAATATGCCATATTAGTGGGAAGACTGTGGAGAGATATAATCCTATGGTGTTAGATTGTTTATAGGCTAATAGTATCATACAGAAAATTTTACTATAAATAATTTTTAAAAGATAGAAATTGGGTTCTATCATATGTAAGTATGATTACCATATTTTCATCAAGAATGGTTAATCAAACTATTAGCTATGTATTGAACAAACTCAGCATATGCACATCTGCAAAACAGTATAGCTTGGATAGATTTCTTTTACGAGTTGGAGGCTCTGTCAGTTCAGAAGAATGAGTGAAGAGGAGCCAGACAAATATAAAGGCCAGACAATCAAAGCTTTTATCTTTTAGATCTTGCAGATGGGCCTTCTGATCAAATGACTAACAACTGCTGCCAGATCAGCAAGTAGCAAGCACAAAACACCTGTCCTTACTTAAGTCTTTTACATTTGCAGCTCTTCCTGTAAATTGTATTTATACCTATTCTATCTTTAGGCTTATTGTCTTCAGCTCTCACTTACATGAATGAGAATCAAAGGCTTCAGTGGAGCATCTCAGGTGACAATGACACAATATAAACATGTTACATACCACATATGGAAATGGCAGGTTCCTACTTTGGTTTCTTCAGTATCAAAATAGTCCCATAAGTGGAAAACAATTTGGTTAATCTGCTGAGCTTCTGTTGAATTTGATGCACGCTCAGGCAGGATTTTTATTTTTCTGTTTTTTATTACAAAGCAATGAAATTTCTATATTTATGTGATATTTTAACCCTTTGATGCTAAACCACTTCCTCTAAAATAATAACTCTCTACTCTTCCTGTAAACATAAAACTACAGTATGTGTAAGAACCAGCAATTTGGTACAAATGATCGTTTCAAAAAGAAAGAAACAAGGTATATTTAGCATGAGGAATAATCAGAAAAAAGTGAAAAAAAACCCCAGCCTGTATCATATTATATAAGAGGCTAAAAATATTTGGTCATCTTAATTTAGAACTCAAGAAAGGGCTAGATGTTCAGGAATGATGAACAATGTGATTGAAATAAATAGAACACACACTCATCCAATTAAATGGATTGATAGTAAATTACTGTTTATTGCTACTTTTGAAGTAAGTCCCATGCATACAACTTCTTCTGTACAGAACATTAGCACATATAGAAAGAAGATTTCAGTTAATCCTTCTTGGGGGTTAGTTTCCTGTGCATCAAGAATTAGAGTTCCCACACCCCTTTTTAACTATGGGGAAACATTAAATGTGTTATTCATCCACATGAAATTTTAAATCATATGGTTTATGTGTCTTTTCAGAATACCGCCTTTTAGAAAAGAATCTGGCAGGGTTAAAAGCATTTCAGGTTTTCATTTTTTTGGGAGACAGGCTTTCTCTTAGTACATGCTTTTTGTAACCAGAGGGCATAGAGTCTGTCTGAATCACTGACACAGCCTCCTACAACTGTGCTGAAGTGCTGCTGGTTACACAATCCCTTCTCTCTCTCTCTCCCTCCCCCCGCCCATCCAAAAGCACTGAACCACTTCTTTCTTCCTCTGCACAGTCCTCTAACCTTCTGAACATGAAGGTGTGTGCTGAAAACAGCTCATCATGGCCACAGGGATATCTCAACATTTTCTTCCACACCATTTCTTTAACCTGCCTATTCAGAAGCAAAGCCTATAAACTCCACGAGGGCTTACTCCAAGATAACCATGAGTAGTGTTGCAGCCTTTTACATTTTACTGCTTGGTTTTACTTTTGGCTTTACTGCTGAAGCGATTGTTCATAAAATTACGGTTTTTCCTTCCAGTTCTCTGCATAAGGGTGCTGGCTGAAGTTATAAAATGTGAAGCTTCTACAATCAACTCAGGCTGGAAATGTTTTCTTTGTTGCTGGAAAAAGAGAGGAAGAGAGGGAGAACACGAGAACGAGCTCATACCTTAAGGTCTCGTTACTAGGCAACAGTGTTCCATTTGCCAATTGCCACCATTTCCTTCTTACCGTATTACAGGCCTTATTATTAACATTTAGTTCAGAGAGATTGCTGTCATTATGTGAAGTAACTTCCTTTTGAGGTTACTCATTAACCTTAGGTATTTTACTGTGTGATTATAATTACCAAATACCACTGGCATGGAAAAACTCCTCAAGATTTGGGAAGAGAGAGAGAGATCGAGAGATCAAGAGATCCTATTTAATGTTTTTCCTTTCCTCTTTTTGTTCCATGACTGTTAAACAGTGTTGGGTTGCAAATGGTTAGATATGAACATATCAACATGTGTTTAAAATGGTTTTCAATCATACTAAAGACAACAATCCTTGTTGATTGCCAACAACAACAAACGACATAGATAGTCTGATCTCTATGGCCCTACCCATGGCAATTACTATGCAATCCTGAGCATGTATATAGGATTAAAACTTACTCCCAAGTAACTATGCATTGGATTGCATGGCCTTTAATTGCTTGCTATTTTCTATTACAATACTCTTTTAAATTATCAGATAAGACTTTCCAGCTATTAGACTGTAGATGCAAAAGCCTGATCACTTGCTTTATGGGATTCTTAAATCTCTCTAGATATACAATAAGAGCTACATTTTAGATATCAGTTTAGGTAAAAACTGCATTACACATTGTCTCAGGCAAATCTCTGTACTTAAGTCTTCCCTCTATTTGTCCTGTGTAGAAGTGCATCAACATTCCTTCTAATTTAATTTTTTTGACAGGCTACAGCAGGCCCCTGAAACTGAGATTCCTGGGTATGCCTGTCAGTGAGTCAGTGGGGAAATATAGATCATATTCAGGAAATTAAAAGTCAAGTGATAGAAATGCTTTATATTTTCCATTATTTTCCATTTAAAATGAAAGTACTCATTTGAAAGAGGATAGGGTCAGCTTTCTTCTGAGGTATCTTGGCATTGCCATATAGGAAAAATATTTCCAGAATAACTCCTTCTTTGAGTATAATGGGGGAAAGAAACATATTTCATTTAAAATCTGCAGTTATCTGTGAATAAAGCCAATAGATGGAATAAGAATGGACAGCAACCAACATCACAATCTGAATATAAAATTGCAAAATGCCATAGTCAGCTAATTTCTTAAAGAATCAAATATTGCCAGCAGTGATATGAAGCTCATACAGGTGAAACTCGAAAAATTAGAATATCGTGCAAATGTTCATTTATGTCAGTATGGCAACTCAAAAGGTGAAACCAATATATGAGATAGACGCATTACATGCAAAGCGAGATATGTCAAGCCTTACTTTGGTATAATTGTGATGATTATGGCATACAGCTTATGAAAACCCCAAATTCACAATCTCAGAAAATTAGAATATTACATGACATCAATAACACAAGGATTGGAAATAGAACAATATCGGACCTCTGCAAAGTAGAAGCATGCATATGTACTCAGTACTTGGTTTGGGCCCCTTTTGCAGCAATGACTGCCGCAATGCGGCGTGGCATGGATGCTATCAGCCTGTGGCACTGCTGAGGTGTTATGGAAGACCAGGATGCTTCAATAGCGGCCTTCAGCTCCGCTGCATTGTTCGGTCTCATGTCCCTCATCTTTCTCTTGGCAATGCCCCATAGATTGTCTATGGGGTTCAGGTCAGGCGAGTTTGCTGGCCAATCAAGCACAGTAATCCCATGGTCATTGAAGCAGGTTTTGGTACTTTTGCAAGTGTGGGCAGGTGCCAGGTCCTGCTGGAAAATGAAGTCAGCATCCCCATAAAACTCGTCTGCGGAAGGAAGCATGAAGCTCCAAAATCTCCTGGTAGACGGCTGCGTTGACCCTAGACTTAATGAAGCACAGTGGACCAACACCAGCAGATGACATGGCTCCCCAAATCAACACAGACTGTGGAAACTTCACACTGGACTTCAAGCATTGTGCACTGTGTGCCTCTCCATTCTTCTTCCAGACACTGGATCCTTGGTTCCCAAATGAGATGCAAAAGTTGCTCTCATCAGAAAAGAGGACTTTGGACCACTGGGCAACAGACCAGTTCTTTTTTTCTGTAGCCCAAGTAAGACGCTTCTGACGTTGTTTGTTGTTCAGGAGTGGCTTGACCAGAGGAATACGACATTTGAAGCCCATGTCCAGGATCCGTCTGTGTGTGGTGGCTCTTGATGCACTAACTCCAGCCTCAGTCCACTCCTTGTGAAAGTCCCCAACACTTTTGAATGGCCTTTTCCTGACAATCCTCTCCAGGCTGCGGTCATCTCTGCTGCTTGTGCACCTTTTTCTACCACACGTTTCCCTTCCATTCTATTGATGTGCTTTGATACAGCATTTTGGGAACATCCAACTTCTTTTGCAATTACCTTTTGGGGCTTTCCCTCCTTATGGAGGGTGTCAGTGATGGTTTTCTGCACAACTGTCAGGTCAGCAGTTTTTCCCATGCTTGTGATTCCTACTGAACCAGCCTGAGAGACCATTGAAAGGCTCAGGAACCCTTTGCAGGTGTTATGGATTCATTAGCTGATTAGAGTGGGACACTTTGAGCCTAGAATATTGAACCTTTTCACACTATTCTAATTTTCTGAGATTGTGAATTTGGGGTTTTCATAAGCTGTACGCCATAATCATCACAATTATACCAAAGTAAGGCTTGACATATCTCGCTTTGCATGTAATGCGTCTATCTCATATATTGGTTTCACCTTTTGAGTTGCCATACTGACATAAATGAACATTTGCACGATATTCTAATTTTTCGAGTTTCACCTGTATTATCTAGTTTAATAGCAATTGCTGAATGCTCAGAGAAACATTGTTTTTTTCAATAAATAAAGTTATGTGGGCTGCATCACAAATGTATATGCACAAGCTGCCTGTGTATATATCTAAGATCTCACAGGAACAAATTTGGGAAACAATTACACAAAAAGAGCTGCAGAAGTCAGAGCGATCTCATTGACATCACAGAAAATATCCAGTAGGTATTTGATATTTGCATTGCTATTGAGTGAATGAATCTTCCTGCAATACCATTTTCTGGTTTAAAATGTTGGAAAAATACACTACATACTCCCAGAGTTGAAGCAGTGTCTTGAAGGAAATTGGTCAGATTCCTTGCAATAAATAGTATCTGCATTTATTGCATAATAAATAATTATAGCTATTAATAATAATAAACAAAGTCTGACTAAATTTAGTAGTTATTTTTGCTAACCTGGTCTTGATCTGATTGTTTATTGAAAATAATCTATAACTGTTAATAATAAAATGCCAGAAGAAATTATCAGATTGGTTTACCATTCATGGCTTGTTGATCAAGTCTGTTTTCATATATAATTTCTTTGTGAGTAAAATCCATTGAAAACAGCAGGGCATGTTTCTAAATAGACATATACCAGTCAGGCTGCATATCAAATGCCTTGGGCCCAAAACCATATGTAGCCATACAAAGCCTCTTCAAAAGTTGCTACTTATCTCTAAGATTTAATGTGATCAAAGAGGAAACAATAAAGAAATAAGCAGGAATAATATTAAATTAAATTAAATTAAATTAAAGCAAATTTAATTTTTATTTCATTTTTGTCCTAGCACCACCTACTTCCTGCAGTTTCCTTTCACACTACTCAGGTTCAAGGGATTTTCCTTGGATTGTGAATCCACATCTAGGACTAATCCAAGTAAAAGAAAAGAAATATCCCAAGGAATATTTCAAAGTATATTAGTTGGACCCTGATAATATAAACATATCACTGCAATTTGGCAAAATTGAATCTACTTATTCATCATATAGTTTATTGCCTGTCTACAGAAATTCTATTCAAAGTGGCTTGACTATGCTATCAGCAGAAAGCTGATGGAATAGTGGTTTGTTATTACTTTTATATTATTCCCTCCCCCCCCCCCCCCCCCCCAATATTTTAGTACTGGTGCTCTACAGTTGTGATCCATCATGTTTTGGTGATTTTCTCTTTGAAGTAGACACAAATTTGACAAACCATATTGCTTTCAAATGTGGAAATTATGTATGTAGGTTAATCTCTAATTAATCTCTCACTGGAGGACTAATGCACTCATAAAAGCATTTACCTCAAGACTTTATAAATTATTTTCTCCTTATATGTTAAAAGTAAAAAAAAATGCTACATGCATTTTTAATGTGTTTGTATATTTTCAGCAACAGCATCTGCGTAATGTTGACTATTGTTTTCTTTTGACAATGAAAGGTGGCAGAACGTATGGCATGAGCTATCTGTCTTTTAAAACTGCATCTATTGATCCTTTCCCCTTCCCTTCTTACACTCACACCATAGAAGCTAGAGTGCTATAGGGATTTACTCCTTTCTTCCAGGATAACCTGGGTTGCAATTTAACTGCAAGTTTGTTTCCTCAGCTGTCTGACTTACAGTTTATCTGATTCACATTGACCCCTTAGTTTAGAATGAGCCAGTTTATTTGCTCGTGCTAATTAGACTTGCTTAGACAAAAACATAACTGATCTGCAAAGAGGTCAGCCTTTTGATCATTTCTTATCAGGAAGTGGAAAATCTACAGTATCTTTTGGGATCTGCGGAGCACGGGGTATTCTATTAGTATTGTGTTACTGCTTTTGCTCATGTTTGTTGTTTTAAAATCTGTGTGAGCAGAGGCTGTTTCTCTAGTCTGTGGAAGGAATCTTGTCAGGATTCACAAGCTAATTCATTAACTATTCTGTGAAAATCCAGAATCTCTTTTGCTTAGCAACAATGCTGACCACATCTAATTCTTGTTTAAATACTTGAGTGCTACTGCTGATTGGGAGTTTTTAAGTGCTTAACAAATCTCACCAAAAACAAGTGATAAAAATGCTATGTAGACAGTGCCTTGTTTTACTCTGATGGCACATGACCCTTCTACATGTTTAACAAAACTGAGCAGGCTACACCAAAAATGAAAGAAACAGGAAAAAAAAAACTTCCAACATGTTTAATCACAAAAGAAATTTATGAAATAATACTGGTCATGGCTTGTTTTTCTGGCCTAAGGCCTAACCAAATTCTTGTAATCTCTTCTTGACATATAGGAGCCCCACAGAAGAAAATACATTTCTATTTAATTAGGATCTATGCCAGAAGTTAAGTTCAATGTCCAGTTTTCAGTAGTTGCTAGTAGCACTCACCTTTCAGAGAGATTGGAAAGAAGTATTCAACTCAAGATAATAGTTGCTATTTGAAGCACTTCTCAGTATATGAATGAAGGTGGCTGAGGAACTTAGTGAGTCAGAAAACTGATGTTATGCCACTGCCATTGATGTTTTCTCTCCACACTCTCTCTCTACCCCAGGCTTTGTCTTCACATCCTGTCTTGTGCCTTTATAAGTCCCATATTTGGATTAAATTCATGTTGATTATTTCCCTGTGCAAACAGTATGAGTTGGTTCTTATGCAACTGGCAAACAATTTTATTGATTTACTGGTAGGGGCATTAAGGTGTATAAAGTTCCACAGATGCCATAATATTTTACTGTGATTGCTACATGTATAATTTACCCTCAGCATTTCTTTCTTCTGTGGCTACATTAACTCATTAATGAGGGGCAAGATTTGGATTACTGATGTAGAGACTTTTAGAATTAGATACTAAATCAGAGTGGACACAAGCAAGCAAGAAATATAGAAAAGGTGTCAAGTGTAACACCAGTTTCAAGCTGTGTTCCTTTGCGTTTAGTAGCATAACTGAATTAGAGCTATTACCTAAATAAATGGAGATTATATGGAATATCTTTTAGAAATGTAATATGATCTCTTGAAATTAGTTCATGTAGTCTTTAAGAAAGAGATAGATTGCTGACACTAGACTCTCAAGTATAAATGGTCTTACTATATTGGGCAGAGAGGTATATTTTAAAAAAATAACCAATAGGAGCTGAAAAGTTTGAAAAAGAATCATACCCTGAAAAAATAATTGTACAGACTATCTAAACCATAATCTTCTATGAAAACAAAACCATTGGTTTGATGACAAGTTGCACTGTGATGGACCACATTCCATAAAGGAAGTCTGTTTTACTCCATGAGATCTAACAGCAGATAAACAAGGACAGGACACTGGGCATAGCCCAGCTAAAGTCATTCACACTTAAGTCCTGCTGACTTCTGTGTAACATTACATTTTAGAAGTTAATTTGGATTCCTAAAATTTGCCTAGATGGTATACTCACTGTGATAAAAATGAAAACGTCTCTGGAGAAGTTTCTAAGGCTGGGAAAGGTGGAAGGAAAGAGAAGAGGACAACTAGCAGCAAAGTGGATACACTCAGTTATAGTGGTGATGGGGGGTGCTGTTGGAAGAGCTGAAGGACCAGGTTAGGGATGTATCATCATGGAGAAAATCTATCTATGTGGTTGCTAAGAGTTGCCAAGAGTTGATGGCATAATCAATCAATCAAACACACACACACACACACACACACACAGTGTATGTACAGTGTGTGTGTGTGTGTGTGTGTGTGTGTGTGTGTGTTTCAGTACCTTTGAGTCAGTCTTGACTTCTGGCAACTGCCTGGACAAGTTCCTGCAGTTCTCTTGGCGGCATTTTTGGAACTGGTTTTCCATTGCCTTCTTCCCAAGGTCACCCAGCTGGCTTCATGCCCAAGGTGGGACTTACAGTCTCTCAGAACTTACAGTCTCTCAGTTTCTAGTCTAGTGATTTAACCACTATGCCAAACTGTCACTCTATGTAAATAACATTGAGTGAAACGTTAGCACTGATACCAATGTATTTATAATAATTGTAACAATGACAATTCCTATGGTGCCTTTAATTTTTAACACTAGTTGAAATTTATTTTATTTATTTATTTATTTATATTTCAACTTTAGATACCGCCCATCTCACAAAAAGTGACTCTGGGCGGTTCACAATAAAACAGCAATAAATATTAAAATACAATAAAACAATATAAAATACAGTAAAAACAGAATAAAAACCAAACACATACACAAATATTACAACACTGAAATGTTACAACTGTTTCTGATTTGCAGAAGCTAAAAGTATGTAAGGGAGCCAGTTTAAGACACCTACAAAGATCAAATCACACAGGTAATGGTTTTGCCGACCATTTTCCCGACACTCTATAAAAGCAAAAGTTGGATTTTAAAGAAGTAGCATAGAAAAAGTATGGACATTTTTTAACTTTCATGCTGGAGAAGACTCTTGAGAATACCATGGATAGCAAATAAAACAAACTAGGAGAAATACAGGTAGTTACTTGGAACACAAATGACCAGACTCAAATTATATAGTTTCAGACACATTATGCAAAAATCTAGCTCCTTTGAATGGTCCATGATGCTAGGAAAGGTAGAAGGAAAGAGGAGGATGGTTCTTGTCTCTTCTTAAAACCAACAGCAAGGTGGATGGTTTTGACTGCAATAGTGATGGATGCACTGTTGGGAGACCTGAGGGGTCAGGCTCAGGACAGATCATCCTGGAGAAGGTCTGTCTATGTGATTGTTAGGAGTCAGCACCAACCTGATGGCACGTAATCAACCAATAATCTCAACAAAGCTGAAGGATGTGTGGTTGGGGAAAGCTAAGCTAGGATATAGCACTTTCCCTGATTTTAAAAAACAAAACAAAACTCAGAAGTTATATTCGCTTGGCTTCTGTATTTTCCCCCCTCTTCTTCATCATCCTGAGGTAACAAGATAGCAACAATGAGCATGTTGCAATCTCATTTAGTCATTTCAAAGGATCCTGATTGTACTACAGATTTTGAATCATACTTAATTACATATTAATTTTACATGAATAATGTAATAAGATAAATGCTCTTCCATTTTCTATTTAGGTATTTAACTGTGACATATTTAAAAATTAAACCCAATGTATATTTTTAATACAATTTTAGATGCCTGTGGGGATAGCTGGAATACAGCTGCTTTAATAAAAAGCTTCATCTATGCTTCTGTAGATTGTGAAGTACCTCTTTTGAAGTGCTTGCATAATTCCAGGAGCCAAAAACAATAATGGTTACAAGAAAAGGATTTAGGCTTAATTATCAGGTAGTACTCATCACTGAAGTTCACAATATTTGAATGCTCCAGCCTAACCTTTTGGACCATCCACTTGGACATCACACATGTCGAAAAGGATGATAGACATATATAGTTTTTGATATAACAGTAGATTTGTTTTGTATGAAGGACAGTTATGACCAGGCAAAAGCTTATAATTCCAGTTATAATATAGCATAATTCATAGTCCTCAACCTTTTGAACTGGTAAGTATATTTTGAATTTTAAGAATGCACTGTGGATGCTCTTCCAAATGATTAGCAGATTCACAGAATGCTGACTTGGAGACTTAAATGGATATAAAATGCTGATTCACAAGAACATTACCTGACATTCTCTCTAGTTTTTCCCACGCTGTCTCCTGAGCACTCTCTATTATCTTATTGTGTCCTTTTTTCTGGTGCAGTGACCATGCTTCCATACAAAATATAATGGGTGGAGCCATCCATTATTTTTGTTTTCTAAGAATGTTTATGGAATGCAGAAGCATTCTTTGAAATAACAAATGATCATGCAGGCTCATGCTTTGCTTTGCAATAAGCTAGCTTTCCATTGTTGTTTTATATGTGTGGTGTATGCATGTATTTAAGAAGCCAGGAAAGACATAGATCCTGGTAGCATCCAAGAGAAATGTCATACTGGTGACACAAGTGTCACATGGGAACCCCAGGCATAGTGATCAGCATATTCATAAGTTGAAACTTTTTTTTTCATGAATGAGCTTATAAACCATGTGTTCAAAGGTATGAGAAAACTTCAAAGTCAAGCTTTATAATTTTTAAATTATGTAATGTAGATGGATTAACAGCAACTGTCTGATAACAGCTTTGTGACATGATCTCATATACTATTGAAAAGTAATTTCTCTATAATTATAAAGGTGCAATCTATGGGTTACAAAAGTAGATATATAGACCTGATGACATGACTCAATTTTGTTTCAAATTAATATGGCAGCTTAGGTTACCACAGTGTTCCTAGCAAAATATTGGAATGTCCAATGTACAAAAAACCTTGCTCAAGAGACAATCCCTTCAGGTTCTGTCTTTGGTCAATGAATGAAGAAAAGTTGAATTACAGTTGACAACTGAGCACTTTAAGACAAAAGATCTTGGGAATATAGGATCAACAATCTTAGTGCTAAGAACTTCTGCATACTGTATCAACAGACTATGTGCTTAATTGTTTAGTATGATTTTTATCAGATGATTTCAGCAGGTACTTGAAAGAAATATTTTAAATAACAAAATCAATTGCTGGGGAAAATTAATACCTCTTTTTAAGCATATTATGATGGCAGGGGATCTATTATAGCATTTAGTCAATATTTGTCTTTGCAGTGACATTTGAGTATAGGAGATCCTTTACAAGAGATAAAACAATTATTGCTCCCCAGGTCTAATAAAATTTGGCTTGAAAGTCAGGGAAATAATAGCATATTATTTCTGTTCTGTTTACAGAGAAATACTTTCTATCAGAAATGACTGGACACTTGATGGGATGTTTTAGCTCATGCACATAAAGGAAGAACTAGTTCTTGTTTCTTTGGCTCATTTCCCCTTCACTTTGAAAGAGTAGATTCTGACTGGCTTCAGGTACAAAGCTTGCTCTTGTTTCTGAGTGTTCTTATAAAGAGCCATTCCATTTGTATGGGAAGAACTGACATCTTTTAGTTCTCCAGGGCACAGTCTATTGTACAGACTATACAGATGAGACTTACGGAACAAGAAGTGCAGCTGAGAGTTAGGGTGTCTTACAAGTGAATATATATTGTCATGAGCTTTGTAGGTGGTTCTAGTATTGAAATTTGAGTGTGCCTCTTTTGCTCTTACATTAATTACAGTCAATGCAGCTCTTATGCCATAGGGTAAATGTACTGTTTTGATAGACTTTGGAACTAATTGGTTTAAATGATCACATTTCAGTATTGGTGAGTGGCTGATATTTTAATTTTGCTATTGACAATAGTAATGATTTGGATTAGTCAGTGATGGGTTTATTAGCTACACATGAATATTTTGCAGAACTCTGCTTATGAAAGTGGTGTCTTTTCATATATTTAGAGGAAAGTGAATTATAATATCCAGTTTAGCTTGTATAAATAAATACATTATTGAATTATGAAACACAGTTAGTAAATATATGATTCTGTGTTTTTATTGTGCCTAGATATTGATTTGTTTACTTTTCCTGAGAGGCGTCTAGAGCATAATTTGGAAAAGTGGTATTTAGAAGTACCACCAATTAGCACAGTCATGAGAACAGTTGCAGAATGGCACATTACTTGGTAGAAAGGAATATAGTTTTCAGGGTAGGTAAATGAGAATTTCTGCAAATATTGTTGGACTTCAGTTCCCAGCAACCTCAGAGAGCATAACAATTGGTGGATGTTGGCAATTGCAGCTCAGAAGCATTGGCAGGGCCACAGCTTTCCTACTCTTAGTGTAGAGTAATGCAAAGGCTTGCTGACACTCAGCTGTTTATGCAAGGTAATAATATAGACAAAACAGAGTTAACAGCAATTTCATCAGCAGTGCCAATACAGGTGAGGGTAGCAGAAGGACAAGTTCTATCATAAGTAGTTGGATGACTGAGCTATAAAAGTTTGCTATTTAATTGCTTATCCAGGGCGATAATGTTAGTTTTGAATCTTTTTCTTGATCCAAGGGCATGGAAACTTAATTCAAATCATTGTAGCATGGCATATTTAGACATAGCAGCAGATAGGTTTAATGACTCAGGAATGAAAGGGTTATCTTTCATCTAGCTGCATTAGCCAGGAGGCATAAAGATAATAATAGCATGGGAGGATGGCAGCCTGCACTCTGGAACAGTTTATGAGGAGGAAGTCTGCAATTACATATTTCTGGGCAAACATTAACCAAGACTGAAGCACAGTTTTGTAGGAAAACAACCAACTGGAACGTCCAGTAATATAGTTATTGAACAGACTGAAAACATCCATGTGGCATTAAAAACAAAGGAAGAATGTTCTAGAGATGAAACACAAGGCCTGACAGCTTTCTAGATAATTCTGTTCAACTCCCCTCTGTTGCCCATGGCAATGTTGGAAATTAAAGGAACTATAGGGTGGTGTCAGACCCAGATCAATGCTATGAATAACTGATTGTTGTAAATACAGAGTTTAACCCATGTGTAAACCAAACACTGAATTTACTCAATTAGAAATAAGAAAAGGTTACCAAGAGCATCAGGTTTACTTCAATTAATAACTTATGTAATCTGTAGAATGGTACTTTGGGAATTTCTGTTATGCAGGATGGTATCCTCTGAGTCCTATTCCAAGCTTAGCCTTCTAAAATAAGTTAAATTTTTGGATCGTCTCTGGCAGGAGCAGGATGGGAGTAGTGCATCCATCGGGCTCTACTTGACCTCTTGGCAGCTTTCAATACCATCAACCACAGTACCCTTCTGGATTGGCTCCAGGGATTGGGAGTGGGCGGCACAGTATTGTGCTGGTTATCTTCCTTCCTCAGGGGCTGATACCAGTCAGTGTTGATTTGGAGTGAGAGATCCAGACCTCTGCCTCTACAGTGCAGGGTGCCACAGGGTTCAGTGCTCTCCCCACTCCTGTTTAACATCTACATGAAACCACTGGGGAGATCATCCATAGTCATGGAATAAGGTATTATCAATATGTTGATAATACTCAATTATATTTTTCCTACCCTGGTGTATTAAGTAGATGTCCTGTCCCAGTGCCTGGAGGCTGTAGGGGTCTGGATGGGGAACAACAGGCTTCAACTGAACTATGGCAAGACTGAGAGGCTTTGGATTTTAGGCCCTTCTGAATCTGGGACTTCACCATCTTTGGAACTGGATGGGGTGGCACTGCCCAGACAGACCTGCTTTGCAATTTGGGGATCCTTCTGCACTCACAATTCCTGTTTGAGAAGCAGGTGGTAGTCATGGCCAGGAGGGCCTTTGTGCAACTTTGTGTTATGTACCAGTTGGCCCTGTTCCTGGATCGTGAGGCTTTGCTCACAGTTACTCATACCCTGGTTACCTCCCACATGGACTATTGTAATGCACTCTACATGGGCCTGCCCTTGAAGAATATCTGGAAGCTGGTGCAAAATGTGGCACCACAGGCAGTTATCTGGGCCCCTAAGAGGATACACGTTACACCTCTGCTTCATGAGCTGCATTGGTTGGCTTCCAGGTCCAATGCAAAGTTCTGGTTTTGACCTTTAAAGCCCTACATGGCATGGGGCCAGGTTATCTGAGGGATCACTTCTTCCCAATTACCTCTCCCTACCCTACCCTACCCATCCCATCAGGTCTGGCAGGAGAAGCATGCTGTGGGTCCCACATGTGAAAGAGTTCCATCTGATGGGACCTAGGAGATGAGCCTTTTCTGCTGTGGCACCCGCCCTCTGGAACATCATCCTCCCTGAGGTAGGGTTAGCCCCACCACTCATGGCCTTCCAGAAAGTCCTTAAAACATGGTTTTCTCAGCAAGCCTGGTCCCCTAGTAATAGGAAGCCATTGTGTTGGCTGTATTATGTGTAATATTCTCCCACTTGTGGTCTAGTTTTTATCTATGTTCATTCTTTTAATTGTTTTTAATTGGTTTTGTAGTATGTTTTAATAGGAGGTTTTATTGTATGCCACCCAGAGTTACTTTGTGTGAGACAGGTGGCTCTATAAATTTGACAAACAAACAAATAAAATTCTAATTCTAAATTTAGTTAGGCATTATAAGAAATGTTAAGCATCCTATTTCTTCAGTTTATGTGGTACTCATGAGAAGTGCTGTAAGGAACTAGAAAATTTATTGTAGTATGACCATAGGAAATGAAGGAACTGGATTTTTGTACTGTGAAAAGCAACAAATCTCTAATAAAAATAATTACTCTAATATGAAATATGTGCCAGTTCTGAATTTAAATATTTTGCAGAGCAACTTAAACAAAAAATATTACCCATACCATGACAATAGAACTAAAAGAATCAGTACTATTTGACCACTTTGTTTGATTACATTATTGAATAATATATTATAAGGTTGAAATCTAGTTCTGATTTAAAGACCAAAAATATAATGAAGTTAAAAGGATTCAAGAGACTTCTATGTAGAGTTAACTATAACAGGAAAACTTCCTTGACTAAAGCAAGAGACATGGCTTTCAGTAACTAAAGCTAGATCTAAACTTCTTGATGATGCAGTCTTTTTCATTAATTCCACTTATATATAGTACAATATTTTTGTCACTTAAAATAATATCTCTGTTCTTATTTCAGTTTCACTTGTATAAAAAACATCTTATACATCTTATCTTATGGAGCCAATCAAATGGTTAATTTGAATGTGTTTGTTGCCACTGGGGGTGGTTTTTTTTTTTTTTTTGGAATTTGGGTTTTAATTCTGTAAGCTGCCTGGAGTCACCGTGTGTGAGTTGGGCAGCCATATAAATTTGTTTAGTAAACAAATAAATCTTACAGAAAAAGCCATATTGATAAACAGTTGTGCCATTTGCTTTCCTCTTCTACAAATTCATTAGTACCCATAATGATGTTTTGCATCCTCTGAATACTGAAGAAAGACGCAATCAGGCTAATTGTTAGCAAATGTTTACTAGCCCTAAAATTCCATGATTCTGACAGAAAGATACATGGAGTTTTGACTGCATGAAGATAGACTGACCATTTATGCTCATGTGACAAGACATAACTTAATTAAAGTAAATTGGCAACATTTGTATTGGTGATAGATTTGGAGACAGTTAGATGCAAATATAATATTTACATGCTTAACCTGTTGAAGTTAGACCAAAAATTAGCTGGCAGTAATGATAAACTAACTAAGGAATAATCCTGTATTGCTGGCTGAAAATTTTGAGAATATCCTTGCAGAACTCTTCTGATATGCTGACAGAGCCACAGTAACATTAATAAGACACTAAACTAAACTGAGATGGACTCATGAAGAAGAATATAAAGCAAAGTTATTCTGTATTCCAGAGTTATTCAATCCATGGCCAGGTCATCCAGTCAAAGTACAACATCACAACAATGACTGGTGCAATCCTTGGTGATTTCCATGGGAGGATTGGAGTGAGTTCTGCAATGACATGGAGAATTCCTGCATTAGTGGGTCATTCACATTATCTGTAAGAACACAGAGTATGATGTAATACAGCTTCTAGGTGCAGAAAAGCTCCATCAAACAAACAAACAAACAAACAAAAAATAATAACTGGATCATAACTCAGATTAAGTGGATCACATAAAATAATAGAAAACTGTTTTTTCTTAACTAGCTAATTTCTTCGCTAGCAATGTAGTGGAAATACTAATTATTGCAATTCACCAGGAGCTCCTGTACATATGGTACTAATTTATTAACCACTTTCTGACCTATACTGCTAGCTATTTGAGCACTCTTATTTGTATCAGGATCATAAATGTATGTTTTGGTAGCAAGTAGAACTGGAATGTTATGACAAACATTGTTGGTTTATACTGCATATTCTGTCATCTTCTACTGATGGCACTGTGAATATGAAACAT
The DNA here is from genome assembly GCA_030867105.1 of Liasis olivaceus. Classification (NCBI taxonomy): domain Eukaryota; kingdom Metazoa; phylum Chordata; class Lepidosauria; order Squamata; family Pythonidae; genus Liasis; species Liasis olivaceus. Next base: position 28,089,984 of record CM061354.1, read on the forward strand.
TGTAGAAGAGTCTTGGATTTGGGGCTTAATGATGCAAAAATCAGTTTTGCTAAGTTATGTGAATGATTCTAACCCATTTTAAAATTTTAAAAATCTGGTACGGCAAGGTAGTTTGTAAGCCTGTGGGATGCCACTGATACTAGATATCACATGGCAATAAGGAACACAAATCATTTATCTATTATTAAAATAGTTTAAATATTGTCCTTTTTCACCCTGTATATATCTTTCTTACACAAAATGAACAGAGTAAGTTTTTGGTTATAGATGTGTATTTGGTACAAATACATAAGTTTAACCAACATTTATTGAAATCACATTGGCATCTAATACAGTTTTCTCAGTTATTCCATAGTGGTAAATATAGACATACCTTTTTTTTGCCATAGTAACTAATGAAGGAAAGGAGCAGTGTGCTAATTCATATCCTTCACTCTTGAAATCTATCTGTACCATGAAGTAGTGTAAAACTGGCAAAGAAGTGTTATAATTTCTTTATAACACTAGGATGTATTTGATCCTATTCTCAAATTATGGATTACATTTATGGAAGATTATTTGATAAAGGATTTTGATTATGTGAAAGATAATATTATTAGCCAAATTGACAGAAATGCAATACTTCCTATTTATAGGCCAGGGAAGCAAGCAATGTTGTGCTACATGATTAGCACAGTAGATAATGTTTCTGATCAAACAACTTGCAGTTCAGTTAATGCAACCTACAGCATAGTCAGCAAAAGAAGCTGATGGACCAGTAGTATTTTATAAAAATTTAACTGGCAAACGGTATTGAGCTGAGTTATTGCAATTAGCAGTTGGATATATTAAGCATGCAAGTGGATTATATAGTATACCTAGAAATCCCTTAATTATGTAGCTGACTTATCAAAGTACAACTCATCTCATACTGTATTTTTAAAATACTAAAATGACTAAAGGCTGATTTAAATTTCAAGTGACTTCCATGATGATACAAAATTCATTGATTTCAGTTCAGTATATATTGGTATAATAATTTCCCACAGTCCCCTTATGAATTGGAAGGGAAATAAAAGTGAGTTTTATCTATAGGATTTGACCAGTATACCAAAATGAGATAATGAGACTTTCCTCTTGAGCCTTTGTTGTATCAACACAACATTTTGCTGAGATAGTGATATGCTATCATTGACTAACAAAATGCATTGTCCTCTGTTGGGGTGATGGCAGCGTGGAAAATACTTTTAGGATGTTGATTAGTTTATGAATAGCCAATGTCATGTATTTCCTGGCCTCCCAGTTACTCTCCCTTGGAAAATGGGAAAGAGGAGGGAAAATGCAATAACATTTACATACAGTGGCTCGGTAGCAGTTTAAATAAAAATATATGTACTTTTCTAGAATAGAAAAGATCTCCATAAGACTGTTTAAAAAGTGGGCTGGAATGAAATAAAAGTAACATTGTGATCAAGAAGAACATTAAGTTTGGCAAGATGTTCTGTTACCAGTTTAAACTTTAAGTGGGATAAGGGCTAATAGTGGTCAATTTTTAAAAGAAGAATGTTGTCTGAAAGTTCATTTGGCTGTCCTATGGTCAGGAACTTAAATGTGCATATTGGGATAGCTTTCATAATACACAGAGCAGTCATTAATTTATCTATATCAAAGCTGGTCAGATTAATTTTCTGCATAATTAGAGGGTTTTAAATTATACAGGCCTGGGACTTCTGTGATAAGATAAGATTTATTTATTTATTCAATTTATATAGCCTCCTGTGTGGTAAGGTAAAAATATAGGTTAACCAATTTTTGCTCTTCCTAGCCTATCTGCTAGATTAATACTGTCACTGTTTTTGCATTTCCACAAGTTGCCAGGTGAGTCTGTATATAAATCATTAATCATTCCCAGCAGTGCTGTTTAGAGCATTCATACCAGGATGATCATGTCCAAACCCACTTTTTAAAAATCAAGCTCTTGATAGATTCATGTAGTTCTCCTGTTTTACCATAACTTAGCTAGTAACTAAGTCCATTTTTTATTTTTGTTTATTTATATATTATATTTTAAAGCACCCAATAAGATCTCTGAGAAGATTACTAAATTAACTGATTACAAAGATAATAGAAGACAGTAAAAATAGTAGATATGCAATTGAAACAACCACATATTGCTTTCCTGTTTATAATTTCTTGCCATTACTTTATTATTTTCCTCTTGTTAAAATGTAAGTAGAGACGTGCCAATCTTATTACCTGGGACCATTTTGTCTGGAACACCACAAACTTGTCAACAGAAACACCTAGATTGGAACTCTCTGATAGCTAGTCTCATTATCTGCAATTCTGATTTGAACAAGCAGCCACATTGTTTTGTTAAGCTGGACACAATATGTTTTATGATTCTTGGCTCTATGGGACTACAGATTACTTCTGTAAATAATATGTTATCACTCCCCAGTACATCAAGTACCATAAAAAGTTCTAATATAGCAAGTATTAATAAAGATGATTTTAAATTGACAGAAAAAAATGCATGGTGACATATAGGTTACAAGATGAATATTTATTTATTTAAGATTTTTATATATCACTGAATTCTGGAGGCCCCTGGACTACAAACTTAAAATATCAAATAAAATCAGCCCATGCCAACAGAACCCAGTGTCTTTCTCCTTGACTGTTAAAAGCTATGTGAAAAAGTTAGATTTTCAGGGTCCTCCAGAAGAAGTGTGTTCCAAAACATAGAGGCATATACTGAGAAGCAGTGTGTAATTTTGTTCCTCCCCCTCTGATCTCATTTGGGAATGTGACTCTTAACAGCTCCTTCTGGTTGAATGTAGGATAGGATAATGACAATGATGATGATGCTAATAATAATAATTTATTAAATGTGCATGCTGCCCAACTCCCAGTGACTTTGGGCAGTTCACAATTGTTAGAAACATTTAAGAGCAGAAGATAATACAAAAATCACAAAAACAGCACAAGACCAGAGAAGAATGATGGCAATGAAAACGAACCTGGAGGAGAACAAAAAAGAAGAGGGGGGTGGGAATCATCATCACCAAAGGCCTGGGAGAAGAGGCAGGTCTTTAAGGCTCTTTGAAATACCAGTAGGGTGGGAGCTGTTCAGATAGCAGTTGTACAGGGAATAGGTGGTCCCACTCACCACTCACCTCTTCTAGGTGACTTTTAAAGAGTTTTATAAGTTATATCAACACTTTGAATTGTACTCAGAAGCCTATTGGATGCCAATATTGTGCTAGCAACACTGTGTTATATAGCACTGGTTCTTCTTATCAGCCAACAGACAAGCTGCTGCATTTATATCAACTGCAGGTTCAAGGAATATTCCAAGGCAGCCCTATGTAAAGTGTATTGCAATAGTTTGAGAGGTGAGTAAATGGTTGCTGCTGCCAAAGCATCATGCCCTAGGAAGAGCTGGAAACAGGTGCATCAGCCAAACCTGGCAAAGATTCCCCTAGCCATGGCCTGGACCTGCCTATATTCACACCAACGACTGTACAACTAGGAGGACCCCCAAGTCATAGACCTGCTTCTTCAGGGTACTGCTTACCCCTCAATAATTATCATTGGAACAGGTAAAGTGATAGGAGGTTTCTGGATGAACAGCACATCCTTCTTGCAGAGATTCATTCAAAGCTTGTTTCTTCCCATCCAGCCCCTAATAGTCTTCAGACAATTGGTCAGAACTTCTACCACATCTGCAGTAAAGAGATGGGGATACCAGACCACCTTACCTGTCTCCTGAGAAATCTGTATGCGGGCCAAGAAGCAACAGTTAGAATCGGTCATGGAACAACCGATTGGTTCAAAATAGGGAAAGGAGTACGACAAGGCTGTATACTGTCACCCTGCTTATTTAACCTATATGCAGAGTACATCATGAGAAATGCCAGGCTGGAAGAATTACAAGCCGGAATTAAGATTGCAGGGAGAAACATCAATAACCTCAGATATGCAGACGATACCACCCTAATGGCAGAAAGTGAAGAAGAACTAAAGAGCCTCTTGATGAGGATGAAAGAGGAGAGTGCGAAAGCTGGCTTGAAACTCAACATTAAAAAAACTAAGATCATGGCATCTGGACCCATCAATCCTTGGCAAATAGAAGGGGTAGAAATGGAAGCAGTAACAGACTTCATTTATTTGGGCTCCAAGATCACTGCAGACAGAGACTGCAGCCATGAAATTAAAAGACGCTTGCTTCTTGGGAGGAAAGCTATGGCAAACCTAGATAGCATATTAAAAAGCAGAGACATCACCTTGCCGACAAAGATCCGCATGGTCAAAGCTATGGTTTTTCCAGTAGTAATGTATGGCCGTGAGAGCTGGACCATAAAGAAGGCTGAACGCCGAAGAATTGATGCCTTTGAACTGTGGTGCTGGAGAAGACTCTTAAGAGTCCCCTGGACTGCTAGGAGGTCAAACCAGTCAATCTTAAAGGAAATCAACTCTGATTGCTCATTGGAAGGATTGATAATGAAGCTCAAGCTCAGATACTTGGTCACCTAATGCGAAGAGAGGACTCTTTGGAAAAGACCCTGATGCTGGGAAAGATGGAAGGCAAAAGGAGAAGAGGACGGCAGAGGATGAAATGGCTAGATAGCATCACTGAAGCAATGAGCATGAAATTGAGCAAACTCAGGGAGGCAGTGAAAGATAGGAAGGCCTGGCGCAATATGGTTCATGGGGTCACGAAGAGTCAGACACGACTTAACGACTGAACAACAACAAAAGCATACTGAAGATAACATATTCCAACTGATGACCTCACTCAATGGTTCCATACAGATGTTAAAAATGAGGGGAGAAGGAGGGGAAAGAGACATTAGAACTCCACAAGACCCTAAAATGGGCAGCTTCTGAAGTTATATTTCCTTCTTTGTTACTATCAACTCATTTTTCCCACTTAAGAAGGAGTGGATCCACTGCAAAACAAATTCCAACCTTCACCGTTGGTCCAAGAGCATAACATGGTTAATGCTACTGAAAGCCAATGACAGTTCTAAAAGGACCTGAAAAAGTGCATATCCCACATCCAGATTCTAGTGTCAGTCAAACTCTTAATAGCAGAAAATAATATTCTCCCAAAGTCCTCTATTATCAGATCTATTGAAAGGTAAAATGGTTTAGGTTACAGAAATCTTGAGACCTGAATACTTTCACTTTAGGATCCAATGTATCTCTTAGATTCATTAGAGTCTGGACTTTCTAATTCTCCTTGGTAAAAACTGTTGATAAGCCGAGTAAGCAGCTAATTTTTCCTACAGTGGAGGAATGTATGGATGTTCTAAGTTAGTAATGTTAAGAGTAATGTAAACTCTTATCTATTTTCTTAGGTTATGAGAAGCCCATAACATCTCATGCCTAGGTCTGAGTCCCAATTAAAATAGGTCCAGAGATCTACTTTCTCTAGACCATTTGAGAGCTAGAACTCCACCACTCTGTCATCACTCTCCCGTAAGGTTAGCAGTGGTCAAAACTGACCAGGTCCAAAGAGGAAGATCTTTTTAGGAGGATGGACACCACCACCTCCTTCAAGGCAGAAGGCATCACCCCCTTCCTTAAAGAGTCACTGACTATCTGAAGGAACAAGTTGGAGCATGAGTCAAGCCTGCAAATAAGGTAGCTCATAGCCAAGATCAATCTATCTACTTCCCTGGAATCAGCAAGCTAAATGAATATCAGGTACCTCAAGATGCTGCTCCAGTCACCCCTTCTGACTCTGCCCATACAGAGTCCAGAGAATCTGAATGATTTTATCTAAAATATTTCCCCCTGATCTCACATTAGCCCTTGGCAAATTTTCCTGATTTCCAGCCCCCCAAAGGAGTGTGTCATCTGAAATAGGAATGCAAGGGCACAGTCTGTGGATGGTGATAGGATGAAAAGTAAGTATGTCTGCCACCCTTTTACCATGGTGTAGGCTCAGATATCAGTTCTTACCTATGCTGTTGCTGGAGTTTCTCTGTGAACCAAAGAACTTCACAGGATCAGCAGGCAGAGAGAGGCCAGGGGATGATATTGTTGAGCACTCTATTTGAGATGTGGTCACAACAACATTTTCCTCTTAAAGTATTCTTTAAAAAAGAGGCAATCTCTTCAAGCTGTCTACATGATGTACTGTAAGAAGGCAACAGAACTATTAACACTGGGTTATTTAATACAGCTGTGCTTACTTCAAAAGTGATCTGAAAGAAGTGTTTTGCCTTTTGTGTGACTATACCAACCCTCTACTATTCATTAAAACAAACTGAAAAAAGTTGCACCATGCATCAACTGCTTAAAGCAACAGCATCCTGTTTCAGGGGAAGGCCTGTGAAAAGTTGGGCTGCTGTAATGGAGTCTGAGAACTTCTTCCAAATAATTTCAAAGTGTGCACAGCCCTATAATTTAGTTTGCACCCTGTGCTTCCTCTTTTTAAAACAGATTTATTCTTGGACTTGAAATTATCAGGAATCTATAGACCATGTAGAGCTACAGGAAAATTAGCAGTTTAAAAACTAGATTACATTAAGAAGAGTCTGAAAGCTACTGGTTTTGTTCTTTACATTTTAAGAAAGAGATTTGTCAAATCTTTTGTCTGTTACACTTTTTCTGTGTTGCAAAGTTTAGTATATGCCACAACTTAATAATGTACATGTGATTCCCAAAGTAAAGTCTGAACTTTAGAGGGGTTTAGATTTCCTTTTAATTAATTCAGTTCTACAACTACTGATTCAGCTTTGCAGCATACATTAAATGTTCTCTTGCTCTTCTCTCTATGGGAGGAAAAGAAGGACAAGCTTTTTCTTCAATAAGCAGTCATGATCCAAAATGGGAGAAAAGGGCTGATATTACAGTTTTCCATATAAAAAAAGAAAGAGTAATTTTAGGGCAATGAAGTTAAAATAGTCATACATAGAACTAATTTTCCCCCTTTGGAGCCATTTCCTGTGTATTAGACTTGTCCATTCAAAGTCAAAACCATGGAAATGTTGACAAAGTAAATAGAAACATGATAAACAATTATTGAATTATATCTTAATTTGCCATATTTTTCAAAGCATTTTGCCCTGGCTATCTGTGAAATGCCTAGTAACACATGCCCTATACAGAGGTTAACTAGCCAGTGCATTAGTCAACTGCCTCAAATGTGAAAATTTGCTTGTCAATGTTGTTAAATTGTAATATTTAGCATTGCCACAAAATGTATAATACACAGGGTTCAATGAATGTTTTAATCAATGAAGGACAAGACATATTAGTGTCTATTAATTAGAAATACAGTACTATATCTTGCCTTTGGTACCAGTGTATACCCATTTACACCTTGGAATACCAGTGATTGAGATACTAAAACAGAAACTATTCACTCAAGAGTTATCCAGAAGGCTTCTGCTGAATAAGGTACATTTTTGGCCTGATCCAGAATGATAAATAAAGGAGTTATTAATCAAGGACAATGGTTTGACAATCAGATATTTATAGCATATAGTTTGATTCAAATCTATTTCTGTTGTACTTGGAAAAAACATGCAGCTCCTCTGGATGGAAAGCAATAATATATATACAAATACACAGGCCAAGAAATAATGCTACTTCGATTTTGCTGTCTTGATGAAGAAAGCAGACATTACTGGACAACTGAGAAACAATATAGGGTCATAAGGAGTTAACTCTCTAAGGAAAGGGGATTCTTTCTGCTCAATTCATGTTAAAATCAGTGGGACTTAACATGATCCTGCTGTGGCTAGCTAAACTAGCACAATAAATCTTTGGCATTTATTTTTGATTTGTGTAAATTTAGTATGTTAACCTGGGGCGCCTTTGACGATGTCCTTCCTCATGGTAGCAAAGGAGGAACACTGTAGAAACGTTTGTGCTCTCCTGCCTGGCACTTGGTGTTATTTGCCAAATCAATGCCAGACATTTTAAAAAAGCCAGACCTAAAACAATTGCCTTGAGGGCTATCAAAGACATGCTCAGAAAAACAAAGGAGCACTTTACATTGAAATGTGGCAAATCTTACTAGAAAATGAAGATAACTTATGGAAAAGTTGGGTCAGAAGAACCCGCATGCAAAACTGGCACTTGAAATTCGTATTATTTACAAAATGCAGCTTTTGGTTTCTGAAGGCAAAAACAAAAAATGTCACTGCAAACATGAAAACCTTGCAGTGTCACTGGAACCTGAGTGGAATTGCTGATTCTCCTTCTTTCTTTCTCTACATTAACTGTATCACAGGCTCGAAGCCAGACCTTATTTCTGAGCAAGGGAAAAAGAGATCTTTTTGTTGCTGTTTTCCCCATAGTGTTACCAGTCATGGTTGTCATGGTAACCAGCGTCCGTTCTTTCAGCATAAATTACTGGATCTCCGGAAGGAATTACTGTACTGTTGGTCTGCTATTTTTAAGAACCTCTGTTATGCGACCCAAAGTATTAAAAGTTTATTTTCATTATTTATCAAGCAGAGGAGAAATTAAAATGAATCGTTCCTAACGTCGGAGGTTTCCAGTGATTTTAAAATTTGTTTTGTGACAGCTGCATAGCAACAATATTTCTATATGCAGAACAGATAAACATTACAGCCATCAGCAATATTGGTATGCCTGTTAGAAATGAAAACTGAATTCTAAGTGGGACATGTCGAAACACTGTAAAAAAGTGTTGATAACATTAGTGGTTTTTCAGGGAATGTTGTTAGGTTTATAATACTTCTCTGTTTTCATTAGACCAAGGAATTTTCTAACAGCACTCAATGGAATTAAGAAGGTTGTATTCCCATAACTATATATCTTCCTGTGGCCCTCCAGATATTACTGAACCTTCTAGCATCCTTTATTATTGGCCATGTTGGCTGACATTGCTGGGAATTGTAGTTCATCAACATGTGTGGAAGTATGCAGATTCCATATCCCTAGGCCAGGGTTTCCCTACTGCAACAGTATTTTTTTTAGCAACAGTACACAGTAGAATCTCCTTGTGCAGGATCCAATATGCATTAGGAAAGACTAATGTTAGCAAGAAGAGTTGCTGTTATTGCTCTTAAGTTCTTGGCTCAGTTGCAGCTAAAAAAGCAAAATTCAAAGACTTTTGAATAACTTCAGTGGCATATAACTACAAACTAGTTCTTCTCCACAGTGCATTTGAAGTATTTTCTTCACAGTTCAGATGGTGAAAAGAGAACTCCATTTCAATATTTGTAAGCCGCCTAGAGTCACTTATGCAGTGAAATGGGCAGCGTATAAATTTGATAAATATTTGTGTGAAGACATTCTGTAGACTTATTCCGGAAATGGGTGTGAGTATCTTAGTGAGTATAAAACCAATATAACTATATTACTGAGTATAAAACTAAGAGCCAGTTTGGTCTAGTGGTTAAGGCACCAGGCTAGAAAGCAGGAGATTGTGAGTTCTAGTCCTGCCTTAGGCATGAAAGCTGGCTGGGTGACTTTGGGCCAGTCACTCTCTCTCAGCCCAACACACCTCACAGGGTTGTTATTGTGAGGAAATAGGAGAAAGGAGTATTAGGTATGTTTGCTGCCTTGAGTTATTTATAAAAATAATAAAGGCAGGATAAAAAAAAATCTGTGTATTGAAGGCAATTGATCCATCTGGGCATACCAATCATTGGCTGAAAGTTAGCATTCAGGTTTGTATTGGGCTATCAGAGAGTTTCTTATTCAAAGGACAATCTGACATTATCCAAAGCATTATGAATTCAATGTAGTATGAAGCTTCCATTAGTGAATCAGAAGTGTTCTAGAACCTTCCTGCTATGGCCGTCTGCAAGTATCACACCTCTTGTTTGCTGGTCAGCTGACTGACAGGCTGAAGGAGCCATATTTGTTATAAGGAAATAGGGAAACCGTAAGTGAAGGTGCTTAAATACCATGGTTTTCCTTACTTTTGAGTTTTAGAATAACATGTTAGTAGTTGCAGCTTCCACTAATAACAGTACTATTTTAATCTTGATTGAGAATTCACCAATTCTTTGTCTTGATTTCCCATTTCCAATTTTCCCAAGCCGTGATATATTTTCAACATTATTTTCTTCATATCTTCTTCCTTCCCTATTAGGACTGTAGTCTTTTGGAATTGCAAGCTCAATCCCTTAAAGTTGGCACTAATATTTGAAACAGCATGCATCTGAATGGAAAGGATACTTTGTGTATTACATGAGGAGGAAACCTGCTATGTATATGCTGTTTGGGATATGTTGCATGGGGAAAACAATACAATCACAATTACAGTGGAGACTTGTGGGAGGCAATAAAGGCTTAGCTCAAGGTAGCTGTGTTTCAGACCTGCAGCTTAAAAATTCATTGGTTCTTCCTTTTGTGTCTGCTTTTCAATTTGTCCTTGACTATAGGCGGTAACTCTGGGTAGCAGCATGTTACTTTGAAGTTGGATTTTAGGAAGCATTGCCTTGGGCTTACAGTACAAATATGTTTTAAATGAAAGCTTTTTAATGTTACAATAAATATGCAAATTCTAGATAAAGCTGTTAGTCACTTGTGACTGGCCAATAATGGCATTATATCCATGTCTGTTTTAATGCTTGCCTGTGTCTACATCAAAGTAGCATATCAGTTTTTTTTTCCTTCTAGGATTATTGTGAATGAATAACTTTTCTTTCTGCATGGCCAAACAGTGAAAAATTATCAGCTTGACTGACTTATGCCATTGCTCATCATAATCTGATTTTTAAACCCAACTGATAAGAGTTTGGGAAGAAAGTATGCTTTGCAGAAGATTGATAAATAAACTGATCACTGTTTTTCATCTTTTTTTCCTCAGCATCTTAGATAAAAATAATATGGTATTATTCATACCAAATAGCCCCCAGGTAAAAACAGTAGAAGTGTGTTGTAAACACTGATTCATTCAGAGGTGAGGAACCTGCAGGCCTCCAGAAATAACTGTAATTCCTAGTGGATCCAGACAGTGTGGGAAGTCCTGAAGGATGCCAGGACTTGTAGCTTAGCAATTTTTGAAGCCCCATAAATTCCATATTAGAATTAAGTGGAACTGTGCTGATTTTTTTTGTTGTTGTTGTTTAATCGTTAAGTCGTGTCCGACTCTTCGTGACCCCATGAACCATATTGCGCCAGGCCTTCCTATCTTTCACTGCCTCCCTGAGTTTGCTCAATTTCATGCTCATTGCTTCAGTGATGCTATCTAGCCATCTCATCCTCTGCCGTCCTCTTCTCCTTTTGCCTTCCATCTTTCCCAGCATCAGGGTCTTTTCCAAAGAGTCCTCTCTTCGCATTAGGTGACCAAAGTAGCTGAGCTTGAGCTTCATTATCAATCCTTCCAATGAGCAATCAGAGTTGATTTCCTTTAAGATTGACTGGTTTGACCTCCTAGCAGTCCAGGGGACTCTTAAGAGTCTTCTCCAGCACCACAGTTCAAAGGCATCAATTCTTCGGCGTTCAGCCTTCTTTATGGTCCAGCTCTCACAGCCATACATTACTACTGGAAAAACCATAGCTTTGACTATGCGGATCTTTGTCGGCAAGGTGACGTCTCTGCTTTTTAATATGCTATCTAGGTTTGCCATAGCTTTCCTCTCAAGGAGCAAGCGTCTTTTAATTTCATGGCTGCAGTCTCCGTCTGCGGTGATCTTGGAGCCCAAATAAATGAAGTCTGTTACTGCTTCCATTTCTACCCCTTCTATTTGCCAGGGATTGATAGGTCCAGATGCCATGATCTCAGTTTTTTTAATGTTGAGTTTCAAGCCAGCTTTCGCACTCTCCTCTTTCACCCTCATCAAGAGGCTCTTTAGTTCTTCTTCACTTTCTGCCATTAGGGTGGTATCGTCTGCATATCTGAGGTTATTGATGTTTCTCCCTGCAATCTTAATTCCGGCTTGTGATTCTTCCAGCCTGGCATTTCTCATGATGTACTCTGCATATAGGTTAAATAAGCAGGGTGACAGTATACAGCCTTGTCGTACTCCTTTCCCTATTTTGAACCAATTGGTTGTTCCATGACCGGTTCTAACTGTTGCTTCTTGGCCCGCATACAGATTTCTCAGGAGACAGGTAAGGTGGTCTGGTATCCCCATCTCTTTAAGAATTTGCCACAGTTTGTTATGATCCACACAATCAAAGGCTTTTGCATAGTCAATGAAGCAGAAGTAGATGCTTTTCTGGAACTCTCGTGCTTTCTCCATGATCCAGCGAATGTTGGCAATTTGATCTCTAGTTCCTCTGCCTCTTCGAAACCCAGCTTGTACATCCGGTAGTTCTCGGTTCACGTACTGCTGAAGCCTAGCTTGTAGGATTTTGAGCATAACCTTGCTAGCATGTGAAATGAGTGCAATTGTGCGATAGTTTGAGCATTCTTTGGCATTGCCCTTCTTTGGAATTGGAACGTAAACTGACCTTTTCCAATCCCGTGGCCACTGTTGCATTTTCCAAACTTGCTGGCATATTGAGTGCAGCACTTTAACAGCATCGTCTTTTAGTATTTTAACTAACTCAACTGGAATACTGTCATCTCCACTAGCTTTGTTGTTAGCAATGCTTCCTAAGGCCCACTTGACTTCACTCTCTAGGATGTCTGGCTCAGGGTCAGTGACCACACCAGCATGGACATCAGGGACATTAAGATCTTTCTTGTATAGTTCTTCTGTGTATTCTTGCCATCTCTTCTTAATCTCTTCTGCTTCTGTTAGGTCCCTGCCTTTTTTGTCCTTTATCATGCCTATCTTTGCCCTAAATGTTCCTTTGATATCTCCAATTTTCTTGAAGAGATCTCTAGTCTTCCCCATTCTATTGTTTTCTTCAATTTCTTTGCATTGTTCATTTAAGAAGGCCTTCTTATCTCTCCTTGCTATTCTCTGGAAATCTGCATTCAGTTGCTTATATCTTTCCCTTTCACCCTTGCTTTTTGCATTCCTTCTTTCCACAGCTATTTGTAAAGCCTCATCAGACAGCCATTTTGCTTTCTTGCATTTCTTTTTCTTTGGGATGGTTTTAGTTGCTGCCTCTTGTACAATGTTACAGACCTCCGTCCATAGTTCTTCAGGCACTCTGTCTACCAAATCTAATCCTCTAAATCTATTCATCACCTTCACTGTGTACTCACATGGAATATGATCTAAGTCATACCTGAGTGGTCTAGTGGTTTTCCCTACATTCTTCAATTTAAGCCTAAATTTTGCAGTAAGAAGCTCATGATCTGAGCCACAGTCAGCTCCTGGTCTTGTTTTTGCTGTCTGTATAGAGCTTCTCCATCTTTGGCTGCAAAGTATGTAATCAATCTGGTTTCGGTATTGACCATCTGGTGATGTCCATGTGTAGAGTCGTCTCTTGTGTTGTTGGAAAAGGGTGTTTGCTATGACTAGCTTGTTCTCTTGACAGAACTCTATTAGCCTTTGCCCTGCTTCATTTTGTACTCCAAGGCCAAACTTGCCTGTTATTCCGATTACTCCTTGACTTCCTACTTTAGCATTCCAATCCCCTATGATGAAAAGGACATCTTTTTTTGGTGCTAGTTCTAGAAGGTCTTGTAGGTCTTCATAGAACCGGTCAACTTCAGCTTCTTCGGCATCAGTGGTTGGGGCATAGACTTGGATTACCGTGATGTTAAATGGTTTTCCTTGGATACGCACTGAGATCATTCTGTCGTTTTTGAGGTTGTACCCCATTACTGCCTTTCCCACTCTCTTATTGACTATGAGTGCAACTCCATTTCTTCTAAGGGTTTCTTGCCCACAGTAGTAGATATAGTGGTCGCCTGAATTAAATTCACCCATTCCCATCCATTTCAATTCGCTGATTCCCAAGATGTCGACGTTCAATCTTGTCATCTCATGTTTGACCACATCCAGCTTGCCTTGGTTCATGGATCTTACATTCCACGTACCTATACAATATTGTTCTTTACAGCATCGGACCTTCTTTTCGCTTCCAGATACATCCACAGCTGAACGTCCTTTCGGCTTTGGCCCAGCCGCTTCACTCTTTCTGGAGCTACTTGGAATTGCCCTCCGCTCTTCCCCAGTAGCATATTGGAGACCTTCCGACCTGAGGGGCTCATCTTCCGGCGTCATATCTTTTAGCCTTTTAACATTGTCCATGGGGTTTTCTTGGCAAGGATACTGGAGTGGGTTGCCATTTCCTTCTCCAGTGGACCACATTTTGTCAGAACTCTCTGTCATGACCTGTCCGTCTTGGGTGGCCCTGCACGGTATAGCTCATGGCTTCACTGAGTTACACAAGCCCCTTTGCCACGACAAGGCAGTGATCCATGAAGGGGGTGCTGATTTTAGCTTATGTAAAAATGGTTAAGTGTTCAACTTAAAATTCATTCTGCATTTATTGAATTACCAAATTTCTAACATAGTTTACAATGTTTATAAAAAATGAGTGGTGCAATGAATATGTGGTTGGACATATGGCAGAATATTACCATTTCTTTTCTTGATGTTCTACATTGTATAGCATCGTCAGCTGACACTCTCCAGATTTGTTGTAATTGCAATTCTCAGAATGTGCGGCTTAAAGTTCTGAATTCTAGCAGATACAGTCCCAATGCATTTGGAGAATGCCAGACTGGAGCTAGAGCTATATAGAGCTGTGGAATCCACATTAATTAAATGGCAATTATGTCATATTTACTTACCCTACAAAGCATACCTACTTCTCAAAGTATTAAGGACATGATGTTTGCAATGTGCTAATGTCACATTGAAGGACATGATGTTTAGCACTTCAGAAGAATATTTATTAAAGAATATGAGCATAGGAAATTTCCGTGTATTGAGTCATACCATTGGTTTATCTAGCTTGGCATTGTTTATATGGCAATAGCACTCTACAGTTTGAGTCAACAGATTTTCCCAGCCATACACAGAAATTGCCAACACTGAACTCAAAGATCATTTTCAGGCACAGGAAATGCCTTATAACTGTTGTAAATAAGATGAAATGAGACAGTATAAAAAATAGGTATTTAGCTTAATTTGTGATTCAGTGAATCCAGACCAGATTCATTTAGCACATGCCCAGTCTTGCAACAAGATGTTGCCTTAGTTATCTAGCACAGAATTGTAGATAAAGGAGGAAAATAATATTAATTAAGTGGCTGTTCTATTGTGGTAAGAATCCCATCCAGATTTGTTGTATCTAGCCTTAAGCCACACACAGTAAAATCATCTGTGAAAGCTAGGCATGTCATCTCTTGTATGAATCTAGGAATACATGGAAAACATGTATATTCATGGACATGTGTGCAGAAATAGTCATAAAAATGATCATTTATGTCCATTTTTGTAGGAAAAATGTGTTTGGGTCCAGTTGTGTGAAATTCAAATGGCATGGGTACAAAATGGAAATTGAATCGTTTTCGAAGCACTGATATCTTCAAATCCCATTTGATTTTTAGAAGGAAAGCATCTGATTGTGTGGTGCTCTGAAGGCAGAGCTAGAATTATCCTAGACTTTGTCCTGTCAAATGTTAAATCAAACAGGAAGCATGGAGGGTTTCTCTTCTTATTTTTGGCAAGCATTTTCCTTGCTTCCTATACAGTGGAAATGGGCAATAAATAGCAGGGTATCTTGTGGCGTCCTTCCAGGCCTCCCAGCTACCAGTGTTGGCAAGGGAATGGCTCTCCTTTTCTTCCTCCCTGTTTGTAGAGTGTTGCTCTTTCCTGGGCTGGAGAGAAGGTCTGTCATTATCAGGGAGAGAGTCAAACCACAGAGCCTGGCTTCTGCTGAACTCCTATTGCCCTGCCAAAGAGGGGGAAGCCATAACCGTATTATTGACACCACTAGTGGTTTTTCTTTGAAAGTGAGACTTCCTTTAAATTCAGCACATACACTCACATTGCATACATGTGCACAGAATGCAGAATTGTGTTCTTCAAAAATGTAGTTCTTTTAAGTACAACTCATTCATAACATGTCCAAATCTTCCACCAGAATGAAGTACTATTATCAAATTCAGATCTGAAGTGTAATAGTATTGATTGTTCAACTGCAAGTGGGAGTTCCAACGATGACAGGGGGGGGAAATCCTTTCCTTTTTTCTCCAGATAAGTGATTTGTAGAAGCTGTACTGTATGTTGAACTCCATTCACTGAAAAACTTCCTGCTGGTTCCATAATGTGGACAATCTCACAAGAACAATTTGCATTGCTTACAAAATATGGTGCAAAGACTTTTAGAATATGGGTAGACAACTTTGTTGTTGAGATGACAATTTATATTGAGAGCCACTTGCCAACTGGTGGATGAGGCTGAAGCAAGTCTTTGGCAGAGCCAACATCAAAAGGCCTCCCATTTTTCTCCCTTTGACACTCCCCATTTTCTCTCTCCAGCATCCTTTTACATTCTCTTTCTCTGAAGCCCTCTTTTCCGTATAGCAACATGTGGGGCAATAGACAGAAGCCTGTATTTGAATTTATTCTTAGATGAGGGCTTTAAAACTAAGATTGGTTCTTTCTGCTTTAGTTTTGCATCAAGCGCTGGTCATTTTCTTGTTCCCTCCTGAACTCCTTTTCATTATTCTCAAGGACTGCTCTCTACATCTCGGTGGGGAAAGTTCCTTCCAATGTTGTAGATATTCTGGATATGTGGGTTCACCCCACTGCCTGTTTCTTGAAGTACCTTTCTTCTCTTTCATTGCTTTGCTTTCACTCTGGACTTGGTTCCTCTACTCCTGCTTTGTCTCTTACAGTATGTCCCTGCATGCTCTGGATGATGCCTTGCTATCCGGAACTATGTTGGCTGGCTTTAGAAACTTCTCTCCTGGGGCGGGGGCGGGGGGAGATGTCACATATGTGTTCTGCTAAATTTCCCCCAAATAACATGGCACAGATCTTTCCCCATCACAAATTCCCATTCCCTTTTCCAGCCTTTAGCTAACAGCCTGGTAGCTTAACAATAGTAGTTTCTGCTTGGCTCTCAGCAAATAGCATTTGTACTTGTGGTGCATTGATCAAGTGTTGTTGATGAGTGAGGCATGCATGGTGGGAACTGTCATTCTGGTATCCCTCTAAGCCATTATTGGATGTCCATCACTTGTCACATTCACTTATGGGTGGGATAGTGTCCACAATGATTGTAGGAAAGTATTACTGGAAAGTTTCTCCAGCCCATGGCTGTTAGACTCAACCTGGCTTATTTGGTCAAGTTTATCCTTGTACCATGGAATAATATCTTTTCAGATATCCCACTTCTCTACATTTGAAACACTTGGAGGCTGATCTGTCAGAAGGGCATCCAAAATTTGGTATTAGTCAAAAGATTTGCATAATGGTATCATTCAAAGTTTGGAAAATCTAACCCCCATTTTTAACTGACCACTGTATCTTTTTCAAAGATATGTTTTGACCTGAAGAACACCATAGAAATCTATGGGATAATATATTGAATTTTTGAAAATATTTTCCAGATATGTATATTGGAATTCCATGGAAAACATTAAGAGACTTGGAATTATATTCATCTTGAGAGTGCTTGTTTGTCTGATTGATTGATTATATGCCATCAAAATAGTATTGACCCTTAGTGACCACAAAGATAGATTTTCTCCATGATTATCTGTCCCTAACCTGATTCTTCCAACAGTGTACCAATTGCCACTGTAATTGAGTCCATTCACCTTCCTGCTGGTTGAACCTTCTTCAGAACTAGATTTTTGCATAATGTCCCTGAAGTGTGGAATTTGAACTTGGATTTCCATTTTCCTAAGGATATTCCACAGCTAGACATGACTGACACAATTGAAAGCCTTTTTAGAATCTATGAAGCACATTTTGACTTCTTTTCGGTATTCTTTGGCTTTATCGGTTATCCTGCAATGTTTCATGTTCCTTGGGCTTTTCTAAAGCCAGCTTGAACATCTGGCATTTCTTTTCCCATGTAGGGCTCTAATCTGCTTTGAAGAGCCTAATCATTATTTTGTTAGTGAAATTAAGGACATTGTACAGTTGTTTGCACACTCTGTTAAGTCTCCTTTTTTTGGTATTGGAATGTAGATTGACCTCTCCCAATCTGTTGGCCATTGTGTTGTTCTCCATATTTGCTTGGTTAGAATCTTGTGAGACCCAGCCCAAGAACAACGATGAAACAGTCCAGTCAAGCACAGTTCCTTTATTTGCTTATATCTTATGGACAGAATTTTGCCAAACTAAATTTATACTACTGCAACTATTGGATATACCCTGTGAGGTTCTAGGGAGTGGCTATCCTGAATCTCTTACTCTTCTCAAGCTCCCCCTGTGGACTGTGTTGTCTTTTGCCTCCTTTCCCCTCCTGGAATGCACCCCCTCCTTCCTGATAGTCTTGATCTCCCACATCACTCCTCCTTGTAGATACATTCCATCACAAATCTTGACTGATTCTTCTTCTCTTGCTAGCCATATTTCTGTGGGTATTCCATCATTTCCTGTAGCCATTTGACATGTTAATTACTGGAGTGCTGATCTAACTTCATCTTCTAATACTAGAAGTTCTTGTATGTAGAAATACCTTCTAAGGTATCTTGAATGTTGACATCTCTACTGTACAGTGTTTCAGTATACGCCTTCCATATTAGTTTGATCTCCTTTGAGTTGGTTACTATCTTTCTATTGGCATACTTTAGTATACCAGTTTGAAGTTGGAATCTCCTTTTGAATTTAGAGTTCTTTTGGAAGACTTTCCTTGTTTTCCCATGTCTGTTTCCATCTTCAGTGTTTTTACAGATGTTGTTATAATATTGCTTCTTGTCTCTTTTAACAACTTTCTGAAAGTCTTTGTTAAGTTCCTTGCCAAGATTTTTGTCTTCTTGGCTTTGGCTTCTCTTCTTGGCAATTTCCACGGTTTGTTTTGACATACAGTTTGCTTTCTTCTGTTTCTTCATATTTGGTAGTCACTTTTCACATTCATCCTTAATTACTTCTTTACATTCATTTCATAGTTCCTCTGGTTCTCTATTAATGAGGTTTAGGATTTGAAAGTGATTCCTGATGTTCTCCTTGAAATTGGTGGGTATATGCTCAAGATCATATTGTGGGAACTGGTTGGCTTTCTTTTTCACCATGGAACTTGCAAATGAACAGTTTGTGATCTGTTCCACAGATAGCACCTGGCCATGACTGATGCTATAACTGACCTCCTCCACCTCCTTTTAGCAAAAATATAGTCAATTTCATTTTTATATAGTCCATCTGCTGATGTTAATGTATGCTATACAGGTGTCATTTTGATTGTTTGAAGACAGTGTTAACTATGAAGAAATAATTGGAGTGGCAGAAATTGATAAGTTGGTCTCCTGCTTCATTTCAGTTTCCTAAGCCATATAAAAAAAGAAAGCCAGTTTGGTGTAATGGTTAAGGCACCAAGCTAAAAACCAGGACACTGTGAGTTCTAGTCCTGCCTTAGGCAGATAATCAGCTGGTCCTTTTATTCTGTATCAGTGGTTGAAAGAATAAAAATCAAATATTTATTACGGTCATAGACCAGCATAAGGAGGGTGGGGTACAGTCAATTAAAAAGTATAGAAGATACATCAGAGTCTAACAATAAAAATTATGAAAAGCTAGAAGATATAAAAGATGTATGTATTAAAACAGAAAGTATATATAAAAACAAGTCTAAAATAATCTAAAAAAGGGGGTAGGAGCATTAGATGGATTTAGGGAAGCATAAAAGGTTGGTATGTGAAGTCTATTCAAATTACAGAGAACTTTAATATGGTGAACTAGATTCTCATTGTCTAATTTATAGCGGAGGTCATCATCTGATGAATTTTGAGTGCTGCTGCACAGAACCTGACCATTTTATATGTTGCAGCAGGGTTGGTCTGAAAGCAGCAGAGAGGTGCGGACTTGAACAGTGCACTAATACGAATGCGTCTGTAGTACAGGTCCTCGAGAAGCACATGCTCTGTTGTTTCTGTGTGTCCAGAATCACAGGGACATTGTCTCTCTGGGTAAGGAATCTTCCTGTATCAGCCTTCAAGGACAGCTGAGGGAGGGCATGGTTGGAGCATAAATTTGGATGAGAGTCATATTAAAGAGTTTTCCAGAAAGACTAACTGATATTACTCAGTCACTGACAGCATTGTAACCAAGTACTGTTCTTGCTATACCTTTCCTAACTATAAAAACAACACAGTTCCTTCTTAGTTTTTCATGTCCTGAGTAATAAACACTGTGATCGTCTGACTGAAAGTGTCCAATCCCAATCCATTTCAATCTGCTGATGGCTAAATTGTCAATCTGTAGTTGTTTTGTTTCATATTTCACTGTGTTGAGCTTTCCCATGTTCATACTTCTTATGTTCAAAGTTCCTTTACAGCTTTGGATTTTCTTTCCCTCTACAGCCACTTTAACAACTAGATGTCCTGAAGGATTTAATCTAGCCATGTCATAAACACCATTAGAATTCCAAAAGATCCTCAGCTCTTCCTCAGTAAGAGGATTGAGTGCCATCCAACCCAAGGGGCCCATCATCCAGCACTATATCATCAATCAACTTATATTTTCTATCCATATGGGTTTATTGGTAAAAATACAGGAGTGGTTCACCATTGCCGCTTTCTGTACAGAGTGAATTGACGCCTTTACTACTGTCACTAAAGTAATGCCATCAGCATCTTCCTATATTGCTGCTGCCTAGTATAGGTCCCTGCTTGCTTTAGCTGGGCAACTGGTATAACTTTCATGCCTTGGGTGCAGAGGGTAAAAAGAATGGCCTTGACAGAGAGAGGGGAGATTGCTTAAGCCCAAACAATGGGAATGCAAATTTGTCTTAGACAGAAACCTCCTTAATTTGTATACATAGTATAAGAGAGGGAGGAGGTAAAGCATAATCAGACTTGCAAGATTCTGTTACTATAGTTAATCTTAATAAAGTAGTTTTAGACTTAATGTGGAATTGATTTGTTGGTCTGATCTTCATCTTAGGGCTCCTACTGGGTTATCCTGCTGGGAATAAATACTTTTGGCATACATTCCTGGCATTTTTCACTCATCCTTCCTAGGAACACCTTGCCACCATAATGAGGCAGCACAGTGGGACTTGCGGGGAGGGGGATTGAGAGTGTTTACCCTGTCCCAAAGGGAAAGGCTTAAAGATGTTCATCTATTACTATCCAAATGAACCTCTTCATATAGCTTATTCAAATTTAATGTAATTGAGAAATATAGCATGTTGTAATAATATCTAAATAATGAATAATTTAAGTACATGTGCATAAATGATCATCACTTTTCTGCAGTTCAGCCAAAGACATTAATCAACTGAACCAAACATAGAACTGACTCAAAATTACAAAAATATAAAAGGAGAGTACAGCAACAATGAAAAAAACATACTAAATTATAAAGAAATATTAATTCAGCCCAAACTCTAGGTTACAAGATAGATTTTAGTGACTCCAAAAACTAAATTTGAAACCAATCATAATTGGACAAGGAAAGAATTTCATAATTAGGATATCTCTTGGGTTTCCTCATAATGGAGGACAAGAGAAACCTAACTGCTGGATAGGCAGTAGCATCCTCAGAGGGATCAAAAAAGGCAAGGGGCCATGGCCATTTTGTATGTGTATTGATATCACACATGTACAAAGGGGTGGGGATTCTGCCAAACCACCACATTTCTTTTTTTGACTGTCCCCACCCCCAAGGATGCTGCTGTGGGTAGGTACATATCTAAGTATTTTATTATTTAAAAGTATGCAGAAGATTGTACAATTTTGCCATCATGTTTTTGGCTTTTGCAGGTATTGTAAAAGTAAGTCTAAGGAAGCACATGCACCCTACAGAGTGTAAATTATCCATTCCTGTTTTAATTTAGAGGTGGTGAGGAAGTGGAGTCTATAAATAAAAATGAACAAAGCATGAAAGATTTCTACCTTCTT
Source organism: Liasis olivaceus (assembly GCA_030867105.1). Taxonomy (NCBI): domain Eukaryota; kingdom Metazoa; phylum Chordata; class Lepidosauria; order Squamata; family Pythonidae; genus Liasis; species Liasis olivaceus. The sequence goes on from CM061354.1 coordinate 28,111,837, forward strand.
TAAGCCTATCAGTGTGAACTTATAAGAAATATACTGTATGCCTGTGTAACTTTCTGAATCCTTTGTCCACATGTGGATGCAGACATACATATCTGCAAGGTAGATCTCCTCTGCACCCGCTTGGACTGACTTGCTGCATCTTTCAGCAATCCCATTCAGGACAATCTGCTATTCCTTTGGCTGATGTGACTAGATCTTCAGTTATAGGTGCTGCACTAGTAGGTGAAGAATATGTAACAACGGCACACTGGGGTTTTAATAATAATTTCTCCATTTCAGTCCTGCCTATAGTTACTCGTTTATGTTACTACTTGCAGACTCTCCATGAGCCATTGCTTCTATATCTGTCTTTGCTTTGTTAAGCTAAATATTTGCTCACTGTAGACCTTCACAGTGTTGTCTCTGCTAAGATTATTTTCTCCTTTTTAACCTGGTTGAAAGGCTTTGTAAAAGAATTAAATAGGTCCATATATATCACTGATTAAATTAAATAGGTCCATAAAATCACTGATGAGTGCTAACTTGCACACTCCAGAGCTTTCTGTCTAAAGGAAAGTACCCTTTTTGCTTTTAAGGGAGAGGGTATTAAGGTACCTACTGTTTGTTAAATTGATTTATTTTAATTAATGTCTGTCATTAAACTAATACTTTTGGTTCTCTGAATCCCTCTAATTTCAAATACACATCTTTATCATAACAGGAATTTGTTGCTGTAAGATTATATCAGTGAATTAAACTGCTCTTTCTTGGCACTTACTGACAATAAGCCCCATTATATTCTAGGTTTATGTTTCACTTAAAGTGCCCTGCTCTTTAGACTGTTTTAAGGACAAGGTTTAATAGTCTTTGGTACTTAATTATTATCTTAATCCTTTGTATAATAGCCTTTTTGAGTGTGTAAATTGCTTGTTATAACAAAGTATGCACTATACATACTGAAATATTTCTATCAAAAGGCCTATTTATGTCAGCAGTTTCCTTGCTTATAATCAGATTGACTCAGATGCCTTAAAATCTAGAAAATCCTTTTAAAAACATTTTTGTAAGAAGCTCACAATGACAAAATGTACAGCATTTCCTGAATTGTAAATCATATTTAGTGCAACATCATGGAATATACATAATTGGTCTTGTTAAACAAGATATCTCTGTATATACATTATCTAGATCATATGCAGAAGCAGATGCTGTCTTGCTAAACTATATTTCTCAACAGACATGGTTAATGTAAATACTAGGTAGTCCTGGTTGCAGCTGATTGCTCCAAGAGGGAACAAATGCTTGGCTTTTTCCAAGGTGATACAGGTACAATTGTGAGAAAATTTCCTTGAATACAAGGAAATCTGTTACAATTTTTCAGTGTAAGAATTGTGACCATAAGCCAAACTTCTGCAGATTGATGATCTTCAAATATATGACAGCTAGTTTATATCACAATCGGTTAGCAGTGCATAGGCATTAGAAATGATTCTACCAGTTATAATCTAGTCTGCTACCCAATGCTGTTTGCACAATCTTGTGAAGGATGTTAAAAGAAGTTCCTGAAGACAGTCATATCTTGCATAGATGTTCTGGATAGTACACTTACATAGATGCACAATACAACACAGACTTTAGCCTGAATAATAAAACTTGGACTGTAGTGCTTTTGCAGGTGTATTAAAAGAAATAACATTGATATTCTTTGGAATCTACAGTATTTTCACATTCCTTCATGGTAAGCTTGTTTCTGGAGAATTTGCACATTAGGACTTTTTTCTCATAAAAAAATAATGGACATCAGCTTTCCAAGGCAGGACTGTAGGAGTGGCAGATGTGATGTTCATACTTAGAGGTACCTTCCATGAATTGTATCATAATATATGGTGCACCTAATAAATATTTTATTAAAGATGGAATACAGTGTAATAATAATTTTCAGCTAGGATTCGGACCAGGCTATAGTACCAAGAAAGCACTGGTTGCACTTGTGGATGACCTTTGGGGGCTTGGGATGGGGTGGTGTGTCTGTCCTGGTCCTTCTGGATCTCTCGGCAGCTTTCAATACTATCAACCATGGTATCTTGCTGGACTCCCTCTGAAGACTGGGAGTGGGAGGCACTGTTTTGCAGTGGTTCTCCTCCTTTCCCTATGGCCAACACCAGTCACTGTTGGTGGGGGAGGAGAGGTCTAGCCCTAGGCCCCTGTTATGTGGAGTGCTTCAGGGCTCAGGTCTCTCTCCCCTCCTATTTAACATCTATATGAAGCTGCTGGGTGATATCATTCAGCTGACAATACCCAATTCAATGTCTCTACTCCATGCCAGGCAAGTGATGCTGTTTAGGTACAGTGGTACCTCGTGTTACGAACTTAATCCGTTCCGTGGCTCTGATCGCAACTCGGTTTGGTCGCACCGCGAGGCAAATTTCCCCATAAGGTTCAATGTAAATACAGCTAATCTGCCCTCTGAATATGGTTGCGCCACGAGGCAAATTTCCCCATAAGGTTCAATGTAAATACATACGGCTCTGCATTTTCTTTGGAGCCATGCTGACAAGCACACCAAAAACCTTCCAAATGCCACAAAACACACCACAAGCCTCACAGAACGTCTCCTTGCTACCGCAATCTCGCCCACAGGAAGCCGCGACCGCGTGGCAGCAGGGCAAATGGCCGCGGATCCGGTTCGTAGCGCGGGGCGGAGGTCGCACGGTGAGGTAAATTTTGGGGGCCGGAGCTGATCGTATCATGAAAAATTCGTAAGGAGGGGCATTCGTAACCCAAGGTACCACTGTATTTGCTCAGTGCCTGGAGGCTATAGCAGCCTGGATCGGGAGAAACTGGATGTGACTTAACCCTAGCAAGATGAAGTGGTTGTGGGTATTTGGCCCTCTGGGGTCAAGAGAGTTGACATTTCTGACTCTGGATGGGGTAACACTCCCCAAGACAGAAAGGGTGTGCAATTTGGGGGTCATCCTGGACTAGTGGCTCCTGCTGGAAGAACAGGTAGAAACCATAGCCGGGGTGCCTTTGTACAAATACATCTTTTGTGCATCAGTTTGTGCACCCATTCCTGGATCAGAAGGCCTTGCTCAAGTTCACTCATGCCTTATTCACCTTTTGTTTGGATTAGTGCAATGCACTCGATATGGGGCTGCCCTTGAAGACCATCTGAAAGCTGCAACTGGTCCCAAATGCAGCAGTGCATGCAGTTCTGGGTGCTGCGCAGTTTGCCCAAATTACAACACAGCTACATGAGCTGCACTGGCTCCAGTTGCTTTCAATGTGCAATTCAAGGTGCTTGTGATCACCTTTAAAGCCCTACATGGCACAGGGCTAGATTATTTGCAGGACCGTCTCTCCCAAAGGGTATCTGCCTGTTCTACTAGGTCAGATAGGATGGGCACATTCCAGATCTCTTCCCTTAAAAGCTGTCATCTGATGGGACCTTGGAGGCTAGGATAGAGGTTGAATTAGTAGCTTAATAGCTTCTTTGGTCTGGTGTCTTTTGGGAAAGGTTGTTCTGTTTTTATTCTTGTTTTTATTGGTTGTTGTGAGCTGCCTAGGATCACTGTATGAGATAGGTAGCCATGTAAGTTCAATCAATCAATCAATAAAATGTTCAGTTCCAGCTTGTCTCTCCATATTTGAAACCACAACTAAAGTACAGTACTGTAAGTTAAAAATATACAGCTATTTTGGCATTATAACAGTCATGCCCTTGCTTGTGAGTAAATTCATTGTAGACTTCAGCATCTTAAGTACTTTCAAAATACTCCATGACATTCTATTTTTAATAAAGTTTCCCATGACATTTTGATAAGCCAGTTAGTTAAATTTAGGATGGATTGCATGATAATTAAGCAGAAAAATACTGGCTTTGAAATTGTACTCAGAGACTGTTCATCAACAGTTCCTCATCAGACTAATGTGACTAAAGTTCCTCATCGGATAGTATTACAAGGTTCATTATGGGCACTGTATGATTCAATGACTTATATGAAGCAGTAGATGGAATGCTTACCAAATATGCAAATGACACAAAACTAGGTGGGATAACTAGTATCTTAGAAAGCAGAAATAAAATTCCAAACCAAGCTGATATATCATAAAAATGGGTTGAAATAACAGATAAAATTTAAGACAGACAAATATTAAATTTTTTGCATAGGAAAATGAAATCAAATGCATAGGATGGAGGATAACTGATTTGGCTATACTGTTTGTGAAAAGAGAGTAGGTTTGGTGTAATGGTTAAGGCACCAAGCTGGAAACCTGAAGACTGTGAGTTCTAGTCCTGCCTTAGCCATGAAAGCCGGCTGGGTGACTTTGGGCCAGTCATTCTCTCTCAGCCCTAGGAAGGAGGCAGTGCCAAACCACTTCCAAAATATTGCCAAGAAAACTGCAGAGACTAGTCCAGGCAGTCACCAGGAGTCAAGCCTGATTTGAAGGCACAAAATAAATAAATAGATTTGTAAAAATAGATCTTGGAATAGTTGTTGATTATAATTGTCAATATTGAAGGCACAAAATAAATAAATAGATTTGTAAAAATAGATCTTGGAATAGTTGTTGATTATAATTGTCAATATTAGCAATGTGATATGGCTGCAAAAAGGCATATACAAATGTAGATTTCATCCATAGAATATACTTCCCAAACCATAGGAACCAATTATCCCATTGTAGTCTGCGTTGGTCAGAACCTACCTTAAGCACTGTGTTTGGTTCTGGATTCTGCAATTTAAGGAAGATTCAAGGAGACTGGAACAGGTTTAGAGATAATAATGGAATGAGAAACAAACCCATGGTAAGAGTGATTGAACAACTGGGAATGTTTAGTCTTAAAACTGAGGATGGGTATTCTAGCAGTCTTCAGATATTTTAAATGTATCACATAAAAGAAAATAAAAAGAAAAAAAAATGTTCCTCTTCAGCATACAATATACAGAATAATGGATTAAATTACAGAAAATCTGGTTTTAATTAATTGTTTTATATATATATATATATATATATATATATATATATATATATATATAAAACCTTCCTAAGAAAAAGAGCAATTTGACTGTGCAACCAGAGAGGTAGTGGACTCTCCTTTGCTCTATAATTTTGGAAGTTTAATTCTGACAAAAGCCTAAACTCTTTTTTAAAATCTTAATTTCTTTCAAACAGTATAAATGTATTTTGGTTCAACTCTTTATCATGGTGAAATCGCTAAACATTTTGGATTAGATTTCATTCTTTAGAGAACAAAGAAATTAGTGGAACCTCATGACAACCAAATGGAAGAGCTGTACATTCATATTACTGCCATCAGTGGCATTCTGGGGAAGAATTGGAGAACTGAAGACGCTCTGTGAAAAGCACAGCCGATGACCGAAATGGAATGAAGAGCAGGTGAGTAGACCGGCTCTTCGTAATTCCTATCCAGACAAGGACAGGACTTGAGATTGCCCACAAGTGCTCCAGACAGCTTCTCCTCATGAGGAGACTGCAAGACAGTGGTCTCTAGCTGTTTTAGAACTCTGGGAGACGAGGGAATAGCCATCTTGCTCAAACGGTGGTCAGCCCCTTTGAAAGGACACTGGGATTGCATACTTCATTTTCTAATCCCTTTCAGAAATTGCTTGTTAACTGCTTTTCAGCTACTAGGATTCTTTGGATCGACAGGTTTTACAACACTGGGTGAATTTCCTTTAATCCTTAGCAAAAGAAGTTTTAAATACAAATTTAAGGACTTAATTTTTTTTTCTGGAATAAACAGCAAAAGGATGATTAAAACTTTGATTTTAGAAAGTTACAAATGGACAAAGGGTCCAAATAAATTTGAAATAAGATTTTGGAATTAATTAAAAGAATCCTTCCCGTCAGATAATACTTTTATTTTGAATTCTTAAAATACAGATAAATCAAATACAGAATGAAACAAAATATTTTAACATTGGATGTATGGAAGGATATCTTTGAACAATGGATCCAGAAGTTAATTTTAAGAGTGCCTACCTCTATAGATAGACTGTGTTTAAAAGATGGTATGGAAGAGGAACAAGTTTTACCTGGCATGATTGAGACTAACTTGAAGGTGGATTTAAAAATGATAGACTACAAGAATGACATGGAAAAAGATGTTACACTGGACATACAAAAGAAACCAGCTGACATCTTAATAATTAAACAGGATATAAAAATAACAAACTAAGAGAGTGACCTGGATAATTCTCCTATATTTGATTTACAAAAGAGGCTTGTTAAAGCTTTGAAGAATTTTGTGAGAAGGAACAAAGAACAAATGAAAAGAAATCAAGTTACAGGACATTATTTGAAGGGACTAAAGATCAAGATTGTTAGAAGTAAAAGGAAAAAATATAAAGTTGCTTTATCTGATCAAGGTTAAAATAGATATGTTGTTAACTCTGGTAACCCTTAACGGACTTTTGCTGACATCAGGATTGAAATCATGAGGCTTTATGGATTTGTTCATAGATAAGAGATGGGATATGAGAAGAGGAGATCATTTGTTGTATTTTAAGAGAAGGTGGTAAGTTACTAAAATTGTTTATACTTGTGATGAAGGGGAAAGTCACTTCTTTATATATTTCTTTTCTTTTTCTTTCCTATATTTCTATTTTTTTCTTTTCTGCGCTATTTTTTCTTTTTCTTTTGTGTTAGTTTTTATTGTTGTAAATTGTAATCTTTAATAATATTACTATATTAAAAAAACCCATATTGCTGCCATCAGCATAGGTAGACTTTGTTCAGCTGAGCCTCAGTAGCAAGTAACATATCAGTAAAAATGTTTGGCCTGTAGTCTGTACCTGAACCCTCCTCCAAGGCAAATATTAGCATGGGGGCTTCCTGCCAATTCGAGTTTTACAAACAGCAAATGATGTGATATCTTTCCTTCTACAACCTGAAATGAAAGAAATGGAAGATAGAGCAAGTCTTATACATCACAATACAAGAGGAAGGATTGCACCACAATTGTAAGAAGTTCTGCCATCTGCCTTTCATTTGGCAAGGCCTGCTGATCTCATTAGATTTCATACTCTGAATGTTTGCACTTGCACAAAAGCTGTCCAAACAAAATTAAATCTTTGTCACTAACATTCACTCATGGCATTGACAGAGAACACATGAAGGTATTGATGCTAGGTTGAAGTACAAGAACAGACTACTGCAAAAATGTTTATGTTAGCTAAACTAGCATAATCTGGTATGTCAGGGTGTTAAATGAAAACCAGAGTTTCCTTGTGTGTGGTTTGGCACTTGGAGCATTCACCAATTTGGTGCCTTTCAAATATGTCGAGCCACAATTTTCAGCATCCTTCAATTTACACCATTTGAACTGGTTTGATGCTTCCTCAATTTTGTTTGTGTTACTGAACTTCCATATTTAATGTCTGGCAGGGCAAGTGTTTTGTTGGGAGAAATCTCATAATTGCCCTAAATTTTCTATCTTTGGGTGTGACAGTTACTTTTTTTCCCTAAGATTCTCATGCACACATCTACAGCTGTGAATGACAGTGCATCCTATTTTATGACATACAGTAGTATTAAGTGGAATACATGCTATAGGCTGGAATATACTCATTTCTATGGCCATGCTATGAATCAGGAATAGGCAACCCACAGCTCTTCTGAGTAAGCCTCTAAGTCCTTTTTTTGTATCTCCCTGATGGAAAGAAACACTACTTACATAAACCAACATTCATTTTTTAAATAATCTTATTGCACTGATTTATTTCAGGCTTATTTGGGAAGTGAATAACAATATTTCACTTCACTAAGAAAGGAGAATAAGACCAACAAAAAAGAAGCAAAATGAGCAAAAAAGTACATGGTGTTTTCATATAATAAGTGGAATTTCTGTTAGGAACCTAAGTGGATCTCTAGGTTTATATTTGACCTCTACTCCTCCTGCCTTTATAATAGCAGTCAAATCATATCTTTCTCAGCTAGCTTTTACAACTTGATTATTTTTTATTTCTGTGTTATTGTGTTTTTATTTATTGTATTTATTTTTGGTAGTTTAAAACTGCTAGTCACACTCAAGTGTTCATTTTAAGGAGAAAAGTAGATAAAATAAATAACAACAACACATGAAAAGTAAAACAAACAAAAAAACCCAATAAAACACCACCAAAGGCATGTCTCTGGAGTAAAATTTCTTGCTTGATAAGACACAGGACTCTCAAGGCCAGCGAGCTCATTCTAGAAACTCACAAATAGAATGTGAAGATCTTTCTCCTTACATCTGGTACTCTAGAGATTTTGTTCAGTTACCATGGCTTGAGAAATAAGCCTTATCCATGAATATCACCATTATTCAGGAAAGAGAAGAAGGAAATTATTTTTCACCAGTAGCTTGCCTTTCCACTTGTACCTCTTTGCTAAGTGCTCATGGTAATTTAAAAGAACAACACTTTCCCATTTAACTTATGTGTGAAAAAAGCAGATTTTCCCTGAAATGTGCTATACCCCTTTGTATCTCTCCTTGGTACCACAATGTCCATGAATTTTGAATACATGTTTATTTCTGCTTCAGTAACCCAGATGCTTTCTTTGCTCTCATTCTGAGATCAGGAATGGCATAATGTGTCCTCACTTTCTGCCTCATGGTTGTTTGTATTCCCTTTCACTTTCCAGTGCTCCCTTTGAACCTGTTTAATTCACTGATAATTATAATTAGTTGTTTCCACCCCAGTGCTTTGATGCTGCTCTCTTCTTCCTTCTGCTTGAAAATGACCCATGAACTGCTGCTGATCTGAAGTTTGAACCTCCTAATACACCCTCCATTTTCCTTCTTTGCTTTATTTTCCTTCTGAGTTCTGAAGATCATTTTAATTGCCAAGCATCTTTATTATGCCCCACTTTAGCAAGATGTCTGCTTAATTTTATTCATGGGCAATATTCTCCTGACCTAATATCTCCAAGAAGGCCCAAAGTAGGACACCATCATTAAGGCATTAAAGTGGCAGTGTTTTGGTGATCAGTTGATGAATGGCTGGAAGATTTAGAGAAATGAAGTAAGGTAGTTGAACTTTGAGGAGCTTGGTAAGTTTATAAGGTTCAAAGGCTGATAATCCATCCAAAGGCCCCACTTGATAGTGTTCCTTTAAAATGCAGAGTATTCTGTGGATTACCCTCATAGTAAGTCAACTTACTTCACATGAGGAGTTTACAATGGAGCCTGATGATCTTGGTTGCTACTGGTTTCAGTATGTGGATTACGACCCACGCTAAAGAATGTTCAGATATCAGAGTTCATTTGAAAGAGAACCTTCAGTTCTTCAGAGGAATATAACAAAAAGGATGAAAAATATTCCAAAATGGTAAAATAACACAAATAATTGCTATAAGTCCAATACATAAATCCTCTGCCTTTAAGTATTCAGTCTAATCCCAAACCAATATCCAAATGAGCACAGCCATGGAGTTCTAGAAGCAACTGTTGCATTTCTGCATGTGCTTGTTTTCTTATGTGTCCCTCCTAGACTGTGTGTGTGTCAACTTGCACAGGAATTCTTTTTGTGCCTTTATGAGTGTGATCGACATGTATCATTAGAAAGATCTGCATGCAGAGATAATGAGGTTAGGATGCCTTCTGGCAGTGTTTACCCCTAACAGCTTCAGAGGCATATTACTCTCTTAGAGACGTTTATCTTAATTTAGGAGCCATGTAGAAGCTCTAAGTTGTAAACAGGCTTGCTCAGAGACACTGTTTCTTCCAAGAAGTAGTGACATCTCAGTTCTGGCTGATCAACTAAGAAGACTTATGATTTGTTCTCTTAGCATGCCTTGTGCCTGACCCAACTGGAGAGGTCTGTTGAATTGTCTTTTTCTAATCAGTTTCCTGGACAAATTGTGCTGACAAGAAATGAAATTCCAGATTGAAAACACATCACTGGGTTTCTCTTGAGAGCTTTTTTTTTAAAAAAAATTAAAGTGGGAAGATGTGGATCTTCTAACAAATTATGTAAAATGTTCTGAAAATTAAGCTGTGTCCATCCAGAGTGGCATGCTCATTTCTCTCCTATGTACTTATCTTTGTGTAAAAAAGGTTATGCTGATGGAACATATGGAATACGATAATACTTTAATAATTAATCAAACTATTGTCCATCAACTCACTATTGTCTCTACTGACTGATAGCATCTGTCCCAGTTCTCAGGCAGCAGTTTTTCCAAATTTGCTTGAAGGTATCCAAGACTGAGCCTGGCAATCTTCAAAATGCAAAGTATTATTCTGTTTGACAGAATTGATGCTTGAATGCAAATGAGACTTTTGCTTCTAAACTGCCTCCAAGCAGGAAGTGATCAGATGGTTGGAAAGAAGCAAAGTTTTAGAGAACTGAAGGAACACCAAACCTTTGCTACTACAGGTGAAACTCGAAAAATCAGAATATCGTGCAAATGTTCATTTATGTCAGTATGGCAATTATACCAAAGTAAGGCTTGACATATCTTGCTTTGCATGTAATGCGTCTATCTCATATATTGGTTTCACCTTTTGAGTTGCCATACTGACATAAATGAACATTTGCACGATATTCTGATTTTTCGAGTTTCACCTGTAGAATGTATTAATTTTAAACTGCCCCCCCCTCGAAAGATTGTCTTTAATGCTGCCTCAGGTTAGTATTTATAGCCTTATCCTTTCAACAGTATCACCAAGAGTTTAATACATTATTTCCACAGAACAGATTCCTTAGGTTTCTTTATGCTTCCATTGAAACTAAGCCAGCCTGCCAAACCTACAACATTGTTTAATCTAGTCTTTGAGTGTGGGGTGGAAGTGGGGATGGGACAGAAAAACTTTAGGAGGAGATATAAGTTAATTAGAAATTCTATCAATCCTTACAATTCTTACAAGTTAATCAGAAATTTGTGTTTTTAAATGTTTCTAAAGTAAATGAAAAAAGGGGTAGCCATTTTAGCATCCATTTTACATCCATATTCCACTACACTTTTACAAAAGCCTATCTTTCTGTCATTTCAAATTAATTTATAAAGCAGCAATGATAAACTATATCAGTGTCTAGCTAATAAAATGTGAGGTGTATCAGCTGACAACAAGGCTCTATGAGCAATTAGAAAAGAGATGAAAGTTCATTTTACCTTTAAATTAAGAATGTAGCAGCTGCATGAATGCCACAGGGTAGGGAGTTTCAACAAGAAGAAGCCAAGTGAGGGGACTTAGATGGCCCAGGGGCTGGAAAATGCGATATACATCCTTTTTGCCTCAAGGTCACAATTGAAATCCATCTCATGGCTGGAAACCATAATCATTTGGATTTAATAACCTTTGTGGTCTCAGTCCAATTCTTAGCGTACAAGTCTCTACTTCGTTTTTTAAAAAAGAGCTGTCACAAGCCATTGACAGCAAAATTTGGCTACTGAAAAAAGGCATCACTCATACTTTCAAGCAAGTAAGAATAACTTTAAGGGACGAAATTTCTGAAACAGTTAAATTACGATTTGAGTTAAAATTGTGTCCAGAAAGTGTAATACATTGTTTGACGTGAACTGAACAAAGCAAGGATTTTATAGGTATAAGCAACCCATGTAAACATTAGTTTATTTAAAACTTCTAATGCATGCATAAGTTCATATGCTGCCTTACCATGTTGATAACACATATTCTGGTCATATATATGTAGGTAGTACATGTATTCTTCATTTCCTTCCATGGATGTTTTATTGTTTCTGTACTTCTGTTGTACTGGAGGTATTTTAAATTCTACTTGTAAGCCAGCATGAGTTATGACAGAGTTGTCAACATATACATTCAGATAATAATAATCTACCCCAAGTCCTGCTATAATCCCTCATTATGGCAGCAATATTATGTATTGATGCTTTTGAACTTTTGCATTGGAGAAGACTCCTGAGAATACCATGGATAGCCAAGAAACCAAAGCAATGGATCATAGAATAAATCAATCCAGAATTCTCATTGAGGGCACAAATGACTAGGCTCAGGTTACTGTATTTTGGAGACATTATATGAAGATCTAGCTCCTTTAAGATGTCTATAATGCCGGAAATGAAACAGAAGAAGAGGAAACAAAGATGGGCTTTGAAGAAACAGGTTATAGAGTGCTGATGCTTTTGAACTTTGGTGTTGGAGAAGATTCTTGAGAACACCACAGATAGCCAACAAAACATGTAAATTTTACATGGTAGAAAAAAAAAAGATTTGTATGTATAAAATACAGCCCTATTTTGAAAATCATAAATTCTTCCGTAAATTCTGTAATTCAAGTGTAAAAAACCAAAAAGGATGCATACATAGATGTATAAAATAATTGAATGAATGCACGTAACATTATATCAGTCAAAATGAATAGAGAATGGAAGACAGGTTGAAGGGCTCAGGGCAAACATGTACATATCACGATAGTGATCTCCGTGCTACTATGGATGCAGTGGGTTATTCTGAAATAAAAGACAGAATGAGAATGATTGTGTGGCTTGTGGATTATAATTGCAAGCAACAAAAGACAAAAGTGATTATGTAATTGAAAAGAAGGCTTGCGTTCTGGACAGACTTAAGGAATTCTCCCAAGGATGGTTGTTTTAATTATGACCAGTGTCACATTTAAGTGAAACATTTTTTCAAACACATTTTTGTAAAGTGAATCTTCTGGGTAAATGATAATAGACTGTTTCCTAAAAGTTATGAAACAGCCATACAACTTTTTACAAGGCATATAGAAAACAGTTTGGAAAGGAATACAAGCAGAATTCACTATCCCTGACAGTTGTTGCTGTTCACTGTCCATTCTGTTCATTTTAGTTACAGTTTATACAACAGTTTCAATTGTTCAATGGCAGTTCTTAATGGATGGTGCTGAAGTGAGGAAGATTGACTAATAATCTCTCTCTAGGCAATTCTTTACACTTGTAAGATATCTGGTCATGTTCTAAACATCTGTTGCAAAATTTACATTTGCAATGACAGCCAGATGTTGAGCTTAGTAGTCGAGATGAGGCTTTATTGCCTGCTGTATCCAATGTACTTCGTCAATTAAGCATGACTTATATGTTCATGAATTACTCATCTATTCAGGGTTTGAAAGTTTTCCTCCTCTTCATTATTTATTTTGTTGCTTTGGGTTTGTTTTCCACATTCCTGAGCCCTGTCTCTCTGGGAACCATCATCCCTCCACCTGCTTGAGCTGCAAAGCCATGGTGTATGGTGCAGTACTTAAGATCAGATTTTTGAAGGAAAGTAATTCCAAATCTGTTTAGCCCTTTATTGCCAGCCAACCCCAAATGTTTTTTTTTTCCCATCCTGAAATATTATTTTTCAGTTTTCACAGCAAGGAAATTGAATATGATTAACTTTGCAGCACAGATTAGCTGAAGAATTCCAATGCTGCAGTGAAGACAGAATTGGATAGTAGCATTGGGGTAGGGGAAACTAGTAAAAATATATTCCTTTAAATATAGAAGAAACATATATAGGAGATTATCTATGAATATATGATTGTCTGTTATAAGATAGTGGCATATATTACATTAGCTAATATAAAAGTAATTAAAATAGTATCTATTTTTTCCTACTTAAGAAAGTATATACGATCATAAAGATGTCTATATTTCCCTTCAATTACTGTTATGTGTTAGTTCAATCTATGTGGAATTAATTAACTATGTATTAATACAACTATTTTACCATATTTGAATGCTATCTCATCAAACATAAACATAAACCCAACTTATATCAATAGAAATAAATGCTAAATCATCCCTGATTGTTCACCACAGTTTCCCTTCTTATGATAGTCCTTTCACCCTCCTCTCTGAAGGCTCTCTGGAGAAGCAGTTTTCACTGCTTTTTGAAAAGATAATAAGGAAGGGGTCATTCTAACCTTAGGGAGCAAGCTGTTCCACAGTTGATGAGGGTACACTCAAGAAGGCTTGCTTCTAGATTCTCATCCTCAATAGTTGCCCATCAGCTTATTATTAATAGTCCTTTAAAGACCTTTAAAGATATAATTTATATAAAACAACTGAATGGCAACATATACTGTACAGTTCAAGCATCTACTATATTCTTTGTTTGGTCTGGATGCTTTAGCAGTGTGTGAAGTCCTGGTAGCTTTGAATGTATTGAAAAAAGGCTTTTATAGAAGAAAAACCAACAATTCAACATTATCAGCAATTAATAAATTTGGATAATGTACACGAAAAGGCACTTTAGTTCATATGATTTGGTTGTGTCCTTTAGTAGCTCCTTTTAGTTAGACTAGGGTGGATTGGGTTTGGAAGCAAGTTAAGCTTTGAAGACGTTAAATTATTGCTAAATGTTGTCACCCAAATTTGGAAAGTTATTTATTATAAGCAGCTTTGGATATATTGTACCTGGATTGTTGCCGGGGGGGGGGGGGGAGGTTAATATGTATTCCTAGAAGGATATTTCTGTACCAGACTCTAAAGGTTGGCTTAATGAATTTGCCAGGTCTCAATCTTTGAATTAGTTCTGTATTGATAGAAAGGAAAGACTGGCAATTCTGTGTGGTTCAGGTTCAATTCATTCAAAAACTAAGTTGCAGTGTTTGATATAAAGATTTAACTAGTATTCTTGTACTATAGGAAAAAAATGGATTAATTTCACTATTACTATATTGTTTTCTCTCTTTCTTATTCTTAGAGGACATATTGTCCTGATGTTGCTTCAACAAATCCCCAGCCTACTGTTTGGGCAACTTAAATTTATATTTAGTTGTTTCATTTTTAAAGTAGAGTTTCCCCTCTTCTCCTGACATATCTTGTTTACCCCAATGCCTCACTGATGATGGTGGTGATGACATGGTCAGGGGCTTCTATTGGCTACTCCCTCCTATTGTATTCCACTGTAATTTTGGCTTGGGCTGATGGAAGTGCCAGACAGCTGGCTTCTTCTAAATCATCTCTCCATTTTCAAGCTCTTAGCAGTTGACTTTGACCAAAGGCAAGATTTTCCTAGAGTTTTCTTTAGCAAGATTTATTGAAAGGGAATGGGATATGGTTACACGAATCTCAGCAACTGGATTATTTTTATTTTAAAAATAAATAATTTTTAAAATAATAAATAAACTGGATTACTTTTACTTTAGAACCCAACTTGTTAAGTTTAAGATTTTTTGTTTGTTTGTTTTTATCAACAGCCTCTTTGTGAATTGGAGAGGCAGTTGCTCATTTTCCACTCATAATGCAGAATTCCCACTTAAATGGAAAAATATATATACATGTGTTTGAAAGCAGTTGCACTCTACAAACTGCTGTTCCCTGATATATCTAGTGCAACTTGAAGAGAGAAGGGTCTTGCTCACAGTATTTGTGAACAGGCTGAGGTCAAATTAATTTCTGCCCACAAATATTTATGACAGAATCAGTTTGTTATCAGATTTGTCTATGCTGTAACAAACTAAGTTATCTGCCTGTATTTCACAAGACCGTTTTTTCCCCAACAAGCATTAATATTCTTAGAAAATAAGATAACTTATTATTAAATAACACCAGAAACATACGTATATATAATAACAACAAGCCATGGTTCACAGCAAAGCTTAAACGGCTGCGTTGTGACAAGGAGGAGGCCATAGGAATGGGGACAGGATTATGTATAATCGGACTAGAAATGTACTCACGAGAGAGATTAAGGCGGCAAAGAGAAACTACTCAGAAAAGCTGAAAAATCAGTTTTCAGCAAATGATCCTGTGACTGTGTGGAAAAGCCTGAAGAACATCATCAGCTAAAACAACCCACCTCTCCTGATTGAAGAGAGTCATCAACTGGCAGATGATCTCAACAGGTTTTATTGCAGGTTTGAGAATGAACAACTGTTATCTGCTGCTGCCAATTGTATCTCAGATACATCATCAGCATTAAACTTCTCTACACCTGTCCCCAATCCCCTGGGTCCCTTACCTCTGGTGATCCTAGAAAAAGAAGTGCGAGGTCTGTTTCAAAAGCAAAAGATTGGAAAAGCTCCAGGTCCAGATGGTGTGACCACCTCGTGTCTGAAAGCTTGTGCGGAACAACTGGCCCCCGTTTTCACGTATATTTTTAATAAATCGCTGGAGATGAGTTATGTCCCTTCTTGTTTTAAGAGCTCTACAATCATCCCAGTTCCTAAGAAATCCTCCATTAGTGAGCTGAATGACTACAGACCTGTTGCACTGACATCTGTGATCATGAAGACCTTTGAGAGGTTAGCGTTGGCTCACTTGAAAGCCATCACGGATCCCCTGTTAGACCCACTGCAGTTTGCTTATCGTGGAAACAGGTCAGTGGATGATGCTGTTAATATGGCCTTGCACTATATTCTGCAACACCTTGAATTTCCGGACTCCTACGCACGAGTTCTTTTTGTGGACTTCAGCTCAGCATTTAATACTATTATACCAGAAATTCTTTACAACAAACTGATCCAGCTTACTGTGCCTGACCATACCAGCAGGTGGATAATCAGTTTTCTAACAGGTAGGAAACAAGACATGAGATTAGGCAAAACTACATCCAGTACCTGGTTAATTAGTACAGGTGCCCCTCAGGGATGTGTGCTTTCCCCGCTGCTTTCCTCCCTTTATACCAATGACTGCATTTCAAAAGACTCTTCTGTTAAAATCTTTAAATATGTGGATGATACAACTGTCATTGGTCTAATTCGAAATGGAAATGAGTCAGCATATAGACAGGGGGGTTCAACAACTGGTTTTGTGGTGCGGTCATAACAATTTGGAATTGAATACACTTAAAACCGTGGAGATGATTGTGGACTTTAGGAAGAATCCTTCTGGTACTCCTCCCCTTACCATACTCGACAGCCCAGTATCAGTGGTAGAGTCCTTCAAGTTCCTGGGTTCTATACTTTACCAAGACCTGAAATGGATGCTTAACATTACAGTCATCATTAAAAAGGCACAGCAAAGGATGTTCTTCCTGTGGCAACTTAGAAAGTTTAAATTATCCCAGGAGCTCTTGGTACAGTTTTACAGGGGAATAATTGAGTCTGTTATCTGTTCCTCTATAACTGTCTGGTTTGATTCTGCAACCAAACAGGACACTCAGACTCCAACGGATAGTTAAGTCTGCAGAAAGGATAATTGCGACCGGCCTGCCTTCTATAGAAGAACTGTATACTGTGAGGGTCAAAAGGAGGGCAGAGAGGATATCTGCAGACTCTTCCCATCCTGGATATAAACTGTTCCAACTTCTTCCTTCAGGACAGCGCTACAGAGCACCATATGTTAAAACATCTAGATATCGGAATAGTTTTTTCCCTTGTGCCATTGCTCTGTTAAACACTACATGACTCGATATGTGCTGGACAGTGGCTTCTCCCTTTGAAAAAGTTATTTTCCTGTGTAGTGTTATTGTTTATTATTTTTCTGTTGCTATCCAAATGCACTGTTGATCTTGCTGTTCATCACCGAAGACAAATTCCTTGTATATATTTTATACTTGGTCATTAAAGTATTTTGTATTTGTATTGTATTGTATTATGTTCATTATGTTAATAACACATTGTTCATTTTCTAGTAACTATGGCCTGAATTGTGGTAAGGGATTTGTCTCCAGGTTGCAGAGACTAATTAGCTTGCTAGTTAAGTTTTATCAGAAACAATACTCTGGGAATTATCAGTATGCTTATTACACATATATTTAAGCTTTGACAATAAATGTTTTGCTGTGTCTTGATTTATTAAATTTTAATTGCCATAATCCTTTTTATTTCATTTTCCTCTGACCTCATTGCTTACCATCCCTCCCTTCACTTGCCAACTTAGTCTATGAAAATGTATACCATTAATACATATGTTAGTTTTAAAATGTCACTAGAAGACTTTGTTGTTTTATTTAAAGTAATCTGAAAAATGAACTCTAATTTGTTTCTAAAGAGGCTGAATCCTAGCTATATATCACTGTCTATAGATGCAAGGACATGTCATATCCTCCTAGGAATTATTTAAAACTGATGCAAATTTTTTAAAATACCATTTTTAACCAGCTGAAATATAATTACCTCCCACAAGACTTCATACTTTTTCTGTGAGATTTCAGAGGCAAGATGGTTGAAATCACATGAGATCTGGGACATTGTTTGAGGGGAGTACATAGTGTTAGAAAATGTTGATGATCCTGCCATATGTACTGCAATATAATGATTAAAATGATAAAACCAGGAAGGTTGAACTAGTTAGCTTAAATAAGAGATGAGAATACAGTATGATACAATATCATTCCATAAATAAGAATAAAACCCATTTTTATCTTGCAGTTTTATGGCAACCATGGAAATAAATCTTAAAATAGAAGACATTAAATACAAATCATGTGTTAGTTTATAAATACAAACTAGCACATGAGACAGAATACTTTTCATATCAAGAAGGTACACATGCTTCAACCTGCAAGAAAGCAAAGAGTTTGGAAAGGTCAGGATGAATACTTAGAAGTGGTTATATTTTCGGACACTGGCAGAAGGTGATATGAAGAAATTAATTCAAACAGAAATAAATTAAAAAGCCAGAACAATGTAACCTTAAATCTTTTTAAGTGCTTTTTTTTTCTTTGTCTTTTTGTGCCTTAGAGTCATTATTGACTCCCGGCAACTGCCTGGACAAGTCCCTGCAGTTTTCTTGGCAAGATTTCAGAAATGGTTTGCCATTGCTTCCTTCATAGGGCTGAGAGAGAGGGACTGGCCCACCCAGCTGGCTTTGTGCCTAAGGTGGTACTAGAACTCATGGTCTCCTGGTTTCTAGCCTGATGCCTTAACCACTGCATAATTCTTCACAAATGGTGCTAAAACTGTTTTATTTTCTTAGTAGTTTCAGGAAGACTTATACATACTTACAATCCCAGTGCTAATGAAAGAAGCTTCAATTTCTAGTATGTGCAAGTTTTATACAGTTGTGTCTGATTTATTATTGGGTTTGCTTTGAACTGGCATGCAAAGCATATCTGAATGTACTCAGATCCAGATGGAAATGTCTTGCCCAGTCTTCACTGGTTTATTTGTTTCCCTACCCCCATCCCTTTACTTCCTCTCCTATCATTGTTCTCTAAGACATTAACAATATGTTTGAAAGAGGCAGAGGGGGAAAAAAATCTTTCCATCAGCTGAATTCTGGCTTCTGATTAACTAGGATAGATGTTTTAGGTTCTGCAGGAAAATGTGTCATTCAAATATCTGAAATCTTTTCTTGTGAAATATTCAAATCCTCCAAGGATAGTAAACGCATGCATACATACATGTGCGCACATAGAGAGTTTAATGTAGTAGCCCATAACAGGATAAATGCCTCTCTCCAAGGAAGAATACAGGCATACACCAGCTCAAGGATTTATTTATTGATATTTATTTATTAGCTGCCCAACTCCAATGGACTCTGGGCAGCAATAACTTCCAAAGAAAAGTTTGGGGCATTTATTTATTTCTGCAGTTCAGAAACCTTCATACCTGTGTTACTTGGATGGATGACAAATAAGGACAGCTGGAGCTGCTCAAAACATGTGAGAATCAGATTTATTGTGGTAAACTTAGAAAGTGTGAAAGAAGGACTAGCATCTTCGTGACTCCAGGGTCACTTGTAGAATACCATTTACATATAATGCACAACTCAAATTGGCAAGAAAAGAAAACAAATTTGCATTAAAATGGAATATACTAATACATATGTAAAGATAATTATTTGGAGATAATAGTCAAAATTTAAAGCAAAATACAATACATCTCAGCATAATGGGGAAACCAGATGACTAGATGATCTGACTGCTATTTGGGGGCTAATTATTGATAGACAAATTCAAGATCCCTGTTTACCCTTGTGATTTTTTTTTCTTTTGCAACTGGACTACTTCAGACAGCTGATGCCTTTTACAGAGCCTTTGTAAAAGAAGACATATGGCCACCCTATTAATGTGCTGGACATACACATATTTCTGGTATGTGTCTGCTGCTTAGTAAAACATACAGAACTTTTGTAATATATTTTGTTTTTGTTTTTAATGAACAATGAGATAAATGTATGAAAAACTGTAGGTCAGTAAATATACTGCAGCATAAAATGATTTTATGCTTCCTTCAAAATGTGTGGAAACGTCAGTGCCAAGCAAAGACAGAGTGTAGAAAAAACTTTATATACTCTTCTCAACCTTGTGACTGTGCACTAAGTGGGCTTTAATGGCTACAGGTTATTTTGTCCTTTGTCCTATGGTGAACTATAGTCAGAGATAATATAAAGAAGAGATTAATATCCTGAATAGATTTCTATCATATATGTAGCTTTATATGCTGTCTTTGGTGTTAATTCTTCTGCAGTCTGATTCGTATAGGGCAGATCTATAACAGTCTAAATGTGAGATTATCAGTATGAATCATTCTAGTTAGGTAATCCCTATTCAAGAAAAGGAATAGTTGGTATGCCAGCTGAAGCTGGTAGATACTCAGCTCAGAAGTAACTTGGATCATCTTTCAAGATTCATTTTCAGTTTGTAAGACTTCATGTACTCCATTGTCATGACAAGGACATGCAGAGCCTCCAGGAAGTTGGTACTGTGGTTAACAGTATCAAAAAGTTGCTGAGTTATTAAGCAGGATCAACCAAGTTATACTCCCTCTGTCTCTTTTCCATAGGAAGTCTTTTGTCAGAGTTACAAGTGACTGATTCTGTCTCAAAGCCAAGCATGAACCTGGCTGAAATGGTTCAGGATAATGATTTCTCCAAAAGTGTCTTTAGCTGTACAGATATTACCCTCAAGCATCTTGCAGATGAAAATGTGGAGTTCTTGATGTTCTCTGAGCTTGGTTGTTTTCTTGCATATGTTTCGTTACCCAACTAGGTAACATCTTCAGTGCTAGAAGGGAGTGCTCTCTGTTTATATATAGTAGATGAAAATGCTTATTTGTGACAATCTTCTTGATCCATAGAGAGGTTTTTTTCTTAAGTGGATAGGCCAACAGTACCAGTTCATCATGTATGGATGCATTCATATTCACTGTTTCAACCTTATCCCACCTTGGTTAGCTTGAGTAAAGCAAGATGGGCAGTGGTCAAGAGAGTATGCTGTTATCTAAACTGCTGCAAATATCTTATCTCTGTCCCATGACCTCATAAACTAAAAGTGATCCCATAAAATTAAGCTTAGATAGTGCTCTAGACATTTCAGAATGTTCCATATGAAAAGCATAAAGATGTTAATATGAATATGAACGATTATGTTATAAAAATGTGTTGTAAATCTATCAAAACAGGTCCCTGAGTGCTCCAACATCAGATTGTTATTGGCAAATAATAATAAACCCTTGATGCTCTGGCCAGTAGGTGTCCTTTCTTTCTAATAAATCACCATTCCTGACTAGCAATCACTTGGAAAAGATTTGTAAGGTAGAACCCATAATTACAGTGTATGAGTGTCAGAATGTATAGATGGTATAATTTTTAACATAGTTTTTTCTATTCCATAGAACATCATTCCTGTTATGTCTTTTAACAGATATTATCATTATCATTAATCAACTGCATGATGAAGATGTCTTCACTGAAGGCTATGCAACATTATCTGCCATGCTGGTCCAGTATGGATTGATAGATAAATGTTTTTTGAGTTTCCAGTCAAACTCAAGCTGAGAGAAAGTGACTGGCCTAAAGTTACCCTGATGGTTTCTCTGCTTAAGGGAAGCCTAAAATCTTGGTCTCCCATTCCTAGTCCAGTCCCTTAACCACTAGACAACACGCACAAAAACTTTATTTCTTTCTCTGTCCACCCCCCCACCCCCCCCGGCCCACAAAAAGCAAACATATTTAGGGCTACTTCTACACAGTCACCAGTCTTGCCCAACAAACTCTCTTTTGCAGTTTTGTTTTGCTCCCTTGATGATGGGCAGCATCCTTTCAGTTGGCCAATGGTAGAATACAGAGAACAACAGCTTCTGTCCTATCCCTGCCTTTGTTTTTCCCTCACCATATCTGCTTTCAAGGCAAGGGAAAATATTTTTGTAAAAAGAGCTGGTAGAAATGGTACAGTTGTCCTTCAAAAACACTGTGGAAGGCAGGGAGGTGGTAGCAAGGCAGAATGGTCCCTTGGCTGCTGGAGGGAGGGGAACCCCAAAGTACAAAGCAGGACAAGGTGGGAGTTCCTGTTAATATGAAACTGCCTTCCTCCCAGCTCCAAAGGAAATGCTTCAAAACTATCTTTGCAGAGTTTCCTTAAAAGCTGCAGCTGAGTCAATAGTTAATCACTTCAAGGCCTGTGTCACTCCATGGCATTATGGGGACATGGGATGGCACTGATTTTAGATACCTGGAAACCCAAGCAGTGTTTCCTCTGTAGCAGAAGCTGAGCTTATTGTTAAGTAGCTCAGCCCCCCAAAATACTGCATCTTCAAACTCCATGAAATTGTGGGGACACAGGAACCATCACTGATCACAGAACAGTGAAAACCCCATATGTTGAAAGGGTATGAAGCTTCAAGTGGCCCTTGTATCAGCAGGTTATTTTAATTTTCCATTTTGCAAATCCATCCATCATTTCTTGTATAACTTCCTTTTTTCCTCTGTATATATGTGTGTGTTTATATTCTACACAGCAAATGTGCTTCATTTTTATGTGAAACAGTGGTGCAAAATCTACAGTTTGACTTGTTAGAACTTGATAGCTATGTCAACACTCCATTCTTGGTTGCCATAACACTAGAAAAATACTATGGAATACCACATACTGTATAAATATAGCTGTAGCTTTTGGGAATAGGAGAATTTTTAAATGGCTTAAAGCTATGTCACATTATAATCCCCAGAAATAAATGAAGACATAATTGCTGAGTGGATCTGCTCTGTTTTTCAGCCATTAACAATGTATAGTCATTTCTTGGTCCCTGACTCTTAATATTCTTATCCATAAACAATAAAATGAAATTTGTTTTCATCCAATTCATATTGCTGCAGATATCTAGAAACCCCAAATCCAAGATTCAGGGGAAGTAATGGTATTTACTATTATCTTTGACTGCATTTCTGAACAGCACTCTTGGGAATAGATGATGGAAAAATGCTGTAGAATGTAGCATATTTGCAGGTTTTTGGCTTGGAAATGCAGTCTGGGACTCTGCCAGCCATGCTTCTTCTTTCCCTAAAGGCAAGGCTTTTGTACAACTGCATCTTTGACTTTTCTTATCTTAAATTAATTTGTACTGATAACCAGTTAACATTTAGAGATATGGCACAGAAGCCTCCAGAAGCCTACCATGTTTCCTGGAAATGTGGCTCATATGTAGTGCTTCTTGCTTCTAGGGATGGTGAAGAGAACCGACTCAAATAGCTGACATTACAGACAGATGTGATGATTATTGTACAACTGCCTGGTTATTAGCAGAACAGGTCTGCCAAACACAGGCATGGAACATAGACATCCATAGCTCTCTGTCCACACTGGGTACTCTTGTCCAGCCGGAAACCATACATGGATTTTGCCAGCATGAAATATTCTCATCACAGTATAAGACATTGGAAATTCTATTCCAATTTCTGTTTCCCTGTTGTGCATGCTAGACTGCATTTCATGATCTGAATGTAATTAATTCATACCCAGATTGCTCACAGAAATACCATTAAAAAAAAAAAATGGGTTGGTCAACAAAACACCCCATGCAAATCAATGTAGAACAACTCAATTCATTTGTGGGCAGTTGCAAAATGTACAATATCTCTAACACGTAGATTTCACTCATCTGACAGTCATAGCAGTTGCTTAAAGGGTCAATTCCAAATGATCCTTCTGCAAAATTCATAGGTATATGCTATTGGGATTTAACTGTGTGGAACAAATTAGTGCAGTTTCCTCCTTGTACAATTCCTCCTTGACCAAATAAGTGACTCCATGCCATTCCCTTAGGAAACAGAACTGGGACATACATTACAGAAAAACTGCTAAGAATCCTAATGGTGGGTGATTATTGTAAAAGGAAACCTAGTTCCTTCTATGAGAACTCTCAGAGAGACAGTGAGGAAAACTCTAATGAGACATCAGTGAACCTATTCTATTTTTGTCTTCTTACTCTCCCCCTCCCAGCTTCTGCCTAAAGAAGGATCTTGTTTCATTCTTTTATATTGAATCTTTCCACCTGAAGCTGTAATCTTCTGATAGTCTTTTTCTGAGCAATCATTTGTTTAATTGTAAGCAAAGGATTAAGAAGAGGAATAAAGAACAGGAAGAACTCTCAGAAATGGTGCCAAAGCTAAACTTTGATGAGTCATTTGCAAAGAAATGTGGAGCCCCCCAAAAAACAGCTGCTGGAGGAAAAAGGATTTGTTTTCTTAATTATGCTGAACTTTGTTATCAGGAAAGGGTCTGTGTGAGTTTCAGATTGTCTACTCTTGTAATTAGGTAGTTTGTAATAATTAGAAGGGATTCTGGATACATACTGATGGAATGCCCCTGCTTTTCCTGTTGGAAATATATACATCAGGTGTAGGATATGGGTGGCCACAAATGTATTTTTTTGAGCTAGAATAGTGATACAAAGGGGAAAGGCTTCTGACATACAAATAAATGGGCCAAAGATTTTCCTAGTTTGGTTTTCTTTTTTTCGGGGGGGGGGGGGGGGACGGGGACGACAGTGCTGATGATTTTCTGTTTTTGCTTAAAATGAAAAAAAGGAATGAATAAAAATATTTGTTGATTTGACTGAGAGAATCAGTGAAGGATAAAAGAATGATGACAAGTTCTGAATGTGGGATAGAAAATTATTTAGTGTCAAGTGTTATTTCTATTTTTTCTCTTTGCACTCAAATAACAACTCTATTTACTTTGTCTACCTTCTTTTCTCTATCTTAATTTTGTGATACATCCTTCTTAAGAGTCTTTACTCTTAACCTATGTCCTAGTTTACTATCTTGTACTAGTTTAATACCTTAGCTATATCACAAAATTAGTATATATCACTCATATACTCCAAATCCTGGTGCATCTGGCCCATTCTATCCCTTCCAATGCCTGATGGTGTAGCTTGCTCTAGGTCCTCCAATGCCTGGTACATCTGGCCCCCAGTGCCTAGTGCATTTTGCACTGGCCCTCCTGTATTGGATCTCTGGTATCCTTTTCTCCCATGCCAAAGCACTGCTAGTCTGGCTGAATGGCTGCTGGAACGGCTAGCTGCCTTTTGTTATCCCCCACCTTCCCCCCCACCACTTCCAGCCACTTTTGTGGTTCTTTGGCATGGTGCACCTTGCATCCTGGAAGAACAATAACCTTTTTCTCCGCTACCCCCTTCTTCTCCTCATCTTGTTCCGCTTGAAACAGCTCATAGCCACTAAGATTCTGATTTCTCCAGGGTGCCTGATGAAACTGTCCTCTCTACCCCCAATTATCAACATTTCTGGCCCCTCTAGTGGTATATTTGATACGGTTTATTCAATTTCTAAATCACAAATTATTAGCCCTCTCTTTAATTAAATATATGTTAAAATATATGTCAAGGATTCCTTATTTCCCTCCTCATCTTTAGGTCAGTTTTAGCATCCCTTTCTATAATTTTTTTTTGTCTGCGCTCAGTCATTACTGACCCTGCAGTGACTGCCTGGACGAGTCCTTGCAGTTTTCAAGGCAATTGTTTTTCGGAAGTGGTTTGCCAGAGCCTCCTTCCTAGAGCAGAGCCCAGCTGGTGAGCGCAGGAGGCAGGACTTCCGTTGCTTTGCGCCCTTTTCGGGTGAGCGCGGTTTTGCGCTTACCGGCAACTGGTCCCGTCTCTCTGTGCAAGGCGCTGCCAGCATTTTTCCTCCCACCGGAGTGAGAGTACCCATTTATCTACTCACATGAGTTTTCGACCTGTTGGGTTGACAGGAGCTGGGGGGGGGGGGAACAGGAGCTCACCCTGTTAACGTGAAAGGCTGGACTCAAACTGCCGAAGTGTCAGCCATTTCTGGCTGGCAACTTTCAGCATCATTAAGCCTCTGCGCCACCGCATCCCCTATTTTCTATAATTAGAAATTAGGAAAAGATTAGAAGAATTATACTACCAGAGGTAGAGCTAGACCAGAAATTCCTATTCTTAATCTCATTTCATTTAAACATGAGTCCTATCTAGTTACTGGGTGTGTGTGTGTGTGTGTGTGTGCCTTTGACTCAGTTTTGACCCCTGTCACTGCCTGGACTAGTCCCAGCAGTTTTCTTGGCAAGGTTTTTCAGATGTGGTTTGCCTTGCCTTCTTCCTAGGCCTGAGAGAGAGTGGCTGGCCCAAGGCTACCCAGCCAGCTTTGTGCCTAAGGTGGGACCAGAACTCACGGTCTCCTGGTTTCCAGCCTGGTGCCTTAACCATTATACCAAACTGACTCTATAAATTACAATAAATCAGATATGATATCATTAGGTCATAGTAATAATTGAGATAGGATTGGAGATTTAGGTTGTGTTCTGAATTTTTCATTTATTTTCCAAGAAGCTGTTTCAGCTAGTAAATTTGAAATCATACGTTTGATACATTTGAGAAAAGTTTAGAAAGATGGTCTTGGATTCTTTAAGCATTTATTGTAAGATAAATGTCATTAACATTACAGGTAGTCCTCATTTACCAACTGCCTCTTTTAATGTCCATTTAAAGTTACAATGGTGTTTAAAAAAATAGCTTTGCAACCAATTCTCGCATTTACGACCATCGCAGTGTCTTGTGGTCATGTGATCACCATTCAGGCACTTCACAACTGGCTTGTGACAAGCAGACTTAATAGAGAAGGTGGAAAATCATAAATCATAAAGTAAGATCATAAGTCATGGTCACGTGATGTTTCCCTTAACGACCAAAGGGGAAGTGAGGTCACAAACCCTTCATGGTCATATGCTGTTTCAATTAGCAACTGTGGTGCTTAGTGACAGAATCGCTAGTCCCAATTGTGGTCACTTATCAAGGAATACCTGTAATTTAATTCTATGGTTGATTTAAATTTTGAGAGGTCTTCCTATTTTTATTCCATCTCATTATTTTAAGTGATTTTTGAATAAAAGATTTTGATAGGGACATTCTGCATGACTCCTATTGCTCAGTTTACAACTACCTGTTTAGAAAAATAATGTAATTTTCCAGAGTTTCAGGCTTATATTTGGCATTTTATCTTCCATTATTGGAAGTTATAAACAATTTAGATCCAGTTTGGCTCAACATGCAAACTATTCTAAGACCCACTTAAATACCTACTTGCAATTGTTCACTATATTTTCCTTGTCAAAAACAATTACTTTGTGCTTTGAAACATCAGTTTTCATATCCGTATTCCCCATTGCATCATGCCATCTCTCTCACAATTGTTCAGCTTCTCAGCCAGCAACTTGGCATCATATCCCCAACCAACAATTGTATTGTCACTACAATCAATCTTTATACATGTATCCATAAATACATTAAAGTATCAACAAAACATTATGTTTCCTTCTCTTACATTTGCTTCATATTGAATCATTCATTAAGCATCTCATTTATTTTTACACACAGTTTATTTCCATGATATACCATTCCTACCATATTCAACAAGCAACTTTAACACCATACTCACCGAAAAGATTCCATTATTCAAGCCTATTTATTATATACTTTATCTAAATCCACAAACACAATAAAATTATTTATTACATTCATACATTTTTCAATAATGTGCTGAAGAGCAAAGGTCTGATCTGCACATTCCCTGCCTGGGATTAGGCTATACTACACTTCCCACATTTTGCTCACTCTCACCTCTTGATCAGAATTCTGCCAAACATTTTCCCAGGCCACTTACAATACTTCTAAAGTGTTTATATATTAATTCTTGCTATCTTTCCTTTGTAACAGTAAAGAATAATAGCATTCTTCCAGCTGTCAAGCACAGTTGCCACCTTCACACACATGCTAACAATTTGCACAATCACTCTATAAGCAAACCACATTGTATTTTAACATTTCTATTGGTTGCACCATTTATACCTGCAGTTTTACCATTTTCAACATTCACTCTCCACTCTTCAAAATTCCCATCCAAATCTCTAAACGAAGGATTTTCAAACTTTCTCAGGCCATGGAATCTGTTAGTTTTTTAAAAAAGTACCAGGACTCCTAATAAAAGGACAAAGTTCTAATGATACAGCATTGACTGGATTTGAATGACCTCCCTACCACCCAATTCTGTTTATGTCTCATGGAACTCTATCAAGTTCTCACTGAATCCTAGAGCTCAGCAGGCCACAGTTTGCAAGACCCTGCTCTAAAAAACTCCCTTGCTCCAGTTTCATCTCAAATTAAACTATTTTTCATGATTTAATATTTAATTCCATTGCCTGTACAACAGGTTCCTTGCTTAGGCCTCTTTATCCACTTTCAAAGCATTTTTGTTTATTTCCAGAAAAACTGCTTTTTGTTTTCTCTGCTGCTTTCAGTCTTAATTGTTCCTTGACTACATTTCGTGTAATTATATGTTTATTTCTTTATATACATCATATACATTATACAATTCCTCTCATCCTCATTTTTCTGCATTTTCTTACTTGCTTTTTTCTCATATACAACCCTTTATGCAGAATCCTTTTTCATACTTCCTATTAGCACAGTTCCATACTGCAACGTATTTTCACTCTGCTTTCTCTCACCTTGTTTCTACCCATCTATTCATGTCACTGTGGAGATCTAACATAATATTATATTGTATTGTATCGTATAAATAATAAGGAATTATTTCCCACAGAATAGCAGTCATTTAAAACATTCTACAATTTTTCTTAAAACTCACCTCTACTATAATTACTATTCATTGGAGTGTAACATGCAAGTATCAGCCAATCAGTGCATTCCTACTTTGATGCATGCTAGCATTCTCACATAAAATTTGGGCCTTCATTCATAATTAAACCTACCCATTCCCTGCATATAATAATCAACTCTACAAGATCACTTTCATTCAGATTTATTCCCCCATCCTTAGTTTAATGTACATACAATACAGCTATTTTACTTTTTTTCATTTGTTTCATTAATTCATACTCTTTACAAAGTAGTCCTCTTATATTCCTTATGTCTTGTTCATAATCAGATGGGCCTATAAATATCTCTGTCACCCATTATGGTTTTGGCTAATCAAGGCTTATACATGATGCTTTTAAAGAGAAGGTGTAGACTGGGTTATCACTTTTAATCACACCTGCGCCACAAACAGCATTCCCTGCTACTGGTATTGGCAGTAACAATTTTGGCCTATTTTGGCCCATATCCTTGAAACCCTATCAAAACCCAGTTCTACCCCAAGCATGCTCACCCTTTTATGTTAGATTTTAAATGTTAACATTTTTAAAAGTAGATTTTCTCAGTTAAGACTTTTATTTTTATGCTTAAATAATGTTTCCAGTATCAGCAGAAAATTGTATTCAATTAAGAAAGTTGTTGGGATTCAGGGTGTCTTTTGGTACTGCAATTCAGTTTAAAGTGACCCTTATTAAAGGGGCAGAAGGCATATAATAAGGTGATTATTTGCATTTTGCAGAGAAGTATGGAAAAGAGTCAATTTATAATAAAATAGAAAGGAATCTGGATCAGATGACAAGACTAATATGCCAATCTCAAGGCTGGCTCTTGCTGACTACCTTATTAGCAATATAGAGTAGGGATATTTTCTTGTCTGTGTAATATAATTAATGATTCATGATTGTTGATGCATCTTCTCTGTCTTTTCTATTTCTTTGCAATCTATTGTCAGGGCTCTCAGTCAGTTTGGATGGGAGCCCAGTGATCACTGTTATAGGGTATTTTAATAAAGAAATTTTGTTTCAGATCCCCATCATACTGTTGTCCTCATCCCATCTACTTGGAGATACGTGCATTGAATTCATATACTCTGAATGCACTGAAATGGCTTTCTGGTTATTAAAAAAAGGAAAATGAAAACAATTTTATTAGAACGTAATTTCATACAAAGTTCATAATTTAATACAAAGTTTAAAAAATATAGTTGTAGCTGCCTTGTGTTTTGATGCTACAGAAATAATGTCTTGATAGCAGCTTCATTTTAGTCAGAAATGAAATTTCCAAAAAAGATTGGATATTCTTCTCCATGTATTATAACTCTCCACAGCTTGCTAGCAGAACAGCTGCAAAGAATATTAAGCATATCCACTTACTCTGATAAACATAGTAGTGATAAAACTCCCTAGCTAAGAGAAGAGAAGAGTGTTAATTATTCATGTATTGGAAGGATGTTATATGAAAGACTAGCCAGAATTTTTCAGAGTTATTTGTTTGTTTATTATTGTTCCAGACATCAGGTCAAGAAACAATGGTCTTAAATTACAAGGAAGTAGATTTTGGCTAGGCATCAAGGCAAAATTCCAAACGTTAAGAGCTGTTCAACAATGGACTTTCCTTTGCTGCAGATGTTTAAACATAGGGTGGAAGGCTGCTGTGGTGGTGAATTTCTTCAGTGGACATGTGGCTAGACTATCTTACAAGACTTACATTTCATGATTCTATGAAAGCCAGCATGACTTCCTCTCAGTTGATTCATACTTTCAGTGCTTTTTTAAAATGATATTTTAGAAATATATATTAAGCATGCATTTATCCAATAATGGTTGTTCAGAAGAAATGAATGAAAAGTTTCATTTGTTCTCAAACAACAACAAAAAGGATGGACTGAAAATCTGTAAATAAATAGAAAATTACAGGATTACAGTAACTGTAACTGAACTGTAACTGAAAATTACAGAAAATTATTAAAGAGGATCAAGATTGACAACTAATTTAGGAGAAGTACTGCAGTGGAGCTTCAGAGGCTTCTAAGACCAAAAAGGGGAACCGAAGAGGCCCATGACAATTGGTACAAGGCATAAGGGATTCTAATAGAAGCAAACTGGGCTATAATTTGGATGCTGAAATAACTGAGAAGAACAGTGCAGTGTTTGAGTGATAGGCCTGTAACCTGCTTCTGCATAATCAACTGATCTTCCCTCCTCTTCCTCCCCCAACTCACCCCAATGTGTTACATCAGTCCCAGTCCTACATCAGTCTAGCCACTCTATGTGTCTGATGACGTGAGCTGCAACTCGTGAAAGCTTATGCATTTTAATAACATTTGTTAGTTGGAAAAGCTGCTGCTAGAATCCTGACTTTTTCCACCACAGACTAACCTGGCTGTCCTCCTATAGTGCCCAGGCATGAGACAGGCAGCTGCAAGATCACTTGCAAGTCTGCAGTGAATAAAAGCTTTAAGCAGGTGATTCCATTCTGACCCGGTAATGTCTGCCACATACCCAGTTTCAAATGCATTTATTTTTAGATTTTAGGATCTAATTTTGAATATTCAACTCCATTTATATAATATGTTAATTAGAGAATTTACCAATTACCTTTAGTTGCTAGGATATCGCTGTTATTGCTGTTTTTTTAATAGGAAAAAGATATTACATGCATAGTTACTTTTATGTAGATTGATAAAAATGGACACATAAACTTTGTAATGCAAATAGAAATGTTGTGTAATTCATTGTAGTGAGGAATACTGTCACCAAAGATTTATTTCAAAAGGTTACACATCACTCAGACAACTTCTCTTTCCTTTTTACTGGGGAATTGAAAGACTTAATCTCTCTCTCTCTCTCTCTCCCCCTCCCTGATTTTTTCTTTATATTATTTTTACTTGCTAAGTGACAGCCCAACATTTGGATTGGTGGACATATTTGAAACTTTCATGCTATCACAAAACAGCTGCCAGAGCAGGAGGAAAGCTTGCCTATTTGCAAAATTGATGGCAGTCACTAAACTCGTATCCATGAAATGGAAAATGTGTTTTTCCAACCTGAAACAAACAAGTGGTATCTCAGAAATTCTGCAGAATCACTGTGGGTAGGTTATGTTTTAGCAAAATCAAAACCTTGGGCATTTTAGTTCTGGGCTTTGGCCAAGACAAAATCCAGAGAGGTCTTATGGAATATGCAGGACAAGGATAGTTTGCCTCATCCCTCACTCCCCCTTTATACCAGCCTGCCTACACATCTTCACAGAGCTTTCTTTTTCTTATCTCCCCTTAGCTTCTAATGCCACTGATATCATTGCCTTCAAGTGCTGCATGTCCAACCCTAACCTGCCCTTTAATTTCCTGGAACCTTTTTCCCCCTTCCTTACTTTGTGCCATGCTCGAAGCTAAGGATATTGACTATGAATATGATGAGGTAGAGAAAAGAAGGCCTTGGGAAGATTGGAGGGGGTCTGTGGGCCAATCAGTTGGATATGTGTTGTAATTAAGGCCAACGACAGGAGCAGAGCAGCTATCTAACTGGCATGCCTATGCTCCTAATATTTCCAGCATCTTTTTTTCCCTTATATTCTCTTAGCCAGTGCCACCACGTGTTATAATAAAGCTTGGCCTTTTTTTTTGCTGTTCCCCAAACAAATAGAGGGGTGGCACTGGCAGAATCCTATTACTCATGGTTCCTCAGTAACAGGTGATTGCAATAGGATTCCATCATGGCTGGCTGGGGAATTCTGGGAGTTGAAGTCCACACATCTTAAAGTTGCCAAGGTTGAGAAACACTGCTGTAGCCTGTCCAGCTGGGGAGTTCATAGCCCTTTTACTCAAACTGCTCTTTTAGCCCAGCCTCATGAAATCTAGAGAGAAAAATATTTTTGTCATCCTGCGTAAAACACAAGATTATAGAAGTCAGTAAACCTGTGCCAATTTTGAAACACAAAGATAAATGTGCAACCATGCAATCTTAGGGTAGATTATTTTAATGAAATTTCATTTTTTAAGCAAATGAGGCCACATTTCTAAACATGAAAGGGAATTTATTGGGAAAAGGTAAAGATAGCAAAAAGAAAGGCAACAATTATAGATACAAAATTCAAAATACAGTCAGTCCAATTAGCCTAACTAAACTAGTTATTTATAACTCCCTTGAATAAGACCTAGGTTTCAAATAGAAGCATGGTTCATTTCCAAAAGACTGATTGGAGAGAGATTATTTGGGCTGTCTGCCTGGATGTTGCTAGACAGGCTCTTTTTCTTTACTTTTTTATCTATTCATTTTTCTCTCTCTCGCTCTCTCAGCACTATCCTCAGTTAGTGGAGAATAACTGAAATGACTTCCTCTTTGGGGAAACTGATTGTTGTGGCTGAATCTACCTTCTTAATGACTCTGTGGAAAAATGATAAAAACACTGAATAGTTTTTAACAGTTGTACTACTGTATAAAAAATATTACATAGGAGAGTGGAACAAGGTATAATTTAAATTTATTCAGGCCTTTTAGCATAAAGTCAGTTTATCAAATGCTTTAGAAGGGCATTAGTGTGCAAGTGCCAAAAAGTAGGAGGTTGTCACAATTACCTTTTAACAAGATCAGAGAAACCACAGGAAAATTTACAACTAAACTAGATATTTATTGATAAATGAGGAATTTATATAAAGATAAATGAAGTTAATGGAAAACAGAAATATTCTATATCTCCTTTACAAACAATGTTGTATAATGACAAACTTTTGTAGCGAGAAAATATATTCTGGCCTAATTCTGTTACAGAGAGTCAATTTGGTAGAGTAGTTAAGGCATCAGGCTAGAAACTGGGAAACTGTGAGTTCCAGTCCTGACTTAGGCACAAAGCCAGCTGGGTGACCTTGGGCCAGTCACTCTCTCTCAGCCCTTGGAAGGAGGCAATGGCAAGTCACTTCTGAAAAAC
The DNA here is from genome assembly GCA_030867105.1 of Liasis olivaceus. NCBI lineage: Eukaryota > Metazoa > Chordata > Lepidosauria > Squamata > Pythonidae > Liasis > Liasis olivaceus. The sequence continues at coordinate 28,145,502 of CM061354.1, forward strand.
CTCACCAGGAAAACTGCAGGGACTAGTCCAGGCAGTCACCAGGAGTCAACACTGGCTCAAAGGCACAAAACAAAACAACCCCCCCCCCCCGCCCAACTCTATTACACAGTGAGTATTGGCAATAGGCTAGCTGGCAAATAAGAAACCTTAAAATTTCCAATTTCCTGTTTAAAGCTGCAGGAGAAGATGCAGTTAAAATGCCTCTATGGAACATGATTGTGTGCAGAACAAGAACAAAAGTGTACTTTACCAGAGAAGGGAAATGCGAGAGAATGTGTAAATATCTTACACATTCCTTTGCCAGAGAAGGGAAATGCGAGAGAATGTGTAAATATCTTACAAAGAAGAATACACAGAAAAGGAAATACTAAATGAACAAGCAAGTTTTTCAAAAAGCAGAGGACACTAGATCAGACAGCTAATATAAGGTGGCTAACAGAGAAAAGAGAATATAAGAAGGTTTACCTTTGTTTCACTAACTACAGCAAGGCCTTTGACTGCATAGGTTATGATAAAATGTGGAATGAATTAAGGTTTATGGGAATGCCAGAATACCAGATTATTTTTCTGAAGAATATTTATAGTGAACAAGAACTAAATTTGGAGGAAACTGAGTAGTTCAGAGCAGGGAAGGCAATGAGACAAGGATGTATATTGTCCCCACATTTTATGTAATTAATATTTGTATTTGTTTGGTTAAATTATTTAAAACATTTGTTTTAAATAATTTAAGCAATTAATAATTTGAGATATGTAGACAATAGCACCTTATCAGCTGAAAGCAAAGAAGGTTTAGAAGAGTTCACTATGAAAATAAAAATGGAAAGTGAAAAATCCAGGTTAAAACTGAATATTAAGAAGATAAAAGTAGTACTTATCTTAGATAAGGTAATTCAAGGCTGATGGAAAAGTATTGGATGGGATAGATAATTCTGATTTTTTGGGCTTAAGCACTGATAAAGATAGAGAGTCTTGGAAAGTACAGAAGTGATATATCATACAGAAATCTAATGACAGACAAATAATATTTCATGACAACAAAGATGAAAATATTTAAAGCAATGGTCCTTCCATTGGAATAAACAGCTGTGAAAGAGCAAGAGAAAGAAGTCACAATATAGTAAACAAGTGGTTCAGAGACAGTTATAGTTTGGGCATATGATGAGAGTAGATGGTAGTCTATGGAAAAATGTTTCCTCTTAACAAGATAAAGGGAAATGGAAGTAATGAAGACAATGGACAAGATACATGGATAGGATTCAAAAGATTCCTGGAATGGCCTTGAAGGGATATGAGTTACACAAAAGATGGCTCATCAACAGTAAATAAATGAGGAATCAGGTAATAGACTGCAGACTAGCACTTGGTAGAACAGCCATAAAGGCCTTGGAAAAGATATTCAAATGCCATGATGTGTCTATACTACAAAGATCAGAATTGTTCAGGCAATGGTATTCCCTGTGACACTATGGAAGTGAAAGTTGGACTGTGAAGAAGCAGGATAGGAATAGATTGATGTTTTTGAATTTTGGTGTTGTAGAAGACTGCTGAGAATACCGTGGACAGCCAAGAAAACAAACAAATGGATCATCAAATAAATCAACCCAGAGTTCTCACTAGAGGCACAAATGATCAGGCTGAACTTATCCTACTTTAGACACATTTTGTGAAGGCCTAGCTCTCTGGAGAAGGCTTTAATGCTGGGAAAGGTAGAAGAAAAAAGAAGATAATGACAAGCAGCAAGGTGGATGTTCAGTTGCGTGGCACTGGGTGCACCATGTAGAAGACCTGAAAGACAAATCATCATGGAGGAAATCTATCTATGTGGTCACTAAGGATTGACACTGACTTGATGGCACATAATCAATCAATCAATCAATCAATCAATCAATCAGAAAAAGATGGGCAAGATGATATTTGTCCACAAAGTAACCAGGAATTAAAATCAGCTGGATGGCATCTAACTAACAAACATTCTACATTAGAGTAACCATACATACCTACAAGCTCATGCATGTGTGCACAAACACACACAAACACATAGTGAGTTATATAAAATTTGCATATGTCAATTTATATATTTAGTTGCAAAATTAAAAATTAAAAATAAGGAAAATTAACAGTTGACTAACATTCCTATTTAATTACTGAAGTGTTAGTAGACAGTTCAGAATTCATTTTTTCCCCTTTTGTCATCATATACTGTAATATGCTCTGAATCAGAGCTGGGGACCCTATGAAAATGGATTGTACACTGCCTTTGCCAAAACTGGAATTTTGCAACATCAGGGAGGGGGGAGTTATAGATTTTTCAACTCATAAAATATAAGATAACTTCAAGCAACTGTTTTCTGTCAGTCCTTCAAATTGGAACATCCTGTGCAAAGAATGATATTTTACCATCCTACACTACATGCAGATTGGACCATTTTATAGCAAAGATTTTGGGAATTCACATGAATAGAGAAGCCTCTGCAGCTAAAGCTAAGTCCCCATTGTACAGAAAGAGTGGTGATAGCTCAAGGAGGTACCCTTGAAATAATTTGACTGCTGCATAGCACTCTCTGTTTCATGATTTATGATGCAAATCACAGTCTCTCTTGCTGCTTTTGAAAGCATGCAATTATGTTGGTTTGCTTCCTGTTGTGTTCTCTGGCCTTTGTCATAAGAATGAAGCAATGGAATTTCAGTAGCTAACATGTTCTGTGAATGGTAGCATTGTGCTATACAGCTCTGACCTTTTCAATATTCTGTCGTTCAAACATGAGTTGTCTCTTTGCACTCTCAGCAGCCTCCGGGAAGAGCAAAGTTACAGGAAAATGCAGAATACTAAAAAGAGAAAGAATGGTATGATTCATTGTCTCAAAGCCACAAACTATGCCTGTTTTGTCTACAACTGACTTGAAATAGATGAAAAAAATTAAACCCTCTTATGCAAGGGTTAGCCCTAGGCACCAGGGGCACTCTGACAGATCCTTTTCCATACAAACCCAGCTGTGGTCATGCAATTTCATTTTTCATTCCTGTATTCCTATCTTGTCTTAGCTGCTTTTTTTCCTACTTCCTGGCATGCTAAAATTTTCCTGGGAAGAAAGAATCCTTTTTTGCAGTGGGCACAGTGAAGAATGCAATTGAGTTTTGCATCCTGAGCAGTGGCACTTGAAAAATATTATGCATTTACCCAATAAATGAGATGGTGGATCTTCTGTCCTATAGTTCAGGGGGGGGGAAAAAAAACACAGAGAAATAATGGAAGGTCTGCCTAAGGTAGATTTAGCCAAGATGGATACCTTACAGATGTGAAAGAAAGCATTTCTTTAAAAACGACAGAAAAAATGGTAGCTATGTCTTCCTATAGCAGTGGATTGCACCTAAAACAGGCATGAAACATTTTCAGGAGACCACATTCCAAGTAGTTGGATGGGCTTCTGCAAAGTAGTAGTCTCAGGAACAACCCCCCCCACAAAAAAAGGAATGTATGCAGAGTGTACTGTAATTAAATACTGTTAACATTTCTTATCATATATTTCATGATGTTTGCCTTCTGTCATGTTGAAGATTACAATTTAGTGACAGGTTTTGAAAAGGCTCTGGGATGGACCCAAGGCTGTCATGGCAGTTGCATGAAGTCATAATACCACTGAATTTAAAGGTAGGAAGGAGCTTTCAGAACTTGTCAACTTGGTTTGTGAGACCCAAATGATATTTTTTTTCTCCTGTACCTCAGATACTAAAGAAAGAGGCAGATGATGGGGAAAGGTGTTAGATACTGCCAGATGATGGGGAAAGGTGTTAGATACTGCCAGATCCCCAGGGGAAAACCTGCTTCATTTCCAGTTCTGTTTGTGTTTCCTCTGCTTTCTAAGGACCAGTGCCCTCTGCTTATTAAACTCATCAGCTTCCCTTTCTTCTCTCACCAAGCTGGCCAATTAGGCCTTGCTGCTTGATTGCTTGCAGTGACATTATCAAGTGACTGCTGCTTCACCCCCATAGTTCAAGAAGAGCCTACAGGAGCCAAGTGAAAAAGCATAGGTTTTCTCTTCCTTGCCAGATGTACCAAAAAAACAATCTGTATAACACTGAATAGTTGGCTTTGGCCTGTATAAATGTTACACTTACTGCATTGTAATGGACTGGGATAGAAAGCAAGGTGTGAGGTTGCACATCTGCTGTTTGCTCTAAATGAGTCGTGTATGACCTATGATTCAAAAAGCAAAAATAGTACACTGTGATCTGATGTAGATGTCAAAGTTCACTGCAATCAAGATGAAAGGTAGAAAAACACTTATTAGTTTTGTAAACAGCACAAAATCAGAATAGTTGCTATGGTGATAACATGGACACATATAAAATGTGCTTAAATCTTATACTGAAGATTACAATTCAGAGATGACATTAGAAAGATGCAGGTATGACATTTTGATATCATTAAAAAAAAAGATTAAACAAAAGAAACATTTTATTCTGGCAGATAAAACCACCTAAGTGTCTACATCTTCCATTTGTTCTGAACTCATACTGTATAACCAAAGTCTTCCATGCAGGAATCTGTCTGTGTTAACATACATGCACACACAAAGAGGATTATAAGAGGCCAATATTTTCTGCCAAGAGGAGGCAATTATTCCTTTTTTTGATCTCACAGGTGACATCTGCTGGTCATCTCTAAATTACACTAGTCTTTAGAATGAAACCTTTTGATCTGAGGTGACTTGGTAGGGATTTATAAAGATGAAAAGGATACACAGATATTTATACCTCACATAATTACCACATTAACATTCTTTTTTGTCTGTTTGTTAGTTCTGTTTTTGCAATTATCAGGAGCCAAATTTTTTTGCAATTATCAGGAGCCAAAATTTTACCCTTTTACTTACAAATTTAAGCATAAACTATTATTTTCATATCGGTAACTTTTAAACACACAGAAAAGAACACGGAGAGCACTTGTACTAATGTCTTTTAAAAGTTGGGATTTGAGGATAAACTTTGTTCAAAAGGGGAAATTTCCTATGATACCAAAGGTACTTACACTAGCCATGTGCAACTTTTTGCAAGGTTCCTGCAGAAGTCTAGTTTTCAAAGCAACTTCTAATAGAAGCACAAATAAAGTCCAAAATTACAACAAATCCTTTAGTTAAAAGCAGCATTAAAAGTAGCAGAGATCAAAACAGGAATTGCAAGATGATCTAAAAATGCTGTAGAAATAAAACTTGTTAAACTGCAGCATAGCAGAATAAAGGAGAGGCCTGAGATCATCAAATCAAATATTTATTTCAACCATTGAACAGACTTATTCTTTTCAAAACAAGATAACAAAATAGGTACTAGGCAAAGCTTTCTTGAACTTATATAATTTGGCCTAAAGCAGGGTTCCTCAACCTCAGCAACTTTAAGATGGGGGGACTTCAACTTTCAGAATTCCCCAGCCAGCCATGGAATTCTGGAAATATTTGTGTATTGAATAACAAATCACTTTTTAAATTTGGGGAGCTTCAAAAGCAATTTGTTTCAATGGTCCAAATATCTGCTGTAAGCTGGAAGACAAAATTCTTAGTATCTATGTGGAAAAAATTGTTTAAAGTTGCCTAATGGATTGCATATATGGATTGATGTTTGATATTTGATGTGGATGAAAACAAAATTTTATTTGCCGCCTGCAAAACATTCTAAATGTTTTAACATTAGAAATGTTAAAACCCTCTCTACATTCCAAATGAACAACTGCAAATGAGATTATACATGAGTAGTTATTTTAAGAAAAATGTATTAATTTCTGACAGTTTATAACCTATGTCTATTCAATTTCATGCCAGAAATGAGAAACGAGACAGGGCTACATACTGAAAGTCAAGTTCAACTGGGATTTGCATATTTTGTGATTTATTTGTATTGCTCAGGTGCAGAGACATAAATCCAATATTTCTGCAATGTGTTATTTGCCCAAACTGGAACAGATAGCTAAACTTTATTGTATCTTGCCAAACTATGTTTGATTTGGAAGGAACTGCATACATGTAGCCCTCATTTAGTGACTGCCTTGTTTAGAGATCATTTGCAGTTACAACAGTGATGAAAAAGTAACTTTGTGACCAATCCTTGCAATTATGACCTTAGGTCTGTAAAGCAAAGGAAAGCTGAAGTAAGATCATAAGCATAGTCATGGTTTCACTTAGTGACTGCTTCACTTAATGAGCAAGTTGCTGGTCCTAATTGTGGTTACTTAACAAGTACTACCTGCAATTTGTTTTTATTTAAAGAGAAAAGCACAATGCCTCAGCTGAAACAGGATGAAACAAACAAAATTAAATATATTTTTCATATTGCATTTGAAAGCAGACTACCAACCTTAACTCTTTTGCACATTTAGTTACCTGGCTTCACATTTGATTAATTCTTTGTTTAATTTTTTGATGGTACATAAATATAAGCATGAAACGAAATGGGGCATTGTAATGGAAAGCTCAAATCTCATCAAAGTAATGGTTTCACAAGTTACTTTGGACAAATAACTGATTTCCAACTTCCAGTATTAATCTTCAAAAATTGAATGGTGATGTTATATCACGCTACCTATTGAAAAAATCAAAAGTAATGTTTAGTATGATAAGAATAGCACTACTATATACCATTGAAAATGCACAATATAAAACTAATTGTTTGAATTATATGAAATAACTGCATTCTGCACCACTTTCGAACTGTGTTTTATTATGTTGCCTATGCAGAAAGGTAGTACATAAATCAATTAATAATACTATTAGTAATAATCAAGGGCAGTTCAATAAAAGTTGTAAAAATTCCTTCATTTTGGTATGGTACAACAGTGTTCCCTAAAGCGTAAAATATATTGACCCAAGCTGACAGGCCTGAATATATCAAATTCTGTTTTTATTTCCCAAAGATCCTCTTCCATATAATACTAGTTATACAGAGACTCTACTGATGAAAATTGGACCTTTATAATTATGTCAAGAATCATTAGGAAAGTGGCTTTAACCCCTCAACTGTTTCTGATTTGATAGCTAGATCTAGGACATTGTAGTTGAAACATTGTCCTTGACTGGGTAAAGTAACAGTCAGTCTCCCACAAAGAGGCTGGCTTTCACTTATTCCCCAAATTCTGTAACATTAGGGAGAAGTTCTCAGAGAGGAAAAGGCAGGATAAGAAAGATAAGAAGAAAAATAAGGGACAAGAAGGTCCCGCCTACAAACGTACAAGCAAAGGCCCCCAAACTCTCTCTCCACCCATCCTTTCTGCAGTGAACGTGACTGGAAATTAAGACCTTTCTGAAGGAGATAATAGGTTTAGCTAGGCTGATTGCATTGATTTTTTTTGGAATTATGTATGTATGATTGTTGCCTTCCTTTGTTTTTCTTTTGTTCTTCTCCTAAATAATTTTTTCTTCTACAGATTTGGGTTTATTAGGGGACTTATTAAGAACTTTCCCATATGCAAGGCTACATGATTAGGTTGGGTTTCAGGATTGACATAAAATACATTAATTATAAATTACTTGGCTTTGGGAAAGCAAATCCCAAAATCTTTTTTTCCCTAGAGCTGGGATGAATGGTGAGGTTTTGGATAGAAGGCATAAAAACTACCCAGATGGACTGGCTACAGAGTGTCAGGATGTTCAGTCTGGTTGATGACAGTCTACTACTGGGGAAGCCTTTATTTTTAACAGGACCATAAATTAAATTAAATTAAATTAAATTAAATAAATTAAAATGTTCTGCCCTCGAGCATGTTCAAAAGCTGAAAAGTTCTTAATTTGTCTATTTAATAAATACTAACTCAGATGGGATTCTATATATATATTTTGGTTGCTAATTTGGCTGCAAACATTTTCCAATAGGCAGTCTTCACTAGCCAGACCAAGACCCCGCTTAGAGAATTTTTGAGTAATAGTACTCCAAAATGTGCAAAATATTGACAAAAAAAAAATTAAAATATACATTTTTATTAATTCCATCTCACTGCAGTCTCACTCAGCAAAGAATGAGACATTGAACTGAGTTAGGTGATCCCTCTAGTCTGAAAAGATTAAAGGTGTTTTGACGGCAGTGGTTACCTGAGGATATTTCTCCACTATCTACTTGTACTGACTTTTTGGGTCATCTAACCATTGTGCCAAAATAGCAATAATGAGGTCAAACTTTATATCAGTCCAACAACATTTGAATGATACTATAAAAATGTATTGAAATGACCAAAGAATAAGGGATACCAACAGAGGTATTCTCTGTTACTGCTCAGTTTCCAATGTCACTGCACTGATTGATTTGATTGATTATGTGCCATCAAGTCATTTTTGAGTCCTAGCAACCACATAGGTAAATATTCCTAGTGACCACATAGATAGATTCACTGCACTACAGCCCACAAACTCATCAAATTCATCTTGGTGCCCCCTTCAATATGGTAAATTCCATGAGCACTCAGCACTTTTATCCTTAAAATAAAAGATAACTCTGACTTGCCATGCATATGATCTAGGTATATTTCATGGCTAAGATTCTAATGAGTGGGGATCAGAACTTTTCAGTAATGAATAGTCTTTACCCTTCTAAAGTAAAAGCTTAAGTTGCTTATTATTCTAGCATTGCACAAATTTCTCATTGTCTAGTCTTTTACCTACAGCCACTGTCATTCAGTGATTATTTTGTTGCATGTGAAGGAAAAAGCAGTTGGTGTCATGTAATGTCCCCAAAACATATCAACCCTTTTTAGGATAGAATGGGCAAGCAGGTTCCTACAGCAGATGTGATTCTTTGAACCATGTTTAGGTGGCTCCTGGCAATCTTGTCCAGTGACAGTTGCTGCAAATCAGTGACATGGTTTTCCACTGTTCTGAGACAAGAAACACAAAAATACTATTAAAATAGTTTTAACATAAATAAAAAATAAAGCCCTCCATAAAGCTCTCCAACCTAAATCCAGAAGAAAATAGAAATTTGTAATCTACCCTATGTATTACAAAGCTCCACCCACTTTGAACCACACCCAGTCTAGCCTTTGAACTTCCCAAATATATTAGTTAAGCCTCTGGCCACCAAAAGGTCATCAATTCCAGCTTCTGAGAAGCCTTCCAAGAATGAATAAAGTACCTCAAGAGCAGTCTCATGAATGCATTCCAGTTTCCATAATCAAGTTTTCACACATGGCAGCCTCTAGTAAAGACAAGCTATCCAGTTTTGACTTTTTTAACAACTGCCGGGTTTGTTCCAGCACCCTGTTCTCCTTGGATGAAGTATTAAGCATTCCAGCCAGCAAAGGATCTAGGCTTTTCACTGGCTTTCACTAGCTAGAATGGGCCTGTGTCCAATTTTCAAGAAGTAGCTTGTGTAGCAACAAGCTCTCCTTTTGCACTTGCAGACAAGGGTAAAACCAATCAAGGCAAATCAAAACAAAGATTCTGCTACTTTAAACTCTGGTTCCACGTTTAGAAACAATGCAGACTTAGTTTCATATATCCTGATGCTGGAAATTATGTTATGATTTTTAAAAATTCTACAGTAGCATGACCTGTTGGAATCTAAAAAGATTTATACTCATTTCTTTCTTGGTCACATAGAGGGTGCCTGATACTGTGAATCTGTATCTCAGCAACCTTTCTGTTGGGAAGCACAAAAGCTAGAATTGACTCATGCAAAGTGCTTCAGAGTTAAATACTATAGACTACAATGTACACCGTGTGAAGTCTAAAATGGGTAGTTCACTTTGAGAATTCAGCAAGACATCCTTTGATGGAGCTCAGGAAAGTGAAGTGATTCACATTTTGTTTCTAGATGTTGTGGTAGAGATCCTGCATCTTTCAGAAGTGTCCATTTCCTGGCCTTAACAGTCTTCTATATCAGCTTTAACGCATCTAGTGAAAGCAAGTTCTGTCTCTTTTTCTTCCTTCTTAGGGTCAACCCTTTCCATCCCATGTACAAAAGCCAGCTGGACTGGCAGTTTAACCTTTTTTATAACATGACAAGAAGTCATTTTCTCCATAGCACAGGATTATTCCACTGTAGTAATCTGGATTAAGGACTGTAGGGCAGACTAAATGACAACATTTTGCCTCAACATCTTGCTATTGGCTTCCAGCATCTGCCATGTGATGCAGAAAAGTATGTTGGAATAAATTGGATTGCCTTCATTACTGGTCTCAAATTCTCTCCTTGTAATGAGGTTGGGAAGTGGTGTTGTCCTTACTGGTTTAATGTAGTTAAGAAAAGTGATTGGTGGATTCCCCTGGCTTCATATCCCTTTCCACTAAGTGTCACCTGCTTGAGGAAAAACCAGCCACCAATCACCTTTTAACATGTGGTAGTGTGGAGATGGGTGAGTTTAGGTGGGTGCTTAAAATGATTGATTTAGCTACCATTAAGTTCCCAACTAACAAGTTGTAGGTATGGAGGAAGGATTGGGATAAAGTAGGAGGGATGTCTCTATGGAAATTATGTATCCAACCTTTCTGAAGCCCAAGTCAAAATGGTCATAGAAGGCAGTGCCCAGTGATGGAGGGGAGGTGATGTAACCAAAGCAGCCTAAAGTGGCCAGGAGGAGCTGGGCAGATCCCAATACCTGACCCTGTCAATGAAGCAAGCTAAATTGTGTCTATGGCAAAAATTACATGTGGAAAAGAAGGAAAGCAGCTGAGGATGACTTTAAGCATCTTAGGTAATATAATGGCAAGTTCGTTGGGATATATCATTAGGATATAAAAATAGTTACCAGAGCATGCCTATGTCATGGTGGGGGGAGGCGGAGGAGAGGATAAGCCATAAATAAGGCAATTGGCAGTGCTGGAAATGGACTAATAGCAGTGGGGCATTGTGTTGGCATTGGATGGGACCTAAACATGGAGCTGGCCATGCAATTTTCTCTGTTCATGTAGAAACATAGGAAACTGGTTTTTATTACTATTACACATTATAGGTGTCAAGCAGGGCTATTTTATGCAAGTGTCATGATGTTCTCTGATTTTCTAAATCCATCACACAGAGCTCATTACTTTAGGATTTGGAAGCTTACTGGATATATAATTGCAGGACACAGAGATAACAGTAAGAATTCACTATGTAGTTAGGAAAACAATGATAAGGATATCAAAGCTCACACTGAAGGTGGATTTTAGGAACTCTGATGAATTTCTTTCAATTTAAATTAAATCCTGACATTACTTGCTTCTTCTTTGTATCACAACTATCATTTGAATGAAAGAATTGATCAGAAGTTTGTTCTGACTCACCGTTAAACCCTAAAAGGCATTAGTGAATTGTATACCCTCTGTTGTACTTTTTTTTTTTAAAAAAGAAACAAAACTGTAAATTTGTTTGCCATTTCCTTAATCTGTTGTTAATAACTTGAAAGAGCACAGGCCTGTCTAATAAACACATCAAATTAATGGGCACTGAAGCAATTCAGAGGATCGTTTGTTGTTTAGATTTCAGTCACAATTAATCAACAATAGAGGGGCCAGCTGGATTATTAACAGCACAAATTCTTATGATTCAATGCCAGGACACTTTGAATCATTCCAGAGCATGCTGGCAGAGACACAGGACTGATAAATACCTCAGTCTAATGCTCAGAAAACCAGAGGAGGGGTAAGTGAAGGAAGGAGGGGAAATGCAGTCGAGAAACTAGGCCTGGACAATTGGCATGAATTCCAAAGAGTGATTTTGAATTCTCCCTCTGCAGCAAACATATGAATGGAGAGTAATTGATTCAAGAACGGTGGACTCTCTCCTTTCTCCCCGTTTCCACCTGGGCTGCTTTTGTAAATCTTTTAGCTGTGCAGATGGCCAGCCTGCATAATCCAGTCTGGTTTTGTTCTTCCTTCCCCTCAAGGCTACTTTCGTGTAACTTAAATGTTCATTCTTCCTCTTGTCTCCTGTACCTTCTAAAACTCTTTTTGTTTATTTCCCCTGTGGGATTGGCCTCTGCACTGGAGATAGCCCCAGATGGTGTGGATAGCCGTAGTGTTTACCACCATGAATGGAAATGCAATTACTATATAGTCACAACTAATGTGACAACTTATGACTAAGGTCTGAACTGAAATGTTTAAAGAGGAAGACATGTTTTAAGGCAAGTTTATACACATGGTTTTGGAGAGGCAGGAAAACAAGGGCAGACCCTGCTGTTTCTAATATTGCCCAAATTTGCCTGTTTTTACCTTTTGTTGTGAATAACTGAATGGAACTATAAAACAGAAACTATTTAGATTCTTTGGCACAGTACATGCCAGTACATAGTGTAGTATCTTGGGATACTACACTATTCATTTTAGATAGGTATTGCTATATTAAAAAGTTACATTAGAAGATATAAAAAACAAAATACTGTAAGTCAGCCAAACACATAGTCTTTCCCAATTAGTTTAACCTCGGATCAGAAAAGTTTAGTCCAAACAACATGGTTTTAGGCTCAAACACTTCTCTAATGTATACTTTGTCTTACTTGTTTGAGTCATCTGGAATTTATTTACAATATTTACTTAGGAAGCAAGTTGCTATTCCTGCTTTTTTTCCACAAAGAATGACTTTCAAACTGGCCACAACTGATGTGAAACAGTATAAAAATACAGATTAAAACAGTTTTAATAAATAAAGAATGTAAATTTAAAAATAAAAAACAAGAATAGTAATGTATTGTATCAGTACACTGCACGTACCTCTTAGTGGGAAGCACACAACAGTAAGTTGGCTTGCAAGGAAGTCTTTAGCTTAGGGAATTTAGCTTGTATAGAATGGTGTGAGCATGTCTGGGGCGTGTTGGAGAAAGCAAGTTAACTGTACCTAAGAGTAGGAATTTAACCTGAGCAAGTGTTATGAAGCAGCCCTTTGTAACTTTTTCAGATAGAAAGTTTATTACAGGAAATAAATGGGGATAGGTTGGTAAAGCCTAGCTTCTAGTACCCTGAGATTAGCAATCTCATAAGCAAATAGTAGACAGAGTGAGAGATAATGAACACAAAGGAAATACCTAACTATCTATGGCCATTTTACCTTGTGATCTGTAGGTTGAGGTTCTGAAGTAGCAGCATAACCGAACACTTTACAACAGGGTAAAAGTGAGCTAGGCTTGTGCTTGTGACATATTAGCTGAAATGTGTCAAAATTGAGCAGTATTGTGTTCTTATGGCTAGCAAGGAATGCTGCATATGGTATGGATATGATTGGTGACAAGCTACTTTTACTTTATCTTACTAAAATAGATTATGTGAAATCTTTGTGGATGAAAGCCAGGATAGTCAATGGAAGTTAATAGTAATCTGTTAAGAACCACAGTACAGAATATAGGAAAATTGACTTGGAATATAAGAAGACTGCATGATATAGAGAATGAAGTAATAAATTACATTAAAGTAAGAAAAATAGATACAGGTAGACCCCAGGTTAAGAATGCCCAGGTTACAGATGATCCATAGTTAAGAACAGACCCTACTGTAGCAAAATTTGAGTTAAATACACAATGATTTGAGTTAAATGCACAATGGTTAATTTCATTACACGATACTACTTATACAGTATTATACAATAGTACTGTTCAGGCTTACATACAAATTCGACTTAAGGACAGACCTTGGGAATGGAACTTGTTCTTAAACTGGGGACTACTTGTATTCCAAAAAGGAAGAAAGTAATGTATCTGAATAAAAGCGGCCAGACCTTGTGGAGTTTAGTTCATGAATACATGTATAGAAGTGAAGATGTGAGTTTAATTAGAAATGGAAAAGGCTAAAATGTATGTCAGAAAGTATGAATCAGTGTCACCTAGCTTGCAGTGGGTGTACATGAAAGTAGGAATACATATACTGGTGATAGTTGTGTGTTATGCTCCAGTGAATGTTGATAATGATTTTGAGGGAAAAGTATCTAATCTTCTGAATGAATGCAACCCTAGGGAAAAAAAAAATCTTTACGCAGGGATGATGAGAAGTTCTGAATGTAGTACATACTATTATTTAGCTGTGTCAAGAGTGGATCTTAGGGGGAGGGGAAAAACATGTAAAAAGGTGGGGGTGATCCCTAAAGAAATTGTAGTAAAAGTAGAATGACCCCAGGAACAGAAAGTAAGAAAAAGTATAAGAATACCAGTTAATCTCTCAACACTGTGAATGAAAAGTAGACATAAAGAGAAATGATATGAATGTTGCTTGGATCAGAGTAAAAAGAATTATGTTACAGAGTGTCACAGAAGTGTGTGGAGATACACTGGCAGAAGGTATAAAAAAGGATGCAAGGTGGAATAATGAAGCAAAAGTGGCTACTTAGGACAAAAATGGCTTTTGCAAGAAATAAAGGTGAGAGACATATATTGTATGATGTGCAATATTAAATATTTTGCAACTATAGAGAAAAATATAATTGCAAAATATTTAATAAAAAGTGCAAGAAATTGTTAATATTAAAGGATACAGAGAAACCACAGATTGATAATGGTATACATATAAAGTGGGTGAAAAGCCTTCAGTAGAGGGAAATGAATTAAGAACAAAAAGTGATGGCATAATTTGGAATGAAACTGAAATAAGGGAACAATGAAAAGGTTGTTATAGAGATCTGTATGGAAATGTTTGTGATATGTTGAAGAGGGGAACTGGAACAAATGCTATGTTTGCAAGGGGAATGGGGGTGGGGAAAACCCACAAAAAGGAATAATAAATGCTAGCAATGGTGAAAAATTGTACTCCTGCAGGTGTACATGATACATCTAAAGAAATATTAAAATATGGGACCTAGAAAAGCATTTGGGAGAAGTGTGACTGAAAGGATATGAGAGGTAACAATGAATAACCTTTGGAAATGCAGTGTAGCTTTATGCTGGACAGGGGACATGAAGATTGGACTTTTGCTCCTAAACAGATCATTGTGAATATATGAACTGAGGAACAATTTTATTGCACATTTGTGGATTTTGAAAAAGCATTTGATAAAGTGAATAGACTAGAGTGACAGTATACTTTGTGTAAATATTGAATTGAAAGTTGATTGTCGAATGCAGTAAGAGCAGAATGTGATGGAGCTGACTGTTGAATGCAGTAAGAGCAGAACATGATAGAAATAAAGCATGTGTGAGAATAAATGGAAGGCTTAGTGAATAGTTCAAGTAGTGAGTAAGACATGGATGTGGATGTCTCCTTGGTTGTTTAATGTATTTATGAATAAATACACAAGGGATGCAATTGGTGATGTTCTAAGTGTATTGGTTGGAGATATGAATGTATCTTTTGCATGCAGATGATGCCATGTTGTTGGCTGACTAACCAAATAATTTGCAATCACTGTTATGTAGACTGCATAATATGGAATACATGTCAAAAAGTTAATATATTAAAGACCAATGGACTGAATTATTGCAAAATATGCATAGTGAAAAAAAATAGGTGAATTTGTGCACCTTACTGTGAAAAGACGTTAACAGTGGCTGTGCATAAGAATATGCTTCTACTTGATATGTTGAGTGAGAATTGGATGTAGCAAGAAAAACATAAAAATAAGTTGAATTCAGTGGCAGTAAGGTACTTAATCAGTATTTGTCTGATAAAGCAAGAAAAGATAGGTCAGGAATAAATGGATGCTGTAGTAATGTGGATTAAATGCAAAAGCATGTAATTGCAGAAAACAATGTTAACAGCTAAAAGCAATATATGAGGCTTTACTGTTTATCACCCAAAGCTTAGAATAAAATCAGTTGGATACTGAAATGATAATGATTAAGGTATCTAGTGTACATTCTCAAGGCAGAATTTCCACAATCTAATACTATCACAAAAAGACCTGTCTCTGATTGTCACTAGAGTTGAAGGTACCAGAAGGAGGGCAGGAACGGTCATCGCAGCAGTCAATTTTGGCACAATGGAAAGTAGACCTTTCAATATTTAGTTATTATTTTAGAAGTAATATGCTCCCAAGCACATTTGTGACCAGGATAGTTATAAATTGATTGGTTGAACATATACAACTGTTCAACTAATGAACAGGTTTAAATTGAAATGAAATAAAGTAGCTCTCATTTGCCCACTTGATTCCTGAAATCACCCCCCCCCCAACTGTTGTCACTAAAAACAAACAAAAAAAGCAACGGCATCTGTCTTAATTAAGTTGATTGATTAGACGGGAAGAGAGTACTCTAGCTTGGAAAACTGACCATGTTTCATTCTGATGAATTTGGTATGGCACGACATTTGACAACTATGACCTTGTGGGACTGTACTATGTTCAAACAATCTTTCATTCAGTAGGACTTTACACATGTGCAACTCAGATCACACTGGGATACTGCTGTACTGAACCAATGACTTGGTTTATTATACATCCCACAGGAATTACATTAAAGTTTATAATGCTGGTATTTAAGAAATAAAAACAGAAATCTATCAGTTAGGTTCATCATGTTATACAATTACTATTTAGGCAACTACCAGCACAATCACTGAAAAGGACCACTTAAAGTCAATCCTATTTACAAATAATTCAGACCAGCCATCTATGTCAAATTCATTAGTTCCTAAAAATAAATTTTACCAAATATGAGTGGTTTAAATTACATAAATCAATTCACACTAAATCCCAAATATTAAAACACACACACACACACACAAATCCCCAATGTGTAGATACAACACCAAATTGGATTTTTACTCTGAATAATTTTGCCAACAAGCTAAAGCTACAATAATCAATAAAAACCTCCCTGTCTGCAAAAGCAGAGCAGAACAAGATACCTTGTTAAGCACTTAAGTCAAGGAAGCTGAGAAGCAGCTTTTCCACACCATATTCTACCAACTTCTCTCCTTAGATCCCACAGCAATGTATCAGAAAGAAGTACACAATATGGTGAAAGAATTTTCTAAAGACATACAGGACCGCATTCAACCAGGCATCTTCTACCTACTTCCCAAAATACCAGGCAATCTGGACCATTCCAATGTCTCAAGAATTGGAATAATCACAACTGGAATATCAGGTTTCATGGACTCTTTCCTCAGACCTTATGTGATCAGTGTTCCCAGTCACATAAGAGACACCACAGACTCCCTAAGAAAAATGAACTCCATTGACAGTCTCCCTAACAAACAGTTTTAACTTCCATGGATGTTGAGGTACACTATACCAATATTCCCCACAAATCAAGCCATCAAGAACATCATTACTAATGTCAAAACAGCATGCCTTGCTACCAGATTGTGGGACTTTGTACCTATTTCACCTTAGGCAATAATATGTTACCTGCAAATCAATGATACAGCCATGGGCATACACATGGCTCCTCAATGTGTCAACATCTTCATGGCTGACCTAGGACAATGCTTTCTTTATCTCACCTCCTGAAGCCCCTCCTTTATTTGAGATTCATTAATGACATCGTCATCATCAGGACCTATGGAAATGCATCTGTCATCAAATACCATTATGATTTCAACAACTTCTACCCCACTATCAACAGTCTAGAACAAGTCCATTTCTTGATATCACTGTAAAACTATGGACACATAAACACCATGTTATACAGAAAACCTACATATTGCCATGTGCACCTACATGTTTCCAGCTTCCACCAAAAACACATCACCAAATCTACAGACAGGCTCTATGCCTCAACTACTGTGAGGCTCAATCCAAGAAAAACAGGGGAACAGTTCATCCAAATTCAGTTCTTTTATTGATTATACTATAGAGACAGAATATTGCCAGACTAAATCTGTACTACTGCAACTAGTGGATATACCCTGGGAGATTCTAGGTAGTGACAATTCTAAATCTCTTACATTTCCCATGCTCCTGCCCTGGACTGTGCTGTCTCTTGTCTCTCTGCCCTTCCTGGAATGTGCTCCTTCCTTCCTGAGAACCTTGCTTCCTGAGAACTACTGCAACCGACCACAACTACATTTGTTGTGACCCATTGGACAGAGATGCTCAGCTGATGAATTAAACCAGACATTCAGAAGACTGAACCACCCACCCACCACGCTCAATAGACAAATCAATAGAGCCATATCAATCTCAAGGGACAGCCTATTAAAAGACAGACCACAGAAACAGAACACCTACAGCTCACAGCTCAAGCCACTAAAATACATCATTTATAAGCTACAGCCTATGCTGAAAAATGACACTGCATTTTCTCAGGCACTGGGTGGCAGATCCATACTTGCGTATAGACAACCACCCAACCTGAAGCAGATTCTCACTAGTAACAAGAAACAACAGGACAATGATGCCAAGATAGGAATCAGACCCTGCAACAAACCCATGTATCTGCTTGGCCCCAACATCTAGACCAATAGACTATCACAGGCTCTCAAATAGCATGCACACAAGATTAGAGATGTCTTCACATGCTGTTCATCCAATGTAATATATTCCATCATCCACCAGATTCTACGAAGGAGAAATGGAACAAACTTTGTGCAAAACAATTTTCCTTTTTGCTTCTGTCACCCATATTACCTGCAATCACCACCTCATCTGACAGATTTTTGAGAGTCTGAAGCTATGGGCTTTGAAATGGTTTCCTTTGCCTTCTGAAAAATGTTGCATACCTTTGTCCAGGTAGTCACCAGGCATCAAGACTGGCTTAAAGACATGCACACACAACTGTTAGTTCTGACTGGCAGCTTGGATAAAATCGTTGCTATGTTTGTTGTCTATCAGCCTTTAATGCAAGGAATAAAGCATGCACCAGAGGGAAACTGTTCTGATATAATAGATTTGGGGCACAGATGGACCAACCACGATTTCTTGGAAAATGCAAAATGAAGCAAACCACCTAGCTTATACAAGAGAAGATAGGAGAAAAAGGTCACGTTTTCATCATGTGCATATCAAATCCATAATAAACATATATGGAAGCAGAGGAGAAAATGCATTAGGACTCGCTAAAAATTGGGCAGCAGGTATGTGTGCATGTTTTTATATTATAGATATTTATTTCCTTTAAGCCAAGGCATATTTAGGGTCTAAAAAACCTGAGGAATAAAGCTAATTGCCCTTGTGCTGCTGTTGCTATTTGCTTCTGATTTGACTGCTGTGCTTTGCAGACACACAATAACAACTCCAGTGGGCCTGGGATCAGATGACATGCTGCTGAAGGATTAAGAGCAATTCTATCCTTTTGGCATGGGCTGTGGAATTTTCATTAAAATGACCTTGGGTGTGGTGAGAAAGGAATTTGGGCTGCATTGAATATTGTACCTGGGGAAATGCAATTTCAAAACAATGCACTGTGGTGGAGGAGTGAAGGGGGATCCTGTATCGTTCAAAGCAACAGAAACCAATGCATTTGGCCTGTATCTTATACTGTAAATCAGATGTATCCAATCCATTGCTTTTCAGATATAATACATTCAATTTCCCTTCAACAACTGCTAGCACCAACAGGAAGACGATTGACTAAGAAGATGAGAGTTATAGTCCTGCACATTAACTGGGGAAAAGTTGTCCATTATTAAGTGTTTTTAAAAAAATATTAAAAGGGATATAACAAATTCCAAGCTGGAATTTTGAGTTAAACTTATAACAAAGTTTCTAAGCTACGATTTGGAGTGAACTTGAAAAAAAAATGATAAACTAAGGTTAAGGATCCAATGTTAATTGAAATCCACATTTATGCAGTGGTAGCAGTGCTGTTGTCAGGTCAGTGCCCTAATACAAGATGGGCAAACCACAAGCCATGGGCATATGCAGCTCTGAATTCCCTTCTTTATGCCCTCCTCAGCTCCTACAAATGATACTGCTAAACTTCAGTAGCAGACAGTTAAGAAAATAGGTTTATCGGCATCTTTCAACATATGAGCAAGCTAACTTTTAGGCTTAAAACCTTACAAAGCCAATACCCCCAAATGAATAAGGCCACCAGAAATCCTGACTTGCCTACTTGCATGATGTTACCACATCATCACCCTGTGGTTTTTGACATCTCAGAAGCCATCAATATATTGTGCACTTTTAGATTTATCATATTTTTTACCTGTTTTCCAAAAGTAGTGGAAAGTGAAATTATAACAAAAGCACCATGTAGCTACATGGGAAGGTGGTGGAGTAGTGGTAGAGAACCCATAGTATAAAACTAGGAGAAATTGAAAGGATTCACAAGATAACACGTATGGGGAAGAGGAAACACCAGCCTCCTTCTGAATAAGCCACAGCAGTAGAGTAGGAATGTATAAAGGATGCTGTGATGAATGATCATGTGGGGGTTGGAGAAGGTGGTAGGTGCTGGTGGGCAACAAAGAGAAACCTACCGAGAACATACCTGCTGGGTTACCCTTATCAGGCCTGTGTAAACAACCCCCCCACCCTTCTATGCTGCCTGGCCTTGGCTCAGTTCATTGTCCTGGAAGAGAAGAGAGAGAGTTCCTTATGCTAGAAAGTCTTCTTCAGGAGGGAAGAAAGGGAGCCAGAGACTATAGAGGTAAGGAGCTGCTTATATGCCTGCAGCTGAGGCTGGAAGACTTATTGAGACTATTGGTGAGACAGCAGGAGAACAAACCTCAAGGTGGTATTGCCAGGACAGTTTACATCCTTGATTAGGCATTTTATTTTGAAAATTACTTTGAGTTCTTGGTTTAGTATTGGGAAAGTGGTGGTGGTAGTGGGGAACCTATAGTATAAAACTAGGAGAAATGGAAAGGATTGACAAGATAATGCTATCAACTGGCTCTGTGAACAAGTCGACAGATTTGGAAAGCCATAAATATGTTTGTTCTCCTCTGAACAATGATATAAATAGCATAGTTTTGCACATTCTAATCCATATTGGTCAAGTGATATTTACCAGTGCAGTCACTGGTGAGAGCTAGTACTGAAAAATATTGAAAGGAGAGAAAAGGCTAGCTTTATAGATTGTAAAAATGGCATTTGTATGAGGTAAAGCACAAAGATATCTATAGGTAAAATGCCAAATTAACTTTTGAATTAACTTCAGTTGGAATAATCTTGTTTTCTTTTTAATGTCCTTTACTGTAGATACTAAGTTTGTTGCAATCAGACCATATTCAATTTGTGTCATTAATTACCATATCATAGAATGCATATTTTTGTTCTATAAAAAACTGTCAAGATTTATCTGCTAATTCTAACAGACAGTTAAACAGCAGATTGACTATATTTTCAAACAGAATAAAAAATGACCATGTAACAGCAAGAGACCATTTCATGGAAGCAAACATGACATATAGACTAGAAAAGTAATTAAAATTTGCATTTGTATATTGAGGATGAGAGGAATTTACAGAAAAGAAGTGAAGTTAGGTTGTAGACATCTTTTTGACAAATCACTAACTTGGCAGGTGGTAAAATGATGAGTTTGTATTGATTCCTATTCTTGTACCCATTAGAACCACAAAGAGATTCATTTTGTATTTGTTTATTCAGCTACATGAAAGAAAACAGTATCTTCTTGAATTGCTAACAAATACTGTTGCATGACACAGAATATGAGAAATAAAAACACATGATGGATCTATCAAGGAAAAAGCATAGATTAAAAAAAAAAGACTCAATTGGTTGCCTAGTTATACTCTAGTTGAATGTTCTATTTATTGTTAATAGTTTGATGGTTAAAAACCATGATGATTACTGCAGCTTGCTATGGACCCAATTCTCATTCTAAAATATTTCAAATAACTGAGATGAAGATTTCTATTTATAAAGCATCTGGAAGAGATCTGTACATCAGCCAGCCAGCAATTTTATCTCCTCAATTCTAAGAGTATGGATAGTTTGACTTAGGTGAGTGTCTGCCCATACATCTGCTCAAATACCATACAAGAGTTCAACAGTTATTTCAGGACTAACAATCAGATGTGATGTATATTCAAACAAAGGTTAACTCATCAGGAGAGTAATGCTAGATGCCTTTCTTTAAATTGTGAATAGTGCTGCATCCTCCCTGCAATTAAGTTTAAAGATTTCTGCTTTTCTGCATGCAGCATAATTTGTCACAATGTTAAATGTGAACTTGTGTTTTGATGTTTTTCTGCAGCTAATGCTGATGAGAAAGAAGTCAATATGTAGATCAGTCCTGGGCAAAAAAAGTAGAAAATTGGGGGTGAAAGAATACATTTTTCTATTGACTGCTGGGCTTATGCTGATTGGCTATTTTTCCCACCACTCATTTCATTTTTACAGGATTTCTCTGATTCCATTTGATAAAATATCCTGCGCTGCTGTAGTTTCTCTTCTCATTATCCTGCTCCTGTTATGGTTATTAATATCTGCACTTATATTTCTATGGGAACTTAAAGAGACCTACTGTACAGTTTTGCAGAGGGACAGTCACTTAGTTGGAACTCTGTCAAGCAGGCCTTTGTCTCTGTTCTTAGAAAAGGAGATCCAAATAATCTACGGCTGTTACAACGTCCTTTCATGCACTAAGTGGGTGCAATTGTTTTTGTAAAGATGGGATATACAGCAGACAATATATTGCACAATTCATACATCCTCAAAGGTGTTACTGATGACGTAACTTGTGTTAGGAAACTCAGATGGGTACTTTCTTGTTTTTATTACAAAGGAGTACTTGTTCTCCAGACCTATCCTTCTTTAGCTCTCAGTGACACAATGAATTCTATTTTCAAATAATAATAAGACAAGTTATTTCAGCCTGATTATATTTCAAGGAGGCCCTGATTCCAGTCTATGCAGACATGTCACGTTAAAAAATGGGCCATCGGGAGAGCGTGCTGGTTTCCTTTGATTTGCTGGCTGGTGCTCCTGAGAACAATACTGTAAGGTTACTGAAATATGGATGATTATCAATGCTTTCCTGACAATTAAAACATGCACTTATACTGCTTAGCAAAATTATTCTGTTTCATCGCCTACCCAACTTCTTTTGTTCCATTGGTTGGAAATATTTGACTGTGCCCTCCTCTGCTTACCTGGGATGGGGAATCTTTTTCAGCCTAAGAGCCACATAACTTCTGAGTATCTCTGTTGGCAGTAGGTAGGGCTGTTATTTATGTTCTTACCCAATACGGTATGTGTAATGTATACATATGCAGTATGTATATGTATACACACACACATTTATGCCTATTTACACACATTTTGCCTTATTCATACACTTATACTCTAAATATAGTAAATTGCCCATTAAGAGAGAAGAGGCACTTAGTAGTCTTCCTGTGCTACCACCTGGCAAAAAGTCTCTGTCTTCTATGTTGTCTAGAAACTGTCCACAGAGAAAATGATTGTTTTCTTCCTATATGGATATTTCTGCTATTTTTCAATGCTTTAAAGTATGAAGGAAAGAAAATTCTGAACATTTTTTCACACTGGCCAGCATGGAAACAATGTTCCAGAAATTGCCAAATACTTTTTTGGGGTGTCCACAACATTCTCAGGCATTCCAGAAATGACTCAGAGATCATCAGAGAAGCAGCAGCTAGGACCAGAGAAGTGGTGAACCTACAAAGGTAAGTTACATGTATACCCCAAAGGGGCATGACCACTGGGAGAGTCTCATGGCCCATTTTGAAAAGCATCATGGGCTAGTGGTTCTAAATGAAACCAAGTCCCATCCTCAAATATTTTTGTAGATGATTTGTGTGCAATGTATGGAATTCAACACCACAGCTTTGACTTCTCTGGCTTGTAGTTGCCTGAGTTCCTGCTTGTCTGACTACTCCTTTCCTAATCGTATTATTCAGATTCCCTTCAGTCTATCCTTGTGACATTTTTCCATGGCCACTCTTTCTCCTATGAGCTCCTGCTTTCGGTCTTTTTTCTTCTCATCATTACCTCTCCTCTTTTTTCTTTTGCCTTGGGTCCCTGGTTCTTTCCACTGTTACTTCCATTAAACCCTTTCATTGTAGTTATTGCCTTGTTATCTCATTAAGACCCACATTCCCAACTTTGGGTCATCATGCTATATAGACTCCCCAGAATATTTGAGTTTTTCTCTATATGAAAAACTCTCATACACGTAGAAGGTTAAGATGTCAAGAGATAGTTGTGCTTAATATAGCATTTCTTGCTCGCAGATTGAATTTATGCTTGCATAGAATGTTCTTGCTCTGTTTTCTATTTTGTAAGAGAACATTCACATCTGTGAAATCATATCTGCATATCTACATTTTATAATGGCACTGAATAGCAAAGGCAGAATGTTTTTTTCACCAATGATCCCAAGGTATCCCAGTCATGCAGTGTCTACTTCACATGGACCTCAGGACGTTACCAATACATACATACATACATACATACATAGGTGTGGACAACTGACCAGAAGAAGATATCTCTGAGCTGAAATGCTCATACATATATGAACTCTAGAGAGCAAGAACGCTGTAATAACTTCCAAGGCATTTAATAAGTGACAGCTTTTTGATGTGAAAGGGCTCCCTAACATGTTCAGGTACACGTGCCCACTCAAGACATTTCTACTCTTATTGTATTTTAACCCCAACTAACACAGATGGTTCAAGCAGCTTGAAGGAGTGTAGCAGTACCAAAAGCCATGAGTCAGGCTCTTAAGCTACTGTTGCTGCAGTTTCCCATCCTTTTGCATATTTATATTCTAAACAATTGCTCAGAGCAAGCATGAAAAAAAATCTGTTTCTGAAACTGTTGGACAAATAAAAATTATACTGAAAACTGACTAAACCATTGTAGAACATATGCTTGGATTTTCTAGCCAAGAGTTCATAATCAGGTTTAACAAAACAAAGTTTGACACCAAATTTTGTGCCTTGGGGGTAGGGGGAATGTGACAAGAAGTGTTGTCAGCCTAAAATCTGCTCTGTTTTAAACAGCCCTTCCCGGGATACGTTCCATCTGTGCTTAATATAAGTCACTTTGCTATCCAATGTATTTTCTATTAGATTTGTAGAATAATACACTAAGGATTATGCAATCTCCTTAACATATACAAATGTAACTGAATATCTTCTGTTCGCTGTTTTTACTCAGGATTAAAATGTGTCAGCCACATCTATACTATACAATTATGAAACGGGCATCAATAGTGACAGGAAACACAGTGAACTTTTAGAATATATATATATATTCATGAACTTTTCTAGTGAATCTATGATGAATAATATCCTGGGCTTCATTGAAAATCAGCCAAGTAAGCTGATCAGTTATACAATGATCAGGTTTGGAAACCAAGCAGAAAAAAGCATTCAGATCTTAGCACCCGTTGTCTGATTTTTTTATGTCTTCATTTTTCAGTTCAGTGCACAAAAAAGCTTTCCCAATCATATTTCTAGAGGGTTGTTTTATCCTAACCAAACTACTTCTTAGGTGTGTTTTCCAAGTACCCGTGTGTTGCTCTGAGCAACTTCTGGAGCAGCTGGTGCTGTAGCTTAGTCTTTTTAAAAGCCACATCTGTTTATATCTTTCTTCCAAAGCAAAGGTTGAATTACCTATGTTCAGAACAAACTGGGGACAGATGCTTAGTGTCTGCTGATGATAATCCAAATCAACATATCTTGTATAAGTGATATATCTCAGAAAACAAATGGTTAATTAGCACCATTTACTAATTACCCCAGGACTGTTACAAATAATGTAGATACACAACTCATCATCTTGACATCAATGCTTCACTTTGTCCTCATGTGGATCTCTCTCAAATTAAGTTTTTCTTAGTATTCAGTGATCCTCTTCTTCCATTTATTACCACCTCAGTAAATGAATAAATGCATAAATAAACAAATAATTAGAAAATCATATTTTCTCAGAAATACATACTTACATACCTAACACACTATTCCCTTTTGGGTTAAGCAAGGGTATGCATAGTGCATCAGAAACACAGCTGACAAAACATTGTTAAAGTAATATATTTACAGTATCTGAATTTAGAGATTCAGGGATATTTCCTTTGCAGAGATAAGCTCCCTTTTTAAAATGAAAATTGGTCAGAAAAACTCTATTACTGTATTTTGAGCCAATATAAAATGTCCTTTATTTTGTCTAGGAAAATACAATGTCTTTTCAGGTAAATATGCTAAAACAAAAAGGATAATCAGAAAGCCTGACTGTAAATGCTGGTAGGTCTTAAGCTTTATGCGAGTGCTATTTTCATGAGATCTTATTTATTTATTTAACAGAAGTTTTCACCCCTCTCCGATAAGACTAAACTTGATCATGCAGCACAACACAGTCAATAATGTCAAAAAGGGATCTCACACATGTTAAAAGGAGCAGGTTGTACCTACAAGTTGATATTATTGACTGCCCCTGTGGATGCCCCTGGGCAAGTGGGCTGCACCCACTGTTCTTCCTCAGTATCCTATCTTCCCTAAAGTGAGTAGTGTCTATTGCACATACATACAATAAGCTGAAGAATCTGGATGTGTCACTGTCAGAACTTCCCCATAATGCCTGAGTGAGGATGGGTTCAGGCTGGAAGAACTTGACAATAGACATTATGTGTATATTTATGCCCAAATAGGCATATAGAAATATGTACGTTTGTGTGATTTATCATCACATCTTTTATCAGCTTAAAAGACTGAGGGGGAATTAAAAAGAAGAGGAACATTCACAGTTTCAATACCTGAGATCTGACTAACACAGAATCAGTACTGTACTGTAGTATTGTACTGTAGAGTATTGTAGAGCTGGAAAGCCATTTAATATCAAGACATGTCAAATAGCGCATCTCTAGAGCTACCTTCAGTTATATGACATACAGTATTCCACATTTCTGCTAGAAAGTTAACCATAATATACTTTCTTCCAATTTTTTTTTCCTCACAGAAATAACCTTGGGAGATAGGCTCCCATTTCTGCTAGAAAGTTAACCATAATATACTTTCTTCCAATTTTTTTTTCCTCACAGAAATAACCTTGGGAGATAGGCTGGTGGAGATAAGACAGAATAAATGGTCTAACATACCAGGTGAGCTTCCATGACTAAAGGTGAACATGAATTGGGTTTTATGTGTCCTAACCCAGCAGCTGGATGTATGGATTTTACTGGAGATTTTATGGCTGCAGAAGAATATCTTCAATAGTAATTTTAAAGGCCCGAGGGCATGCTCTGATTTCTAAGATTTTTGAAGGAATAATGATGAAAAGCAGAGTAAAGTTTGTGTGATTCTGACAGGAAGACTAAGCTTGTGCAAATCATTCTATTAATAGCTTCACTCATAAGTAAAGTACCCTTCTGAATCTGTTCCTCAAAGCCATGAAGCAGCCACAGCTGTTTAAGGATTGTGTGTAGCTGCATCAAGATCTTTCCAAGGTCTTCTGGGCGGGGTGAATTCAGGAGGTGGAAATGTCTTCTGGGTGGCTTCACATATTTATTTATTTATTTCTAGGTAAATAGTCCATCCTGTACAAAACAAAGTAGAACAAAAAGGTGTCAGTAAGAATACTGTGTTTTAAGTTAAATAAGTGATGGACACCACCATTGTTCAGAACAATTAGCTGATAGATTTTCTATAATCTTTAGAAGGGTGGTCAAAGTTTGCTCAGTTGTCATTGCGACTTGTTACTTAATAGTGTACCAACTTTTTAAATTCTTTCTATCTATCTATCTATCTATCTATCTATCTATCTATCTATCTATCTATCATCTCCAATTGTACTTTTAATTTCAGACCTTTAGCTTTATCTATGTATTTCGATACTGTTCTTTGACTGTAAGCGATGAAGAGTATTAAAATCTTGTGCTGCAAAGGGTGATAATTCTGTTTTTTAATTGATGCCAATCCTTATAATGACTACTCGTAAGTAACTAAATACATCTGGATTAATATTGTTTTATTTTTATATTAAGACCTTGATATTTCCTAGTATTTCTGCTGGTACTTCAAGAATGAAATTGAATAACATAGGTGAAAGTGAAGATCTTTGCTTGGTAGTCCATTCAGGTGGATTTTGTATAATTATCTTTCAAATGCTCTGATAGCTGCTAGTTAGATGGTAAGGTTGCTGTGAGCTTCATAGACATCACAATCTGTCAGTGCCAGATAATATCTCTTTATCCACAGTGCTGGAGACTGAGTGGAAGTGCCTGCTATTAGCACTAATTCCCTGCCCTGTGAGACAAACGTTGTGTCCAGTTTACTACTGTATTACTGCAATTCACTCTACACCCACTACCTTTGAAGATGATTCAGAAGCTACAACCAGTTCAGAATGCAGCTTCCTGCTTGCTGACCTATGCAAGCTGGGGCAGCAAAGTGTCACCTATACTACAGGGGTCTGCACTGGTTACCCAATGGCTTCCAGGCCCACTTTAAGGTGCTGGATATTACTCATAAAGTCCATTATGTCTCAAGACCTCATCATCTCTGGGATCATCTGCCCCAGGTAGAATCTGCCTATCCAATATGTATTGGCTAAGAGGAATGTCATGAGTTGTTGGGTTCAGAGTGCTACCTTTGAAGTTCTTTTGAATTACAGAGCTATTACTTTGGCTTATGGTTTGTCCCAGGCTGAGATTTAATTTCATAGAAACCTGCAGATCTGTTTACTTAGATTACTACACTCTTTTGATGTAAGTGGTTACATAAGCAAGCTCAGAAATTCCATTATGAAGAAGACTCTAGGACTTTACCACCTTTGAAACCTAAAGCTTTTATCAGCTTTTTTAAAGCTATACTGTAAGTGGCATGAGGAAGTTTTCTGCTCAATATGGATCTCATGGGACTGAAGCTGACTTCTTACATGGCAGCAGTGAAATTAGGCTGGTATACCTGAAGATATGACATAACAGAAGAACATTTTCCAGATAGTGATAATGGGCTGGTAATAATACCAGTAAAACATTAAATTTCTCATGCCTAGCAGGCATATGTGTATATGAATGGAAAGGCACCATGCTGTGTACCACCTGCTATTGAACATTTAGAAAAGTTTAGAACTGCTGATAATATACAACAGGATACAGTATATATTTCTAGCAGATTTTATGTATAGGACACAAAAGGAGAGTTTATAGGAATGCCTATTCTTAGGGACCCTAAGTATTACAGATAGGAGAGAAAGGGCCTGTTGTTATTTCCTATTTTGATTTTGATAGATAGTGGTTCTGCTGCTGTATAATGTTTTAACTGCTGTGTATAACGGGTTTAGATTTTTTTGTTCTTGATGATGGGGTTGATGGCTTGACATAAGATGGCTTTATTGTCCTTTCTGTTTCATTATTTTAATGTTAAACACTGATGCTTATTTTTATGTTACTGTTGTATAATTTTGTGTACAGCTTTTTGAAAGGTGGCTTAAAATTATATGAAATAATAAAGTCAACTCAATTTTCTAGAATAAGTGGATATACTTTATAGAAGACTGAAGACAGCCAAATGTATGGAGTTGGGAGCGTGACCAAGCTAATTTTGATATGAGGAATATTACAGAATATCTTTATTTTTCCTGTAGAATCTTAGAGGATTGGAAGTAAGCACAAGTTGCTTTAAATGAGAGCAGCACAATATAGTGGAGGGAGAAAACAATAAATATGCAGTGTTGGAAGTCAGTGTGCATCTTTATTTGGCTTGAATCATCAACAACAAAAACCTCCACATTGTAACTTTATATTGCAAGCCCCACTGAGTTTACCAAGGTTTTAGTCACTGCTAAATTCCCAGAGCTCTGATAGTGCCTTTTTCCCAAGCTGCTCTTCTTCCTCCCTAGGGCTTAATGGGTTCTGTTAAAACAACAGGTGCAGGAAAGACTGCATTGCAGCACTGGGGATTTAAAATCCCTTGAAAAACTGACAGGTGCTTCTTCTATTTGAAAGGATGAAAAATGAAGATGGAAACAAAAGCACGTATGTTTGTTTTTAATCCTATCTTTCTGTATTAACTAACATGAGACATTCAAAGTGCTTCACAACAATGAATTGTGAAATTAATCAATACTTAATATCAGATATAAACATTAGAAGATGTATAGCGCAAACTAAAGGCAAGAATAGGGCCATTTCCATCCTTCATTCTAGGAACAAAACCCTTATCCGAGATATCATTTCAAATCTCTGGTGAAACCTACCTTTCTCTTTCCTTCAGCCTGCTATAAGTGTGTGAGAGATTAGGTGGCAGAAGGAGAAAATATATTTCAGAGGAAGAATGGGAATTATCTCCATTTTGGCTCTGGGTCTGCCCATATCAAGCTTCAGTTCTCCTCACCTTGTAGTCCCAACAGATATCCTTGAAGATATTTAATCCTTAAATGAAAAAAGTCTATCTTAGTGAAGAGATGGAGCAGAGTGACCTCTGAAAAGGGACCTAAATGGTTATTCCAGGCAAGGAGGCTCGAAATCTTGGCAATAGAAAATATCATATCTTAAATGCCAAAGAAATATAAATTATTAGTGAAACAGTCATTTCACTATCTTAATTATTGTAGGATTCTGATAGGTTGCCATCAAGTGAGAAGATTCTTTAGAATCCATGTCCTCAGGCTTTCAGAGTGACAGCTGGTATTTTAATTCAAACCTGGAAACTTAACTAACAGCCAGCCAAGGTAATGTCATTAAGGTATCACATGTTCTCAACAACTATATCTATGAAATTACAGTTTTACAGCAGCATGCTACATCAGCTGTATGTTCAGAACATTGTTCAACTTCAAGTGGAGCATATTGTATTAATTGAATTGAATCCATAAGTAACTAAGACATATGGCATCACAGCCATACCAATTTTCTCCAGATAGAGGTTCATCTACACCTTCAGCTGGGCAAAAATATTCCTGTTCTGCAACCATCATTTGAATATCCAGGAACAAAAGTCTACTCAGCAAGTCTCCCAAGTTGGATAACTGAGGGAACTGCAACCCATCAAAGGTAGGTTGGATCCTGCTTTTGGATTGTTGTACTGAGTAAAATATTTCTATCATGTTTTAATTCAACTATTTATCCAAGCTAAGACTGATTGTAGAAATTGGTTCCCCTTAACACCACCTTTTGTATTATAATCTTTATTGTCATTGTACTTCTTGTACAACGAAATTAAATGCCACCCCAGTGCAACTTTAAAAATATAAAAACCATAGAACACATAAAACACATAAAACACAAACACAACCTTCACATTCCATTCACCATTGCACAACCCCTGATGCTGCATTAATACTGCACTATGCGGTAGAGTTCAGTATAGTTACAGCTCTAAAGTAAAAGCTATTCTTAGCCTATTTGTCCTTGTTTCCATTATCCTGTACCGTCTGCCAGATGGTAATAGTTCAAAAAAAGAATGTCCCGGGTGGGATGGATCCTTAAGAATGTTTTGAGCTTTCATAAGGCAGTGGGAACTATAAAGTTCTTCCAAAGAGGGGAGAGGGCAACCAGTGATCCTCTGGGCAGTGGTGGTAACCCTCTGGAGCGCTTTCCTATTTGCCACTGTGCAGTTAGCAAACCATACACAGGTGCAGTCGGTTAAAATGCTCTCTACAGTACAGCGGTAGAAGGTCACCAGCAGTTTTTCATTCAGTTGTTGTTTCCTGAGAAGTCTCAGGAAGTATAATCTCTGCTGGGCCCTCTTAACCAATGCTGCAATATGAGCGCCCCAGGTCAGGTCCTCCTTTATGGTAACACCCAGAAACTTAAAACTGGCCACCCGCTCCACTCGGTCTGCATTGATAACCAGGGGCTGGACATCTAATCTATTCCTTCTATAGTCCACTATAAGCTCCTTGGTTTTGTTGATAAGAGCCAACTTAATTTTGAACTGCTTATCTTGGATCATCCATACAACAGGGCTTCTAGCCTTAAACCTAATGTCTGTGTAACATGCTAGTTTCCTTTAAGCATTGACCAGTTTGGGTTTTTTTTTATTTCTTTCAGCTTGCAGGATAGGCTTGTTGGGTGATGCATGGACACACAACCATGGAATAAAATGGGTTAAATGAGAATAAAATCAAAATAGGTACTTATTTATAGAATACTTCTTGCATAAAGAGAAAACTGCAAGCCAGATTTGTCTAGGCATAACCTTTGTAGCCCACACAAATGATGATAGTTCACTTGATTTTTGTGATGTGTCTGCATCATGTTTGGACTATGAATTAAGCCTTGTTTGGAATGCCTGCTTTGGTTTCTGTAAATGCAGGAATCACAAAAGATACAATCTATTGAAAACGCTTCAGAGGCATGATATAGCTAGTCTTTTTCAATCTGCATGATTTTGTCGAAACAGACAATCTTTCTAAGACTATGTTATATATCATTATAGGACAAGGGTGATTATTAAACCAGAGCTCTAGAATGAGTCTTGTGGAATGATAAATCACAGAGCAGAAAAAGAAAGCAATTTGCTTTATATACCTGGCAATTTATGATCCTATTGCTCTTATCATCCTTATTAAGTTGTGAAGGCTAGATTTCATCTATAAGTCTATATTACTGCTAAGTTCAAATTTTCATTTGGATAAGCTGCATTGAGCAATATTCCATAAAAATCATATCTGATAGTAATTCATAATTTAATTTTTAAAACCTATTTTAAACCATTACCATGTAATTGTTTTAGAATTTATTCCACAACAATTAACTTTGCTTAAAAAAAACCCAAACAAAAACAAAAATAAAAGAATTTTATGAATTCTGCTGGGTTCTTTAATCTATGTGATTTGATCATAATTTGTTCACTTTATTAAAGTCTACATTGGAAAACATTTTACTAAAACTAAAACACTTTTATGAAATGTTTTAAAATCAGGCCTATTATGGAATGCAGTTCTTATGATCAGAGAAGTAAATAAGAATGACAGAATTGCTTGGATCCTGCCTTTTGAAATGATTCAGAAGCTACAGTTTGTACAAAAAGTGATGGCCAGACTCCTGGTGGGACAACCCATCAGTGTAGAATAAGACCAATTTCAAAGTTGCTGCACTGACTGTAAATAGATTTCTGGGCCCAATTCAAGGTGTAGGTCATTATCTTTAATGCCATATATGATGCAGCACCAAGATTTCTCTGGCAGCACCTTGCCAGAATTGAATCTGCTGTGCGGGCTGAACTTCTAGGTTGGCCTGTTGAGAATCCCCTCCCCACCAAGAAGTAAGGCAACAGGCTGTCTCTGCCCCCTCACTCTGGAACACTCTTTTCTGGAAGTATCTTCAGCCTTATCCCTTTCTTGATTTCGTAAGCAGTAAAAACTATACTATTCCAACATGCCTTCAGCCCTAGTCAACTGTGGATACCCATTATTCTAGCATTTTTGTTTTGATTTTCTTTTGGTTTTCTCTGTTTTATTTTCTTTCTCTCTCTATTTCTCTCTCTCTCTGTACTTTAATGTTCACTGCCCAGAGTGTATCACTATTGGGACCAACCACAAATATTGGTAAATAAACAAACCAATAGCTGTTTTCATTCAAAAGAGCAAATTTTCTCCAGGTGTATGTTTTATTACAATTTAAGTACCAAGGTCATAACTGAGAGCATGCCTTTAGAAGTAAGTTTTATTGATATCAGTGACATCTGAAGAAATATTTTTGAGATGATAAGTCTGCTCAACAATTCCTACTTATATTTCTTATACACTAATGGGCAGCCACACTCTTTTATTAGCCGCAGGTTTGGCTGGCATGTGAGCACATAGTGATCTGTCAGAAAAATGGGAATGTGAACCAATCAGCATCCCCACTTTGAAGAAGTTTATGCATATTAATATGCAAGGATATGCAACCTTTAGTGGCTTTGAGCAATGTTTAACATTTTTGTAGGAAGGGGGAGAGCTATAGAGCTGATAATGAAAAATAGAATGTTCCACTTTGTTTTGCTTTTGGAGGATTAAAAAAAACTATTAGAAGTTTAAATTTAATCATTTTCAAAGAGTATATACTTAACAGTTTTTATGTTTCCACCTTAAAGATGTGAAAATCATACCACCAGTTCCTAGCAGTTGTATCACCATTTGTCATGATCAGAAAAGCTTCCAGGGGCCATAAAATAGGGTTGGAGAAATGTATGGAACATGCAGAGGGATCATCTGAACCCTTTCCCATATATTCAGACAGAGTAACTTTATTGTAAGCCACCCAGAATCTTTTTGGAGTCAGACAGCCTCAACAATCCAATCAATACATCAATCAATAAAAAGATCAATGTAGTGTTATGTGCATGGATGTCTGGGCAGAAGAAAGGAATGACCTTCGAAGAAGGTGGAGGGAAGGAAAAGATGAGCACTCTCATAGACTAGGAGCAGGAAGAGTGAAAGATAAAGATGACACACAGAGTAAATCCTTAACTCTATCTGTAACTTACTGTCCCCTTGTGGTGAGGAGGTGCAAAGAATCAGTGCCATTAGATTTGGACTGCGAATGGTAATGATCAAATGCATCATTCCTAACAGCAAAAAAGTGTTCTTAATGCTTTATGTATCTATCTACACACACACACACACACACTGCAACCACCACCACCACAATATACAGAAATGCATACATGCACATATAGTTACTTGCATGCTTCTGGAACATCATTTAAAAACAACAAGGAAATCTGGTTAAATAAAATAGATTGCAAAAACAATCCTGAATGTTTGAGAAGTGAGATGGTGCTGATTTCATTGAGGCTTGCTGGCTCAACTACGTGTAAGTTTGTAAAGTGGATGATCAATAATGACAGTTTGTAGTGAAGTAATTGCATTATATGACATTATATGACATTTAGTTCTGTTTCTTTACATTACTTACATTTTCTGTAGTTCTCCTGAGTTGACAAAACTATCATATTCAGCGAAGTTTCTTTGGTTCCCATTATTGCATCTCATAACATGTGTACAGTATGGCTTTTCCAAAATCTGCAACCTTCATGTTATGGGTCAGATACTAGTGCCCTTTATAAATGAATCATGCTGAGTATATCTAAACACCTTTGGAACCTGTTTAATATGAAGAGTACTTCTGTCTGCAGGAAAAGGGACAGGTTGTTAAAAGCTTAATTGTTCTATGTTAAGTCAAAAATTAATGAGTATGAAAACAATATTCATTAATATAAGAATATATTTTTATATTGTGTAACAGTCAGGTATATGAAACAGAGCTAAACTATATTTTCATTAGTTTGCTGATGGCAAGTCAGATCGTTTCTTATACATATGGTATATCTGTTTGATGTTTTAAATGACCAAACAAACTAGTTTCCCTTAGATGTCATCCAGTTTAAGAGTCTCTCTCTCTCTCTCTCTCTCTCTCTCTCTCTCTGAAATAACATTTTCCTATTATAGTTTCCTAGTTATGAGTATAAATAATAGAGACTATTTATGCCTGTATAATTCTGTATGAATGGTACATCAATCCCTGCTTATAGATCATCTTATTTCCTGGCTGATGCAGAAGGAAGAGAGGACCTTGCTTTCTTTTCTTTCATGGACTTTAATTCGTTTAGATTTGTTTGGTGTTGAGTTGAATGGGCCAAGAATGTGCTTGGCTCACTGCGAGCCCTGTTACACTCTGGCATTCATATGGAGCTGAGATAAACGTAGATTTTAGTTGCTTCCTTCTTTTTTAGTCCCTGTTCTTTTCTGTAAAAATAATGTTCTCATGTCTTACTAAAGTCATTATCATTCTTTTGTCCCCACTACTGTGGATTGTTCATCTACATTGTACTAAATGTTGTTTGTAACAATCATTCATAAAGAACGCATGTTGTCTATGGCAACATTACAGAAGGTTGATAGAGCTATGCTGCAACATGGGTGAATGGCCGAGGGAAGAGACACTGAATAAACAATCACCCCTCCTCTTCTAGTCAGTAAACTTCCAAATCTCATGCATTCACAAGCTGAATCCAGCCAAACCCCACAGCTGTCATGCATTTTCAACAGATTCCACAGGGCCTAGATGAGGTTTGAAGACATTCCTTTGCTCTTACATATTAGTTAGAAGGAATTACCGTAACATCTGATATTGTGGAAGTGGGAAGTTTGCCATTCCGACCTTGCCCAAAGCAATCCGGAACTGGGGTTCCAAGGATTTATTATCTCAGATGGCCTCCAGAGGTCACAGAGGGCTCTTTTAGTAGTGCTTCAGCAGTAACCAATTCATTTGGAGAAACTATGTGCTTTTATACGATAAAATAATGCACAGACACATGCTTCTGTTGTGCTCTGGATCACTGTCATAGGAAAGGCATGTTCCACTGGAAGAATTCCCAGCTGCTAGCAATATGTTGATATACTGCAGCCAATAATCAGGGAACAGGCCAAATAAACAGGATGTTAACAATGTGTATGATTGCATGATTGTCTACAAAACCTTCCACACGTTTCACAGCCTCCTGATGAGATTGACATGCACTGCCCAATCTGCCTTTGTCTCATGCAGAAATACCAGAAGACATGATATGTCAGTATGAAGAGTTTCTTTTCTTCATGGTTGGTAATAGCATGATATGAAAAACATTTTAGAATTGTTTGCTTGATTTTTGAGAAATGCTAGATAGGCAACCAAATACAGAGTGGTGTTTCAAGATGACAAAAATGGCTCTCTCTCTATATATATATACATGTGTGCGTGTGTGTGTGTAAAAATTAAGATAGGTAGTCAATTAGACAAATAGAAAGTCAGATAGATTTTGATGCCAAAGCCAGAAATTATTATGTCTATCATCTCCTGCCTAAAATATTGCAAAGTACTTCTTTCTTGTCTTCTGTTCTCTTACACTGATGCCTCGCACCTAACCAACTGATGATCGTTCAGTTCCCAACAGAGGAAAAATATTATAGGCCTACACAGGTAATGCTATAACATGGTAGGATGGCTGAGGAAGAGGCACTAATAAAGAGCCAGTGTGGTATACTGGTCAAGGTTACCAGGTTCAAGTGCAGGCTCAGCCATGGAAGCTCAGTTGATAGTTTTGGGCTTGTCACTTTCTTTTGACCCAACCTACTGTACAGCATTGTTGTGGGAGGAAAAAAACTGAAGGTGCTATATATATTGCCATGAGCTTAGAGTAGAATGTAAATAAATACATAAAATTGCTGCTTGTATACAGTCAGCAGACCTTGGCATTATTTTTTTGTCACTATTTTGGCATCACCAGATTATTCCTTTTCACCTTGACAACTTGCTACTTTTGGAGTAATTTCAAATTCCATTTCTGAAAACTTTACTGTATTTCCTTTATTTGGCCTTGTAAGTCCTATTTGAATATCTCATTATTCTGAACATGTGATTAGTCATTCAGACTATGCATCATTGATCAGTCCCAATATGTTCCAGGTTAGCTTTGTTACTGCTTGCCTACCAAGTGACTGAAAAGTCCCTCGTCACCTGTTATTGTATTACTCTAGTTTGTACCATGTACAAAGTAAGACTCTTCTTGCTACAAGCATGCTTGCTGCTAATTTGAGCATCAGATTGTCCACATATCTTTCCTGAGACAGCTTTTGCTATAATCAGTGTGAGTTTATTGTATATTCTTTCCTAATTCACGTTTTCCCAGAAGATGAGAAAAACCACCATAACTCCACAAGAGCTAAAAAATTGTTTTCTGTTTGCCTGGTAATATAAATATTGGGAGGCTATCTAAGGATCTCTCTAAGTGATTGGTTAGATGACAATATACATCCAACTCTGTGGCATCTAAACATTATATGTTCCAGATTTTCTTTTATTGATATTTTTATTCCGACGTTATAGGTACAAATATAAGAACCATTCTTGCTGGCCACAAAAATGTCCTGTATTAAATGGGACACCCAGAGCTGGAGAAAAGCCTTCCTTGTGGTTGAGGTAATCTTTAAAATTAATACTAAAGTTGTACTAAATACAAGCCCAGTATGTGTTCCTACAGCTTTGCATGTCTGGAGTGAGGAAAAATAATAATAGTGAGGTAAAAGGATATTAGCTTTCTGTGCGTGTGTGTTTTTTTAATTGTAGAATACAAAGGAACTACAACTATAAATAGTGTAAAGTAACGAAGGGAAACATCATATTATTTTCCAAACATTGCTATCTGAATGAGATGAGACACATACTCTAAGAGATTTTATGTTCTATCTTAAATGATAAACTGAGTCAGCCCTCCTGAGATTTAACTACATGGTTCCAATAAGTCTAGCTATTTCCAGCCTGATATTTAGGACACTTAACTGTTTCCTTTGTGATCAGTCTGATAACAAGCAGGAATTATATTTGTTCACAGGAATGCTAGGCCAAATACATTATATTTAAAGGCTGGCAATTTAGAGCTATGCTCTAAGATGCTCTGAGAGGCAAGCAATTAATGTGGGAATTATTAGTTAAGCAGATCTTAATTTTCTGTTAAAGACAAATAAAAAAAAGTGAGTGGTGAGAAGTGAGGAAGAGGAAGCCTGACTTGCTGAGTTATGCAAGATGAACTTACCACATGGGGCAGTATCCAGATACCTGAATTTAAATGCTTGCCATAATCTGAGTGATCCATATCGTGTGTTACAAAATGTAAGGCTCTCTTATTGCCATAACCAGGCTGCAGGACAAGCAGCCTGTGAGCAAGTCCAGACTGGTAGGTCCTCATAATCTTGATTTTTCTGTAATTTAACTATAGCTGTTGCTCTCTACAAAAGAAAGATAAAGACCAAAGCCCCCTCTTTAGTCCTGTTGGTGACAGGGAGAATCACTGCATCATCTGCATATTAACAGCATTGCTGTATGTCTACCTGCAATATTTGATGGATGACATCTATTTTAGTTAGGTGTTACGCCATGGAGTTGATAGCAATTAATAGTAGCAAAGTAATAATTGCTTGTTTAACTTCTTAACTTCTCTTACTGTAAGAGTGTTGCTGGTTTAGCATTGATTTACAGCTGACTCTTCAGTAGGGGAGCCTGCAATGCGGCAATACTGTTTGGGGAAATTCTTGGTCTTTAAAGTGCCTGTATTTTTTGTTATAATAGTTTGGTACTAGTTGTAGGTGAACTTTGAAACATCTCACTCTCTTCTTCTGAATCTGCACTTAAGGAGAGAGATGTGTGCAGATGATCAGATGATGGAAGGATCAGAAATAAAGATTCTGTCATCCTGTCTATCGGATCAGTATGATAAGGATGCTTACTCTATAGCTGTCTGTTTGGAACAGAGTATGCACTTCCCCAGGAATACGATTAAAAGCCTAAACACAAGAGGGGAAGTTCCTTTGGCAAGGGTGCTTCATAAATTATGTCTCTGCATAGGACCTCTCCTCTACAATAGCAACTCAAGTGTCTTCCATGACAACTGAAACTTAAGAATTCTTCCTTTAATCTTTCCCTTGGAGAGATTAAAGTTTCTAAAGCAACTTATCTTGCTCCATTTCCTAATACATGTATACGTTAAAACAATATGGCCTGTACGTATCTATGCCAAAAGACATACAGTAACCTCAGAATGAGTGAAAGAAAGCTTGGAAAAAGGTAATACTAATGATTTCGGAAACCTATCATCTTAGTAACAGGGAACTCATCCAAAATACAGACCAAAGTAAAACAAAAAAGCTTGCAGAATTTGTTACACAAAGCAAAGACATACTAATTTGGAGCAAATGAGGGATTTTGGCATAAAGTATATCTGTTATGTTTGTATAAGCAGACAGTTATATATGCCTGATCTATAGCAGATCTGGTGTTTCTGAGGTCAAAATACTGGTACCTACTACATATTCAAAGGAAAAAATGAGATTTAATACAATGAAAAATCTGAACCCAATGCAGAATGAGACTATCTGGGGTGCTTTTTAACTGAGACAGAACAGTTTGTTTAATTACTCTGTCAATACCTAAAAATATTTTATGGACCTCTGCCTCTAATACATGGCTTTGTGGTTCAGCATGCTGGAAAAGGTGGATTTAGTTGACAATGTGCCATCAAGTTGTTTTTGACTCCTAGCAACCACATAGATAGATTTTCTCCATGATGATCTGTCTATAACCTGGTGTTTCAACAGTGCACTGATTGCCACAGTAACTGAATTCATTCACCTTGCTGCTGGTCACCCTCTTCTTCTTTTTCCTTCTACATTTCCTAGTATTAGAACCTTCTCCAGACAGCTAAGTCTTCACATAATGTGTCTGAAGTAGGATAATTTGGGCTTGGTCATTTGTGCCTCAAGTGAGAACTCTGAGTTGTTTTGTTCAGTTCAGTTTTAGGTTGATCCTAAAAGTCAGAAGCTATCCATCATTTCAATATTTTCATTGCCAATTCTATGGTTTGTTGCTGTACCTGCTGTCATTAGTTTGGTCATATTTATATTTAATTTTAGTCCATTTTTTCATTTTGCTCCTTAGCTTTTAGTACTTCAGCTTGCAGATCCTTTACATATTCAGCTATCAGGGTAGTGTCATCAGCATAGTGCAGGTTATTGATATTTCTTCCTCCAGTTTTAAAACCATGCATCTCCTTCCATTCCAGCTTCCCTTAATATATATTTGGCATATAGCTTGAATAAATAAATGTACAGCTTTGTTGCACTCCTTTGCCAACCTTGCGGCAGTCTGTTTCATTATGTTCTGTCCATACTGTGGCTTCCTGACCTGTATGTAAGTTTCTCATGAGGACAATGACATGTTATGGGATTCCTATTTTTCTGAGCACATTCCACAGCTTGGTGTGATCAACCCAACTGAAGGCATTTCTATAATCAATGCAATACTTAATGACTTTCTTTTTTGGTATCCTTTGGCTTTCTCAATTATCCAGTGTGCATCAGCAATAATATCTCATGTTTCTCAGCCTTTTCTAAAACCAGCTTGAACATCTGGCATTTCTTTTTCCATGTAGGGTTCTAATCTGCATTGGATAATCCTAAGCATTATTTTGCTAGCATGTGAAAGTAAGGATATTATACAATAGTTTGCACATTCTGTTAAGTTTCCTTTTTTTTGGTATTGGAATGTAGATTGACCTCTTTCAATCTCTTGGCTACTGTGTCATCCTCCAGATTTGCTGGCAAATAAGTATTACAGTGGAACATGAAACATAAGAAACATGAACATAGAAAGCTCAACAAGTGAAAGATGAAGTGAATTGACTAAAAATTAACATATTAGGTATCAGCTAATTGATAAGGACTAGAATTGGAAACTTTCAGTCATAAGCTCACACTGTTTACTAATCAGGACATAAGAAGCCAAGAAGGAATGGTGTTGTTGTCATAGTTAGGAAGGTATAGCAACAATAGTACTTGGCTGCAATGCAATCAATGACTGAATAATGTAATAATAATTAGACTTCACGGACAACCCTTTAATATGATGACTACTCACATTTATTCTCCAAGCACTGATGGAAAGGAACTTGATGAGTTTTATGATCAGGTTCAGTTTGAAATAAACAGAACATGCAAGCAAGATGTGCTCCTTGTGGTTGGACACTTAAATGACAAAGTTAGAAATATTAAGGAGAAAATATAGTTGGATCATATGGCCTAGGAAACTGAAACGAAGCAGGAGTATGGTGTACCAATTTATGCAAATCTAATGATTTCTTCATTGTTAACAGTGTTTTAAAACAAACAAAATGATGCCTATATACCTGGGCATCACCAGATGGAGTAGACAGAAATCAAATTGACTACTGTATATTATTGGTAGAAGGAGGTGGAATTGCTCAGTTATAACAGCAAAGATGTGACTAAGGGATGACAGTGGAACTGATTATGAACTTGCTCATGTGCTAATTCAAAGTTAAGCTAAAGCTGAAGAAGATTGTGCATGTGTAGGTAGTAATTCATGTAGAATAGTTAACATTTTAAAGAATGTTACTTTTCTACTCCTGGACTTCAATCAGCTGCCTAGTGTCCTAAATTTGGCTTGAATATTTTCCAATGTCCTTGGTGTCAATATAGTCACAACCACTGTCTTTTCCCCAGAACTGTCCAGCAGTTTACCTAGATGGAGTATGATGTCTTCCTAGTACAAAGATTAAATACAAGTCACAATGTGATCTACATGCTCATCACAAAACCATCTGCCTGTGTTTCTAATGATCAAAACATCCTCTATCCAAAGCCATCCTACCCTAGAGTAATATACTCAGTACAAGAAGATGTAGGTTCATCATCTTTCCATTCAAGGGTTGATGCTTTATTTCTGACCCAAGGGCTGACTTTTCCTATAGGAAAGTCTTCATTGTCATTGAAATGATATTCTCCTCCCTTACGATTTTCATTCTGACAGCAAGGAAGCTATCATTCTGGGAGTGGTACAAAGCTATCACATCTTGGAAGGCCTCATCTACATTCTTCCCCAGCTTTGCCATCTTTGTTGCCTAAGAACCTGAACTCATTGCACCAGGCAAAAACCCATGGGAGGTAGATAGTTTTACGTAACCCTCTAAGCAATAAACTGGAAAGTGCTTCTCCCTTGCATATTGTACTTAGTTATTGTTTGCTCTTCTTTTTTAGGAACTGTTTGACCTGTATAATAACCCCTATACTATACTTCTGCAAAGATGTTAAATAAGTTAAGTAAATCCTTTC
The DNA here is from genome assembly GCA_030867105.1 of Liasis olivaceus. Classification (NCBI taxonomy): domain Eukaryota; kingdom Metazoa; phylum Chordata; class Lepidosauria; order Squamata; family Pythonidae; genus Liasis; species Liasis olivaceus. Next base: position 28,187,853 of record CM061354.1, read on the forward strand.
AAAACTCCCCTGTTTCTGTATATCTTCCTGGTTACAAGTTCCCAATTGCCTTTCCCCTTTCTAAAGAGGGCTGGAGTGGCCAGGATTGAGTTAAGGAATGCAACTTAGGACGTGTGCTCAGTCAGAAAAAAGTACAGCCTCACCCAGTTACCCAAACAACCCTGTTTAAATGTAGCTGATCAGTTCCATACACTCACCAGCTCCCTCACAATATATCAGTCAGAGTCATTAGATACTGCAACTATAGAGAAGAGCAGATTCAAATGGCACTGGCAAAGGATTCCTCTGAGAAAATTACAGAAAAACCCTATATTGATTTTTATGGAAGCTGACAGGTTTTATACTTCCATACTTTTCTAGCTTTCCTATAAATGTTATTCTGTTCTATATCAGCACTGTTTTTACTCCCCAGTTCTTCAAAAACTTTTTGAAACCTGTTATGGGCTCCTTAATAAACCATACATATGGAAATACTGTATAACTAAAAAATCCCTGCACCAATTTCTGTGAAATTTGGCACCCCTATGAACTCATATGTTGTATGTTTAATCTTGATGCAAATGTCATTCTGATAAAAACAACAAAGATGTTTTTTCTTGATGGGAGGTAGAGCTCACTTTTCTCAATTCACATTTCAGAACTGGACACACATTCTCCTCTTGAACTAGCTCAAGGTGGATCTCACTAGCTTGGGAGGAACAACCACCAAGCCAATCAAACTGTCTTTCCACAGCCTTACTTGGTCATGTATTTTTGACGAAGCTGTGTGTGTGTGTGTATGTGTGTGTGTGTGTTTGAGAGAAAGAGAGAGAGAGAGAGAATTTAAGTGCAGTGGGCCAAAGTGATGTTGCTTTATGACACTTGATTTTTTAAATCTATTATGTTATTAATTGTGTGATGCTACTAGCAATGAGCTAGATGTTTATAGGAAACTGATTGATGTAAAACATAAAATGAAGTTGACAGAGGAAACTGAATACATTGTTTCTTGGTGCATACATCTTCTGTATATTTTGCACATTCTTGGAAAACCAAATTTAAGCACTGACTTTGAATCCGTTTATAAGAGTGAAAGGTCATGGTATCTGAAAACAGTGGAAACTGTGCTTAGAGAAACATCATTTATTTTCTGTCATGTAGAAAATCACTTGAAGCTATCCAACATATTATGTAAAAATGCTTTGTTATGAACAGCAGAAGCAAAGACAGTGGATGTTTTGATCACCCTGGTAACATGCAGTAAAAGAAACAAATGTCAAAAACCGTATGCCTTTTCTCTTGCTACCTGTCTCGGCAGAGGTCAAATACAAAGCACATCCCTGAAACATCTGTCTGTGATGTACAAATTAGGAGACCAGAAAAGTTGCCACACTGATTTAATAGTCATTGTACCAACATTTCCCTTTGCAGGCTTGCATGTGTATATCCATGTATGTACGTATATATGCTTATGTGCTAATTAATCCCCTGATGGCTCATATGTCCATTATGCATTTTTATCATGTGCAGATAGAAACAGCAAATATGTACTTTTAATCTGATTGACAGAAAATTCAACCCGTTACATTTTAGGGCTGATAAATACTATCTGTGATTTATCAATATATAATGTAATACCGGCTTTTCTGGTCTCATCTGCATAACCCATTAACCATGAACAGGTGGTGCTTCAGGAAGTGAATCTAGAGGACATGACTGGCAACATCATGCTTGATTCAGCCTGACCCGGGAGAAAGTGGCCTGAAGTTGTATTTTCCACCCTTTTCTAGCACAAGCCATGCTATCCAGTTCATCTGAAGTGCACCGTGCCATGATAAGATTAAGCTGGGGGGGGGGGAGGGGGGGCTGATCTACTTCTAATGCCACCTGAGGCTGATGCAAGCACACTTGCTCTTTGGTTCCTGGCCACTGATTTTTCAGTCTACAGTATTAGCTTTTTTTCAGTGGAAACGTTAAGCCTCTACCACTGTGCCAAAAAGTCATATTTCCTTGCCAACCCATGAGGGAGAAGAAGGGAAGTTGGTCTGTTGGGTGCTCTTTTTCCCAGGATTGAAAAGACTCACTTCCCATCATGTAATGGCAGCAAAAGAGTCACTTTTTTGCTTCCATTCTGAAAGGAAAAGGGAAATAGGATGGAAGTGGTTCTTCAGCTCTTATTTCATGACTGGCAGGAGAAGCAACAGGAGAAAGCTACTGGGGGAAGCAGCAGCAGATAACTCCCTCGGTTACAACCCGATGATCCTGCATGCTGCCAGTTAGAGCACCAAAAAAGGTGTTCTCTATCTGCCTTTCTCTTCTGCCCACTTCCCATGTGGACAGAAGCCCCTATGCTGCTTTGTTGCCAAGACATGATAAGGGTTGGAAGTGCAGCCAGCACTTCTTTATCAGGATATGTTTTTCCCTATTTGTTTCTGCTCTGATTTCTCCTAATTACTAGACTTTTAGGCTGTCCCCTTCAGCCTTCTTCTTATGGGCTTGCCCTCCCTCCCTCCCTCCCTCCCTCCCTTCTCCCCAGTTCCACAACGAGCTTCCAGAAATCTTGGAAGTTCAGTCCTTCTATCATAGCATGTAATTTTTCAATAAATACTCCTGTCCTTTGAATGTAAGTATTTGTTGTTTGATATTTAATGATCTTACTTGTGTATGTTATTTTAAATAGTGAATGAATTGGAGGATTCCAAACATAATTATCTCAATACTGTTGCCTTATGGAGATTAGGTAGATTGTAAATCTTTTTAATTATAAAGGGAGGGAAGTTCTAGATTCTGGAAGTTATGTGCTTTATTTGGGGAGTAAAAAGACAAAGAAATGGAAAGATATAAAATGCATAAATAATCTGTGCCCATAGCTATTGGAGTACCCTTGGTGGTTATTAGTCTAAAAAGTAGTCTATGTCATCCACTTATGGAAACTACAGAAGCATTATCTATGAACAACTTATAGATTTTTTTTTTTTTCATATTCATTAACATTGAAAATATATGATTCCTGAAAAGGACACTGGATGAGATATTGGTTAATTTCTTAGTAGATTGTTTGTAATCTTATTTTTTTGATTAGGTAACAACTTTAGTACAGTGCAAGAAAGCTTTAGATGTAATATATCTTGTTTTTAGCAAAGCAAACCTTTCCATGGCATGCTGATTGGCAATCTCATTAAAATTTAAACTATATGACAATGACAATTAAGTGTATACATAGCTGGCTTAACCATTACACTAAAAAGAGTAGTCATCAATATTTCTTTTCAATCTGGAATATTGAGTGGGTACCACAAGGTTCAGTTCTAGGCCATATATTCTTAAATATTTTTATTAATGACTTGCATGATGAGATTAAGAAAATACTTATTAAACCTGCAGATGATACAAAACTGGGTGAGAAACTAATCACCTGGAACAGAGTGGTTATGAAAGCACTCATCAAGTACTTGAAAGGATAACAGAAGAGAAACCACAGGACCTGTTCTCTCTCATCCTACAGTGTGGGACATGAAGTAATGGATTTGGAATATAAGAAGACAGATTCTGATTGAATGTTATGAAGAATATTTTGACAGTAGAATTACATAACAATTAATTGGGCTCCCTTTAACTTGATATATTCAAGCATTGAACAACTATTATAGATGCTTTAATTGAAAGTCCTCCATTGATTATTTATTTATTTTAATTTTTATAGCTGCCCATCTCAACCAAGTGACTCTGGGCAGCAAACAATTATAAAAACAGTTAAAACAATATAGTACAAAAATAAATATATATGGCAGCCAAGAAAAATTATCACCACGGTTATCAATATAGCCAAGAAACAGGGCCCTTAACAGACTTGTGGCTCCAGGCCTGGGCACATAACCAGGTCTTCAGGGCCTTACGAAAGGCCAACAGGGTCCTCTTAATCTCTGAAGGCAGAAAGTTCTAGAGGGCAGGGCCTACGGCAGAGAAGGCATTCTCCTGGTCCCTACAGCCGCTATTCCTTGGCTAACAGGACCCACAACGTTTCCAACCTGCTGGGCAGAATTGGACAGGTACAAACAATTGGAAGAAAATGGTCCCTTAGGTAACCTAGTCCCAAACCATGAAGGGCTTTAAAGGTGACAACTAGCACCTTGAATTGCACCAGAAACATACTGGCAACCAATGCAGCTCACGCAGTAGTGGTGTTACACATGTCAAATATCCGACACCATTTACTACTGGTGCAGCTGCATTCTGTACCAGATGAAGCTTCCAAATGCTCTTCAAGGGCAGCCCCATGTAGAGTGCATTGCAGTAATCCAGACAAGATTAGGTGGTTAATTGTAATATCCTAAATTGCTCCATCCAGCTTTGCGGTTCTTTTCCAAAAAAGAATCACTTCAAGTGAAATTCTATACAATATGGATATGAGGTGTTCATTGATTATAGATTTAGCATTATAAATAAGGTACTGTATATACACACACAAACATGTTTAACTAGATGTTTCTTATTTAATTATAACAACTTCTTTACTGTTATTAGACTGAAATCCAAGAAGTAGCTATTCTAGAAATTTATGGGTATATACACCTGGATGGATACACCTGGATGTATCCCCTTCATGGATCACTGCCTTGTCGTGGCAAAGGGGCTTGTGTAACTCAGTGAAGCCATGAGCTATACCGTGCAGGGCCACTCAAGACGGACAGGTCATGACAGAGAGTTCTGACAAAATGTGGTCCACTGGAGAAGGAAATGGCAACCCACTCTAGTATCCTTGCCAAGAAAACCCCATGGACAATGTTAAAAGGCTAAAAGATATGACGCCGGAAGATGAGCCCCTCAGGTCGGAAGGTCTCCAATATGCTATTGGGGAAGAGCGGAGGACAATTCCAAGTAGCTCCAGAAAGAGTGAAGCGGCTGGGCCAAAGCCGAAAGGACGTTCAGCTGTGGATGTATCTGGAAGCGAAAAGAAGGTCCGATGCTGTAAAGAACAATATTGTATAGGTACGTGGAATGTAAGATCCATGAACCAAGGCAAGCTGGATGTGGTCAAACATGAGATGACAAGATTGAACGTTGACATCTTGGGAATCAGCGAATTGAAATGGACAGGAATGGGTGAATTTAATTCAGGTGACCATTATATCTACTACTGTGGGCAAGAAACCCTTAGAAGAAATGGAGTTGCACTCATAGTCAATAAGAGAGTGGGAAAGGCAGTAATGGGGTACAACCTCAAAAACGACAGAATGATCTCAGTGCGTATCCAAGGAAAACCATTCAACATCACGGTAATCCAAGTCTATGCCCCAACCACTGATGCCGAAGAAGCTGAAGTTGACCGGTTCTATGAAGACCTACAAGACCTTCTAGAACTAGCACCAAAAAAAGATGTCCTTTTCATCATAGGGGATTGGAATGCTAAAGTAGGAAGTCAAGGAGTAATCGGAATAACAGGCAAGTTTGGCCTTGGAGTACAAAATGAAGCAGGGCAAAGGCTAATAGAGTTCTGTCAAGAGAACAAGCTAGTCATAGCAAACACTCTTTTCCAACAACACAAGAGACGACTCTACACATGGACATCACCAGATGGTCAATACCGAAACCAGAACATTACATACTTTGCAGCCAAAGATGGAGAAGCTCTATACAGACGGCAAAAACAAGACCAGGAGCTGACTGTGGCTCAGATCATGAGCTTCTTACTGCAAAATTTAGGCTTAAATTGAAGAATGTAGGGAAAACCACTAGACCACTCAGGTATGACTTAGATCATATTCCATGTGAGTACACAGTGAAGGTGATGAATAGATTTAGAGGATTAGATTTGGTAGACAGAGTGCCTGAAGAACTATGGACGGAGGTCTGTAACATTGTACAAGAGGCAGCAACTAAAACCATCCCAAAGAAAAAGAAATGCACGAAAGCAAAATGGCTGTCTGATGAGGCTTTACAAATAGCTGTGGAAAGAAGGAATGCAAAAAGCAAGGGTGAAAGGGAAAGATATAAGCAACTGAATGCAGATTTCCAGAGAATAGCAAGGAGAGATAAGAAGGCCTTCTTAAATGAACAATGCAAATAAATTGAGGAAAACAATAGAATGGGGAAGACTAGAGATCTCTTCAAGAAAATTGGAGATATCAAAGGAACGTTTAGTGCAAAGATGGGCATGATAAAGGACAAAAAAGGCAGGGACCTAACAGAAGCAGAAGAGATTAAGAAGAGGTGGCAAGAATACACAGAAGAACTATACAAGAAAGATCTTAATGTCCCTGATGTCCATGCTGGTGTGGTCACTGACCCTGAGCCAGACATCCTAGAGAGTGAAGTCAAGTGGGCCTTAGGAAGCATTGCTAACAACAAAGCTAGTGGAGATGACAGTATTCCAGCTGAGTTATTTAAAATACTAAAAGACGATGCTGTTAAAGTGCTGCACTCAATATGCCAGCAAGTTTGGAAAATGCAACAGTGGCCACGGGATTGGAAAAGGTCAGTTTACGTTCCAATTCCAAAGAAGGGCAATGCCAAAGAATGCTCAAACTATCGCACAATTGCACTCATTTCACATGCTAGCAAGGTTATGCTCAAAATCCTACAAGCTAGGCTTCAGCAGTACGTGACCCGAGAACTACCGGATGTACAAGCTGGGTTTCGAAGAGGCAGAGGAACTAGAGATCAAATTGCCAACATTCGCTGGATCATGGAGAAAGCACGAGAGTTCCAGAAAAACATCTACTTCTGCTTCATTGACTATGCAAAAGCCTTTGATTGTGTGGATCACAACAAACTGTGGCAAATTCTTAAAGAGATGGGGATACTAGACCACCTTACCTGTCTCCTGAGAAATCTGTATGCGGGCCAAGAAGCAACAGTTAGAACCGGTCATGGAACAACCAATTGGTTCAAAATAGGGAAAGGAGTATGACAAGGCTGTATACTGTCACCCTGCTTATTTAACCTATATGCAGAGTACATCATGAGAAATGCCAGGCTGGAAGAATCACAAGCCGGAATTAAGATTGCAGGGAGAAACATCAATAACCTCAGATATGCAGACGATACCACCCTAATGGCAGAAAGTGAAGAAGAACTAAAGAGCCTCTTGATGAGGGTGAAAGAGGAGAGTCTGAAAGCTGGCTTGAAACTCAACATTAAAAAAACAAAGATCATGGCACCTGGACCCATTAATCCCTGGCAAATAGAAGGGGTAGAAATGGAAGCAGTAACAGACTTCATTTATTTGGGCTCCAAGATCACCACAGACGGAGACTGCAGCCATGAAATTAAAAGACGCTTGCTCCTTGGGAGGAAAGCTATGGCAAACCTAGATAGCATATTAAAAAGCAGAGACGTCACCTTGCCGACAAAGATCCGCATAGTCAAAGCTATGGTTTTTCCAGTAGTAATGTATGGCTGTGAGAGCTGGACCATAAAGAAAGCTGAACACCGAAGAATTGATGCCTTTGAACTGTGGTGCTGGAGAAGACTCTTAAGAGTCCCCTGGACTGCTAGGAGGTCAAACCAGTCAATCTTAAAGGAAATCAACTCTGATTGCTCATTGGAAGGATTGATAATGAAGCTCAAGCTCAGATACTTTGATCACCTAATGCGAAGAGAGGACTCTTTGGAAAAGACCCTGATGCTGGGAAAGATGGAAGGCAAAAGGAGAAGAGGACGGCAGAGGATGAAATGGCTAGATAGCATCACTGAAGCAATGAGCATGAAATTGAGCAAACTCAGGGAGGCAGTGAAAGATAGGAAGGCCTGGCGCAATATGGTTCATGGGGTCACGAAGAGTCGGACACGACTTAACGACTGAACAACAACAACAACAACACCTGGATAGCCTCAGTGAATGGTGTGTGAGAGCCAGTGGCATTATACTCTTAAGTGTTTTATCTTCCAACTTATTTTCATTGCCTGCGATAATGAATCCAACTGCATATATTGCATATACACTGGCTTATTCCTACCAAGATGGAGTGGCTCTGGATATTAGGGCCCTCTAGATCTGGGGATTTTCCATCTTTAGCCTTGAATGGGGTTGCACTTCCCCATTCAAGACTGGTGAACAAATGGGTTATTTTGGACTCTCAGCTTTCTTTCTTTCTTTCTTTCTTTCTTTCTTTCTTTCTTTCTTTCTTTCTTTCTTTCTTTCTTTCTTTCTTTCTTTCTTTCTTTCTTCTTTCTCGGACTTATTAACTTTCAACAAAGAATAAAATATAGGGAAACAGAAAAAATAGGTTAAAAGAAAGAGAAGATCAGAAAAAGAGTGAAATTTAAAGTACAAAAAAAGAAGTAAAAAGAAAAAGGATAACTTCCAACTTTCTTTGGTGCAGGTACAAATATACAATACATTCACCTCTTACTCTAATGTTTAAACCAATACAAAGTATTTCTATAACCATGAAAAATATCAGTCATCAAACCCCAAAATTAAAGTTTCATTTCTTTCCATTTCAAGCAAAAGTCCAAAAGCGGTTTCCAAGTAGAAACAAATCCAGTCAAAGTATTTTCTTTAATCAAAGTACAGTAGTCAATTTCACCATCTCCACCAATTCCATTAATTTCACTGTCCATTCTTCAGTTGTGGGCATTTGTAAGTCCTTCCATTTCTGTGCTTATAAAAGTCTCGCTGTTGTTATCATATAAAGAAATAAAGTCCCATGTTTTTTTTTCAATCTGTTTATCCACCATACCTAAAAGAAAGACACTTGGCTTCAATTGTACGTCCATTTTTAAAACTTTCTGAATCAAAGTACATATCATATCCCAATATTTCTTAGCCTTCTTACAAGCCCAAAGATGATAAAAATACGTTCACATTGGTTGCATCTCCAAGGACTCAGCTCTTTCTTGCAGCTCCTGGGGCAATAAGTGCTTTGCACATTTCCATCTTGTGTGCCAGTTACATTCCTTCCTGGATTGGGAGCCCTTTAGACAGTCACTCATGCCGTAATCACCTTGGCTTGATTTCTGCAATGCACTCTACATGGAACTGCCCTTGAAGACTACTTGGAAGCTTCAACTGATTCAGAATGGAACAGCATGGGCAGTAATGGGCATACATCAGTTTGAGACTTATAGTCATTGTTGGTGTACTTCCAGTGCAATTCAAGATGTACTTAATCTATAAACCTGTACATGGCATAGGGACAGGTTCTTTGAGGAACTACTATCTTCAGTGGTTTCTGCCTGTCCTGTAAGACCTGACAGAGTTGGTGTACTCTGGATCCCTTGAATTAAACTATGTCAGGAGCAAGGAAGCATGCCTCCTCTGTCGTGGCGCCTGCCCTCTGGACTGAGATCCCAGAGTTCTTGTGACTTCTACTCCCATAGTGTTCCAGAAGGCCATGAATACCTAACTATTCATTCTCCCAGGCCTCGGGGCAAGTGGAGTGGTCCCCTTGTTAGATGTGTATATATAGTGTGGTATTTGGATGGATGTTAATTTTTGTATATTTTATATTGTATATTGTTATTTATTATAAATTGTGAGCCACCCAGAGTTGCTTTGGAGTCAGCCTGGGTCTAAATCTAATGAAATAAATAAATACATGTAAAAGGCTTTATCAGACCAATTTGGACAAATTCATTTTATGTCTAAAATAGGTTTCTCTAAAATGTTCAAAAATCAAAAGCTGGCTGCTCCAAAGTGGAACCAAATCCAAATCTGATTTTTTTCAAAGCTTGTTTAGTAATGCAGAAACTTGTAGGGACATTGTGTCACTGATAGCCTGTCTGCAAATGTTGATTCATTTCTCTGTGAATTTCCATATAGGGGAAAAACAGATGTGGAAGCAAGGAGGGAAAGGAGAGGACCTTGTTTTTGGCTTGGTAGCTCTAACTCACAGAGATTTTTGCAGTTTTCTAATATTAGTTTTGAAGAGGATATTGAAGTAAAATATAACTTCTCCCCCCACATTTGTACCTATCTTCCTAAAAATGTTCAGGTTTTCTTATCCAGCAACATAGTGATGTGCTGTATCATTTTCACACTTGTCTCCCATAATGGGAATAGGCAGTTTCTTCTTTTGGGTGCCCTCAAATTGTAATGCTTGTTCTTGCACAAAAGCCCCTTGGTTCACTCATCTGAAATTTGATGAACATGATCTCATAATGGTTAACTTTGTTTGCAAATAATCAGTTTGGTAAAGAAATACAATAAAAATAAATTACTTGGCAAGAGCCTTTAAAAAAAGTAGACGTGCCAGTCTAAATACATCTGTATCTGTTTATCAATATTACTGTTTCTGAAAATTCCATCCAATTCTGTCATAGAATGGTTTCAATAGTTTCCTTTGATAATTAAGAGGGATGCAGAGCTTTAGATTTCAGACCCCAAAATATCCTTAATTTGCCTTGGACATACTTAGACATGGTCCGATATTACTGAGGATGATATCTATAACGTTTATCTGTTCACACTTCTACTGTTTATATACACAGAAATATCAGATATTGAGACTCAAAGCCTCCAAAAAGCCAACAGAATAACCAGGAATTGTTTTTAAATTTCACAAAGATTGGAAGTTTCATTAAAGTTGCATTAATATGTCAAACTAGACTATAGCAGAAATGTTGTTATTGTTCAACACCAATATTTAGAAAACTGAAGGGGACCTAGATTATAAATGTTTGCTTAGATGTCCAGCATCATATTGATCAAATGGGAAGGCCAGTACAGTGTTAGTGGTTTAGATCCAGCAGCATGCTTTTCTTTCCTAGGATCATTCTGAGAATGTCTGTCTGTCTGTCTATCAATTGATCAATCAATCATCTGCAGGGGAGGCCAAAGGGGGAAAAGTGACAAAACACAAAACATGATTTACAGACTTCAATCAGAAGTCAAAATATGTATGTAATGGCAAGGTATGTACTGTGATTTCTCCACATGTATTATCATTTTTCTATTGTAGCTTACTGAGGATGCTATTACACTATAAGCCTCTCAGTGTCCTTTGACTGGGGCACTACAGAAATTTGAGTGAATAAATAAAAAAATAAATCAACAATTACTCATAGGTAATAGTAGCTTATTCTTCCTCCAGTGATGCTTCAGGTGTATCTTGTGTCTTTTCATCTCCCAACTTCCTCTGTAAACCAGGGGGACTCCTCAGATCCATGTGCAGAAAGAGTCCTCATGGGTAGAATTCAATCCAAGGTTGCTATGGTCTGCTCATTCCAATTAGCAACTGAGGTCTTGGTTGAGCAGTGCAGAACTTCAGGGACTTCTCCAACTTCCCTCTGGAATCCCACCAAGTACCTCAGGTGCCTGGGGTGGACCAATCAAATAGATCCTGAGTAATTCCTGAATCATTACTAGTAGCACTTGCCCATGAATTAGGCACATAAATGGGGGTCAGGAATACCATTAGACACACAAGTACTGTTGCAGTGTATGGTGGCAGATTACCATTTGTATACAAAAGCCACTACAGACTTTAAATTTATAAATGGAATATAGATTTGTACCTTGCTAGAAGGAATGTAGTGTGCTGGATTATTATAATTAATGATTGAATAAACATGCTTGTCTTGCAATGAAGGTCTCAGAAAAGGTATTCAAATGCCATGATGTGTCTATACCTACAAACATTATAATCATGCAGACAATGGGTTTTTTGGTTTTTTTTTGGTGATACACTAGGAAAGTGAAATGTGGACTTTGAAGAAGCAGAATATTGATACTTTTGAACTTAGGTGTTGGAGAAGATTCCTAAGAATACCACATGTAGCCAAGAAAACAAGCAAATGGATCATGGAAGAAATCAATCCAGAATTCTCACTCAAGGTACAAATGACCTGGCTCTAGTGATCATATTTTGGACATCTTACATGAAGACCTAGTTCTCTTGAGAAGTCTATAATGTTGGAAAAGATGGAAGTAAAGAGGAAAAGAAGACAACAGCAGCAAGGTGGATAGACTCAGTTACAGCAGCAATAGATGCACTATTAGAAGACCTAAAGGGCTGGATTAGGGACAGATTATCCTGGAAAAGGTCTATCTATGTGGTTGCTAACAATCAACACTGGTGTGATAGCACATAAGCAAGCAAGCATGACTGTCATCTAATTGTACAATCACACTGGGCTGTCTGTATATATTGCAGTCTCACTGGAAACAGTTCTTTTAGCAGTTTCAGTAAAACAAGAAGTTGAAGAACCTACTCTTGACTCTAGCACCTTTGATTAATAGAAAAGACACACCAACAGGCACAAAATATATATGCATGCATATGTTCTTTTGTAACTCAATGCTTGCTCCTGTATTATACTGTTTGTATATATTAATTATGTCTGAACTGAGGTATAAAATGTGACTGTTATTGCTCAGGGTTCAAAGGCTAGGGACATAATCAGAGTTTATTAACTGTACTTAGAATTCCTCCTAACAACAAACTTTATATGTTTTCCCCTGATATTTATAAGGATATTACAGGAATATTTATTTTTATGTGGCTTGATCCTTTTCTATTGTGTTTTCATTGTTGGGCATAAGAAAAAGCAGGCATCGGTGCAATAAAACAAACAAGTCCAAGTACTGGATTTTTTGTCTGTCCATCCTGATAAACAATATTCAGAAATGACAGAAATAATTTAAGAGAAATGTGAATCTAGTTTTTTAAACTGTTTTTTCCCCTCTTTCTTTTGTAGTAAAAGCAGAACGTTGCTGTCACTCTTAATAAGAGACTTTTGCTGAACCACTAGGGAAACTTAAGAGGTATTAATTTTAGATGTAGATGGGGGTAGCTAGGATTTTATTTATTTTAGAGGTCAATACTAATGCTCTTTCCTCTGCAGCAGACATTTTACAGGATGCTATGCCTCATTGCTTTTATTAAATTCAAGCTATGGATGAAACAACAATGTTATTAACCTCTAACACTGTTGAAAAGTTAAGAAAAACAGGTGGATAAACAAAGGTAAGTGACCCAGTTGTGTTCCCTTTCTGATGATGTTTGTGTAAAACATGTTTCAGTGATGAAAGATTTAACAGTAGATTTAACAGTGTCTGGAAACACTTTTTATTTGATTTATTTCCATTTTTAACTTTCTCCTTTTCCAAACACTTGGAATGAATAACAATACATAAAAAGGTAAATACATCATAAAATAATACCTTCAATTAAGGTTATATTCTAATTACTGCATGCAAGCAAAACAGAATATTTTTAAATTGTAAGAACATTAATCACAAAAAACTGGAATGAATGTATTCAAGAAGGTTGCACTTTCATCAGTGGTCCAACCCAAACATTCTGCTTGTTTCAAATGGATCAAACAATTTCTCTGCTCCAAACTGGAGCAGATATAAAAAATAAAAATATTGTCATGTATAGGCCAGCTATTTAGATTTTCTAAAATGCTGGTGTCCCTGAATAATATAACAATGGCAACCCTTCCCCACAACTTTGGGCTTTAACAACAGTCCAGTTTGGAGGTTAAAGCTTTCCCATTTGAGAAAATTAATCTGAATTAATAAAATAGGTAATTTTGCATTTTATCTTTGTTGCCTAGTTCTACAGATCTTGTTCACCAGCGCATCCAGTTTACACAATGAAAAACAGGAAGAGGAATCTAGCTTTGTAGATACTGAAGGGCCAGTCCTGATCATATGTTGTTAAGGCAGATTAATATTGCAAAGAATTAATTTTCCAGATAACTTACAAGGCAAGCCACTTGTGATTAATAGGCTATTTCTGCATTCTCTTTCTCCTCCTCCTCTTGAACTGGATGGACTCCAAACCTCCATATCTACAGTATCTGGCAGTGCATATTGTGAGGGAATTTACACAAAAATCAGCTAATGACATTGTTTGTATCATTTAGTATTAAAAGTTCACTTGGAAGTCAATCTAAGTCCCATCATCAGGAAGGGGAAATGGTTGATTCCAGGGTGACTGGCAGCAGACTATTAATATCTCAGGCACAAACAATGAAAGATCATCACAGAATATCCATATGTTCAATAGGTAATTATTTCTTCTAAACAGTAACTGGAAGCAAAAAGCATGGTTTTGTTGAAGTACTTTTAGTATGATCAGTCTATACATTCTATTCCAATGTATGGGATATTGGGACTTATCCAAGTGCTCCATTGTATGTGTGCACCCTGAACAGCCCCCATCTCAAGGTATTGGGATCCTCCTCTGTAGATTCACAAATATCAGTAGGGTTTTTTTTGCTTCTAATTTAAGTGTGACTATAATCTTGGAATCTCTTGAATTAGATAGGAATGTTATTGTGCGCCCAGCGTATTCTAAATTCTGTCCTCTTTGTTAAGTGCACAGCAGAAAGTGAGAGAGCTATTTAATGCACATTCTATACACTTATACCTTTCACTGGCAGCCCAATTTTCAAGTACTCCTTCTGCCACCGACAACTCATTTGGTGATTTTGCTCAAGTTACAATTTCATACCTCAGCTTACCTCACAGAGTTGTGAGGAAAAATTGGAGGAGGAAGTCTTATGTTTGTTGCCTTAAGCTCTGTAAAGAAAAGTAGGATATATAAATCCTACTTCAAATAAATACAGAATGAAATAATAAAAAACTGGCAAGATTAGATAAAGGAATCTGTGTTGCTAGTGGAGTTGTACTGAGCTTGTCAGAAACTCATAGTCAAACTCAAAAACAAACTATTAATTTTGTTATTAAAAGAAACGTAGAAGAAACAAAAAGGAAAAGTTAAAGAGGTAGAGGCAATGGAATAATAAAACTTGATAATCAACTTTATCAAGTTTTATTTAAATAAGAGAGCCAGTTTAGTCTAGCGGTTAAGGCACCAGGCTAGAAAGCAGGAGACTGTGAGTTCTAGTCCCACCTTCGGCATGAAAGCTGGCTGGGTGACTTTGGGCCAGTCGCTTTCTCTCAGCCCAACTTACCTCCAGGGTTTTTGTTGTGGGGAAAATAGGAAGAGGAAGGAGTATTAGGTATGTTCACTGCCTTGAGTTATTTATAAAGATAATGAAGGCAGGATTAAAAAAATTTTTTTTAAACCCTTTAAATTCTTATATATAGTGATCCTTGGGAGACTTCCAGCATGCATAGAATCTTCAGATGAATAGGACAGGTGATAACTTATGTCTGGCCAAGGAGGAAGGTAAATAAATGTTCTTCTACCAATCTGGGCATGGCACATTTGCAGGAAGCTTCTTTCCTCAGCTTTTGGATCTAGCAGTCCTAGTTACCAAAAGATTGAGATAAGGTAAGATAATATCTAAATAAAAAGTTAGCTCTGGCAAAATCCTCTTCTTGGCAGCGGTTGAAAAGACACAAACATTCTCTCTATTCTAATATGGATGTTGGATTTTGATACCAAGCATTTGATTGATTGATCATGTGCCATCAAGTTGTTGTCAGCTCTTAGCACACATAGATTGATTTTCTCCATGATGTCAAATGATTCATTGAGTCAGGCACCAAAGTAAATCTTATTTACATATCTACTTTATATATCTGATAAAATTGATTTGGATGTATTTCAATGGATTTTAATGATGAAATCGGTCATCCCTCCCAAACTCTTATTATTGATTAGATCTAGAATCTGTTAGGATAAATTCAGTGAATTAAATGGTATTACTTTAGTTCCCATTGATTATTTTCAATGTTACTGCTTTAAATTTAATTTAATCTGAATCCAACTCATTATGTTTGGAAAATGTTAATGTTTATTAATGATCTTAAGAAATAAATATGATTGAAAGAAATAAATGTGCAAACATTATTTAAAGGTTTTCCACTATAATTCTTCTGGGTAGTGATTATGTTATTGCTCCACTTGCTTATATTATATATTATAATGTTTTGTGGTCACATTAAGCATATTTACAAGTAGACTCTAACACACTTATGAAGCACTAAGCAAAGGAAGCCTTGCTTTTTCAATGATAAAGCCAGCCCTTTGGTATGACCTTCTATTGTAGATTTAGTTGAAATTCAAAAGCTGAAGACAGAACTTGTCCAGAGGGCTTTTTGGGCCTGATGCCATATATTGTGTTTGGTTTTATTTGTTTTATTCTTATGTTTTTATATTTTATTGTATTTCCTTATCTTATTACCTGCCAAGAGTTCTATGATTATGGTGGCCTACACATTTGATTAAATAAATAAACAAACAAATAATATATTGTTTTTTTACTGAGCTGGGATAGTAAATTAATTAACTATGCTTGGCTAACTATAGTAGTATGATCCTTAACAGAATATTTGAAGCATTCAAATTGCTCTTTAACATTGCTACCCAGACTGTTATTAATGAAGGTTTAACAAACAAACAAACAAACAGAAAAGAAAGAAGATGACAGATTTAATTCGTAGGAGTTTGATTCCCTGTTCTAAACATGTTAATATACAGTATTTCTTCCCCTCCTTCCCCTCCCCCTTGCAGGCCTTTGTATGTTGAGCCTGTGATTGTTCAAATGCCCCAGCAGGAGATTCAGAGATTGCAAGAAGGAGAAAAAGGAAAAGAAAAAAAAATGTTTGGAACAAATTTGCATTAGTTCAAGGGCAATGTTAAGCATTTTTCAGATGGTTTATTGCTATTCTTGTGCTGTTTAAGCTGTCTTTTATGTCAAAAGTTCTTTCCTGCTTACAAATCATCAGGAAGAATTCTGGCCACCATGCTGTTTGCATAAGCTCCTGCAGGGGTTCTGGCCCTTTGATCAGCAATATAGTTGGCAATCGAGTTAAGAATAGGAAGCTGCTGTGATAAGCCTCAGTTCTGACAGTAGACCAGCTTTCCTGTTTCTCCCCTAACTTTGTTCTCCTCTTTTGTGCTAAGGAACATACCATCTCAATACACAAGGAGCAGTTTTGAGGAAGAGTGCAGTTTAAAGGAACTGGCAGATCAAGGAATGTGAATCAGCTTGTTACAATGTGTGGCCCACCTTTCCAATAATAAATGGAGAAAGCAAGCACAAAAGAAGGTGTATGCTTATCTTTCTATCCATTTTCAAGTTTGAATAGCAGATTACTGGCAGAGCACAATTTTTAACCATCCTGCTAAGAATTTCTTCCTTTTTAAAATTTGACGTTTTCTTTAAAACCTGCAGAATCTGTCTTAATGGACAAAACAAATAGTTGAACTCAACAGGGGGACCTTCACTGATTTCTATGGATACAGTGGCAGCCTCATATGCACAAGCTGTCAATTTAACCTACAATAGCAAGTCATATATTAACCAGGTTTTGAGTCATCCAGTCATTCAACATGTGAAACCAGGGATAGGGTGAATACTCAAATTAGCTATGGCCTCCACATTTCTGTTTAGTTGGCATATTTTCAAAATTAATTTTTAATGTTTAAATTTGCTTTAATGTACAGAAGTAAATGGAAAAAAGATACAAAATAGGAAAAAAGACAAAACAAAAAGGAGAAAATATTTTTAAAGAGAGTAAAGGACAAAAACACATACATACAGAAAACAGCTGAGTTTTTAAGCACAGCATTAAAAGAGTAATATTAATCATAAATTCAGAATGAGTTGTGTATGCTGTAGACTCAAGCTTCTTATTAAATTGTTGCAAAATGTTTAAATTTTTAGGTATGTTTTTGGAGGTCTTGAAAGAGTTTACCCTATTTTACAAAGAACAGTGTGATCATTTTGCATTCCTACTACCATGGGTGTTGGTGTTAAAAGCTATTGGCATATCAGAAGAATCAATAGGATCATACCCTCTTTGTTCATCTCCTAGCATAGTTTATTCACAGGTTGATCAAAGCAGTATTAGGCACAAAACTAGTTTGGAAGTTGACAGATTAAGGATTCAGACCAGAATGTGGACAACCTTGCCCCTTCTGGATGCTTTAGACTTCAATTATAGAGAAGCAAGCTATGCTTGAAATAAAATTCCAGACCTCACGTCGCTTCCATAAAGAATTCCAGCTCCATCTAAGATGCAGGATTATTGTTTCCTTTAGCCAGACTAGTTGTTTTGCTCTGTCTATTGCTGCTCTTTGCTTAGAAACCAGTCCCACCTTCTTTGCTTTCATCTTGCAAGAAGTTTCAGGGTCACATCCATGGGTAGTTCAGCTTTTCTTTCATAGGAAGAAGTCATATTCTTTTTCTGGGTTCCATCATGCTGATGATAAGGAATAGAAAAAGAGGCAAATTATGAACCTTACTGGAATCTGCTCTGTTCCAGAGAAGAATGTGCTGAACTTGGCAGGTCTCCAAGGGTGACTGGCACTGTGGAGAAAGGTGAACTGCATTGCCCATGCTTTCCTGGTGGTGTTGTGAGAGGACAGTGGAGCAGCAGCAATGTGGAAACTGCTATATGGAGCAGTTTCATAGAGGAGGGTGACATGAATGGCTTGTGTTTCAGCTGTTGGTTGCAGCGCTACAAGAGAAGCAGAGGGAAGCAGAGGTGACAGGATTGGGGAATATAGTCTATTGGAAGTAGAGAGTAGTTGGGAGAAGTAAAGATGAGATTACTTGGTGTGGAGAGGTTGTGCTGTGAACTGTTTACACTGGAGTGTTGAAACTTGGGAACCAGCAATAGTCCTTAAGACAGAGGTTAGCTAGAGGACAGATTCTGAAAGGCCTTGTTCAGAATGTGAGAACAGAAAGAAGGGACATGTCTATATTCTGTTTTCCTGATGACACCTGGCAAGTGGTGAACAGGGTCCCCCCAAATGGGAGAATTGTATGTGCATGTGTTAAGGAATTGTGAGAGGTGAATGGGCAGCAGGATGCACAGCCTGAGAAAGGTCTTGAAGATTTTTCCATATTATATTGGAAGGATGAATGAAGTTGGTAGATTGGGTTGTGAAGTGAACTGAATAACTGTATATGTTCAGTAGGGGCAGTAGGTTGTGGTTGCTAGGGGTGGGAATGATTGGTGTTTGTAGATGTGTGTTCTGTCTGCTAGAATGCTCTGTATATGACAATCAGTGTTGGTGGAATGTGATGATTGACGAAGGTTGGGTGGGATGGTGAGGGGAATAGGCTGGAATAGACACCAAGGAAGGGAAGGTGGTTCTTTCATTGAGATTGCTATGAGACAATGTGGCAAGAGCATAGCATTGGGTAATGATAAGAATGGGAACTTGGTGGAAACTTCTTCTCCCAAGATTCAGGTCCTGCAGTCATCACAACTCTATATCTGGGAAGGAGGGATTGTTGTATTCATATGAAACTTCATTGCAGTGACCAGTAGTGTTGTCATGGAGGTAGCTGGTTGCAAGTACTTGTTTGTGAAGTTGGACTGCATAGACAAGCTAAGGCTATTGCTGGTTTACTGACTGATCAGGTACTTAGCAACTGCCTTTCACAAATTGCTGGACTTTGTCTTGGGAATGGTGCTAATATCTGTGCAGTTGTTGATCTTGGAGGATTTGAGTCTCCATGCCCTGGAAGAGGAGTCTGGGCTTGCTACTGAGTGTATGGCTTCCATGGACTTGTTACAGGTAATGGCAGCTGTGATGCATGTAGATGGGCATGTGCTTGATCTGGAAAACATTGACATCTATCATGTGTCTTGGTTAGATCACATTGTCAACAAGTAGTGAATTATTGACAATCCAAACCTCTAGGTGGACAATATATTAGAATGGTCAACCCAAGGTGTCTAATAACCCGACCTTCCAGATACTTTCCCAACAATTTAGGGGGCAGTACCTAGATTACTGGAATATAGGGATGACCAGAGTGCTGGATGAGATTGCTCCTGTGTGGCCAGAAAACAACTTGTTTTACTAATGAGCTCAAGGAGTTGAAACAATTCAAAAGATACCAGGAACAATAATGGCCTAAAATGAAAACTGGACATGACCAAGCACTGATAGGAGCTACCTGAGCTTACTCTGTGGTAATAGAAATAGTGAAGCATCAATTATTCTCTATGCTTCTTACATCTGGGAATTCCCACCTGGGAACCATATTCATAGTTACCCAGACCCTTTTAGAGAAGATAGGCAAGATATGATATCTGCAGGCTGACCGAATGAGTTTGCAGGTTTCCTTTATAGATAAAGTTACTTGTATCTACAATGGTTTGGATTCTGCCTGTAATGCATAATAAGCAAGGTTTGTGCCAGTGACTTATACAACAAACTGATAGTAGTTATTTAAAAAAAATAAGTTTTAAAATAAGTTTTAAAAAGAAAGATAAAAGCTAATACAAACTAATATAAAATAAGGAAGAAAAAAGAAAAAGAAAGAAATCAAAGAGAAAGCTAAAAGTGCAAGAAAGGAAAAAAAAGTAAAAGAAAAATAGAAAAGAAAGAAAAAAGATACAAAGAAGTGGCTTCCAATCTTCTGTACAGCAGTTATAAGTACAATTATAAATTTACTTCTTTCTCTAAAGTTACAACATGTCTCCTTTCTATAATCTGTTCTGTCTAATCATGAAAACCATAAATCATAACTTCATTTTTTTTCCCACAAAAAAGGGGAAACAAAAGGGATTTCCATAAGGGGTTTCCAGTCAGCAATAAACGTCGATATTGTCTTTTCTCTAATCAAAGAAGTCAATTTGGCCATCTCAACAAGTTCCATCATCTTCACCAACCATTCCTCCATTGTAAGTATTGCCGAATCTTTCCATCTTTGTGCATAGAATAATCTTGCTCTAGTTATCATATACAAAAACAAAGTTCCATGACTTTTTTTCCAACTGTTTGTCCATCAATCCCAAAAGAAAGACCTCTTGTCTCAATTTTATATTAATCTTTAAAATCCTTTGAATCAATGAACCGTATATTAATCTTTAAAATCCTTTGAATCACTGTTGATCACACTGATTCAGGGGATTTTAAAGATTTTTTTACACATTCAAAAGATTTTAAAGATTTTTTTTACACATCTACCAAGTATGATAAAATGTCCCTTCTTGTTGTTCCCATTTCTAACATGAATTTAAAGTACCTTTATACGTTCTAGACAATTTTCCTGGTGACATATACCAACAGTACATCACTTTATAAAAATTCTCTTTAAGATTATAACGTAGTGTAAATTTCACTCCTTTCAACCACATATTTTTCCATTGTTCCATCTGTATATTATAACCAAAATTTTTAGTCCACTTAATCATATGTTCTTTCACTTGTTCTTCTGTTTCAAATTTCAATAAAAGTGTATACATTTTAGCAATTACATGTTCATCATTTGTACATAATTCCATTTCATACTCAGTCTTACAGTGTTCAAAACCATAATTTTTTTAATCTATTTTAAATCTTTCTAAACTGTAGATAAGAAAACCATTGGCAACTATGTCCCCCTGCCATCAGTTCTTCTCTTAATTTTATTTTGTATTCCCCGTGACAAAATTCTAGTATCTCATGATAAGTTAGTCACTTGTGTTTCCTATTGTTTCTCATCTATAAAATGCTTCTTGTGGTAAGAGTGACAAAGGTGTTTTCATGCATAATCTGGATTTGTATCTATTCCATATTCTCAATATGGCATGTCTAACATAATGATTTTTAAAATGCACATTAACCTCGACTTTGTTGTACCACAAGTATCTATGCCACCCAAATATCAGGTCATGTCCTTCTAACTCCAAAAGCCTTCTATTTTTCAGCAGCATCCACTCTTTTATCCAAACCAGCTGCAAAATACAACTTCAAATCAGGTAAACTCAATCCTCCTCTTTCCTTTGCATCTTGTAATACCTTATATTTAACTTATGTTTTTTCCCCCTGCCACACAAATTTAGATATATCCTTTTGCCATTGTTGAAATGGTGCATCAGTTGTCAAAACAGGTATTGTCTGAAGCAGAAACATAATTCTAGGCAGGATATTATTTTTATCACAGAGATTCTCCCCACCAATGACAATTGTAGTTTCTTCCATCTTAATATGGCTTTTTAAACTTCATTCCATGTCTTAACATAGTTATTTTGAAATAACATGCAATTCATATTTGTCATAGTGCTACCCAAATATTTTACTTTAATTCCAATTTATTCAAAAGCACTCTAAAATCTTTCAAAAAAAAAAAATCTATCTCCTTTATCTGTTTTAAACTTTCTTACATCCACTACTTATTAGTCTCTTTGCCAAAAGTTTTTAAAACTTTAAAACTCTTCCCCCCCCCCCCCCCCGCCCTTTTTAGTCTGGAAAGAATGTTAACTCACCAAATGGAATTCTCTTATCCTGCCACTCAGCAGATCTCTCTTTAGCTGTAAATTAATTACATCCAAACATGTTTAAGAAAGTGAGACTTGTGCAAACCTTGTGTCCATATAGGCTGCATTACATCTGTGAGCTTGGTTGAAATCCCTTGGCTCCCAGCTGCTCAACTCACAAGTTGGCTGCAAAAAACTCAGTTCCTGCAGTCTACTCACAAGGAACAATAATCTGGAGTGCAAGTGGGTGATCTCATGATCTCTCCTTTATCTGAAAAGACAGTGCCGGCCAAATTGGCCATCTGGCTGCCAATCTCCACTGCAATGCCATCCCTGCTCCTTTGGGGACATCTAGTCCACCATAGATCCTCATCTGGAAGCCCTCCAATTTGTAACTCATTCTGACAGATGAGCAGGTGGGTTTCAGAGCTGCATGCTCAATTTTTGACCATAACCTTATATGGTAGCAACTAGTAAAAAATATTCATCCAAGCCAGGTCTGCATTATATACAGCATTTATTGATTTCATGTCTCTATTTGATCTTATATCCAGAACAAAGTTGTGGGGCAAACTAAAAAATACTACTGGACAGCTACTTCTGCCAGTGTATAAACTTCATAAGAACTCTAGGATAAAAGTTTACTGTTGTATGCAAGGCCATTGCAATGAGTATATTTAACAGGCCAAAAAGGAATAAGACATGGAAGCATCTTGGTTGCCTTGCTGTTCTTGACTCTTTTGTGACCACAGTAAGTAACTCAGAGCACTACCCCACCAAATTAAGCACATTGCAATCTTATTGTATGTAGATGATGTAATGTTCCTGTAACAAACACCAGCTGCACTAAAATAAGCTCTTAGCCACTTGTTGGTCTAAAGAAGCACTGGATATCAACTATACAAAAACAAAGATCCTAATTTTTGCAAAGTGACCTAGAATGCATGCCTGGTGGCTAAAAGGCCAGACAAGAGAGCAAATTAAAATCTTTAAATATTTGGGCCCAGTTGTTTATAACAGATACAAGGGACATCAACATTATATAATTCAAAGTGTGCAAAAATCAGTGGCAGCAATACAAACCTTTCATTTTGCCAGAGGGGCACAGTATATTCCAACAGTACTAAAATTATCTTTGACTAAGGCACATAATACAACTTTTGTTTGGAGCCCAGCTGAGACTATATAATCCTTTTACCCCTCTTGAAAGGGTTAGGGTGTCACAAACAAAGCTGCGGTGTCTAAATTCTTAAGAAATATATTGCAGGTGGCTCCATGTGTATCTAACATTGTACTAAGGAGATGGACACATGGATCTGTATTATTGCCCACTGGCTAAAGTTATGTTTTTGTTTTTCAGAAGGTCTAGGCACTTTCGCTATGGTGAATAACTATGAATCAACATGTGAAAGTTCATTAGATCATTGAATCATTCTAGGGCCAAAGGTCCACTAAATAAAAGCACCCTAAGGATGATCCTCAGAACAAGAATGGGGGCCAAATACACCACTGGAGAAATCATATCACATAATGGGAGTAGGGCTGTGACCTAGTCCACACTCCCTTGATTTCCTATGAAGTCCAGAGGAAACTCTTCCTTAATTTCAAACCAGATAGGCAGAATCATACTTGGCAAAGTACTTCCTGAGATATTCTATGCCATATAGGGCTTTATACTGTAGATGAGTTGGGCCTGGAAGCCTACTGGCAATGAATGCAGCAACTGTGGAATAGATGTTATTCTATAGGATCAGGTCTCCCAGCTAATAGTAGACCATCACATTCTATATAGGTAGTCCTCATTTAACAACCAGTGACTGTTCAAACTTACAACAGTGCTGAACAAGTGGTGCTTACAACTGGTCCTTGTACTTACATCAATTGTAGTGACCCTACAGTCATGAGATCACCATCTGCAACCTTCTTTGCCAGATTCCTATAAACAAAGTCAATGGGAAAGCCTGCAGGAGGTCGTAAATAGCGACCATGTGATGTCCTCGCTTAACAACCCATGGTGATTTGCTTAACAACAGCAATGGGAAGTGCCAGAATTTCCATCACTTAGCAGCACAGTTAGTGACACTGTGCTTTATGATTGCATCACTTAGTGATGGAAATTCCTGTTCCAATTACTATTGTTAAATGAGGAGTACCTGTACTATTTGCAGTTTCTGAGTCATCTTCAAAAGCAGTCTAACACAGGACACACTAGAGCATACTTCAGTCATGTTACAGTCAGAATATAAGTTAGTGTCACCAAGCACTGTGGTTGAATTAGGCCTGTAACTAGTGCATCAGTCAAAGCTAGGCAAAAGCACCTCTGATCACAGTCTTTATGTGCTGATCTAGCAGGAGCTGTGTTTTGAACGTCCTCCAAGTCACAGACCAGCTCTTTAGGGGGAAATTCAATTCCATCAAGAACTAAGATAGAGGCTGATGTTAAGAGATGGCCCTGCTATTTATAAAGGTATGGCAACTCTATTTTGCTACTGTTTAATCTGAGATTGTTTCTCCCCATCCAACCTCTAACCACCTCCAAATATTCAGGATATCTTCAGAATCTCCATCTCAGCAGGGGGAGGTAATGTATAGCTGGTATGCAGTCCAGTATACTTTACTGATGACATCTCAACCCAAAGCAACAGATGACCTTTCCCAGTGGTTTCATATACATATTAAATAAAATGGGAAAAGGCTGAACTCTGGGACATCTTACTTTGGAGCACCCAAAGACTTGACATTTGGTATCAAATGCTGCTTTTGGCATTCTGTTAAGGGCCACCTGTCAGCAGTTACTGTAGGAAATATCTTGATCTGGACTTTATTATTGGCTCTTCTATTTGGGCAGTCCTGCTTAGTTCTGCATGTGTTGCTTTCAGTTATTATTCCTCCTTGCTTTTCCTGGTCTCAGCCATGATGAATATTTCTTATATTTCATCAGGCATACACTAATACCCAAAGGAATTACATTTTATGGCACCCGTTTTGCTTTAAGATGCAGCAACTGGGAAAGTACTCAGAACATTTTGTATATCAAATAAAGAAAAAAGAGGTGTAATACACACACACTCCATTTGCACAACCACTTGGAAATGCATATTTATAGTATTAGTCTTTAAATCTTCACATAGACTGATGCTAATGCAACTGTCCCTTGTAAATTATGGGTTCTAAATGTTCATGTGATGAAATATATAAATAGATAATCATGTATCTCTAGACAGAATATTATTTTTGTCTTCCAAATTTTGCTACTGAGATGAGAAATGCAATTGTCAATGGGATTAGGATCTGTAGTAGGACAAATTCCTGTCTGCCTGTTCTTGGAATTAAATACATCTGGTTTCTACTGTTGGAAAAAAGTGTGGTATTGGCAGTTATGACTTTTAAAATGCAAAACAGTTCATATATAGAGGAAATGAAATACTTAGTCTTTTGCTTGTTCAGTGTCAGGAAAAATGTAACCTAAATATCGCAAATTATTTGAGTTACAAGAGATTATAGTTTAAAACTATCTGTGAATAATCTGCCATGCTCATCTCTGTTCATTTAATATGGGATTATTTTTATTAAGTGCTTCAGAAAATAAGAACAGCCCTGCTCATCTTAGGTCAAAGCCCATCTTAATTCAGCATTTTGTGTCTCACAGTGACCATCTGATCCATATGATTAGAAACAGGAGACTGAGGGTGAAGGAACTTTTTATCATCTTTGGTGGACCTGCGAAAAGGCTAAAAAAATTTGGGATCAGATATGTACTGCTATTCAAAAGATTCTTAAAGTGAGCATTCAAAAAAAACCCAGAACTGTTTTTACTGGGTTTGATGGAGAAAGGATTGGAGAAACAACATGGAAATTTGCTTTTGTATATGATCACAGCCGCAAGTTTGTCATATGCACAAAGATGGAAGGATCCACAAATACCTACAGTGGAAGAGTGGATCATTAAATTAATGGATTTGGCTCAAATGGCGAAATTAACAGCGTTAATAAGAGATAACACTGTTTCTAAATTCGTCTCCTTATTGCAACCCTTCTTAGATTCCGTGCTTGTGTGGGAAAAAAATGAAGCTTTGATTGTGGGTTTTAATGATTAGATGGTTTGTGCTGATAGAAATAATGTGAATTTGGATTAATTAATGGTAAGAGATTAACTTTCTTTTAATTTGTATTTATATCTGTATTGGAGATAGTCGGAAGTCATTTTCTGTTTCATCTTTCTATCTACTTTCACTATTTTAGTTTTTGTCTTTTTTCTTTTAGTTATATTATCTTTCTTTGCTATACTCTCTGTTTTGTATTTTAATTGTACTTTCTATATACTACAATAAAAGTTAAAAAAAAAAACAGAAACAGGAGACCAAGACATATCCATCCATAGTTTTGCTGATATAACAGTAAGGACGACAAGCTTTATATTGTTCTCCTGCAGCTGATATTTGGAAACATGCTGCCCTTGACCTGGAGGTAACACTAAAGTTTAAAACTAATAGCTGTTGATAGACCTGCCATTCGTGAATTCATCAAATGCTCTTTACAGCCATCCATTGTTAGTGGTCATCACTGTGTCTTGCGGTAATGAATTTCACAGGTTAAATATGTGCAGTGTGAATAGGACTGCAGAAATTTGAATGACTACTAGCTGACAGCAGACAGACAACACTCTCTTTCCTGTCACTTACAGGTTATCCAGACTGTTGTGCCTATTGGTGAAGAAATGCTTTCTTTTATCTGTTCTAAATTCCCTTCCAATAAATAAATAGGGATCCAGAACCTGCAACCCTCAGGATATTATTAGCTACATTTCCCATTATCCTGAACTATTGAACATGCAACCCAAAAGTTTGGGTAGAGGAAATGCATCATTGACCCTGCTCTTTGAATTACAATATCTTTGTTTCCCCTTAATGAATTAGGGAAACCATAATTTCTAAATCACATAGCTTCAAAATATATTCTGGATGTACATTGTTTTACTTAAAATCTATGGTTTTTAAGCCAATTTCCTTCCTTTCTTAAGAAATGCATGTTTCCTGGAATAAATCAAGAGGAACTATCTTGGACATAAAGTCCTGTAGTGTAGAGCCAAGTAAGACTTTGATTTATTGCCTTTTATTTGGAGGAAACAATTACTCAACTATGGATTTTTGTTAATGAAGAAATTAGTATTTGATGAGAAAGGAGATCTTCAGGTCTATAAATAATGCAACCTTTATTAACTACATAGTTAATTTTATACAGAGAAAGAGACACACATGCAAGTTCATGAATAACAAGGATCTGTTTTCATTACTGGAAGAATCTGGTAAAAGTCTTGGTAAGAATATATACTCCTGTAAAATCTTTTAGTGGGTACCTTTGTGTTGTGAAATGGACTGCTTGCTTGTACTGCAGAAACAGTAGTAATCATTGTTTCAGTTAGTGACAGGGATAAGAAATAAGAAAAGAAATACCAGTTGCTTCTATAGAGGGCTGGCTTCTCCTACGCTGGTTCTGTCTATGCTTGGACAGGGTAGTTCTTCATTTTAGATTCAGTCCCCGCAGGGACAATGAAGATATTTTTGGAATGCCAGGTCATTATATAACTGACCCAGACATTATCTGAAAAGACAGGATGCCTAGAGCCAGCTAAGTGGGTCCCCAAAAGCTGCTTAAGTGTGCCTTATCTCAGACCTGGTAATTGGCTCTCTCCTGCCAGTACAGTTCGGTTAAATGTGGGCTGGAGGGGAACCACTGTTAGGGGTTGTAGTTTATTATTAGGTGAGGAAGTGAATGGACACCTCCAGCTGTCATTAATCAGCCATGGAGCCTGGCTGGAGCCAAGGGAGAAGCCTGTGGGTGTGTTCCACTGAATGGTAGGGAAACACAACGAGACAAAGACAAATGCTTTTCAGCCTAGCAGCACTAAACTCTGCCCTCTCGCAGACCTTAACATGCATGTTAAAATTGATTTAATCTGTTTACCCCTTCAGCCTAGGTGTCCATTTCCCTCGAGGACTGACAGTTTTATGTGTTGCTACCATGTTATTATATGTTACTGTTCTACCAGTTGCTACAAGCTATAGAGTTTCAAGAGGAAATATAAAATATTTGCTTCTAGACATAAAGGAGGATCTGGTGATTCTGGTGGTGTATGAATCTAATTCATTTCTCCCTCCCTCTATAAAAGAGGACATAACACGTGTTAAGTATGACATGATTTCCTCTTTTTATTTTCAGCTGCTTGCTATTCCTTTTTTAAAAACCACTTTTATTTTAAAAGGCCTTGAGAAAGATTGAGAAACACATCTGTCAGGTGATGTAAGTGTCTGGCTTATAATTCTTCCTCTTTGGTTTACAAACAAGAACTTTCTTCATGTCTGTGGAATGCTGACTTCGAGTCTGCTGTAGGTGTGTGTTTGCTTCTCATCCAAAAGTGAACACAAGTAGCAAATCACGCGTTGATTTGGCTTGTAAACATCCTTTAACTGTATTTTTTTCTCTGCTTCTGGGGCAGAAGAATACATAGAATGGGACTGAAAACAATGCATCTACTTGAAAATTATCTGTTACATTACAAAACAAGAATTAGTTAGAATTAAATGGAATAAATAGTTTATTCTATTAAATGAAACTAAAACAAAGTAAATAGAAATAGAATAAATTTGTTCTGTTTTCCCTCTTGTTGTCTCTTATAACTTACATATATCCTAAGAACTTCACTCAGAAAACCCTCAGATAACTTTAAGAAGAGTAATAATACAGTAAGTTAATCAACAAGATGAGAAACTGAGAAAACCATATTTTATCTGAGAAAGAAAATTCACAGATAGATGTGTTGACATCACAATCCAAGTAATTTTTTTTTTTTGTGCTAATTTCTTAATTTCTGAGATGAAATAAATTGGCTCAATTGCCAAATGCAGCTGATGTCATAGGATCACAAAAATCTGGAGATCCTTTTGAACTGGCGAAGAATCCTTGTGTGGGAATGCTGCTAAGTCCAGTTTAAAATGTTGGTTTTAGCCCCTAAAATGTTTAGTCTTTCACATAACATGGCATGAGACCACGCCATGAAAGACTGCCTTTTCTGATATAGGTAAATTCTTTATCAGTTTTGATCTGTTTGTGAAATTATTTAGGTGATTACTAGGAAGGCCTTTGGTGATGGCATTTCAGTTACTGAAATTGTAGAATTGGAATAAAGTCTGAGTTTTAATTTGAGCTGCCAACTGTTTTATTCTGCTTCTGGCAGATGAAATATTTTGTTGGTTTGTTAGATTTATATGCCATATATTCTATTAACATGCATTAATTCTTTCCAGGTGACATAGATTTGACAAATATGAACATTTTTATGTCATGATAATGTAAGAAGCCATAAGTGTCTGTTCCTTTTTTAACAGTATTTTTATTAAAGATTACAATTACAACAATAAAAACTAATACAAACTAAAAAAGAAGTAAAAGTAAAAGTAAATGGTGCAGAAAAGAAAGAAGGGAAAAAGGGAAAAGAGAAAGAGAAATAGAAAGAAAAAATAAGAATATAGTAAAGAAAAAAAATATGAAGAAGTGATTTCCCCCTTCATCACAAATATAAACAATTTTAGTAATTTATCACCTTCTGTTAAACAAATGATGTCTCCTTCCCATATCCCATCTCTTATCTATAAACAAATC
The DNA here is from genome assembly GCA_030867105.1 of Liasis olivaceus. Taxonomy (NCBI): domain Eukaryota; kingdom Metazoa; phylum Chordata; class Lepidosauria; order Squamata; family Pythonidae; genus Liasis; species Liasis olivaceus. Next base: position 28,217,563 of record CM061354.1, read on the forward strand.
CATAAAACCTCATAATTTCAGTCCTGATGTCAGTAAAAGGCCACTAAAGGTTACCAGTCATAACAACATATCTATTTTAACCTTGATCAAATAAAACAACTTTATATTCCTTCCTTTTATTTCTAACAATCTTGATCTTTAGTCGCTTCAAATAATGTCATAGAACTTGATTTCTTTTCATTTTTTCTTTGTCCCTTCTCACAAAATTCTTCAAAGCTTTTACAAGCCTTTTTTGTAAATCCAATATAGGAAAATTATCCAGGTTCCTCTCTTGGTTTGTTATTTGTATATTCCTTTTACTTATTAAGACATCAACCAGTTTCTTTTTTATGTCCAGTGTAGCACCTTTTTCCATATCATTCTTGTAGCCTGTCATTTTTAAATCCACTTTCAAATCAGTCTCGATCTTGTCAGGTAGAACTTGTTCCTCTTCCATAACATCTTTTACACACAGTTTATCTATATATAGATATCTATATATCTAACTCTTAAAATTAACTTCTAGGTCTATTCTTCAAAAACTTCCTTCAGTATGTCCAATGTTAAAATATTTTGCTTCATTCTGTAATTGTAAGTTGAGTTTGAGTATTCTTGTCCTTTAATTATAATATTTAATTCCCTCTAGTTCCCTCTAGTGTCCAATTCTTAAGGTCTTATCTTACTATGGTTTTTTTTTTTTTAATTTCAAAACAGAAGGAAGGATTCTTTATAATTCATTCCAAAATCTTATTTCAAATTTATCTGGACCCTTAGTCTGTAATATTCTAAAATCAAAGGTTTAATCACCCCTTTGCTGTTTATATATACAGTATGTATGTATGTCTTGTCAGGGGAAAAACCACGTTAAACACAGAAGGCAGACACACCATAAAACAAGTCACTTCAAAGTTCTAAAAGCTTTATTAAATGTTAGTTCAACAAGCAAGTAAAATTCAACCATTAGCATACAAGGTACCTACTTAGATTCACATTGCAATGTTGTGACCATTCCAGCTGAGCCGTCAGGTAGACAGCTTGATTAAAATGGTACCGACCACCTCAGATGCAATCCTTTTTATCCCTTAAAACCACAAACCACAGACATGACTCCTAGGTTTAGCAACTGGATCATACCTTCCTTGGTGCTAATTTTATCAGACTTTACCAAACGTTACCATACTTCCCTTGTCACGTCTTTTCCCCTCAACAAGGCTGCTTAGTCTTGTATCTGACATTTCCTGTCATTACCCTACAGGTCATTTTTCAGCTAATGTGGCTTTATTAAATGCAATCAAAACCAACATTAAAACATACAAAAAGCTACTAAAATTTTCCCCTCACAGTCTGTACATATGTATGTATATTCTTAAACTTGTAGTTAAGACTTCTTACACTAAGGACTGAAGGAAACTCACCTGGTGCTATAAAACCTGTCGATCCAAAGATTCCTAATAGCCAAAAAGCCATTAATAAGCAATTTCCAAAAGTGATTAAAAAAGGAAGTAAGCAAAGTTAGTGTCCTTTTAAAGGTGCCAACTGCGATTTGAGCAAGATGGCTATTCCCTCATCTCCCAGAGCTCTAAACCCACTGTATTGCAGTCTCCTCATGAGGACCAACTGCCTGGAGCACTTATGTGATGGAGGACTTGTATGAGGAGGTTCAAGGTCATGGGGAGAAGCATCTCCTCAGCCCACAGCCTGAGCATGTGAAAGCAAAGAGGATGAGACTGATACCACCCTAAGGAATTCGTAGTGTTTAGTTGCAGTGTTTGGGAGTTAGAGTTAGTCTGGTGAGAATCTGTCTAGCAGATGTAAGCTAATAAAGTAACTAAGCAATTCCAGAACTGTCTTGTGGAGTTTCTTGGGCTGAACCTGATACTTGTGGACAATTTCAAGTCCTCTCCTTGTCTGGAGAGGAATTATAGAAGAGCTGGTCTACTTTCTGGCTCTTCATTCTGCTGTGGTTGTCAACTCTGCTTTTCACAGAGCTGTCTTCAGTCCACCATTTCTTCCCCCAGATGCCCTATAGGTGTCTATTCCTAACCATGATGATGATGATGATGACCAAAGGTGTGTTGTGACATTACAATGCAAACTCCACCCCAAATTTGAACAGGACTTATAGAAGGAATCAAGCCATTATTGCTGAAGAAATGAGAGGAAAAATACTATTAAAACAACAATAACAATCAATCAATCAATCAATCAATCAACCAATCAACCAATCAACCAAAATACCCAGATTTTCCTAACACTGAGGACGCTGTAGGAAAGATCACAAATATGGGACCAAGCTTGAAACTTGAAAGTGTGCATATTTTATTTTCATCCTAAAATAACTTGTTAAACTTTTTAAAATAATATGATCACAGTCAAGTCAATTCATACTGACAGGACAAAGAAAGACCAACTGTTATTAAGAAACAGCATATCACCTACTTCAGCTTCCCTCTAGTGGATAAGCAGTTGTCTACCTGGGAATCAGGTAGGGATACAGGGAAATGTATCCAATTAAGGATACATTTTAATACACTGGCATTTTTCAATAAACATTTATAGAATAGTGTTGCAAATGCCATTATTTCTTTAAGAACTAGTTAAGGCATTTCATGATTGATACAATAAGAAATGAATTTCTGAATCTTTCTGTTATCTGGTATAAAGACAAGTGATAATAGGAAGTAGATGATGAATAATTTTGTTATGCGGGGATGAATTCTGGAAAATATATTTTGCAAATTTGAAGAAGCTATGAATAAGAAATTGAAAAACTGAAAAAAGATATTGAAAATAAAATAATAAATGCAACTGAAAAATTGCAGTACACATAGAAACCCACTTACCTGAGCTGCAGAATTTATTTGACATTAGGATTTCTCAAAATACTTTAGAAGACACTAATTCCAGGATAAAAAAAAAATCATTTTATGTATATGTTAACCCTTAAAAAAACCTTATTACATTATCTTATTTATACAACGTGATATATGGAAATAACACTATTTGCTCAGAAGAGACTATGCATATTTTTATGTACGTAAAAACAGTGCCAGCTCAAGGCACTCCTTGGCCTTATTAACTGATGATGCCACTTCCCACTGATGTGAAGATTTGCCTTTTCAGAATGATTCAGAAGGAGGGTTTGGTGCCCTAGGCCAGTGTCTACTGGGCTTTAGTATGTTTTTGAGCATAGATCTATATGAGATATCTCTTCTGTTTCTGGAACAGAACTCTGGTTAAAAGAAAGTGTTATATGTATATTATAACATATAGTTAACATTCAAAGAAGTATAACATAGATATAGACAAAGAGAAAGAGTTGAGTTTCCTTTTTAGAATGAATGATTACAAAGAGATTAAAAAATCATTATGCAAGACAAATGGAGCATTTGTATACATCTGATTTTTAGTATAGCTGCAACAGTTAATAGAAACTTAATGCAAGATGTGTTAAAACGTAAATTTGAAAGGGAACATCAGAATTATAATTTCCTGTGTGATTCCAGTAAAAAACACAGCTGCTTTCAGGTACTGCAGACACATGTTTCCACCCACTCCAAAACATCTTTCGGAGACTGAATCTGAACTCTGCATGGCCCTAGTATGGAGGCAACTAAATTTAAATAAAAGGAAGTTGCAGATTCTAGCATAAAGGAAGTTAAAAAGCGTAGAAAATACTTTTGAAAGTCTTTTTAATCAGGATAAGGCTGGCATGTACAAACACAATAAAAGCCACCTCAAAACAGTTAGAAAAATATCTTTATCATAAGACCCAATTGAATAAGTAGTTCGTGATGAAAAATTATGAAAGTGGGTGTATGTGTGTGTGTGTTTATAATATATGCACATAGTCACACAATAAGCTGTTAAAGAATAAGATGGATTCCTGTAAGAATATTATAACACTGTAATGAAATAATAATAAATTAATAAATGTGGGGTAATTTTCATCCAGAAGTAAGACTCCTATGAAGCAGTTGAAATGATATTTATGAATTATGACATTCTTAAAATTGCATTTGCCTTAATATTGTTAATAATCATGATTCAATAATATTTATATGCTGGTGTACAGCAGTTAGTAAGGCGCATTGGGTGAGGACCCGGTCCCAAGCCTTCTCTGGCATGGCCCTCACACTTTGAAATATGCTGCATTTGAAAGTAGGGTGGGCACTGACTCTCATCTCACTTAGGAAGGCCCTGAAGAATGCTTTATTTAAATAGGCCTTTGGGCATTATTAATTTATTTCACTGGGATTTGGGCCCTTCTTAATTATTTATTGGATCTATATTCTGCCTTTTTTCCAGGATATACTCACTTTTATTTTTTTTCCCTACAACAACAAAGTTTTTTCAATATCTATAATCAAGAACATATCAGCATTTGTTTTTAAAAACTAAATCTGATAATATGTTAATGATTTTAATTTTGTTTTACATTTTTTGTATACCGTCCTAATCGTGTAACTGGCTGGTGAATGACCAAGTAATTACAACAAGAAGCATTTTGTAAAATTTCGTAGTTAAACATAAGTCAGCCAATTGTCACCCATAATCATATTGAGAGCCAGTGTACTATAGTGAGTAGGGTATTAAAGTGGCACCAAGGAGGTCCAGGTTTGAATCCAATCTTAGACACACGAGCTCTGAAGCAGCCTGAATCTAGATCAAAGTGATCCAATAGAAAACCAATGTTTCCAGTGGAAAACTGCACAAGCCTTCTCCTATGCAAGCATTCTGACTCACATGGAGGAGGTGGAGCCTGAACATTGGAGACCTGCAAGACTCCAATTGCCGAACTGCAAATTGCCTCCTCTCATCTGGCAATGAGATCTGTTCCTCTCTGTCTATTTCTCCTTACTCTGGCCCCTTCCTTCCTTCCTTCCTTCCTTCCTTCCTTCCTTCCTTCCTTCCTTCCTTCCTTCCTTCCTTCCTTCCTTCCTCCCTCCCTCCCTCCCTCCCTCCCTCCCTCCCTCCCTCCCTCCCTCACATACTGACCTCATGGAAGATATTCCATGAGGTTGATATTCTTACCAGTGACCTCTGTCACTTCCAACTGTGGAGATCCCTGGTTTTATCTCTGTGCTTGCTGGGAGGTAGAAGGAGCTGGATGGATCTGACATGGGATCTGTGCTTGGGGGTGGGATAGAGAGCCACATAGCACAGAAGAGGAAACCCCACCTTTCTTGTTCTTTACTCTCTAGATAGCAGCAATAGAAACTGCCTCCTCCACCTTTGTGTGAGTCCTAATGAACTCTGCCACGTATAAGATTAATGTACTCTGTGTGTGTGTGTGTGTGTGTGAGAGAGAGAGAGAGAGAGAGAGAGAAAGAGAGATGACAGTTGTTTCAAGTTAAATATATGATGTTATACTGCTGACACTGGTAGGAAAACAAAAATACAAAAGGTAGCTATGCTGTGCCTACAATTAATAGTGTAAACATCTTAATAGGCATAGAAGATGCAAACAGATGTTCTAATTGCATGTCTATGAGAAACTGATCTGTACTACTTCCACTCTAGCTTGACCTCTGGAAGTTTCAGTCCCATGAGCAATTTCAGTGATTTATTAATTTGGACACAATGAATACCAGAAAAAAAAAGCGGAACTTTTATGCACTGCTGAGCTGAAACAGTCTGTGTGTGTGTGTGTGTATGGGTGTGCACGCACATGTAGACTTTCTTTTCCCCTGTGAAATGTATAACTAATATTTGTACCCCACTTTATTATATGGTTTGAAACTTGTTAAAAGGGACAGGAAGCAAGACAAGCACGCATACTTTCCCAAGGCAGCTAAGCCAATGTGACTCTGCCAACTGGAAACATTTAATTGTTTATTGGAGCAGAATGCCAATAAAGGTTTGTTTTCCAGTGCTGAATATACAATGATCTTTTTTTTCTTGAGTACTCATATGAAAGTAGATATCAAAGCAGCTTGTTCAATCTTCTGCAATGTACAAGATAAAGCTATATGGCAACACAATGAAAATGCTTCAGGATGAGGGTATTGGGAATCTTTAATGTACACTCTGTTAGATTGTAATGACCAAGACCAATTGGCTATGTAGCATCTTGCTATCACTGTGTTTAATAAAAGACAATTCAATCACCCCCATGCTGTTGGCTTTCCATAAGCATTAAAAACAGCTATTTTGGAGAGACATTGCTTTATTAGTTTGGATGTATATGATGTGGGTCAAAACTGTTTTATCTTCTTTTATTATTTGTTTTAATTATTTTATTGTGGAGGCTTCGTTGTATTTTATACGTACCTTGTAAACCACCAAGAGTCATTTTGATTGTGATGAGTATAAATGCAATAAATAAAGAAATAAATATTCGCCTTGGTTTGCTGGCACAGTTACTATCAGTTACTGGTATAACTGGCAAAGAAATTTCAAAACAGTGGTGAGCATAAGTTGTGTGGAGATGAGGATGTATGTTAAACTATAGCTTCCTGTTTTTTCTTCATCCCAGTGGTGAGATGTGAACAGGGACTCTACACTGGGTAATGGTCTATCCCAAGCATCACTGAATGACTTTGTTCTTCCCTTTCTTATCCAACCATTCATTTTTCCTTCACTTACTTGTTTTGTGATTTCATTGTTCATTTTCTCTACTTGAACAATACACTTCTTTTTTTGTCCACATTCATTTATAAACCATTCATTCTTGATCTTATCTACTGCACAGATTTCTTAAATACCCATTTCCACTGCACTCAACTCACTTTTTTGTTTCTCCTGATAGACCTAAGTCTCATTTCCATATAACAGTGGGCAGAAGCATTCTATCCAATACCTTTGTACTAGCATCTGCATGTCTTACAATTTTTCCTTCTATTTTATCACCTTTAATATATATTCTACAAGAGTAAATATAATTTGCTTTCCTCCCACCCTGCAAGGCCCAGAAAGATATTGCTTCTTCTTTTAGTCTTATAAGAAGACGTTGTAATGTAATGAGCACATCTGTTCATTCTGAGTTGATGAAACTGAGTTTGTGGGATCAGTCCTCTGGCAGTGCTCTATAATAGAAGCATTCACCTTTTATCACTTCTTTTTAAGAAAAAATGCTAGGCAACTCAGATGAGCAATGTTTGAAAACTGGCTAATTCTGGTATCATTTGAACAACATACTCCAAACAATGGAAATATTCTTTTTACACTGGTAATGTTGTCACTGCATTAATGAAGTGTAAATTGCATCAAGATGGTTACATATGTATTATAAATGGTAACAGGTATTCTTTTTATGTTGATCTAAGACTGTAAAAGGTTACTACTGAAATAGGAGTCACAAAATTAACACATTTATTGACAAAGTCATCTTGTACATGACATATATACTAATATTTATGGATGGCAACTTTTTGAATTATAGCTTGATTTCAGTTTATTCCAGTGAAGAATAATTATGATTTGATTCACAGGAAGGTTACATTATTTTTTTAATGTCTGGATTTGTTGTTGTTGTTCAGTCATTAAGTCGTGTCTGACTCTTCGTGACCCCATGAACCATATCGTTCCAGGCCTTCCTGTCCTTCACTGCCTCCCTGAGTTTGCTCAGTTTCATGCTCATTGCTTCAGTGATACTATCTAACCATCTCATCCTCTGCCGTTGTCTTCTCCTTTTGCCTTCAATCTTTCCCAGCATCAGGGTCTTTTCCAAAGAGTCCTCTCTTCGCATTAGGTGACCAGGGTATCTGAGCTTGAGCTTCATTATCAATCCTTCTGTGACGGAATGGAATTATGAAGGCCAGGCTCAGGGAGATAAGCATTTTTTTAGCTCGCCGCAAGAGCGTGGGAACTACAAGAGGATGAGGCTGGCACCTCCTTGAGGAATTCACAGTGTTGTGGCTGGCTGACTTAGGAGCTGGTCATTGACTTCCATAGGTGTTTCCCTAGCAAACTGAAGATATGCTATGGAAGAATAAAAGATTAACTGCTGGCGCTTCGGGCAACACTCGAGGCTTCGGTTTGCTAGGGAAACGCCTATGGGAGTCAATGACCAGCTCCTAAGTCAGCCAGCCACAACACTGTGAATTCCTCAGGGAGGTGACAGCCTCATCCTCTTGTAGTTCTCACGCTCTTGCGGTGAGCTAAGAAAATGCTTATCTCCCTGAGCCTGGCCTTCATAATTCCATTCCATCACACCTTCCAATGAGCAATCAGGGTTGATATCAATCAATCAATCAATCAATCGATCAATCAATCAATCAATGAGCAATCAGGGTTGATGTCAGGATTGCAATAGCTGATATACTGAGTGAGTAAAGTGAATGTTGATATTTCAGCTTTCATTTATACCGTAAAGAACTTGAGTATTAAACATTCTTTGCTTCAGAGCACGGAGTGCTATTTAATTGAATGCAACTGTTTTGACAGGACTTGGTAAGATGCAGCCTTTTGTGACTGATAACATGTTAGCAATTGCTATTGTTTTAATATATATTTTATTACTTTTATGAGATGTAAGCCACTAGAATGTTTGGATGAGAAGGCATACAAATAGATATAAATAAAAATGAATAACTGTATTTGCAATGATAATCATAGAAAGTAATGTTGAAATACTTTTACAGATTTGAATGTTAGGCTATGCTAACTACCCCTTGTTTCTGTAATATAGAAGAAATGCTATCTTGTTGTTGATAATTGATACTTTCTTCTGCTCAAAAACTTTAGAATAGTCCAAATGCTATGAATAGAAATTAAAAAGAAATTAAAAACAGATGGTAGAAAGTATTCTGAGAAACTGAACCACAGCAGTAATATACCAAGTTAGCAGAAAGAGACAGGATGCTTCTCTTTTCTTGTCTAGTATATCATTTCAGGCTTAATTTGAGTGTTTCTGCAATATAGTTCAGACAATTCCTGTAGGAGCTATTGGATCAGACTGCTTATATTTAAAAATTTTTGCAACAAAAGTGACAGGTTTTGTTTCTTTATTTTGATTTAACTTGAAAGTCAGGGGCAGCAAAATGTTGGCACTAGAATCTTTGGAAATTCAACAATGATTTTCAGAGGAAAGGGTGCATGTTAGATAAGCATGCTTAGCATTGAATTAGAAGTGGTGCGAACATTTTTGAGATAATTTTTGTTTCTTCTGGTTTTTTTGTTTGTATTAGAAAATGTTTCAGTTCAGCTGGTAGACCTTTAGTTAATATATTATTACTGAAGAAGCAGATGTCAAATCGTGCTTTAATCAAAAATTTTCCCTTCTAAGTTGTTAACTTCGGTGATGTGATGAAATAAAAGAAGCGTTTTGAGAAAAATCCAGTGATTAGACACTTTAAAAAGGAAATATTGCTGCTCACATTCTTCAAAATCCCACAAGAGGGCTAACCCTAGAATGTGCTAACTTAGGTAAGAGTAATCGATATTGTAAAATACCTTTTTCTTCTGGTTAACCATCTGAACAAATTATATGTTCTCTAATAATTCATGTTCTGTCATATTACTAAATCTCTTATTAATTTAGAATCAGGTAGCTGGAGAATCAAGGATGCATCGTGTCCAGCATCATTGATGTACTATAATTCTTTGACCTTGCAAATGGATGTTTCCAAAACAATGCACAGGAAGAAAATATGGACTTTTTTATAGTATTAAATAAGTGATTAGCATCCAACCCCTTAAGAGAAAGTCAAAGAAACTCAAAGGCAATAGATAAGCTCCACTTTAAAATGTACTCACCGATAAATGAGAGCCAATGTACATATCATTTCAGTGGTATCTGGGGGAAGTGAGGGCTGACCAAAATCAGCAATGTTGCACCATCATGACATGTTATATGACACTCCAAAGGAATGGAGTTTGTGGGATAACATTGTTGCATTGCTTTTATCAGAATGACGAAAGCATTGTATCATGGATGAAGGAGACACTGAGAAAGAAAAATAGCAAGATAAGAACTATAGCAAGTTCTATAACAATAACAAGAAAAATAACAATAAGAACAACCATCAAATTCAAAGCAGAATACTGTTGCATCTTCTGTTTATATAGAAGATTAGATTCCTAATACACATTTTCTGGTAGCATGATTAATTGTTAATTTTACAGGCTGTGGGTTGATTGGTTGCTGTTTTGACAGTTCTTAAAAAGGCCTGCCTTTTTAAGAGATAAGAAAAGTTTTTCCAACAAAACAACTTCAAAAAGACTTTAGTGAATATTTTTAATTGTCAGCTTAACACTATAGAATTTGCAAATAAGCTTGCGTCTTTGTTGACTTAACACTGGAAAAAATATGTTAGCAGGCTTTACATTTACCCCATCAGGGACAGAAAGGATGTCAATAGTGAAGTAAAGTCTTTTCTAAGAAGTTGCCAAACCTTGTGTTTATCCAATCTAGAATGGAAAAATGCTATTTTTTGCCAATCAGGTGGCTGTCAGTAAATAAAATTCCCACCTGCTTCCATGTCTGCTAAGGAGATTAGTGAAGGGTGGGGAAGGAATAGTTTGTGTTTGTGTGATTTTTGAATATTCATGGCAAAAACACTATTTTTTTACAACTGAGTTTCTGTGGATGTAGGTGAACAGATTAATTTTCATTCCTGAGCTTATTTGGCAGAGTGAGAAAAACTGACACGTGGAACATCTTTTGGCTGCACAGAATAGTCTCATTCCAGCATTTGAAAGAGATGCTCCCTAAATACATCTCACCTGTAGCCCCTAACACCATCTGCCTCTGTTGTCATCTTTATAGCAATATAGTGAAGTGGAGTTGTTGTTATGATTGGGCAGGGATACTATTTGCAATTGAGAGGCGTCTTGTTTATGGAGATTCTTCATATGATGTAGAATCAGAGAAAAATATGGTTCTATACTGCACATAGATTGGAGCTAGTTTATTGAGCCCCATATACTTATATCACACCTTTGCCACATGCCTAATACAACAAATGCTGCCAACTTTACAGTTTGTTTCAAAGTTGTATCCAAGTTGAGAAATGGAAAATAGCATACTAAATTATAAAATGCAAAGTGCTTCTGGAAAAGTGTCACAATCCTCTGCAGCATTTATATAAACATAAGTGAGGAACCTGTATTCTTCCAGTTATTGCTGAATTACAACTTCCAGCATTCCTTCCATTTGCCACACTGGTTGGCGCGTCTGAGAATTGTAGTTTAGCAACATCCAGATCAAAATAAAATATATTTATTTTTCTACATCATTTAGTTAAAAGAGTAATCCTTTTATTGGCTAAAATAATTTGTTATTGAGTTGATTATCTATCTATCTATCTATCTATCTATCTATCTATCTATCTATCTATCTATCACCTTCTACCTTTTATTATATAGCAATATGTTTAGTAAAAATCATATGTCTAAAGTGCTACTAAATCTAAGTTTCCGATCCTTACATTTTATTTTTATATTTGCAATTTCTAATCTATTACTTTTAATCTGCAGACTGATAGTCAAAAAAAGACTAGCCCAAGCAAAGGGTTTGTTGCACTTACAGACCATGCACATGCTTAGTATTCTTCAGCTGTCTTAAAAGATTCGAGTACATGTGATGAATTTTAAAGGTTGAGACTGAATCATAGCAGCACCTGGAAGTATCAAAGAAGCATTCATACAGTGTGTGCAGTAAGGCTGGAAAAAAGAAAAGAAAAGAAAAGAAAAGAAAAGAAAAGAAAAGAAAAGGTAGAAATTTCACACTGCATCAGTCCAAAGATTCCAAGCTTCCCCTCTCCTTTAAAATTATGATAAACTAGAAAGCTGGGTTTAAACCTGTGACAAATTGTTCAACAAATGGATAATCCTGTAATTAGCATACTGAACCCATATAAAACTGTGGATAAAGGGTGTAAAGCAATATAATTAAAAAAAAATTGTTTTACATATGTACTTTTACATATGTACTTTTAGCAGTCTGAATCAGATACTATTTTCCAATCAATAACATTCTTGTCTTTGTGGGGTAGGAGGAATAGCCTTAGTCATATGGTTCTTGTTCATAAATATAAAAATTTATTATTCCATCTTCAAGTAGCTACTCCACAATGATGTTAACACACTCCAGAAACTCACCCAATACTGTAAAGAGCTTCTACATAGCCTCATTGCTGGGGAAGGGCATTTTAAGAAGGGTAATACCAGGGAAGGAAAGGTCTAATTTTTACATTAAAAGTGACCCTCCTCTTCAAAAAATGGCAGTTGAGCATGTTTTAAGTTTCTTTGCAATATACATGGGGGGATTTTGTTACATGTGAACAGTGTCTAGGGAATGAGTGAAAAATGTATGTGTGCATGTGGGGGGGAGTTCAATATTTCTGCTCACTTTGGAATTTCTCATGTGGGCGATGAAGATATTTTTCTAGAGAAAAACAGGAATATTTAATATTATACCTCTACCTTTCTATTTTTTTTTCCTTCCTATCATTTTTCTGGCAGGTGCAGGGCCTGCTTTTTTCTTTTCTTTTCTGGATCAGCTGAATGTTGATCCATTGGCTGTAACAGGAACTGACTGACCAGCTTGTCATCTGAGCCTAACATCATGGGCTGAGAGAGAGTGACTTATGCAAAGTCACCCAGCCGGCTTTCATGCTTAAGGTGGGACTAGAACTCACAGTCTCCTGGTTTCTAGCCTTAACCACTAGAACAAACTGGCTCTCATCTCTACCCTTCCAATATTTGATAAAAATATACCACTGTGCCTCATATCTTGGTTTCAATATCTGTTGTCCTTTTAATAACTCATTATGTTTATTATTTTTAACAGGTACCCTACCTCATAAATTGCTTTGTTAGGACATGGAGTATAAATATAGCAATTTATTAATTTTGTTAGTGAAATTTAATTCAAGGTAGAAAGTACTTCTTTAAAAGAGAAGAGGCAAAACCTTTTCCTGTCCATATTATTTTGGAAAAACATTGGTGAAGCCAGAGCCAAGCAGGAAGATGTTGGAAGCAGTTGAGATCTGAAACTAGGCTTGATGGTAGTCTGAAGGAGAGATGTCCTTTGGGCACAGCAGGTTGGACGTCTCTCTCTTTCTTTTTTTAAACCAAGCAGTGCTAATGGAAAATAGGCATTGTAAGCATGCTTTAGATATTGATGCCACAATTTCAGCCTACTGAACAAAGCATTTTAAAAGATTGATATAGCTATAAGGATGGCTATTAGGATGCGTGTGTGTGTGTGTGTGCATGCTTCGTCTCATAGCTCTTGTGTCTTACTCTTGTATATATGATCACTGCAGATTTAAAGCTATTGAATTTTCAAGTCCAACAGCCTTCCTACTTACTATATTTTGAAATTATTCATTTTCTGGTATGTTTTTTCCTTGGGCCTACCCCAACTCAGCATTTCATTACTTCCTGCAACAATCTGACATAGTGCCACTATGAAACAAAACAAAACAAAAAGCTGAAGAGCTATCTTTCCTGGAATTATACTGTTATTACAGATGGGGAGCTGATTCAGTGTTTGAACTTCAGTTTTTTCCATTACTGTTCTTGGCTATGAAGCCCTTTAACAGTAAGTACAAAAACATTCTCCTCTCATTTCCCTTGGCTTAAATTTGGTAGTTTGTGCCACTCACTAATGTACAATGATTTTTCTTTTAAATTTGGCACTTCAGTCCCTTCTACCAGATCTTCAGGCAATCATATGTCACTTCACATTTTTTTCCAATCACAATGTCACTTATGATGCTTTCTGCTCCAAAATCATTTTTGAAAATGAGTTCTTAGTATTCTATTCAAGATGTCACTATTTTATCACTCTATATACTGTATTCACTATCAAATAAAAGTGTAATGTGAAACATTAACTTTGAAGATGTTTGTAAGTTTGGTATGCAGACAGGCTGCACCAAAGAGTAGGCAGGACTACAACAAAAAAGGGGTCAAGGCCTAGACAAAATTAAATTTGATTTAATTTAAACTGCTGTGGCGCAGCGGCTTAATGACGCTGAAAGTTGCCGGCCAGAAATGTCTGACGATTCTGCAGTTCGAGTCCAGCCTTCGCGTTAAAAGGGTGAGCTCCTGTTTCCTCCCCAGCTCCGGTCAACCCAACAGGTCGAAAACTCACGTGAGTAGATAAATGGGTACTCTCACTCCGGTGGGAGGAAAAATGCTGGCAGCGCCTTGCACAGAGAGACGGGACCAGTTGCCGGTAAGCGCGAAACCGCGGTCGCCCGAAAAGGGCGCGAAGCAACGGAAATCCCGCCTCCTGCACTCGCCAGCTGGGCTCTGCTCTAGGAAGGAGGCTCTGGCAAACCACTTCCAAAAAACAATTCCCTTGAAAACTGCAAGGATTCGTCCAGGCAGTCACTGCAGGGTCAGTAATGACTGAGCGCAGACAAAAAAAAAAAAAAAAAACTGAAATGAAAATGAATTAAATGCAATTATTACTCCTATTCCTATACTTATAATTTCACCTACTATCACCAGATTCCAAGCTGTGGAAGCCCTTTACACTGAATGCTCCTGAGTTATCATTTGGAAGAGAACATTATAATTGATAGCTAAGAATGAGCTAAGGCAAGCTATTTGAATAATCACAGATAAATTAATATGTATTTCAACAAACAGCCTAAATACTAATACGAGGTAGCAAATTATAATGAAGGGTCTGCAAACTCTGGTAATAAAAGTTAAGCAGCAAAGTGAAAAAAGGACTAAAATTAAACATAAGGAAGACCAACTAATGACAATGGATAGAATAACCAGCCTTAGAATTGGCAATGAAGATATCAATAGTAGTGGATAGCTTCTGCTTTTTAGGATCGATCATCAACATTAAAGGAACAAACAGTCAAGAAATACAGCACAGACTAGCACTTGGTAGAGCAGCCACGAAGGCCCTGCAAAAGATATTCAAATGCCGTGATGTGTCTACATTATAAAGATCATAATCATCCAAGCTATGATATTCCCCGTGACACTCTATGGAAGCAAAAGCTGGACTTTGAAGTAGCAGGATAGGAAGACTATTAATGTTTTTGAACTTTGGTGTTAGAGAAGACTCCTGAGAATACTGTGCACAGCCCAGAAAACAAACAAATGGATCATCAAACAAATCAACCCAGAGTTCTCACGTGAGGCACAAATGACAAGGCTTAAAGTGTCCTACTTCAGGCACATTATGCAGAGACCCAGCTCTTTTGAAAAGGCTCTAATGCTGGAAAAGGTGGAAGAAAAGAAAAGAAAAGAAAAGAATGACCAGCAGCAAGATGCATGGATTAGTTACAATGAGTGCATTGTTGGAAGACCTGAAAGACCAGGTTAGGGATAGACCATCATGGAAAAAAATCTGTCTATGTGGTTGCTAGGAGTCAAAAATGTCTTGATGGCACATAATCTTTCAATCAAACAATATCTTTGAATAACCTTTTTGGCTACAGATCCTTCACTTGGCTGAAAAGGATCAGAATAGGTAATAATAACATTTAGTAGCCAATACTTTTACACATATGTATTTTAATTTACTGGCCCAAAAATTAATTTGCATATGTTATTCAGTGCTTTATTTTGCCAAACTGGAGAATGCTGCCTATACAATGCAGAAAATCATTGAATCTATTTTATACTATTATTTATAACTTTTTCAACTGGTTTTAGTGGCTAAATCTGGATCCAATCTATGATGATTTTGATTTTTTGGGTATATCTGACAGTCAACTTCCATATTCTTTTTCAATTAGTTCTGCAGTTCCCCCATGGATCCTAAGAATTGCTGAATTATCATGAGCAAGGATCCTCTCTTGAGATTTTCCATCCTATCACTGTTGACAAAAATTGGCAGCCACAGAGAAAGCATTTCTTTTTAAGCATACAGCTATACAGTGCTTTTTAACTGTGCAGCTGCAATATACATCAGATTGTCTTTGATCTCATGAAGGTATATATTGTTGTTATGGTGATAGCCTCAGAGGACAGAGGCATGCCTAAAAGATAGCTAACTAGTCTTATATTTTGAAGCTGTAGCATAAAATGTGGAACAGTTAATAGGTGGTCCTGTTAAATGTTCCACATTTTGTGCTACAGCTTTAGGTGGTCCTGTAAAAATCATATTACCTTCTCCTGTAGGAATAATTGCAGTGGTTTCCATCATACTATAAACCGAGGATCACTATATCAGTGATATGTATATGCATAAATAAGTCCCTTTCAGGAACTCCAAAGAGCTACTGCAAGTCAGTGTAGACAACACTAGGCTTGATAAACCAATTGTCTGATTCAGTATAGGAAAGCTTCTAGGTTCCTATGATTGTCTGGAGACAAGGGGGATATGCCTTATAGATGTAGGCAGTCATGTTCTATGGATGGTATATATTAAAATGGTTGAAACAAAACAATAACATTAAACTAGATTGTTCTGAAACGTTTAAAAGCTAGAACATCAGAATCTATTAAACAGCTGTAACAGAGCTTCTAAAAACTTTGGAAGAGTAAGAAAAACTCTGTACGGTACTGAAAAGAATACAAAATAGACACCTGGAATATTTCCTTGGACAAGTCATTCCCCATCAAGGGTGTAAGGTGTAGAGAGGGCCTTCTGTCTTGTAGCCAACCCTGAATTGTAGCCTGAAAGGCAATTAGGCTTTTGGTGGTAAACTCCAAACTTGGTAGGAGTATATGAAGATAATATATCAGATAACCTGGCCTCAATATCTTTCTATGCTTTCTTCCATGAATATTATAATGGTATAATAATTCTGTAGAAGAAGAAGAAGCATACAAATATCAACAAATCTTCTCTAATGGAAGTAGATACTAAACCACCAATATCATGGCTTCTTCCATTCCCCACACTTCTGGTGGTTACTTTTGACCCATAGTAGGCAGAACTAGTGTAGGGGAAGATGGATCCAGTTCTGTAGAATGGCTTGATGGAAACATTAAAGTTTTTCTTGAGGATTTTATGTTAAAGGAGACTTCTCACTGTAGTTCAATCCCTTTTGGGGGGTGGGGGGCTGAGGAACTTCCACATTTAAATTATATTATATTGAGCTAAGATTTTTCCGTTTTTTCAACTCATTTTTGCAACTGAGATAATTTTTGCACACTTGCGTTTGGAATGGCATATGAAAGTCTCATGTGTTTTAAGATCGAGATACACTAAAAATGTAATTTGCTGACAGAAAAGTTTTAAACCATGGGAAGATAGCTTCTTGGTGCCTCGAACATAAATCTTTATATGACTCACATGAGCATTCCTTAATACTTTATTCTGTAATGGGTAGTTGATATATTAATGTCATCTTGAAGGAATTTTAGCATCAAGAACAGAAGAAAAAAGATTTCCAGTTGTTGGGAATTTGAGATTTTAGCCATTTCTATTTATAAAATATTTACCACTAGTTGAGAAAAAAGACCTTTCTCCTGCCAATATCAAGGGAAAATGTCTACATAAATTAAGGCTCAGAACCACTTTGGGTTAGAAATTGTAACAAATCTTCTGGGAACTCAGAAACTTTGTTGTTTTGTGGAATTCCTTCCATCCCTTAATATGCTCTAATGAATGATATTGAAAGATAAAGAAATGTCTCTTTCTGAAAACATCTGGCCTGGGTTTGGTCCTCTAGGAGCACATTTTAAAGTTCTGTTTTTAAATGTTTCCAAGTGTTTCCAAATCAGTTATGTATTTTCTACTAGTAATTAAACCAGGTTCCCTATGTAAAACAGGTAAAATGTTAAATTATTTAGAAGCCAGTGTTTCATTTGCAAATACAATATAGACATTTAATACTTTAAATGGCCATGGCATTTGCCTTGTTTGGGCCAATATTGCCTGACTCCAGAAATACAGTATATAGTAGTCCTTCGGGTTCGAAGAAGACACACTGTTGTGCAGTTCATCCGTGACCCGGAGGTGGCTCTGCAGTCCCAGTCTGGTAATGCAGAGTCTAGGACAATGGGGACACTGGAAGTCCATTGTTGTAGTAACTGTGGATGTTATTCTGTGACGCTGCCCATAGTTTTCTATCAGTTTTTGGCAGTGCCTGTCTTCAAAGCTGGTGGAGGCTTCATAGCACAGGGCTCTCTCAGCAGCCACAGCTTCTAGTTCCCTTGGCTGGATGTCACAGTGGTGTAGGGTTTCTTTCAGTGTCTCTGTAGTGTTTGCATGATCTGCCTCGAGGTTTTTTCCCAGACTTCAGTACACTATACAGCAACTGGCAAGACATGCAGAGTTCATCCATTCTGATGACATATCCCACCCACTACATCTGGGCTCTGATAATCAGGGACTCAATCCTGGTGGACTCTGCATGATGCAAGACCTCCATGTTGGAGACACAGCATGCCAATGAATGCTAAGGATGGAGCAGAATGCATAGATGTGAAATTTCTCCAGTTATTTGATGTGCCTTCAGTACAGAGTCCAGGACTCACATACTTATAAGGAGAGAGGGATAACCACAACTCTGTAGAATTTCAGCTTTGTGGAGAAATGGATGCTGTGTTGATTGAGCACTCTAGTATGCAGCCACCCCAATGCCTGGCTGACCTTGCTGATCCTGGAGTCAATTTCTTTGCCCAAAGACCCATTGTTCAAGATGATGCTTCCCAAGTATTTGAAGCTGTTTACATTTGTCACCTGGGTGTCATCAACAGTAATTTTAGGTTTTACAGGGTTGGTATTTGGCACGGGCTGGTAAAGTACTTCAGTCTTGTTCAGGCTGATAGTCAGGCCGAAAAGCATAGCAGTGTCTGAGAATTTGTTCAGCATCAACTGTAGATCACTGTCTTTGTGCACCATGAGTGCACAGTCATCAGCAAAAAGGGTTTCTTGGATGACTGTATGGAGGGACTTCATCCGTGTGTTCAAGCTGCAAAGGTCAAAGAGAGAGCTGTCCAACTGGTACCTGATGTACACTCCCTCCTTCAGACCCTGTTCTTCACTTGTGCAAGTGAAGTACAGATTGAGCAGGACTGGGGCTAGCACACAACCCTGTTTTACCCCACTGGAAATGGCAAATGCAACTGGTATATCACCATTGTAAAGAACCTGTCATGTCATTCTGTCATGGAATAGCTGAATAAACTTCATGAATTTCCTTGACCATCCATAACATCTCTGGATGACCTAGATAGACTTCCTGTTTACAGTCTCAAATGCCTTTGTCAGGTCAATGTTCTACTTGATGCACTTCTCCTGGACATACTTCACAGCAAATATCCTGTCTGCTGTATTCCATTCTGGCTGAAAGCCACACTGCATCTCTGGGAGGTTCCTTTCCAAAACAGTGACAAGTCTGTTCAGAAGAATGCAGGCAAAGATCTTGCCTGCAATAGACAGTAGTGAGATACCCCTGTAGTTTCCACAGTCTGATTTGCTTCCCTTATTTTTGTAGAGAGCCTCAATGAGGGCATTGTGGAAGTTGTCAGGCATCTCCTCTATGGACCAAATGTCTTCCAAAATGTCTTGGAATGCCTGTAAGGTGTTTGGGTCTAGTGCTTTGTAGATCTCAGCAGGAATGCCATCCTGCCCTGTTACTTCATTTGAGTTCATCTGTGAGGTTGCTTTCTTGATCTCATCAGTAGAGGAAGGCAGTCTGTGGCATCCAAAACTGGCAGCTGAGGAATCTGCTGTAAGACATCATGATCAACTGTGGACAGCCTATTGAATAGGTTGGAAAAGTGTTCAACCCAGTGTTTTTTCTGTCCTTCCTAGTCTTTGATCTGGCTCAACCCATCAGATAACAGCAGGGGGAAGCATCCTGATTTAGAGGGACCATAAACTGACTTCATGGTGCTGAAAACTCTCTGGTGGTGTGCATGTCTGCATAGCATTCTACCTGTTCAGCCTTTCTCTGCCCCCAGTCATCCTGCATTTCTCACAGTTCTGTCAGTACTTTGGACTGCAGGTACTTAAACTTGTCTTTCTTTGAGGCAGATGATGGATCATTCTGCCATTCTTCATAGCCCTTGCTCTTGGCCTGGAGGGCTGCTGAAATGGTCTTGTGGTTTTCATGAAACCAGTCTTTATTAGCCCAGGTTTTTAGTCTGAGTATAGTTGTTGCAGTCTGCATGATGACATGTTTAAACTGTGTCTACTTTTCAGAACAGGTTCCTACAAGTGGTAAATTGCTAGAGAGTTTTTCATTAAGTACATCTTGGAAATATTGGACTTGGCCTGGGTCTTGCAGTCTGCTGATTTTGAATGACTTTCTGACAGTCTTTAGTTGCTTACAATGCAAAGGGCCTATGTGCAGGTTGAGGACTGACTGGACCAGCCTGTGATCTGTCCAGCACTCAGCACCTTGCATGGCTCAGGTGATGGTGACGTTTTTAAAGTCACATTGACATACAATGACGTAGTCAAGTAGGTGCCAGTGTTTGGGCCTGGGATGCATTCAGGTAGTTTTATACTTGTTTGAAAGCTTGAACATCATGTTAGTGATGCATAGGTGTCGCTGAGTGCAGCACTATCAATGCTATAACGGCAAAGTTTGGCTGCTATGAGTGCTGTTCATCTTTCAGGCCTTGACACCTTGTCTCTATCCAGCAAGGTACGGACATTCCCTGCTCCGAAAATAAGTTTTCTTTGATTTGTTTTTCTTAATGCTTGACTGCTAAGGAGATGATCTGCCATCTGTGGTTAGCTAGCCAGATGTTGTGGGTATCTTTTCTAACCCCCTCCTTCATGTGAGGGTGGCAGTGCTATCTTAGAAGGGCTGCCTGGTTGCCCTGGATGCTGCCGGACATCTCTGCTGTCCTGGGCACTGAGATGAATGACCACCGGTCAAGACCTGCCCATGTGCAGGTTTGTGACTACAATTGGCAGTGGTCATCTCCACCTGTTGCTTTGCCAGTCCCCCCTGCTGCAAGGCTCAGTGAATTAGGTTTGGACTGAGATGATTTGCAGATGAGTTGTAAATGAAGATGAATTGCATAACAGAAACCTATGCATGATGGAGTTTTAAGTGGAACAGCTGTTGCACAGGGGTAGTCCCATTCTCTTAGCATAAGAGACCTTAATTCAGTGGCACAGAGAATGGTTATGGCTGGAGAGCTCTTCTGCTGCAGTGGATGAGCAGGAAGTCTAAGTGTCTTGTTGTGCTCTTAGTGCTCCACAGTGCCTGCTGGGCCTGCCTTCTTACCTGTTGGACTGTTGATCAGTCTCCTTTGCTCAATCTGCCAGCACCAGACTTTACACTCTGGGATAGACAGTTCCTCTATCTCACTGAGAGTCAAAAACCTGTCACTACCTTCACCTGGTTTGGCCCGTCTTTCATTCTAATAATGATGTCTAAGAATATCAAGTAGTGGGCCCAAATTTGGTAGCCCTGAAAAAGTTTATGAAAAAAAATGCCTGCAACATTCATCAAGACCAGCATTTCTCAACCTCAGCAACTTTAAGATGTGTAGACATCTTAAATGTGTAGACATCCCAGAATTTACCAGCCAATTGAAATCCACACATTGTTGCTGAAGTTGAGAAACACAGATCAAGACGAGCCTTCCACAAAAACAAGTTGTCAGAAAACCCAGTAGCGCACTGCTCTTTTTTCTCAATAAACAATGTGTCAGATTACTAGCCAAGGATTTGTCTGATATGAATACTGGGGGAAAAAAAGTACACCATCTAAAGGAAATTGCAGATATATTTGCTTTTAGTAACAGCAACAGCTATATTCAGCTTCATTAAAAAAATAAATAAAATTGCCTTCCCCACATAGGGAAAGCAAAATCCTTGCTTCTTTACTAATATTCCTTTCCTCCTGAAAATCTGTTATTCTAGAATTGTTTTGAATTCTGCTGGGATTTTTATACTCTCTAGCTACATTGGTTGCCATCATCCACTAGGTCACTTTAAGCTTCAGATATGTATTTTGAAATACTTTCTTGCCTTACTTCTTTAACCATATTTATTCTTGTCTTATCTTCTTCCATATGGAGATGCTGTTCTAGAGGTACTATTTTTTAAAAATCAATCTAATATCTATTTTGTGCCCAGATTAGTTTTTGTATGCAGCCTCAATATCTGCCATACTGCTATTACCAATTTGAGTCATTCTGTTATTTTATTCAAAGCCCTTCTATAAAACTATAGTTTTATCCCATTGAAAACTGATTTATTTTATTTTCATTCATTCTTCATTTCTTGGCTTTACTTCTAAGCTGTAAGATTGAGGGAAGGTCTAATTTATGTTCAGCTTTTTATAGTACCTAATATTTTTTGGCTTATATTGAAAAATATAAGTGAAAAATCAAATGATATATGCATTCAGTTTCCAGAGTCTTGCTGTGTTTATACTTTTCAGCAAATACTAGAGAGTTATTTGGCATCTCCTTATAATGCCAGTTAAATCTACTGACAAAAGAGCTTCCAAATGATAAAAGAGCTTGTATAAAGTGCTTTTTCTGAGCTGAGAAGGACTGTATATACATTTCTTGCTCACTCTTTATTCTGCAAATAATAAATAATTATATATATCAGCACTGTTTTTTTTTTCAAAGAGAAAGACTGAACTGTTTGTAAACTAGTTTGAAGCATGATAAGCTGTAATTACAATATCTCAGCAATCAATATATTTTTAGAAACTCTTATTTCCTTAAGAAATTGTGATATGCAAAAGCTCTCAGTACTCAGTTTCCAATGCATCTGTGCATAGTCACAGTTCCTTCAATGAGTTTTGGTGCGGTAATTGTGGTAGCTTTCTTCTTCTTTTTCTTCTGCAAGTAATTGTTTTATTGCATGATAAGATGTCAATAATACATTATAAAATACAGGCATCAGCTGGGTACGTTAGTATTTATACAACATAAACTAGAAATTGTTTACCCTATGATAGTTTAGATAAGTTAAATCTTTAAAGATAAGGAGAAAAAATGTATATCAATGTTAAATATGATTTCAAAAATGTTAATAAACATCAGGTTGCTTGAAATGTACAATTAAAGCTAAGTATCACATTGATAGGCAATTCCAGAATGTCAACAAATGACAATATGGCACTTAAGGAGTGCTTAGGAAGGAATAAACGTCAGCCTAGATCCAACACTTTTTCTTTATGTGGATCATTACATCATCAGCTGCTTCAGATTTCTATGTCACCTGAAGGTGTTAATGAGTCATCCACAAGTGCCATGATGAACATGATTGCCACTGATGGACCCATTCATGGAATTTCCAAATTATATTTAAAAAAAGAAAAGTGAAAAAAATTAATTTCTGAAATCTTATTAAATTTCTATATTCTTATCTGAAAGCACACACAATTTCATATAGGACACCAAAATTTCATGCAGGTTGGCAGCCTTTGATATTTGGGATATATCTCTGTCTCTGTCTCTAATCTCTCTGATCTCTATCATCTATTTCTATCTCCATCATCTACCAGCCTCCTTACAGACTAGAAGTTCACAGATCATAAGTTGTGAACCATCAGTCTAGAAAATTACAGACTCAACATATTTTATGATTTTCAACTTTTGAAAAATTTAAAACATTAACACAAAATAATTAAACCACAGTTTTTATTTGTTTCTGCTATTATACAAAGTGAATCTCTGAAAAATCCATTCTTTCAGAACCCTAGAATACCTGCTAAGATGATTAACTAGACAAGAAAGAAAAGAATATGCCATAATTTCCCTCTCATGCACTAAGCAGGCCAAGTCTTTTAAAATGCTATCCCAGCAATCAAGATGGAAAGCATCATGTATCAATCATTGCTCCCTATAGAGTAATTTTTTCTGAACCAGGTCTCAGGAATGAGTGGCAAATACACAGCTTGTAGTTAAGAAGCCAGATTAACAACCACACTGTCTCTTGTTGATACTCATCTTCAGACTTTGAGAGATGATATTATCAGCAGTAATTATTGCAAACTGAACAAAATAAAAAAAATTCTTTAAGACAAAGTTTTAAAGAAATGTATTTTAATTCTTCATCTTGGCTTTTACATTGTTAATGACCGTATCTTAAAATGTTTGACTTTATACATTTTTTCCAGACATTAGGAAGAAGATGACTGAGGAGTTGGAGGAGATCCCAACAGCCACCTTGGGAAACATGTTTATTAGGTTAACTCAAAGATCACAAAATTATGTGCAAGCTTTTGTATTCTTCGGGCAAAATGGTAACTAAAGCAAGGGAAAAATAGGGGAAATAAATAAATGTTTATGCCCTTCTGTATTCTATAACCACACATCATTATTTTTTATTGTTTCCATATATTAAGGTCATACAAATTTTCTCTTAAGCAACATCACATAATTTTATATCACTGTATTTATATCTACTGGAAATAGGTGTTAACATTTCAACTTGTGTTCCAAGTTATGTTTAGATAAGAGCTGTCTTGGATTGTCTGAATTGATTAAATACTTATTAGAGTCACAGTATTCCATTTTTTTTTTTTTTGGTGCCCCAGTGGAAAGATTAACAGATTGTATCTAACAAGTTGACATTCAGGCTACATTAAACACCAGTAATTACTTGCATAACAGGGCTGTCAATGATTTATAAACTGTGCAGACATAAAAACAATATCTTGCTCAAAGCAATAAGTTACTCATAACTTTATTGTTTCAACAGGTTTCTTGTTTTACCTATAATAATAGTTTTAAGGACGTCGCTGTACATGTAGAGGGATTTAATTCACTATGTCTATATAAATCACTCCCTTTAATGGCAAAGTCAGGTGGTAAATGCCAACTACAATGGAATATACAGCCATGGGAGAAAAAAATGATGGCATCAGTGTGCTTTGAGATACCCCAATGTATATTGTAGAACACAATATATATCATAAACCCTTTAAATAAGTGTCCATTACTCAGTCACCATGACAAGTTGAGTATAATTTGGAGAAATAAAAGTGAGCCGAGTAGATGAGTGGAATGCTCTGCTTGAAAGAAATAGCTGGTTGGCTTACTGCAGCTCTAAAAGGGTTCTTAGGGTGGACAGTACATAGTTTTAAATAGAAAAACAAGATTGATTTATTTTAAACTCTAAGCCTATCTTGTAGGATAGAACATTGTTTTGAATAAAGGCTATGCATGTCATTGCCAATAAATTAATACCATATTTCAATGGCCTAGATCAATTTTAAAACACACACACAAAGTTCCCATCTACCAGTGTTAGTAACTTTAAAAAAGAAGTAAGTAAAGCACAGATCACAGAAGGAAATTAGATGGAAAAATGAAAGCAAAAGACTTCTTTAAGGCCCAAATTGTATAAATGAACTTCAAGGAATACATAAGAACTTGGGAAAGGGTGCAGTCGCTTCAAAGAGCTGCTGACAGGTGTTAGCATGCACTCCTGCATGTTTTGAAGGATCTTTTTGGAATTCATCTAAAATACTCCACAGCTGTATTATTTATTTCTAGTTCTTATGATATATTCTTAAATATAAACTGTGTTATGAACATCTATGAATATTTATTTATTTAACTTGTATCCCACTTCAGTCTTTTTGGACTTCACTATATTTTAGTCATTCATCCATTTTTAGAAAGTTGCCTCCTTATTATACAATCAGACTTCTTATCAGGGATCGATGACTTGATCTATTTTTGGTGGTGGTTCATTCTCATATATTCGGGTTTTTTTTTTAATTTTTTTGGTGCCTTCCAGTCAGCGTTGACTCCTGGTGACTGCATGGACTAGTCCCTGTAGTGGCTTGCCATTGCCTCTTTCCTAGGGCTGAGTGTGTGTGACTGGCCCAAGGTCACCCACTTGCCTTTGTGCCTAAGGCAGGACTAGAACTCACATTCTCCCAGTTTCTAGCCTGAGGCCTTAACTACTACACCAAACGGGCTCTCATATATTCAATATTTCATCCAGTTTCAACATTCAATTTTTTTTTTAAGTTTTTTTTTCTTGTATGCATTTCCTTTTAATGAACACATTTTGTTGCTGCATTTTTATTTGTTTTATTGTATCATAAATATTTTGAGAAGACAATTGCCTTGAATGGCATTTCCCCCCCAATGCATCAGTTAAAATGAGGGCAAGCAGTCTTTTCCAATCTCTTATTTTATTTTTCTTATGTCATGTGATATATCAATACACAATAACACAAGCAAATTGACAGAAGAAAGGCTGAAGCTTTCCTGATTACTGAACAAAGAGAACTTGAAACAAAAAGGAGTATCTAGCTGTAGGACATGTCTAATCTAAAGCTGTCTGGGCTTTTGTGTTCCATTTCTTTTGACTGGTGCTGAACTGGCCTTCGGAAGTGAGCCCAAAGGGCAGCTTGCTAAGTTTGCATAAGGAAGGAAGGAATCAATTTAGAACTGTTATTGAATGAACCTTTATCGTGATTATTTCCTTCCCGCTGCTTCATAAACTCAATATATATGAATTGAGAAATAATGTCTGATGTCTCTGTGTTTCATTTTGCATTTTATTAATGAATTCCTAGATGGTCTATTTAGATTACAAGCTGAATATTAAATCTTGGTTGCAAAGATCATATTTGTTTTGCAAAAGAATAGCAAGGATCAGAAGGTAGATATTGCTGAGGTGGGACTAGTTTGATAGATTGACAGTTCTGAATCTGGGTTTGATCTATTTGGCCTATTCACTGCATAACAGAATTATTCTGCAGTATGCTGCAATTGTATATTTGGCAAAGAGTAATTCTTGATGTATTTACCTGCTACTGATTAAAAAAATTAAAAAAGCTGTTAAAGAGTTTTGTAAACCCTCTCCCCAAATACCATGGTTCCTTTTTGAACCCTATCCCTACCTCACAGGGATGCTGCACAGGGTATTTAAAAGTCAGCAGGAGATCCAGTCACATATCTCTTGCTATGTTATGCTTTTAGTATTCGTTAAATGGTCTTTAAGCTTCAGGCATGAAATTGTCCATGCTACCAAGACATTCCTTAAGTACACAGCTCAGAAACATTGCTGGAATGAACATCAATGCCAACATAACACAAAGACATTACAATGAAAACCCAAACAGGTTTAGTTGGTTTTTTCCAAACACCAAACCTCCACATTTTCAGATAAAGTATTTTATCATTACTTCATTAACAAAACATTAATTCATTAAGTTGTTCAATGCAGACACAAAACATTTAAACAATCTCACAATGCAAGAGTTGCCAGTTTTCTAAGATGAAAGAGCCAATAATTACATATTTGCATATGTTAATTCATAGCAATACATGGATCCAAATAGAAAATGGGTCATTGCTTAACAAGTATTTCAAAAATATAAACAACTTAATCTGAACTCAGTTCCATAGTTCAGGTTACACAGTGTTACTATGTAAGGAATGTAGAATGAATGTGTAGTGGCAAGACTTGGAATACTAGCAATGATGGTGAAAATATCTGGAATTTGACATAGAAGAAGGTAAATTAATTCCTATCAGAGATTGTAAACAATATCTGATGATAATGGCATTTACATACATAATACTACCTGCTAGTTATTAAAGACTCTCCATGACTAGTCTTCTCTTACATTACATTGAACCTGAAGTAACAAAGACCCTTCTTCCCCTGGAACTTACATGGAAAAATAAAGATATAGGACAACATGCACACATACACAGAAACATAAACACAAGTCAACCCCCATTTCCAATTTCTTGGAAGCATTAAACAGCATGGTACAAGAATGAATAAATGACCCCCACCCATTTAACACCCCCAATCCTATTTTAGAAACAAGCCATTACAGCCATTACATAAAGAGTAATTGCATAATTTTGTAGGCTTTTCTTTTATTGCAGGCATATTTGGTGTCTTCTAATATTTTACATGTAAGGCAATAGCAGTTGGAATCATAAAACTATTGTGTTTACCATAGTGATTTTTTGGTTAGGGTAGGGATTTTGATTGAACTCAGAGAAAAGTTTTCTTTGAGACAATGCTCCAATGCAGAAACGTGCTATATAAGCAATACTGTGTTGTAGACCTGAGGTAATGACTCCAGTGTCAGTTAAATCTTTGAGCAGATCACTTGCAGTGTTCTGTGGGTTCAGGTTTTCAGATCTGTAGATTGTCAGGCAGTTTTAGCACAGTTTTTTTTGCATCCCATAGTCAGTGAAGAAACTGAAGCAGAAAAAAAGGTTGAATACTTCAGCAAGACAGTAGGAAACATACATAAAATCAACCATTAAATATTTACATGAAATAAAGATAAATCTTTTAAAATGATCTTCACAGTCCCCAGGCTTGAATATTAGTCAAAATCTTAAATCTCAAACAAGCAGTGCAAACAAGGAGACCTAAGAATATTTTTGAGCTAAAAAACTTCTATAAGGAAGAGTGAGGTGGGGGGAAGGGGTGGAATCCAAAAGCAAGAATGGAAAAAGCTCCTAGATGACTATAGGGAATATTCCTAAGCTCAAATTACTGTCAAAGAATATATTATAAAGTAGTGACTGAAAATGGTTCCCAATTTTTAGATTTACTGTTTTCTTTTTAATTTGTAAACAACTGCACATAACTAAATACATACTTCTTTATGCAGAAAGACGTTACACTTCTTTGTACAACGTGGAAGTTGTGTCATCTTTTATTCATCTATGGATTTATTGAGACATCCAATTTGACCAGGGGTGTCTAAACATCTACATACATGTGTAAATATCATAGGACGTAATTGCATCGAATAGTAAATGTATATTTGTTATTTGAAGCATGATTTGAAACACTACACTGTTGCATAAACAGATTTAGGTTTCAATTATTTGTAAGTTGTATGCCTTCCAGTTCTATATTGTCATGAGAATTCGCATCATAATAAAGACCATTGCTGGAAATGGCACCCAGGTTGTGGGAGTATTGCGTGACAGGGAAGGACGTTGTTTGAAATAACAAGTGGAGCCAATCGACCCACTTTAGGGTGGATTGTAGGGCAGCATCTGCCACTGAGTACATATGTATGTAGCAAACAATATTTGTGGGAGAAGAAATAGGTAGTTGAAATATGTTACAGACCATCAGAACAGAATCATAAGATTTTAAGATCACAGAGTATTTCTGTGTGTGTGTGTGTGTGCACACGCAAGTGTATTAGATTTAGAAAGGTTCCATTTAAGTATGGTATTTATTAACAACAAACATTTGGAAGCAGGTGAAGATCACTGTGTACCTAGCCCAACCTTCAGGCTTTTTAAGTGCTTTGAAAAATGTTTTGGGCAGAATTCAGTTTCTGGCATTCAAGTATCTATTTTTTTTTTTTTTGGTCTTGAAAACTCTGTTAAATCTTTTAGACAATATTTCATTATGCTGGTTTTGTTTGTAGCTGGAATGATTGTGAGTGTGTGTGTGTCTATATTTGTGTCTATACATATATATAGACACACACACAATAATTGTAAATATAACAAGGTAGGTAGGTAGGTAGGTAGAGAGATAGAGAGATAATATGAATATGGATATGGATATGGACTGATCATGAGTATTGGGCATGTCCAGATATACCAACATGATTTTAAAGTTGCCAATACATTTAGAAGAAAGTTCAACAGAGGAAATGGCTATTAACTGATAAGATCAATTTTAGAATCCATTAACTAAGCAATTGCAAATTTCCCCAACTCCCTTTATCTCTCTAGCACAGTATTGTCTTCCTAACAACTTGCTATGTTGTTAGTCTTCCTGTCATCAGCTGCCTCTTTTTAAAAATGAGGAATTCTAAAAATAAAGTGAACATGAACTTCTAGGGAACATATGGTCCTGAAAGTTTTGAGTGAAATCCAAGAGACCCCCCTCCCAAAATCTGCCTTTGAGTTGTAATCTTTAATTACAAAAAGGAGGAAATTTTCAGTCACCTAATTTCAATTAACAAACATATTAACTAAAGTTATCCTAAAGCACACCTGTAACTGGCCCTACCTAGTTTTGGAATGTGGTGTCTAGCATGCCATTCCAAAGCAAGTACTTACCCCACTGTAAAAGATGTGGAAGAGGGCAAAGTTGGTCTTTCTATTTTTAATTGATAAAATTTTACTCCTTTTTCTGAGTTCTGTCAGGAAGACACATCTGAAATTGTACAGTCAGCAATCAAAAGCGCCTCCAAAAGACATGGGGTCTACATGACATTTTGGATTCTGGCCATAGACATTATATATTTAAAACATGCCACTAATAGGGCCTCTTGCTTTTAAAACCGAACAAGCTCTGACAAACTCTCTTCCGTATTCATTTTCCTTCCAGGGAAGAGCTGGGTTTTGTGGTAGATTGCCTTGATATATAGTGGTGAGGAACTTGATCATCTTGGGAATTGGCCAAAACCACTAGAGTTGCTCAAGACCCATGGAATGGAGATTGCCAACAGCTGTTCTGGGAGGTCTGTATTACTTGGGTGCTTTTCGTACCATTTCCTAAAACTTTGTCTCAGTATTTTTCTATTCTTTACCTGTTGAACATTTATGCATAGTTTATTACCTTTTGCACTGCTCTTGTATTTTAAAGCAGTCAGATTTTATCAAAAGCATAAAAGGACCAAAAGAAAAGGGAGCATTTAAAATCTTCTGTCGAATTTAATGCAACTAACATTACTTATATATTTAAATTAAATTAAAGTAAAGTGAAACATAATTTATAATATCTCCTGTTTTTAGAATGGTAACTTGGAACTTATGGATAGCCAGTTAGATAAGACTGATGGAAGAGTGATTTTGTATATGGTAACTTCAGTGAAACTATTATATGCACAAAAATGGAAAAATACTGAAATACCCACAACGGAGCAATGGATCATGAAGATGGCAGAAATTTGCAGAAATTGTGAAATTGACCTGTTTGAGCAGGGATAAAACAAAAAGTACTTTTATAAAAGGTTGGAAGCCTCTTGTGGACTTTCTACTGAAAATGAAAAAAATGAATTGGATTTATAGATTTGCTGATTGAAAGGGTTGAATATGGGAAGAAGAGAGCCATGTTGTAACTTTAAAGAGAAAGGAGAGAGAATGAATTTGTTTGTAACTGCTGTAAAGAAGATCAGAAGTAGCTTCTTTATATATCTTTTCTTCTACCTGCACTATCTTTTCAACTTCTTTTATCTTTCATCTCTCTTTCTTTCTTAATTTCACTCTATATAATTTCATGTTTATCTTTTACTTATATGAAAATCTTTAATAAAAATCATACACACAAACATGAATGGTGAGTTACTAGAAGAATGCATAGAAGTTAGTTACTCCTACTCTTCTAAATCCTAAGAAAGTTAAAATGCTAGGTTGAAGATGAAGTCAATCCCCTGGATCAAAACAGCCTGTCAGTATGTTTCAGGATTTATTATTTCTTTTAGCCAAAGTTCAGTTTGGAAACTTCCGGACCATGGGCCTCGCCTGGCCTGCTAGACCTCCTCATCCCAGTTCATAATCTGTGCATATACATCACTGTGCAATATTTCAAGATACCAGTTTCAGTACAAAAAAGGAGAAAAAGAAATCAAATTATCACTCCCATAAAAATAGAGAAAAACAAAGTGCATCAGTGATGTCTGCTGAAGTTCTGTTATTCACAGAGCAATCCTCTATTCCTTGGAGTATTCCGACTTTAGATGCTATGTAGAGTCCAATGTCCTAACAGGGACAGACTGGTGGCATGAAAAAGAGGATGAAGAGGTGTTTGCCTGCATCTGATATCTTTCTGAGTTTTTATTGTTAAATATTTCATTCCCATTTGGGGAATGGTGAAAAGTTTTATTATTATTATTGTTATTATTACTCTTATGCAGCCCAACTTCCCACAACTCTGGGCAGTTACAAATGAAAATGTTAAAAACAAGAAAAAAATAATAGACAAAAATAAAGATTTGGCAAAGATGACTCCCCAAAAAAGTATGGGAATGAAAAGAAGCAAACGCACACAATCCAAAGGGGCTTCACTCACCCTCTGAAAGTCCTGGGCACAGAGCCAGGTCTTCAAGGCACTTCGAAACACTAGCAAGGTGGAGGCTGTCTTGATTAGTGAACCCACAACACTTTTCACCATTCTTTTTTCAAACTCTGAGTTTGGGGGATTTGCATATTTCGGCCTGAGAGGCTTGCTGAAGTGGCAAGGAAGGGAATTCTGGGAAGCTTGCAGACCAGACAACTTATTATTGGAGTGCTTGCTTGGGAATCCGAGCCCTGTCTCCTGGGGAATGCTAACTTCCAGCAAAACAAATTTGGCTTACGTTCTGCTGAATGTAGATCAAGAGCATTGATGTAGACCATTCAATTAGGCCAGGTTTTTTTTTTTTTAAAAACTGAACATGACTTATTAGAGGTTTATTTATTTAATGTTTGCAATCACTCAAATGTTAAAAATGCAGAGCCAGAAATAAACAAACAACAACCAAAACCTAACAGAAAAAAATTAATATAGGTTTGTGATTAAGTGCAACAATCATAGATTTGGCCAATCATTCAGGCCAGGGCCCCAATAATGTGCACATGTGTAAAAATGTCTAACATTTTTACACATGTGCACATAGAAGATATATATATAGCCTGAAACATATACATGCAGGGAAGCATTTTACATTGAAAAGGGAATTAGAGTTACAACAACTAAGGAAAGTATTTTATTAACCAGTTCTTTATCTAATGCTGATCATTAACTTTCATGATGGAGCTGTCAATGAATTAAACTGTGAAATTAAAAGAGGACTGAGAATTGATGGGGACAAGTAGGGTATATGGAATAAGCTCAGCGAAGTGTTCACAGTTAAAATAATCTAGGAACAGAATAGTAAAATTATTCCTCTGTGTTAATTGTTTTCCTTTTTTTTTTTTTTTTTTCCCAAATAAACAGTTATATAAAGAGAAAGTTAAGTACTAGGTAGCTTGTTTTTAGTTGAGGAAGCCAACAATGTGACAATATAGCCACATTTTTATGGCGACTTAAATACTTAGTTATTTTTCCTTGAAGACAAATTGTTCTGTCACCAAATACAGTAGATATTCACCAGTCCAGATTATTATATGAGATTAGATTTTCTTTGTGATGATAGGACACATAAAGAAATAATTTGTAGTCAATTATAAATATTGATTAGACCTTCTCATATCATTCAGACATATCAAGAAATAATAAAAAGGAGTAACATAAGTAACTCCAAACATAAGCACTTTTATGTTAGACTGAAAACAGAATAAATATTGTTTTTTCATAACATCATGGATGATAGCATTGCTAATCTTGAGTGG
Organism: Liasis olivaceus; assembly: GCA_030867105.1. Lineage (NCBI taxonomy): Eukaryota > Metazoa > Chordata > Lepidosauria > Squamata > Pythonidae > Liasis > Liasis olivaceus. The sequence continues at coordinate 28,250,629 of CM061354.1, forward strand.
GGTTACCAGACATCTGGCATGTCCTCCAACTGGCAGGCGTAGCCTTAAAATAAAATATTGTCCAACTTTTTGAGTATCTCTTCCTGAGCAGCTTTCCTCTGTGGCACAGCGCTTTGCTATTAAGTGCTAGCCACAAGTTAAGAAGCTCTGCTGGATGACCTTAAGTAGTTGATTAGTATCCTCCTGCCTGCCCTGCTGTCTGAAATTGACAAGATCTTAATTAGTTACACTCTAAAGGCTTTTGCCTTCTAACCAGCTCTAGCACATTCCTGCAATTGTAAAAAAAAATATCTGTCTTTCTGATGCTGGAAAAAATTCATATTCATGTAGGCCTAAGTACTTTCCCCCCTAGTTTTTCAGTGTAATTTTTGTTGTGGCTGTGGAGAAAGTTAAACAGTTAGTGTGTCCTCCTCTCCCTGTCCCCTTCCCCATTTGTTCTCCTTAGCTGTGCAGATATCTGGTAACCCTATTCTTGAGAAAACAAAAATCACATGGAATGAAATGATTACAAGCAATCACCTCATGCTACAGCTTTAAATATGCTATCAAGTTTGTCTAAAGAAATTACTTTTATGATTTACATGTATAGTTAAATTCCAACCATAAAAATGTGGAGCCTCAGCCTTTCTGGCCAGTAAACATGTTTGGAATTTTGAGATGATGTGTACATTTTCACAATATACTTGCCATAGTGGGTGTGGCTAGTCATGAAGCATCCGTTTATCAGAAGGAAAACTGGCAAAGCTACTCTATCATAAATTCCAGTTTTTATTTGTGATAAGTAAAAGCGATTTGGCATCCTAAATTGTAGGAACTCCAACTATACAGCCATGCTATACAGTTAGAACCATACCAAAAAAAACTGAGATGAAATAAATCTGCAGGCCTAAATGCATTGCCAGGAATAGGCCCTGAAATTTGTTGTTTTGGAAACTGGGCACTGGTTTTATCAATTATTCAGTAAAGCTTTAGGATTGGATCCCATAATTCTGATAGCTCAATCTGGTATTGGTATTTTTCTCTTCCATTGCGTTCAGAGAAAAGTTTTAAAAAAGAAGAAAACAAAACATTTCAGACTGCCCTTATCTCCTGCCCTGGCTGATAGAGATACAGCAAAACTTTAGATGCTATTGTGACTTTAGGGCAGAGTCTCCATTAGACTAACTGAGGATTATTCTGCCCATTGCAATACTATTAAGAATAATATTAAACATATAAAATTCTTAAAAACTCAGATCTACAATATGAAGCCGCTTTGGACCTTTAGTTTTCTTTGGGTGATCATCTCATGTAGCTGATTGTTTTTTGAAATGTTATTGAACTGTTTTATGCTGTCCAGTCTGTATGGATAGGTGCAGCTTATAAAGATTTATTTATTTACCACATTTAAATAGCTGCCCATCTTATGTAGTGACTCTAGGTGGCATACACAATAAAACAATCCAAAGAAATAAAAACCAATTAAAAACACAACCAAAATTAATGAAAAAAAAAATAGTGGAAAAAAACCTATATAGAGAGTATGTTCCAGTCAACTATCATGTAACCATCTTAAGATTGTTAAATAAATACATTATTCTGCCTTAGTCAATGTCCTCAATGCATGGGCAGAGTGATATAGTAAATAGGATTTCCTTAAAAATGTATAAGCTTGTTTAACAATGTCAATATTTGTATTAATAAGCCACCTGAAGATGACACAGCATGAATCTGAAGAAACAGGTTGTAATCCATGGATGGCTATGCCACTGCAGATAATCTACCCTAGGATATTTAGGCATAGCTAACTAAGGACCATGAAATGGCAAATGGCATATATTCATTATAACTGCCTATTCTAATAAGCGAGGAAAGTAATATTGCCTTGACAAATCTTTGGAAACCACAGTTTGTTATATAACCATGCATAATGTAGGTTATGCATTATCAGTCCAGCACATCATCATCATCCTTTACTGGCTTGTAAAACCAGCTTGTCAATATAGTTTAATATTTTGAATGATAGGCTTTGTATTTCAGCTTGTATGTTTCTTTGCTATCATGGGGGCCTACATAAAGGCATTCATTAATAAAAAGAAAAATACAGCTTTTAGTTTTATGCAACTGTATGTTCCCAAAACAGGTTGGAATAAAAATGGAATACTGAGAGACATTTTAGAAGACACATATTAATTTGTAACATATTTATTCAATTTATTCTGATTTTCTTCCTCTGTCTTCCTGAGTTAATTAACATTTCTGAGTTTATGTTATTTGAGCATCATGAACAACATAAACAGCCTTTTGAACTTTGATTTCATCTACTCTACTTTAGTCTTCTGATAACTCTGAAATCTGTACTTCTTACCTCCAGTATACTGGAAACATTCTTTGAAGGACCTGTTAATGGGGGAGGATTTGCTTCACTGCACCTAATTTAAAGAATCTGCTTTCATTTTTTTCAGTCCACATTCCTCAAGTTTTGCAGAACCAGTTTTAACTATGATTTAAAAGTAGTGAAGCTTATTTTTTCTAAGTCCATCTTTTGACATACATATTCCACTTTTGACAACTTGGCATCTTTCATTGTTCTCTATGGAAATTCTTTGTGAAAGATTGCTTTCTTTGGTGAAATAAACCAAGTCCTGTTTCTTAAGTTCTGTTAATAACTGTAAGTAAGTTATTTTCATAGAATAGCTGCATGTTTTGCCAAATTCCTTTTGGCGTAATTAGGGAACAGAGAATAAGTAGGCAAAAGTCAGTGTAAATTTTCATAGATACATAATAATTGTAATGGTGTAACAAATATAGAGGGGAAAAAAAAAACCTTCCAACCACATTTAGTTCATTATGCCTGTTAGTTTTTCCTTTCCTTGTAAATTTTGAGATATATGGTTGCATATTTAATTATATTTAAGAACACACATTAACATTTCCAGAAAACAGTGTTATTGTTGCTACAGTTCTGGCAATGATCCATAATGCTAATGTGGCTTGTTCCCTGAGACTTCCTTAAGACTCTGAGGGCTATTTTATTTAACTTTCTAGCTCCCACATCACTCACTTTAATAGCCCAATCTCTGATACTTTCCCATTCATCAACAGATCATTTGTGACACTGAGGAAGTCTGTCTCCCATCTTGACACTGAGATGGCTGTTCAAGTCCACCTGGATTTTGTCATTGCTAGAAGAATTAGAAAAGCAATGCCTCATTGAAACATGATACAGTTCCTCATTGCAATAAAGGTGAGTTATTGTCTTTTACTTTGGCATAAAGGAAATCAAGGAATTCTTGGCTACAAATGTAAGAAGAGTTTGGATTTTGAGGAGGGAGCGGTTCTCACTGAGATAAGGTTATTATTTTACCCTTTTGACCAAGTGAATTCAATGAAGTATGAACCGAAGTAAGATTTAGCTATGCTATAACCTTTAGTAGAAAGATAGATATTTGATTATTCTAAGTATATTCAGTTGATTTTTTTTTAAATTTATTTTTATATCATTGCAAATTTAGAATCTAGAAGCAATACTGTTGAAAAAATATCTTCAAAAGTATCCCTGTGCAAATACTACAATGTAAACAAAGGTATTTTCTTGTAAATTTTATACAGAATCTTTGGAAACCAGGAGGGGGGAGCCAATGGAACCTACAACACTGAGAATATATATAAAGATGTTTATGCAGGTCTTTATTAGTGGCTCTATTTCCTACTTCCTTGTATATTAAAAGCATGAATGTCAAAGTCCTGAAAAGAGCTTTTAGGAGTCGTTTACAATATTAGGAGATGTTAGACTCCCAGCAAAACTGTGCATTTGTATTTTAAATGTATGGGCTTTTAAAAATGCAGATCAGGATCATAGCAGGAATGAAATATAATCTGTTATGGTCTGTGAAAAATCTCTACAGCAGGTGTTTTCTATGGTATGCTTTCAATTATTACTTCATTAAATAACATTAATTTGATCTAGGGAAGCACCCATTGGTTTATTTTCTGCAATATTGCCTGCTCTGATTTACATTGCTTCATCTTGCTTGGTTTTTATTACCCCCTCAGATCCTAGTTTACCACTTTTAAAGCAATTACAGGTGAAACTGAAAAAATTAGAATATCGTGCAAATGTTCATTTATGTCAGTATGGCAACTCAAAAGGGGAAACCAATATATGAGATAGATGCATTACATGCAAAGCGAGATATGTCAAGCCTTACTTTGGTATAATTGTGATGATTATGGCGTACAGCTTATGAAAACCCCAAATTCACAATCTCAGAAAATTAGAATATTACATGACATCAATAACACAAGGATTGGAAATAGAACAATATCGGACCTCTGCAAAGTATAAGCATGCATATGTACTCAGTACTTGGTTTGGGCCCCTTTTGCAGCAATGACTGCCGCAATGCAGTGTGGCATGGATGCTATCAGCCTGTGGCACTGCTGAGGTGCTATGGAAGACCAGGATCAATAGCGGCCTTCAGCTCCGCTGCATTGTTCGGTCTCATGTCCCTCATCTTTCTCTTGGCAATGGCCCATAGATTCTGTATGGGGTTCAGGTCAGGCGAGTTTGCTGGCCAATCAAGCACAGTAATCCCATGGTCACTGAACCAGGTTTTGGTACTTTTGGCAGTGTGGGCAGGTGCCAAGTCCTGCTGGAAAATGACGTCAGAATCCCCATAAAGCTCATCTGTGGAAGGAAGCATGAAGTGCTCCAAAATCTCCTGGTAGGCGGCTGCATTGACCCTGGACTTAATGAAGCACAGTGGACCAACACCAGCAGATGACATGGCTCCCCAAATCAACACAGACTGTGGAAACTTCACACTGGACTTCAAGCATCGTGCATTGTGTGCCTCTCCATTCTTCCTCCAGACTCTGGGTCCTTGGTTCCCAAATGAGATGCAAAAGTTGCTCTCATCAGGAAAGAGGACTTTGGACCACTGGGCAACAGACCAGTTCTTTTTGTCTGTAGTCCAGGTAAGACGCTTCTGACGTTGTTTGTTGTTCAGGAGCGGCTTGACCAGAGGAATACGACATTTGAAGCCCATGTCCAGGATCCGTCTCTGTGTGGTGGTTCTTGATGCACTAACTCCAGCCTCAGTCCACTCCTTGTGAAAATCCCCAACACTTTTGAATGGCCTTTTCCTGACAATCCTCTCCGGGCTGCGGTCATCCCTGCTGCTTGTGCACCTTTTTCTACCACACGTTTCCCTTCCACATAACCTTCTATTGATGTGCTTTGATACAGCATTTTGGGAACATCCAACTTCTTTTGCAATTACCTTTTGGGGCTTTCCCTCCTTATGGAGGGTGTCAGTGATGGTTTTCTGCACAACTGTCAGGTCAGCAGTCTTTCCCATGCTTGTGATTCCTACTGAACCAGCCTGAGAGACCATTTAAAGGCTCAGGAACCCTTTGCAGGTGTTATGGATTCATTAGCTGATTAGAGTGGGACACTTTGAGCCTAGTATATTGAACCTTTTCACACTATTCTAATTTTCTGAGATTGTGAATTTGGGGTTTTCATAAGCTGTATGCCATAATCATCCCAATTATACCAAAGTAAGGCTTGACATATCTCGCTTTGCATGTAATGCGCCTATCTCATATATTGGTTTCACCTTTTGAGTTGCCATACTGACATAAATGAACATTTGCACAATATTCTAATTTTTCGAGTTTCACCTGTATTTACAAATCATCACATCCTGGACAATGTGGACCTTTTTGGAATTGTGGTTTAAAAATAAATACTAGCAGCATTAAGATAAGTGTTAGAACATTTTGAGGGTCCTCTATTATCACCTTTACCATCTACTATAGCTGAAAAAGATTCTATTAAACTGGCCAAAAATGGTTGCCTCTGGAAGTGGAAGAAGATAACTACAAAGATAAACCATGTGTTATCTTTCTTTAACTTATTTTTTAACACTATTCCACAATAATATTCATATGGAAAGTTTAGATAATTAAAAGGCTGTAATTTGTGTTAATAAATAGCAATGCTAAAATGCATCATTTAATTGAAAGGGTGAAGTAGTTAAACTGGAAATAATTTACTAACTAAATATCCTGTGATCATTTCTAATGTTAAGTCATCTAAAATTCAGCCAATGAAGTAAAGTCATATCTGATCACATATTGAAATGTAGGCTTTGAATCAACAGAATACACATATGAAAAGAAAAAAAAAAGATAAATGAAAAACAAATTGAGGAGGATACCCAAAGGTACAAGCTAAGGGAACCTCTTAGACTAATAGCTTGGTACTGAACTAAGTGTGTGTGTGTGTGTGTATTTATGTATTTATATGCATATATGTGCTGCAAAAATCTGGACGATGGCTAAATGACAGTTAATATTTTAATGTATGTATCTGCTGCCATTGAATGGTCATCCAGGTTTTTGTAGTTCAAATCTGGTAGCCCCAACTATCACAGATGTTAGTAATGTGAGCAAGCTTTTCCATGCTAATATTATTTCAGTGTGTTTGATTCAATAAACTGCTTCCTAACTGAAGGTCTGTATCTTATCATACAGGAAAGAGATTCACACAATGAAAAGAGGTGGCTTTATGAACAATTATAAGACAATCTGTCAAGATTGGTTGTTTTTAATCGCCATTTTAATGGAGTTTCAGATGTTTTGAACATATTCCAGAACATCATAATGATGAGGCAAGGTAGTACGACATATGCCCTCCTCAGTCATCCAGGACCCAATGCATACACCTGACCTGGTTTTTCTGTTGGAGCAGTGGCAAGGTGTTCTGGATTTGGGGAAAATCACTCCCTGGTGAGCCTCCAGTTCTTTGGCATCACCCCCCTCCACAGGGAGGCTGGACCTATTAGAGCGGTCTGCCCTAGGTGACCGATGGATTCAGAAGGAGCTTGTGGTTGTTCCAGAATGTCTGCTGCATGGTCCAACCAAAGCCTTAGTGGCTGCCTGGAATGGGAGGGCATCTGAGGCTTTGGATTGGATCACACCTAAGCAGCCTCTCCGTGCCCATGGATCCCAGAACTCTCCATGGTTTATGGAAGAGATGAGGGAGATGAAGTAGGTGAAGAGATGCCTGGCAGAAGATAAAGTGTGAACCCAACTGAACATGGGCTACAGCCATTGTTAGAACCTACCTCATGGCAGTAAGGACAGGCAAAGGTAATTATTTCTCCTCCCTTATTGCATCCGCAGAGAGACGCCCAGCGGCTCTATTCTGGGTAACCCGGACCCTCCTGGGTGGGAGTAAAGCTGAGGTTTACCTACAGGATTGCAGTGAGGAATATACTAGGCATCTGATGGATAAAGTCATTTGGATTTGCTCCACTTTGGACATCAGCCTTGAATCAGGGCCAGTGAATTGCATTGATTACCAGTGTCATTCCAGGTGCAATTCAAGGTGCTGGTTGTTAACTTTAAAGCCCTTCATGGCTTGGGACCTGGTTACTTGAGGGACTGTGTCTTCCCAGTTGTTTCTACTGTCCAATCCGGTCAGGCAGGATGGGCATACTTTGGGTCCTGTCGGCTAAGGAAAGCTGGTTGGCAGGGCCTAGAAGACATGCTTTTTCTGCCATAGTACCTGTTATGGAACATTCTTCCTTCAGAGATCAGGTTGGACCTGACCCTGCTGGCTTTTTGTAAGTCCTTAAAGACCTGGTTCTATGCCTAGGCCTGGGTCCTGAGTGTGTGCAGTACCCATTTCTTGATTAATTTGGTGATTATGATGTATGATTTATTCTCGGCTGCTATGTATTTTAATTTTTGTATTATTGTAATTGTTTTTATTTTATTCACTGCCCACAGTCACTTGGTGAGATGGGTGGCTGTACAAATTGAATAAGTAAATAAATAAAATATTGGAATAAATGAGAATGAAGTCACACTTATGTTCTTTAATTTTCCAATCCTATTTGGATATCATGGTCTATGGCAACTCAAGAGAAGACAATGAATGGTGTCCTTTGGTGTAATGACCATCTAGTCTCTTATGATGTCTCTAGCTCATGTACCTGTTTAAGAGAATAAGCTATAGGGACCTGGTGTCAGACTAATATTACATATTTCTGAGTGAACAGAACAATCAAGAACAAAAATTGGGCATAAAAGTGCATGCATTAGGTGCAAATTTAAACACAAATACTATCATTTGTACATTTCATTGCAGTGGAAAGTCTATGACTAGCTGCTCAGTATTTCTACTAAAAGTACTATTGTCCAGATGCTTACTGATGATACACAGCCTGAAATTCCTATTCTCCCTTGTTGTGACTTTTTACCATGAAACTGAACATTAAAAATGCTTCAGAGACCTGTTCTCTGTAAAGCATGATACATGGTCACCTTAACTGATTAGGCTATAAATCTTCCAGAAACACTTTGTGCCACCAGTCTGTTGCACATTTGATATTAAATTTTGTGCTCTTCTAGATTCATCCTTAAACATAGATGGAAAACACATCAAGCCATAGGATTAATTGCCTGATTATTACCATGACAATTTCATTTTTTAAATGTGTTCTGTTAAAAACAAAACAAAAGAACAATATTCTTGTTAAAGCATCACAGTTCAGATAGTAAACGCCAGTATGCAGCCGCATATTAGCATAGTGTAGTTCTCTCTTTATTAACTTTCTTAACATAAAACTTGAGTACATCTACTCATGTACTTTAATTGGAATGAACATGGATGTTTAAATCAAGTAAGCCAGTAATGGGAACATTGTGGTGCTTGTTAAACTTATTCCCAGGTGGTAGGTGTGGGTGTGTCTGGTTAATGTCCATTCGAGCTGTTAAATCCAGCTATCCTGGTATTGCTAGGGAGGTAATATGACTAAGATAACATGAGAAACTATACAGCTGCTGAAGGATTATACATAATGCATTATACATCTGATGTACTTTGTAGAAAATTAAAAAAAGATTTTGAAAACATTTCTGAGTGTGGACACTTAGGATGATATATTTAAACAATGAAATCTACACCACTAGCATTTACCTCTGATTTTTACCTCAGAGCACTTTCAAGTACAGAACAGAATTCTGCTTAATTCATCTTGATATATATCATATATGTACACAATGCTACTGGTGTAGTATAAATAAGAATATTTATAGATGAGCCATCTTTGTTCTTTTTTGTTTTGTGTTGTTTTCTTGTTTTAATGTTTTTTAACAATTTATAAACTGCCCAGAGTCACTGGGAGTCAGATGGCATATTAGTTAATAATAATAATAACAACAACTAATGTGATGGCTCTTGAAGAATTATCTCTTTGAATGCAGCTTTCCACTTATTATTGTACAGTTGAATGAATTAAGATCAGGCATTATACATTGATCCTCTCAATCTTCTCTGTCCTAGAATATGAGAAAATATAATATAGTGTGCTTTCTAGAGGAAAACATATTTGAAATAGAAGATCTAAATAACTTCCAAACTTAAGAGTTTATATAGCATTGTAAATGAAACAAAAATTCAAACATCTGGAAATATTTGGCCTTTTTTTTTTAGAAAATGATGCTGACACTGAGATCTGAATATGAGTAATACTTATTTAGTTATAACTGGTATTATTTGTAGAAGTATTACCATACTGTGTATTATGATTTAACCATGTAATATGTAATAATCTCTTTTTCATATCAGTAGAGCAGAGTTGCCTTCAAGGTGAGTTGAACTCCTGATAATATACAGTACATGGAAAATCCATGCAGTTTTCTTGGCATGAACATTTGGCTCTGCCTTCTTCCATAATTTTTTTTCAGATTTTCAGGCTACACTTCCCAAATGATTCTCCATTCAAATACTAACTATACCCGAGCCTACTTAGTTTTATAAGCTGGTGCTGCAAGTTAACTACTCTGTTTTCATATAATACGCATGTCACTTCTACACTTATTTTTACTTCAACCCCTTCCTTTAATCCAAATTGTCCAATGCACTTGCTTTGTTTTGGAAATGCCTCAAGAGAGTGAGAAGCTTGTGCTGAGGCCCAGATTCAAAGGTCTTGCTAATTGTAAGTTAGTAGTTCCCAAAAGTCTTGAATGAATGGAACTTACAAAACAAAGTAATGTCAAGTACACACACGTCTCCCTGCAAAACATTCAATCTAAGCCTAAGGAAACATGGTGAAAGGTAAGTCTAAGAAAAACAGACAGTCATTAAAGGGAAAGAGAGAGAGAGAGAGGGGTAACTAGTGTGAGAACAACAGCTGAATGTGCATGTTCACACTTGAAGAAGAGGAAACTAAAGTTACAAAAGTCACAGGAGAACTTGGAGATGAAATAATCACATTGCAAATATGTAGGCTTATTTTGTATATTCACAGGTTGTTACTTGCCCTCACTAGAAACTATGGAATTGAACTAAAATAGCATTTGATTGGAGTTTGCCAAGAATAACAAGTTCGCCAAGAAAGATATAATGTACAAAAAGATTGCTTTATTATTAACAACTGGTATAAAGTATAACAAAGATTTTAAATATTTCTACTTGAAGTACTCATTTCTTATGTAGGACTGAAATTCTCATTTCTCCATAAGTTTGACATTCTGAAGTAAACATGGACTGACAGAACATTTTAAGGTATTTAAGTGGACCAACTGGTGACAGAAGCAAGACATAATATTCCTTAAATGGTCATCGCTAATCAATAATGCTTGATTATGAAAGGATCTTACAGTCTAAATAAGAAAGCCAAGGAACAAAACAAAAATAATAAAAAAGAAGTCTTACTCATTAGGTTATATCCTTCAACATAAATCTAGATTATGATTATATGATATCATTTAATAAATAATAATAGATTTAGGCAGACCCTGGTCCAATTCAACAGAGTTCTAAAGGTCATTTTTGATTCTGCAATATTAGTCATGCCAATTCAGCTAGCTACTCATATGATTTATCTTGCTAGTTTATATATGCCTGTTGTCTCATGGAGTTGGATAATAGGAAAAGTGGCCTATATTAAAAAAGTTTTTTTCAAATATTCAGTTGGCAAGGGAGCAAATAATATCCAACAAATTGGTAAAGATACAAGGAAATGATATCTAACATTGCTCTTTTTCGTGTACCAAAGATTAGTTTTAACTCTGGAATACAAAATAACACATGCTGTATCTGTGACTGAAACAGTTCTAGGACTCAGCACCTAATAAAAAGGACACGATACCTATGAAATAGCAAACATCCATTAATAAGGTGTATGCAAAATATAACTTGGTGGTTCTTTCCTAGGCAAAATCCAAAATGTTTCTTTCATTTTTGAAGAGGCTCAGTACAGGAAACATAATAGAAACCTAGTAAAATTTTCAGGTGCAAATATCCTGGCTGGAAATATAATGCCAGCCATTTTTTTATTTAGAAAGAACACTTTTATAGCTGTGGTGTTTCCCTTACAAAGGGTGTTCATGATTTATTTGTAAATATTTATTCCTGACTGGAAACCTGCCATTTAATGTTTCACAAAAACAATCTGTTTATGTTCCTTTTTATTGTTCACTGATGGTCATGTGGTGGTATGGCAGAGATTCCAAATGCTTAAAAATCAGGAAATTAAAAGTTGTGGTTCATGCATGAATCTAATTGAGTCCTCTTACATTGCATAATTCTTTCTGTTATTGCACTGACCTTTGTTAACAGGTTCAGTAATTTTTAATTTCCTTACCTTAGCACTTATAAAGTCTCTACTAGCACTGCATTTATGTTTTCCTGTCCCTAATTTTCATGTGTAACTGTTCTAGTGAATTAGATACAGATCTCTTCATAAGTATACTGAGTTAAATCTAATGCATGTTTTACAGCAAAATTTGTGAGTGGCTTAAAAAAAGGTCAAAGATTTTTACTGCTAGAAAACCTGCTGTGGCAGAAGTACATGCTGAAGATGGATCAGTGCAGCTTCATAACAAAAGCAGTCTTCATGTGGATAGGCAGCATTTGAAGATTCCTGTGAAAACTCCAAAAAAAGTGAGGATTCCCATAGAATTTTAATACTAATGGAATATTAATACTACTGTAATATTAATATATACTAATTATATAATGGATAGCACTTCCCTCTGACAGCCAATTTGGTGTAGTGGTTAAGGCATCAGATTGGATACCAGGAGGCCATGAGTTTTAGTCCCGCCTTAGGTACAAAGCCAACTGGGTGACCTTGGGCCGGTCCTCCTCTCTCAGCCCTAGGAAGAAGGCACTTCTGAAATTTTGTCAGGAAAACTGCAGGGGTTTTTCCAGGCAGTTGCCAGGAGTGAGCACTGACTCAAAGGCAATCCCCTCCCCGACTTTTCCCTTTTCAAGGTTGATATGCAATCTAGCTGGACTTGCAGCTCCTACTTGAAGAGCAGGTGTCAGCTGTGGCTAGGAAGGCCTTTGCACAACTTCATCTGGTGCTCCAATTCCACCCTTTCCTAGATTGATGGTCCCTTCATATCACTCATTTCCTAGTCCTTGTGGCTTGACTACTGCTGTCTACATGGGGCTGCATGTAATGGCATATAATATCTCTGCTTCACAAGCGCACTGGTTGCCAGTTTGCTTCCAGGTGCAATTCAAGGTACTAGTTGTTACCTATAAAGCCCTACATGGTATAGGTCCTAGTCACTTGAGGAATGCCCAGCTGATTCAATCACGCAGAGTTGGTATGCTCTGGGTTCCTTCAATTAAACAATGTCATCTCTCACGACTCTGGAAGTGCACCTTCTCTGAAGCAGTGCCTGTTCTCTGGAATGAAGTTCCTCCCAAGATCCAGATGGCCCTTGCTCTGGTATTGCTTAGAAGAGCCATGAAGACCTGGCTCTGCACCCAGGCCTTCAGAGAGGGAGACGGAGACCCCTGGCTTTATTGCACTTGCTGTCTTTTATCTTTATTGATTTTATTATAATTCCTTTGTTTGATTATTTTGAGCCCCCAGAGTCACTGAGAGTCAGGAGGCATGCAAGTTAAATAAATTGTTACTGTTATTATTTCCTGATATTGAAATGTTAACAAAAATGGAACTCGTTAATAAGTTATATAATTTGTCAGACTTGCTCACTATTGTCCCCTTTGACTGGAAGGTACCTTGAAATTTGGCAGGGTTTACTTCAAACTTATTTGTCTGAATGCAGGCCCAATTGGAACCTTTTCCACCTGAGCCCATCTACTTCTATGGGACTAATAACACTTAATTTGTCTACCAAATTTCCTTTACCTTCCCAAATATTTTGTTTAAACTGCAAAACAGAATGTCATACACAGCTGGAATGTATTCACATAAAGCAAACTCCTGGGATCCAGAATTTATTGGGGAAATAAAGAGAAAGGGGTCTTAAAGGTCTCCCTTTCCCTCATTTTTACAGTTATTGCATAACTTCCATGTTGTTCTCCCTGCCCCCCGCCCCCTGCATTTCCCTTGTAATTCTAAAAGAGATTTCAATGTAATATTCTGAAACTTGTTTTTTTGGTAAATTGTAAAGGAAAAAAAAAACTATTCTGTGATTCAAATGGCTTTGAAACTGATTTATAGGCTGAAGTGGAATAACTGGCATTCTGAGAGAAAGGAAATAAGTAAAATAATAACAATATTAATAATAATAATAATTGTCCTCTGAGGAGGAGAAAGAGATGAATCTTGAGGTATATAAATAGCCTAACTGAAAAAGGGCGAAATGTTACCTATTCCTCAGCTTTCCTGAAGATGGAGTGGGAAAATGAACTGACAGCATCCTACATGCACATGTGCGTGCACATGCACACATCCAAGGACTTCCTTTAAGAAAGCACTAATTCATTACAAGTCTATTGCATTTTCAAAACTTCCAACTGACGCTTCAGTAAGTCAGTCAAAATGGCCATTGAAGGCAATGCTCAGGTTATGCAAATCCCAGCCCACAAAATGTCAGCAGTTTTCTAACAGTGAAGTGTCATAGAGCAAGACTTCTTCACACTACAGTTGGCAGGATGTGAGGTGAACTGCTATTGTATGTGTCCTACTCCCATTCCAACTGGGAACCCTGGATGTGTAAGAGAAGCTAATTGTTGCAATTTGATGAGCTGGAATTACATGGGCTTGTAACCTTCTCCTCTGTGTTGCTAGCCATGGTCCCCCATAGCCATTCTGGTGTGGGCTGCTCAATTTGGTGGGTATAGCACCTATTCATTATTCAGGGAGGGCTGGTGTATGTCGACTCCTGCAATGTTGCAGAGCAATATGGGCTGTCGTGAGTTGGCAATAGGACCTCATATTCTGAACCAACATTCCCTGTAACCTGGAAATATTTCCCCACCTTTCAGAATGCTAGCATGATGCAGTTTATGCTGTCAGGATATACTCTGGCAGGTTGGGATTCAGGTAAAACCCTGGGCAGATTTGGAAGTATACTCAGGGTCATTTGAAACCTACTCATTCTAGATTGCCATGGCCTTTACAACAGCCACAATGAGTGGGTGGCATAAGAGCCCAGAAAAACTATATATGCCCAAGTGTATAATTGGTGGTTAATATATAACAGTTGCTTTTCTTGTTGTTTTTTAAATTTCAGGTGAGAGTAACTAGTGATGCTCAGGGCTAAATCCATGGCCTTATGCACAGGGTTTTCAAATGCATCTCAGTGAGTTGGCTACCAGTGAATGCCTCAGTTTCTCCCAAAATTTACTGAGCACCAGGACAGGAGTGGTCTTAAAAAGGCAAGCCAATGGGATGATAGATACATTGTAGGTTGTGGGGAGGGGTGTCAATAAGATAACTAAAACAAGTATTACAGAAAGGCAGGAATTACATGAGCAAACCATCAGGCTGCTACCTGCAGCATACAAAGCATCAGGTACAAATCTGATCCTCTGTGCAGTGCTTATGCTGACAAATATCAAAACAGCATCTTACTCAGAGATGTGCAGAAATAAGTGAAAAAGTGTATGCAGAAGCTTTCTCCTTTGTTATAATGGCACTGTAGATGGATGGATGGATGGATGGAAGGAAGGAAGGAAGGAAGGAAGGAAGGAAGGAAGGAAGGAAGGAGGGAAGGAAGGAGGAAAATTTCCCAAGGGGGAAAAATGCAAGCCTGTTGCAATCTCTTGGATGAGCAAAGGTGCTGGTATGGAATGAAACAAGGAGGAACTGTGCTGTCAGCAACAGGAAGTGTGTGAAAAATGAAGGATGGCCCTAGAAAATTGAATGCAGAGCAGATGGCTCTAATTTGAGTCACACTGTGACAACTGACAAGGAAAAACCCTGCTCTCTTGACACTTCGAGATACCAAAAATTCCAGAGAATACATTCCAGGCCTTTTTGAAGGTTTCCCTATCAAGGGAGGGTAGACTTCCCTTGTTTCTATCACCAAACAGTCCATAAAACTAGACTCGATAAGCTTCCTCAGGCAGCCAAACATCCTAATACTCAGATAAGTTATTTATGTCCTCAAAGGCACTGAAGAAATCAGAGCCAAGAGGTGCAAAGGGGATTGCAGTGCTGGTTGATTTAGATGCTGGTCCTACTTTGGGATAAGAAAAGAAAACTAACATCCTCCTTTATAATTCAGATAAATAAAAAAGCTCTTTCGTATATTCTGAGACCCAAACTGATTCACCATATCAGTTTGATGTATTTCACTTGTTGCTGGAAACAGTGCTGTAGATTTATGTTTTTTATTTTTTTTAAAAAAACCTTATAAATCAAGACTAGGAACCATATAATCATTGCAGCTAAGTATCAGGCATTAGGACAAATTCTTCTCTAATATAAACCCATGTACTTGGGTTCTTATCTGTCAAACGTCATCAGTCAAGGTTTTCGGTTTTTCTTCTTCAAATTGTCCTTGACAGGTCTGTTAGCTCCATTGCTAAGACCTTTTCTCCTACTCCATTTAATTCCAGAAAATAAGGATCTGTATCTAGGCTTTTATCTCTACCTGATTTGTTTATATCTAATTCTGCTTCTATAAGTTCCTTTGCGGGGCTTTTTGGCTGAAAGTTAGCATAGAACTAATATTTAATGTAACAAATATTTTCTGGGCATTCACTGGGATTAAAGCAATCTGTTTTGGGTTTTTGTTTTGTTTTTGCTGAGATAACCTTGGCCTGTTTGTCATATCTGGACAAACCATTTTATTCAGATGTATCTCAACTTGGGAAGTTGGAGATGGACAGATATTTTGTTCTCCAATAAACATTTATAATTTAGCTTCTTAAATTTAAAGCTCACCCAGTTGGAACAGATCAAATTATTTTATATTTCAAGTATATAAGTATTAAGAAAGTAGAGCCAACCATTAAAAAAATGTATAGTTAGTAGGTAGGCTAATGATATTGGAAGTAGATCATTTTTCACTATTGGGCAAATCAACAGGAAGTATTCACAAAAATGCTGGTTTTATCTGATCACAAATTCAGAGAAATATGTGACATTACTTTAAATTTCCTAATAAAATCTAACATCTGGTATGCTTTCTGGCTATGCACTCTGCAAAGAATTCTTTGTATATTCTGAAAGCCAAAAAACTATTCAACTATATAACATGTAGCTATCTTAAGTGTGTTTATTTATTTATTTAAACTTGTCCCTGCCCATCTCCCTCCAATGGGGGACTCTGGGCGGCTTACAACATATTAAAACAATAAATAAATATACAATTAAAATTTATAAAAGGACACATTTACAAAGAATAAAAGGAAAAATCCAGGAGGCCGATGGAAGCAACACCAGGCCTCTAGGGGCCTAGCCAACCCCACATCTGATGACGTCCCTCCCCACCCCAGGCCAGATGGCAGAGCCAGGTCTTCGTCCCTCCGAAAGGCTGGGAGTGAGGGGGCCTTTCTCACCTCCGGGGGCAAGATGTTCCAAAGGGTGGGGGCTACAGCAGAGAAGGCCCGCCTCCCGGACCCCCTAGTCGGAGTTCTTTTGCCGAGGGGGTCTGGAGCATGCCCTCTCTGTGTGATCGGGTGGGACGGGTTGAAATCATGGGGGTTACATTACTTTACTTTTAAAAGTTACTAATGTAACTTTTTCAAAGTTACATTACTTTGATTTTTATTTGAAATTTTGTCTGTTGGCCTTCTTGTTCTTCTGTTTCCCCTTTACCATTTGAATTCCTTTTGTGTACCTATATTATTTTTAAATAGATTTTTTTTCAAGAACATCTCCAATCACAGGCCTACACTGTTGCAAAACTATTCCCTTTATTTTTAGAAATTCCATAGTATGTGTATGTGTGTGTTATGGTTTTGTTTTTCTAAATTCACAAAACTAGAACTGAGCTGAAGGCAGGAGTTTTGGCAGAAGAGCTTAGCACTTTCCAAATATCTATACAGATTAGAGGGTTCAGAAAAAGATTAAGTTGTCTCTTGGAAGTCTATCAGTAATCCTGGGTAAGGATGGCTCAGGGAACTTTCTGCAGGGGTGTGTGGAGGAATTTTCCCAGCATTTGTTGGATAAAATTGCTTGGATTTTTTCTCAGGCTTTGTTATAGGTCCAGTGGAGATGCCCAGGGAGGAGTCTTGCCCTGTTATCTGGGAATGGTTTGAACCTGTTGGGCCTGATGAAGTAGACAGGACTGTGAGCTCAGCCACCTGCTCTTTAGGCCCATGCCCCTCCTGACTGGTTAAAGCAGGTTGGGGGATGTCAAGTGAGTGGGTTCTAGTGATGGTTAATGCTTCCTTGAGTGATGGGGTTGTTCCCTTTCGGCCCAGTATCTAACCTCCCCTTTTTGGGGAAGATGATTGAGAAGGTGGTTGTGCAGAAGCTTCAGAGGACCTTGGATGAAGCAGATTATTTGGATCCCTTTCAGTTGGGATTCAGGCCTGGGTATGGGTCAGAAACAACATTGGTTGCACTTTTTGATGATCTCTGGAGAGGGCAGGATGGGGATTGTGCATCCATCCGTGTCCTATTTGACTTCTCTGCTGCTTTCAATAGCATCAACCATGGTATCCTTCTGGATTGGCTCAGAGGATTGTGAGTGGGTGGCTGTGATGGAATGGACTTATGAAGGCCAGGCTCAGGGAGATAAGCATGTTCTTAGCCCCCAACAGGAGTGTGAGAAGTTCAAGAAGATGAGGCTGGCACCTCCCTAAGGAATTCACGGTCTTGTGGCTGGCTGGCTTGGGAACTAGGGTTCAGCCTGGGGAGATTTCTGTCTGGAGGTTGAAGCTAATAAACGCAAAAGAACTGTATTTGCATTGTCTCTTGGAGTTCTTTGGGCTGAACCTGACAGTGGCATGGTGTTGTGCTGGTTCACCTCCTTCCTCCAGGCTGATTCCAGTTGGTGGTGGTTGGGGAGGAGAGGTCCTGCCCTCGGCACCTGTTATGTGGGGTGCCACAGGGTTTGGTACTCTTCCTCCCTCCTATTTAACATCTACATGAAGCCACTGGGTAAGCCCATCTATTGCCATGGGTAAGGTATCATCTATATACTGATGATACCCAATTATACATCTCTGCCCCTGGCGAATTAAGCGATGCTGTAAATGTCTTATTCTGCTGCCTGGAGGCTGTGAGGGTCTGGATGGGGAACAAACTTCAGCTGAACCCTGGCAAGACTGAGTGGCTTTGGGTTTTGGGGCCTTCTAAAACTATGCCATCTTTGGTGCTCAATGGGTGGCACTGCCCCAGACAGACCCTGTGTGCAATCTGGGGTTCCTCCTGGACTCACAACTCCTGCTTGAAGTGCAGGTGGCAGTCATGGCTAGGAGGG
This sequence comes from Liasis olivaceus, assembly GCA_030867105.1. Lineage (NCBI taxonomy): Eukaryota > Metazoa > Chordata > Lepidosauria > Squamata > Pythonidae > Liasis > Liasis olivaceus. The sequence continues at coordinate 28,269,274 of CM061354.1, forward strand.
CCTTTGCACAGCTTTATATTGTGCTCTGGTTGTATCCGTTCCTAGATCAGGGGATTCTGCTCACTGTCACTCATACCCTAGTCACCTCCCATTTGGATTTCTGTAATGTGCTGTACTTGGGGCTGCCCTTGAAAAATACGCAGAAGCTTCAGCTGGTGCAAAATTGCTTCCAGGTCGAATTCAAGGTGCTGTTTTTGACCTTTAAAGCCCTTCATGCATGGGGCCAGGTTATTTGAGGGACCGCCTCTCCCTGATTACATCTGCCCACCCCATCAGGTCTGCCAAAGAAGGCATGTTGTGGGTCGCAGGGAATTACATTTGGCGGGTCCCAAAAGGCGGGTCTTCTCTGCTGTGGTGCCCACCTTGTGGAATCTTCTACCCCCAGAAGTAAAATTAGCACTATCTCTCTCAACATTCCACAAGTCCTCATGATCTGGCTATGTGATCAGGCCTGGGGGTCCCAGGGGACTGGGGAGATTTTGTGATGGCTCTCTTACTATGGTTAACATCATCCTTTTTTATAGTTATTTTTAAGTTGTGACTGTTGTTAGATATTTATTGTTTTTAATTAAGTGCTGTACACTGCCCAGAATCACTTTTATGTGAGATGGGTAGCTATATAAATATGATAAATAAATAAATAAAATTTTGTTAAGAACACTTCTAAAGATGAAGTCCATCAACAGTTTTAAGTGTCTCAATTCTATTTAAACAATGAGTAAGCCTTGGGACAAAATCATTCACATGTTTACATTTCATATTTAGTACCTGATGCTTGTCTGACATATTGAGGATGCAGATTTGTGTATTCCTCTGTTATCTACTTCTCACAATATCAAAATGGAAATGTTGGAATTTCTTTTTTTTTAAAATCTGAAATGAATTGATTGCTGCAGCCTCCTATCTCTATTTTCATTCTCCACAAGAAGTTCTCAGATGTTTTTTTAAATCAAAGAAAGTGGGACAGGGAGATACCTCTTTGGTGAGGTGGTCCCCCTATATTTATGGATGTTCTACTAATGACCTAAACATAGGTAAGTCTACATTTGTGGATGCATTAATGATACAATTTATTTGTTGGACACTTATATTTGGACTCCATGTGTACCATCTTCCAAAGTACCAAGAAAAGTGTTACACAAGTATGTTAGACAAGATGTAGTCCTAGTAGTATGCTATGGGAGAAACAAAATGTAGGGGACAGGAATGTCCCTGGCACTGAGATGGGAGGAAAACCTGACAAAAGTAGCTGTGTGGATAAGTCCTATGTTGAGAGGTCAGATGAAGAATTCAGTTGCTGGCCAGCAAGCAAATACTTCCTGTAGTTCTCTCTAACACCTAGATTCATAAACATATAAATATATCCATGCTCATAGTTTTGTGAAGTCCAAATAAATCTAAAAATACTGACAATGGCATAGCCAGATCTAAGGTTCACTTTGGACTCATTTCAGAAAAGTTAGGGGACAGAAATGGTGATTGTCTAAAAGATTCCAGATGCAGCTGCTCAAGATCCAGACCCATGACTGTTGTTACCCCTCAGTCAAAACAACATAACTTTGCAAGAAGGAGACAGTATAAACAGGGGAACATAAACTTCTTTGAAGGAGGGCACTTGACATTTATTTTGAACTTACTGGCAACTTACTGGAACTTCTACAAACAGATCACATAAAGCACTGAGAATAGATATTACTGTATTGTAGTGCAGAACTACAGAAAGGAACATAAAAAGATTAAAAATTATTGCCCTGACTACAGTTGAGAAGGAAAACTTCCTCAGTGGCCAGGCTGTTGTGTTTGTTATTTAAGTTCTATACATATTTTGTAATCAGCAGTAAGTACCCAGGTCTTCCAAACTTAGGAAAAGACTTATTTTCTTTCACCATTCTAAAAACAAAATGATCTAGCTAAAGACCATTTAGCTTCTTGGCTTAGTACTCTATGGGCCTTTTTGACAATATATATTCTATTGCATTTTCCCCCTTTTTTGGCTTTCTTTCAAACCCTTTGCAAAATTTAACTTGCACTGTGGCTTGACAATTGAATTGCTGCTTATTCCTTCTGAAATATTGCCTATCCTTCCATAAAAAAAGCAGACAATCAATTAAAAACCATTGCAGTCACCCCCTACAGCAGGGAAAGTCAGCTGTGTATGTCTCTTCCTGTATGCCTCTGTAGCAAAGTTTCAGTTTCCCACATTTGTAATGTTAGGGCTTCTTGCCAATATTTTCTATATAGGCTAATAGTGACATCCTTAACTTTATTTCAACTTTCTGTTTGTTTTTGGTTTGTTTTTGTGTTTTCAGGTTCTTCCTGGGCAAAGGACATTTGTTCCCATATCTTCAACTACTTTTTAACATTCTTTCTTGCTAACCCTTTAGAATCCAGCTTTTTTCTTTTTCTTGCAAATGAATAGGAAGGAAAAAATGAAAAGAGGAAGAAAGATTGCATCTATTGACTATGGCAGTGGTGCCATTACAAATTGATCAATGAAGACATTAGCACAATCTATACCATTTTGAACCACATATTTATCTTTTAAGTCTTTGAATTGCAATGCCATAGATTAAAGGGGCTTTTTCCCTTTTAGAATTATTAGGTTTAAAACAAAAAACAAACACAAGCAAATACTAATAAAACATTTTTTTGAAAAAAAAAACTTCCTGTGTTTCTAGGTAATTTTTGTCTATTAAATTCTAATCTACTATTAAATTACACAGTACCAGACTTTAAAAAAATTGAAATAAGCAACAGGAGGTACACCATAAGGATTTACAATGATTGCTTCATCATAAAAGTAGGGTTGAAGTGCCTGGCAGGTCTCTGGATTATTTGTGATACATTGGCAAGGGTTCTTGACTTCAGCCTTAGTTTATAATGCTGAAATAAAGGGTTGTCCTTACCAGCATCTAACAGCAGCAAAAATGTGCCTCACAACTCTCTCTCTCCCTCTCCCTCTCTCCCCCTCCTTTTCTCTGTTATGTTCTCATGACATTGCTGTCATCCCCAGCCCATACCTGAGGCAATTGTCCTACAATGCCATTCTTGCTGGGGCAATGGGAGAATCCATACTTTTCAAATTGGCCTTTCCTCCTTTACATGGCAGGTGTCCAAGCTAATCCATGGCTTGGTGACTTAGCTTTGTTAGAGAAACTACTTTGACTTACAGACCACAGTCACTGTATGAAGTGAATCCACCAATCTCTTTCTTTATCATGCCCCTCCTCTCCCCTCCATAAATAAGAATACCACAATTTGCTGCTATTCCTGTGACAGAATTGGGATTGTATTTGGAATAGTAAATTTTTTGCTGTTGTAAGTTTTTTACTGGCTCAAGGATGATCCATGAGGAATATCCTCAAAATGTATAATGATGATTTTTGTGTAGAAGGGCCATGAATTCCATTAAGTTCTGATACTCAGAATAAATTCCTGCTCTCATAATTATTTCATTTGGAAGGTATGTCATTTATACCATATTTTGGTTGTTCGTACATCTATTATGTAATGTAATGCAATTTAGTAAGAACTGGAAGGGTTTCTGGTCTATATACCTATGATATTAAACAAGATGGAAAGATTTCTTTTTAGATTCTTCCCAGGTGGTTCCTCTCTTCTCTTAGAATCGGTCTTGAGTCTGAAAAGCTGGCTGTGCTACTACTGAAAAATTAAAAAGAAATCTATTTCATTTTCACCTGAGAACAGAGCCTAGGGATTGCATGCAAGCTAGTTTAAATAAGTTAATTGAATTAAGTCAGGGAAAGTATTTAGTAGAAGTATGTCTTGACTTTTTCTCCAAAATGATGCTCAGTTAAAATGTACAGTACAAAGAGTAAAAAGTGAAGAACAAAAGTAATTGGAATTTTGAGACAGGGTGAGGTTGCCTAATCAAGGTAAAAAGCAGGACAAATTTCTTAGATTGAGTTTTGGTAGCAGATAAATATCAACTTCTCAGTGTAAGTTAATGAAACAACTACAATGTAAAACTGTTGATTAAATTCAATCAAAGTTCTGTGTGATACCAGTTCTCATTATATGGAATGGGAACAACTATTTCTTAGCTAATTCACCACTATGAATGTATTTGTGTTTTGTGGAAAGTTATAAGTGATTAATATCAGATTTTTCTTTTCTCACCATTTGATTTCCAATAAGAACCAGCATGAATTGAGGGAGAATAATCAATGCCATCTCACCTTAAGCAGTGAACCATAAGTAACTGATTCCCGTTATTGGAACAATCCTTTTTAGCTAGGAATGCAATGTGCAGCCCTAACTGGGACTATTCAAATTTGTCCTGCATTCCAGTAGAGTATTGTTTTAGTTTTTTATTCTAAAGTGACAAATTACAATCAGTAAAATGAATGAATAGCAATTAATCATGAACTATGTTAAATTACCTTCCGGGCTTTTATTAATCCCTTCTTTTTTTTCTTGTAGGATTGTGTGTATGTTTTGTAAAACAATGTTTTAACAACACTTGAACAAATCCATTCTTTTCCCTCAGTAATGTGGTTAACTGTCTGGAATTTCAGCCAGTGGAAAGAATCTCCATGAAGTCTCCGAACAAAGTTACTTCATCCCCACAGCTGGCTGAATGTGACATTTTCTTGTGTTTAACTACTTTCTATGTATGTCAGCCATTAAATCCCCATCTCCCTTTGCTCCAGCCAAAGCTTTAAGAGCAGGTGTTTGTCTTTTGCTTCCTGTCTGTTTCATCTGTTGAGAATAGACTGAAAAAAGCCAACTAATTAGAAAGTTCTATTGAGAAAATAATTCCCAAACAGCTGTGGAACAGCATTTTATTCTAACACACTAACTTTGTCTGTCAGCAGAGACCTGACTTCCTTGACAAGTGGCAAGTCCCTTGGATCCATAACATAATGCAATGTGATTATAACTGCACTGCATGTTTGTCTTTAGATGAAAAAGTGTCTGCTGTGATAGTGGAAGCTCTCCATATTTAAATAGAAACATGCCAGAAGTAGAGGCAGACTAAGCAAGTAACCAAACTGCCATCTGTACTAATGGAACAATCATTTGTTTTGCTAGTATCGGGAGCAGTTTAGGCAACTGCTTCCTGGCACAGGCCATACCACAGTACTGTTTTATGAGTTAACGTAAGAATTACAGGGCAAATGGTGAAGACTAAACTCATTGGGATTAGTGATGGAATGAAGGCTGGCAGGAGTAGAGTGAATTCTAAAAGAGCAGGACTAGAGTTTATACAAATGCTACGGGTCATGGACGAAATGAATAAGAAGGGGGAAAATCAAACTGAAATGGCAACAAACTATGAATTCCGCTGTAATCTCAAACGCTTTTAGAAGTAATTACTAGATGCTCGAAGCTTGAGAATTCCAATGCAGATTTATCTGATCCATTTCTACTAGATTAATACATGAACCTGAACATTCTTTATTCTTTGGATTTCTCATTTTTCCAAATATTGTGATGCATCTTTCTTTCTTTTTCATATACCACAGCACATTTTTAAAACACATGTTTTAGGACAAATAATTTAAAATGTTATCAAATCAATTTAGAAAAGCATATATTTACACTACAGTTGTCTATGCAAATTTTGGGGTTGATTTTTTTCCCCAGAATTGCAGATTAACCTGGAACCAGAGTGGACATGTACAGGGATAGTGATACAAATCAAGCCCAACTGATCCTTCCCTACCTACTTATTAGTAATGTGTGTAGATGCTGTCAGTTCACTCTGAAATTTTTCTGTGCCTATTGAGAGTTATTCAACATTTTTTAGAGGCATGGTAAAAAAAAAAAAGATGTTAATGGTTTGCAGCATATTTGATGGATGATTTAGAGGTGAAAAGTTACTTACAGCTTTCTTTTTCGGAAGTGAGCCCCATATTTTTAGATATGAAAACACACTTTTAGTAACATAAAGATTCATATTATCATTTTAATAGTTTGATTGTATTAGCCCACATTGTCATTAATTTAAACATTCGGAAAAAGCAGGTATCCATATCATATCAGCTCACAACAATCCATTAAAAAAAAAACATAGTTAAAAACAAAAGTACCCTTCCCCAGGCACCAGATCAAACATCCTTGCAGCTCAACCCCCATCCTAGTCCAATGCTTGGGGGAAGAGCCAAGTCTTCACAGCCCTCTGAAAGGCTAAAAGGGTAGGGATCCTTTGGACCTCTGGTGGGAGGCTGTTCCAAAGGGCTGGGTGGCTACTGAGAAGGCACACCTCTGAGGTCCCATCAGATGACAACATTTAAGGGAGGGATGATTGACTGAACAGAAGGAAGATTAGTTGATCTGCCTGTCAATCATGTACCAGGGGATCTAGTGCGTATTTGCCTACAGAACTATTTTTGGTGTTAATAACACCTCTGTTTTGATTTGCAGGCCTTGAGTACATATCTGAAACACATTCCAATATAAATATAAAATTAGTCTGCTCATATACTTAAGCATATTTTTAGAAAAGTTAACTTGAGTAGCATGGAAGAAAAATCCCAGACTTGGGTTTATTTGTGGCTTATGTTAACATATAATTTATAAAAACTGGTAATAAAAATGCCTCATTGGGATTGGCAAAAATTAAAGAGCAGGAAAGGCTACAACTAACTGAGTTACTTGCTTATATGAGGCAATCTGACATAATTTGGAAGGCCTCAAATTTCAGGCTTGCTATATGTTCTTTCAAACAACTGGATTCAAATCAAAATAGTCAAAACAAAGTTTTAAAGTGCATTCTTTAAAGATTTGGACCTCTAGTTTAACTATTAAACAGGACTATGTTCAGGTAAAAAATTAACGATGCTTTAAAATATTTATATTCCTTATAGAAAAACAAAGTGAAAGAAACGTCTGTGGATATCTTACTATTCTTATTGCCTCTAGTCTGTCAGACAAACAGAAACATCTATTTTTTTCCAGAGTTTTCAAAATAACTTCAAGTTCCTTGAACTTTTTGTTCTACTATGGATTGCTATGATAGGGGTTGGGGATAAAGATCCTCTCAAAGGTAATATTATGGATTTGATCTAATCCTAGATATTGGACCTTGGCTAGCAACACCACTGTAGTGCTAAGCCTTGTATTATCTATTATCTTTATATATATATAAGATATATATATAGATAATATCTATATAGATAATATCTATAAAAAATTTATATATATATATATATATATATATATATATATATATATATAAATTTTATTAAAGATTACAATTACAACAGTAAAAATACAAACTAAAAAAAAGAATAAAGAGAAAAAGTAGAAGGTACAGGAAAAAATAGAAAAAATAGAAAGAGAAATAGAAAAGAAAGAAAAAATAAGAATATAGTAAAGAAAAAGAAAAGATATAAAGAAGTGACTTCCCCCTTTATCATAACAAGTATAAACAATTTTAATAACTTATCACCTTCTCTTAAAATACAACAAATGACCTCTTCTTCCCATATCCCATCTCTTATCTATTAACAAATCCATAAAGCCTCGTCATTTTAGTCCTGATGTCAGCAGAAGTCCATTAAGGGTTACCAGTGATAACAACACATCTATTTTAACCTTGATCAAATAAGCCAACTATTCCTTCCTTTTATTTCTAACAATCTTGATCTTTAGTCCAATCAATGTTGTAGAACATGATTTCTTTTCATTTTTTTTCTTTGTCCCTTCTCATACTACTATTATCAAGGTCAGCAGGGGGGCACTTTGACAAGCACTACTAAATGTATGCTTAGTATTTTGTTTTGATTTGCAAAGAGATGAATACAATACATAATATATAAAACAAAATAAGGTATATATAATACATTTATTGCTGTCATTTTTGGAATGCTTTAAATACAGTGTTTTGAATTTAATCTTTGTGAGTTTTACTCTGTACAAAAACACAGCATCTTGCCTACATTTTTATTAACTTGTAGTTTATGTTGCATTTGCATGGTGGGGTGAGATAAATTGTAGCTTATGTTGCATTTGCGTGGTGGTTGATTTCTCAGTAAAATTAAGTCACAATCATATCTAACAACAAGCAGCATCCTATAATTTTTATTTTTAGACTGAGCACTAGCTGTTTTGACTGTATCCATATCCAGCCATCTCTTGAAACATCACCGATCCCCAAAAACACATGGCTGAAGTCAATATAAAAGAGGTACCACTGTTTCAACTTATTTTAAATAAGTTGAATAAATTTCTCCATGTGTTTTTTGTCTGAGATGAGTTAGTATAGCTTGTGCATAGCTAGGATCTCATTATCTAACTGGAAGGACAGAACCAGACACTCCAATTTTCTCTTCTTAGTGCCGTATGAACTTTATCAACGGAATATTTTCTTCATACTTTTTCAGGATTCCTTATAAGATAATCTTCTGTACATACAGTCATGTGAAAAAGAAAGTACACCCTCTTTGAGTTCTATGGTTTTACATATCAGGACATAATAAAAATCATATGGTCCTTAGCAGTTCTCAAAAGTAGGTAAATACAACCTCATATGAACAACAATACATGACATATTACACCATGTCATCATTTATTTTACAAAAAGAAAACCAAAATGGAGAAGCCATATGTGAAAAACTAAGTACCCTTACTGCTTCCATAGGTATGAAGAGGCTAAGTAGCAGCCAGGTGCTGCTAATCAAATGCCCTTGATCAATTGATCATTAGCAAGTATGACTACCTCTATAAAAGCTGAAGTTTTAGGAGTTTGCTGGTCTTGAGCATTGAGGTGTGTGTTAACACAATGCCAAAGAGTAAAGACATCAGCAAGGATCTTAGAAAAGCAATTGTTGCTGCCCATCAATCTGGGAAGGGTTATAAGGCCATTTCCAAACAATTGAAAGTCCATCATTCTACAGTGAGGAAGATGATTCACAAGTGGAAAACATTCAAGACAGTTGTCAATCTTCCCAGAAGTGGATGTCCCAGGAAATTCACCCCAAGGTCAGACTGTGCAATGTTCAAAGAAATTGCAGAACATCCAAAAGTTACATCTCAGACTCTATAGGCCTCAGTTAGCATGTTAAAGTTCATGACAGTACAATTAGAAAAAGACTGGACAAGTATGGTTTGTTTGGAAGGGTTGCCAGGAGAAAGCCTCTTCTCTCTAAAAAGAATATGGCAGCACGGCTTAGGTTGGCAAAGTTGCATCTGAACAAATCACAAGACTTCTGGAACACTGTCCTTTGGACAGATGAGACCAAAGTGCAGATGTTTGGCCATAATGCACAGCTCCACGTTTGGCGAAAACCAAACACAGCATATCAGCACAAACATCTCATACCAACCGTCAAGCACGGTGGTGGAGGGATGATGATTTGGGCTTGTTTTGCAGCCACAGGACCTGGGCACCTTGCAGTCCTTGAGTCAACCATGAACTCCTCTGTATACTGAAGTATTCTAGAGTCAAATGTGAGGTCATCTGTCCAACAGCTAAAGCTTGGCCAACATTAGGTCGTGCAACAGGACAATGATCCCAAGCACACCAGCAAATCTACAACAAAATAGCTGAAAAAGAAAAGAAAGTGTTGCAATGGCCCAGTCAAAGTCCAGACCTCAATCTGATTGAAATGCTGTGACAGGATCTCAGGAGAGCTGTGCATAAACAAATGTCCACAAACCTCAATGAACTGAAGCAATGTTGTAAAGAAGAGTGGGCCAAAATTCCTTCACAACGATGTGACAGACTGATAAAGCCATGCAGGAAATGATTACTTCAAGTTATTGCTGCTGGCTTCTCCATTTTCTTTTTGTAAAATAAATGATGACATGGTATAATATGTGTTGTTTTCATCTGAGGTTGTATTTACCTACTTTTGAGAACTGCTAAGGATCAGATGACTTTTATTATGTCCTGATACATAGAACCACAGCAGTCAAAGAGGGTGTACTTTCTTTTTCACACGACTGTATGCTGGAATGTGTAGAGTTTCATAGTATGTAATCTGGTCCTGATTTCATGACTTTACAGAAAAATCTGAAAATATTTAATCAGTCCTACTGTTGCCCACTCTATCTGAACATATCACTCCTTTCCCTTCCTTACCCCATTATTTTCCCCATTTTTTAATGGGGTGAAATGTCTTCTCATCAATTAATTAGCAGATAATGTTCATTAATAATTGCATATACAGTAACATAAGCCTTTTACACTCTGTACAGCTATTTTGTCGATTTAGAATGTTTCCCCTCTTTAATGATCTGACATGGTTTCATTTTCTGGAACTTAATACTGCAAGCGTCTCTGATTCTTCTCTATAAGAAAAGCAGGGTGAGAGAACTTTATTGTGATTTCTCCTCGACTCTTGCCTCCACACTTTGCAGGACACGTTGTACTTGCAGGCTTCCTGACAGCCCTTACTGTTTTCCTTCCTGGAGGTGATCTGACATTTTAAAAACTGGCTTTAATCAAAGTTTCCACTTCAAGTTTAAAATAGATAGCTTTATAAATGTGAGGAAGCTGAAGCTGCCAAGAGTCACTTGCCATTTATCCTGAGTTGAATGTACTTCAGCATTACTGCTTTTTAATAAATCTGTGTTGCTTAGGCAGATATCAGCTTTAGGAGGTTTTATTAACCCAGATGAGGGTAGCCTTTCACAATTTTACAACCACTTTATTCAGTATGCTTGTGGGCTATTGTTCATTTTTCCTTCTCCCTTACAGGAACTGTTATAGAGTTCCACTGTCCCTGTTTTGTGGATAAACTTTACTAGGAATGGGCATCAACCATAATATTTGGTTTGTATACCAATCTGGTGATTAGAGAAAAGTTCAATTTATGTTAGGAAAGAATTTCTGGATTTGACACTGGATCCAGATTTGATTTTCTCATTGACTTTGTTGGAAAGCAATAAGAATAACAACCACCACCACCACCTTTTGCTTATAACACAGAACACTTCCACACAGCTATAAGCTTTATCCCTGAAATCTTAGAAACATTTTTATGCTACTCTGCAAGAAACGTCACAGTGCTCAGTGCTCCCATGTGCTGACCGAAGCTTCCATCAGGTAATTACAGCATACATGTTGTCATTTTTTTGCCAGTACTCTATCATGCCCCATTCTTACTGCTGCTTCACTGGCTTTGTGTTCGGTAAAGAAAAAATCAGACCCAAATCACTCAGTTAAAAAAAAACCATAGTGAAATGGTGGCAAGGTGTTGTGGTATTCTGATTTCAGCATGAAAGGCCAATGGAAAATGGAATCTCTTCAAGTTCCAGTTTTAACACTGCAAAGCAATATTTACTGCATTTTCTTCTGTGCTGCATTTGAGTGGGAAGTTAATAGGCTCATTTGCACAAGAGCTACTGAAGAATTTCAATCTTTTATTAATCCTATGATTAGCAAAGACATCTTCAGATAGAGTTCAGTTTCCATTAATTGCATCCAATGTTACAGAGTTGGTTTGCCATACAGGATTTTTTTTTTTTTAATTTTTCAGTCTAGCCAACAGTACTCCTCAGAGCTGACCTTCTTTAGAAGGGCATATAAGCTATTGCCATTTGCAGTAATTGGAAATCCTTACTGATAATATATATCAATTTTCAGGCAAATATAGATGCTTTTGATCTTTAATGTTTCATTTTTAAAAACAAGTAAAGTACCAATAACTTTCTTATCCTCTACTAGAATTTGATGAGCTTAGACACATGTTATTTTTGGGAAGATAAAGTTTCAGATTAATAGGTTCAGGGATTTTTATGTAAAATAAGCATTTATATGTTAAGGGTTTCTAAAAAGATATATGTGTCAGTGAGCATTCATTATGAAAATGACATAGAGCAAAGAAGTGGTGTAGCCAACATTCAGAGAAGTTATCAAAATAGTCTTGTGAAAAGACAATCTTCAAAATTTCATATTTCTGTAAAGAAGGATTTATATGAAAATAACAAACCTTCAGAATGTAAGTTTGAAAAGTGAATGGATTCTAGATAGTTATAATGAATAAAAAAAAAAGTAAAGTTTTGTGTTTTCTTCTCCAAAGTCACAGAAAGTTCAACAAGACAGGGATGAATGATAGATTTAAGCATGCAGTGACAGAAACAAAAGGACAAAAATCCAACATTTTCCAGGCAAATGTTCAATGGTGCACCCTTCCAGATTCCATAGACTCCAAGAAAGGTCTCTTATTATTTCTTCTCCTCATGGGACAACTAGTAAACAGTACTGAAATATAATATTTCTGCAATCTGGCATATCTTCCCAAAGCACTATGGTAAAATTATCCACTGGAAATAGAAGTTAAAACTGTCAGTCAAAAAGAAACACAAAAAACAAAACAAAACAAAAACCCAACCAAAAACCTTTCTTCTTGTTTCCTTTATATGAAGAGTTTGGGGAGAAATAAATTTTTGTAAATCTTTTGCCAATGTCCTTATGAACGTTCCAATCACTAATGAAAAATCTAGATAGCATTCAGACTTGGATACGTCAATTTGAATTTCTTTTGAACCTGTCTAGATCAGCTTGATTTGGTCTGAAAATCAGGATATTTCCAAATCTGAAGCATGTGCCTAAGTTTTGTAGCTATTGGACTGAAGGTAATAAGGCCCTGCACAAAACAATGTTTTTACATAACTAAAATCTTAGAAACCAATATAGCTTGCATTCATCTTAGCACAAGAACTTTGTTTAAATCAATAACATGTAAATTTTTATATACCTTTCTCCAAAGATCTCTATGTGAGAAGCTATGGCCATTTTTTAGGGTCCCTTGATTTCTTACCAAGACTGACTTATTTCAGATACAGTTTTAAGAAAATTGTATTCACATCTGGCTGGTGTAGCTTTCATGTGGGATTGGAAGCATGTTTCCCAACATGTGGCCCAGATGAACATCCTGCTTTTTCTTTGATTTATGATTCTGTTTAGAAAACCTCTGAGCTTTATAGTCACAAACCCCCAAATGAAATGAAAATACAAGAAAATGGGGGTGGGGAGAAGGAATCAACAGAAGGCATTATTTCCTGAACTGTTGTACAGAGAGTTAAAAGTTGAACAAGATGCCACATGCAAGCATGTATGACAAAACCCTGGCAACATTTTTGTTTTTAGGAAAAAAGGAACAGCTTTGGAGGGAATGACATGAAGGAGAGAGGACAAGGGTGTTTTATCTATTTCCTGCTTTCTGCTTCTGCATTTCAAATCAACATCCTTTCAAAGCTGCTGTGGCATCTGGGGAACCAAAAGAGTATTTATGAAAGATGTTGCAGAAAAATATGGTGAATAAAGGACCTTCTGAACACAGAATTAATTCAATATTCTTGGCTTGTTGTTTGGAACATTTTACAAACTGTTATAAAGGAGATCAGGTGTTCTGTCCCTCTGTTAATTTTTAATTTGTGACTTGCATATTGTGTATACAATATAAAGGCAATTCATGTATTGTTAGGAACAACGTTTATGTATGTCACCATTTATGCCTCTCTTTTACTGATTAAGATTTAAACAGACAGCTGAAAAGAATTACTCTCAGAAAAGCACCAGACAATGCCTATGGAAAAACTGCTACTCAATAATTTCTCAAGAAGAAACATTGCCAATCCAGAACCTTCGCAAGAAAAAAAATAGTCCATTTTTGAAGTGTTATTGACTCTTAAAGTTTAAAGGAGCTTGAAGATTAGGAGTATTTCCATCTGCAAGGACCTGCTTCAGAAGACTGGTTTTTTGGGGGGCGGTATTTTTGTTGTTCAGTCATTCCGATTCTTCATGACCCATTGGACATCATTTTGGCAGGACTATTGATAACTGCTCCTTCAAGTCCGAGCAAGCTCATGTTTGTGACATCAGTGATAATATCTAGCTATCTTATCTTTGGTCAGTGTGATTAAGTTCTTTTGTGAAATGGTACATACTAACCGCAAAGATACTGTTATCTTCCTTGTGTTTCCATGGAGGCTATTATAATATAGAAAAATTATAAATTTACTTATTTCCTAACTTCTACCTTAACAGTTGTCACTAAACTATATTATATATGCTATATTATAGTTACACCAATTCTATGCCCGTGCATTTATTAATTCTTAAACAATTCTATTCTCCTTTGTTGCCTGAGCTTATAACAAAGTCTTTTACGCGGTGGTGCAGCAGCTTAATGACGCTGAAAGTTGCCGGCCAGAAATGGCTGATGCTTCGGCGGTTCGAGTCCAGCCTTCGCGTTAACAGGGTGAGCTCCTGTTTCCTCCCCAGTTCCTGTCAACCCAACAGGTCGAAAACTCACGTGAGTAGATAAATGGGGACTCTCACTCCGGTGGGAGGAAAAATGGTGGCAGTGCCTTGCACAGAGAGACGGGACCAGTTGCCGGTAAGCGCGAAACCGCGGTCGCCCGAAAAGGGCGCGAAGCAACGGAAATCCCGCCTCCTGCGCTCGCCAGCTGGGCTCTGCTCTAGGAAGGAGGCTCTGGCAAACCACTTCCGAAAAACAATTGCCTTGAAAACTGCAAGGATTCGTCCAGGCAGTCACTGCAGGGTCAGTAATGACTGAGCGCAGACAAAAAAAAAAAAAAATCCACCTTCACGTTAGCTGGTTTCTATTGCTGTCAGCTGGTAAAGCATTGGTTTGCAGATATTGATACTCAGGTGCTTTCAGCATTTCCCTTTTATAATTGGAAAACAGGCATGCTCCAGTGTTCTTCAGGCCACCTTAAAGTCCCAGGAGAGAAAACAAAAGGGAAGGAAGAGCTTATGCTGGCCATTGCAAGGTTTTCCTTCCATAGTCACCCCCTCCTTTTTTTATTGCCTTCAATTGTTCCAAGCATTGGTGTCTTCTCCAATGGCTCATGCCTTTGCATTAACTGTCCAGGTTTTTTGGTGACAGATCTAAAATTGATGAAGTAGCCCAAACCTTTATTTAAATTGCTGAGGATATGCCTCTGGTTTTCTTTGCTTATCCCATTCTTTGACTGAAATCCATTTGAAGCATTTGTCCTACTGTATATTGCTACCATAGTGCTGTGAATGTCTCAGAATGTCACCCTTCTTGGCAGCAGCACTTCCCTCTCCCAGCTTAGTTCAATACAGCCAATATTGCAAAATTTATGTTTTGTGATTTGAAATACTGAGCTTGGGGACAGTTTTTTTCCTCCATTCACAGGAATTCTTGCTTCACCCTGTTTCTCTCTGCCTGAATTCATAAATGTGAAACTTATCATAGGAAACCTTACCAGCAGAACAAATGTTAATCCTTGTTCTCAGTTTCTAATCAGCTTATGTTTGATTTTTTCCCCAATTATATAAGCAACATGCACCAAATTCTTGCCTTATTTCACCTCCTAGCCTCTGGGCTCAAGCAAGCCATTACTTTTTCTTTACAACTCACCAGATAGAATGGTGACTTGATGCTCAGACTGATTTTCCCTTTTATCAACAGTGTGCAACATGACCAGACAAATAAATAGAGCATGCATTGAATAATGTAGAAAGAAAAACAATTTATCCCCTGCCCCACCTCATGTAGAGTGAAGGCAAAAGAAATTTTGTTATCACAAAGCTGTCATAACTCAGGGAACAGTGCACTGGCTAAATGATGATTTCTGCACTTTCTTATTAGTAAGCTAAACCAAACTATGGATTGGTTCAGGGTGTTCACAGACTTTTCTCAATAATCTGAAGCAGGCAGAAGTGAAGAGAATCACATGATTGACTTCAAAATGCTTTTGGGATTGAAAACTGCCATATGGAAGGAACCCACAAGTAAAGATTTTCTAAAGCCTGATTCTTCGCATGATATAGTGCTTTAGACTGGTGCTTGGTAGAAATCATGCTTTCCTTGAGAATTATTACTTTGAAGACCAGTTGTTATGGGTATTCAGAAGGAATCTAGAGCTCATGGAACACTGGCTTGACCTAAGTATTGTCATATGCAACTTTTAATTTCATCTTTGTATTTTTTTTTTTTTGGTTCCGTGCAATAACAACTAAGACTCTTTTCTTTCTTCCCATCTTTGCTGCAAGAATTTGCTACATCCAGAACCTGACAATGGATAATGCTTTTGCCACTAAAAGTCACAACTCTCCTCATGTTTCTGTTGTTCTGACAGATGAAACATGTAAAGAATAGCAGGGGACTCACTTGAATCCAAAGTAGGTACACCTGAGTAAAGAAGCAATGGGAACTGCTAGGTAGAGAGGTACCACCCAAGTTGGTTTCACATAGATATTTTTAAACTTCTTTATTTGAGCACATATACTAAATGTATAACATTCAATTAATGGAATAAAATGAATTTGCTTTGAATTAGCCTATTGTAGTTCTGGAATTATTTGCACCATCCATGCAGAAAACAGGAGCTTGTGTTTCTGTTATTTGCTTACTCCATCAGTTGCAGCTTAGATTTGTATAAGGCAGACTGACCTAACCCAATATTCTGTGAGACTACAACTATTGGGGCATGATGGTATTTGTAGTCCAACACATATGAGGCATGAGGTCAAAGAAGGTTAGTTTCCATCTACTGGCATTTAGTGGCTTGTACATTTTTAGTTGCTGAATGGGCTTTTGATTCCATTGTCAGATTGCCCTTGATGGAGAAATACTATTGAAACATGTTGTACTGACATTAAAAAATCCAACTGTTGTTTGCCAGAGAGATTCATGATCAAGACAGAATGTTAAAACCCTGCCTGTGAAAAAGCTCCAGAATGACATAATTCATGGGTGCCCATGATTTTTGCCAAGCTGAAGTACTTAGGAGCACCACCCAAATGTACCCTCCCCATTGTACGCCCACTCAGAACTTTCATTGACCACAATAGCTCGTCTCTGCAAACAGCTGTTTCCTTTCCACTCCAGTATTTTTGGAAACTTCTTTCTTTTTTTCCTCTTCTTCTCAAAGATGTAAAAGTTGAAAAGTTAGTAAATAAAACATACATCCTACTGGGACATGAAATCCCATCACAGTTGGACAGATTTGCTTAACCCATAAAAATCATTCCTGAAAAACTATTACTTTAGCCAGTTCTAAATGTAACAAAATTTGATTTTTGTTGGCTGTGCCCACTTTGCTTGCTTAGGGGATATAGACTCTCTCCTTAGAACACATATGCAGCCCCCATTACCATTAAGAGGGATTTAAATTTACACACGGACATCTGAAAGAGACTTGACCACTTATTTTTAATGTCTCACTGCCAACAACAGCAAAGACCTCTTGCTTTCTCTCAAATCTCTGCACTACTAATTGAGAACAATGCTTATGCAAGACTTCCTTGGGGAATTTGGGGCCTGTGGTTAGATCTAGGCTGAAATTCAAGTATGAATCACAGCTGTTTAGAGAAGGGTTTTGGAAGTCTTCAGCTGAGCTGTAAGGAACGCCTAAATGAAAGTCCCTCAGAACTGATAAGGTTGGAGTTGACTCCTAACAGATAAAGCATTGTTCTTTGAAATCAAAATGATATCACTTAAAAACAGTAAATAATTTGACTTGAGAATTGTCAAAACTATTTCCTAAAGAGAGGGTCTTTTTTTTTAAATTTTCTTTTCAGCATTTCTGTAACAGGAAAGTTTCCAGGACATAAGCATACATAGCAAACCACTTCACTTTCTCTCCTTACTTGTCCC
Organism: Liasis olivaceus; assembly: GCA_030867105.1. Taxonomy (NCBI): domain Eukaryota; kingdom Metazoa; phylum Chordata; class Lepidosauria; order Squamata; family Pythonidae; genus Liasis; species Liasis olivaceus. The sequence goes on from CM061354.1 coordinate 28,286,844, forward strand.
CAGTACATAACAAAGCAGCAGTATATTACCTCTCAAAGACTCAGCTGCATTCAAGCGATGATAGCGTTTACTTTACTTCATGAGACCAGTAAATTCTTATATTTTTTGCATTGCTAAAATTATGTTGAGAACTGGAAAGTACTGGAGTGTGGTTGATGTTTCTTATGTACATGGCTTAAAAAGAACATATTTGTTGCCAATCAACCCGTATTTCAGTCATAGAAAAAAAAATTTACTTTACTTCATGAGACCACTAAATTCTTATATTTTTTGCATTGCTAAAATTATGTTGAGAACTGGAAAGTACTGGAGTGTGGTTGATGTTTCTTATGTACATGGCTTAAAAAGAACATATTTGTTGCCAATCAACCCGTATTTCAGTCATAGAAAAAAAAATCACGTCATACAATAGCTAGCTTTCAAAACGTCATGCCTTCAGGACAAAAATAGAGGACCAACTTTTTATTTAATTTTTATTGGATTTCTCTTCTGAATTTGAATCTGAAAAAGTGCTTAAAAAGTGAAGTTATTTTCATCTTGGAATAGCAATAGAGGAAGAATTATATATTTGAAATGAATAAAAGGCTGTTGGGATACAAACAGAATTCACAATATAGTTTTGTACAGTACGTGGAATAATTTCCCTCTTTTTTAATATTAATAGCAGAACACTTCCTTTCAGACACTACTCAAGTACATTTCAATTTTAAATTGTTAAAGAAACTTTTTTTACAAGCAAAGTATTAAGCAGTTAACCAGCCGCAGTATTTTGCTTAAAGCATGTTCAATTAGCTTCTGAATGTGTTGAATAAAGCCACAAAGTGTTTACATAGAGGACTTGTGGACCAGATTTATACTGCTGCTAAACTGACTTTAAAGCAAAGATGTATAACGTAAGGTCTAGGATCCCATGTTGCTCTGAAAACTTTGGATGCTTTCTCAAAAGTAAGTTCTGTTGCATGCAGAGTGAATTATTCACACATCACTGAATAAAGATACTGCTGGAAACAAACATGTGTAGTGGACATTGGAATATCATTCTGGATTATATGACACATGGCAAATGGAAAGAGTTATTGGGAATTATTGTTGGCTGTGTAATGCCTTGTAACTGGCTTGCATTAAAACTTTACGTACATGAGAAAAATGCTGGGAAATGGTAATCTATGTTTGCTTTGTATTAGCCCCTTTTCATGGAAACCTGAAAATCCGGTGATGCCAGTTTAAAAAGAAAAGCAACTGACTACATGACCACAGAAAGGCTTAGGTTTATCAGCTCTTATTTCTTGGAAATTTATTATTCATAAATTATAGCTGACACTGGACCATAGAAAAAGAAAAGGGAACTCCTGGAATGTTTGAATGGGTCACAAAATATGCAGAAGTATGTGGTTAAAAATTGGGGCAATCCTTCCCTATGATCCAAGTGGAAGCATGGATATTGGTTGGACTAAGCTGACTTCTTAATAAGTAAGTATATTTAATGACTTCTAATACTTCTGAAATGTTTAACACCAGCTAGGGCAATTGGTTGATTGATTTTCTTACACCTCATAATATTTTGATGACCACTATTGCTGATTAATTTGAACCTTGAATAGGACCTCACCCTTTAAGAAATGTGAGTATGTTGCATTATTTTGGAAGTTCCTACTCTTCACTGATTTTTTCCCCTCTAATTTGTTAGGGTAAGATGGTACCAAATACTGTTGCAAAGGGGGAAGTTGTGTCCCTTCAGCTGTTGCTAAATTTCACCTATCACCTTCCTTTACCATTGGCCATATTTGCTAAGGCATGTTGAGAGCTATACTTTAACAAGAACTGGATGTTCCAATCCTGCTGCACAGATTCTTACTCACTTAAACAATTCTTTGCCTCATAGTTTCTCCTCTACTACATTACCTTTTCATGTTTCCTCTCATTCTATGCATTGATTACTCATTTTCTTTAGTTTTCTCAATAGTAAAGTTTCTGAACTATCTTATGTCCAGAATTGTGTAAGTGTGTATGTATTTCAATACTTTTCCTCCTAATAGGCTACAGTAATTTAGGGGAAGAACACTTCAGATTCAACAAGAATGTCACAGGCTAATATCTTTGATTACATCAGCATCCTTTACACAGATACTTTTATCAATTTTTAAATTTGTTAATCAAACATTAATAAATTCCAAATTTGATGTATACAATTGAAAATCACATTCATGTTTTAAAACCAAAACTATGCTAATATATCTATGAATGTCTCTGAGGTATCTGGTAAACATGAAAAACATCTGTGGAATTAATCCAATTTTAAAATAATAGAAAGCATACTTAATATTACTAAAAACCCTTAACTATTGATATGTTAATATAGGGTATTCCAGTTCTTTGTTCCAAATTTGAAAATACTATTACCATTTTAGTAGTGCATCTTAGTTATCTGTAGAAGAATCAAAGAATCAAACATCTGGATTCAGAATAATCCAGTATATTTTTAATTTAATCATTTTGGCAATATTAATTTAATCAATGGCAATATTTTATCATTATTTTTATTTATTTTATTTTTTAAATTATTGTTGAATTTTAAATTCTGATAATTCAAGATGTTGCTAATGCATCTAGACCAATGTGAAATGCAAAGTGTTTTAATTGAATATATTGCCATTCTACAATTTAGACAATCCAAATTCCTCTTGCAGGAAAATTAAATCCCCCATCATCATAATATAACCATAATTTGGATAAAGAAAATGTAGGCAATTGTCCTTCCAATTAAAAACAACAACAACTCTGAATAATGTAACAATAAGCTTAAACTATCTTATTCATATTAACATTTGCTTAAAAACATATTGTATATTGGGTAGTGAATATAAAAGCTGAATGGTTATCAGCGACCTTTGTAAAACTATCCCGTAGAAATAGAAAAAGAACATTTTTTTTAAAAAATTGTCTTCTATCTCATAGAATGTAAAGATAATAAAATGTTTTCAATAAAAATATCTTAAGATAATTAAAAAAATTAAAAACAGAGACAGATATGCATATTGTTTCCTGCCCTTTGGACAGAAGCAGTTAACAACAAATCATACAATCAAAGCAAACACAACAATGGAAGAAAAATTTCCTGTAGCAAAAGCAGCCAATACAATGTCATAAAATGCAATGGAACACAAATTAAAACTTTAAAGATTGCAGCTGTTATAGGTCTGTCAAAACACAGCATCCAGAATACATTGAAGAATAAGTCAGGTGACTCTCTTTTGGTAGATCATTGCAATATGAATTAAGAAAGTCCTACTGGATATTTCTCCCAGTCACAACAGATATTTTTCTAATGAATGATTATGACTCTTCAAATGACTATTGAGATTAGGTAGGATCAAAAGGTAGCAAGAGGTCCTTTAAATTTCATGACCAAAGTGCATAAAATCATGGTGGTATGAAGAAAATAGTCCGGAAGAGGTTTTTCTCCTTTTCTCAAAACATTGTGATCAGGGGGCATCCAATCAAGCTGCTTAGAAGTGCATTTAGAAAAACAAACAACAAATTACACACAATTAAGAGTGCATATTGAGCCTCCACAGTTAATTATAGCAAGATGTGATGCTAGCTGCTAATTTAGATGGTTCAGAAGGCATTGGATGATATATAGAATGTTATTCATTTTGGGGACCTCATGCATCCAAATGCTACTTTTAGGGAAACAGTGGTGGGAGACAAGCATTATCCTAAGTCACTCCTTCACCATCCTTGGAGTCCCAAAACTCCCAACTGAAAAGTGCAATCAGCAAACATACAGTTTCTCCCCTAATACTGCTAGAGTCTGTGATTGTGTTGGCAGAGGCAGGACTAGTCAAGTAGACTAAACTGAAGCCTTATGCTATCTAGCATTATCTGCTATTGAGAAACATTTTAGGACTAGTAAGCTTCACATGGAGCTGTCCAGCATCCTGCATGGACCTAACCTCTTACCTTGCTGTGAATTCTCTCTCTCCTGGACCTGATCTGCTAAAGTCACTATATGACCATAAACAATTTACTATCTGGACATTTTATGCCAAAAAAAAATTGATAGCGGAGCATCTCATGGGAAGATTTGGTTTAGTATGAAAGCTCAGCTCTTTAGGATTCCTTCTGAGCTTCCATGCTAATTAAAGAGATAGCATAGTTAAACCATTCACACTAATTCAATGGGCAGTCTAAATGCATTACATCTCCTTCTGCCCTTTGCTTCTGAACTTGTCTCTGCATTGTGATGACCAGTGAAATAGCAAATTCTGCAAAATAAGTAAAATTACTCCTCATTCTCTATCCCCTCCAATTTTTTTTTTACCAATTTAGTTTTTCTCTGGAAAAATTGTGAGACACTTATAGAATCCAACTGGATTCCATTTTGCAAAATTCCTGCTGAAAACTACATTTTTGTACTGCCAATCTGAATATAGTTTTACTTGGTTTATCTGATTTTTGCATATGGGCTATGGCATATTTAATAAAACATTACATTTATTTTACAATAATTGTGAATAGTTTATAGATGTAAACGCTAGAAAGAAAAGATCTTCCACACCATATTCTTTGTCACCTTCAACTTGGTGAAAAGAAGTTTAAGCTGGAAAACACTACAAAAAGGGAGAGCATCAACGTGTCTAAATATTTGCTGGTTGGTTTCATTCCACTCTATTTTTATTGGCAGGGAACTCTGAGTGGCTGAAAGATGGTCATTAACACCCTGACACAAAGTGCTGACAGGGTGATTATAAGATTAACACTCTGTGTTATATTAAGAGTGTCAAAAATTTCCTCTTACCTTTCTGAGAAAAATAACAGTATGAAAAGAAACTTTAGACAGAACAGTAATTTTTCTTTTCAGATGAATGCTAAAAAAAAATGGATGAGTATGCAGCAAAGAAGAAGCAGTTTGGCAAGGCACAACGAACCACCTGACCTCACTTCCTGGGAATGCCAAAGACATTGCACTCTGACACATAGCCAAGGGGAGGAAGATGAAAAAAAAGACACTATTTGTGAATGGAAACAACAGTAAAAGTTTGTCCTTATTTTAAATGTTTGTGCAAGCTTTCTTTTAGCATTAGGGGGAAATGTCCCTTTTCCATTTCAACTTTAATATTAATCTCTCACCTGCAATATGAAATGGAATATGTTGCATTGCAGTAGTAAATGGCTGAACCCAGGGGATAGGAAGCTGGAGGTCTCAATCTCTTTTCTGAGAAGCCCTCTGGACCTTCACACTCTGTCCCTGTTCTTGCTTTGGGGTAGCACCTTGGTAGTTCTTCCAAGAGCAGCTCAACTGCTGTTCTCCTTCAATCCTGATGTGTGAAAGAAATAGGGCTTGAACAATGTGTGCTGCATTTCTGGCACAGGTCTCTTTGCCATATAGCATAGGCATATGTGGCTTTAGAAGGATCAGTCCTTCCTTCTCTTCCATGGCAGATAAGCCAATTTCAGAGGAGTTAAACAAAATGAAACTTTATTGTAAAAAGAAAATGTAAATTCCCTTTTAACTTTATATTAAAAATATTTAGTGTTGAAGAAACCAAATACCATTTGGCTAAAAAGGGAATTCAAAAGACAATGTCCAAGCAGACCACCAGATGGTGGTGGTCTATTACAAATATGAATTTCTCTGGCAAAATCACAAAACAGATGTTGTGGCACTTTCAGCTTATTACAGATCACAACAAAATTATGAATACAAATAATTTCCTCATGCTTAGTCTAAAGATGGCATAAAAGCTGAAATGAGACAGAATTTACTGTTTTGTATGGAGAAATAAAAATAAAAAATAATGAACTTGCACCACACAGGAAAAAAAAAGGAAGAAAAGATGGATACAGTTCCTGCCTAGAATGGGTACCTATTTCTCTCATGATAGTGCACTCTTGAAACAGTTGTTTTTCATACTTCTCACAATCTCCCTTTTTCTGGAAATTCCAAATGTCAGTTTGAGGCTGTGGAAAGATAAACCAGTACTTTTCTGAGCCTTGTCTCAGCTTCTGCAGTTCCTCCTTGAGTCCTGCTTTTTGTTTAAAAAGCCAAACTATTTTTTCGGTATCCATGGAGGGAGGAGCTGTGGTAAGGACTCTGAACCTGAGCAAGGACTATGCCACACTCATGGATTTGGGTTACATGACTACACCTGTCCAGCATGTGAGCCAGCTGGCTGTATATTTCCTCACTAAGCAAATTTAGCCAAGTAGTTATCTCTCTTATGTGAGACCCTTCTCGTGGAATGCTGCCCCTGGTACCATACTGATATCTTTTTGGCTAAGCTATTCCTTTTTTCTTAGACATTTATTTTAATATGCACATATTATGCTAGAATATTTGTTTTTATTTATTTTTATTCCTGTATCTTTCCTAGGTTAGTTATTAATATATTTGATGTTTTTACAATGAAATCAAGTATTCTAAATAACTTAGTAATCCACCCAACAACTTTGGTTGTTAAACATACAATTAATAATCATAGTAATAATACTCCAGAAACCATATTGATCTTCTGGGTTGGATATTTGGATTCTGCCTTTGGGCATCAGATTTGGACCTAATAATTTTGGTTCCTTCTATTATATTTTTGTCTTTCTTGTAATATTTCTTCACCAGGTCTGGAAAATTCAGAGCTTGAGGGCTAAAGTGCACTTCCCCTTTCTCAAGCTGCTCTTTGTAAATTATTGTACAGGGTGCTATTACTCTTAAGTCTACCAGAGGCAATTGCTCAAAAAGATCCAGTTCCTGTAAAAACAGCTATAGGTCAAAAACTGAAGGAGCAATGAAAAGAGTCATTTTAGGCCTGTGGTTTTTGGCACTGAACTGTTGTGAATGTATAAGCCATATAAATGTTAGCTTTCTAAATAAACATAACCTCCGGTTGGATGGAAGCAGCAAATAAAGTTGAAACTTGTTCCTTTTGCAAAACAACATCTCCAAACTCAAATTTCTGTTTTGTTCTGGAGGAAAATATGTTTTGATGAATCCCAAAAAGATCTCTAGAAATGATCTTCCTTCTTTGGTGATTTAACTTTTTGTAGAGAAAAATAGGCAAACATTTGTAGCTGAAGTAAGTTATTTAGATATCTGTAAAGCCAAATAATTGATGATGAGGTAAAAATTATTTGTGCACTTAGATTCCTCCTCACAATGTTTAGACAATGGTTTTGATTTCATGGAAATTGACCAGGAAGAAATATCTGCCGCTCCCATTTCCAAAGCCATAGATTGTTCCACTAACGGACTAACACAGTTTTAAAAATCAGGAAGTTTACCTTACCATAATCTCATATTCAAATGCCCAGGAATAAAGACTGTGTCTTGATTCTCACATGTCTGAAGTTAAAGTTAGCATATTTCCACCAACTATCTATTGTGCAGTAATAAAATTGCATATTTTTTTTTCATTACCGTTTTTGAACAAATATATTTGAAGCAATATAAAACATTGACACAGGATGTTGTTATACATGGATATTTTTCTTATGCTTTAGAGGGGAAAAAAACCTAACCTAAAAAGCTCTAACAGCCTTTTGAAAAGATGTACACAAAGTCTAAGTACCTTCTGTTATTAATACACATTGCTCAGAATTATTGGTATCAAACATACTTTTTAAGACTACTGATTTATATTTTGGAGATTAGTAATTTGCCTACCTGAAAGAAAAAAAAATATTTGGATTGGTCCTAAGATAAAAAATAAGGATAGAAATGTTTGGCAGATTCCTACATTCAATTTCCATCAAGATTTTAGCATTTCTGACATAATATTGGAAAATAAACATGACAGAAGTGGAATATTGGAATAAATGACATAATACATTCTTGAACCAAGCAATTGGTTTTTTGTTTGGATTACTGTCAGTATTCTAGTCTTGGGGAATCTACTACAACAGACTATGTTCTACTCACAAACAAGGTTACATTCCAGAGTAACAGATTTGAAATGTCATCCTAAAATACTGCTTGACATTTTAAGCACCATTTCAAAAACAAATTATTTCATTTAGAACTCAATAAAAAGACTATTAGAGCCAGTTTGGTATAATGGTTAAAGGCTAGGGCTAAAAACCAGGAAACCATGAGTTCTATCCTGCCTTAGGCATAAAACTCTCTCCAGCAGTAAGAAGGCGGCAATGGCAAACAGTTTCCAAAATATGCTGCCAAAAAACTAAAACTTCATGGACTTGAAGGCACCAAAAACCATACCAAGCAAAATAAAACAAAACCATAAGCAGAAACTATGCTGTCTTAAAATTCTGAGAGTTGTCAATAGCTGGGGAAGATGGCTGCACTAGGACTTGGAAATCCATCAACTTGATCCTGGAAACACACACACACACACACACACACACACACACACAGAGACAAACTTAAATTAAAAAATTCTGAATTTGGGAATTGGTTTTGAATAAATCAGAATTCATAAGACCTGCACTAAAAATGATTTCTAGATACTCCCAAAGTTTTCTTGATTTAAGTTGTATAAATTTAGGCAGTGGAAGGAAAAAACATTGTTTTATTATTGTATTATTGAGCTAATTGGAATTGGACATTGTTACAGGGCCACTGCACATCCTCCAAAAGTCAACTAGTAGATATTAAACTTATCTTCTCACCATATTTTGGCTTAATAGGTAATCTAGTGTATGCAACATTTTTATTAAAATATGCTATGCCTTAGAAAGCAAAAACTGAATAAAAGGATTTAAAATATTTTGAATCCACTATTTGTTAAATGATATCTTCCACCTTTTTACCATATTTTTCCAACAATAAGACACCCCCATGTACAAGACAACCCCCATTTTTCCAACCCCAAATTAAGAAATCAATATTTTAAAGATAGTGCAGAACACATTTTTATTTAGTAATTATGTAACATTTACCTGATACGCTCGGTGGGAGGAGGTCCAAACCGTTTCTCTGCAGCTCTATTTCCATGCTCTTTTGCATAACTGATTACATTCAAGCACGAGTGAAACTGCCGATAGCTCGTCTCTGCAGACTTCCTCTAATTGGTTTGTTCAGCATCAGCTGACATCAGTTACATCAGGCTCGTGACTGGAGGAAGTCTGTTTGGGAGACAAGCTATTTCACTCGTGATTGGAGGCTAGCAATAGGAGGAAGCCTGCCTGCATAAACAAAGTATGGGCAGTTTTGCAACCGTGCAATTTTCGGCTGACTTCCTTGAATAAGACGCCCTTCAATTTTTAGGGTAAGGATTTTAGAAAAAAGTATCGTCTTATAGTCAGAAAAATACGGTACTTGGCTTTGTCCAACGTCTATGTCTCTGGCCAAACTAGGGCTACATCTCCACTGGAACTGCCAGAATAGAAGTGAGGGAGGGAAATCTTACTCTTTCATTTTGCTTCCTTTGCAAGGCCAAACATGCTGTCTTTGGAAAGGTTTCAATCCTCCTTTAATTCATTAAAAAATAGAAACAAAAATCACCATTTACATCGTTGATGGTTGGCAGATTTTATGTGTTTTTGCTATTCCTGCCAAGTTTTTTCCCCTTCTTTTTAAAGTTTTCACTCAGTTCTGTCATGGATCCTTAGCATTCTGAAGGTGTCAGAGTCTGATCACATAACAGTAACATACAGTACCTTTAGGCATGAAAGTATTACGCTAATAAGTTGGTGTAAAGGAAGTTTTACTTCAAAAAACAATTTAAAAATAAAAAGAAAGATACCATCTGAATAAGCCAAATGCTTTACAAATCAAGTGCCAGAATATTTGGTTGATATAAAATTTTGTCCTAGCATGCTTAAGAAGACCTTGAAAGAAAAATAAAAAATGTAGGTGATCTACTGCTTTTCTTTGGTGTCTACAGCCTCTTAAATAATTGTCAAGTAATATTAAGAAGAAGGATTTGTTTGTGGTTAAGGAAGCATTTTTGCATTTAACAGTTTAGATTTCAATCACTCTTTCTACACTGTATTTACACTGAGAATGTGGACAAATAATTTGATATCTTTATTACAATTGCACTTTCTAAAACATGAATGTTGCATAAATTATTTTTGGATGGAGTGGTATTTAGGATATAGATGGATCAAGTTTGAAATAGCTGGGTTTAATCAATCTGCTTGAAGTTGCTTGCCTCGTATTTCATAATGGCATTGTAGGTTTAGAATATCTCCATGCTTCGAAATTCTCTTCATTCTGTAGAAGTTACTACAGAGTCATCTTAGGTGTCCCTTCCACATCACTGCTCAGACATGACATCCAAACACTGTTGTGTTAATTGTGTTCAATATGATGCTGCTGGGATCTTCCTACACTACACATATATGTATAAAGGCATGGATCCTTCCACTTACTTTCCCATTTCTCAAAAGATAAATTCAAATCATCAGTAGAGCAAGTGTTAGTAAATTGCTCACAGTATGTCCTAAACAAGAGAAAAAAATGTTACTTGTAGACTCTGGATTTCTTTTCAAGTGTAATATAAACCAGAAGATAAAATGTTGATTAAAAAAATTAGGGGTAGAGATGGGAATCTGGAAGCAGAAAAGATAGCATACAGGGCCTCATGTTTGTTACTGCAAATCTTTAATTATATCAAAGCTGTATATAAAGTCACATCCTAATGCAAGAGCCATATGCCTATTCATCTGAAATTTGCTGCTGATAGACCAAATCAAACAAATTTGATAGCATTCTCAGTAGCTGAGTTTGACTTATAGAAATAAACTACCCAGTAATCTGATGGTGATACCATTTCAGGAAGTGTGGAGCCCTCCACTTTCCTTCTTATCCCACCAAGAAATCTACTAATTATATCCTGATACAAATTCCTGCCTCACACTGTGCTCAAGATCCTTTCAAAACCATAAATGTGCATGGTGACTATACTATAAAACTGGCAACCAATGAAGCAAAAGTGTCGCAGCATTATTTTCCCATGGATTACTAGGATTTTTTTTAAAAAAATTAAAATATGCCTCAATGCTAATGGAGAAAAGGATCAGCATCTATCCAAACCTGATTTTAATAGCAGAGAATGATCTCGGTCAGCATGACTATGTTAAGCAGAACAGCTGTTGAAACGTACTTCTATACCAACAGTTTGACCACTCCTGAGGTAGCAGGATACTTAGGAGCTGAAGAGTTCTCTCTTCCAACAACTTTTTGCTTCTCTGTTACTTGCCTAGCTATAAGGCTAGATGTGAGGGGCCAAAACCCTTCTAAGAAGAAATGAATAAAAGATAAACATTTGATCCCTTTTCTTTCAGAAGCAACAATTACTGGAATGTCCCTGTGGTTCTACTATTTTTATCTTTCTTTTTATGATGAACACGACCTCATACAGTCATAAAACACTGTACAAGGTATTCATTAACTCACAATTTCTTAAAATTACCCAGGCAATCCCTTGCATTAACAGCACAATTAAATGGTGTTGCCTCTATAATGTCATAATGTCATTCATGGTGCTATTTTTGTTCCAATGAATGCAACTTTGTTCCAGTGAATGCAACTTGGTAGGTATTTCTGGGGAACACATTATTTTCCTGAGCTTGGTTTACCCTGTTGAAACCATGAGAGCTCCTGCCAGTAGAAGTGGTGGCAAAAGAACTGGGCCCTATTCCTTAGCCCAATGTATAAAAAGAAACTACATCAGCAGACACATACTAAAATCCCCTAAAGACTTTTATTCATGTTCAGGTTTTGCAGTTGTTTATACTAGCACATTTTTTTTCTTTGTGAAAAAAAATAAAAATCCTGTGATATAACTCCAACCCTTTGCTAGAATCACCAGGGGCAATTGGAAAGGAGTTACAGCAGATTTCAGAGCTGAAGGCTCAGTTCATACATGAACAATTCCAGAACATTATTTTTGGCTTTTTAAAAATTGAAAATAGCTAAAGGCTACGGATTGCTATGTGCAGATTGCAGTTTATGGCAAAGGTTTACCTATCCTGTCAATCAAGCAATGTTTGTGTTATTTCATTAAGCTATTTTATTTTGGTTAGTTCATTCTTTTAAAAAAAATAGTTTTAATATTTGCCATCCTTTATTGTCAATTGAATAATGCCAAATTGCAACGCAGAGACCACAAATCTTACATATCTTGGCACTGAAGCATAGAGACCTATAGGCCCAGTGTTTTCTTTACCAAATGCAATCATCACAGCATGTGAGTCTCCAGGAGCTATTTCAATTATTAAGCCAGTAACAACTTAAAATGGCAGGTTGCTTTGGAAAAATCAACTTGCTGATTTTTGTCTGTACAAGATCCCATTGGATGCATATAAATTCAGGGAAAACTCATGCCTAGAGCTACAATACATCTCTGAAATATAATAGGAGACTAAGGATTTAAAGACGTGACTCAGAAATCATCTTTATTTGCAATCTCTATTCAGCTTTCATCAAAAAAAGTCAATGTGTTTATAATATGGGTACTTGTTATTCTGATTAACTTCAGAAACACAGTTTTGTTAAAAAAATATTTATGGTCAAAAATCAAACTAAAACGAATCAAATGTATACGTAAGTGATACATTTAACACAGATTTTTTAAAAAGGAACAACTCATAGTGAAGTAAAGTATTATAAAAGAGACCCTAAGGCCAAATTCAAGCCTAGTTCTTCCTGATGGTGATTGCAACAGGATATTTCATGAGAAATATCGGATGACTGAACCTCCAATAGAAAATATGTAGCTTCTCTTCAGTGAGGAGGGCAGTCATTTGCTTGGAGCACCAGCTGTCATAAAAAGGACAGTACAACAATACACGGAGAATTGGTTCCTGCCATGGACATGAGCTTTCTGAGTCAGAGACACTGCTATATCTTCCTTACAGTATCTTATTTGTTTTCTTTCTTTCTTTCTTTCTTTCTTTCTTTCTTTCTTTCTTTCTTTCTTTCTTTCTTTCATTCATTCATTCATTCAATTTGTATAGTCACCTATCTCACCAGAAATGACTCTGGGCAGTGTACAACAATCAACCTTACCATAGATGGCAAGACATCTTGTTAGGGAAAAGGATTTCCTATGAGGAACATAGAATATTTTAAAAAGTATTAGGTGCAGAGAAAGAAGTCTCTATTGCACTGGTTTGAGGTCTGAAATCTATTTCTCTGCAAGTCCCAGTCTAGAGTGCTTTGGCCACTATAAACACTTTTTCAGGACCAAGCATGATCAGAGAATCAGTTGAAAGGCCACAATAGGCTAAGTCCTTGGCTGTAACATTTTTCCTTGAAGATAGATTGGATCAGGAGCCCACCCCCAAAGATTAGTTTCATCCAACATTTTAAATGGCAGATTTTTAGATGAGCTTTAATGGAGGCAAAACTAAGCTCCAAACAAAAAAATGAATTAGGCATAGTGAGGTACACAGAGCAAGTTTCTTAAAACATTGAAAAGCTTCCATGATGGTCAACTCTTTATAGAGACAAAGGTGCGCTTTGAATAACAGAAGACTCAGAACCTTTGCTCTAAACAACTCAGGAGCAGCTGGAAGAATATGATCACCCTTCCATCTGGAAAAACTCATTCTAGCATTTGAAACTTTCTGAACATGAACTGAGAGGTCATGAATTTGCTGTCGCCGCACAGTGGAAGACTCAAAGTAAATACCCTTTGTCTGTTCTATTTGCATGCTATTGGTGTTCCACTTAGACGGCAGCTTGCACAACAGTTATTAAACAGAGTCACTTTTGTTTTACAGTAGTTTATTCAAGTTCTTTATTATGATGAAAGGTTGCAAACTGGCTGCCAAATGCCAACCTGACTTAGAAGAAAGTTATCAGCATTATCAGTGTACTATAAGAAGGAAATGGGAACTCCTTAGTGGCACATTCAGCTGTAAAACAGTAACCACTCAAAGTCAGTGGGAGTTGGGTGGCATATAAATTTAAATATTATTATTATTATTAATAATAATTAAATGCTTTTGTATAGTATCATGGTCAACTTTAATAAATGTTGACTTATAGAGGAGCTTGCCATTTTTCTTAAGAAACCTTAATGTAGATATCATGTCCAAGGAATCTCAGATCAAATCTTATTAATACGTAGCACATATTGAAGGAAGCTCTGGTGTTAAGTCTGGTTCTATGTACATTGTTAGTGATGTGCAAAAATGTCTGTTCAATTTGTTCAAACCTTAAGTCTCTTCTACTTAATTTGTATACAAGGTTGTTTTTCTGAAATCTGATTTCTTATATATACCGATTTTTGCCTGCACATAAAATATATGCAAGCATTTGAAGCATGCAGTTTTCCTACTACTGTATCAGTATTTCAGCTGCAAAAATGTACAAATTCTACGGCAAAATTTAGGGATTAGCTGATATTGACGCTTGACTGCATGCAGAATTGCGTAAGAGTTGAGAATTGCATAAGATAAAGTGGCATGAGTAAGGACTCAGTTTCTCTACCCAACTCTCCAGCAACATGCTGTGAATTGTGGATCTGCATCACAAATCATGCTTGGGCTTGGGCAAATCATGGTTCTAAAAACTTATTGAATGAGCAGATAGGGGTACAGTGAAAGCCATCAAGCTATAAGATTCACTGTTGAGACATAAGCAGCATTATACTCAACTTGGCATGGCTTGATTGCACTTTTGGTTTGTTCTTGGCTGAAGACTGTCACACACTGGACGTGGCACAGCTAGATCAGAATCTTTACAACGTGTAAATTCTTTTTTTGCACCCATGTAGTTTAATTCAAGTACTTGTTTCTCCTACACCTCCCATTGTTTAAGGGACTTTTTGCCCTGTGCTTCTCAGTCTTGAAGCTGGTTGACTGTTGGCAATTATCTACTGAGAATTTTTTGCTCTCAGTTTATGTCCCATATTATGTGTTATATAACATAAGTCCAATCGCTAAAATAGATGAATGCTTAGTTTTTAAATGTTTTATATATATTTTATTTAAAAAAAATACTTAAAAATATCAGAATGGAAATCTATCTATAGAAATATCTTCAGGATGGGTTTATACCAATCTGCACATTTCAGCATTTATAATTATTTTATTTTTGAAGTCTTTCATATACTACTGGGAAAGGTTTTGCCATAATAAAGGGAAATTAAAACATATATGTTATATGTAGACATTTTAATGTATGTATTTTACAAACTTATATAGTATGCACAGAATTGTCTGGAAGACATTGTATTAATTAGCAATTGTGTATGTATCGTTTAGGATTAAAAGGTTACTTAAAAGGCAATCTAAATCACATCATACTTTGGGGGAAAAGGTTGATTCTGGGATAGTTGGAGGAAAATTATTTACATCTATAGCCAAAAAATGATTAGCCATCACAGAATCTGCATAGGTTATACAGGTCATTATGTCCTATAAGTAATGACTGATAAGCAAGAAGCTGCCTTAGATCACATACACCATAAAATCATCTGTTAATGTTTGGGACTTTGGAACTCACTTGGGGGCTCTACATGGATGTCTCTCAGCCAGGAAGCAATGCTCTTTGCAAGGTAATTTGGATTCCTCCTTGTAATTGATAGGATTAAACCTCTTTTTCTCATTTGAGAGCTAAGTGTAGTCTGAGAATTCTTTCAAGCTCATCTTGGGTAGCATAAGCAAGGTTTTTTTTCCCCTCTGTCCAGTATGCAACAGAGAACAGGAGGGACATTTTATACAACTAATATTTTTGCCCATTGAGTGCTATGCTCCCTGAAAGATTACATTTCCCTGGTATAATACAGTTTATAACCCAGACACTAAGTTATCTTCTGATGTAAATTTCTTCTTAACTTTGTAACCTAGGGGGCTTCATAGTTTGAATAAATTGGGAATCTTCCAATAGAGGACAAGGCTATCCAGATTTGGGATCAGTAGTTGTGACTCTTAGCCATGGTGACTGCAGCTACGGGAAGTGCAATCTGACAACAGCCGTATCTCAGAATATAGTGGGAAATTGGCCACATATGCTTACAGTTTTTAAATATAGTGATAAATGGTGAGTTTTCACCATGTTAGTATAATAATTTTTATTATTTATTCCATCAGATCAATTATAACAAACTTATAAAAATGGAAAGGACTGTCTACATCTTTCCTATCTGTTTAAAGGAATAACTAGTCAACTTTCAAATGAGATATCATTTATTAGGGATGAGGAAAAGGAAGGCCAATATCTAATACATAAATTTATACTCAGTTCTTTATTTTTCAAAGTTCGATATAGTCCTTCTTTCTGATGCACCTAGTTTACAATGTAGAATTTAAAACAAGCAACAGCCATCACCTTCAGTATCATACATAATGCATAAGTGCCTGTGCAGTTCTCTCATTGATAGATGAAAATGTAAGTTGAAAGGGAACTGTGAAGCTGAACTAAAGTATGAGAACCACAGTCAAAATGAACTTTGCATCCCAAATTAGGAATAATAAAAAAAAATCCATTTCATCTGGTGCTTAATATATGTATTCCACGGAATTACACAGAATGAAAAATGTCTTGGAGAGGAACATTTAGGAAATATGGATATCTATTTTTTATATTTAATCATTTTCAAGCAAATTAAATTGTTCTAAATGTCTGCTAGAATATTCAATAATACAGTTTAGATGTAAATTTGAGACCAGTCATATTGTTGTTACCTCTGTCTCTCCAAGTCCTTAATAAAAATATGTTGTTTCAACATCTTGGGTTAATTAAAAGCAAAGAATAAAACTACACAAAATCTTGAACTCATCAGTGGAAAGGAAGTAGAAATAGTAGGAGCTATTTCCTTTTCTTGTATTTTACATACCTCCTCAAATATTTGCATTTAATAAATTACTGAAGGATTCTCTGTAGCTTTACCAGTATGAGCTGCATTATATGCATTTTTTATATATATTCAGCATTCATGCCTCAAGGAAACTTTCCTTCATTCCTGCCACCTCAATGCTGCCAACAGATTGCCTTGGCATAAAACAAGGCCCTCACAGCTCCAATACTTACAATACATTGCAATTGCTCCTGAGGTATACTTTTCCTTTGATATATTTTATGGTGGTTAGTAGACTTTGAAGCAGCAGCATAAAATCTATCTATGTGGTCACTAATCTATCAATTATAAGTAGAATACATTTGACATCTTCCAACACCCATCACCCCAGACATTATCTTACCTGGCTGACTTGGACTGATGTGATTTATACCTTTGCAAGGCTGATCAACTGACATCATTTTCATGTTCAACAATCACTAAAGTAGATTACTAAGAATTTTAAGGCACTAATTCTTAAGGAAAACTTATCTTCATAGAGTTTAGCAATTAAAACACCTAAATCAGGATGTACATTCCTTGCTAACCTTTAAACATTTTTCTGCATGCTATAGTGTTGATTCGGCTGCTTCTAACTTTCTCGGAAGCTCAACTAAACATAAGCAGGTCTATGTCAGCTAGCACTGAAATTCTTGAGGAAGTAGTCAAATAAATGTTGTTATAATAATAATAATTTTATGCTGTTAAAATGGCTCACTGTGGTGGTTGTAATACTCCAGTTTGCTCATTCTTTTTCCTGCTCATTTTCTTAGTCAAGAAATGTGTTTTTATTTGCTTTTACTGTGTATGCATGCATGTCTGTATCTATTTCTGTAGTCAAGATAACATTGTGTGTGTTTACATACTATATGAAAATATATTTTGTTTTCCTATACAATTGTAACTGATGTTTCCTGATTAGCTTTTTAAGACTTGATTCTATTAAATAGCTAATGAGTGGGAAAATACAGAGTATCTTTTTCTTTGACAAAGAAAGAGGAACTGATATTTATTTCCTTCAGCTTTGGAAAACAGATAATAATAATTTTAAAAACCTGGCTGTTTTTATCATTTATGTACTTTGGGGCAAAGACACATTTCCTTAGTTCATGAACTTTTAAATTTGGGTCAACATGGAGCTGAGAACATATGGTCCTCCAGATGTTGTCCTGCAGCTTTTTCAGACCCAGTTAACACAATCCCAACAGCACCTGGATCCTATATGCTTGGGATAATGGGAATTGAGTTCAACAATACTTGGATCCTCTGGTGAAAAATTTTTAAAAATTCAGGAGAATAAGATGAGAATGATAATAAACCTCTTTTGTAGAGGAGCTGCCAATTCATTTCTAAGATGCATGAAGAAAATAAGGAATATCTGCAGATTTCTCTGGAAAGTGGACATTGCCTTAAAATAAGGGACATCTGGCAGCCTAAGATGGAGTTAGCAGTCCCCAAAGAGCTGTTCTCTTACTTCCCTGAACAAAGCCAAACAGAGTTGAAGCCATCTCCCATCATATGTCCTGTTCTAGGTCAAAGAGATTTATATAACCTTGCCTTTGACATGATTAGACTCAGCTGGTAAGCCTGCAGAATTAAATTAACCCCATGTGGACCAAACAGATGAACATGATTTTTAATAAACCACCCTTTTAGGTACAAAAGTACATTTTGAGTAGTTAATTATTGTTATTGCTGAAACTTTAAGATGCTGAATTTCTTTCACAATTTGATTTTGATATCAGTAGGTTGCTTTCAATATGTAATTAAATGATACTTTTTTTCCAGAAGTAAGTCTGAAAAACATCCAGATCCTATATGGCATTCTATATAGCAGCCTCCCAAAATTCCTAGAAATTCTTGAACTTTCCATTTTAGCACATCTGGAGACCAGTAGCTTCAAGAAAGGTGCAATATAGACTTACCCTGAAGTTTTAGTAAGTTTAATAAATCATATTTATATAGGACCACCATTTTGTGCTACCAAAAAAAAAAAAAAAAAATCAAGACAACCAATAGCTGGCAGGATAGAACCAGAGCTGACTATATCTCTTTACTTCCATCTAATGGTCACCTGGACTTTTGCAGCCCAGACCTAATAGGGCTGTTATGCACAAACTTACTTGGCTTTCTTAAATTTCCAAGAGAACATGCTTAGCAAGAGATGCATACTTCACCAATCTCAGAAAGGAAAGAATATCATCGTTGTAGAAAAAAGCATCAAGGTCATCCAGCATATCTAAAGGATGAACTAGATTTGAAATAGAATCTTGTTTATAGCTCATTTTTCACATAGAGAATGGATGAACTAACTGGAAGCCAAAGGTTGGTGAAGGAAATGTAGGAACTGGAAGACAAGTAGTTAGACTGAAGGGAATAGAATGGGATGTGGACAGTGCAAAGAGTATTTGGATGGAGGAAGAGGGAAGGGCCAAAAAGAGAGAGAAAGAAGTGGCCAAGATATTTTTGTTTGTTTATAGGATTTATTCCACATCTCAATTTAGAGTTGGGGGGGGGGGGGAGTCTAGGCATTTTAGATTGATATCTAAGAAGAAGTAACTTCAAAGTCTGTCTGGGTAAAGAATGCTTCAACAGGAAGAGAAAGGGCAGTAAAACAAAACAAAACAAAACAAAATGCTTGGGTGAACAGCTGTATCCCATGGGTAAGAGGCAGGGAGAAGAGCAGAAATCTAGCCCATTGGGTGAGCCCACATAGGGGCAAGAATTCCAAGAGCCATAGCATCATGGACTCTACTACCTTACGGAGTGAAAGGCCTGGAAATGTGTATATGCATGTGTGTGTATGTGTGTGGGGAATCTTGTGGGTGTCAGTGACAAAACAGAGGCTGACTAGTTCCAGCTGGCTGCTAGAGCTGTAATTAGACAATGGGTAGTTCCTGGAGATACCATAAGACAGAGACTGGAAGTAGCCAGGAAAGGGGGCAGGGATGGTGGATAGGGGCAGAATCTGAAGAGTTGGGGGAAGATTGCTGTAGTGACAGGCAGAGGGAGGTAGATAGTAGCCTGTTACAGGGGAAGGGGATAAGGAATTTGGTTTTTGTCCCTCTTCTAGTCCTCCAGCCTTGACCCAATGTCCTAGGTGCTGTGGACCCTAGTCTCAAGCTGGTTTTCTTGAATACAAATCCATAGGTAACAAAAATTTTCTCATTTATAACATGGTGCTGGAGAAGAGGGCTGGCTTGCATATATCACTGAAACCTAGCTGGCTGAAGATAGAGTGGTTCTTCTGTATGGAATCTGCCCAGAAAGGGTTTCAAAAGAGGATACAGAACAGCAATGATATTCTGTTAGAATTGGTGGTGACCAAAAGTGTTGCCAGCAGGTGACAGGATGTGAGTTCTTATATGTGCAATTGAAATCCAGGGCAAGCTGGGTTTTGTTGATGTATTGTCAAGAACAATAGATGAAACATCTATATATCCAGAAAGTTTCTGTACAAACAGTAACTGCATCTTGCTGGGATTCAGTTTCAGTCTGTTTGTCTCCAGTAAGTTCCTCACAGCCTTCAAATATCATATCAGGACATTTACCATGTTCCTGCTTGGCCTGGGATTGAGATTAAAGTTGAGATCTAAGCATACTGATGATATTTAACCCTAAATCAATTGATGACCTCTCCTAGTGACTTCATGTAGATGTTAAATAAGATTGGGAAGATGACCAACTCCTGAGGCATCCTACATTATAGTGTCCAAAGTCTTGAGTTGCCTTCCTACAACAATGGCAGTTGCTACCGTTCACCCAGGAAGGAATAGAATCACTGCAAAACAGTGCCCACAGGCCCCAACCTTTGCAGATGGTCCAAACGGGTGCCATAGTTAATGGTACAGAATACTGTCAAGAAATCAAGCAGGACCAGAAGAAGCACACACTCACACTCACATCCTGCTGCAGGTCATCCACAACAGTAGTTAAGGTAGTTTCCATCTTGTGCCCAGGCTTGAATCCTGACTGAAAGTAAACCATCTCATCCTCTGTAGTTGAATTGCAACCATCTTGTTACCAGCCTTAACCAGAAAATATAGGTTGAAAATTGGTCAATGATCAACAAGAGTAGCTGACTGAGAGATAACATCTTGAAGAGGACTTATACCATTTCTTCCTTGGGGCTCATGAATCAGACAGAATATACATTTTTGGATTTGAAGAAATAAATAAACAAACCTATATTATCTATCACTTCACAGTGACAGTTTAAGTTTTGCATATTGAAGGACTGTCTCAATACTGTTTGGTTAGGCAAGTGTGCACAATGTATTTGTTAGTAGATGTCAAGATTATTTATGATATTTGAAGACCCTATAGATTGTTAGAAATTGATTGGCTGGGATAATATAACAAACTAAAGTATTTAAATATATTTGTGTATGCAGCTGTGGAATTTTCTGCATTGTATGCAATTGTGTATGCAATTGTGCATTTATGGAAGTGTGCAATTATGGAATCCTCTGTAAATCCTTCTTGACAGTGGTCAAGAATTGTGTTACATGTATAGAGATATAACTTCTCTAAAAGTGAGCTATTTTTAAGAGCTGGAAGTCTGTAGCACAGCTAATGATTGATCAACTCTTTGTTGCAAATATCCTGAGCTCATGTTTTAATACTAAAGTTTTTGTTTTTATTTTTATTTTTAAAAACACTCAACAAAAAGAGATTTAGGGAAGGTACCACAAAGGTACAAAGAGCTATACTTGAAATATCTCCCTTGCAGTCATTTCCCCCACACTGAATAGGCCAAAGTTTAGTTTAGGTCAAAAGAAAATTGCTGATCTGGAAATAATAGCACATTCCGGAAAGGTCTCATCCCACAGCTGCTCTTCATTATTGCAAAAAGGAAACAAAATAAACATTGCAAAACTATGTTTATTAGTTTCATGGCAGTTCCTAGTAATACTGTATCGAGTAATAAAAGTTAAGAAGCACAGTGAAAAAATAGGACTAAAATCAAACATAAAAAAGACCAAACTAATGACAGCACATATAGCAACCAGCCTTAGAATTAACAGTGAAGATATTGAGGTGGTAGATAGCTTCTACCTTTTAGGATCAACCATCAAGAGTAAAGGAACAAACAGTCAACAACACAGCACACTAGGGCTTGTTAGAGCAGCCATTAAGGCCTTGGAAAAGATATTTAAATGTCATGATGCACCAATACATACAAAGATCAGACCAGTGCAAGCAATGATGTTCCCTGTGCTCTATGGAAGTGAACATTGGACTTTGAAGAAGCAGGATAGAAAGCCTATTGCTACGTTCAAACTTTTGGAGAACTCTCCTGAGAATACCACGGACAGTCAAGAATATGAACAAATGGATAATTGAATAAATCAACCCAAAGTTCTTACCTGAGACACAAATGACCAGGTTCAAATTATCATACTTCAGACACATTATGCGAAGACCTGGTTCTCTGGAGAACACTCCAGTGCTAGGAAAGATGGAAGAGGACAACAGCAATAAGGTGGATGGATGCACAGTAGCCATAAATGCACGGTTGGAAGAACTGACCAAACAGGCTAGGGACAGATTCTCACAGATAAAATCTATCTATGCAGTCACTAAGAGTTGAGATCAAATCGATGGCAATCACTCAATGATGACTATAATATATTAGACCATTTCCTTTATTTATGGGTTGCTTTGTTTTGTTTTCAGTTTGGTTATCACACTGATTTGTAGTTTTGTCCTTGGTGAAAGAATTCATATTACCAATCAGTATGGAAACTTTCCTCTTAATGTTTCTGCTTTCTAGATTTTTCAAGACCAACAAGCATATTGTTCCATAGAAAAGCAAATTGGGTGGTTAGGATTTTTCTGTTATTCTCCTGGACTTCTGATTCTCATGGTATTGCTATTTGTTACATGCTGTGAGATTTTGGGAATAAAATAGACTACAAATCTAAATAACATAGCACCACCTTGTTGTACTTGAAGTTCCAAGTAGCAGTTGATAGGAGGTTATAAAAAAGGAATCTGTACCTTTTCTTATGGCCCTATGGTTCTAACCGGCTTATCCCATCTCACACAAAGCATACCATCAGACAAAGCCAGCAGGACCAAGCAGGTGCCATCTCTGAAATTTAGCAGGATTACATTTTTCTTCTATTTTAACAGGCACCCAGATATATTATGCCCTGAAACATTTCAGTGTCAGACTCATAAAAGATTTATCTAGCTTAAACAAACCATAGGGTGTTGCTAAGGGAGATACGATAACAGAAGTGTTGTAATGTTTCCAATGAAGGCATTGTTAATATGTCAAATTTCTCCTTTGTTCTCTGAGCTTGTCAGGTTTATACAAATGGCATTTGACATGATTTCCTTTCATATTATGCAGCAGAGCTGATCTTTTCTTTCTAAACAAATTGTAAGGATACCTGCCTCTCACTATCAAAAAGCTTGGAACTAAGAAGACTTAGTTTTGTACTTAATCAAAAACAGAACTGAACATTTGGCTTCCTAGACCTATTGTCATCATTTTAGGCTACACAATTAAATGAAAAATGTTTTATGAGTGTCGTTGAAATAAGGACTTTTCATGAATAAAACTGACTTGGTATGTTGTTCATTTAGGAGTCAAACCTGTGTTAAGTCCTATTTACCAGGATTACGCCTTGAACACTACTATTTCCAGGATATTGATATCTCTGAAGGTCATGCTCTAAATTGAAGTCATGTAGTTTTTCAAGCCTCCGATTATGAATGTTCATTATGCAATATTTAAGCACACAATGCATTTTCAATACTGTTCAGAAAAATCTAACTTTCTGTGAGTCCTTCAGTGTCATACTTGTTGTTCTCCCCAAGGATAGGGATTTAACATTTGGTAGCTAAGAGGAACAGAATGTTTTCATCTATGACTAATACGATGGCTAAATGCTTGGTTCAAAGTGGAGCACAGATCTAGCAGTATAAAACAAATCAGAATATTACAAAGTTAGCATAAGCAACTACTCCTATTAAAAGAGAAATATCTCCCCAAATAAAATTTTCTGTAAAATCTAGAAATATTCAGAATTTCTGGTTGTGTGTATCAAGCTTCCCTTTAGAATTCTTTTAAAGGAAGGGAGAGAGAAAGAGCTGAAAGTCAGTGGATATATGAATATTGTGAAAAACAGTAGGTGAATGTTGTTCAACATAAAAGGTAGCTGAGAAAAGGAAAACTTTATTTTAATAAATGTACAAGATAAAGAAAATGAAAATTGAGATGAGAATGTGCATTAACTTATATATTTAATGAAATAACATTACCCAGATCTACAATTAATATATGGAATCATTCATTTTGAAGCTTCTATTGCTTTTATTATCTATGTTTAGGGAAAAAAAACCCCTAAGTTTGTTATGATTTTGGGAAAAAACATCTCTGAGGAAGGAAGGATGTTGCTGCTTGAGCAACAAGGCAGCTAAACAGAAACTGCACAATTAGATATTTTTATCTACCCTTTCCTTTTGTTTATTGTTTGTAAACCACTTTGGGAACATTTTTGCCTGAGGAGAAAGATATAAATGCCTTAAATGAATAAGGTAATAATGAAAAAGGAAAGGAAAGGAAAGGAAAGGAAAGGAAAGGAAAGGAAAGGAAAGGAAAGGAAAGGAAAGGAAAGGAAAGGAAAGGAAAGGAAAGGAAAGAGAAGAAGAAGCTTCAATCATTCATGCTAAAGATCTATTAAAAATGTGTATATCCAACTTTTCCTGGAAGGACTCAAGGAATACTTTCCCCAGGATAAGGCATTCTATAGCATTAGTGCAGCATTGAGAATTTGACTGGACTCTATATGGATTGAGGCTGTAGATGAATCGAATAAATAAATAGTTATGCTTTAAATATTGGCAATATGATACAACAAAGCCTCACTCCTGACTCACATCTGATAGAGCAGGTACATTCAGTTAGTAGGAGGAAGTCCTATAGGCATTCTGGTCCTAAGTCATTTAAGAATCTAGGGCAATGAAATTACTTGCTAATCTTTCAAATTGTCACTTTGAATGGGGCTTTGAAATTAATCTTAAGTCAGTAAACATGAAATAAAAAATAAAGTCACAGTGTCAAAAAAACTAAGTCTGGTTAATAGCATTGCAGCTGCCTCCAACACTAGCTGACATTTCTGGCCAACCTTCAAAGAAGCCACCTGTAGAATGCATTGCACTAATGCAACAGAGAAAGTGGTTGGAAAATATGGGAGGCTTAAAAATGGTACATAATTCTTAATATCAGGAAAAATGTATTTTTGTTAGAACTATATTATGCCTATGAGTTCTGAATGCCATGGATTTTTAAAAGTAGAACTAGAGACTCATTACAAACTATTTCTTTATACTATGGCTACTGTTCCCTTTGTTCATCTTCAACATCATTTATAACATGATCTTATAAATATAACAGGAAAGAGAATTCTAGCTTGGAAAATGTTCTTTCAAACCAATCTCATCAGTCCAATGTGGAAGCAATAGCCATGCTGTATAGTTAATACTTAAACTTGGTCTATTGAAGGTGAGCATCCATTTTCAGCCTTGAGGTGGCCATTTGCTTTTATGCCTTGCATGACAGGCCAAAAAAATATGGTTATTCATGTCAAGGCATCACTGGTGTGGGCAATGGCAAACATTTTACCCTTCTTGCATTTTGGGAGGGGTCTTGTGTAGTTTAAAGGACCGAATTAATTTCTTAAACTCAAATTATTTTGCCCTTTAAACTTCTCCCCCATGGGGGAAAAATATTCAGTTGGTTTTGGAGGTTTTTTTAAAAGAGTGAATGAAAAAAGAAGGCCAAAAAGATGGCTCTGGCCATCTTTGGGAAACCTGGGGGGTGCCTGGGGTTTGCAAATAAAACACCATGCATTTAATCCCTGACCTAGCAATATTAATACTGATGAGACTGAAGAGATATTGACTCCAAACACTGGTGCTAGAGTATATTTTTGAAACCTGTAGATTTACGCTTTGTGCATTGGGAAAAGCTGTAATTCAGTGAAAGAGTGCATGCTTTGCCTGAAGAACATCTCAGATTTGATTCCCATTATTCAGGTTAAATGATCAGATAAAAAATTATGGGAAAGACTTCCTAGAGAACTTTCCCAACGGTGGCATAAATTGACAAATAATTTAGCTATAAGGTACCTTGTGAATATTTGCTGCTCCATGTGGTGTCACCCAAATTAGTGTTCGCAAATCAAAGTGATTTCAACAAATAATGTTGGCTTCTTCTCTCTCTCTCTTTTTGTTCGTTCGAGTCAGTTTTTTGTTTTTTGATTCCTGGCCACTGCCTGGACATGTCCCTGCAGTTTTCTTGGCAAGGTTTCAGAAGTGGTTTGCCATTGCCTCCTTCCCAGGGCTGAGAGAGAGGAAATGGCCCAAGGTCACCCCACTGGCTTCTTGCCTAAGGCAGGACTAGGACTCACAGTCTCCTGGTTTCTAGCCTGATGCCTTCACCACTACACCAAACTGGCTTCCTCAGGCCTGGTATAAATAGAAAAGAGCATGCAGGGAATGTTTTGCTTGTCAGCATGTAATTCTGGCTCTGTCTAGATTTTTTGTTTACCTTCCGTTTTTTTCCCAGTGTCTCGATGATAGTAACTTGTGCCATTCATCTCTTTCTGTCTCTGTTCAAGGTTGCCTTAAAGCCACCATTAGAAACTAATAATATTCAGTGATCAGCTAATGTGGGAATGTCAGAACCATTTTGTAAGATCCCTATTTCCATCTTTTCTTATTGATCATATCTATGATTCAAATTCACAAACTGTAGTTACTACCCTCAACTTAAATTTGATATTAGATAAAATGGAAAACACCATTAACTTAAGTCTTCCATACATACCGTGAAGGGAGAAAGAAACGTGTTGCAAGCGTGCGTGATCTGAAGCCTCGTTTGCATGGCAGAAATAAAGGTGGTGCTTCAAAGCAATAATGATGTGTCATGACCAGGTTTTGTATATACTAATTTAATTTGCTATGATTCATTGTTTAGCATATGTACTTTAGCTAAGGGACTTTGAATCAGAGGGGTGCTTATAATTAGGGAATCACTATTTTTAACAAGGAAAAGTGGCATTTACCAGACATCTGTGTACCAAATATCTACAGTTATTCAACTTAACAAATATCTACAGTTATTAAACTTTGTTCATTTTTTGTTTTGTTTTTCATCTACAAAGAATGAAAGCTAGCTAAAAGGTTACTTGAGTCAAAATTTACTCTTTTTATGAAGCAGTGAAGACTTGGCTGTAATATGAATACATCCATATGCTGCCTCCCTTTCTCCCATCTGGAATTATAGTAAAGTATGTTGAGATGTTACCATGACTATCTAACAACAACCGATTGTATTTCACTGTCTTTCTGCCATCTGATCTGTTTTGTGTTTGGAATAGTTGTTGGAAGGAGTGATGACTCTATGACTTCTGAGTCATACTTATTAAATGCAAAATGTTTTCACAAAACTCTTCTTAGAACCATAATAAAACAAAGAAAATTAAGTACAATCATGTCCTAAAATTGGGTACATAGCCATGTTGCATATGTGTGAGAAAATAGAACCATGCCTACATATTTTCAGTATAGTGTGTAATGCAAAAATTTAACATTGAAGATAGATTGGCATTTTAGGTTTAATATTTTACCTAGCAGTGACCCAGGCAAATTAGGCATCAGTGTAATGACATGTTTCTTCAAATGTGAGGTAGTTGTCAATAACGAACATGGAGACTTAGTTAGGTTGGCCTGGAGTTTGCAACCTGCTGGGCTTATAGGCATATCTGGAATTGTGAAAGCCTGGTTTACTGTCACAAAGGGGCTGCAGTAAGGAAAGTCTGCCTATGATTAGCATGACACATGACACGCGTTTCCCAGAAAACTGGTGGGAATACGCTCCACCATCACTTCCAACCCTCAGAATGCTATTTATCTGCAATTTAACTTTGTCTTTGTTTTCTGGGCAAATATACACACTTCAAAACAAAACATTGGATATAGCAACCTGACATTTTTATTATTCTTTCCAACCCATGAAAACCCTGTAAAGAAATTATGTAAATGGTTAAGGACTCTGCCTGCCTGCCTAACTGCCTTTCAACAGGATAACTCTCAAAAACTCAGTTGAATAGGACGAAATTTGATATGGCAAAAGAATCCTGAAAAAGAAGATGGAGTTCAAAAGTGGTCCTGATCTGGTCAGTGGTTGCAGATAAATACATTCCAGGGTGGGATGGGGTGGTGTAGGAGAAACAGAACCCAATGTATCCCTCTGGAAGTGGCAGTTGGGCAGTGGGTCAGAATGTTGATGACTGTTCCATTCTAAGCCCCTTCTTTCCTCCTTCCTGGTCATGTGATCCACAGCAGAAAGTCTGCAGGTCATCCTGTGCTTCCCAGTACACACATGCATAGAAATACAGACAGTTGCAGCACAGAGCACAAACGCACACAGAAGTGCAACACAGATGCGCTCATCTTGATTAGGCACTCATTCTCTCACACACAAATGTATCATGTTATTTTGTTACACAGAAGAAAGACAGACCTCTCCAATGGTCACTGCTGGTTAAAGGGGTTGGAAAAAATCCAAGAACTATGCTTTGTGTACTTTGCCTGTCTTTTCATTATTTCCAACACAATGGAATGTTGAAAAGAAATTATGATATGGAGGTCAGGATTACTCTACAAAACCAGAACAGAATAGGACTAATGATTTTGAGGTTATCTCTACATAGAGATTAATCATATTAGCCATAGGCTATATTAACTAGATGATACATAATACCTTGCTTTATTAAAAAAGACAATGCATATTTGTGTATATGTGTGGCAGCCAGGGTGATAGACTGTAAAAGAAAAAACACATTAGGAGAATATATTTAAATTATTAAAGTGAAAATTGACTTAGATTTGGCTTGGTATTTAAAAAGAAATATTGAGTTAAAAAATCTCAGATCTGGTTTGGGGCTGCAGAGAGAGAGAAAAAAATCCAGAATCCCATCATGCATCTCTGTGGGAAAGTTAGTTTGGGAGTGGCTTGGAATGTCACCAACTGTTTCATTTTAAGCTTCCCTCTTCCTTCCTTTTCACGTTTCACAGACCAGAACTATTATGAAAGAGTTGGAAAGAATCCAGAAGCCATGTTCTGCATGCTTTACCTATCATATATTTTTGTGAGTGCCTATGGGATCCATGTGGAGTCCAAATATTCAAAAGTGGTGATGAAAACTTACACTTTGTTTTGCAGTAATATATATATATATATATATATATATATATATATATATATATATCTCAAATATATATATATATATCTCAAATATATATATATATATACACACACACACATACATACATACATACATACATACACATTGTTAAAAAGTGAGGTGAAAGGAGTTTGGTGGGCATCAAGGAAGATAATTGTATATACACTGATACTGATTCAAGTGAGAAAAGTGTAGAAATAGAAGCTAAGATGTGTCAGGTTCATGAACAGCAATGTCATATGCCAGCGTCCCCAGTCTAGTATCCTCCATATTTTGGGATACTGTAATTCTCAGAATTTCTATCAAACACACACACACACACACACAAACTCACATATGGTTTCAATATATTTGGAGAGGAAGGGGAGTCACTCACTTGGAAAAGATTGTGTGATTTTTAACAGCAGGATCACATAAGTGTCCTTTCAGGGTATTAACTTTAAATTAAGAGAAAAAGAGTAGAAGTTTCCTTGAAAAGAGGGTGGAATTAGCTTGCTTTGCCCCATTTGCTAAGGCAGCTTGTTCTGCCCCATTTGTTTAGATACCTGTATACTACTGCAAGTCATCATTTCAGCCATTGCAGTAGAAATTTCTCCTTAACATACAGCTGTGCAGCAGCTGAACACCAACATTATCATATGACATCATGAAGATTTGACCTTGTGTCTTCATTTCAATCATTATTAGCTTGGCTGATGATCTTCCATTATATTGCTGGCACTCCAGAGTTAGTATTTTATCTGATCTGGTGCTGCTGTTTGCTTGACTTTTGGTACCCTCTTAGCAAATAAAGACCAGGCTTTAATCTGAAATCAAATATATTGCTGGTATTTGATTTCCTTCCAATCATAGATTTATTATTCATGAATCTTAGGGCAGCTTAAGAAGAATGATCAACGACCTGATTGCAATAATGAAATATAGGGAATATATTGTGGGAAATATAATGACATATAGGGAATATATTGTGTTGAAGCAGGAGCAGGGCCCAGTAGTCAAAGGGAAAACTTCTCTTTTGAGAAGATAACATATTACCTTTTCAGAAATGAGGAAATCTATAATCAAATACTTATTGATGATACCAGCTACAATGAGACCCCTTCTTCTTTTCGCACATGCCTCAGCCTGTATGAGGTTTTAATTAATTTTGTTTTCTTTCAAGATAGAGCTGTCCAAGTTCAAGATAGTGCCAAAGGTAAATTCAGATATACAGCCAAAGAAAAAAGAAAGGAGTCGGCACTTAAAAGTGATGTTCTCCAGAAGGCACAAAATATGTAAGGTTTTAAATGTAAAATATTCAATTATGTATGCCTTCAGCTCATTGCTCAATCTCCACTTCCCTGTTTCTCCTTTCCTAATGCCTCAAGGGAAATAAAATTGATGAAACTACTTCCGAGAGCTGTTTGTTGTATTTGGTACTAGTTGGTGCATGTTAATTTGTTCCTGCCCTCTCTTTTCAAATATATCACTTCAGTGCCAAGCTCACTCAGCTCTTGCAAATGAAGAAATAACACCACAGAGAGGTGGGCTTTTCACTGATGAGGCTATACTTCCTGTCTTTAACCTCGGTGGTTGTGGGAGTTGGCCAGCAAAGCCAATGCAGTGATCTGACAGTATCCCTGGAATGGGAATGGCTGTTTTCTGGGAAAGCAGATGGGGGTCTTACTAAAATAAATATATTGTGCATGTCAGAGGCTTAAACCGTCCATTTTTCTACTCTTCCCAAAAGTAGACAATTGTGCCATTGGGGGAGTGAATGCAGCCCGGGGTTTGCTCATCCTTGCATTAGACATTTCTGATTTAGATTTCTATCTTCTTTTCTAAGCTATTACAGTGAGCTTTTCTGGATAATAAAATCTCAGGGATAAGATATGAGGGTCAGTCTAGAAGTAGCAAGGAAGGGCATTTGTATACCCATCACACAGCATGAACAATTCTCCTTTATGTCACCACTTATATTTTCCTTTGGCCATTTGCAAAGGCAGGAGGAATATTAGCTGATTTCTGTGATGAAAATTTAAATGCTAAACATGACACAAAGATAGCATGTGACCTTCTAGGCTGTAACTCTAATGGGTGCAATAGTTTGATAAGTCT
This sequence comes from Liasis olivaceus, assembly GCA_030867105.1. Lineage (NCBI taxonomy): Eukaryota > Metazoa > Chordata > Lepidosauria > Squamata > Pythonidae > Liasis > Liasis olivaceus. Next base: position 28,317,955 of record CM061354.1, read on the forward strand.
TATCAGGGTATCATGTGTCATGTAACAGTTTGTTCTCCCCCCCCAACCTCCCCCCCTGGAAAATGACTGAAAGTGGTTGAAGTGTTGAATGCAACTGTCTAACATAAACAGAAGCTAATCTAAGTTTTTATTGTTTATAATAAAAATCACTTTATATTGCTAGGTCAATAGTTGAACTACAGAAAATATATTGTCAGCCAGAAGTAAGTACATTGAGTTATAATACATAATAAATACAATTTGCAACCAGAGGAAAACATTATGCTTTCATCTCCTCCATCTGGATTTTTAAAAAACGATTAAGGCCCATTCAAAGCAAACAATTGTTAATAGTGTTAAATTTAATTTAAAAAAAGTCAGACCTTTGGTAACTCTGGCTTGAATGGCACCAATATAAATGCTTACAGATAGATGCTTACAAATACAAGTCCAGAGGCAAAATAAAACCCGTTCACTCTCATCTTCTCTTTCTCTCTTCCCTACCCCTGTCACATTAAAAAAAAAAAATCCTTGTTTTTGGTCTTCTGTTGTTGGTGATGTCTCACCTACCATATATCCCATGACTCCCCCTCCAATTACTGTTGCTGTCATTCTGCTCCAGATTGCTAGGAGGTAGGGAAGTACTGATATATTTTTTTATAAGATTAAAATAACCCTTTTATGAGGCCTGAAAGCTTTGCTTGAAGCAACCTGACTTCCCTTTGTTCTGGAATATTTATTTATCTATTTATTTATTCAATTTCTATAGCTGCCCATCTCAATCCAAGTGACTGGGCAGCGAACAATTTCCCAATCATTAACCATTTAAACCATTACAAATTATACATATAGGCAGCCGAGAATTATCATAATAATTGCACAAAATTTAACAGTGCAACTAGGTAACTGGGCCCCTGACACTTTTGGGACCCCAGGCTCGGGCACATAGCCAGGTTTTTAAAGCCTCATGAAAGGCTAGCAGGGTCGGAGCCATCCTGACCTCCAAAAGAAGAATGTTCCAAAGGGCAGGGGCTACTGCTGAGAAGGCCCGCCTTTGGTCCCTGCCAGCCAACATTCCTGGTTGATGGGATCTGCAGCATCCCCAATCTACTAGACTGAACACTTCAAGTTGTTTTGAATTCACATGCATAATATATGCCTGAATCCATTCACAGTATCTGCTGTTGTGAAATGTTTTTTTTCTCTTATCATAAATAAGCCATGTAGTCAATTCTATTGTATCCGTGCATGCTATTTCAACAATGAGAAGTTTCAGTGGTTTTAGTATTTATCCAAGGTTTGGTCTTCAGGAAGGAAAGACAGAGGATTGCTGGGATGTTATGGGGTAAGGATATGTGGGAAGATATTATAATATATCAAATATATTACAATAATATAAAATTTAAAAAAAATAGAATTTACACAGAAAAGCCTGAAGCAATTGATAGTATAAAGGAGGGACCAGATGATTTCTGCAAGCCGTGGCTATTTAGCAACCTGATTGGAAATAGCTGAAGTTTGATTGCCCAGCAGAAGAAGAATAGCTTTCTGCTCAGAGCAGCAATTAAGATTTCTAACAATTGTTATAAGTTCTGTCCTTCATTTATTGCATAGAAGGCACTCTAGCAGTACATGTGAAACAGATTCAACTTCTGTATCAGAACATATACAAGTGCGATTTTTGCAGGGATATTGATGTATCTACCAAGTGTTGCCCCTGTAGGTACTTCACTAGTTTGGGCCAAGGTGAAGAGTCTCCTACATAAAACTTGTGAAATGTTATAAAAGTATCTGGGAATGGAGCAGGACAGGGTGATTACTGAGTTATAATGGAAGTTTATACAGGCTTTTTTGTATAAACCTCTATTTTATTTTTTACATATTGTTTTATATCTGATGTGTGGTAATATCATCTTCTGTTAAATATTGGTCTTGGACCATAAATAAATAAATATGTGACAGATATATGTGATATTTATACTTACTACAGGCTGAGAATAAGACAACCTTCATAGGTCATTTTCTCAGTAATGGTTTATACCATCTTTTAGTGTCATTCAACTATTGTGCTCATATAAGAGTAATGAGGATAGGCTATGTATTGCCTCAACAATGGCAGAGTGATGCTTCTGTATAAAGATGCTATAAGTCTTACTAGAGAAGGGCACTTGGTAAAAACCCCTTGTATTACACTCTAAGAGATTCATGTTACTCATCAGATGTAGCAGAGCTCATAGGACCAGTAAATTTCTTGCAGAAACAGAAGGTAGCCTTCTGTCCCCTTTTAAGATATATCAGTCCTTCATTTGTTGTCTATTTAGTGTGGAAAAAATGAATGACCTTAAAGTATCATGTATGCCTTCTTTCTTGCCATCCCAGTTCCCATTAAAATACATCACTAGAATGCTATCAGCCATTATCTGTCTCTGTCAGTTCTTAAGAGCTATCCATAAGGAGACCTTTACAATGACAGTGGTAAATTAAGAATTACAGAAGAATTATGGAAGACACCTTATAAATTAATCCTGTAGCAAGAAGCCCATCTTATGCAATAGCAGTAGTGTGTGTATGCATATGTGTAGGTCAGTAGGACTTGGAAACAATATGAAATATACTGCTGGAATGAAATTCCTATTACTGCAATACCACTTTGTCATGAGAATCTCATGCAGATTACAATTCTTATTTGTACAAATTAATGTGGAAAAAGTATCACTTGAAAAAATTCTGGCAATCATAGACTTGAAAAATTAGCATGGTATTAAGACTTTTTAGTATATTATAGACCAACTGGTAGCTCTCCATGGGAGTAACTCAACTCTGCTCCTGGCTTTAATGTATTTTATCACCCTGTGTGCCTAGATCCTATATATACATAGATTGTATATACTTGCTTAGCACATGATGGATGAGCTGGTTTTCTTCTGTAAAATAGAACCTAAGCACATGCAACGTGTATATATAGAATCTCTGAGCACCTAGAGATAATGAATTTGTGATAATCAGAATAATTTTCAATAATGAGGTGATGAAACTCATGGAATGTGGCTTTAGCTTTTTTTGTGGGGTGCTTTTCCCCATATTTATTTTTCCTAATCTTATCAACAAATACTGTTTGCAAGTAGGGATGTCAGTAAAGTACTCCTTAGCAAATATCAAGAAAGAGCTTTGAAAGCTTTTAAAGAAGAGATATCTAGTGGAAACCTCTTATTTTTTTTCTTCAGCTTGAATGAAAGGTGCAAATGAAGAAGAATTGCTGGTTTCTATTGTGCAATATCACTCTGCTTCATTTTTTTTCTTTTCTTTTTTTCTGCACCACTCTCTTAAATCTGCCCATGTTCAATGTAATTGACTGCCTTCAGTTCATTACATTAAATGGGGTCAATAGTGGCTGATTTGGGAAAATGTTTTCAGATTGGTCTGTGGAAGATCTCTGTCAACTTCCCAATTATTGTAAGATGAGTTTGGGAGAACATCATCCATGTCCTGCAATCAGGTAGCCAAACTTACTCATTCCCTATGACACTCCAAAGCTCAAATGCAACCTTCAGGAAGTGGACATGTACAACATCTGGCATGTCAGCTTCCCCAAATAAGGTATTTATCTGTAGATAGTCACTCTGGCTTAATTCAGACATTTAATAAACAATTTCCTGGTGAAAACTGCACATAACTTTAAGGCTTGGCCTGCATAAATAAATCCATCAGTCTCTTTTCATATAAACATGAAGTGAGATGAGAGAGTCAGGTCACTTTCTGAACTTCCATTCTTATGTGAGTGTGCTGTCAACAATCAAGCTGTATAAACAAAGGTCTGTGTGTGCCTTTGCAGAAAAATGTGTCTCTTCCGTCAGGTTCACTTCAGCAAGGGTGGAGCAGAACTGGAAATGTCTGTCTCTTGCAAGATGAAATCTGGAGGAAAGCCAAATTCCACTGGTCCTACTGCTTCAGGGTGGAAAGAGTTGTAAACCAGCAATTAGTAATCCTGCTGCTAAGAGGAAAGATTGCTGGGAAGTATAAATAGGGTCACTGTTTATACACAAGTTAAACTAGGAAGTGATCTGATTATATTGCTGCCAAAACGGCATAAGGAGGAAAGAACTTGTCTTGTAAGGCTTCTTGGGAAGAATCACAGGACCTTTCTGGTGCGGTGGAATGTTGTTCGATTGATTTATTCCATCTGTTATGCAGAATCTATGCATATGTGTGTATGTGTGTCTAAGCATAATATTCTGGACTATATCACTTAAGACTGTAGTTGAACAGTGTATGTTATATTATTTACTAAATGATCCCTAATCCTAAAAAAAGAGTATATCACTTCCTAAACATAATAAAGATTTAATTGAGCGTGCTATTATGTCCAAAGGATATTCAGAAATGAGCTCCATAAAGTGCTGTGGAATGCCGTGGATAATCTGTAAGAGAGTTTGAGTTCAGAAGTTGGTAATGATTTCATCAGCAAAATTTGTATATATATTAAATTGTGCCTGGTAGGCAATTGGCAGTACTTGCTGATATTTCAGTAAAGGCATCATATGATACCTTTCCCTTGCACTGGTCAGCCACTGCATTTTTCACCAATTGCAATTTCTGGATAAATTTCAAGGGTAATGCCAGGGTAAAGTGCATTGAAATAATGGTACAATGTAACAATGGATGGGAAAGAATTGTCTCTGACTCAGTCATACCAAGACCGAGTGACTGTGAGTGCTTGGACTGCCCAGATCTGGGGATATTCCAACTTTGACCTTGGATGGGGTTGCACTTCCCCATTCAAGGATGGTGCACAATTTGGGGGTCTTCCTGGATTCACAGTTCCTATTCAATGAACAGGTAGCAGCCGTGGGCAGAAAGGCTTTTGCCCAGCTTCATCTGGTACACCAGAGGCACCCTTTCCTAGATTGGGGGGCCCTTCAGAGAGTCACTCATGCCCTTGTCACCTCACAGCTTGACTACTGCAGTGTACTCTACATGGGGTTGCCCTTGAAGACACCCAGAAGCTTCAGCTGGTCCATAATACAGCGGCATGGACAGTGATGGGCATGCCTTGATACATACACCTCTGCACTGGTTGCCAGTTTGCTTCTGAGTGCGATTCAAGGTGCTGGTCACTCCCTATAAAGCCCTACATGGCATACGGCCTGGTTACTTAAGGGACTGCCTGTCTCCCATAATATCTGCCCGACCAGTTCAAACTAGCAGGGTTGGCATGCTCCAGGTTTCATTGATTAAACAATGCCAGCTATTGGGACTCCAGAAATGCACCTTTTTGTAGCAGCACCTGCCGTCTGAAATGGGTGGTGCCCTCTGAAATTTGAATGGCTCCCACCTTACTGGGATTTCAAAGGGCTTTAAAGACCTGGCTCTTCACCCAGGCCCTTGGCAAGGACGATTGATGCCCCTTTCTTCCTTTCTGTTCCTCTCTGCCATCGTTGTTCCCTTGTCTTGCTGTTTTTGTGTTTTCTGTACTGTTCTGTTTTTTAAATTGTTTTAACAACTGTAAACATTATTATGGTTGGTTACACAGTCAGCCAGATGTTTAGGCTGGATTTGGCATATTGGGTCCTCCCCAAAGACCTGGGATAGGGATGATGATGATGATGATGACGATGAGTTGGAACCGTGGTGTAGATAACTACCACTAAGTCCAAGAGGCTCAAGAAAAACTGTGGAAGACACATTAATTATATAAATTTTCCAAATAAATAAATAAATAAAGCAAATGCACTCCTTAACCAGCAAATCCAGTGACAGTTGGGGTCAAGGAACATTCTTAAACTGTGAACTTGTTCTTTCAGGAAAAGTACAACTCCATTCAGAACAAGCTTCACTTCCATCCCACCCCCCACCCCATTTTCTCCTCAATCCTTTTGTTCCTTAGTCTCACCCTGTTCTAAGTTTGACCTTGACATTATAGAATTTTCTGTCTCTTTTCTAAGTATGTTATACACATGATACTGTTTATGCTGAATCAGGGTATTGGCATAACACCCACTCATCTAATTATTATTAGCTATTTAATATCTAAGAGGTTTTTCAAGTGCCTATTATACTTCCTTTAAGTGGAATTACTGGAGACTTGAAATTGTTGTTGTTCAGTTGTTAAGTTGTGTCCGACTCTTCGTGACCCCATGAACCATATCGTGCCAGGCCTTCCTGTCCTTCACTGCCTCCCTGAGTTTGTTCAGTTTCATGCTCATTGCTTCAGTGATGCTATCTAACCATCTCATCCTCTGCCATCCTCTTCTCCTTTTGCCTTCAATGGAGACTTGAAATAGTATTTTCTTAATATGAATATATCATGTATTATTGGATCCTTTTGCTTTCTTATGTGTTCCAGTTCCAGCTTGCCATAGGTTTAGTACACTGATGTGTGCATCCATTTATTATTGAATGAATTATGCTGCAACTGGAAAGGGGTGGGGCTAGTTCTCCTCCTCCGATGTTCTGCATTCTATTACCAATGCCCAGGCTGATAACGTCAGTGGATGGGGAAATAATTTTTGAAGTTGCAATTGCAATTGTTTCTCGGATGGCAGAACCATGGAAGAGTACCCAGTTGTAAAAAAGCAGGGACGCCTATAAACCAGTGTCCCCTAGGTATTCTCCAAATGTGTTTCAACCTGGCTCAGTTGAAAATTGTAGAAGATGGCCAATGCAACTGGGGAACACTATGCTAGGAAGACTGTTTCAGATTGTCCCATCTTAATCATTTTCATAGCTTGGTCCAGAGGAAGGACTTCCAGTTTGAAATATTCTTTTTAAAATTCAGATCATGCCTCTTTCACTTACAAATAGGGGAGAATTCCCTTTCTCTTCTAGACCCCAGCGTACATCAGGGATGATAGGAGTTTAGGCATGACAGTCTAAACTGGGATTAATTCATAAGATGATAGGAGTGTCTGAGTTTATAGACCACTCTAGTTGCAATTGGCTCTGAAACTGTGAGAGCTAGAGCGAAAGGGGTTAAGTACGTACTCTTATCCCCAGAACAGAGAGGAAGAGATAAGAGAATGAGACTGGCACCTCCCTAAGGAATGCAGGATGTTTGTGGGGTGACCCTGGGAATTGCTTTCACTCTGAGAAGATTTCTGTAACGGGAGTGAAGCCAATAAACCTTGCTGGATTGAATCTGTACTGTCTCCTGGAGTTTCATGGGCTAATCCTGACAGAAACACTGTAAGGGAAAGATACCTGCTGTGGCCCAAGGGTTCATCCACACAGGCTTTAAACCACTTGTTTCCTATGCTAATCCCAGCTTGGAAATAAAGCCAAATTATGAAATCGCTGTCTGGATTTCAAACTATTTCTTGGCTTTGGTGATGATGCTCGCCAGATGTGTTGGCTGGACAATGGTTGCCATGGGCCTGACGGATGGATTCCTCTCCTTTTTACAGCTCCTACCCATGTTGGCACAGCAAGCGCAGACTGCTACTTTACTGTCGGCAGGTCTTTGAGGATGTAAGATTTCCATCTATCAACTTTTTCCATGATTTCTTTTCTGTTCTGGAGGGAGTTTTACAAGTCTTTCAGAAGACTATAGAAAGCTATATCATTCTTGCTATCACTTGAGCTAGAAAAGGAAACTGGCTGAATTCTTGTCAACTTGCACTCCAGCATTTCAGTACTCTACTAGTGGAGGGGTGGGGGTCAGTTTTATCATTTCACCATTGCAGTGTTACTGTACATCCACAGAATGAATACACTCTGGGCATAACAGCCTAAACTGGGATTAATTCACAAGACTGTAAGAAAGTGGTGCAATTGATGATAACTTCCTTACCAGTGGTTACCAGTGCAGGGAACTCACCCCCCCTCCCTCCCTCCCTCCCTTCCTTCTTTCTCATAGGACTATCATGTCTGGGCTGTAAAAATCTGTGTGACCTGTAGATAGCAGCAGAGGTTTAAGCTTTTCTGGCTGTCTCTTATGCCATCTAGGGGGCATCCAGATTTCAGAACATGACAGATTTATCTATTTTTTAAAAAAATTATAACATTAAAAAAAAAAGAAAAAAGAAAAACTACAAGATATAGACACACATAACACATGCATTATTTTTATAAATAACCATTATTTTTATATATAACCACTACGCTATCCAGATAGCGGCTGGATAGCATAGTGGTTAGAACACTGCCTTTGACACAGGAGACTGGGGTTCAAATCCCGGCTGGTACCTACCTTACTGGTAGGGGTCCTTGGGCAAATATCCCTAATGCTTCACCTGCCTACCTCAAATATGAGAGTGACACGAACTAAGAGAGTCATGTCGGCTGGGACGTCGCTTGGATTAACAAGGTCCATGTCAGATGTTGGAGAACCAGGACAATCTGATGATAAATGGGCTACTGGAACAAACCATACATGGATGAGACATGAGAACTTGGAATTGATTGATGGAATACTACTACAACAGCAGACCTAATGAGAGGGGTATATGAAATGCATCAGAAAATTATGGATAGACAGAAGACCTACATCCACACTCACTGAGAAACAGCTAGTTATCCAACACTTCGACATAGTGGAGAGGAAGCTGCTCTCACAACTTGAGATAGACCAACTCCACATTATAACCCAGACTCAAGCAGACCTGGAAGAACAACTGGTAGCCAACACCTGAAGCTGGAATGTCACTGCCAGTCTCTCCATTATAGAGCACAGCAGCTGATATGAGGCATAAAATCATGGATAAACTATCTACAGTCAACACTTGAGTCTAATTACCAAGTGTCACTGGAGAAGTACCATCAAACAGCATGCTAGAAGATGCCAATAGAGCCCTCACGACAATCCCTACTACCACCATGACTCAAACCAATGAACTGGTATACGCTATAGCCGCTGTAATCCTAGAAATGCTTGGCTACATGATCAAGAAGAACAGCAATACATACCCCCCCTGGAAAATGAGATTGGAGACTAAGATCAAGGCAACTTGGAGAGAAGTCAGTCAGCTGGTGGACAAGGATGTGGAGATTAAGGATAAGACTCAGCTACTGAAAAACTATATAGACCTGACTCCATCTGAAGCCCCAGAGACTGCTAAACAAAGGCTCACAGCACTGGCTGCCAGGGTAAGGAGATACACTAGGGAAGCAGAGGCCAAGAAGATAAATGCCCTGTTCTCCAAAGAACCATTCAAAGTATACTTCCAACTGCAGTGCAACCACACAGTAACAGCAGAGCCACCAGCAGTGGAAACTGAACAGTACTGGAAGAACATATGGGAGAAAAAGACACATAACACCAGTGCAAAGTGGCTGCAGGATCTGAAAGCAGACCGCAGCAATCTCCCAGAACAGGAACCAGTCACCATCACAGTAGCAGACATCCAACAGCGGGTCAAGAACATGAATTGCTGGACAGCACCTGGCCTGGACATGATCCACACCTACTGGCTAAAGAAACTAACAGCAGTGCATGAATGCCTAGCAGCAGGCTCCCACCCAGACTGGCTAACACAAGGAAGGACAGTGCTGATCATGAAGAATCCTCACAAGGGAACAGCGCCATCCAACTACTGGTCAATAACCTGCCTCCCCACAACACGGAAAGTTCTGTCAGGCATCCTAGCCACCAGCTATAAGACCATATGGGTCAGTACATGAGCACAGCTCAGAAGGGCATTGGGAACAACACCAGAGGCTCAAAATACCAGTTGCTCATAGATAGGGCAGTCACCCAAGACTCAAGGTCTAGGCAGACCAATCTGAGCACAGCCTGGATTGACTACAGGAAAGCCTATGACTCAATGTCACACACATGGATCTGTGAATGCCTGGTGCTATACAAAGTCAACAGGACCCTCAGGACCTTCCTCAAGAAGGCACCCAAAGATGAGCTGCTGCGAGAATGCCTCAGGCAGCAGCAGACATGGGAGGAAGTTCAAGCGGAGGAAATACCATAGCAAGACAAGTCCCTGCATGGGATGTACCATCGACAGATAGCTGAGGTGGCTGACATTGGGAAATGCTATCAGTGGCTGGAAAGGGCTGGACTAAAAGACAGCACTGAGGCACTGATCATAGCAGCACAAGAACAGGCACTAAGCACCAGATCCATAGAAGCAGGGGTCTGCCACACTAGACAGGATCCAAGGTACAGACTGTGCAAAGAGGCCTCAGAGACAGTCTAACACATAGCGGCAGGTTGTAAGATGCAGGCAGGAACAGCATACACTGAACGGCACAACCAAGTAGCTGGCATTGTGTACAGGAACATCTGCACAGTATATGGGCTAGACCCCACCCCCCAAGTCCAGATGGGAGATTCCATAGAAGGTCGTGGAGAATAACAGGGCTAAGATCCTGTGGGACTTCCAGATCCAGATGGACAGGCAGGTACTGGCCAATCAACCAGACATCGTGGTAGTAGACAAAGACTAGAAGACAGCAGTAGTGATAGGTATAGCAGTGCCAAGTGACAGCAACATCAGGAAGAAGGAGCATGAGACGCTGGAGAAGTAGCAGGGCCTGAAGGAGGAACTAGAGACGATGTGGAAAGTAAAGGCCAAAGTGGTCCCAGTGGCTGTAGGAGCATTCAGGGCTGTGACTCCTAAGCTGGGAGAGTGGCTCCAACAGATCCCAGGAACAACATCAGAGCTCTCTGTCCAGTAGAGTGCAGTGCTAGGAACAGCTAAGATACTATGCAGAACCCTCAAACTCCCAGGCCTCTGGTAGGGGACCCGAGATTGAGGAAGACACATACCACCCATAGGGGTGAGAGGGAAATTTTTTATTTTATATTACAAATTAAAGAAGGGAAGGGCAAAAATTGCATACAAAGCCACGCATATTATAATGTGCGCTCCTTGACTGGGAAGCCCTTCAGATAGTTACTCATGCCATAGTCAACTCATGACCAGATAATTACAATGTGCTCTACATGAGGCTGCCCTTGAAAATCATCTGGGAGCTACAGCTGGCCCAAAATACAGTGGCACAAGCAGTAATGGGTACCTCTTATTATGTCCATGTTTAATTGCTGTGACACAAGCTGCACTGGCTACCAGTCAGCTTCTGGATTCAATTCAAGGTGCTGGTCATCACTTAGAAGCATGGCATAGGGCCTGGTTATCTGTGTGACTGTCTGTCTCCAATCATTTCTACCTACCTGGCACATTCAGGCACAGTGAGTACACTCCACATGCCCTCAATTAAATGTTATCATCTTGTGCGACCAAGGAAGTGTGCCTTCTCTCTTGTAGGTCCTGCCCTTTGAAATGGCATCCTCCCAGAATTATGTATGGTGCCCACTCTCTTAGGGTTCTGAAAGGCTCTTAAGACTGGTTTTTAATTGTATTTTGGATGTTGTAAGCCAACAGAGTCTTTTAGATTGGAGTGGCTATAAATCATGATCGTCATCATCATCATCAATTCAGTTTTTAAAGAACAAGTTAAATGTTTGTGATAGAGAATCACACTGATCATACAGTTCAAAGGCAGAGAATGAACACATTTCTTCAATTTCAGGACTTTAGTGCTACAGGCAGTTCTTGCTTAACAATGGTAATTGGATCAAGAAATTCTGCCGCTAAATGATGCAGTCATTAAGTGCAATGTCACATGACCATATCACTTAACAATGGCAACCCTGGCAGTCCCTGTTGCTGTTGTTAAGCAAGGATCACAGGTCGTTAAGTGAGGACCTCCTTGCGACTTCCTGCTGACTTCCAAGAAGCAAAGTCAATGGGGAAGCCAGCAGGAAGTCTAAAGTCTTGTCTGGCTCGCAAACAGGCTAGCGGGTAGGCAAGTTGCTGCTGTGCTGTGGTGTGAGTACAGCTGGGATGGGAGTGGTTGGTGCCAGGTGTGGGACAGCATGCAAATGGCTGCTGCAGTGCCATACAGGCATGGCCAGGTATGTGCGCATGTGCTATGGAGTGCAGGCAGGGGGTGATGCGGGCAGGCATGTACTACAGAGTACAAGATCCCCAGGTTCTCATACTCTGTAGCCAGGCTTGTCAGGAGAAAAAGCAATGGGAGCAGAAGTGGCTTACAGGAGTGACTTGTGACCTTCCCTGTTGGCTTCCTCATTGATTTTGCTTGTGGGAAGCTGCCAGGGAAGGTCGCAAGTGGCAATCATGTGGCTATGGGACGCTGCAACTGTCATAAGTGTGAGCTGGTTGCCAACTGCCTGAATCACAATCATGTGGGTGCTGGGACAGCCAGAATTTTGAGGACCAGTCATAAGTACCAGTCATTCAGTGACATTGTAACTTCGAATGGTCTAATGCCTATCAGAAGTTGGGACAGGTATATGCATGGAATTTATGTAGTCTTCAGTTGCTTTCAATTGTACGCAGGAATTGGTTCCCACAATTTCTGTGGAACTAGAACAGCATGAATTGCAGTGTTTTGGCTTGTATTGTTGCCTATGGATCAACTGTGGATATGCATGTTATTTCAAGGCAGGTGTGCTTTCAGAATATAAATATATATTGATATTCCCTGACTTTGTTAAGCTTTCCCAAGGATGAAGGGTATTATTTGCTCTAATCATGCACATAGCAATATGTGATCACACTTAGTCATACAACTATTAAAAAATTGGCCAGCTTTTTTAAAAATAGTATACATTTGATGAAATGCAAAGTATATCTTGGGAACACCTATCACCTCTGGCATTGGCAAGAAAATCTGTTACATAAACTATTATATACTAATAATTAAAAAAATAAGTTAGGGACACAAGAAAGCTATATTGGCTGCAATGAGGAACCTACCTTTACATACAATTACCTCTACATGAGCTGGAGGGTTCCAGTTCACATAGAAGTATCATTGTTCACATTGCACTGCATGTGTTGAGAATGCTTATTCATTACATCATCAGTGTTCCTTGCTCCTCCTGGGTTTAGCTGAACATAGAAAGGCAGTATCTGAACAGAGCTATAGACATTCTCGTACTGCATTCCCTTGTCAATAATAGTCTGTTATTATGCTGGTCAAAGGTTTTATTCCACTGTCTTCTACACTTTCCTCAACCTCCAATATTGGCTCAAATACTTACTCACTGAGGTCAGGATGGTACGATACTTCTTCATTCTTCACATAGAAAAGTTGACTGGACATGCTGCTGGACCAGAAAATGAGTTGTCAGAAAGTAAAAACAATACTAACTAGACAGAACAATGTGTTGACTTGGTAACTGGCTGGTTTATAGATGTGATGAGCTATGCTGTGATATTTCTTTTTACCACTAGAGTTATTATTCAAGAAACCATGACTTGTTCAAGAAATCATGGTTAAAACAAGTTATGCTTTTGTGTGATATCTGAACAGACATATGTTCATAGATTGGATTGAAAGGTAGCATGTTCAAAGTTAAGTCAGAGTGAGGACCTGACTTCTGTACTATACAGTGCTGTGCTATATATGAGCAGGATATATTTGATAAGAAAAGGGCTTTCTAGACTATTAATTGGCCCCTGAATTGAGTGGAGTTAAGAGGAGAGTACTTCTCTGTTCTTTCAAGAAATCTGATCTCCAGAAGCCCTAAATGCTTTCCACAGAGACATGTTCTGTCAGGTTGGCATAGTGAACAAATTATGATGTTGCCTGTACAGCAATTCTCCAATGAAATTGCCAATGAGGAAATGTTGGTTCAAGAATAAAAAAAAAATGCTTCTCAGGAATAAGGTGTGGGGGATTGCTGGAGGCTAAAATTTCAGCCATAGTTTCACAGTAGAAACTCTTGTGTTCCTAGAGAAACTTAGAAAAATGATTAATGATACCTGGAAGCAAGCAAGTTACAAACATGGTTTCTGTGCTTCCCAGGTGACAAGCAGCTCAGGATCTGAGCCAGAAGATTTGCTTTCTTTAGGTTTGATGAGCACTGAAACACACAGTAGATTATCTTCGTTGTTTCTGTTTTATTTAAAAATTCACAAGCTGAACTTACTGCAGTAAGATTCATAAAATTAGAGAGCAAACCAAATGATCATAGTTCAGATTCTCAAAGCAATAGCACATACCTCCATAGGATTCGCTTAGTTATTTTGGTTGCTACCAGTCAACTCCACTCCAAATTGCCATGTCTTTCTTTTCTCTTTCTGTCTCTGCTGCATTGTTTGTAGCTGTCTTTCTTTGATGTTACATTTTTCTTTGTAGCTATCTTTCTTTGATGTTACATTTTTGAAGCCTAGAGCTATCTCAGGATATTGACCAAGGTTGGCACATACTACAGTTCCTTTACATATGTTAAAAGGTGTACAGATGAAGAAGAATTGTGCAGATCAAGCTCATGACAGTATTGCATCTTGCTCATTTTGGAGGTCTATAAAAGTTAGGCTTACTGAATACAGCTCATGTTTAGGAAATTGATTAAAGGATCTCAGTTACAAATGACTCTTCACTCCACATCACATATTATCCCCGTGCTGCCAGACTCAGGAAGCTAGGTAAACAAACAATATCTATTATTAACATATGGTAGGGATTTCATTTTTTTCCTAAAGGCTCAACTTAAAAAAAAAAAAGGTCTGTTGTTGTTCAGTCATTAAGTTGTGTCTGACTCTTCATGACCCTATGAACCATATCGCGCCAGGCCTTCCTGTCCTTCATTGCCTCCTGGAGTTTGCTCAATTTCATATTCATTGCTTCAGTGATGCTATCTAACCATTTCATCCTCTGCCGTCCTCTTCTCCTTTTGCCTTCCATCTTTCCCAGCATCAGGGTCTTTTCCAAAGAGTCCTCTCTTCACATTAGGTGGCCAAAGTATCTGAGCTTGAGCTTCAGTATCAATCCTTCCAATGAGCAGTCAGGGTTGATTTCCTTTAGGGTTGACTGGTTTGACCTTCTAGCAGTCCAAGGGACTCCTAAGAGTCTTCTCCAGCACCACAATTCAAAGGCATCAATTCTTCAGTGCTCAGCCTTCCTTATAGTCCAGCTTTCACAGCCATATATTACTACTGGAAAAACCATAGGTTTGATTATGCGGATCTTTGTCGGCAAGGTGTTGTCTCTGCTTTTTAATATGCTGTCTAGGTTTGCCATAGCTTTCCTCCCAAGGAGCAAACATCTTTTAATTTCATGGCTGCAGTCTCCATCTGCAGTGATCTTGGAGCCCAAATACACGTGAAACTCGAAAAATTAGAATATCATGCAAATGTTCATTTATGTCAGTATGGCAACTCAAAAGGTGAAACCAATATATGAGATAGATGCATTACATGCAAAGCGAGATATGTCAAGCCTTACTTTGGTATAATTGTGAAGATTATGGCATACAGCTTATGAAAACCCCAAATTCACAATCTCAGAAAATTAGAATATTACATGACATCAATAACACAAGGATTGGAAATAGAACAATATCCGACCACTGCAAAGTATAAGCATGCATATGTACTCAGTACTTGGTTTGGGCCCCTTTTACACCAATGACTGCCGCAATGCAGTGTGGCATGGATGCTATCA
Source organism: Liasis olivaceus (assembly GCA_030867105.1). Lineage (NCBI taxonomy): Eukaryota > Metazoa > Chordata > Lepidosauria > Squamata > Pythonidae > Liasis > Liasis olivaceus. Next base: position 28,333,357 of record CM061354.1, read on the forward strand.
GCCTGTGGCACTGCTGAGGTGTTATGGAAGACCAGGATGCTTCAATAGCGGCCTTCAGCTCCGCTGCATTGTTCGGTCTCATGTCCCTCATCTTTCTCTTGGCAATGCCCCATAGATTCTCTATGGGGTTCAGGTCAGGCGAGTTTGCTGGCCAACCAAGCACAGTAATCCCATGGTCATTGAACCAGGTTTTGGTACTTTTGGCAGTGTGGGCAGGTGCCAAGTCCTGCTGGAAAATGAAGTCAGCATCCCCATAAAGCTCATCTGCGGAAGGAAGCATGAAGTGCTCCAAAATCTCCTGCTAGACGGCTGCGTTGACCCTGGACTTAATGAAGCACAGTGGACCAACACCAGCAGATGACAGGGCTCCCCAAATCAACACAGACTGTGGAAACTTCACACTAGACTTCAAGCATCGTGCATTGTGTGCCTCTCCATTCTTCCTCCAGACTCTGGGTCCTTGGTTCCCAAATGAGATGCAAAAGTTGCTCTCATCAGAAAAGAGGACTTTGGACCACTGGGCAACAGACCAGTTCTTTTTGTCTGTAGCCCAGGTAAGACGCTTCTGACGTTGTTTGTTGTTCAGGAGCAGCTTGACAAGAGGAATACGACATTTGAAGCCCATGTCCAGGATCCGTCTGTGTGTGGTGGCTCTTGATGCACTAACTCCAGCCTCAGTCCACTCCTTGTGAAAGTCCCCAACACTTTTGAATGGCCTTTTCCTGACAATCCTCTGCAGGCTGCGGTCATCCCTGCTGCTTGTGCACCTTTTTCTCCCACACTTTTCCCTTCCACATAACCTTCTATTGATGTGCCTTGATACAGCACTTTGGGCACATCCAACTTCTTTTGCAATTACCTTTTGGGGCTTTCCCTCCTTATGGAGGGTGTCAATGATGGTTTTCTGCACAACTGTCAGGTCAGCAGTCTTTCCCATGCTTGTGATTCCTACTGAACCAGCCTGAGAGACCATTGAAAGGCTCAGGAACCCTTTGCAGGTGTTATGGATTTGTTAGCTGATTAGAGTGGGACACTTTGATCCTAGAATATTGAACCTTTTCACACTATTCTAATTTTCTGAGATTGTGCATTTGGGGTTTTCATAAGCTGTACGCCATAATCATCACAATTATAGCAAAGTAAGGCTTGACATATCTCGCTTTGCATGTAATGCGTCTATCTCATATATTGGTTTCACCTTTTGAGTTGCCATACTGACATAAATGAACATTTGCGTGATATTCTAATTTTTCGAGTTTCACCTGTAAATGAAGTCTGTTACTGCTTCCATTTCTACCCCTTCTACCCCATTTCTACCCCTTCTATTTGCTAGGAATTGATGGGTTCAGATGGCATGATCTTAGTTTTTTTAATGTTGCGTTACAAGCCAGCTTTTTCACTCTCCTCTTTCACCCTCATCAAGAGGCTCTTGAGTTCTTCTTCACTTTCTGCCATTAGGGTGGTATCGTCTGCCTATTTGAGGTTGTTGATATTTCTTCTTGAAATCTTAATTCTGGCTTGTGATTCTTCCAGCCTGGCATTTCTCATGATGTACTCTGCATATAAGTTAAATAAGCAGGGTGACAGTATGCAGCCTTGTTGTACTCTTTTCCCTGTTTTGAACCAATCAGTTGTTCCAACTGTTTTGAACCAATCAGTTGTTCTAACTGTTGCTTCTTGGCCCATGTACAGATTTCTCAGGAGACAGGTAAGGTGGCCTGGTATCCCCATCTCTTTAAGAATTTGCCACAGTTTGTTGTGATCCACAATATCGAAGGCTTTTGCATAGTCAATGAAGCAGAAGTAGATGTTTCTCTGGAACTCTTGTGCTTTCTCCATGATCCAGCGAATGTTGGCAATTTGATCTCTAGTTCTTCCGCCTCTTCGAAACCCAGCTTGTATATCTGGTAGTTCTCGGTTCACGTACTGCTGAAGCCTAGCTTGTAGGATTTTGAGCATAACCTTGCTAGCATGTGAAATGAGTGCAATTGTGCAGTAATTTGAGCATTCTTTGGCATTCCCCTTCTTTGGAATTGGAATGTAAACTGACCTTTTCCAATCCCATGGCCACTGTTGATAGATAGATTTTTCTCTAGGAGGATCTGTTCCAAACCTGTCCTTCAGGTCTTCCAAGAGTGTACCCATTGCTCCTCTAATTGAGTCTATCCACTTTGACACTGATTGTCCTCTTCCTTTCTTTCCTTCCACCTTTCCCAGCATTATAGGTTTCTCTAGACAGCTAGGTCTTCATATAATGTTTCTTTAATATGATAATTTGATCCTGGTCATTTGTGCCTCAAGGGAGAATGTCAGGGTTGATCCATTTGCTCATTTGTCCACAGCTATCCATAATATTCTCAGAAGTCTTCAAAACCAAAATTTGAAAATGTCCTGCTTCTTTCTGTCCTGCTTTCTGTCCTGCTTCTTCAAAGTCCAATTTTTGCTTCCATAGAATGTCACAGGGAAAGCCACTGCTTGTGTGATTCTGATCTTTGGTTATCAAATAGTCTACACAAAAACTGAACTAGCTAGACCTATATTTTTATTGTATTGTATTGTATTTTCACTACAATATAATTTACAATAAAATATTGTATCAGAAATCTTTGTACTGGTTTTAGGAAAAACAGAATGAAAATAAAATATTTCCCACTCTTTGCCTCAAGTTCTATCAGTTTAGGCTTAAGCAGTATGCAGGGTTGGCTTTATTAGTTAGTAGATATACTGAGTCAGCCACCTCTAACATATGCTGAGTAGTGGCAGAACAGGTTCAGCAGTTACAGACATCCCTATAGGGCAGTGTTTCTCAATCTTGGCAATTTTAAGATGTATGGACTTCAACTCCCAGAATTCCCCAGCCACCATTGCTATATGGTATACCAGAAACACTGTTATAGGATATACCAGATGAAGAAACCAATGCCATATAGGTCTAAAACTACTTTTATTAGAACAGCTGTAGTAACAGAATCTTTCAAGTCTGAATGTGCTTTCCTCCTTCTTCACTTTATCTTGGTTTGAATTAGGGACAGGCCTGCCTGAGATGTTTTTTCAAGTTAGTTTCTTGGAATGGGCTTAAGCTGCATTGGTCTGAGTGTTCTTGGCAATGGACCTTCCCACTGTCCTTTAGGGCCATTCTCTACGCTGTCCACAGTTACCTTGCTATTCCTCCTAAACCTCCTGGCTCTGTTGTCAGATAAAGCTGAGTAGACCACATCTAGTGTGGCGGAACTTGCTTCTCCATCTGTAGTACAGGAATAAATAAAGGACAGTTCCTCCCAGTTTATGAAATGGGAAAAAAGACAGCTCTTTTGCCTTTAATTGAAGGAGCAGTAGGGCTGGCTTTTGCACTGTACTTAAAATAATGACAACATTTTCTCAGCAACTGCAGCAGAGAGTAGATGGCATCTTTGATCTCAGGGTAACATGAATATTATTTTAAATCCTGAAGTGCCTGTTTGCACTAATACAGATCTGGTTCAAGAAACAAGGTTTAAATTACAAAACCCTTACTTGCATGCAAGTATAATATTTGAAAAGATCCTCTGTCCATCCAATATAGGGGACATTGGGCACCAGTGTTGTTCTTGCTGAAGGCTGATTGTGCCTGGGCTTGTCAGCTAATCAGGAGTGGACCTAGTCAGGACTCTGGTGGGACATGACCAAGTATGCCAGCACTGCAGATTACACTGGAAAGTTGAAGAAAACATCCTGGAAGAAAGCAATGATAAACAATTTCCATACTGTTAGATGAATAAGTAGTAGAAGAGATAGCTCTTGAACAGTTCTTTCAAGTCTTGCCAAACCCAGACAGATTCTGTATTTAAGAGCACCATCCTGAGAGGGGAAAGAGAGGCAACTGGTAATTAATGATGCTGCCTTGCAACTCCTGCAGGAAGAAAAAGTACTTGGCTATATAAACAGATTTTTAAACAGAAAATACTAACAATGTAATCCATGTTATTGTTAAAATTAGTGTTACACTGATTTGCTTCAAGTAATTTATCTCGCATAACAATATTTTTAAATTTTATGTGAAAGGCTTTGTACATTCACACACAGATAAAAGCAGTGAAATTTCGCAAAAATAAAAACATTATTTTCATTGTATAGGAGCAATGGCATCTATGCAATTTCTATGTAGCAATCAGTTGTACTGTTGTGTGTGAAACAGCCACAGCTTTATTTTGTAAGCTGCAAAGGCTTTCTTTCCAAAAAGAATTCCAAAAAGTCTGAATGAAAGCTCTACAATTTGCCTTTTGGAAACCCTCTGTCAAAAAAAAAAAAATCCCTTCTGCTTTGCAAAAAGGGAAATAAACCCAGTTTTGCTGAATTCTAGCTATATACAATCAGGCAGTTTTCCATCAAAGGTGGATCTTGGCATACATGAATTGGCATCATCAAAGTCTACTGAAAAGACTTACAATATTTGCAGGGGCCCAAAACAAAATAATTTGGTGTCCCCCCCCAATTTCTTGTATTAGAATTATATGTATATAATCGTTTACATTTTTTAAAAAAACATTGAATAAGAACAATGAGACAGATTTAAGTTAGATGCGCAAAAAGTTTATGATTCTGTTGAAGAGATGGTCAGGCAAGAAACAAAAGAAGGAATTATAAAAATGAGTCATAATTTTCTTCCACAAAATAAATGCAAACAGCCAGTGGACTCAAACTGTAGTTTTTAAGGAACACACAAAATAATTCAAGCATAATTGATTCAGAAGTAAGTACATTGAGTTTAATAGAGCTTTAATTTATACATTTCCAGGTCCCTGATTAATTTATTCTGATTTTTGGTATTCCCACATTTTAGCAACATTTTATTACTTTTCTACTATATCCAAATAGTAATATTTATTTATTCAAGTGTTTATAATTAAATGTTATTAACTCTAATTAAATGTAAACCTAGACCATATAGAATCATATTGCTTGGTTTTGTCTCCCAGTTAATACAAAGCCCTTCAAACACTGAATGTTAAGCCAAACTTTGAAACACATGCATCCTTTCAGGAATATATAAACTCCTTTTTCACCACAGTTCAGGCATAATATATACAAAGTTTTTCATATATAGACAAATTGCAAATTTTTGGAATATAATTTAGCAACACATCAATATTTTTAAAATTTAATTTACTTCCAAGAATCTCTTGTTTGTATTACACTAATATATAACAAATAAGGAACTACCAATGGACATGTCAACAGCATCTCATATGCATTAATGATTATTTAATTTTGTTATATCTCCAGCATAAATAAAGATAACAGTCAATGTTTTTAAACATGTGTTAAGGTGTTCAATAAATCTGAAAAAGTTTTTTTCCTGAACTGACCATGTTTTTAAATTATACAAAACACAATTAACATTGCTTAGCATCTGAGACTATTGGTTTTGCAATACAGAATACTTTAATTCTTTATTCCAAATTTCTTGTATAGTATCCAAACTTAATTTTGAATTTTCTTTTACACGACAAAATCAATTACCTGAATGTATTTCTTTAATACTGGTCACTTGTTTTTGTACCCAGTCTACTTTCATTTACATTTTTATCTTATCTCTTGTTTTATCACACACTTCTTAAGTAATCATTTCTATTGCATTCTACTTACTTTTGATTTTCCTGATATATTCAACTGTTATTTCCATATACGAAGTGGATAGAAGCATGGTCTTACATATGGTATAGTTACATTTGTTTCTTTCAGCAAACATTGATTCCAATAGATCCCATATCTCTACCAGCATCCTCATGTCTTTCTCTACCCATTCACCCATTGTTAGTAAAACTTGTTCTAGTTTTTTTGGCATTTATCTTTATTTTACAATTTTTGATTTCATTTTCCCTATTAAATACAATTTTCAGATCTTTATACCTCACTGAATTATACAATCTATCTAACATTCACTGCAAATCATTGGGCTTCTCAGCAAATAACATGACATGATTAGCATTTAAAAATGCATGTATCCTCTCATGTCTCCAACCAATATAGCTTTACCGTAACAAGCATTCTTTTGTACATAAATGTATTAAAAAACCAAGCAGATATTATGCATCCCTGTCCTACTCCTTGTTTAGTGTTTATTCACTGAATATTCTACTGATTCTCATTCATGCTTTACTTTCACCATATACTGCTCTTACAGCATTCAAAAACCAATGTTCATCTCTGTATTCATGCAAAACAGTTCAGATTTCAAGCCTGTATCTCATACTTTTCTTAAATCTATAGACATAAAGTAAACTTTCTTTCACACATTCACACATTTCTTAATGACCTGATCAAGAGCTCATCTGCACAATTCCTGCCTGGAATAATCAGTACTGAAGTTGCCAAATTTTGTTCACTGTTATCTCTAGTGTCCTTTTAATCATATAATAATGTGAATTTTTGAAATAAATGTGTTTTACTTTAAGTTTGCATATTTTAAATTGATTGGAAGCAGAATGGATGAGGATGAATAATGGTCACGCATGAAAGTGACATGGATCAGAAATAAATTGACCTATCTATTCAGATGGTTTTAGTGCTAAGCTTTAATATTTCCCACCGTCCAGAAAATTATCCTTTTCTGCATTTGTTCCTACAATTTTTCAAATATGAAAAGAGAAAGAGGGAGAAAGAGGCAGATTTTAGTTACAGATGGCAAGGGTCAGAAGGAAAAGGTGGAAAGACCTTGCTATGAAGAAACCGGACCCATGTTCTCTCACAGGGAGATATGCATTCCTCACATTGAAGGAAATTATATTCCCTGAATATTCATCAAAATGTCAATATTGCTGCAGCCTCTACACTGCATTTTCATCAAACTATCTTATGCTTTGCCTCTAAATTTTAATTGTACTTAGAGCAAACCTCTTAAATTAACTGGACAAACATTATTTAGGACTTTCCCAGTCCACCTTAATTTCAGAAGGTTTATTCTAACAATATATTTTGTGGTACATTTCACTGGGTATTTTTAATTAAAAAAAAAAAAATTCCCACCTTTCCATTCACTAGAACATGCAGTCTATCTATCTCTTATATACTCACAAAAATAAACATAAAATATAATATAAAAAGAGAAGCATTACTTTAAAAGTAGGAGCCAAATAAGGCCCTGAATGTAAGTACATCTTTAAAGTAGCTTTTCCTGTGAATCTTAATGACTGGACAGGGTTGAATGAATTGTTGTTGTTTTAGTAAAAGGGGGAAATCCATCCTTCCTTCCTTCCTTCCTTCCTTCCTTCCTTCCTTCCTTCCTTCCTTCCTTCCTTCCTTCCTTCCTTCCTTCCGCAAAATGAAGAAACCAAGGCCAGAAGTGGAAACACATGTGGGAAGATATGTAAAAAATATTTGTGGGTGAAACTTGGATGTGATACATTTGTAGAAACAAAAAAAGAAAAAAATTAAAATGTTTCTATTTCTAACCCAAATTCTATATTGCTCATCTGGAAAATCACTGGTGGAGAATGGGACAGGTGTGGAAAGAATCTATTTTCCTATACTGCCTGTGTTATTTAATGTCTAGGGATTTTACTCCACAATCTTTTCAAGTCTGCTAATGCTTTGCATTTTGGAATGTGATATTGATGGTTATTTATGCCCTGAATCTCTCACCTCTTCTTCTCAAATATATATCAAACATCTGGAATCCATATGGAACATTTACTTGTTCAGTTTAGTGAAGGCCTTATCAGATATGGACAGAGAAACCGAATAAGCCAGGGGACCAGGAAGAATCATTTGGCAATTCTGAGGAAGGACAAGTAATTAATATTCCCTGACCTTAGGGACATAAAAAAATTATCATTCAAGCCATCTGGTTTCTCAAGCATTATTTTGACCTATGTTACAGTGATGTTAATGGAGAATCTATAGGCTTACTTACACCCAGTCCATTCCTGGATTTTGAAGGCTGTTAAATTTATTACACAGTAACATGAACCAAATGACATTATGAATCCAACAAACAATTATATACCCTACCAAAAATTAAATCTCTCCTCTTCCCATACCACTTTCTTCCAGGTTTCCAGATGTCTTTAGAAGGTTAGTGTAATGAAGTGTAAACAGCACATACCACATTAGAGGAACAATTAGGTAGGAAGAAAAAGGATCAGAAAGAAATCTGCTGCAAAAGTAGAATTAATTATCCTAACATTATATTTATTCTCCTCCTACACAGAGCTTTAAATCTCCCTTCAAGATTTATATAATTTTATAATAATTTTAAATGGATTACTTTAAAAAAGTAATAATTTTAAATGGATATGAAAATCAAAAGATGTTTGAAAATATGATATGAGACCTTTTCAGATGAAAGCTGCCTAGAGTTGTCTGAGTAGCTGATATAGAAATAATAATAAATAAAAGAATAAAATAATAAATAAAATGAAAAATAAGTAATACATAAAAATGGCAGAGTTGTTGACATAGCAATGGTTAATAGCAGAAGTACAACACAAATGAAAACCTTAAAATGATGATGGAAGAGGCATGGAGGAAGGACAAGGAGGCAAAGATGAAATAATGGACATTCTGGACAAAAATGAGGATAGTGGCAAATGACATTACTGTAAATGAGACAGAAATGATACTAGTATTGATAGTAACTGAAACAAAGATATTGGCAAAGGAAAAGTAGCTTTGCTGTTAGTTAGGATATTCGTTCTTCCAGAGGACACTTCCATGGTGATAATAACAAATGAATTAATTTTGGTTACAAAGTGATGTCACCATGAGGGTTCTTTGCTTTCCAAGGACTGGACATATCACAGCATAGCAAATCTGTACAAAATGCTTTATTGCAGCACACCCTTCCCCAACAACAGAGTACTGTTGTCCACCCATCTAGGACTTGCAAGATGAGGTTGCTGTTACAGGTGCTCCCAGGTTCAGCTTATAGCCTCTCACTCATAGCCCATTGAGGCACGCAGATCCGGTAAGCCCCCCTTGCTTTCTATCTGAGTTTTCCAGATAGGTGCGGCTAGAGCAGACAAGACACACAGCCCTGGTGAACATCCAGGAAATAATTAGGGACACACACAGATGACTTCCAACTGAACATTGAGGCACAACAGGTTCTTTGGAATACATGGACACCCAGTGAATTTAAAGTAACAGGAAAACTTAACTGGTTACAATGTACATTTGCTCTTTCTCACATGTACACACACATTCAAACACACTTACCCATTTCCTTCTCAACTAGGCTGCCAGGCACTAGCTAGAGGGACAGAAGCCACCAAGTCTGGATCCAAAGACAACTCAAGGAGTGGGTGGGCTTCAGGAGCCTCTTTTATTCCAAAAGTCCTTGCATTGTTGATTCACAAGACTGGCAGCTACTCTTGCCTTGTTAATTTAAAAGGCTGGTAGCTGTTGATGGAATTGGGGGGGGGGGGGTTCCATGTGCTCAGGTCCAATTTCCTTTGTCTAGTTCAGGTGACATTTTTTCCTTTGTTTCTTTAAGAACTTTTTCCCTTCTTATCTACCTCCTCGAAAGGATCTTTTAGAGAAGATTCCTAGCTTTTTGTCCTCTCTGCTTATGTGTCTGCTTCATCTTTAGTTATGGCAGCTTCAACCTAGTCTCACATTGCCATGTAAATATGTCTTTAATATTCAGTCTTTTAACAGTCAGTTCAAACAAAAGTCTGTAAGTCTGTAAAGTAGCATGCAAACTTTGCCCTTTTCCAAAAGGTCTTGCATTAGTTGGGATGAGGTGCTACCTCAGTGTGGTTGTTCCTTTTCTAGTTGCTACTGAGCTCCTAGCCAAGCTCTAGACAAGACTCCCACCAGGATATGCTGCTCATCATAACTTGTGGTCCTGGCAGTTGAATGATAGTCCTCTTGCCTGCTTGAAATAGCTGCCAATCTCCAGTCGTCACCTCTGCTTCCCTGTCTGTATGCCATTTGCTTATCTTCTTTCCTCCTCCACATCCTCCTCCACTCTGTCTTAGCATTTGCTTTTGTAAGCCAAGACCCTGGGTGGGCTGAGGCTACCTCTGGACATTGTGACATCCTTGAAAATGCCAGGGTATGGCTCAATTATCACAGGCAGCTGGAACACCGGCTTGGATGCTTGTGAGTAAAGTTTGAGTTAATGAATGTATGAGGGAAATGGGGTGAGAAGTGTTTCTGTCTGGCTGCAGCTACTTTTCTCAAGCACAGACAGCAACCCCAACTTCACTCCCTCACAGGCAGTAAAGAAGTAAAACTAGCTTATGGGAATTAGCTTTCCTTTCCCTATATGTTCTTTCTTATATCCTTACTTGCCATCTAATGTTAGGGTGGTGACTTTGTATATCAAAAAAAAAAAAAAGCATCCCCCCCCCCCAAAAAAAGGACACATATAGACAGAAGTATTATAATACAACTAGAAAAAAATCTTACCATAGCACTATAAGATTCAAGGGCCCTGTTTGGTGTTCTGTTGGTGGCTTTAAGACTTCTAGTTCCCTTTCTTCTCAGCCTTTTGGCTAAGACCAAGAGTGTGTTCCTTTTTCATGTGCTTTATCATTAAAGCAGGCTCAGGCTTGATATTCTTTATACAGAGAATATCTCCAGCAGGTGGCTTGTCCAGTGTCAGCATTTCAAATAGAGAATTATGCTCTGTGAAGTTGGATACACGGCCACCCTATTTAAGAAACACATATTTACCTCAACCTGTGGAAATTAATCTTGGTTTTCATAGATAAATCCATTTATTTGGAACAAATCATAATTGTTGTATTTCAGTTATTCAATCGCTTCCTATTCCTTATCAGGTGATGGACATAATTTTGTCATATTGCCAATCAGTAACACTCTTTTGAGCAGGTTGTGTCATCAGGCATGATATACGTTTGTCTTCTCTTGGTCTCTTTTTGATTCCCTTCGATTTTGCAGCATCAGGGTCTTCTCCAATGACTCATTCTTTCTCAGGTGTCTGAAATATCTAACTTCATTATTCATGTTTCCAGTGAATAGTCTAGTTTTATTTCATTTAGTGTGAAAGATTTGTTTTTGTGATCCAAGATATCTTCAACATTTTGTCCAGCACTACAGTTCAAAGACATACATTTTTTTAATTCAGCTTTTCTGATGATGTAGGTTTCACAGCCATGTTACTGCTCAAAAAAGCATGGTATAGTGGTTAAGGCACCAGGCTAGAAGCCTGGAACTCATGACTTCTAGTCCTGCCTTAGGTATGAAGCCAGCTGGGTGACCTTTGGCCAGTCAGGCTCTCTCAGCCCTAGGAAGAAGACAATGGCAAACCACTTCCAAAACTGTGCCAAGAAAACTGCATGGACTAGTCCAGGCAGTAACCAGCAGTCAAGATTGACTTGAAAGCACACACAAATACACACACATTAATGTGACATGTCTGCACTTTAGTATTTTGTCTAGATCTGTCATAGTCTTTCTTCCAAGTAGCAGATGTCTCTATTTCATGGGTGCAGTCATCACTTGGCTACAGTTTATGGTCCTAGGAAGCTAAAGTCTATTTACTACTCCAATTTCTTTTCTATCTATATGCAGTGGCTTGGCATTGCATGTTGACATGTTGACATGATATTAGGTTTTTTTCCCCCCCTAACATTTTTTCACTTTCATCAGGACAGTCCTTAAATTTTCCTTGCTTCTGGCCATCAAAGTTATATCATTAGCATATCTGATATTGCTAATGTTTGCTAATGCTTATCCCAGTGATTTTAATTCCATAGCTATATCTTGACTACCATTCTCATGAAATATTTTACATAACAATTAAGTAACTAACACACCCATGTTGTATCCACAGTTTGTTGAGGTTTATGTAGCCCAAGTCCTTTATATAATCAATAAAGCAAAATAAACTATCTTGATTTCCCATTACAGTATATAACAAATCAAATCAAAATTTATTGATTAGCCCTTAGGCCATATCAAAATACAAAATTTCAGGCACAAAATATTAATAAAACCCTATGTAAAAACAAATTAAATACAAATTAAGTAAAATGAGACTAAAATACAATGATTAAATATACAAATAAGTTAGAGTACAAATCATATTTCCGTGTCACCCCTACAATTTACTCCAATCAACCCCATGTATGCGGATCTCAACCATATTGTTTTACTCAAGTACCTAGCTGTATTATATGTTATTTTCAAATTGTGACCACACATAAAATATGTTGTTTTAATATATGGTTTCCAATGGGTCATTCATTTAATGTGTGGTCCAAGATACATATCTCTCTCCTCCTTATACAGATTATAATCAAATAGTATATGTGCTATGTCTTCTATCTCTGATGCTTCACAGATACAAATGTGTTCGTTATCAGGAATATGATAAAACTTCCCATATCTGATCATTGTGTCAAGCTGGTCAAATCTTGCTCAGGTAAATACCTCCCTAAGGTGTTTTGGTATTTGTATCTTTAAACAGTTGGCAATTTGAAAAGTATGTTTATATTGGCTCAGCCATTTCAAATTGCATGCCTTACTAAGGGTGGCTATATCTTTCTGTGCTTCTATATCTGAGATTCTTTGAGCAACTCTCTTTTTGACTTGTTCTCTGGTTGCACAAGAAACAGGAAGATCACCGCTTCTTATATAATCTGTCAACTGTATAATCCAGGAGGTCTGCAATTGGGATTTTAACTGTTCTAGTAGACACAACTTTGGAAGTCTATCAGTCTCCATTTCATTAATTTTACACCAATAGTTATGTGCTCTGATTTTAGACAGTGAATAGATTGTATAAATTCCCAGTTCGGCTATAACTGCAGCAGCTGAAGTTCTTTTATCTACACCCAAAATGCTTCTCAGGTGCTGGTATTGTGCTTGTTCTAATAATGAAGTGGAATTTAAGCCCCAAACTTCTGCTCCGTATAAGAGCATAGGAGTAAGCTTAGCTTTATATACTCTAATTATTGGGGCTAGGGAACCTGGATAACTATGATTTTTTAATTTAAGCAGTAGATTCAAATGTGTCCTTGCTCTAAGTGAGCTCCGTTGATGATGACAAACCCAAGATCCAGGGTCAGAGAAGGTTACCTCTAGGTAAGGAAAGGTGTTAACTTGTTCAATTGGTTCACCCATCCAATTGCCATCTATGTCTCTGATGTCGTTTTCCAAACACAATAATTTTTGAGTTTGAAATGTTCAAGTTTGAACTCTTCAATTAAAGAGTTATCCTGACGATAGGAGCTAAGTCTTCTTAACAGCCTACGCAGTCCTACTTGCGAATATGATATGATATTCATCAACATAGAGCAAGATATTGCAATATGTATTTAGGACCCTAGGCATACAGGTGAAACTCGAAAGATTAGAATATCGTGCAAATGTTCATTTATGTCAGTATGGCAACTCAAAAGGTGAAAACCAAGATATGAGATAGATGCATTACATGCAAAGCGAGATATGTCAAGCCTTACTTTGCTATAATTGTGATGATTATGGCGTACAGCTTATGAAAACCCCAAATTCACAATCTCAGAAAATTAGAATAGTGTGAAAAGGTTCAATATTCTAGGATCAAAGTGTCCCACTCTAATCAGCTAACAAATCCATAACACCTGCAAAGGGTTCCTGAGCCTTTCAATGGTCTCTCAGGCTGGTTCAGTAGGAATCACAAGCATGGGAAAGACTGCTGACCTGACAGTTGTGCAGAAAACCATCATTGACACCCTCCATAAGGAGGGAAAGCCCCAAAAGGTAATTGCAAAAGAAGTTGGATGTGCCCAAAGTGCTGTATCAAGGCACATCAATAGAAGGTTATGTGGAAGGGAAAAGTGTGGGAGAAAAAGGTGCACAAGCAGCAGGGATGACCGCAGCCTGCAGAGGATTGTCAGGAAAAGGCCATTCAAAAGTGTTGGGGACTTTCACAAGGAGTGGACTGAGGCTGGAGTTAGTGCATCAAGAGCCACCACACACAGACGGATCCTGGACATGGGCTTCAAATGTCGTATTCCTCTGGTCAAGCCGCTCCTGAACAACAAACAACGTCAGAAGCGTCTTACCTGGGCTACAGACAAAAAGAACTGGTCTGTTGCCCAGTGGTCCAAAGTCCTCTTTTCTGATGAGAGCAACTTTTGCATCTCATTTGGGAACCAAGGACCCAGAGTCTGGAGGAAGAATGGAGAGGCACACAATGCACGATGCTTGAAGTCCAGTGTGAAGTTTCCACAGTCTGTGTTGATTTGGGGAGCCCTGTCATCTGCTAGTGTTGGTCCACTGTGCTTCATTAAGTCCAGGGTCAACGCAGCCGTCTAGCAGGAGATTTTGGAGCACTTCATGCTTCCTTCCGCAGATGAGCTTTATGGGGATGCTGACTTCATTTTCCAGCAGGACTTGGCACCTGCCCACACTGCCAAAAGTACCAAAACCTGCTTCAATGACCACGGGATTACTGTGCTTGATTGGCTAGCAAACTTACCTGACCCGAACCCCATAGAGAATCTATAGGGCATTGCCAAGAGAAAGATGAGGGACATGAGACCGAACAATACAGCGGAGCTGAAGGCTGCTATTGAAGCATCCTGGTCTTCCATAACACCTCAGCAGTGCCACAGGCTGATAGCATCCATGCCACGCCGCATTGCGGCAGTTATTGCTGCAAAAGGGGCCCAAACCAAGTACTGAGTACATATGCATGCTTATACTTTGCAGAGGTCGGATATTGTTCTATTTCCAATCCTTGTGTTATTGATGTCATGTAATATTCTAATTTTCTGAGATTGTGAATTTGGGGTTTTCATAAGCTGTATGCCATAATCTTCACAATTATACCAAAGTAAGGCTTGACATATCTCGCTTTGCATGTAATGCATCTATCTCATATATTGGTTTCACCTTTTGAGTTGCCATACTGACATAAATGAACATTTGCATGATATTCTAATTTTTTGAGTTTCACCTGTATTGTTGAAATTTGTATTGCAAAATCTTGAACATTATCTTAGGAAGTTCGACTGAACTTAATTAATACAATATTGTATTTACCAAAAAAAAAAAAAAAAAAATGTTTCCCTCCTCTCATGTTTACTGGATATACAGAGATAAATAAAATAAATGTCTTTTGAGGCACGTTTTCCCTATGTAATAGATACTTTTCATATCCTATTTTATTACTCATTGTACCCCTCTGTGATAGATATCACAGTTTTTAATACCATTGTTATGTTGATGATATTCTGTCAGTCTTGTATGGTCTTTGATGACAATGCATGGTCAACTGTGATGAAATATTTTACTAGGATTTCATTCTGGGTGAGCTTACATCATCTCAAGTTGAATATGAATAAGATGGCAATTACTGCATTTTGACATGATTGTCCTTTAATATCCTTTAGTGTATTCCTCTGTTAGTTATCTTCAGGGCTTCTGCATGGGCCCAGTTTCCTTTGCCTGTTTCCTTTGCCCAGTTTTCTTAGAATTTTGATGGATGATCAGTGACCATTCATTGAACATACAGCAAGGGTCACTAATTTTCCATTAATGGGTATTCATAGGATCTGGGATTTTCTGATGAAGGAGACTGCAAGCTCTATTAGTTCATGCCTTAGTTGTCTGCATGCTTAGATTAGTGCAACTGCCTTTTGGTAGATGTTCCTGATGCTTCTCACCATCCCATCTTAGCCCAGGACAATGCCATTTAGGCTGTTCTGGATCCTCCTACCATTATCATGTTTCGCTACACTGCAGGGCTGTTAACTGGCTTTCTATTTGAGCCAGAGTCTAATTTGAATGACTGGTGCTCATATTTTGATCACAAATCATACAGTATCTTTCTGCCCTTACTTCTCCTGCAATACTGATTGCTCCTTACACTCCTCTGGGCAGGGCTTTCGTTTCCTCATGCCAAGATTGTGGTCTCCAGGTTCCTCACCTTCTGGTATTCAGACCCATGGCTCTGGAATCAGCTTATTCTTTCCTACTGCCTTTGTGATAGTTGGATGGCTTTTAAAAAGGGTTTAAATATCTTTTTACTTGACTCTGTTTGTCTCAAGCCTGGTTATCTTACCCTATTCTTATCGATGTTGGCAGTTTTCAGGTTAGTATCTGTTCTATATAAATTATGGTTGTATATTCAATCTGCTATATTGTATTGTGCTATTTTAAATATTTATGGTTGTTATGTTTGGGTTTGTTTTAATTGTAAACAGTGACCTTATTGGTTTGGTTGTTAAGCTATGATTTATACTGGATGGAATTTTTGCAAATTACTGAATTTCTTTGAGAAACTCTGGGCTCAGTAAAGGAATAATAATAATAAGAAAAATAAGAATAATTCACACAAAAGTTATTCATTCAGAATGCTACTTAAGTATTTATTCCAGCAATAGCAAGCAGCAGGTAAGCTACTTTCTCTGAGTGGTATGGTTTTTCTTCTTCCCAGAATGTAAATGAATTTCAGATTCTAACTTGGTACTGTTGAAACAGAGAATAAAATGGAACTGACAGATTCATTCTGGGCATCTATTCTGGGCTTCCTCATTGCCAAATCATGGTTACTGCAAAAGCTATTCCTTCCCCTCTTGAATGAATGCCATAGATCTGTTCCAAAAAGAACAGCCACACTGACCACATAGAGGGGGTGGTAGAATATTTAGCAAGTTTGATAGCTTAGTGTGCACATGTGTATATTAAAAAATGGTGCATTCATGAATTGAAAACAAAATCTAGGATTTTAGATGATGGAAATAAAAACAACCTCTTAGAAACAGTTGAAATAAAATATTGCAGCGAAGTGCACTTCTGTTCAAAATTCCAGCCACTCTACCCCACCCTTCCCAGATTTATGATTTTTTATCCCCAAAATCAGTCTGCTTTTGGTATCCATTACAGCTAGGCCAGAGGTAGGGAACATGAAGTCCATGGTACCAGCGTGCCTATGGGAAAGTCCCTTGATTTCCACCAAGCTCCTTGTTCTATCTTGATTTACTTTTAAAAAGAGTAATTTAAAAAAACGAAGTAGAATTTTGTATACTGCAAAACAAGACTAGGCCATTATCATTGAATCTAATGCCGATGGCTGCAGCCTGCTGTGTACATGGGAATGTGCTCGCCTGCCCCCCTACCTAAAAAAAAAAGGACAGAACGTAAGATGGGATCACGATAGGCTGGAGCTGAACGTGATGATTTTCTTTTTAAGTTTGCTGTCTTGGAAACATGCATACCCACACCCAGCATGGCAGTCATTTTGCAATCCTAGGAGATGCTGTATAAATTCTACATGATTCCACACTGATTCTAGAATCTGCTTATCCTAAGTTAAAACATGCAGTTTTCTCACTGATGACACATGCACAGGTTTAGGCTTGGCTATACTCAATAAGTATGAAAAAAGAAAACACAGATCCAGTCTAAGGATATTATAAAGAATTAAGGTTTTATGCAGATTTAAAAGCTGATCCCTGCAGCCCTTCTTAACTTTCTGCATATCCCCCCACCCCCACTTGTGCAATTCAAGGCTTTAAATGGTACATATGAAATGCCATGTTGACATGTCATATTATGTAATGTATTATTCTCTTTTTCGCACAGTCAGCCAGATGTTTAGACAGGATTTGGCGTTTTTATCCACCTTTCGAGTCCTTCCCAAGGACTTGGGATAGGTAGATGTTATTACTTGATGGTGTTAAAGGTATCACTGCAGGATGTAAACTGTTCCAGGTAAAGCTGCCTTTTTCAATTAACTGATGGTGATTTTGTCAATGCCGATGGTGTTCAAGTGATGCTCCAGATGTTTTGGAATTGCACCCAAGGCACCTATTACTATTGGTATTATCTTTGCTTTCTTTTGCCACAGTCATTCTACTTCTATTTGTAGGTCTTCGTATTTTGTGATTTTCTCCAGTTCTTTCTCTTCTCTTCTGCTGTATCCAGGTATTGCAATGTCCACTATCCAGACTTTTTTGTCTTTCTTAGCAACAATTGTTAAGTCTAGAGTGTTGTGTTGCAGGTGCTTGTCTGTTTGAATTTTAATGTCCCAGAGCACTTTAGCGTCTTCATTTTCTATTACTTTGTTTGTTTTGTGGTATCACCAGTTCTTGCTTGAGGGCAAATGGTAGTTCTTGCAGATATTCCAGTGCACCATTGTTGCTTCTTTATTATGCTGTTGTTTGTAGTCAGTCTGTATTATCTTCTTGCAGTAGCTAAATAGGTGGTCCACTGTTTCTTCAGCTTCTTTGCAGAAGCGGCATTTGCTTTCTGTTGCTGTCCTCTCAGTTCTGGTTTTATATGCATTTGTTCTTAAGGCTTGATCTCATGCAGCCAGAATTAGCCCCTCTGCCTCTTCCTTCAACGTTCCTACTCATAGCCATTGCCAGATCTTATTGTTATCTGCCTTGTCTACTAGATTTTTTGTGTACTGGCCATGTAATAGGTTGTCTTGCCATGTCTCTTTTCTATTCTTCATTTGGTCTTTCTTGGAGGCCAGTTTGGTCTTTTGGTAAATAGAGTTTGTCAATGTTGCTGCATGGATGAAGGCCATGATTCATTTTCATTTTTTTCTGATCTTCCTATCCAGGGTTCAGCTTGAGTCCAGTCCACTATTCCAGTTGTGTATCTAATGACTGGAATTGCCCAGGTTTTATCACCTTAATGGTATTTCCTCCATTGAATTTGGACTTAAAGATCTTTTTCACTCTTATGATGTATTTACTACTAACCCTTTTCTTGACTTCAGTGTACTTGATGTTATCAGCTTGAAGAATGCCCAGGTATTTCTAGTGATCTTCTTCATCCAGACTCTTGATGTTATTTCCATAAGGCATATTGATTCCTTCAATTTTCACTATTTTCCCCCTGTTAATGGTAAGGGTGGCACATGTGTCCAGTGCAAACTCCACTGCAATATATTGACTATGTTCAGACAGTGTTCAGCAGTGATTCTATTTCACATAGTATTTTTGCATAAAACATTCTTCAGATCATCCATACAAAGGAGGTGGGATAACCTGGCAGATGTTTTTGATGTTTGATAGCCATGGCCGGACTTGTTCAGTATTGTTGATAGAGGAATCAATGCAATGACAAACAGTAGTGGTGATAGTGAGTGTCCTTGAAAGATTCCTCTCTTGATATTAATCTTTCCCAGCCTAAAACCATTGACCAGCAACTGTATCTTCCATTGTGCTGTTGATCTTTGCACAAAGCTTCTAATTTTTTCACTGACTCCTGACATCTTGAAAAGTTGATTCCTGCAGCCCTTAATTTTCTGCATATACTCTCACTCTCTTGTGCAATTCAAGGCTTTAACAGATTACATATGAAATGCCATTTTGAAAAAATGAAATTAAAGATTACTGATCTAGTTCTTCCTAGCTCACTAGTTTTTGAAGTGTGAGCTCTAGCATGCCATTCAAAGGCCATCTGCAGTAAAGGAAAAGTTGTTCAACCTTGTGTTACACTTACTTCTTGGGATAACATCTTTCATTTTCGGTGAAAAAGTGAAACATGTGTTGGCAGTTAGATATTTACATGATTTTCAAGAGCCTTAAAATGATAAAAAGGACATAAAGGAACTATTGTTAGAGTGACACTTTAATTTCAGATTCAAAAAGGAAATCATAAACTCTGTAGTACATAAATTTGTTAGAAATAAAACACAGAACACAACTGACTTAAAAGGTAAATCTGTAGGATAAAAATGCAAGGATTTGAACTTGTTTAATTGGAAGAAGTGCTAGCTTTGGATGGGAAAAATAATGAAGGGAAAGGTGTTTTAGCTGCATTATTTTATGATGCAAAATATCATCAGAAGAAGTCAGGAATAATTGCTTCTGTCTTTCTGTCCACAGCACATAGAACAAAGATGAAGTTAGGTGAATGGATCATCCAACTTTCCGGTGAATGTGTGTGTTTATCTGCATGTTGGGGGAGGGGTGGATGGGAATTGGGTTCAATTATAACTTTGTGTTCATTTTTAGAGCTATCACTCTATGGACTGTTCCTTATCAGCAAGCCTTAGTGGAATCTAGTCTTTGCTGGTGCTGAAGAGAGAATGCAATGATAAATTATTCTCAGTTTCTTTTCTATGTGTTTTGTGTCTGGTGAGAATTTGTAAAATCGTTGTTTTAGCTTGCTGGTTGATTGACTGATTACAGGACTATTTGCTATGACTGTGGCAAACTGCTTTTTTCTGGGATGTATTTTGCTTCCCCAGTTTAGCCTACTGCCCTGGGATTCCCGTTCAAGAACCAGCTACACTTGACTTTGCTTCACTTTAATAGTGTGCTGCCTGCTGTGAGTTACAGACTGTAGATATGTCCCCCCACTCAATCCTAACCACCAATTTTTAAAGAAAATGTCAACAGCTTATACAGTGCACATTTGAATTCTTTCTTCCTTTTCATCTTTTGAAGTTGACTGTTGCCACTGAAGGAATACCATAGTGGTCTGAACACCAAGTTGTGCTGTCAAGAATTGTTGTACACCTCTAATCTTCCACCACCAGTCACCTTTGAGAGAGTTGGTTGGTAGTGTCCTACATTGTTGCCTAGCAGCGAGGAAGAAACAGAACAAAGAAAAAGGGAGCTGGCTGGTCTGCTGTCAGGGAGAGCCACCTGAAGAAGAAAACACCTTTGCATCTTCATCAGTCTTCCTCAAGTCAGTTTCTTAGTATTACTAAGTTGTGTGACTTATGTTGAATTGCACAGCTTAGCAAAATAAGGAAGAGTTTTATGAATTTTAACCTAGGATTAATGATATCAAACTGGAGACTGAAATATAAACATACTTTGAAATTAACAGATCGTTTTCAGAGATAACACTCATTGGCGGAACTTGAAAACCAAAGGTATCCATTTGTTTTTCTTCTTTTAAACTTTAGTTCATGCAGATGTTATAACATAGTACACCAAGCCACAGAGTTTAATTTGGCACCTTGCTTAACTTACACTCTATTTGCCCACTCTTAATTCTGACTTCTTGTCTTCTCGTTTGTCTTTTTGACTACTTATCCCCATCACCTACCTTCTTCTCTAGGAATTTAGGCACCTAATACAATATTAGCAGTGAACAAATGAGAATGAAGATTGCTCCTACCTGCTAAGCTAAATAGAATCAGTTCCTCAGTTCATACAAAGCCCTGAACAAAGAGCTATAATGAAAATGAAAAATGGGGAAGGGAAGGAACATAACGGTATGAAGCTTGATACGTAACACATAATATAACACTAGACTAATCAGTAATAACCTACTGATTTTCAACACTGTAAAAAACTGTTTTCATGGCTAACATTTTGAAATACTATTCTCAGGGCAGATCTCTTATTGTAATCCTTTTAATCATTGCCCTAACAAGATTCTATGAATCATCACTTTGGAGAAAATAAAGCATGAAAGTTCTTCAAAAGCTATGTTCATTCTGAAGAAACAGTAACATTATATAATATAGACTCACATTATATGCTTCTTGGCATCAGATTCCCTCAGTTATACCAGACAAAAGTCACTTTCTTGTTTCACGTTAGTATGCAAAACATGAACTCTGCCCTGCTCAAAAACACATCCGCCATGTATCAGGTTAATAAATATTTGGCACATTCTGTGGCTGCAAAATAAACATCTATCACACAAGAATACCTAGTCAGTCCTGGAATTACTGGGAGCAGATAAGGCACCCAACATATCTTTTTATATTGACTTTCATTCCCATCAAGTTACTGGATTGTACTCTCTCTGTACAGGAAGAAATGGGTTGTGAAGCTTAATCTGCATCTATCATCAAAGAGGTATCTTTTCTGCTAGCTATATCCTCCTTTTTTTCATGTCTTTCATTTAACTGTTTATGATTCAGTGAAATGAATCTAAGGCAATCTTCCTTTAGTTTTTATTAATAAATTAGTCTTGCTTTTTTATCACCAGTTTTGGAAGTCTTGGCATCTAAATGTAAAATAAAGCAATAAATCCTTTTTAACTAAATTTGACAGAACTCAAACTCAGGGCCTCTTACCAATGTTGGCATTTTAATCTTTTTTAAAAAAGCTATCAATCTAATTGTAAATAGCATATATAAGCTAAAATTGGGGTAGATAGAAGAAAATATGGAATATATATGGTTTTATAGGAATACATCGTAATCATAAAACTGAAAGGCTAGCTCCAATTTTAGGATATTCTGGTGCAATAGATATAATAAAAAATATCTCTGGGCAAAACTGAAAAGTGCAAGCACTGATGTATTAATTAATTTATAATTTATTTATAATTATGTATTAGGTAGCATTAATGTATTACTTGAAAAGATGTACAGAAAATACTCTTTTTTCCAGAGTTAAAATTAATAGACAAACTTGAGTTCACATGATGAATAAAAATCACTCAGTGGCAGAGCAAATCTTTCACATGTTGAAAGACTAGATTTAACTTTCTAAGATTGCAAGTAACTTTTACCTTAATTTAAAAGAACTGACATTTCAGTGACAAACACTTTCATTTGGAGCACTGAAGAGATGTTGGCAGCCAGTGAAAACAATGCAGGAATACAGAAATAGTCTCATTTGGAATACACCAATTTTTTAAAAAAACACATTTGCTTAAAATGTATGTTTAACTATGGAGAAGGTACAAAACGTCTTTATTATTAGGGAGCTAGTGCCATCTACTGTTATTCAGTGTATCAAACTACAACATAAAACACTATTCAGTTGGTCTTACTTAAATTACATTTATCAAGGATTGGAGAGTTAAAGAAAAGTCAACATTTAAGAAATCAATAACTAAGAAACGTAACAATAGGAAATGTGTAAAGAAGGCACAAAATTAACTGTTGCACTTAGTAAGATTATAAGCATGGCCTTATTATGGGCTGTCATGCCCTTTAGAATTATAGACCAGAGTCACAGCCCTTGATCATAATGGCTAATTTTTTCAGCTGAATCTCATCTAGTTTTACAACAAATTGCTGGTCAGATAGACAACAAGGAATAGATAGTTGTGTCTTTAATTCTTATAGCAGTATAGAAAGAGCACTCCAAAGTAAAAACTTAGAGAAAGTCCCTGCCACACAGCAACTCTATCCAAAATAATTGTTCCCCCAGTACTGATAGATGTTAGGGCATATGAAATATTTGTTGTTCAGTCGTTAAGTCGTGTCCGACTCTTCGTGACCCCATGAACCATATTGCACCAGGCCTTCCTATCTTTCACTGCCTCCCTGAGTTTGCTCAATTTCATGCTCATTTAGCCTTTTAACATTGTCCATGGGGTTTTCTTGGCAAGGATACTGGAGTGGGTTGCCATTTCCTTCTCCAGTGGACCACATTTTGTCAGAACTCTCTGTCATGACCTGTCCATCATGGGTAGCCCTGCACGGTATAGCTCATGGCTTCACTGAGTTACGCAAGCCCCTTTGCCATGACAAGGCAGTGATCCATGAAGGGGATATGAAATATAAATTGCCTCATTTCCATTGCCTGCCAATACATTTTTCATTTATAATGATGGTATTGGCCTTTAAAGTCCTGAATTGTTAGATCTCAGATAACTGAAGAACCACTCTCATTCATGCCTTCCTGCCCTACCTGTGAGATCAATAAAATAAATCTCTCAGTTGAGTTGCCCCTACCTTGTGGAACTCCATTTTAATGATCATTCTTATCGTTAGAAGTACTTCTGAAAAGAATTTTTTCTTGAAAAGTCTATAATTTCCCAGTTGTTTTTCCTTCCTTTTTTCCCATTTATATTTTCTTCCATTTACTACTTTTCTCTCACTAAGATCTGACCATAGACAGCAGCCTAAAGAAATTCAAAAACTAGGAACTGAGCATGGAAAAGGAAAAAGGAAAAGGAAAAAACAACAACAATTAGAAATTGAAAACAAGAGAAAAATACAAGACACAAGAGAGCTCATATAAAATTGTTGTTGAAACAAAGTTTCATGGAGACAAAAGTTTTCTGATACTTTTTTCTTCCTTTGTGGCAGCAGTCAGCAATTCCTGAGAGTGTATTGCAGGAATAAGCAACCTGGCTTCTCTAACTCTAACTCCCATTAGCTCCAACCAAAATGGCTGGGATTTTTGCCACACAATTCTTAAACTGCATTCCTGCAGAAGCTGCTTGGGTAATGAAGGACTTCAATGAAATGGGCTTCCTAAAATGCTGCTTAGAAAATAGAAAGTTTTTTGTTCTGTTTTTTTAACATCACTGAGTCAAGTTCTGCATTTGTGCTTCATTAGTTCATAGTATCTCCCATACCAAGATAGAAAAGAAAGTAAGATACAATCATAAAAAATGCATGGCAAACAGACATGTTTTGGTCCTGGTGATGTATACTTGATCAGACTCATAGGCCTTTATTAAAACGTTTGATGTCATCTCAAGAAAAAGCTTAAAACTCATACATTTCAGCTTTTGGAAGGCATTGGAGACCCACTTTACCAAACAACTTACTGGGTGACTGGGTCACTCACGCTCTCTCAGGGTTGTCATTGTGGGAATAACAGGAGGCACTTGGTCTTGAAACTCTGAGAAATGGTGGAATGTAAATAACAACAACAGTTACTGTCACAGCATCTACTCCTCAGCATTGTGTAGTTATCAGAGCTGTGTTTCTTCCCTTGGATACAAATAGCTACCATTATAATTGGACATGATTTGTTTGTTATAATGCTTTATCTTCCACCATTTCATTGTAAATTTTACTGTTTTTTCTTGCACTGGTTCATATTGATACATTCTACTCAGGTACAGAATGAAATTAATAACTGGGTATATAAACCTATGAGTTGGGAGTCTATATGGATTTTTCACCCACTACAGTTACTCATTCCTTAGTTTGGCTTGTCTTGATTCAGAGGTCTAATAGAGGATATACTAGAAAACTAGATCAGCCTTCTTCCTATTGATTTACTTTCCTATTGTTTAATCAGTAGAAAAGTATATCAGCTAAATTTTGCTAGCCATATTGCTGATCCTTACCCTGCCCCTACTATGTCTATTCTGAATCACTGCTAGTGGTGGGAGTGGTGGGAGGTAATTAGTTAAATTCTCCAGCTTTGTAGCTCTCCCGCTTGAGCATGTTACCAGCAGGTGGGGAAAACACCTCCCAATCTCACCATTGCATTAGAAATTGAACTGTGAGAGTCAGGACCAGAGGAGTTAAGAATTTACTCTGGTCGCCAGAGCAACGAGGAACTGATAAGAGGATGAGACTGAACCCTCCCTAAAGAATGCAAGGGAGGTTGGGAGGATGACCCTGGAATTTGCTCTCACTCTGAGAAGATTTCTGTAACGGGAGAAAGGCCATTAAACCTTGCTGGATTAAATCTGTACTGTCTCCTGGAGTTTCCTGGGCTAATCCTGACATGAACTGATACTAGGATAGTCAAGCACTTCTTGACTGGGCTGATTTGTTTGTCTTTCTTCCTAGACCCCATTCTAGTGTGGAAAAAGAGTAAGAATTGTGAATAGGATTGAGTTGCTGACACCCACTCTTGGAGAAAGCACTTTATTTATGATTTCTCTCTCTCTCTTTCCTTTCCTTTCTCTTTGTAGCCACTGCTCCTCTTCTTTCCCCCTAAAATCACTCTTACTCTATCTGTTCCATTACTTTCCTTCTGCTTTTCCCTCCCTTCTCCAATTCTTTTGAGCTGCCTAAAAATATCAAAAATAATAAAGCAGATTTTATGCTTAATTTATCTTATTTAATGTTGGCTCAGTGGTGGATTAAAAAAAAATCAGACAGCCCACCAATGATTTTTTAACCTGATTATTAAAAAAAAACAACAACCCAAAAACCCCTTTAATCATACTCCATTAATGAAACTAAGCTTTTTTTTTTTTTTTTGAAACAGACTCCTTTTCTGTTTTATTTTTAAGAAAAGTACCTTTCATATTTATCTGCTTAAATGTTGATCTGTCTTTTGTTGGTGGTCACAATATAATCCCCTTCTTAGCTAGATTCTTAACATGATTAATGCTTTGGAAATACAGCAGTTGGGAGAAAAAAGTTTGTGATTGTCAAAACACAATGTACTGCTTCTTATTGGGCTAGAAACACAAAGACTACATTTTTTTTTGTTTGGTCTGGGAGAGAAAATTGCTTTTCTGTCTCAAATACAGTTAGTGATGCACTTCTACAGTGGCTTCTCATTTAACAATGAATATATTTGTATATATGATAAAATAACTTTAGAAAGCAAAAGCAAAAGATGCATGAACTTGCAATGACAACCCCCACTGAATTTTGGAAGCACGTGAATCATGTATGCAAATCTAATTATTAATTGGCTGCCCTCCAGCCTAAGCACTAATATGCTCAAAATGTCCATATTGGCTAGAGGTGAGGGAGGTTATAATTTAACATCCCTAAAAAGCCCTCATTGGAGAAAGCTGTAGAATATGGGGACTCTAGAATCAGCACATTTGGAACGGCTACAAAAGTAAAAAAGGAGTTTGGCTACAAAAGTAAAAAAGGAGTTTGGCCACAGAAACATACTATTTGAACCAGTCTTAAGTTACATCTAAGAGGGGGTTTAGTAATAACTATTGATCTGTTTTAGCACATTCATAAATTCAGCTAACCAGTGTCTGCAATGGTGACCTGTTGCTTCCAAATAGGATTCTAACCAGGAAAATAAAATGCTAAATTACATAATATCAGGTAGAGCCAAATAGTTAGGCAACAGAAGAGGAAATGTATTAAATACATGTCTGGTTAGTAGTCATATTAACTATGTTTAATTTTAATTAAATGCAAATGCAAGTGAAACACAAATTTAATTTTTCTTCTGGTCACATCAATTGCTTTTTGGAAGGTGATTCCACTTAAATATCTTGGCCCAGAAATAATTGTGCATTTCTGATCTGTTTAAAAAGTTCCAGTAAACAATGATGTCTTCTTAACATTATGGTAAGTGTGTCTTCCTGTACATTTTTCCCTATGCCATTCATTCATTCATTCATTCATTCATTCATTCATTCATTCATTCATTTTTTTAACTGCTTAAACACGCTTTAAACAGAAGTATGAAAGTAGTAACTGAAATAGCCATAAAATGGATTTAAATGCATGTATTTCAAACTAATTAGTTCATTTATTTATTCTTTGTTTAAAATTATTTCTCGGGAAGTACTCTCCTGCAGAGCAATATTTTATATGTACTTCCAGGTAGGATTGCCTTTAACACAGTGGTCTGAGAAATTCTTTGCAGGGAGAGGGAGAAAACCAGACTTTTAATGTCTTAATATTCTTCCTCTTATTGGCTATTGTGACCTATTTAATGCAGATTTGTGGCATCCCACTCTGCTTTCCTGTGGTGGTAGTGGTAAACTCCCACATCCTTGGAAAAGAGGAACCACATTCATACACAGATGGTTTTAAATGATTTTATAAAAGCATGAACCACAATCAAGCAGGTGAAATCTGCACAGGGCATAATTTTCCTTCAACATGTGTCTAATGTGGGTTTTCTTGAACTGTTGACATTTGATATTGCAGGAGATCTTAGTTGCTGCACATGACCGGAGTGGAATTTGCATGATAATTCAAAACATAAAAATGAAAGAATTCTAAATAGTTGAGCAGAAAGGCCTTTATGCAAAACTAGAAACTACCGTAGCTTTGAGCATCACCTCCTGGATAAAACATTTTTACTCAGCTCAAGAGGATTATATTTCTCATTGTGGTGAGAGTTTAGATAGTGTGGTTTACAATTTAAAGGAAGAGGGAAAACTAATGTTGTCTAAAGACAGCATAAAAAGCTTATTTTCTTTTAAGATAATTATCATCAATGTTTATAGTGACTAACCTACAAAGATTAATAATAAACAACACACACAAAAATGCCAGAAGGCAACACCTGAGTTAGATGTGTGTGTTTAATAACAGTTATGCTTCTTAGGTTACTCTTCTTTCTCTCATCTGTGGAAAGTAGTTTAGTTCACTGCATTGTTTTCATCTTAGGTTCATCTGGAATGGAAGATTTCCTCCCTGTAGCATGGGAATCCTGTTGGACTTTGATCTATTGTTTGTCTATCAACTCTTTGAAAGGGAGTTACAGTGTACTGTGGTTTTAAAGCATGGCAGCTGTTTCTTTTATATTTCTAGTGGTGCCAGCATCTCTATGATCATCACTTCACATTGTTTGCGTTATGGAGTTTCAGCCTAAAACTAGACTTCCAATTTTTTTTTGGAAGAAGAAGGATGTTCTAGATCTTCCTGGATGGGATAGAGAATGTTAGCCTTTCCTTTACTTACAAAATGTCTGAGGGACATATGTATATGTTATGTCTTTCATTGCACAATCATGTCCTTTGCCTGTAGCTACCCTGACTTCTCTTTGTCGCAAGAGAAAAAGCATGATGCTCAACACATATAGGTAGCTCTCCCTTATCCTTCAGATATGTTGGTGCTATCACTTCCAGAATTTCTCAGGACCTAGCTGGGAGTATCACTTCCAGAATTTGGACTGCAGCCAAAGGTAAGCCAAACACATCTGGAGAATGTAAGATTGAGGAAGAAATTTTGAGGTTTGGGGTTTTGGCTTTTGAGCCAGTAAGCCTTGAGGCAAATGAGAACACTACAAATCAAGTGTGTTTGTGTGTGTCAATCTCTCCTTGTGGTAGCCTGGAATTGAATACATTTGCTTGCATTATATTGGTCTAATTCAATTTTGTCTACATTAATGTTCCCTAATTTAAGCACCCCCCTGCAACCCACATCATCACTAATTATTAGGATAACAGGATTTATCCTCCCATGCATTGGGAGAGCCTCCATTTGGAAAATGCTACTATCAAAAGCAGTTTTCCAGAATATCAGAGAAGATTTAAAGAATTCTCTTGAATTCAAATAGAATTTCACTTGCCTTATTCACAACAGTGACAATATACTCAGTTCACATATGAACCAGATGCTTTAGCTATTAAAGGTGTTAATGTTATATTGAATTATGTTCCAAAATATGGAGTTCAACTGCTTTTGAGGAACTTTGGTTACATCAAATATGAGGAGCTGGTAAGAGAATTATTTTGATAAATTGGAAAAACTTTATTCCTCCAGATTTTAAGGTCTGAATTCAAGACATGTGTAATCTATCCATTTTTTAAAAGGAATTTTCTATTAATGAAAGATGATGCAATGTTTCCCTTTGGCACAGATTTCATGATATTTTACAATAACATAATGTTTAGTACTTGATATAAGGCCCTAGTTTGTTTATAATTATTTTCTGTTTTCCTTGTTATTGCTTGTTATGTTCTTCTGTTTTTTTCTTTTGTTTGTTTTGTATTTTTTTGTAGTTAGTTGAGGGATGTTTGTATGTATTTAAAAAAAAAAATATCAGTGTCAGCCCCACTAGGTAGACCAGAGCTGGAAATTAACTCCACAAGAAGGCTAAAACTATTTGTACTGAGATCGGCTATAGTAATAGAATCTTGAAAGTCTGATTGTCCTGTATCTCCTTCCCTTTCCTAAACTCCTGTGAATCAGGGAGGCATCTGCCTGAGCTGCTTCTCAATGTTACCTCATTGTTCTGGTCTTAAAAAAAAAAAAGTTTCAGCCCCCTTTACCTAGGTAATGATTCTTGCATATCTCTATCGAGGTCATCTTCCTTACTCTCTACAACCAGAGATTGTTCTCATCATACCTGGAGACACTAGGAACTCAGCCTAGGAGTTTTTGAATACAAGGCATGTGTGCTGACACTAATAGATTTATGCACACAATATTATTTCTACTAATCTAGTGACTACTATATATATCACTCTTCTAACTTGTAAAGAGGCACAAAGGTCCATTCATAGAACATGGTGGCTTGGTCCCTACTAGTTTCCATGAACAGTCTCCAAACCTTCTTCCCACAACCCTGTTGCACTCTCCCTACAGTTCCCAAGAAGCCACTGACTATCCTACCAGAGAAATCTTCTGCATTCCTGATTTACCAGGAAGAAGTAAGTGGAAACCTCCTGTTTTCATTATGCTATTGATGTGTACTAATAGCTAGATCCTTTTCCCATAATATCACCACTGATTCATTAAGAATTCTATATATTTATTATATATACTAAAGTCTGAGGCCTAGAAAAAGGCTGAAAATAAAAAGAAAGATGAAGAAGGGACAATTGGTTTCAGAAGTTCACCTCAGTTACTATCAGCTCAGAAACTATAGCTGCTACCTCAACCCAGGACATCACGCAAAGACCAGAATAAGTTTACACAGTCTGTATCTCCATTCTTAAAATAGAATAGAATTTATATCACAACTAGCTTTTCTGACTAGCTTGCTATCCAAATTCACTAGATTCTAGCCTGCTGGCTGTTGTGGGTCCTTTGCCAGCTTTGGAAGAGAAATCACAAATGCCAAAAGACCTAATAAATAAATACTGCAACCCCTGTTCTAAAAAGCAGAGTGAGAGAAAAATTCCATTTGTCTCCTCATCATTTGATTTCCCTGGGTTTCCACACGTTATCTGGACTGATTGGTCAACTGACTTTCCTTTAATTGTTTTAGAGTCTGAACCTCTTGAAATAGAATTTCTCCCTTCCTCATTCTTAATCTGCCCCAAATATAATTCACTTAAAAGTAAATGACTCCATTCTTGATTTCAAACATTGAGACAATTCTAAGTGATTACCCTTTCTGTCTTCCAACACTTTTCAATGTATTTAAAATGAATACGGATTCAATACTAATTATTTTTTTAGATTTATTTGGATGTTAGGATATTATGAGCAAGGGCATAATTATGAGTCTGGAGCCCAAATACTTCCCCTTTCTGGCCAAGAGGCTTGTTTGCTTATTTAGCAAATTTATATGGCTGCTCATCTTAACCAAATAACTCTGGGTGGCTAACAGAAACATAAATAAACACAACATAAAATAACAACCCCCCCCACCCCCAACCAATTGGAAACATAGTTAAGGCACCCTTAAAATTTAACTCACATCCTAAAAAAGAGCAACACATACCAGAATCCACTAAATTCTGGCCTCAGTGCCTTGGGGAAGATGAGCATAGAGAACTGCCAGTCAATCAATCAGTCAATAATCATTCAGTCATTGAGTGTCTCAATCACCCTCTTCGGGTCATACTGCCTTCCCAAGTCACAAAATAAAGAATTGTTAGCATACCCCTGGAATTTTGTGCTTGGCATGGGGACAAATCTCCACTGTCTTTCAAAGTTCTAATGCAATTCTGCATTAAGGATCCTTTACAAAATGATAATAGTATGTGATCAGGATCTGGAAAGTGGGGTGAACCAAAATTCACTTCAAGGAGAGTACAGATTGCCTTTTCAAGCACAAGGCAGTGATACATTACTGTTCCTGAGGCAGCATTCACTATCTGGAAACAACATTTTTTCACCCATAGATACCACACCACTGGCATGAAATACACTGTATAGAAATTACTCAAAACTTAAGAATAGAAATAACAGCAACAGGACTAGAGACCCCCACTGCAGATTACCCAGTCCTACAGTACTCCAAACTTTGCATGGATAAACATGCAGGGAATATGGATGAAAGAAGGGAGTAATCTCTGGTTGCTACTCATGAGTTAGCCATATTTAAAAGTTAGAAACGATGGCAAGAAACAGCAGTATTAACTGGTGTCTGGCCTTGGGAAGAAGTTTCAGTTACCTACTATACATACATATTGCCACTTCCAGGAGTGGTTGGGATAAGCTGCAGTATGTATATTTTAGGTGGCTGGAAACTACCCTAAAAATTCCTTTTGCCTAACAGTCTAAGTACCAATCTTCCTCCAGTGCCGTAATAGATATTTATAGTACAAAGTGCCATTCTGATATTTGTCACAGTAGTGCTAGTATAATTTTCATGCCTTACTAATGTCATTCAACAGGAATACCAACAACGATTTGGGATTGCTAGGCAGAATAGAATGGAGCCATGTTCTGACATATCTGAAACTTGTAAAGGCTGATTCTATTGAAAAACTGATCACTCTGGCTGACTTACAGATTTTTTCAATAGTGTGAAACCCTGTAGAAGCAATAACTAATTTTCTGAAATGTTGTTTCTAGTCTTTTCAGGAGCAAAAGAAATTTGTTTCCCTTGGTTCTGTGTTAAAGCTAATCAATGACAATCGCACAGAGACACATATAAAAAGGTAAGAAATAGGTTCATCCAACTTTTGCAGGAATAGTGTGACTGAGTGACTAGTGTGTATAATCTTTTGCAAATTGCATCTGCATTGAGTCAAAATCCTAGATTGGAACTTTAGACTTGAAATATAAATAAAGTATTTGGATTAATTCACCACAGCCAACATTTTAACAGAAAAAACCTGCATGCTGCATGAAAATGTTAGTGGTCAATAAATTCAATTACAGCTATCAGGTTTAATAGGATTATTCTTAATATTTAGATAAAATAAATATGAACAAACATAGATATGAACAAACAATATTGATACTTCTGGGTTTCAAAACTATTCTATAGCACCATAGATTGAAAGTAAATTTATGATGGTATTCAGTCAACACCAAATCGTTTAGACCAAAATATAATTTAAACATTTTTGTATTTAAAACCTTGGAATTTACCTAAGGAAGGAATTATGAACAAGGAGAAATGGAAGAGACAAATGTTACCTAGGCAAACTAGTGTGAAATTCTTCTTTCTTATTCAATAGTTATAAAGTTGGATAAAAAAAAAACCTAAAAAGAAATCTTCAATTTCACCTCCTTGCAGTATGTTGTTAAACTGTTTGGCAATGAGTGGGTGCAGACCAGTCAGATATGATAGAAATGTTAGGATTTTCTCATGGGAAGAAAGTCATCCCGTCCTCTGTACAACTGGTTTCGTCTACTGTGGGAAGTTAATGTAAACAAAGCATCTTGTGACTGTGTTATGCTATTTACTGCCACCTATTGGCACATGTATGCTAGTTATTCAGTGGGGGGGTACATGCTGGCAATATAATGGGAGGGCTAGATGCCTAGCCTGTCAGTCGTGTATAGTTTTATCCATCATGTAGTTTGTGGGTTATGTAGTTGTAACTAGTAACCAAGTAGTGTACCTCTTCTCTGAGAGTGTTTTTAGCTTGAGACTTTGTTGTGGATAAGTCTTGGATGCTAAGATGAGAAGAAGTCTTTGTTATTTCCTATATTTTGTATGCAACTTGTATTTTATGAAGTTTTGCATTTTTCTCAATAAAAACCAGTTAGTATATATTTTCTGACTGGATTTTCTTTGGAAAGCAAAATATGGACTGCATTTTACAAGCTCTCATGCTGATGTGTAATTTTCCTGAGAGCAGAGTTTTTGAGAGCTTTGCTGCGCTCTGCACAACAAGAAAGTGCAATACTTAGCACACTGAGTCAAAAGTAAGTCTAATGAAAATAAGTAGGCCTATAGGACATAGCTTATAAAACTATTTTAGGCTGTAATCTTTTAATTCTTACCTGGAAGTTAATCTTGCTGAAATGAATGGGATTTGCTTCAAACCAGGTATGCTTAAGGTTGAACTGCCCATCTTTTAACTGAGATATATTGAGCAAACTGTCCTTTTAGTAAGGTAAGTCATTAAGTAATGTAAAGCATTAAGGACAATTGCAGATATTCTTCAGAAAACCTTAATTCTCAGTGAAATCTCAGTGAAGTCTCAGCGTAGTCTTAATTTTCAGTGAAGTGATTCCTGCTTTTTTACAGTAGTTATTAATGTAGTTTTTTATGTTTCTTTTGTTGTTTTTATCCATCTTTTTATCTTATTGTTGTACACCACCCAGAGTTGCTTCGGTGAGATGGGCAGCTATGTAAATTTGCTAAATAAATAAGTCAAGCTATGGAATTTTCATCTTGACTAATTATAAAAAAGTACAATGTTCACTTTTTTCTGTTTATTTATTTAATTCTATCCTTACTCTAAGAGAGAGCGACTGGCCTAAAATCACTCAGTAAGCTCCGAGGCTGAATAGAGATTAAATGTGAGCTTCTCGGGTTGAAGTCCCAAACTTTAACCACTACACTCTATTGCTTTGTCGTTCTTGTTAGATCTGATTTTTCCCCCTCTTGTACTTCCTATTTCAAATTAGGGTCTGGAAGATTCTGTAAGTCTCAGGCAGGCACAGTGCCTGCTTCTTTTCCAACTTTTGACTATTTTGACTTCCAGATAATAAAGAAGCCCTTTAAACTGCCTCTGTTCCAAAACTGTCATCAGGTAGTGGCTTTGCTTCCTGCCTCCTGAGTGGGCGAGGTGAAATGATAGAGCTGCTGCTATGAGGAACGGGGGAAAGCACCCTCATACATTTGGCTTTCAGAGAGAGAAGGGTGGATGCAAACATGTTTTCAGGCATCCCTCTTTCACCAAGGTCTCTCAGCAGCCCTGGGCTCATTCCAGCTTGTTCACAAATCACCAGTAAATGACAGGAGACAATGAGACTCACATAAATCACCAGCAAACAGGAAAGGGGGAAGGAAGGATGTGTCACCAACCACAGGAGGCAATCCTGGAGCACCTATGGGTGTTTGAACTGAATGTTAGGTAAAAGGCTTGAGAATTCTTTCTGAATGAAGTGCAATTTATAACATATTAACAACATAAAGAATATAAGTAATACCTTGCTGTATCACTCCATAGATCAATTTAGTTCAGTAGTCTGTGACACAAAGTGGTCAATGAGATATCTTTTGGAAGCTCCTAAGTCCATAAGCCTGGATTGGAGGGAGATAGCCCCATTCCTCTGTCACATCCAAGCAAACAGTAAGTAAGCTGCCCATTATTCAGAAAAATAACAACAACAACAATAATAATTTATTAAATTTGTATGCTGCCCGACTCCCAATGACTCTGGGCAGCTCACAACAATAATAGAAATTACAGTAAAATCAGTAACGACAAAAGGTGATAGAGATGAAAATAATAACAGATAAAAGATGATAAAAGATGATACAAGTAATAAACACCCTTCAGTTTTAGCTGTCACTGATATCCCATTATTTTCCTTCATTGCAAATAAAAGAGCTCCAATTGCTACAGTCTTTCCAAATAAGGCAGGCTTCCTCAACCTTAGAAACTTTAAGATGGATGGACTTCAACTCCCAGAATTCCCCAGCCAGCATGGGGGAACCAGGTTGAGGAACCCTGAAATAAGGAACCTACTTCAGTTTTGGTTGCCCTTTTTGGAAACTTTTCCAGAGGTATAATATTCTCCAGGTTGCTCTTTTTGGAAATTTTTCCAGCAGTATAATGATCAAAATTGTCAAACCATACTCCTAGTGTGGTCTCACCATAGAACTGTATAAGGGCATTATTGTATTAGTTATTAATATATGTTATTAATATGTTATTAATATACAATTCCATTGTAATAATTCCAGGCATTTACAGCAGTTACAGCATTTATTTACATATACTGGACACAAACCAACTGTATATGTTCTTGGACTTCAGTGTTTACTGACTGTAATAGGAAGGGTCATTCATACATTTGACTTGTTACTAAATATTTGTTCAGCTTACTAATATTGATCAATAATTTAGACAAGGGGTAGGCAATCTGTGCTCCCTCAGATATTCAAGCATCTCTCACCATTGACTATCCTTCCTAGGGTGCTGGAAGTTGTCATTCAACAATACTGTTTACCCCGGATTTAGAATATCAATTAAATATATTTATGGCATAGGGATTATGTATTAATTTGTTTGCTATTTGATTTGTTAGATTTATATCCTGCAGTTCCTCCAGGAACTCAAAGCAGCATACAAAATACTTCTCCATTTCCCCCCCTCCTGTGAGGAAGGTTGGGTAGAGACAGTGACTTGCCCAAAGTCATCCTTTGAGCTTTCACAGCTTGAGGCTGATTTGAATCTGGACCTTTCAGTTCCTTGTCCATTGCCATAACTTGTACTCCAGAGATGGATTTAATTGCAAAAATAAGCCAAATTAGTTAATTTCTAAGAAACATTATAAGCTATATGACTTCTATCAAAAATTGTTCATAAGATTAATATGCCTCCTCCCAAAATTGGCCATTTTTCCATTTTGGGGATAAAGGGGCTCTTTAACTCTCTTCATACATGCAAAGAGTATGCCAGAATGTTAGGCCTGCCCATTACAGTAACATCAATAAATAAAATGATGTCCCTTGTGCATCAGGAAGGTCACGAACATAAGATTTGTGACTGCTGAGCCTAAAAATATTGCCCACTCTTGGATTCAATTATATGAGTGGAACTTCTTTGATTAGAGAGAAGACACCATCTGCATTTATTGGTGACTGGAAGCCTCTTATGCACTTTTTGTGTAAAAATGAAAAAAAAATGAATTCATGCTTTATGGTTTTGATGATCAGACAGGATAGATTATAGAAAGAAGAGTGATTTGATTTAGCATTACAGAGAAAGGTTAAAACATATTTGTACTTCTAACTGCTGTGAAGAATATCAGAAGCCACTTCTTCATATCTTTTTTCTTCTTTCTTATTTTTCCTCAACTTTTTTTCTTTTCTTACACTTTTTTCTTTTTACTGCTTTTTCCTTTTTCTTTCTTTATATTAGTTTGTGTCAGTTTTTATCTTCTTTTTTAAAAGCTTTAATAAAAAATTTATATGTGTGCACGTGCGCGCACACACACACACACACAACACATACAATTTTCTGAGTGGAAACACAGGTGTTGTAACTTGCCCCAAGGAGATCTGTTACTCCTGCAGAGCTTTTTCTATTAATTGAGACTCCTTTATTTCTCAATTCTCTGGCTTCAAATTTTCAGGCACCTGACTACTTATGGACTTGGTAAACCCTTCTTAACTTAACTTGAAATGTTATTTTGAACTGTTTCAAGTTAAACAACTACTTCGCTATAAGGGAGGATCTCAATAAGATACAGTTGGTATGAAACTGGCAGCACAGGAAGTAAATAATATAAGTTCTTTACAGTTTAAGAACATGGACAAAACAAGAATGCTGGAGAAAACTAAGACTATGTTCCTCAGAGTGACAATTCAATAAGGGCTGAAAAGAAAAAAAAAATGCAATATGGAGATAGCAGAGGTATGATTTGTCCTCCTGGTCATTTGTATAAAAGAAATACTGTCAGGGCAATAATGCAAATTTGAGTGAAATTTTACTTAGTAATATATGGACATCTATGGTCACCCAAAAGAATATTATATAAGAAAGCAGAAGAAAAAAGTATATTGAGAAAAATAGTATACATGACAATAGAGTATAAAGTGAAGCAAGTGAATGAGATTCACAGTATTAGTATTAAATATTTGTTCCTTCTTCTTACTGTTCCCAGTTCCTGTTTAGGAATGATCCATCAATATTTGAAATAGAAACAACTTCTTTCTTTTGTCAGCTTGACTTCTACTGTATTTCCTGTCTGGAAGGAATTTTGCCAGGTATGTGCTTGACACTATGTTGCCATGGAAAGTCTGTGATGAGATAATGTGTAATCAGCCTACTTTAAAACTGATATCAAACTTAATCAAGAAATCCTTTATAGCAGTGTTTCTCAACCTCAGCAACTTTAAGAAGTATGGACTTCAACTCCCAGAATTCCCCAGCCAGTGTGCTGGCTGGGGAATTCTGGGAATTGAAGTCTACACTTCTTAAAGTTGCTGAGGTTGAGAAACACTGCTGTAGAGGAAAGACTTTGCTTTGAGAAACCATTAACTTTTCAATTATGAGATTTGCCTTACAAACTCAACTGCTATCAGTTCTACAAAAATAGCATATTCTGCCATATAACTGACCCAAATAGTATCAGCTTTGTAAAGAGAATGATTTGAATTGGAGCCTAAAAAATAAGAAGAAATTTATTTATATAGTAGCTTAGTAACAAATGGTACCTCTGTTATTATTTACACATAAATCAGTTCATTCAAATGATTTGTAGTATAACTGATGTACATAAACAGTAAGCCAGCTGCTTTTTAAAATCCTATTAGTCATATTCTTAATAATCTACCTGAACTGGATTTGTTTCCAGTAGTCAAGAGGACAAAGTTCCATTCTTACTACTGGGATCAACTTATACTTCACTGTTTATTTGCTATAACTTCTTTGCAAAGTACTGCCTTAAGAAAATACACAGTAATAACAGTCCATCATATATAACATGATCCCAACCTTCATAAGCATTTCACTAACACTGATTAAACGACCTGACATCTTAATAAAACCCTATAGATGTCTTCATTAAAGTAAATAGCTCATCCACATATCCTCCTTCCCCCAGTTCTGAGATCATTTTTTGTTGATTAATTTGTTCATTTATTTATTTACTGTATTTGTATGCCACTCATTTTGGTATGTGCCACATTGGAGATTGACAATCAGAAAAATTATTAAAAAAAAAACCTAAATAAAAATAAATAAATCAGTTGAAATGTAATAAAAATGTCAATAGTATCATAACTTAGGATATGTATGTAGGCGTACATGAATGTGTATGTGTATGTCCACCATTGCATTCCAACATTCAACGCATGCCTTCCTCTTGGAAAAGCCAAGCCCCACTGAAATGCAGCAGGAGAACAAATCTCTATAAGGAGGGAGTTCCAAAGGCACCGGGACAGTGATTGAAAATGCCAATTTCCTAGGTCTTGTAAGAAACATTCTCAGATAAATGGGACCTGGAGGGAATTTTGGGAGAAGGGTTGTGGTTTGGTCAGGAGAATATCAACCTTCATGAGGCTGATATTCCCCTGCCTCCAAAAAGGAATAGCTGCAGCAGCAGAATGAATTAAGTGTAGTCCAGGAGTGGTGGAAAAGAGCTGTTTTCTCCCTTCTTCCCAAAGGGACCAAAGAATGCAGGAGGTGCCTGTGGCCACCCTGTGTGTGCCTGAAAGTCACTATCTTGCAGTCAGTCAATTAGCCCAATTAACCTCTTGGTCTGGGAGAAGGAAATTGTAGCTGGGCACTGAAACCTGGCAGGAATCTGGCTTGGCTGGGAGGCATATCCTACATGGCTCCATTGCCCTATGAATTGTGAATGGCAGGCAAGCAGATGATATTGAGGGCAGGCTGGGAGGACTTTCACCTCTTCTACAAGCCCTCCCTCCAGCTGCAGATTATTCCATAACCAGACAAACATCTACTCCTTGTGGGGCCTGGCTAGCTCAATTCAATCAAATTCAATCCCCAGAGGAGGAGATGATTCCAAACTCCTTGCCATTGCCTTAATAGTTATGGAAAATAATTCATCTCTTGAGTTTCTGACAGGTGGGCTTAACATGCTCTTCCTGACTGCCTGCAGAGAAGAGCTTAGTGCACTTTTGGTAGAGCTTCTTTCTATAACTGCATCTCCTCCCTTGCTGCAAATTTGGCTCTCAGCTTTGACTCTAACCTTCCACCCTTTTCAGTTTACATTGTACCAGAACATCTGGCTAACTTAAAAGAAGAGCCATATTTTTTTCTAAGCTGAATCTTGGAAGTCAGAAAAGGGCAAGGTTGAGATCATTCCTCCTTATCACAGAGAACTGCTGCTTGAACCACACAATATTTTCTAGCTAGGTGACTTGAGTGCACATACCATGGAAAATCAGAGGAGGCAGCTTCAGATGGATCCTGCCCAGGCTTTGGAAAGGAGAAGAGCAGAGAAGCCTTTTTTGTTAACTTGCTATTAAATGCTGAGTGGGATACGCTTTTCTTTTACTTAGGTCCCAAAATGTTCTTTGGATCTGGCTTATTTTTGGTTAATTTTTGTGATTTAAAAAAAAATATTTTAAACCACTGGGTGCCTTCAGTAGTCAGCCAAATAAATACATACATACATACATACATACATACATACATAGTTACAAGGTAGAGAATATTGATCATAGAATTACTATTTTTAAACCAATGTTTTGATGAACCTGCAATATTGTGGAAGTTGCTCTGTGGTTGAAATTTGAGTTTGATCAAAGCATTTCCAGTTATTTATTAATT
This sequence comes from Liasis olivaceus, assembly GCA_030867105.1. Classification (NCBI taxonomy): domain Eukaryota; kingdom Metazoa; phylum Chordata; class Lepidosauria; order Squamata; family Pythonidae; genus Liasis; species Liasis olivaceus. The sequence continues at coordinate 28,373,191 of CM061354.1, forward strand.
CTGAGTTCCAACATTGTGAGATATTTCTTTTTTACTACTGAGAGCTACTGAGGTGGAAATAAAGACAGTGTCAATGTCTGAACAGACAAAAGTGTAGCAGTTCCTCTATAATGAAATCCAGTCAAATGGATGATATGAGACGAGCCATTGTATTCTTTTACTTCATATTCAGCATGACATACAGTACTGATTTTTAACATGAAGTCTGAAACTTAAATGTTGTCACTTAATTATGGGAACAGAGAATAAAAGAACACACTCTCTGGATATCCTATGTGAATGCAACATATGTATATTTCTTCATGGGTACTTATATCATTTATGAGTGAATAACTATATCTTTTCATGGGTGAATAGTCACATCTTTTTTCTGAAATGGCTAAAAGCAGCTGGAATATTTTCAGTAGAAAATTAACTATGCATGCTTCAACAGTAATTCAGAAGTGCTTTGGGTTTCATGCAAGCATAATGTCTCTGTACTATTCATCAATTTATTTTAGGACTCCTTGTGAGCCTGAAAAAGTTGTGGCATTTTTAAGAGCTGGATTAACTCTTTAAAGCAGCTCCAGTTTTCTTTTCAGCCTCATATGGAGGTCTGGAAAAAAATGCATTGTTTTAATGAATAGCACATAAGCATGCATAGCCCTAGAAGGTGCTATGGGAAAGAATTATTCCTTCCTGTCCCATCCAGATCTCCCTTCAAATAGATGTTCCACTTAGTTGGGTTGTACCAATCTACATGGGGGACGCGGTGGCGCAGCGGCTTAATGACGCTGAAAGTGCCAGCCAGAAATGGCTGAAAGCTTCAGCGGTTCGAGTCCAGCCTCGCGTTAACAAGGTGAGCTCTTGTTTCTATACCCGCAGCTTCTGCCAACTCAGCAGATCGAAAACGTATGTGAGTAGATAAATGAGCACTCTCACTCCGGTGGGAGGAAAATGCTGGCAGCGGCTCCACAGAGAGACGGGACAGTTGCCGGTAAAAAGCGCGAGACCGCGCTTGTCCGAAAAAGGGTGCGAAGCAACGGAAATCCCGCCTCCTGTGCTGCCAGCTGGGCTGACGCTCTAGGAATTAGGCTCTGGCAAAGTCTAATTCCGAAACTAGAAAGATGCAATTGCCTTGAAAACCGCTAGGGGGCGGTCACTGCAGGGTCAGTAATGACTGTTAAGCAGATAAAAAAAAAACAAAACCAATCTACATGCTTCACTCTCCCTCTGCCCTATAGAATCTGTGAGGAATTACTTCATATTGGAATCTGTAAAATGGCCATTTATGTACCACTCATAAATGGAAATGACACATATTTGCTAATTTTTGTGTGTATGTGCAAATGTAAAAATCCCTGCCATAATGCAAAGAGAAATTCAGCACAACTCTTCATAGTTAGAATGATTAGTCAAGTGTGATATATGAGCTCAGTCCCTGATCCATTTATCAACTGCTGCTGTGCCCCTTCAAGAACTCTGCTGTTCAGTCTTACTGTTCTTTATATTTAAACTAGGTATGGATTAGATAGGTCTTGAAACAGAACAGCATTCTCAATTATGTCACCATTCAGAGATGTGTGTCTTTAGCTAATTCTGTGCTAATTCTGGATGAGAATTAGAGGAGTTGAAACCCAACACATCTTTGAAGGCTCAAAACTAGTGAGTGTGCTGTAAATTGAACTTGAGATATCAAGTTATTACTATTTTTACAATATGACCTTTTCTTTTTCCTCCTTTATACAAGACAGAATTCCCTTTCTCAAGCTGGTGAAGAGGAAATGCCAGATTTCAGGTAGGGTTGGACTTCAGCATTCATCAGCCACTGCATAGTCAGTAATAATGATAAGATGAAAACCATAACACAACAACATGTGGAAGATCACAGACTTGCCATCCCATTTTAGCTAGTGATAACTATATATAAATATAAATATGTAAATGTTTTTACTAATTTCAAACAGTGCCTCTCTTAAATAAGGTGTAAGGTAATCTTAGCTTCAGCTAATACCTAAAGTATAGTTCTTTTTTCCCTTTTTGTTGCTAAAAGTAGCAAAAAGTTGGAACATTGGCAAGTAAGAGCTAAAAGACAGTACATCCCTGCCATCTAGTGGAGTTAAGTTTTGAGCTATGAAACTTGCAGTATTCATTACTGTTAACTGACGTTACAGTATAACAGATTTCAAACATTTAATATTTTAATTCAATAAAGCAAAGTCTAAATCATATGGGGATACCGTAAACATCAACAAATGTGAAAACTATCTTTGATGTAGTAAAACTTGGACTTTAGGTGAAAAATTCAGTAAATTTCTCCAAATTCGTTGAAAAAGAGAGGGTTTTCAAAAAAGTACTCTTTAATAAGGTTTGAAAATGAACATTGCAGTAAGACAGCATATCTCCACAATGTTACCTTTGTTGCAATTCATTCTGTTTTACTTTTTCAACTTATTTTACAAAAATAGCAGTGACAACAAAATGCTATGGTTATCCTAAGTGTGCTTTTAATGTTGAGCTGGAATAGTCAGGGCTTAAAGTCTGGACAGGATTGATTATTCTCATTATTATTTGTTAATTTATATCACACTTTTTTCTCAGGCAGTTTACAGGAGGATCTCCCTTCATTATATTCCTTAAAAAATAGTCCTATGAAGTAGGTTGGGCTGAAAGTGATCAGCTCAGTCACCAGTAAGTTTCCATGGCTGAAGGAAGACTTGAACCTATGTCTCTCCCCAGTCCTAGTTGGTCAGTTTCACAACTATACCACAGTGGACCTTTAGTCCTTCAGCCTGCTTTCAGTCCGGCACTGGGGTGTGACATGTTGTCTTTGAAAAAGTCATCCTTAGGTCATATTCACATTTCCCTTACTTCCTTGATCACAAAATGGTTTCTTTTCACTTAGGGTTAGAAAAATGTATTTTTGCATTACAGGGCATGGCTTTCAGATATTCCAGAGGGTGAGTCTCTCAAATACTTTATTAGCTGTCTATCTTCATTTTATGCATAACATATTTTGAATCAGAAATGTAGGTCTGCTTATTTTATTTGAAGGATTTTTGCCTTGCCTTGCCTTTCAGAGAACATTTGTGAAGTCTTTGTGCTATGAGTTGCAACAGATCAGTGCAATCAACTTCTACATTATACTGTCCATACTGCAAGCTACTACAGAAGGGAAATATGCAGCTTGACACCCTCCTACTGATTGCAGATCACTGTCTGCTAAATGCTATAAATCAGTACAAATTCTCAAATACTCTGGTTGCTCAACACTTTTCAGAACTGAGGTTTCTTTCCCTGTCTTACTTCACTATAGGTGAATGCACATTCTTCTAGTGTCTGGGATTTGGGGGGGGGGGGGTGTCTCTTTGCTGACTAGACAGGCTGGTTGCAGCGCTGCTCACCCACAGCTCATATTTCTTTCAGCCAGAGATAATCCCTTAACAGATGCCATGCTAAAATGAAATCCAGCAAGCCTGCAACATTTGCATATTTGAAAGAGAAAACACAATCAGGGGAAAAAATGATCTGAAAATATCATAGTTCCCTAAAACATTCTACCTATTGTACCTTCCTAGGTAGCAGATTATATCTGTGAATGATTTGGACTGATTGGGATTTTGGGAGAAAGAACAAGGTTAACGTCCCTCTTTCCTATCCCATAACAGGATCTGAACTCACATCTGGATTCCTATCCTCTTATATTTGCAACAAAATGCCCTTTATCCAACTGCTAATTGCCTGCTTGGCATCATATCATTGTTCCCACACTATTCAAATTTGGTACCTGCCTAATGTATTATATTACAGCCTTCATCATCCCCGGACAATACATTATGTAAGACATTATGTTTTTGCCTGCTTATCATAATGGCATAATGTTGGAAAAATTTCATTTTCATTGATCATTTGAAAACAACTCCAGAAAGGATTGGTATATTTAAACGTGTGCGTGGCTGATATACTTTCTTTATTATGTTTGTTGCATTTCAAGAGTTTACAACAGTAAATGTTTACTTTGCAAGGAAAATCATAATGCTGGTGTAAAATCTGAATATTTCAAGTAATAGATGTTTCAGAAAAGTGATGGAGGAAAAAGTAAATGGTTGATTTGATTGATTGCACTGAAAGAATGCATGTTTCTATTGCCTGAGGGCTTCCACAAATCCTGCATGCAGATTATTTGAGGCAGGAACCAAGAAGCTATGGAAATCAGAATGAAAAATACAAGGCTATTGAATATGAAATGGAAGATTCAAAGGATGCATTGGAAAGTTTGATTTCCAGTTTTGACAATTCTCCATTGTCTTCAACATTTTAGCTTTTGTTAAAAAAGATTTAGCTACCACTAGATGGCAGTTGTGTTTGCCTTTTATATTTAGCAGGGCTTTTGATTGTAGTTAGTTTAGTGTTTTAACAATGATTTAATCTTCCTGTCTGCTTGTTATAAAGATTATAACATGAACAGTAGTAGAGGGGGTAGCAAAGTAGGATTGTAATACAGGAATATCAGGTGATTAGCTTGTCCCTAAATCTCTTGCTCTTCTATCCTGATGAAATAACATGGGTAAATGTAGCCCCTATAACATTTTTTCCTACAGTACAGTTCATGTTTCATGAAATAGGTGCACAGCTGATGCTCAGTTGGCCTGATAGATCCAGTTAAAGACTGCTACAAAATCTGGAAGTGTTGATAACCATACATATTTTACACCATATGTCTATGTATCATTTGGCTGTAGCAGCTGTCAGTAGTGTTCAGCAGTTGTTCATATGTAATGCTGAATAGCTTGATCAGCTTCATTACTTTTGATCATATGATTAGTATGCCCAGTGTAAGTATGTATGTTCATGTCACATACACAAGGTGTGTATAGTGGAGTGGGGGGCGGGGATGATGCTGGATTGGGTTAATAGGTCTTGGCCCTATTTCCATCTGCTTTGTGGATATTTTGCATGTATTGTGTTGTCTCTGCACAGTTGGAACCGGAAAAACCACCTTTGGTCTGTTAAACTGATGAATGTTTGGAGTCTGGATTCATGATGCTTTTTGCTCTTGTGCACTCAGAATGCTTCAGTAATCCCTTCTTGGATAGTCAGGAAGAAATCTAATACAGACCAAGAGATTTGTATAAATACAGCTAGTCCTCAAATATACAGTCTGCATATATAAACTCATGTTTTGGAATAATTTTTTCCTGCACTGGACAGTGTTCCCTTAGAATGGGTGAGCAGCTGAATGCCCTGAGGCTGTAACTAGTCAATGAAGCTTTTTTTTTTTTTTTTTTTGGTAAACGTTTCCAAAACCTAGTAATGGGATTGCTGAAAAAATTGAGGCACAATATACAAGAAAATGGTAACATAAATTACATTTTACAGAATTTAAAAAAGAAAGAAAACTTCTAACTCCACCCCCTGCTAAAATAGGAAAAGAAAAATAGAATTTCAGCCTGATCCAAGGCCATGATTTAACCATGTTGATTTTATATCAGTGCCTATGCTTGTCTCTACCACAGTGTTATGTGCAGTGCCTGGCCACAAAAGATAGTTCTCTGTTGTCCCCCCATCTCTATTTCTGATAACCTCTTCTTCTGTCTCTCTTTCTCTCTTTCCAGCTGGTGGTTTTTAATGCCAGGTTGTGTGTAACAAGGCTCCCCTGATCCATATCCTTATTGTAGATGAGGTGACAAACCTGCAGGTATAAATGGGGTTTGGGTTTGTTTGGAAAGGTGTCTCCCCTTCTCTGAGATACACCCATCTGAGTTTTGAGTTTAACACCAGCTGCAATCCCAGGGCAGGGCTGGATGGGGTGACCATTTTCATCCAGAAGTCCTAACAACAATTTTCAGATGCTCTGCATCACTGTAATGGTATGTGGGAAAGGCTTTGGGAGACTGAGCGAAGAGATGCTGCCAAGGGAATGGTCAGATAAGAGACAACATAGCCCCTAGATGGGCAGTGGGTGGAGCTAAAGGCTCAGAAGAGACCCTCCCTAGTTTCTAAGTCTGTAAAGGAGATGGGGGCAGAATGTACTTTCAGCCTTGCAAGATGTTGGCTTCACAAGGTAAACCAGATAAGAATCACAACCAGATGAGCTAATTCTACTTTATTGTAAAGCTACATTGACAGAATGGGATGGAACAGACTTAAACCAACCATGAGAAATCTAAGTGGTTGTGGGGGTCTGGTTCTTCTGGGCCAAAGGTTCTCCATCTTTGACTCTGAATGGGATGGCACTTCCCTTACAGTTTGCACACTTTGGGGGTCTCCCTGGACTCACACCTCCTGCTCAAAGAATAGATGGTAACTGTGAAAGGAAGGCCTTTGCACAGTTTTATCTGGTGGGTCAATGCCTTTTCCTAGACTTGGGAACCCTTTGTCAGTTTCACTCATGCCTTTGTTACCTAATATGTGGATTGTTGCAATGTAAGCTACATAGGCTGCCCTTGATGGTCACTCACAAGCTATAGCAAAGTCCAGAATACAGTAGCACAAGTAGCGCATAGGCATATGTAGCACACCTGTGACACAGTGGGCACACTTCATGTCCCATCCATTCATCAGTGTCATCTGATAAGACCTAGAAAACATGTCTTCTCTTTTGCAGCATCTTTCCTTTGGAACAACAAATTCCTCAGAGATTCAGATAGCCTGATCCTACAAGTCTTTAAACAATCTTTGAAAACCTGAGTTGGGTGGCTTTATAAATCTAAATTATAAAAAAATAAGAGAAACACAAGATCAATTGCTTGTTCCAGAGTTCTGAACTGCTTGCTACTTGCAGGGCAAGGTCTTGAAATTAGGCTCTCTCCCTACTTTAAGCAGAAAGGGAAGAGTGATTTTTTTGGGGGGGTGGTGGTGGTGGGATTACTTGTATTGGCTATTGGCCCTGTACCATTTGATGAAGAAAGAGCCCTGCTTTTGGTTGCATATGTGTAATGCTCCCACCCAAAAAAGGCAGTCTATCTTTCTAGTTACCAGGATGTGATAGTCTGAACTATTTCTTCTTCTTTCTACTTTACAATGTACAAACATATTTGGCATCATAACTGCTTAGTCTCAACAATTACACTCCTCTCTTCTGCCATTCTCAGGGACGCCCATTCCATTCATGTGCTTGGTGCTGGACCTGTGGATGCTGATTTTAAGCCCTCACAACCCACAGTGCCTCAAAATAACCTTTGCAGTTGACATATCTATATCTATATCTCTATATCTACAGTATGTGTGTGTGTGTGTGTGAGAGAGAGAGAGAGTATGAGTGCAGTGCTATGGAACGAAGCCAGCAAAGTTCATTTTCCAGAAAGTTGAAAATCCACACTACTAGAATTTTGTGATGGGGGAAGTTGCTATGATAATTTCAGCTGATGCCTACCTACAGATAAGGGTATATGGGGAGCTAGGAAGAAAAAGAACCATGATTTCATGCATGAAATAACACTCAGGAAGGAAAGAAGAGACACCTTATTTTGTTTCATTTTATTTCTCTTCAAATAGTTACGTGGTGGCAGAGCGACAATGGCACTATGTCCTGGTTTAAAGGGCATCTTTCCAAAGGACTCTCTCAATCCTGGCAGTACTATTAATGGTCAGTCCTATCACTGTGATCCCAGGACTAAGCCCTGAACCAGTCAACATAGAAGATGTAGTAAGTGCTCATCCACTCCTTTTTGGGCAAGAGTGAACCAGAATAATCAAGTTGCTGTTGGATTTCTCTCCAAGTTATGACTTGACTCAGGATCAATCAAATTTGGTTTGCAACCCAGAACTGAATTTTGGAATAAATGAAATATCCAAGTGAGTTTCACATCTAGCTTCAAGAATCTCCTGCAGTTCTAATTATGATAGAAAGACTCTGATGCCATCATGTACATTTTTACTATGCAAATTTGTAAAAACAGTAAATATATTATTTAAAAAATTGAAGTGCATTTAAGCTTCCACTTAAAACCAGTTATGGTCCTTGCCAATGTTTATGTAGTGCTCTAAGGCCATCTCTTCTACAAAGTATAAACAAACATCTGGAACAGCTGCAGATTCCATATGTTTATTTATTGAACATGCAGGAGGTTAGGAACTGCTAATTAATTTTTGTCTTGAAAGTTTGCATCAACACATTCCCCTGGGATTAAAGCCACATTTCAACCAGGAATGAAGATGTTTGAATAGGCTTTAACTGCTGTGAAGCCAAAACTGATATATTAATCTGTTTATTTGAAAGCAGTTGCACTGATTCAAATCAGAATGCTCAAAGGAAATTGTTCAAGAAGCACAGTGATATTGGTTCATGCCACCTATTCATAGCAACATGGATCTGATATTAAATTCCTAAATATACCACTGTGTGGTATTTTTCATGTGGAGGTTATTAATTTGGTATAGACTTGTTAAAGAAAGGGAGTGTGGAAAATAGCAGCTGTAACCAGATGTAGCTGTGGCTGTATTCATAGTAGCATTGCATGCAATGCTACTATGAATACAGCCACAGCTACATCTGGTTACAGCTGCTATTTTCCATACTTCCTTTCTTTAATAAGTCTATCCCAAATTGATAGCCTCCACATGAGTGTGGATTAAATGAACAAACAGGGATTTCAAACAAGAATTAAACAAAACAAGTCAAGAGAGGCATTTTGTTTGCTTTTTTAAAAAAATTCAACAACACAGAAGTGGTAGCAATGGCTCTTGTGACTTGTAGGCCATATTTGTTTTGCTTCCTGAACATCAGAAGAACTATACACAGTTCAAATATAGACTGACTGCCTTCTTAGAAGAAAAGGTGAAGCAGCTAGAAGCCAAACTGTCTACCTGTTCCCCCTACCCCAGCATATCAGAAAAGATGAGGAATTCTTAGAATGGGCACAGGAAGCACATCCAGAAGGCGAATGGTATCAATGGTTCCAAGTGGAAGGACAGAGAGATGGAGGAAGCCTATCAAGAATATTTGTTTTTCTTTGGAGCTTCTAAGTAGATTCCAGGTCCTCCCTGTTCATAATGTTTTGAGTCACTGGATGAAAAGCAACTGTCACAAACTTTGGGAATGAGGAAGAGATTCAAAAAGCTGTTCAAAGAGAAAGATTCCTATCTCTGTCCTGAGAAGAAAGAAGCAACAAGGATGTTGAACTGAAATTCCTTACTGAAAGGAATTACCGTATTTTTCCAACTATAAGACGATACTTTTTTCTAAAATCCTTACCCTAAAAATTGAAGGGCGTCTTATTTAAGGAAGTAAGCGAGGAGAGAACCACGCGGTGGCAAAACTGCCTATACTTTGACTCTGCGAACGGGCTTCCTCCAATCACGAGCCTCCAATCACGAGTGAAATAGCTTGTCTCCCAAACAGACTTCCTCCAATCACGAGCCTTATGTAACTGGCGTCAGCTGATGCTGAACAAACCAATTAGAGGAAGGCTTTTGCAGAGAGAAGCTAGTTTCACTCGTGCTTGAATGTAATCAGTTATGCAAAAGAGCATGGAAATAGAGCTGCAGAGAGACGGTTTGGACCTCCTCCCACCGAGTGTAGCAGGTAAATGTTAACTAATTACTAAATAAAAATGTGTTCTGCACTATCTTTAAAATATTGATTTCTTAATTTGGGGTTGGAAAAATGGGGGTCGTCTTGTATATGGGGGCGTCTTATTGTTGGAAAAATATGGTAACAGCTGGTGTCTTAGGTGCTATAGGCTAATACACCAACCTTTCATTGGTATCCTCCATGCTCATGCTGTAATGTGATGATCCACTTATTTTGTTGATCTCAGTTTGTTTTGAGATGCAGTTCAGCATGCTTGTTTTAATATTTAAAGATTATTTAAAGAACCACACATTTCTGTGGGGAGATAAACCCTGTTCAATTGTCCAAACTCAGGTGACTGATGGACCCACCATGGTTCCAGAAGGACTTGGAGTTTTCCCTAGAGGATCTGGTGGGTGGTTTGGCTGAGGTATTGGTTGGATTGGTAGTTGACTGAGGGCATGAACCAGATTGCTCCTATGTGGTCTCCCTCTATGTGCTGATGCCAAGGTGTATCTTGGTTTTCCGAACAGCTCCAGGAGATGAAGCACCAGAAGCAACACCTGAAGTGCTGTTGCAGAAAGACAAAGAGTATATATGACTGAACATGAGAAAGAGCCCATATTTGGGCCTACATCATGGTGATAAAGGCAGCAAAATATTGTTATTTCTCTGCCTTTATTATTTCCACTGATAGCCACCTGGTGGCCCTGTTTAGAGTGACCTACTCCCTGCATGGAGGGGCAGACCACAGGACCATTTAGAAAGCACCCAGGAGAAGTATTCATGCTATCTGATGGACAAAGTTGCTTAGATTGACTCAGAATTGGACACTGACTGGGCAGGCCCAAGTGAGTTGCAGAACGTAGAGTCTTGAAACATTATCTGGATTGAGTTCAATTCTGTGACTCCCAAGGAAGTGGACAAGGTTCTCCAAACTGTCAGTTTGGCCACCTGTCTATTAGGCTGTGGTCCCTCCTGTATTGTCAAGGTGACATTGGAGGTTACCAGAGGGTGAGTTAATGTGATGGTATACCCTTTTAGGGGTCAGGAGTGGTCCCTCCAGCTTGAAGAAGGTGGTGATGTACTCTCTCCTCAAGGGACTATCTCTGGACCTTTCCATCTTGGACAATTATTGTGCAGTTTCCAATCTTACCTTTGTGGGTAAGGTTCTGGAAAATATGGTTGGATGGCAAATGGAAACCTGTTCAGATCTTCATTTCAACTCTATTTAAGGAGTAAATAGAAAATGAGAAGGTGGTCAGATAACAGTTGCAGAGGCTTTTAGAGGAAACAGGTTATCTGGACAGATTATCCCGTCAGTTTGTTTCAGACCAGGTGTAGTATGGAGGCAGTGCTGGTCATACTTGTCAATGAAGTTTGGTGGATGTGGAATGGGGGTGGTGCATCCATCCTTCTGCTCCTTTATCTCTCAATGGCTTTTGATACTGTCAACCATGGTATCCTTCTGGACCAGCTACAGAGGTTAGGAGTGCTGGTTGTCACCTATAAAGCCATTCATAACATAGGGCCTGGTTATCTATGGGACTACATGTCTGCAATACTTCCTGCCTACTCGATACATTCAGGCAGAGTGTGTGTGCTTCAGGTCCCTTCAATTAAATTTTGTCAACTTATAGGACTGAGGAAGTGCACTTTTTCGGGCACACTCCTAAACTGTGGAACAGCATCTCCCTAGAGACACATATTATGCCCACTCTTTTAGGGTTCTGGAAGGCTCTTAAGACCTGGTTCTGTTGCCAGGTCTGGGTTAATGTGGTAATGGAACCCCCGTCATGTTTGTTGTTGTTGTTGTTGTTGTTGTTGGTTTAAAGTGTTATGGCTGTATTATATGGGCTGTTATGCGGTGTGGTTTTGTTTTAATTGTTTTAAATTGTATATAGGATGTTGTAAGCTGAGTGGGATAGCAGCTTACAACATCCAATATACAATTTAAAACAATTAAAACAAAACCACACAGCATATAATTAATTAGCAGCAGCAGCAGCACCTAGTCCTGGGATAACCCCAACTCTACTATATTTCATCACATTCAGGGCCCTAATTCTAAATCTATCCTGAAGGCGAGCTGGAGAAAAACTTCAGCAGAATTTGCATTTTCTTTTAATAGAGTCTTTTCCAAGATGTTGATCGGCGCAACTTCCTCATATTTTCAAAACATAGTAAAGGTTTTAGGAAGCCATGAATAGTTGTATTGTTTTAGGTTTTCCCTTTGCTTTTATTATCCCTTTTTATTATCCCTTTAATTTTGGGTTTTTTTTTTTTTGTTTTTAAAGGTTTTTTTAAAAAACATTTTATTCTTATCCTTTATTCTTATTGTTTTCATCTAAGTATTTTCATACTGAATCTTCCAGGAGATAGGATCTTTTCAGAATTACTTAATTTTGAAAGTATGCTCAGGGTACATTTTGTTTTGGCAAATGCACCTTCTAGCATTATCATACCCTACATAATATTTACAGTATGTTACACTCTTCTCAGTTTAAGTCCAATCAGCACAAACTTTATTATAGCTTTCTGTATCAATTGCTAGGGAATGAGCCAATTTGATAAAATGAGGTTTAAATTGGAGCTCAGAGAGTATATGTAATACTAATTAGGATGAAATAAATCTAGAGTTATATAAATGTCCTTTTTTTAATAAAAAAAGTATGCTGCTGCATAGTTACTCACTGCCATATATAGTTGAAGTACTTAGATTTAATATTAGTAATTAATATTGAATCTGCTAACATCATACAGAGGCAGTGAAGATAATCAATTCCAAGCCCTGATCAACACAAGATCTGAAATGCAAGTTGCTACAGCATTCTTGATAGAAGGCTGCACAACCCAAGCTTAATTCCTCCCAATGAAGGATAGATTATCATGTCTTTAATAGTGTCTGATGTTGAATGTGGATCAGATTCTGTGCTTACTGAGAGAAATACCTAAAAAATTATGAGTTTAAATTAGAATTTGGCTATGTCTGCTCTCTAATGTAAGAAGACATATGTATGAAATTACAGAAGATGACCTTGACAGAAATATGCAAGAGCCATTACCTAGGCAAAAGAGGCTGAAACATTTTTTATGTCCAGAGCAACAAGGTAACATTTGGAACAGGCTCAGGCAGATCCCTTTCTAATTCACTGGAGTATTAGAAGGGGGAAAGATACAACACAGTCAGACGTGCAAAATTCTGTTATTCTAGTCAATCTCAAGGAAAGTAGCTTCTGCCTTCTAGTGGAGTTGATTTCCTGGTCTGGTCTACCTAGTGGGGCTGGCATCAATCTTTCAAGCCTCTTATTCTCTTTCAAGAGAGGTTGAAGGTCTAGCCTTTGTTAGTAGAGATGGCTTCCAATCCTCAGGGCTCTCTACTATCCCTGAGCACCTTGCTGCAAACAGGTGGATTCATAAATACTGTAATGAACTTGCAAGATGCCATGACACAAGTTGGGACAGAATTTACCTCAGGCAGCAAAAGCACAGCAGCCTGCACCACACCCAATATTTCTGCATTCTCAGGGGAGTTTGCCAGAAACATTTGGAGGAGACCAAGACCAATTTGTGACCTTCATGACTCAGTGTGAACTGTTTATGGCAAGTTGACTAGTGGAGTTTCCCATGTATTGCTCCAAAGTGATTTTAGTGCTAAGTTTGCAGAAAGAAGGGGCAGCCAGATGGGCATGCCCATCATTGAGGGCAATGACCTGTCCTGGATAATTATCAAAACTTCATGCAATGATTTAGAGGTTTCTTTGATGACTCTATAAAGCCCCTGACTATTAGCTATGAAATTCAGGCAAGGTCAGCGTAGAGTGCAGGCATACATATTGCATTTAAATTATTTGCCAGAGATGTAAGATGCAATTATCTGGCTCTGACCATTTGCTGAGGAACAGAAAGATGAATTGATGAGACATGGCACCCCAGGAAATGTGCAAGAGGTGTACTAACATTGTGTGGTAATAGATGGGGAACTGGAAGAGTTGAGGCAGGGGAGAAATGGCAAGGGGAAGGGGTTTTACAGCATTTCTTCTTCCATGGCCCCTCTTCTGATAACCCCCTTGGAATCCAGTGCTGGAGAACATAGGCCAATTAGAGCAGTCAAAAGATGTCTGTCACCAGGATAGAAATAGAAAAGGGAGGGATCTAGGTTCATAGTTTTACTGGAGAGCATATAACCAGATGTTGCACAGGTAACATTCAGGCCTATGATTCAGCTATGAAATGCCATACCTGTGGATCTACAGACTACATAGCAAGCAAATGCCCGACTTGCTTCAGGGGCTTGATGTCAGGAAACTTTACAGGCTCTTCTCCCAAGTGGTATGAAGGGGGACCCTGAGACAATTAAGAAGAATTCAGATGGCTGAAAGCAGGCAAGCACAATTTGACTCTGCTGGCCTTTTGTAAGGTCCTAAAGACTTGGTTCTGTGCCCAGGCCTGGCGCCTGAGTGTGTGCAGGGACACATTCTTGGTTATATTAGTGATTTGGGTCTGTTGTTTTTTGGCTGCTTTGTATTTTATTTTTGTAATGCTTATAAATATTTTTATTTTATTTTAATTCTGCTCACTGCCAAGAGTCACTTGTTGAGATGAGTGACCATGTAAATTGAATAAATAAATAAATAAAAATGAATAAGCACACTTTATTGTTCCTGTTTGTTAAGATTCAAGCCAGAAAGTGCAACTCTCTGCTTTTGTAGACTTAGGAGTGACTGCTAATTTCACAGATGAGATCACAGTCCAAAGGTTTACCCACCCAGACTCTCAAAAAAACCAGTGATGGTAGGGACAATAGAGGACAGATGCTATAAGCAGGGCCAGTGTGGCAGTACACTAACCCATTGCAGCTGACAGTACAAGATTGCACAAAGTTTTTACCACTCTGTGTGACTGCTTCCTTGCAAGAACACATTGTCTTGGGAATTGAGTGGCTGCATTTGCCTTTCCATCGTGTGTGCGATTGCATCATCAATTTGAAACTAGGGGACCAGTTTTTGGCTAAGAGACAATATCCCATGCCTACTTAAGAGTTACCCACCCGGAAGGAATATCTGGATGACACTTTAAAAGAAGGGTTTATTCACCCTTCCAAATTTCCTGCATCTGTGCCTACATTTTTGTCCCTACAAAAGAGGCGGAGCTGTTAAGACACTTCATTACTATATTATATATCTATTTTGCCACAGACTAACATGGACATTTCTGCACTTTCTCTATACTGAAGAATGTTTCTCTTAAGTGGGGTAAGGAACACTGGAAGCGCACACAACATTGTATTATAAGGAAAAAGTAACATTGAAAACCAAGCAGATGTTCACAGAGAGTTCAGCAGATCTGAAGCTATTCCTTCACATATAAATCATTGCAAATTATTGACTAGAGTGTTGTTTGTATTTCATAAGCAACAGTGAGGTCTTGGAAAATTTTCCTACCCAGAATGGTAACAGCTGCTGTGAATTTTGCATGACATATAGTTGCTCCATATTTTAAAAATTGTTGTAAAGCAGAAAAAAAAAGAGAAAGTCATAAAACGGCTGTTAGTTGAACTAAAACCTTTTCTGAAGTAAAAGTCTTTCAGATAGAATGAATTACAATTCTTTGAATTCCCAATAAACAAGGCTGTTGCTGGCAGAGAATTCTGGATGATACTGTGCAACATACCTGGAGAGCAATAGGTTAGGAAAGATTGTTAAAGATCTTGTTTCTGAAAAGGAATATTCTGTTCTTGCAAGATGTATTTATTTATTGCTTATAATTATATATTGCTGTCAGAATACAAACAGTCATAAAAAACACGCTCCCTGTTAGCCACTGTAATATTCATTACCATGGAATATAAAAGCAGTACATAAAAACAATCCAAAACAACCAGAAAACAAAAACCCAGATCCAAAACCCCATTAAAGGAGAACAGTCTCTCCAAAATCTTAAAACAAAACAAAACAAATCAGTAATTGTGATGGAATGGAATTATGAGGGCCAGACTCAGGGAGAAAAACATTTTCTTTTGTCTCCTGAGGCGCGAGGGAGAGATAAGAGGATGAGACTGGCACCTCCCTGAGGAATTCACAATGTTGTGGCTGGCATTACTTGGGAGCTGGGTTTCAGTCTG
The DNA here is from genome assembly GCA_030867105.1 of Liasis olivaceus. NCBI lineage: Eukaryota > Metazoa > Chordata > Lepidosauria > Squamata > Pythonidae > Liasis > Liasis olivaceus. Next base: position 28,388,808 of record CM061354.1, read on the forward strand.
GGAAGCTTCTTGCTAGAGGTTGTAGCTAATAAACACTGCTGGACTGAATTTACATAGTCTCTTGGAGTTCCTTGGGCTAGGCCTGACAGTAGGCTTTGGTCCGCCCACTCCTCAAGAAACTGTTGCTAGACCCCACCCTCCTGGACAATTTTTGTCCAGTCTCCCACCTCCCCTTTTTAGGGAAGGTGGTGTTCGCGCGGCAGCTTCAGAGGATCCTGGAGGAAACGGATTATCTGGACTCCTATCAGTCAGGATTCAGGCCCGGTTATGGGACAGAAACAGCATTGGTCGCACTTTTAGATGATCTCTGGTGAGAGCGGGATGGGGGGAGTGCATCCATCCTTGCTCTTCTTGACCTCTTGGCGGCTTTCGATACCATCGATCATGGTATCCTTTTGGGTCAGCTGCAGGACTTTGGGCTGGGTGGCATAATGTTGTGCTGGTTCAGCTCCTTTCTCCAAGGCCGAACCCAATCGGTGTTGATAGGGAGCGAAGAGCAGGTGGCAGTCGTGGCCAGGAGGGCCTTTGCACGACTTCGTGTTGTGTGGCAGTTACGCCCCTTCCTGGATCAGGAGGACCTCCGCACGGTCACTCATGCCCTGGTCACCTCCGGGTTGGACTACTGTAATGTGCTCTACATGGGGCTACCCTTGAAGAGTATCCGGAAGCTACAGCTGGTGCAGAATGCGGCGGCGCGGACAGTTCTCAATGCCCCTAGGAGGGCACGTATAACACCGCTGTTGCGTGAGCTGCATTGGTTACCAGTTTGTTTCCGGGTCCAATTCAAGGTGTTGGCCATTACCTTTAAAGCCCTTCATGGCACGGGACCAGGTTATCTGAGGAATCGCCTCACCCCGGTCATTTCAGCCTGTCCCACTCGGTCCAGCAGAAGGGGCAGGTTGCAGACCCCACCAGTCAAGGAATTTCGATTGGTGGGGTCTAGGCAGAGAGCCTTTTCTGCTGTAGCGCCCGCCCTATGGAACATCCTGCCTCCTGAGGTGCGGTGTGCCCCCTCCCTCATGGCCTTCAGGAAAGGGCTTAAATCCTGGCTCTGCCAGAAGGCCTGGGGGCCAGAGGGGGGCCCGCACCTGTGGAGATGGCTGGTGGGGTGATGGGTTGCCCCCCCCCCCAGCATCTTACAGGTTTTTTAGGGCTAAAATCATAGGAGGTTTTTAGGGCATTTTTAATATATGTTTTTTAATTATTTATAGATTTTACCCATGTCTGGAGAGACTTGTGTTTTTTGTATTTTTTCTTCTTTTTTATTATTGTGAGCTGCCCAGAGTCACCCTTTGGGGGAGATGGGCGGCATACAAGCCTGAAAAATAAATAAATAAAATAAAAATAAAACTCAGTTTTTGGGAGGCTCATTGATCCACAACGTTGAGGCTACTAGCAAGGATTACTTATGGACTCCTACTCTCTTCACTTCTTGTAATGGGATCCTAAACATCCTTTTTCTAAATTTTGTCAGAAGAGAGAGTTTGCAAGGTAAGCAGATGCCAAGCTTTGTGCACCTTTATAGGTGAGCACCAACATTTTGAACTGGACCTGGAAACCCTAGTGGTAGCCAATACAGCAGTCAGAACATATTATACTCCTGAAAAGGTCTGATCTCTCCAGCAGATGGGCCACCACCTTCTTGCATAACTGAAACTTCAGAATCATCTTCCAAGGTGATTCTGTAGAGAGTGTTATAGTAGCCTATTCCTGTGGTGATAAAAGCATGGCTCACCATCCTCAGGGCTGCTCACTCCAAAAGGGCCACATCTAAGATACTAGCCAGAGCTGGGCAGACTCCCCTGGTCATGGCTTCTGCTTGAGTAGAAGCTCTGAGTCCAGAAGAACCTCCAAACTGTAGAATTGCTGCTTCAGTAGGAATGTAGCCCACATAGAGATAACTAGGAACCGGGAAATTTTTTTAAAATTATGCTTGAAATGTATTTATATCTCTGCTTTTGTTTAGGAGCTCAAGGAGATGCACACAGTGCTCCTTTCTTCCATTTACAACAAACTGTGAGGTGGGTCAGGATAGAGAAAGTGACTGACCTAAATTTACTGAGTCAGCTTTTATGGCTAAGGGTAGTCTTGAACTCCCTGATGCCAGTCCAACACTTTAACCACTATACCATATTCTTCCCCCATCAGGACCAACTGGAATCACTCACTTAGGAACCACCATAAAATAATGCCCTCATCCCAAAAGATTTAATGAAGCCAGGAGGGATGTATTCCCTCCATCCAGGTCATTAGTCATCCATGAGAATGACCCATGCAGTCTAAGTCCAGTGTCAAGGTTTGAATCCTGACTACAGTCCTGACTAGAGATGATGCAAAAAATCTGCTTCATCTAGATTTCTCTGTAAACTTCCTGGAAAAGAGAAAATTGGAGATTGGAAGTCATCCAAAACAGCTGGATCCAAGAAATGGTCTTTTCAACAGGGGGACTCTATTGACTTCTTCAAGGGACCAACTGCCTGTTTTCAACTACACACACACACAGAGAGAGAGAGAGAGAGAGAGAGAGAGAGAGAGAGAGAGAGCACTTCTCAAAGGAACCAGGATACGCACAGAACCAATCCAGAGGGGGCCAAGTACTTGCTACCAGGCTACCATGGAGATTTTTCAGACTACAGTAAATGTACCTAATGCCTCCAACTGTTCCTCTTTTTTTTTTCCTTCCAGGCCTTTTATCATCATGGCTGCTCTCCTCTGAACATACTTCAGTTTATTAATGTCCTTCCTAAAACACAGTGCCCACATCTGAGCATGTTATTCCAGCAGTGGTCCAGACAATGCAGTAAGAGAAGAAAAATAATTCTTCTTGATCTTAACACAATACTCTGTTCGTGAAGTCTAGGAATGTATTTGATTATGTTTTATTTTTTATTTTTTTGCAGCTTCATCACAGTGTTGATCTAAATTCAACTTATGATCCATCAAGGTACCCAGATCCTTTTCATATGCTGCTGCCCAATATGGTCTTCTTTCTCCTATATTTGTGAATTGATTTTTCTTACCCCAGTGAATACTCTGCATTTGTTCCTGTTCATCCTGTTGGTTTCTGCTCATTGTTCCAGCTTGTCAAGATCCTCCTGAATCTTGATACTGTCATCTAAGATGTTCACTATTCTACTTAACTTTGTGTTGTCTGAAAATTTTATAATAACATTTTCTAATCTCTTGCTTAAATGATTTATAAAGACACTGAAGAGTACAAGGCTTAATACATTACTCCACTTGATACTTCCTTTCAGCGTATTGTTCAACCACTGATGTAGTCATTGGATATGATTGTTCAGCTATGTATCAATCTAATGGTAGCATAGTTTGGCTCACATTTTGCTATTTTCTGTCCTAGAATTCCAGGATAGCTTTTGCCAAAGGGTTTCCTGAAGTCAGGGTACACCATGTTGACTACATTCTTGTGGTCATCTAAATTGGTCATTTTACTACAGAGAGAGATAGAGAGATCATGTTGGCTTGGCATGATTTTTTCTTGATAAACCTTTGCTGTCTTCTGCCAAGTAATACATTATTTTCTAAATATTCATACACCAACTGCTTGATAATCTGTTCCAGAGTTATGCCTGGTATCAACAACAGAATAACCAGTTTGCACTTACTTTGGTTCTTTTTTTCCCTTTCTTTCTTTTGCCCTCTTCAATTCTCTGGCATTGCACCCATCCTCTATGATTTCTCGAAGATCACAGAAAGGGGCTCAGAGATGATACCTGCAAGTTCCTTCAAGACTCTTAGATATAAGTAGTCTGATCCTGGAGGCTGAAACTTGTTCATAGTAGCCAGTTCTTAACAATTTACTTATTTTTGGTTGCCACTAGCTCTTTTGTCAATTGTTCTGCTTAAGTCCATTTAAACACAGTTCCCTACTGGAGAAAAGGTTGAAGCAAAGTAGAAATTGAGAAACATGATCCTTTCCCCATTACCTGTTACTATCTTGCCATTTTCTCCTAGCAACAGCCCCCCCCCCCATCCCTTTTTCTTTCTTTTACTACTGAAATAACAAAGAGGCTCTATTTTTGCTTTTAACTTGCATGTTACCTCTTCTGTTCTTCAGCCTGTCTAATTTTCTTCCTGCAGATATTAGATACTTACTATACATCTCCTTGGTGATTACACTAATCTGTTTCTCATATACATCTGTCCATGGTCTGATGCTTTCATCACGTTTTTGAAAACAGCATCGTACTGTCACAGTGCAAGTGTCACCCCTTTGTACATGTGTGTGAAATCACAGTGCAAACATACCAAAAAAAAAAAAACAGTTTGTGTCACACTGATGCAATGCTTGTTTTATCATTCACCCCCCTTGACTCCTCCTGAAGATGCCTATGTAGAGGAAAGGAAAATATATATTGGAGCAAAGATATTTCAATTTCTGTGGAAATAGAATAATTCAAGTAAATGTGGTTAGGATTGCGACTGTAGAGTAGTTAACTTGTCTTTAGAAGGCTGTTTCTTTTTATTTAAAATAAGTTCTTTTTCAAAAAGAAACTTATCTGAAGAATAGCTGAATTCAGAAAAAATAGCTGTTATTTCCAATTGAAAGTGTGAGATGGTTAAATTACCATGGACTTAATTTTAAAATACTGATATCTGAGATTCTAATTCTCCCTCCATCCTATTGCACTTTTATCCTGTATCTCAGCTGGACTCATACAAGAAATGCATGTTCGTACATTGAAGATAAAAACAAGGGTTCTTTTCCAGTTTTTTTCTCTCTAAAGGTACAGGTGAAACTCGAAAAATTAGAATATCGTGCAAATGTTCATTTATGTCAGTATGGCAACTCAAAAGGTGAAACCAAGATATGAGATAGACGCATTACATGCAAAGCGAGATATGTCAAGCCTTACTTTGGTATAATTGTGATGATTATGGCAGACAGCTTATGAAAACCCCAAATTCACAATCTCAGAAAATTAGAATATAACATGACATCAATAACACAAGGATTGGAAATAGAACAATATCCGACCTCTGCAAAGTAGAAGCATGCATATGTACTCAGTACTTGGTTTGGGCCCCTTTTGCAGCAATCACTGCCGCAATGCGGCGTGGCATGGATGCTATCAGCCTGTGGCACTGCTGAGGTGTTATGGAAGACCAGGATGCTTCAATAGTGGCCTTCAGCTCCGCTGCATTGTTCGGTCTCATGTCCCTCATCTTTCTCTTGGAAATGCCCCATAGATTCTCTATGGGGTTCAGGTCAGGTGAGTTTGCTGGCCAATCAAGCACAGTAATCCCATGGTCATTGAACCAGGTTTTGGTCCTTTTGGCAGTGTGGGCAGGTGCCAAGTCCTGCTGGAAAATGAAGTCAGCATGCCCATAAAGCTCGTCTGCGGAAGGAAGCATGAAGTGCTCCAAAATCTCCTGGTAGATGGCTGCGTTGACCCTGGACTTAATGAAGCACAGTGGACCAACACCAGCAGTGACATAGCTCCCCAAATCAACACAGACTGTGGAAACTTCACACTGGACTTCAAGCATCGTGCATTGTGTGCCTCTCCATTCTTCCTCCAGACTCTGGGTCCTTGGTTCCCAAATGAGATGCAAAAGTTGCTCTTATCAGAAAAGAGGACTTTGGACCACTGGGCAACAGACCAGTTCTTTTTGTCTGTAGCCCAGGTAAGACGCTTCTGACGTTTGTTGTTCAGGAGCGGCTTGACAAGAGGAATACGACATTTGAAGCCCATGTCCAGGATCCGTCTGTGTGTGGTGGCTCTTGATGCACTAACTCCAGCCTCAGTCCACTCCTTGTGAAAGTCCCCAACACTTTTGAATGGCCTTTTCCTGACAATCCTCTCCAGGCTGCGGTCATCCCTGCTGCTTGTGCACCTTTTTCTACCACACTTTTCCCTTCCACATAACCTTCTATTGATGTGCTTTGATACAGCACTTTGGGCACATCCAACTTCTTTTGCAATTACCTTTTGGGGCTTTCCCTCCTTATGGAGGGTGTCAGTGATGGTTTTCTGCACAACTGTCAGGTCAGCAGTCTTTCCCATGCTTGTGATTCCTACTGAACCAGCCTGAGAGACCATTGAAAGGCTCAGGAACCCTTTGCAGGTGTTATTGATTCATTAGCTGATTAGAGTGGGACACTTTGAGCCTAGAATATTGAACCTTTTCACACTATTCTAATTTTCTGAGATTGTGAATTTGGGGTTTTCATAAGCTGTCCACCATAATCATCACAATTATACCAAAGTAAGGCTTGACATATCTCGCTTTGCATGTAATGCGTCTATCTCATATCTTGGTTTCACCTTTTGAGTTGCCATACTGACATAAATGAACATTTGCACGATATTCTAATTTTTCGAGTTTCACCTGTATTCTAGAAATATGCCCTCAGGAGTCCAAATAAAGATTGGTTCTTCTCGAATCAACTTATCCTGATAAAGTAGAGCATCAGGATACATGGAGGAATTTAGTAGATTCTTATGATGGTGGAATCTGTTTTGAAAAGTATTAGTAGTGAGATGAAAATATCATCTGTTGTGAGTGCAGTCCAGAAGATGTGCCATTGTGCGGCAGCTATGTAGTTTAACCTTCCAATAATGGCAGGGGTCAGCAGCCATAATGTATGAGAAAGAACTAAACATATTTCTTGTTTATGAAGTCTAGTTTTGTTTTATGTTTTGTTATAGTTTTGTAACTAGTTTTGTTATAATTCACCAACTAAAGCCAGATGCAAAAGGCATACAATTCTGAGATCAGATTTGTGCTCTGAATATTGGAAATGAATAGTGCTTGCAATAATTCAACATGAACCCTATTGATATTTAATTAAGCAATATAATTTGGAATATGAGTATTTGTAGGAGGACAATTATTTTATTACTTCTAATGTTAAACCATCAAGAGTCAGAAATCCGAAATCTTTTCTATTCTATTGCAATTACTTGAGAATCTGCTTGGTGGTCAAGATTATTCCTGCTGCTCTTTCTTGAACTAAGATACAGAAGAACCTAATCACTTTCTCTGCCTTTGGCTGTCTCTGACTTTGGCTCACTGTCAGACAGTGAAACAAATTCTTAAGAAACTCTGTTCACAACTGGATATCATAATTGTTGGATACTATAACTGAAATTATTTGCCATAATTTCACAGGAATTGTAAATTCAAGACTTTGTTGAAATGTATACACATAGAGATTTCAGCTGGATATTTTTACGTCTAACATTACATAGCTGGGTGTGTGGTGCAAGCAGATAATAGAAAAATAAGTTTGTTGTACAGGCTTGTCTGTATTTTGAAGCTGTGGTTTATTTAGAAGTCAGGAATGTAGCACAACCAGACTATTGATATACCAAAATATAAGGTCTACTGCTTCTAGCATTTTACATTTCTGCAAGAGGGATTCCTTTATCCTTTGTATTTCCAAATTTATAAGAAGTTGGAAAATCCCACTCAAAAACATGGGACATAATGTTTGTCTTGGAATATTACCTTCTTCACTGTACCCATGCATGTTGGATTGTTGCCATTTTAAATTCCAGTATTCCTTAGCATATTAGGAATCCCATGTGCTGTGTTAGTTAAAATAGGCTTTCTCACTTGAAGAAAAAAAGTGGTTGCCAAACTACTGAGTATTATTACATTTGCAAATCCTACTTTAAATATTCCATTCTAGGCAACATATATAGTTCCCCTTCATTCATTCTATCCTTACAACAACCCATTGGTTAGGATAAGCTAACAAAACAAGTCCTTTTCAGGTATTTATATATTTAAATTTTGCACAGAGAATTGGAGTGAACTGGGAAAATGCTTCTGCAAATGGAGGATCCTCCTGGAATTTTGAAATTTATGTTGTATATAATGGAGATAGAGGATATTATTGGCTATTAATTATTCTGGGATTTGGGGATATTGATTTAGATAGTGGGTTGCTGTTTAATGGATTTCATTTTTATTTTTATTTGTAATTTAAAAATAAATAAAATATATAATGGAAACAGATAATCCAGTTTCTCATTATAATTCTTTATCTCTTATTTTTGTTCCTTACTGCTAAAATATGTTCCAGGGCAAAACATGTCATTTGACAACTGTTAGGTCCATAGCACTATATCATTTATGGTAATCTCCCTTTAAATAAATATATTCTGTCCTACTCTATGAGTACATCAAACTATTGAGTCTGATTATCATCTAAAAAGCCAAATAGCACATTTTTATAGATATCCTGATTCTTCAAGCAATGTGAAGTTTCAAAGATACAACATTTACCCAAGGTTTTGGTGGAAAGGTGAGATATAAGTTTACTTTAAAATAATCAGTATTGAGAATAGATGAAAATGAAGTTCTACAACAACTACAACAGACAGCTGAAGTTCACTGTTCCAATATCAAATCTCTAGGGCAGCATTCAGAATTGAGCTCTGATTGCATCTTCTTCCTTATTCTTCAGTTGACTCAAAATGCACTTTTCTTTTTCACACAAAACCCTCTGCTATGCTTTATTTACTCTTTTCAAATACTGTCCAAATTTTCTTCTTTAAAGAGGAGAAAAATAATCAGGAAAATTGTAGTGGTTGGAATATGAAGTTGTTGCAGTCTCTTAATTACACAGTATTAAGGGTACTGTTATTCATTAATCAATTATCTCCTGAAGTTTGCAGCCTCCCTGGATTCCCACACTTCAGTTAAGGTATGATGTGAGAAACTACAAAGTATGCAGGACATCAAAGGACACTTCTGTTTGATGAAGCTTTGAATAAACCACATCCCCAAAAACCAAAAGATGAAGTCAACTGCCCCTCAAACATCAAACAGTGGAGCAGAAGGGTTGGGCTGCTTCTCATAGATAACTAAAGTAGATTCTGTGCAGGTAAGTAATTGATGAGAACCACCGAGGTGGAATGAAGTCAGTTTGCATGCCCCTAGATGTGGCTTTATTCAGATTCCTTGTGGCTTGATTCAGATCAAAAAGCATGAACAGTCAAGAAAGTCACACAGTCATGGAAAGTTGTACACAAGAAATAACCCAAAGCAGCAGCGGTCATGTCCAAAATACTATCTTCCTCCTCACCCCCCAATTACTAATGACTATCTAAAGCACCCTGAAAATAAAACAGAAAGAGTTAAGCCTCTTTCACAGGGGAGAAAAACTTGGGTGGAATTGGAGAGGGATTTTGAAATAGCATTAATGTATAGCTTGAAATGTACTATCAGCTAACAAAGACAATGGTGTGTTGGCAAAAGATTATGCAGGGTTTGTATTTGGCTAGCAAGAGATAGGTTCAAATCCCTGTCCTGTCTTGGTAGGGATGGGAGTTTGGTTTAGTCATGATCTCTGTTTGTAGTGAGCCTGACCTATATCAGATAAGAATGCAGAACTTCAGAGTACTACATCCAATAGAAATCAGCAGTTCTTTCTCACTTAATATAACAGCTTAATTTACTCAAAATTCTAAATGTAACCATTAACTATTTATATGGATAATTGTCATGGTTACATATAATAACAGTACACAATTAAACTCACTGTTTTCATAGTATGTTAGATAGACACTGCTAATAATCAATTTGGCTTGCAATTAAAATTTGGCTCTCTAGCTAGCGTATATTGGAACTTGCGCCAAATCTCATGCTCTGAAGTATTTCATACTGTGACTGTACATTTCTCACAGACAAAATAATTAGAATCCACAGATTTAAAAGGGCTCCAGTCCCAAAGAATCTGTAAGTAGATACTTTTGTGGCAACAAATACAACCCTAGAACAAGGCTGATTTTCTCCTTCAACTGAAAAAAAAGTTACTTTTGAAAACTTAAGTGCTATATATTAAGTGAAACTATATCACATTTATCTCTTTGCCTCTTACTGTATGAAAGAAATCACACCCTTGAGTTTCCCTCAAGCTATTACACAAGCATTATTGTACGTAATAGAGGTCCTATATATAAAAAATTTAATATGCTTGCTATATACTTTCATCTAACAAAAACTCAGTGGAAGAGAGCCTGCTTTAATTCAAAGATACATACTTTAAGGCCTCAGGGTAATTCATGCTCCTGAATTATCATTTTTAATATGACTAAGGGTAAAATAATTCAATACACAGGAAATAATGCCATTAGTTGCAATGTAATTAATTTAATGACATTGAAATGAAGTAAAACAAATTTTAGTTTTGGTTCTAATAGTATCTGTTGCTGCCACCTCCAGCGCATACCACCCCATGTGCTATCAAGCAGCCAATTTCTTCTTTTGCTCAGGTTATCAAACTGGAGCCATTATTCATATTTAATACACTATAAAGTCTTCCTTTATTTTTTCCAAAATAGTCCTAAGTTAGGTTGTTAGTTTCAGGTTACAGACAAGGAGTGGAAGATAATGGCTTGCCCAACATGACCTATGAAGGTAGTGTCTGTGGATTAAACAGGAATTTAAAATGTTGTCCTCAGTTCAGCAATATGCTCGCATTGTAGCCTAATGGCAAATGGAAACCTGCTCAGGTCTTCATTTCAACTCTATTTAAGGAGTAAATAGAAGATGAGAAGGTGGTCATGCAATGGCTGGAGAAGTTCTTAGAGGAAACAAATTATCTGGACATGTTGGATTTCAGGCTGGGTCATCATTATAGAGATGTGATTGATCATGCTTGTTGACGACCTTTGGCAGGGCTGAGATGGAGGTAGAGGGATCAAGGAGCACATCCTTGTGCTCCTTGATCTCTCAGTGGCTTTCAATATTATTGGCCACAACATTCTTCTGGACTTACTTCAGGGCTTGGGGGTGAGGTGTACCATATTGCAGTGGTTCTCCTGCTTCCTCTATGGCCAGTTCCAGTCATTGTTGATGAGTGGAGAGGCTGTGTCCATGGCCCCTAACTTGGGTGGTGCTTCAGGGCTCAAGACTGTCACCCTTCCTATTTAACTTCTACATCAAACTGCTGGGTGAGGTCATCTGTCAGTTCAGGGTCTGGTATCATCAGTATGTGGGTGTATTATATCTTATTATACATCTCAACCCTGGACCACCCAGGTGATGCTGTCAATGTCCTGACCCAGTGTCTATAGGCTATTTGGGTCTGATGAAGAGGAACTGTCTCAGGTTCAATCCTGCCAAAACTGAGTGGCTATGGCTGTTTGCCCCACCCCCTCAGACCTGAGAATTTTTCATCTTTGGTCTTAGACAGGATGGCACTTCCCATTCTCTAGCTGAGACTAGTGTGCAACTTGAGGGTTGTCCTGGCTCACAGCTATTGCTCAAAGAACATGTGGCGGTTGTGTCCAGGACCTTTGCACAAGTCCACCTTGTGTGCAAGTTGCACCCATTCTTACAATGGGAGGCCATTGAGTGATTCTTGTCCTAGTAACCTCACGCTTGAACTACTGCAATACAGTCTACATGGGACTACCCTTGAAATTCAGAAGCTACAGCTGGTTCAAAATGAGTGTACCTTGATACATTCATGTGACATCACTGCCTTATAAGCTGCGCTGGTTGCCAGTTGACTTCCTGGTGCAATTCAATTGGTTATCACCTATAAAGACTTCATGGCATAGGGCTGGATTATTTGAAGGACCACTTGTCTACAACTATTTCTGTCTGGTGAGATTGGGTAGTCGGTGCACTTTGGGTCTTATCCATTAACCAATGTCATCTTGCAGGACCTATGAAGCATCTATTCTGCCTTCTGGAATGAACTCTCCCTGGAGATTTGTACTGCTGCCAATATACAAGGGTCCCTCAAGTCCTTGAAGATCTGGCTTTGCTCCCAGGCCTGGGATTAGGCTGTTTGTTGAGCCCCTGGTGTGTGTTTGTTTGTTTTTTTTGCAATTTATGGGTGATTTTATCCGGACATGCTGTACATGTCCTTTTCTTCTTTCACTCTTCCCTCCCCACTTCCCCCCCCCCCCTTTTTAGTTATGTAAGCCATCCAGAATCACTTGGGAGTCAAGCAGCTTTTCAAATTTAATAAATTAATAAATAAATTTCTATATCTGGATTAAGATCAGTATGTCAAGATGAAGCAGAGAAGCACTGGTTGTAATCAATCAAGCTAAAAATAATATACACCCACACATGTTTTGTCTACAAATCTGATTGGCCTACTGTGCCATTCTCATATGGCCTAGTCTCTAGGAAATTAGAAATGTATAAAATGGCTCTTAACCCCTTTGACTCTGGATGCCTTTGGCAACAGAGTTTGTTGCCAGGGCCACTCAACCAGCTCTGCTGGCCTATGTGTGAGAAGGTGGGATGGATAGGAAAGGCAAATGCAACAAAGTGGCTTTTTCACCATTCATTCATGAGGTGCACATTTCTTTCACTCTCCATTGGTGGAGGCTTCTGCTGCAGACATGTAGGAAAGGCAGTCTACAGGCTTACAGACTACATATTAGTTTGGCTGGTCTGGAGAAAGCTAAGCAGGGCCATTGCTGGTTAGAAATTGACAGATGGTCTGTTCAGGCAGAACAAACAAGACATAGAGCAGGCAGTTTGTCCGAGCCCAGCCTACCCAAGTTCTGACAGTGATCCAGCTTTGAATTACATGTGCACCCAAGCTGGATCACTGTCAGAATTTGCTCCTACTCTGCTGGATAGCCCTGCAGCTAAGTAAGAATTTTGAATAATTGCTGCTATAAGAAGCAAGCATCAGTAAATGTGGAACATGAAATAGTATGGCTCTCAGAATAAAAACAACATTTCAGGAATTACCATTGCAAGCAAACTGTAATGGTATGTGGAGACAGAGCAATGAGACAGAGCCAAGGAAATGGTCAGATAAAAGGCAGCTTAACCCGCATCAGGAATGTGGACAGGGCAAGAGGCTCAGAAGAGACTGTCCTTAGTTTCTTGGCTGTAAAGGAGAGAGTTGTACTTTCAGACTTGCAAGATTCTATTAATGTGACCTTACAATAAAGTAGAATTAGCTCATCTGGTCGGGTTTCCTGTCTGTTCTACCTACCTTGTTGTGGCTGACAGAAACATATCCTTCCCTGAAAACCATGGCCTTAAATTTGATTGTTTTATGGTTTATTTCCAGTTGGAAGATTTTATTTTGTCATGCTGCAAGTTTCCATTATTGTTTTATTTTATTTATAGCTTTAAGCCTAATTATTGAAAGTGGTGTGTTTATTTCTTGTCAATGCTATCCCAAAGAAATAATTATCTTTAGTCATATGGAAGAGTTCACACAAATTCATTTAATCATTTCACAGAGTCACTGCACTGCAAGTTTAAGAATCTCTGGCATAACTCTCTCAGTGGCATAGCAAATACCTTTGCCACCAGGGGGCAGTTTGAACCTGCAAAAAACCATAGAAGCATGACATTGATAAGTCTCTGTTCAGGTCTTGGCAACTGTCCTTCATCTGGATTTCTGACCAGCCAGGATTTTCACTGCACATACAGAAGTAGTTGAGGAAACCTGAGAGGTGTATATGCACACATGCAGCTACTTGTGTGCAAAACTACCAAGTTTTCAGGAGCAAAGCTATGAGAAATACCAGAGACAAGCTACACTGTCTCAGATACCAGGAACCTTTATCTTCCTGGGCATGCAGTGTATCAACTGAGCATTGGCTGAATAGAACCTGAAAGATATGAGGAGAAATGTAAATGCTTATGTCTAGTATAGCTTCATGGATGTAACTGCCAGCCTCACCTAGTAGTCAATATATGAGGACATTTTTATTTAGGCTTGTATGTAGGATATATGTGCAACACAAGTATTACTAAACTGACAGCCTCACAAATGAACTATTTTTATTTCATTGACTTATTTGTGTAGAATTTCAATAAAAATAAAACAGAGCTTTCTTTCCTAATTTCACCCATTTAAAGGTCTTCATTGTCATTTATTAACATGAATGTTAGCTCGGCAGTCTTGCACACATCAGGCATTTCATGTGAATCACTTTTTTGGCAGGCAACCAATCATCTGGATATTTTAGGGACTGGCAGGATTCCAGAAGTGTCTTTTCCAATCATATATTCTTTTTTAAAATGCTCCCTGAAGCGGTGGCTTAAGATTTAGCTAGATTCCTTCATATGACCTTTGATTTTCTTTAAAACGTTAACCCTGTACATAAATGAGAAATCTTTTTTTTTTTTTTAAACCAAAGTTGCAATAGCAGAACTTGAGAAGAAGAAAGAAGGGAGAGGGGGAAAAAAGCCCTCTCAAGTCAGGGTTTGTATAGATGTACCTCACATCTTTAGTCTGTCCTTTGCTAGCACTCTTTTCAGCCATACTGTATATCATTTTCATGTTCTCCCACTCAGCAATGCCTAGACTCTCCCAAAACTTTATTCTGCATTTTTCAACTGTCCTTATTCAATCTAACAGAAGAAAAATTGATTTGAATTGTATGGGGTGGAGTAAAGTTTGGAATTCTTGTACTAAACTTACTTATGAGGGGCTGAGGGACTGTGAGTATCCATTTTTTTCATTAGGCCATAATCTCTTAGTGCTCTGTGACCTCTCTCATTTCCCACACTTAAATTACATCCCAAGGGAAGGTCAGTAGAGGGTCCATCTCCTAGGGGATTCTTTCATATCAGAAAGTCGGCAGGAAAACTGCGGAACCAAGGAGAGAACAAAACAAGTCAGTCAGTGAGTCAGTTAAATAAATAAATGAAATTATCCTATGTGACCAAAAGGCAACTTCTTTTTTAAATCTTAAAAGAGACCTTTTGTTTCATGTTAGCAGTGATCAAAGTGTGCTTTTAATACCACAAAAAATGTATGGGGGGATTTCTCAGTGTAACTCTATGCATATTTCATCAGAGCTAACTCCTGTTGTAACCTAAGCTTATTTTCCTGGGAATAAGAAACAACTCTAGATATTTGGGACTTGTAAGCAGACATAAAATTTTTCTGTTCGTTATTGGTTTATTTGGTTAAAATTTTTTAAAAAATGTCAGCAGCAGAACTACAAAAGAAAAACCATATGTATTCCAGGCAATGTTCCTGTTTCTTTCTGCAAGCGAGCAAATGCACAAGAATGTCATAATAATTCAGCCATCCTGACTGAACTATTAAACAGCCAAAGCCACACAGCAGAGCAGAAAACATTTGGCTGCCAAAAACACATTTATAAGATGAGCGAAATGGCAGTTTTAATTTCACCTCTTTGTTGGCTCATTGCACCACTTCAGAAGCTCAGTATTTCCTTCTGGAAACAAGAAACTGCATAACTCTTGTGCAGGGCCAACAGTACAGCCTGGGCTACAAATGCACCAATTTCTGAAGGTAATAAACCTTATTAAACCCTAACTCTCCAGCCCATTAAAAAACAAGGCAAGAAAAAGATAATGGACATTAGATGCACATTAAATAAGATGAAGTTCTTGTAATTACAACCTGCTTCTTAGGGTTGAAGGATTCCTTTAAATCTGGAGAAGGTTGTGGAATTCTAAGATGTCACATGGTTTCAGAAAAGAGCAACAAACATCACAACTTATTCGACTGTTGCAGCTGGTGCAAAAGCAGGTTTTAAAGAAATAAAATTTGAGAGTGAAGAAGTGAAAAAAATGTCATTGCATTGCTCCTTTGTATAAGCTGAAACTACTCTTGTCTTTTTAAACGAGTTGGCAGTTTAAATTCAGATACAGAGTTTATATCACCAGGTAATTAGCATAAGTATAATTAAAAAAATAATTGAAATATATAATGGTATTTTATTTTATATATAACATATGTTTATATATAATAATAATATACAATACTAATAGAATAGAATAGAATAGAATAGAATAAATAAAATACATATAATACATATATAATATATGATTAAATATTTTATATAAAATATATAATGGTATTTTATTTTATCCCACCCAGAGTTGCTGAAAGTTGGGTGGCATATAAATTTAATAGATAAATACAACAATAACAACAATTTAAGCTGCCCTTGAAAATTCATTCACAAAACCCACAAATTATTCAACATGCTTATATGTCCAGATAGAAAATAAGGTCCCCTTTGAGGGTGAATCCTGCTGATTTCATGGACACATTAATGTCTTTTTCTTGCCAACAATATGAGAGTGGTTGCCATTGCTTTAATTTGTGGCTTTCTGTTCCACTTTCCACTTTAGTGTGCAGCCCTGGTATTTCCAGGTGATCTACCATTCAGATATTACCCAGATCTGTCCCTGTTTAGCTTTATGAGATCAGTCAAGGTCAGCTACTTTAGTACAAGTAAATTATTCATTGTTTGCCATTCAATATTTCTAAGGTACATGGGTGGAGGTGCATTCATCAGATCATTTATCCAAAGTTTCTATTCCTGATATGCATTTCAAAAAGTGATGTTGTCTGTCATACATATACTCCTTAAAGAACAGGAACTTCCCTGTTTGTTTGTTCAGAGGTATACAAGAATAATTGCTCTAGTATTTAAAGTGATTACATTTCCAATTTGCTAACAAGCAATCAACAAAGCCAAAAATGAAACATAAAATATGATCAGTCATATACCAAGGCAGACATCAAGGATGATGATGATGATGATGATGATGATGATGATGATGATGATGATGGTGATACCACCCTGTCCTTGCTAGCCTTTTCCAGCTTGAGTTATATTCATGATGAATCAAAGGATAAGTGCTTGTGAGATATCATTAAGCTGTAGCAAAGCAAAAGAGGCCAACTCTATATTTATTAACATATAGTAAATCACTCATACAAAATATGACACTTGGAAAATTATTTTTAATTGCATGACATTTGGGCTAGATATAATTCTACAAAGCCATTGTGGATTTGTAAACTGGAGTTATAGGTCTGGTTTTAAATCTGGCTTAGATATTGCATATCAATAAACCAGAAGTTTTTTTCTACTGGATTTAAATGAGTTCTTTGATAAAGCTCATGCTTTCACCTTGACATAGAAGCATTCCTAGTTTGTGAGTTATTAAAGCTTAGAGAAAATCAGGGAGAAAAATAGAAACCAGCCTGTAAACATCCTAACAGGCTTTGGCTGAAAACAAACAGCAGCATTCAGCATAAGTTAAAATTGGTGCGTAAATTATCACTGACAATGGTGCAGCAGTGACCTTTGAAAAATCTTGTAAAAAGAAACAGAAAGAAAGGCTGCTTTGTATTATGATTTTCTGTCAGTTCTAAATGAACCACCAAGCTCTGGTTTGGGAAACTTTAATTTCTTCACATGGGGCCTGTGCTAGGTTCTCATGAAAGACCCATGGGAATTAAGAGAGAGCAGCGAGTAAACTGCATCAAGGCTCTATGCTATATTTGTTTTACTTATTTAAAGCTTTATTTGTGATATTGTGAGCAGATCATTTGGGGTGGATTATTTTCCCACAGAAGAAGGGAGAGGACGTCAAAACTCCTGATCTCTATAAAAAATGGAACTCTCACTTCCAGAAGAATCAAAAAGGCCATATGCTCCTCAGCTTTATTAACATTATCAGAGGGATAAATCATAATCTACAATAGAATTCTCCATGGAAAAAGATGCTCTAGTTTCTACCATACACTACTACGATCCTGTAGTCCTTCACAAAGTCTTCCAAGAACCATGTGTATTCTGGGTCTTCTTTTAAAAGGGATAGTCTAACCTTGGAATGCTTATAAAAACCTCTGAAAGAAGATGGAACTATGCTTTGGTATGAGAGAGCAGTTGTGTAGAGAGATGCTTGTGGATCCACAAAATTCACAGCCTTCTCAGTCCTCAAGCATGCAAACCGTGAAATTAGTGGAAGGAAAATAATAGGGAAGGTGAGAAAACAAAACCAGTACTATTCACTCAGAACCTCTCTAGTAGTATGAGACCAGTAGGACTTTAGATGCAGCAAGTCATCTACTGATAGATTTTTCCCAGTGTAGCTTAAAAATAATACCAGTCCCTGTGTTTTCCGTAAGTAGGATATTTTTACACTGAAATATTTTTCATATTTTTCCTTGAATGATAGATGGGGAAAGACAGAGTGAGAGAGATTTTCTCAATCAAGCAAATAACTGTTACATGATCAGTTGGTTCTGCTGTTGGATTTATGTGTGGGACAGTTGTATCAAATCTCTAGCAGTCAAATAAATGAAATGTGGATCTTGGGAAAGTGCTTAAAAGCACTGCTTTTCTCCTGCTTCAACACAGAAATTTTCAGCATGGCTTAACATACAAATAGGATTCTACTGTCATTAGCTTCTGAATTAAAAAACAAAATGAAGCACCCAGCCCCATAGTTATATGATTTTGATAGGTGGTTCAGTAATAGAAACTGGTCACAGCCAGAACATCTGGTAGGAAATAATTTTCTAGGTCAGAGATGGGAAATACTGTATATAGTTCTTAAGATACTGACTCAACCTCATCATCCTTGATTATTGGCCAGGGATTATGGGTATTGAAAATCAACATCTGGAATGCTTTGCATTTCCCAACTCTGCTATAAATCTATGGTGGAACCAGTCAGAATTTTTGTAGATCTGAGTCAATTACAAAGAGAATAAAAGACATAGTTTTGCTAATTAAATGAATAAAATACAGGATTGTGGTAATTCAGAGCTAACCTAGGACATTTTGATGATTAAGTCAAAGAACTGCCTCTTCCAGTTTCATGTGTAGAAGCTGACAATATTAGCAGCTGGATTCTGCTTCAGCACTAGTGATAGGACAGCATTTTCTATTTCGTTGAGGGTAGCAGGCTATTTTAGTGGCTGGTATAAGACAAACTACATGGCACACACACAGGACACAGTTCTGTCCTTCAGTGCCTCCCTACATATGTTGCCTGATTAGATCATTCACCATGTATAGTAGTTTTTTAGGATATGTAAAGGATGCCAGAACATTTGGTAATTTAAAAATGGAATTAGACAATGTGTAGAGCACAAACCTATCAACGAGCATAAAACTGTAATAGCTGAATGAAAATCAAAGTTTAAAGATGGCAAAATGGGGATGGCAATGGCTTTTTCAAAACCAATGGCTGCCTATTATTTGAAGCAGGATACTGGTCTGTATAGATTTTTTGTTTGTTTCTTCTGTTCTTTTGATATCCATAAAAGGGTTACATACCACCACCATAAACAAAAAAATCACAAAGCAAGAAAACCATGCATGTGAGTTCTCTGAACTGATGTGCGGTTTCTTCATCACTCACCGAATGTTCGCATTATTTGCATCAAAAGTATTGATTATTTCGGAATAAAATCCAGCTATTTTACCTAACGTGCGTCAAAAATAACCACCAGCTGTTTCTGTTATGCTTTATTGCTTACCATTCCTGGTTAGTATTTCTGATTTTATAATTCTGACACAGAAATTGCTTGCCTGCGTATTTTTGCTTTTATGCTTGGAGCTCCCAAAACATCTGCTATATTGCTTTCTATTTATGTGCCAGCTTGACCTTGTTATAAGTAGTGGCTGATAATAGGGTTGTTCCTGATAGCTTTTTTCTTAGCTTAGGTTTCCACAAAGATTTTGTTTTCAGCTAACCATTCAAACAGAATTTTTCAAGTCAAATACTTTATGTATGTAGTTCCCTAAGTCATCATTCCAAATTCTAGTAGAAACCATTTCAATATGTGTATAAGAAAAAAGAAATTCAATTAACAATTAGATTTTATAGAATTCTGTAAAATAAGATACAACAGAGGATTGTGCATTCTTTCTCTAATCTGTTACCAAGTTGTCTTAACGTGATTACAATAAAACAAATACTTAAGTTCATTTATGGTGGAATTGCCTTATTATACAAGAATGATGCTTCCAGTTAATGATATAAGAAGGAATATGATAACCCAAGATCGTTGCCTTTACATTACTATTATTTTACAAAATCTTGCCTCAGAGGGAAGTGAAGAAGTAGGAAGGGGATCTATATTGGATTCCTACCTCTGATGTCCCTGACTTAAAGGGACCATAAAATGACTTCTTCAATGTTTAAATATATTTGACTTTTTCTACTGAGCAGTATAAAACCATGTTTTCCTTTGATAGATGAAATGAATAATTATTTAATCATGTGCTTATTCCACACAAGGTGGTCTGTGACAAAATGTTAGTGTGGAGTGCTGTTTAGATTTTCAGATGATCCATTCTATTTCTCCTCTCTGGATTATTTTATTCCTTATGATCAGTTCTGCTTTGATTCTGACTTCTGATCATAAGAAATAGCAAATGATGGCAATCCTTGTGCCCCAATTAAAGTGTAACAAAGCAATTCTCCCATCCGCTCTGTAGGAATAAATGCTGATATCATACCACTGCAAAAAGGAGGAATATGCTTTTGAATTCTTAGTTTCCCCATCATGTTCAAAAGCTACATTTTCCTAAAATCAAATACTAAGAAGGATTGTTGGTGATTTAGACTTAAGCTTCTTGGATGAAATGCATGTTATTGCCCCTCCCCCAAGGTGAGCAACAATTGCTTTAATAATACTTTTTGTTCGAATGGCCAGTTTGTACATGCATTGACAGTTTGTTGCTGTGATACCTCTTTAGCTAATGCAGAGCTATTATTGTACTGTATTATTGTATTATTAAGCTGACTATTGTACTGAAATGTATGAAGATTTATTTTGTCAAGCATTCTTGTACTGAGTAGTCCTCTGATTACTTCACTGTGTCTGCCTTCTCTAGAATGAAACCAACAATCTGCATTCAAACTTATTTATTTGGATTTCTACGGATCCTCATTTCTTGCATTAAATACCCAGTTCTATCAGTTACTCTTGAAACCTTGCAAGGACCTGACAGTCTCCTTGCTTGACCATGTTCACATTTCTGGCTTCTCTTTTGAGTTCTAGAATACTTTCAGCCAAAACCATGACAAACTGCACATCAAACTCAAAATAATATTGTGCAGGTTTCACAATGCTAAAGCTTTTGGTAATAAAATTCTCCAGTCCTTCTTTGCCTTTGCACTAGAAAGAAATTGGCTGCCACCAACTCTCCAGATCTGCAATGCTTTGAAGCCCAAGGTCAGGCTCTTGAAAGCCATAGTTTTATGAGATGTGTTCATCTGAGCTTGTAAAATAACCTAAAGACCTTTTTCACAAGGTTGTCTGCTAGTTCCCTGTGTGCACAAATATAAAAGTGATTTATAGAAGCAGTTGCAGAGTCGTCTTGATAATGATAATTATAAGGATGTATTTGGTCATATTTCTTCATGCAGACTAAGGTGCAAGTTTTTTTGCCCGGCTGAAAGCAAGCAAGAGAAAGGTGACTTGGTGGCAGAGGCACACATTCACAGCCTGCTAAGTAGACCTGGAAAAGGGTATGGAAAGCATCATAAATGATAGAGGATGCCCTCAGAACACATTAGCAGGTCAATAATTGAAAAAGTAACATTCTCCACCTGCTTTGTTCCCCTGCCTCCAGGCACACAACCTTATCTTCATGCTTGCTGTTTTTTACATGGACTGTCAAGTTCTTCTTTTTCTTTGCCTATAGTAACATTCACTTTCTTTTGTTTACTGGTCTGTGTATAGCTACTGTATCATGGAACAATATTTACATTCAACCTTTTTCAGCTCAGAGAGCCACATGCTTTTATTGTTTGTCTGTTTGAAGAAAGGAAATTGCAGCTTCCCGGAAATCTTAGTGAATAGAGAAAGGAAGATAAGGAATGTTTATGTTTTCCATAACATTCCTTCTTAGCAGATATTCCTTGACTCATCTAAAATATAACCCTATTCTCAGGAGGTCTAAACTCTCTCCACCTTCCTTCCTTTTCTCTCTCTCTCCTCCTCCTCTCAACTGAAATGTCATGCTTTTAAGCTCCCTGAGAAATACAAAACCTACCCAAATATACAGGAAGTATATTGTGCGACTGTTTTAACTGGCTCATTCTTCCTTGAATGGTGAGAAGCCCTACGTCAGTTTGGTTTTCTGGACAAAACCAGATATGATGGTAAATGCATCTTTATTATATTTCTACCTCACTTTTTTTGCAGAGCAGAAACTCAGCATATAACATTCTATATCACCCATTTACAACTTTATTAGGTACAGTATTCTGAGAAAGAGTGAAGAAGTAAACTTGTACCTATTTTGTAGCTAATCAGGGATTTTAATTTAGCTGTAAGTCGGACACCCTAACCATTAGGGTGCAATGTTTATTCCACACTGTACTAATTTCATAGTGCACTTACAAGCAGCCTGAATGTGTACACAATCCTTAATTGGGTCAGGGGTCAGAAGAAATGTTTTAGATTTAACTTTTCTCCCATAAAAAGGAGCCTAGAATATCCCTGTGCAAGAGGCTTCTCTAGACGCTCTATAGTTAAACAAACAAACCATGTTCCTCAGTCATTCATGGAAGGGGTGAAATGCTTACTGATAGAAGGTGGCCATCAGTAGTAGCTCCAGCCCCAATAAGACATCTGCATATTTTTATTTATCCCCTCAAAACAACAGCTGGCTAGCTGCCATAAAGGAGTCTTGGATCTCATCTGAGATGACTGCTCCCGATAAAGCCAAGAAGTTTGTATTCTGTTGATTGCCTGCTGCTGCATCACCGGATCAGTCATTTACCTTGGGTAGTAACTATGCTGCATGGTTGCTATGCACACGCAGCTGCTTGAGCTGCATGTGACATCCTGTATGTATATGCATTTTAGGTGGCACAAAGACAGTAGTTAAACCCTTCCTCAGGTAGATATGCAGCTCCTTTCCCCACAATATTTGGAACAGTATTCTAGGGAAAAAAGTACCTGGGTAGTGGTGTAGAAAGAGACTCTAACTATGAGTGGAGGGTGAGTTTATCATGCCTCCTGCTTTGAACTCTGTAACTAAAGAAGAAAAAGAACAACGTTCTAGTCTTAGCCACAAAGTGACTGTTTGTCACAGCCAAAATTGAAAAATTAAGTTCTGGCTGAAGGATCTGGCTGTTTTTGCTGCTGTAGCATGCACATTATCTTTCCCTGGAGTACCTCGATCTCAAATCCCAGCATGGCATATAGGTATCTCTCATGTCCTAATACAGGGGTTTGCTTACTGACATGTCAAGGATCACTGTGAATTATCCAGTCACCTTCAGCCAACCTTTTTCATAGGAAATTGTTTTTCTTAGAACATGATGTTGTCATTGTCCATACACTCCACATTTTGTTGCTTATCAACTGTATATTTATGCATGTTTTATGTACAGGGTTTGCTGTCTATATTTGATTTTTAATGGATTAATTTATTTTAACTATTTATGGGGGATTTTTAATTGTTGATGGGGCTTATAATTTTAACTGTGAGCCGCCCAGAGTCCCCCGTTAAGGGGAGATGGGTGGCATACAAATTTAATAATAAATAAATAAATAAATAAATAAATAAATAAAATGTTTGGGCATGAATGTGTACATGTAGGTCTTGTAATTCAAGACAATAGTGGATGCAATCTGTAAATTTATGCCAGCCCGCCCTTGAGATGCCTTTGGATTGCAAATGCAGTCATCCAGTGCCACCATATTAGGTGGGAATGCCGGTAATTATAGTAATTATAGAAATTATATCTCACTTATCTATCCTTGCTCAAAGATTGATGAAATAGCAGGCATTGATATACTAATTAATTTAAAAGGAAGAAACTAACACATCTACTTTATGAAAACTATATGCTCTTGTTTACAGAACTGAGTTTCCCCAAAGAACTTTCTTTTTCAGATTTTTTTTTTTTTAAAACTAATATAGGGACAACTCTTTGGACTTTTACCCATTTCCTTTTAAATACAATGAATAAGACTTCTGGAATAACAGGCACTTTTTCTACAAATGTTACTTCCTATGTTAAGCAGAGCATTTCCTAAAAAACTTGATGTGGGGGTGGGAAGAACAGCAGCCAATGGCTGTTTATTGAATATCTCACCAGAAACCTGACAGTTTAAGAGCCGTAAGAACTGAATCAATTTCACAGTTAAAAGTGAAAAGGAATCTTGCACTTGAAACTACTGATTGCTCATTTCTCTGTAAGCTATAGTGGTAATTCTAGAGCAGTGTAACTTAATGCTTGTAAGTTACAAACCCACATAAACTTTTGGCTCTTTGCTGGGCAAAAAATGCTCTGGATTTGAGGGGCCAAGGAAAACGGTTTCATTAGTAGTGTAAAGGAAACATTTGTTACGGCTATCAGGCTTGTGGGAGAATTGGGATTTGATATGCCTTTGAAATGGGACCCATGGCAAAACATGAGCATTCTGCAGAGGATAAAGGCTTCACAGACTGAAGTCAGACTTATTTCTACAGTATATTGAACCTTTTATCCCACATTGTTTGCTCTGTGTGTGTTCTGAAGCAGTCTACAAATCTCATTTTTGCAATCTATATCTGTTGCACAAGTGACACAGTGCCTTTATTTGGAACAATTTTATATGAACTAGGATTCACCTAGGTTGTTCAAGAGAAAAAGAAGTTGCTGTTTTACTAGATCACCATCTAGTGTAATGCAGTATTTTACTAAGCTGGCAAAGAAAGGTCAGTACCTCTATTACTGCCCAGCTGTTTGTCTGAAACTACCCAATAAATCACAGAACTGTAAAGAAAGATATCTAATGCATACTCTCTACTGAAATTCCTGACCATTAATCTGCAATGAATTTATATAGGATTTGCCATTTTATATAAACCACAACACTATACTACAAAGAGCAGATACACTGCATGAGTGACCAGAACCAGAAGGTACATGTGTACCTATTCTTAAATCTTAACAAAATCATCATATAAATTATAGATAAAGGTAAACATTGAGCTTCACACTGGTTAGCTGTTACTGCTTCCAACACATCACCCTAAAATCTATAGCTTGTTGAAATCTTCTCCTAGTCTCAGATTGCTCTGTTGGTTTTTTCAAGTTTTATGTTACATGATTAACATTTCCAAGGTTCCTTGTGGAAATAAGAGCTATTCAACTCATTTAAATCATGGTATAGAATTATGGGCTGCTACACAAATCTTCCATAATCTATTGCTTTATAGATGCAGTCTGGGAATGGATATTCTGTGAATTGTAATCCCAATACATTCAGAAGACAGTAAATTAGTGAATACTATCTAAAACAGAATTGTTTTATATCAATACTGCCTATGGTCCACACCACATTTTCTAATCAGCTAGGTTTGCATGGTTGAATTAATTATGGTCTGTATATGCCTCTGAACAGGTATGCTACTATGCAAGCTGAGCTATTTACCAAGGCAGTGTCTGTCCTTCTGCCTAGTTCAACCTGTTTTTATGCCATATGTCCTTGCAACCTTCAGCTAACTTGATTTTTTTCTCACCTTTGCCTGACCGATGAACCTTTAGATGGTGTTCATGTTAGGTCATCCTTCATAATCACAAAAGCTGCCACTAACAAAGTCATCACTGAGAAGCTGATGCATAAATTTCAAATGGGCAAGGGAGTAACAAGACTTTTATTAAGGTAATTCATCATCTTTGAGTCTTGCACTCATATATAACTGGTTGGAATCTATCATCCCATTTCCTTTTCCATGGCAAATATTGCAATCTTTTGAATTAAATTAAATTGCTAGACATGTTCAAAGCTTCAATTTGTATTGATTCAATTGAATCCCTCCTCTGGATGAAATCTCCAAATCAAACTGTCAGATTGATTTGAGACATCAATTTGAATTGAGTGCCTTTGAAACAATTTGACAAATTTCATTGACATTTTGACAGTGCAAACTTACTTTTTCCTAACCAAATAGAATCTTTGAATCAAACCAATTTGATTTGATGATTCGAATTGCTAATCCAAATTGATCTGCTGTATTAATCACAAAGGTTGAATATATTATTCTGAAGTAATCAGGAGTTATTAAGCAGCCCTTTCATACCACTGTAGATTTTTTTATGGTAGCAATATTAGAACATCTATTAAAACAAAGCTAGTTTCACATGGCACTTTTGTAAGTATGTCAGTTGTCAAATATTTCAAACCCAGTTATAGAACTGCAAATAGAGAGAGGCAATCAGCTCAAGTGGCAACTAATACATGATGTAAAATGAGGATAGTACCACTGCCCACTTTCTTCTGTAGGAGGACAGGACAGAGATGTTCCATCCCTAACCAAACTGGCTAAAATCAAGTGAAGTGGGTGATAGCATTCCATTATCAGGGTCGAAGTCAGATTCATTTGCAAAGCTAGCCTGTTTGTGGTATGGTGCAAACTGACTGTTGACATCCCTGAATCATTTATATGTACTTTATGGAGGTGTTTGGAACTGTACTGATGTGAGAGTAATTTGCCAACACAGGATTATCTGTTACTTATTGTATCCAATTCTAGATGAGGGAAGAAGTATTTTCTTCTAAATTTGCTGTAACAATAATAGTGATATAAATCAAGTCCTGTGTTTGTGTATGTGCATGTCTATGCAAAGTACTGATACTAATTTATATCCAAAAATTTGCTTCAATGTTTAGTTGTCAACATTTAAAACAATCAGGGTATGCTGGTAAGCAAATGGATAATTCAGTTATAGAGAGCTAGTATAGTCCCTTAGAAACTACACAGGAATAACCCAGAATCTCAGCAGCTTGAATCAGAAACACTAGTCAGAGCTTCCCAGTCTGGGATAAAAAGCAGTTGCTCCTTGGAGAATTGTGTGTAGTAATTCCTCCACATACTTTCACTTCTGAAATCCTGGGAATGACAGAGAGGTGAAGAATTAGGGGCTAATCAGGGATTAGAAACAGGATGTGTGAGACAATATTGGAGGGAGGAAACTGAAACATCTGTCACATAAACCCAGCTGTGGATAATATTGATGTTCAACAAGGGTATGGTTGTAAAGTACAGAAATGAAGGCGTAATCTCTGAACAATAGTTAGACTGCACTTTGTTGAGTTATACTAATAATGAAATAAACTAAATCGTCAGATTTTCTGTCTGACTTTTGAAATGATTGGCAGTAGACCCCCAAGCAGAATATGTGCCACTATCATGTTCTGTCAATCAACAACCAGCTTTTTTGTTATAAAGGATACAATTCATCAAGATAAAGTGAGAAAACAGTTGTTTGTGTTTAGACTGTCTTTATTTGGGAATTCTGAGGCATTCTGCAGGCACAGAGGGTGTGGGCAAAAAACATGTGTTCAGCTCATTTATGATGCATTTAGAGCATGTTAGAACACCTTGGAATTGGAATTTACAGGATGCATACAGACATTGTCATCTTCTAATTGTTTCCCCATGGCTACTTCTGCCTTTTTCTTAACAAATAAAATCTTCGGTGGAAGATTCCTTTAGAACAACTGAAATGAGTGTGTATTTCCCTGTACCTTGTACTTCAGAGGATAAGGAACAAGCTGGTAAGTGGTAAATGAGCTTTCATAAATATCTCCTTCCCTAATATTCTTTCTATCTACATTAGCTTTGTATTTTAAGTTATGGACTACTTAAGCCTAGATAATTGTTCTAGTGAAATTGCATGATCTTAGAGATTTTTTCACCAATCCTATTGAGCTCTAATGCTATACTACTCATTTAGCCATTTTTTTTTTTTTTTTTGAAGAAAGGAGATTTAATTTGTTCCCTGCATCTCCTGTCAGCCAGTGTAATGTAGCAGGTAAGTTGTTGGACTGGCACAGGGGAAACCCAGGTTCTAGCCTATCCTTCAGCCATAGAAACTTACTGAGACAGGCACTCTTTCTCAGCCCAGCCTGCCTTTTAAGATTGTTATTGAGGGGAAAAATTGGATGAGGGAGTGCAATATATGCTACCTTGAACTTCTGAATAAAAAGGCAAGATGTAAATCTAACAAATCTATGAATAAGTAATATCCTAATGATAACCAACAGTACACATAGCTGTTTATCAAACTAAAATGTAGCTACCATAATACTGTAGGTAACTGGCAACTCCAGAACACTTTCTGTGGCCTCCACAGTCTGTTTATTATAAGATGAATGTTGTGGTCCCACAGTGTTGTTGTCTGTCTATTGTACTTTACTGAATTTTCCTGGCTAGAATTCTATCAAGAACTTCTGCTAATGTATTTAAAGATCGCTTTTCCCTGGACATGCATCCATCACGTTGTCTGTTTATGCCCAGAATGATTAAAGCAGAACATTGCTAGTTCTTTTGCCTTCATATCATATAAGGCATGTAATCCAATAAGGGAAGCAAGATTTGACATTTGTTTGGGGAATCATTAAAATGTTTGCATTATGCTAGTCTGTTTTATGAATATAGCATTGGTTTAAGACAATTGTTGAATGCCAGCTATTGTTGTGTTGATTGGATTACAATGGAAAACTTCCTTATGCTTTCATTTATCATATAAAGAAAAATCAAATGTTTCAAGTGAAATACCATGTTTTCAAACTTGGGTAGCTATAATTTCTGCTATTGCAATTGCTTCTCCAGCACCTCTGTGTTAACCTTGTGATTACAACTAGTTGGAGTTGCCTGGAGGGAAATCTACATATTTGATTGTTTAACTAATTCCTTAAGTTAAGATATAAACTATCTTCTTTTGTAAACTTTTCTTCAACTCTAGATTGAACTTTAGTTTCTTCAGCTCTAGATTTTTTGTTAAATGCTTGCTTTCCTTATCTTTTTACTGAATATAAAATAAATGTTGCACAAGGGGCTATACTTTTTCCTTCTCCAGTATAAAAGTTTAGCACCATTGTGCATGAAGGCATTCCTTCTCTATCATTCTCTGCCAAAGCATTTCATATTCTGGGAATAAGCAAGGACAGACTGTGAGAGAGATAGCAAGGTTCCCACAACAAACATGAATTTCAGAAGTCATTGGCTTCTCATACATAAGAGGCTGTGTTCCCAAAACAAAAATACATCTGATTCTAAAATCTGATTTATCTATATATTATTCTATTCTAAAACATGATTCCTGCAAGTGTGTTGACCCATTCATGGGACAGTAAAGGGAACCAATCAGAAGTTAGAGGTCTGAAATGGATGCAGCATGAACTGCCTGGATTGTGAGAACAGTAACAGCTTCCCAAGCTGGAAGGTATAAAAGGGACAATTCAGAACCTTTGTAATATGGCAGCCAGTCAACAAGAGAACATCAACCCAAGGTAGTCAAACAACAGTAGGGCATTTTGGCCCTTTTAAGTAAGGATGGCCATTTTAAGTACTTGCAACAGTATGAGTTTGTATAAGGACAAATAGGGAACATAAATAATCAATTCATAGCAAGCAACCTTCTGTGTAACATCAGTACATCACATATACCATACAAACACTTATAGTGAGCAATTTTGTAACAATAAAAGAGTGCTCATTTATATATGGTACTGGTCTAATATTTAATTTGACCAATATCTCCTTTTGTTAATCCTATGGAGCAGGCCACTACCCTGCTTTGTCTTGGGAATTAAATCAGCAGAATTTCTGTGCCTTCCCCAGGATATTAATGGGGCTCTTTCTGTTACACAACTCTTTTGAAGCAGAAAAGACATGTAAACTAAAGTGTAAGCATAAAATAGAGACTTAACATATTTTAATAAATATACAAAACCAATACATAGATAAAATTAATGTCCATAAAACGAATCAGGAAAAAAGTGCAAAAAATCCCTGCCCCCCCTCCCCTGCTTTGCATCAGTATCCTACCCAGTGCTAATCTTGGCCTTCCAAAAAAAAAAAAATCATGGCACACGAGTGTGCAAAAGTTTTCCTATATAGAAAATAAGGAGTAAGGTTACTACCGTGTTGTTTAATATAAACAAGTAAGTATAAGGTATTAATCATTGCTATCCTATGAAGTAGGATTATGATGTTGAGCTATACCATAAATCTCCCTGCATTTATTAGCTATTGTACCAGACCCTTTGTCCAGAAGAAAAGAAGAATGCATGGAAACTGAAGATAGGGCTTACTGTATGTATGTGCCTATCCTTCCACTTAATACCTCTTGCTTTGCATGATGGAATGACTGCTCTGGAGGATGGAAGAGCTAGTGGATATAAGTCCCGTGAGATATTTATAACTACGGAGATACAGCAAGTTTGCTGCATATCTCTTAGGGACCTTATATGTTTCTATGTTTTTCCTATCCTCTTAGAATGAAAGAAAAGTCATATTTCATGGGCTTGTTACTATTACCACAGTGATAACAAGCATTTAGAATTATCCCCATGATATGAGCAATAGCTTAATACTGAACTCAGAGGGTTGGATTGACTATTTTACCTTTTGTCCTCTATCGAATCATAACTATCTGTCACAGAAGATATCTGATTACAAAGATACAGGCTTATTTTCTACATCTAACAGAAACAATAAATCTCCACTGGAGTTTAAGCATGAACAGTTTCTACTTTGTTCAGTTTTATACATGACTTGGCTTTTTCATTCCTGCCACCTGTTTTGCCATTTATGCACCGGATTACTAGAATAGCCTGACACTGAAATGTTATTAAATGCTGATAATAACATTGTACTCATAATAGAATTGTTTTAAATGATATGGCCACATAAACCTTTTCCATGGTAATTTATCTCACAGGAACTTTCATTGTTATTCTTTTCCTCAAGGACAAACTGTTTTCTATATTATTAAGTAAGATATTGTTATAGGAAGGATTTTGTTCTAATATAGCTGGTGATTGAAAATATATGGGCCATTTCTGAGGGCAGTTGCTTTCTATCTATTCTGATATCACTGGGATTCAGGCCCAATTCTGCCCTTACTCCCCATGAAATGTTTAATCTGTGGCATCGTCAGCAAAACATGATGACAACAAATGACAACCCTTACACGATGTCATCCAGTAAATGTGGCCATTATGTATTTACATCCTGACATCTGCATTTGCATGATGATGTCATCATGTATGTGTCACAATTTACTGTCTTGCTCCCTGTTGAGAAACCCAAACTCTTAATCCTCTTGACCTGTCTACCCACTTCCCTATCTCTTATTTTATTTCTTTCATTGTGACTAAAACAGCAAGAATGATAAGCATATGGATGGGATAGCAGTGACTTACAAAATTTAAATGAGGGGGGAAAAAAAAAAAGGATGGAGAGAGGGAGGAAAACATTTTCTCCACTTCTTTTGAAAATCCAGCTAGAGAAAATCCTTCGTTTTGCTTACCCTATCCACTTTGTATTTTAGCTAATATTATATGCTGGTAAATGTGATTCTATTAGTACTGGTAGTAGAAGATAAAGGTATGTACCCAGTACGAAAGGAACCATGTGTTCATGTAGCTGAACATGTTTAAAGTGAAAAGACAAAATGTCTCATCCAAATCTAATATAATAGAACGTATTGAGGGAACTAGTTCTGTGCCCATGTTTGAAAATGTCCTCCTTTTCCTAACTTAATGATCTGAATTACATTTTGCTTAGAAGGCTGCATAATATGAATAGGATTGCTCTTATCTTTCACACTCCCTAATGACAATGAAGAGAGACTGAAGCAACTGCATGAAGAAATCAATAATATTGTAAGTTAATATTGCTTAATTATTCACCAACATCTCGATTAAAACAATAGTCTGGATTATTTAAAATGTCTTCTCCAGTTCCATTATGTTCTAGATACCTCTTCTTGAATTTAACAGGCTGGTGTAGTGCTGAAGTTGTCAGTTTTGTAAACAAAAGTTATAACACCTAAGTTTGCTTCATTTTTCATAACAGTCATCCAACATGCAATGTGCTAGTGTGAAAAGGTAATAATCCACTTAAATGTACTAAGTAGCTGCATCAACCAAACACTTTCTGTAATTGTATCAGTCTCTCAGATTACAGTGTAGGAATTGTGGCCCATTCTTCCATGATGATGCTTCATCTTAATAACAAATGAAGGTTTCTAGCACAAAGTGCTTGTTTCAGATCCTGCTATTTTTATATGGGGTTTCAGTCTAGACTTTTGAGTTTGTTTTTTATCCATTTTTTTTGTCTAGACCTATTTTAAGTTTTGGACCATTGTCTTGTTGCATGATTCTCACTTATTGACCACAATTGGGACCAGCAACTCCATCACTAAGCACCACGGTCATGAAGTGAAAAATCATGTGACCATGCTGGACTTGAGATGTCAATTCCACTTCTGTTGTTAAGCAAATCACTGTGGCCATTAAGCAAGAGATCATGTGACCACCATTTGCAATTTCATTTTTGCTTTCTCCATTAATTCTGCTTGTTGGAATCCAGTTCTGAAGTTTGCAAATGGCGATCACATGACCATGGGATGCTGCAATGGCCATAAATGTTAGGATTGGTTGCAAAGCTGTTTTTTCCCAACTGTCATAACTTTGAACAGTCACTGAACAAGGCAGTCAGTAGGCGAGGACTGCCTATATTTTTCTTTTAGCTGATGAACGAAGGGTCTGATATATTCTCCTATAGAATTCTCTGAAAGAAAGAAGAATTCATGCTTCCTTCCTTCATGACAAGTCATTCCTCTCTTCAGGCAGCAAAGTATCCCAAACCATGACACAATCACCTCTATGGTTGATAGTTGGAATGAGGTTCTTATTGTGGAAAGTAGGGTTTGATTTTCACTAGAAAGAAAGGCATCCATGTGGCCTTTAAAGTCCCCTATTGATTCATCTGTTCATAAAACATTCCTCCAGAAATCTGGAGAGTCATCCCAGTCAGTTTTGGTAAACAAGCATTAGTGTTCTTGCTGAAGTTTGATTTTGCTACTTTCCTGTGGATTGCATTTAAAGTCAGTCCTTTTCTTATGGTTGGAGTCATGTACATCGACAGTCCAGGCTAGAGAGACCTGCAGGCTTCTTGATCTTGCATTGGGATTCTTTGTGACTTCCTGAATGATTTATGCTGTGCTTGTGAAGTGATTATGACAGGATGGCTTCTCTTGCAAAGATTCACAAATCTCCATTTCAGGGCTATGTCTCTGATTATAGGTGAGAGTCAGAGCTTTAAAAGTGGTTATACAGTACAATCTTTTCCAACTGATGGACACTAATGACTTTTCAGAAATTTAGAGTGGGACATATCATCCCTCTAGAACAGTGTTTCTCAACCTTAGCAACTTTAAGATGAGTGGACTTCAACTCCCAGAATTCCCTAGCCAGCCATGCTGACTAGGGAATTCTGGGAGTTGAAGTCCACACATATTAAAGTTGCCAAGGTTGAGAAACACTGCTCTAGAATTTAGATGGTAAGAACTTCACTATGAGGAAGGGAGCCAATGAGATTTATATAGAGCTAGCCTGATCAAAATAATTCATAATTGTTTAATCAAGTAGTCATACAACTGGCTTTAGTTGAATGAACTGAGGGGAGGCAAAGAGATGCAAACCTTCAGCAAATATAAAAGGGCCTAAAGTTATAGTCAAATGTTAAAAGAAAGGTCCATTATTGGTTGCCGTTGTTTTTCAACTCCAGCTTTAAATTGTTCAGAGAATGATTGAAACTATATTTCCATGCCTATTTATCTGAGAATAAGAACCAGTGAACTCTGAGTAGACATATGTAAGATTGCATGTATGATTAGCCATACCTGCTGTATACATATTTACTTTCAAAGATGCACGAACATCTCCTATTCAGGCTTTTTCCCCTTGTGTTGTCTTCTTTATTATAATTCAAGAATAGATTTAAATATTAAATAGATCTTTACCACAAAACTTCTGAATGATAGAAAGGAACACCTGAAAAATAAATGGACATACAAAGAAAGATTTATGTATCCCTTTCCTTATGGCTGCCAACCAAAAAATGTGAATTCAAACACTCTTGGCACTTCCTGCCTGGCACTTTGTTTTAAGTCAGGCAGCAATAGAAATCAATCTTTTAAAGGATAATCAGTCCAATTTATGTTTCAAGTGCAAAATGCCCTGAACTAACACAGTGGGATGCCTTTCATCATCTCCTCTGCAAGCAACTAATTAGTGGAAGGAGTGAAAAGTCTTTGGATTCTATTTAATCCACCTTAACTTGATGGTAAGATGACTCCATATCATTAAATGGCAAAGCACATTAGTGGTAGCCCCATGGCCATTTGATTCAGTTGCACTGAATATCGCCTGAGGGTCAGCTAAAACAGCGGGGCTTTGTTGCTAACTTCAGAAGATGATGGTACAACAAAGGTTTATGATCAACTTCAAGGAGCACATAAAGCTGCCTTCTAAGCAACTTCCTATTGGCTGTTTGGCAATGATTACTATAGCACATTGTTACCAACTCAGACTGCTTTTAATTGAACCCTTATTACATCTGAAGTCAGGTTTTAAATTGCTTAACTCATGATTCCTCACTCCTTCTACAGTTGAAATGCATGCACTTGAGTTCCTTTGGTGTGTTAATTTCACTCCATTTTCCTGCATGGGCAAAATATCTAGGGACAAAGCGCTTATCTAAATCACTATTGGTATATTGATGGTCTGCAACATTTGTGTTTATTTAAGAATATATAAGTTCAGCACACTGTAAATATGAAGCACAGTTTAAACATTCAAACGTTCACTGCTTTTATATCTGCTGGTCTTTAGGAAACAAAAAGGATTTTAAGATCTTTATATTGGGCAAATTGTGTACTCTGTGTCTTTCCCATTCTCCTTGAAACTGCAATCTGTTGTCACATGAAGAAATATGTATAATTCTTAGTAATGGGAGGAAAGAGACATTTCCTTTTTAAGGCATTTCCAAAGCTCTAATATTACTATGCATTTCAAATATAACTTTTCATTTCTAATGTCAAGCACTGTATATCTATCCCCCAAATTAAGCTTCAGACATGTGATATTCTGCAAAAGGATTTGTACTATATATATAGGATGATGACTGCTCACTCAAGCATCAAAATTTCAATGGGCAGTAAGAGCCCTTCTTTCAGTGTAATTTTTACTCAACATCTCTTTTGTATTTTTTTTAAAAATTCGATTAGCTGAAGATGTTCTATGTTCCATACTTGAGTTCTAGAAAAACATAAATCACTTTGTTTGCAGGCCCTAAGAATGTCTGTGCACTCTTAGAAACTACATACAAATTGTTAACGGTGATGTTATAGAGTGCTTTTTTATTCCTAAATGTGCATGCCAGCCCTATGGCACAGCCCCCAAACTATGCTGAACTCATGGTTAAGTCTTCTTTGTCATGTTTTTTTTAATGTATTTTTAAAAATCCATTTTCTTCTGATAGATTTATATGTGCAGACTTCAGAAGTCTGAACATCCCCACTTTTTTACTCTCTCTGCTAGGTTGGTCCCATCGAGTTTTTTCCTCACCATTTTGCAAATCCTTGGCTTTCTTTCTGTCCAAGAGTTATTTATGCCAGGTTCCAAAAGTTATGCACTGTCGTCCCACCCATTCAAGTTTCTCTGATTATGAAGAACTGGGAATTGTGTTTACAATAGACAAAAAGTTGATTGTAGGGAAAGAAAATCCCTGATGTTTAACCACTTGCAAAGCCTTTTTAAAAGGACTTCCTTTGCAAAGGTTAGCTGTGCAGGCACAGATTTTCTCCTTGCTCAGATGCAGAGGGAGTGACCTTTTACAGGGACAACAGGAATTTTTTGGATTGGCCTTTTGGATCAAGATGTAAGCTAGCCTTTGCAGGCACCTGTCCACTTTTCCAATTGAAACAATGTGTGGCATATTTCAATATATTAATGATACACAGACAGATCACCCAAAAGTTTGCTTTTCTGCTACAGCTAGGATTGGATAATACTGAGTGACACTTGTGTAGAGAGACCCTAAAATATTGCTGTTCCACAATGACTCTTGTAAACTGGAAAAATAATATGATAATATATTAAGAAAGAAACAGAATTGAAGAAGCAATGTAGTTTGAGCAATAACATCTCATTTTAATATCCCAAGATATGAATGTAACTTGTTTGTCCACAAAGCCTCTTTACATGACTAACTGGAAGACTTATATTACCACTGTTTCATATTTGTCTGATTAAAAAATTAATACTAATTTTGGTATGGCAGGCACATAAACCTTAGTCTGAAACTCCTTAAAAGCATTTTTTTTCTGATTTCAGATGAATTTCAAAACAATAGTTTGAATTCCTTACATTTTTTTTAAAGCATAAAATATACATTCAGGGCAACATCAGTGAGCAACAGAAGTAAGCAAATATCAGTACAGTAGTGGAAGCTAAAGAAACATATATGAAACAACCACAACCACAAACTCTACTCTTTCTCACAGAATGATTCCGATGGTGGGGTGGCAGCTAAGCACGAGTGCAGCCACTCCAAGAAATATATCAGGGAAAGCAGTTACTAATTCCATCCTTGAGTCTGCTAATAACTTTCTATAAAATCCAGGCAGAGCAAATCCATCCATCTGTAAAGGTTGATGGCAGACTGACTAGTTTAATCTTGAGATAGATGACCTGTATTTTTGCTACAGCTGAAGGACTCTTTGGGTGCATTCATACAACATTTTCAAAAACCAGTTCAAATAGTGTCACTTTAAAATCATACAAAACAAAACAAGCAAGCAAGCAAACAAACAAACAAAAAACAATTATTTTTGCTGAAAAGTAGTTCACAAATAATATAGGAGGAAGGCCAGAGACTCACACTGTCCAGCCAACCAATCTAGATATAACTTTCTGTCCACTTTCCTACGTAGCTATGGTGTATAGAATAAAAACATGAGGCCTGGAATGAGCCACTGTGCTAGTGATAACAATATTGTTATTACAATAGCCATGCAGAAATTTTGAGCAGTGAAATGCTTTGAGGGTGCTAGTATTTATTTATTTATTTTATTTTATTTTATTTTATTTTATTTTATTTTATTTTATTTTATTTTATTTAAAAGATTTGTACGGCTACCCATCTTAAACAGAACTCTGGGCGGCTCACAACAATAAAACCAGTAACTATAAAATCATAACCATAAAACTACAAAACCATAAAAGAAAAAAACAAGAACAAAAACCCAGCACCTCAGTCATCCCCTTTGGGGTACCCCACAACCAGCTGTAGATATACTTTTACACAATCCAGATTTACACAGAATTTCATTTGTTTTCAAAGATATGGTATTCTGGCAAGGCAAAATTTAGTTAGATGAAAATATAAAAAGTAATCCTATAGAATTAACAATTCCAACCAATTTCCTTTTTCAGATTTCCATGGGAAAACCTTCATGCCTTAAGATTCCCATACATGCAAAAAGGGAGATTCATGAAAAAACACAGTGATGTCAAAATGACATGCATGTGGTAACATCATCATGCAAATATCCCCTGGCTGTTATGTACATGAATGTCTATTGTAAAGATGACAGCCATGGCATTTGTGTGATGATGTCATCAAACATGTGTTGTGATTTGTTCCCACCAGCACCATGGACATCCATGCAACCAACCCATACCTCTGGCTCTATTTCTTCATTCTAACTAAAACTATTTTTCTGCAATATAAAGCTCACCTTTCCCTTCTCCTTGGCTTAAGGTGATGTCTTAAGAGCCATTGCTTCTGGGCATCTAAACTGATAGCTCAACCCATGCATTTCTTAGAATTGGAAGGGATTATTCTGCAATAATCATCTTGATGAACTCTCAGATATAGTACATAACCTTAGAATGTTCTTCAGAAATAGAGTCACAAAAGACCATTGCAGGAGGAATGGGCTGCAATTATGTCTAAAATTTCAACCAATGGTTTTTGAATCATGGGGTTGGAGGTGGACCACTTGTGTAGGAACAACATTTTCATAAAATCTTTTTTAAATTCAAAAGAAGCTCTCACCATCATATTGCATACCTTTTGAAGCATTCCAGGATGCTGGGCCAGAAGGAAGTGGCAGCTTTCCCCAGCCTCCTGCTGCTGTACTTCCTGGAATCCCTTGGAAGCACCATATCACATTACATTGCATTTTATCATGTTCTTTACATGGTATTTAGGAGCTGTGAGAAATTATGAAGAATACCTAGTTCTAGGGAGAATTACATACAAATCTTTTAAAATTAAGAAAGCAGTGGGAGAAAGTTTGCTGCTCGTGGAAAGCAGTAATCAGTCTTCTGAAAACATGAATGAAAATGGCTTTTCTCTGTTGCATGCAGTACTATGTCACATTCTCTTCTATTAGTATATCACATTTCCCAGTACTGGAATAAGCAGACATGGTAAGCCATTGTGGGAGCTAAATATCTCTGATAGGAATATTCCTTACACATTTCAACCTCTCAGCCTTTCCTTCAGTTTGTCACAGAAAACAGTCAGTTCACAAAGCTTTTCTAGGCCAAACGAGAGGACCAAACTGATTACTACTTATGTAGGTTCCTGTGACACAGGTTAAAAATGCTGACAGGATTTAACTTGCTTTCTTGCAAAGTATTTTGAAGGGCTATAAACTAACAATTTGTATTACATACAGGAAGCAGAAACTAAAATGGTAATTTCACCCCTATTTAACGTTTTGCTTACAGGAGAAAGCCCTGAATTCAGTGTGACAATGACATCCTGCAGTGTTTGCAAACATGTGGCAAAGGAAGATTTAGGGGTGATAATACCTTTGGGGATCTCAGGAGGGCTTTCTTTCTCCAAGCCTTTTTGCATAAGCTGACAGTGGCAATTAGTGGCTAAAATAAACTAGATCCATAAGTCAACGCCATTGGTCCTCTTGAGATCTCAGAGGAAGAAACTACCTCCTTTGTGAAGGAATTCTCACCTCCCCGTCTCCATAGCATTCAGTACTTTATTGAAAAGAGAGAAATGTAAGCTTTTTTTTTTTTAAAACCACAGCTTCATGCCTGATTTCCTTTCCCCATATCTTACTCCCCCTCTTGTTTAGGATGCAAACTGGAGAGAAATTACAAAATTGCAAAGTAAGGTGCCCTTCAAAGGAAAAGGAAAGAAACTGGCCAAGATAAAGAGACAAACAGATTAATTGGGGGCTGTAACTTCTGCACACACTAATCTTCCAAGTAGTGGGAGGAAATAATGTGAGTCAATGGCAGTTGAGCAATGATTTCTCTTGTCCAGGCATTCAGCCTATGAGCAAATTGAAAAGGGCCCCACACTTTTAAAACAACCAAGAAATGGCTTTCTTTCTTTATTGATATCAGCATTTGTTTTCTGAGGCATCTTCATCAAAAGATATTGGACAAATCCTACATGCATCTCTATGCCTAAAATAAGAACCTGATGTCATACAACTATCCCATTAAAAACACTTTTCTGACCAGGTTTATTGAGTTTCAGCTCCAAAGGCTATATTGCCTGGGAATTATGAGAGTTCAAGTGTAACACTTTTGGAAGGCACAAGTTCTGTGTTGTGTAGATAACACAGAAAATCAGAGTCACTTTGTGTGAGATGGGCGGCTATATAAGTATGATAAATAAATAATAAATAATAAAGCTGCTAGCATTAAAAAAAAAAGATGACTTTTAAAATATATCAGTGTTCATACAAACCTAAAAAGCTTTGTTAAGTCCATACTAGGGCAATAGTATTATTAAGACAATCCAGCTCTCTCTGTGAAAGCTTTATGATCTTCAGATCTCTTCATCAGATAAAACAATGGCAGGAGACAGAAAGGGAAAGGAATAACAATGCGTGAAGTGGGGAAATCCTGACTTGATATTGAATAGAGCTGTGCCAAACCTCAAAGGGGTACTTCACTTTGATTAAAGTTTTGCAAAGCAGGTATGTAGTACCTATGGGAAGCTCATTATAGCTGGGTCCTGTCAAAGCAAACCCTTTGATGGCCTTTTGCGCATGCATGTCAATGCTCCAAAGACATTTCTGTAGGCACTTCCAGTTCCTGCCTTGATAAAACTGTTCAGGTGAAGTACATCACTTTTTTGGGAGAGGAAGTACAGCTTGAAGCAGATCATTTTAGTGACTGGAGATGAAGTGAATGAACAAAGCAAAGAGGTACTGTAATGGGAGTAAAGAGGTGTGTGTAATATTGAACTCCAAGTCTGCAAGGGAAACACTACAGTCATTCAGATTAGATCTTATTTGGCATTATGGTAAATTGTTCCATTAAAAAAATAACTAAACATGTAGGAAAAGGACAAAAATATCAGCAGACAGAAAAATAATTGATCAATGATTTACAAAGAAATAAAAATGGGGATAAACAATCTCACTGTATTTCTTGTTCTCTCCCCTTCCACGTTGTTATAGGTGCTTCTTAACAACAAATCTTACAATAGTTTCCCATCTTTTCTGATTAAGGGAAGTTTGTTTTGTATTGTTTAATTTGAGCTTTAGGTTTTTCAGATAAACTTCAGTTTGCTTTCTTTCCAGTGCTTCACTGGATGTTCCACGCACATCTACTTTTCTCACCTTGGTCTGCAAGGAAGGCAATGCCATACTGCATCTTAATCTGCTTTTGTATTTCATTCTCAGCTATCGGTTGTTCATTACATCTTAGTCTAGTGGTTTTATTCTTGAAATGACCATGCAGGGAGATGCCCAGAGTATGCTATAGCCACCACATTAGGAAAATATAATGTTTATTTGGGTATGTCCATGTCCCAGATCCATATGGCAAGACTGGCAGGACTGGTGCCTGGAAGGTTTGCATCATGGTTTTCACTGATATGTTTTGTTTCCTCTATGGGTACTAGTTTAACTATCTAAATACTGCTGTTGGTGGTTACTTTTGCTTTTGATACTATTTTCTGTTCTTTTATTAGTGACCTAAGATATTTGCTCTTGTTAACTGTAACCATTGAGATGGCAGACTGTGATCCTTCAGTTGTCAGAATCTTTGTATGGTTGGCATTACATTTCAGGCCTTATGAATGGGCAATATTTGTGATATCATACAAGATGTTAGTGGCCTCAGTATCACTGTCTGCAAATATGCCCCTGTCATCAGCAAACTGAGATTGGTTATTCAGTGGATTTCATCATACTGTATCCATTCCCTCACCATGGCATCAACTATGGCATTGAACAGCAGGAGTGAGATCATGCAGCCTTGCCTAATGCCGGTTGGAATTGGGAATTTCTCTGAAAGCTGGATGCTATACAGCTGCTGGAGTTGCTGTAAGGTTTTTGCAGTAGGCTTATGATTTTTGTGGAAGTGTCTTTGGTTTTCAAAGACTTTCATAAAACTGGCCAGAATACCTTGTTGATGGCTGCTCAAAAGTCAGTAAATATAACAGCTGAATTCTTTGTTCCATGAGTTTTCTGATGGTGAAAATTTGGTCATAGCATCCTTAATTTGGATGGAAACCAGCCTGCTGTTCTCTAGTTGTCTGTGGCCACCGTTTCTGGAAGTATAGTTGGATAATTCTCATGAAGACCTTTCCAATGATTAATGATGGCTTTTGTATTTGTGGCTGTCCCATTTTTCAAAACTGGGATTATGATGCCTCATTTCCATGCAAGGGAGACTTTTCTGAATGCTAAATGAGTTGTAACAGTTAATGCAGTCATGGAGTCAGATGGTCTCCACCAGCTTTCAGTGTCTCAGCTGTGATTCCATCCATTTCAGTTATTTTACCATTTTTAATAGTTTTACTGCCACTTTTACTTCATTTATTGTGGGTTCAGTATCCAAGGTTTGATTTTCTGGCACTTGGATAAGTGGTAGATCAGCTGCTGCTCCCTGCAGCTCTCTGTGGTTGTATAGTTGTTAGTAAAAATCTCTTCTTCTTTAAGGCCACTCATTATACAAACATCCCATCAGCCTTGT
This sequence comes from Liasis olivaceus, assembly GCA_030867105.1. NCBI lineage: Eukaryota > Metazoa > Chordata > Lepidosauria > Squamata > Pythonidae > Liasis > Liasis olivaceus. Next base: position 28,430,344 of record CM061354.1, read on the forward strand.
AAATCTTACTGTTTGTTGATTTAGTCCTTCCACTTAGGTGTCTGAAAGTGGTAAACAGCACACTGCACTTATGTTTCTGTGCAGCGTCTTCCAGTTCTAGAGTCATGGTCTTCCCATGTGCCTCATACTCTGCTTTTAGCTAATGGTGAATTTCATGGTCAGCTGCCTGTATGTGCCTTGTCAATAGGCTTGACTCGTTTCTGTAGTCTACCAGGTCTAGGCACCTCAGATCCATACTAGTGTTCAGTGTCATGTGGTTGGGTACATGCCTTTGGCATATTCATAGAGAGCTTCAGAGACTTGCTCTTTTTCCCCCCAAGTCCACAACATCAAGCAGTGTTGGGATGGCAAACCTATTGGTAGTGCTATTTGCAAGTACAATTCTATATCTATACACCCATCAGAACTAGTCAAGATGTGTCAAAGAAGATTTTTACACTGAAATTCAAAATGCTTTTGACAGCATGCCCAAAGGGGATTTAGTTATAATAACTGAGACCTTCAGTGTCCATGTGGGAGCAGATAGACCAGGGTGGGAAAAAACCCTTGGAAAATGTACATCTTGTTCATCCAGTCTGGACTAGTTCCACTTTGGTGATGGAAACCATATTTCATTTTACATGGTGGAGTTTAAATTGAATTTTTGTACAGACTGGATTTTTGTACATGACTGGAACTACAATCAGCACCTTGAATTCTATATTCATTTTTGATGGATAATTGGAAGTGGTTAGAATCTAGTCCAGGATCAAAACATTCTTGCCATCTGAGTTGCTCCCTGTGAGCTGATGCTTTTGGGGATGGCCAAAGAGGCTGTATTCTATAATGAGCCATTGCCTGCTGCAAATGATAATAGTCTGGCACCATTTCCATTTTGTCAACCCAGTCAAATTTTCCAAGGGTTTTTTCCCACCCTGGTCTATCTGCTCCCACATGGATACTGAAGGTCTCAGTTATTATAACTAAATTCCCTTTGGGCATGCTGTCAAAAGCATTTTGAATTTCAGTGTAAAAATCTTCTTTGACACATCTGGGCTAATTCTGATGGGTGTATAGATAGAGAATTGTACCTGCAAATGCCAGGATGATTAGGCAGGTTGAGACCTTGGGAAAACCCAGCACACTTGTGGTTGTGCTACTAATTAGAGTGATGCCAGTGCCCTCAGTATGTTTTCCTCTACCAGAATAAAGCAATGTTACTTCCTCATTGTTCTCTGATACTTGAGTGGTTTTTTCTTTAATCCAGTTGGTCCCCGTTCAAAAAGCATTAATTTTTGTACAATGATTTCCTTTGGACAACACCAAAGAATCCTTAAACAACAATAAGAAATTGGTTCTGAGTTTTGAGGAACATTTAATAATTCACATGTTGAATCATTTTAATGTACTTCCTTTGAATTAAAAAATATTATAAAAGAAGTAAAGATGCTTTCATTTCTAAGTAATCAAGCTGCACACCTCCTAAATGCTCCCATCTTTTATACACACACACACACACATATATAAAATTTTATTACATTTTAATAGTAACTTTTTGAATTAGATGTAAGGCAAGATAGAAAGAATAATACATGAATCATGAAACTTAAAAAAATACATTGAAAGTCAACTTTGGCATGTCTTTGATTTGTTAAATAGTTTATTGTTTTAAAATTAGTTTAGAAGCTTCCAGAAGACTGGAGTAGCATACTGCATGACTGTACTGGACGAATTAGTCTTCTTGGACATTAAAACAAAACCTACTTCATGATCTTTATCAAAATAAATCTATAGTGTTTTCAAAGCTAGACTCTCTAGCAAAATCAACATTTTCACAATCTTTCTTTAACATTGTTTATCAAAAGAATTTGCTAGTGATTATTTTAATTATGATTAAAATAATCATAATTCTTAAAATTTCTGGTTTAATCATGAGCAAGTTGTGTTCTGGTTTATATTTTCATATTGGCTTCTTCAGACCAGGAAAACTAACTATGGAATTTCCTTTCATGGCTTAAAATAAGAATATAAGAAAAAGTCTTACTGGATCAGGGCAAAGGCTGATCTAATCCAGCATTCTGTGACACATGGTTGCCAATCAGAAGTTCACAAAAAAGACAAGGTGGCAATAATCTTCTGTTGTTATTCCTTATATGGAATATAAGAATACTGTCTTTGGGAAGTAATATATAGTTATCATATTAGTAGCTATTGACACTTATCCTTTGTTTACTATAATGTTTGAAAAAGGACCTCTCCAGATGAGTGTCAAATAATAATTGAGATTCCCTAAATTAAGCTATGTAATAAGAGGACCTAGGAAGTGTATCCTCTCTGTTGTGACACCTGCCCTCTAGAATAGTGTCCCCAGAGATCCATATAGCTTCCACCCTAATGATGTTCCAAAAGTCTTTGAAAACATGATGTTTTCCCAGGCCTTGGGGTAGGATAGCTGCTGAGGCCCTGTGGGTTGTTTTTTGCTGTTTTGTTTGGTTTCTGTTCTCTTCTGGATGTGTATGATATGTTTCTTATTGTTCTTGATTTTACAGTGTAACCCACCCAGAATCAACTGGAGCCCAGTGACTTCTAAATTAAATTAAATTTAAAAAATTAATCATATTACTATACTTTGCTGAAACATGACAAAATGTTTTTGGATTGTTTTAAGTCTGTATTTTTTATCGGTGTCTTGATATGCATTCTGTTATGTTCATTCACTTCATTTGCTGAGAATGTTCGGATGTTTATTGATCAGAAATTGATTAAACTGACCAATATACAATTGTCACAGCTGTCCTTCTGAAAATGCGCAATCCTGGAACTGACACAAAATACTTCATTCTTATTTAAAAGGTAAGGAGTTGATTTCTGAAAAAAAACATAATAGCTTTAACCAAAGATCCAAATCCTGTAATAGCAGAAAATAATCTCTATTGAAAAGAGGAGAAATTTATTATAACTTGTAAAAAAACTTGATAGCTGAACGATATGAACAAGAAAGAAGTGAATTTAACCTTTGGCCAGAATCACAAAGAGCTGCTGCTGTACAGTGGAAGATAGGAGGAAAGTTTCTGTTTGTGGGGAAGGAATATAGGAGTGAAGAAGCTAGAAGGAGCAGGCAAATGGCAGAGCGAGAGAGAGAAGGAAGGAAGGAAGGAAGGAAGGAAGGAAGGAAGGAAGGAAGGAAGGAAGGAAGGAAGGAAGGAAGGAAGGAAGGAAGGAAGACTGATTCCTTGAAAAGCTGGGCAGCCTGACCAATTCTGAAGCACTTTGGAATTTCTAAATGTTAGAGTGATGGTGGTAATGTGGATAATTTCATGAGAAAAATTGGACTTTGTGAAGGATCAAAGAAGAGGAAAAGAATTTAGAACTGCTGGCTTGAAGTAACATGACTATGACGTTACAGAGATATTATTATTTAAGTGGGCAATATTGGTGCTGCTGAAAAATGCTTATCAAAATGTCCTTTAGTTCACCTGTATTGTTAGGGATCTGGATCGAATACTGAAACTTGTATAATAAAAGCCTTCGCTATACAATCTCTGTGAAAGCATATTCTCCATAATTCATCAGATTTCTTCGGAGTCTGCAGCAGCATGGACACATAATGGATAAAATAAAGTTATTACAATGTTAGGAAAGCACTGCTGGGAGCTACTTATCTGCAAATATTCATACAATGTGCAGCTACCATAAACCCTTCTTTCTCGTGTATTGGAGAAAGTCCATAAAGTCAGTATGGTAAGGACCTGTTAAGACAAAATATAAGTCAAGCCCACATATCAGGAAAATTTCCTAACATAGAGCAACTATATGTTTCTAAACTTAGGTACTGATTTTTTTGGCTGCAGCTGCATGATTGCCACTTGCTTGTCTGAAGGAAGGTCATTTGTTTAACTGAAATATATTATTCCAAATGCTTGTTCCTCAGGTAAATGTCTAAACCCATGGCTGTAACTGACAGGTGACAACCAATATAAATTTCTTAGTAACATTTATTTTGGCCTTGGAAGATGAATAATTGCCTGATGTCATAATGGGGGCAATGATATTTGTATTTGGCCCAAGATTTGTATTTGGTGCATGTTATATACAAATATCACTGTAAAATGTGAGACTCTGCATTTGTTTTAAATCACTCAGATCATCCAGATTTAACAATTCAGAAGTATGTTCTGTAATAATTAAAGAGATAGCACGGACACTGTTGCACAGAGGAAATAGAATGCCCCCTCCATACAGATGTGTATGCTAACGAACGACTGTATATATGATAAAAACTAAATTAATGAAAACAGCTTTTACTTTATGCAAGGAAGTAAAATAGCTCATAACTTTTCCTTACTGAAGGAAAACTACTGATTTTTGTGAACCAGGCTGAGCCAAAAAAATGTTTTAATATAATAAATTTGGGGTTTGGTATCTTTGAGTAGCAAGGAAAAGTTATGAGCTATTTTTAATTCCATATTGTATTCACATAAAAAACTCTGAAACATTATCATGGTGACCCTCCCAAGTCAACATTACAAAATCCAGCTTGGCAATAGCTTATCAAGAGTAACCCAAATGCACAAAATACTGAACAAGGTTTTTGGTTTTCTGATATCCTTCACAAATAACATCAAGTCTAATGAAAAGTTATGGAGAATTAAAAAGTCTGCACCTTGTTTTGTGACATTTTCAATAGTCCCATAAGGTATTGTGAACCCATTAAATCAGTGTGTGTGTGTGTGTGTGTGTGAGATTGAGAGAGAGAGAGAGAGAGAGAGAGAGAGAGAGAGAGAGAGAGAATTTGCTTGTTTAATAGACTGTGGCCTTTTTCTCATATGAAGAGTGCTAAGTTCTTACCAAGAGAAACTGATATCCCAGTGCTTTTAGTTATAAATGCTCAAATGTAAACATGCAATAATACATTACCTTTAGTTCCCTATTGGAACTAAACAATTTGATTTAGCACTTCTTTCTGATTTTCAGCATTTACTTTTGGGTCAGTTGGAAGTCTACTTCATATGCTACTATGTCAGTGTGGAAACTATTTCTCCATTACATTCTATTGTAATATTTCAAATAAAATCTTCCTCAAGTCAAACTCAGCTCCTGGTGACGTGCCAGGAATTTTCTTGGCAATAGTATGGCAATGGTCCTTCTGGGATTTTTTTTTTTCCTGATAAGCCAGTCTAGACCACACCCCTGGGATTTCTAACTAGTGTCCCATCCCAGGATTAACTATAATGAATCTTGTTTGACTTTTTCAATCATCCCAATTTGGCAAGGTTTGCCATCTTCTGTAACACACTGATATTTACCAGAAATTAATGAACACCATATTCTCTGTCATAAATCAAAGCACTGTTCCAGTGCTTTCTCTTATAGCAGTTGGTGTACTCTTATCACTTATTCTTATAAATCTAAGTGATTAAAGTTTTGGCTTGCTGTATTTATTGCAAGGTTTTAACAAAGCCAATTTCTGTAGGACTTGATATAGTTTTCAAAACAAATAATAAAAAAAGGAGGTATAATATCAAACAACGTATCTAATAGGCAGCTTGCATACAATTAGGCCCCACTTTATGGAACAGCCAGGTCTAAGCAAGGTGACAGAGTTTGGGGCATTCCGTATCTTGAGTGACAAGATATTCCCAGCATGTGAGTATAGCATGTGAGAATAGAAGACATGTTGTTGGACCCCGCTACCTTGTCTTCATGTTTCTTGTTGGATTTTTGGTAATCTCTGCCAGCAGGAATGCATGGGGTGAAGCAGATCTTGACAGGACAGATGGTCCTATTATTTGTGAGTCAAGCCATGTTGGGCTTTAAGATGACAACCAGAATTTTGAACTGGATTCAGACATAGTTGAGGGACACATACTCATACTTTGTTATAGCAGTGTTTGATAGTTTAGAACTGCGTTGTTTGGATGGTTTTCTTTGTGCATAAGCTTCTGTGGTGGTGAGGGCAGCCGCTTCAATTACTTGTAAATATTCTCCGGTTCCTTCTTCAAACTTGTTGCAAATCAGTCCCTTCTATGTATTTGGGGCCTGTGCCAAGAAACCAACAATTATGGGGTTAGCACAGTAATTAGTATAGAGACTATTGTATGAATGGGCCCTCAGAAGCCAACTTTCTAATTTTTTTTTTTTAATAAGGGCCACGTATGAAATATCGGGCTATAATAGGAAGCATAATGGAAGTACAGGGCTTCAAAATAATGTTCCCCTTTTTCTTAAAAAAGTAGACCTCTTTGTAATCTCCTAAAGCAGTGAAAATCTATCCATGTTCAGGAAGGCACAATGAGCACTCTAGCCTCCTCTCGTTGCATCATACTCCACATATAGTGGAGAGCCTCTACAATCAATAGAGGCTTTCCACAGGATTGAGGAAGACCCAAGAAAATCACAGCTATTGACTTAATCTGCATGGGTAAAAGAGGCTCTTGACTCTAGACAATTGTCTCATACAGGAGGAAAACGATAAAAAAAGACAAGTGTGCATGTCCCTACTTCTCCTACAGGCAAATGACTATTTATGATACTGACTATAGAGGACTTGTGTTGATGATAACAACACTCTTCACTACCGTGACAGATAAATAGAAGGCAAAAGTGCAACATAAAACATTTGCCCCTAATTTTAACTGTTACTTTGCCTATTTGTTGAAAACAAGTTAGTATAATTTAGCTGTAATTTTATGACTTTGTGGTACTTGTGGTTTCTTGAGACACTGGCTTGGTTGAAGAGTGAAAAGCAGGGGAAATTTAAAAAAAAAAAGAGGAAGTGGAACAGAGACTCTGCCAGCTGGATGAAGATGGCTTGGAAGTAACCACATCAGTCAATTGATGCATGTCATATTCTAATTGCAGCATGATGATGATATAGGGACTGGTCCTCCCTGTGGGGTGAAGTTTACTTTATTGTTTGGCAACCTTTTGAATTAGCAATAACATGAGATGTCATTCAACATCTGTTTATAGTCATTGCTAGGTATTTCTGATGATGCAATTTTTGTACAAGCAAAACCAGGGAATTTGCCTCCAAATTACTGTTATCATGCATTTACTGCAGGGATAGATTCTCCTAACAGTGAGCAGACCCCCCCCCCAAAAAAAGCTTACTACTGTGGGCTTTTTTAGTTCTTTTCCAATGGATTTTTTCCTCCATATTGTGAAGGTGAAGATAGAAAGTTGGGCAGGCATATTATATTTATATAAATATATATTCGCCTTTACTTAAACAAGACAAAAAGTAAATATGAAAAGAACAAAGAAAGCAAAGCAACTACTATTACTACAAATTTATATATATAAAGGGTTCTTATACAAATATATATGTATATAAAGTTTTATACAAAACTTTCAGTGAAGGATGGTCATATTTTATTGTAATCATCCATACTTAACCTACATCTGTACGTAACTTGTTCATAAGTTGCAAGTAACATCAGGCTTTCAATTCACTGAGTAATTGGGGCATTACATTTATCTTTCCTGTGTTGAAGGACTAATTCCTTAGCAATAAGAAGGATGTGAAGAAGCTGTTTCCATTTTGCAGCCACCAATTTCCATGCAGTAAATATGTACTAAGTAGATAATTAAAAAGAATTTGGATGTCCAAAAATATTAATGTTAAAATCAAAATAATAGCTGCCCAGTGTTGTTCAGAGTTGGGTGACACCTAAATTGAATAAATTAAATTAATATATGTAATTACTTCTTCCCAGAATACAACAACCTCTCTAGGCAGTTTATATATTCAAACAAGTTTTAATGAAGCATTATTTTCACTGTATCTACAATAACAATAATTTCTTTGCTATACAAATGCAATGGAATCCCATACGTGTGAAATATTATTTTTTATATAAACTATAGTCTAAAAACATTGATATTTTTTACTGATGTTAAGACAATTTGCCATTCTTTAGACAAAATGGAGATCTCCAATTCCTTGTTACAGTCTATAATTTTTGCATATCAAATTGAAAGTTGTGAAAACACATAGAGAAGTACAAAGAGTATGAATAAAGTTAGTCATATAATCTTAACATTTTTACTTTTTGATCTAAATTGATTCATGGCACATGCAAAGAACAGTACTGTTCAATCTCCCAGACCAATAATATGACCACTTCACACATAGCGTGACATTCTTCTGTCGCAATAGTTATCTTGAATGTGTTTCTTTCTGCCAGCTACTGCTTTTAATTGCACTGTTTTGTCTCTTATTCCTTCTTATCTTCTCCTTATTCTTTGAAAAACAGTTCCCAAACAAGCAGCCAGCTAAAATCTTCTCACTTTGCAGATAACAGCAATGGACCAAAGAGCTGGTAAGTGTCTAACAATCATGAATAGTTTCATTCTTTGATTAGTGGGGAGCTCCCATACCAAGCTAATCTTAGCAAAAGCCAAATGCTTCCTGAGAGAAAGAGGGAGAGATGAGTCTTTGGGCTTCTCTGAGCTTGGCTGTTTTCTTGCAAATGTTTTGTTACCCGGGTAGGTGACGTCCTCAGTGCTCCACTCACTGAACAGTGCTTCAGTGAAAGAGAGACAGAAACCATCTCTGGAGAATAGTAATTCTAATAAGAAATGTCAACATTCGTAAGCCAAATATATTCCTATTCACTAATCAAAAGTGGAAATAAAAGAATTAAAAGCGGATGCAAAGAAAACAAAACCTCCATGAGAGAAAAGGAGGTGGTAAGAAACTATTGAATAAGACTGAAGCATTGGGGAAATAAATATTATGTGTCATTTCTCTTTATTCTATGTTATATAATTTATGATTGATTGAATGATTGTCATTGATTTTCCTATGTTTTTTTTCTTTTTCAAAGTTCTACCCCGGTGATCAAGGATATTATTTCAATGAAAGAACTATAGTCTTTAACATTCCATTGCATTTTTCTGTGCTCACTCCCATCCTTCTAGGTTTTCTAAGATTAGCTATTTGTTAGACTGGGTTTCATTTATATGCCTGTCAATAAGAAAATAAATAAATATCAAACTACAGTGAAGTTAATGAAAAAGATTTTAGGGGGTTGGATGAAACTCCATATGGATTTCAAGGATGTAATGTGAAGCTGTAATAGCAAAGTTGCATTTGCATTTTCCTTTTCATCAAATCTTATTCATTCTTCTAAATCAGATTCCACCACTGATATCCATTTAATCTTCACATTATGATATAAGTTAAAAATGTTTATTCATTCTGATACAGTGAATCATCATTTTCAACATACTTGAATTTAATATTTTCTTGCAACTTAAATTTCACAAATTATTCACTAAATGTAGACTATAAAACACCTAACACAATAAACAATGTAAAAAGTACACAATGAGCAGTATGAAAAGCAAATTGCATTGTATAGCAGAATGAAGAATATCACCACCAGCAAAAGTGTTAGAAAAATTTTAACTAAGTAAATGTCCACTGATTAGCTGCAGAATGGTTTCCCACAATTTCCCCAATATATCCCTGATCTTTTTATATTGTCTTCAAGTATATATGTGAATTATCTAATTTGTACACTTATAGTACCATTCATAGCATAGCTGGGGAATCATGTAAGTACTTACCCCATTAAAAATAGTCCTTCAAGTAAAAGATTTAAAATTCAAAATAAGAAATATTTAGCCTATTCTTGTAATAACAGTTTTTAAAAGAAACATTCAAACAAGAAATACTTACATGAACTGATATAATCCAGCTATGATATAGCATATTATGCATTCTATTTCTCAAGCCAGATTTAGCAGGCTCTTTCAGCAAAAGTATTTCAGTAATGACCACTGCTGGATTCCAAAGGGCTTGGTAAGCAATTTCCTTTAACATAGCATTATTCTCATACAATTAGTCAATGAATTGATTAAACAGTAGTTAAATCTGGTGCTATTCTTACATTGTGAACAATTGACATGCAAGTTATAACTTCTCACTAAAAAACATGGAATGACTCTGCCCATTGAGGTAGTCAGTGGCACCTAATGGAGAACAAGGAATAAAGGGGGTATCTTGTTGACCAGCTGACTGTTGCTCAAGATGTTCCTGAGTGTTTGGTACATTCCTATATTTTTTGTTTATTATTTGTAGTGGCTCCTGGGTTGATTAAATATGGAACAGGCAACATTTTCATTGCAATTCTGCAATGCACATTTCACCATCCTGCCACTCATGGATGCCTGTGATTACTTGTCTTAGTGTTGCAGGTTCAACTTAAACTGTTTCACTGTGTGGAGATCTCACAGGGACTAAAACAGCTTGTAGAATGAATTCAGTCGTAAATTACATTCTTGCAGCAGCTTTCTTGATCATACTGGCACAGTGCGCAGAAGAACTAAGTGAAAATCACATGACTTTTGTTTGATGTGCAATGTTGATCCTGTGAATTTAAATTCCTGAAAAATAGGATTAACATTTATAGTACAATCATGGACTGATCATCAGGCTTTTATATCACTTTCCATGCTAAAAATAAGTTGATCCTAGAGGTAATTCAGTGACAATTGCATGACTATACCTAATGACTATTCTGTATTCTCTCTCTAATATTGTGTGTTATTTACCCAATAAACTCTGTTTACTCTTCATTTGTCCTGGCTATTTGGATTCATGCTGAAGATCTGTTGTTACGCCAAATATGTTCTTCTGGAAAACTTCAATTTGACATTTTCCAGACATTTTTTGTATAGTATCAGCCAAGCAGATATCTTTTGAGTGAATTTCAAAGCATGATAGTGAACAGATTGTGGTCACGATGGTCAACTGAGTATTGTTCCTTCCTGAAAATGTTTGGTGAACTGTAATTTTTAGGGACAACACAAACAAAAATAATCAGGTTTGTTACTTAGCAAAACGCTTTTCAGATGAGATAACTGAATTATAATAAGTCTTTCAACTGCACAGTCACAACTCAGTTAGGCTGCACTAGGAGTTATCAGTAGATTTCAGTAAGTTCAGCATACAACTGATTGCCAACATTAGGTATTCCAAATAGTAAGTACATTAGACTTGAAAAATTTATGTATTTATTTATTTAATCACATTTGTATAGTCGTCCATCTCACATAGTGACTCTGGGTGGCATACATAGTAATAATCAAGAGTATATAAAAATCATTAAAACAACCAATTTAAATTGAAATAAAAACAAGATAAAAACAATTTTAAAAAATGGTGGGAAAACATAGACAGAGTGCATTCCATTAACCATCATACAACCATCTAACAGGCTCCACTCTACCATGGGATCCCCAAGCTAGTTGACAAAGCCATGTTTTAAGGGCCTTCCAGAAGGCCAACAGGGTTGGGGCCACCCTCACCTTGGAGGCAGTGATGTTCCACAGAGCAGGGGCTACAACAGAAAAGTCTTTCTTCCTAGGTTTCACCTGATGACACTTCCTTGCCAACAGGACCCACAACATGTCTGTCCTGCTGGACTTGATGGGAGGGGTAGATGTAACTGGGGAGAGAAGTTCCTTCATGTATAGAAGTAAACTCCATGACAGGCAAAAGGGTTTATTTTTGTTTGTTGGATGGGTGTTGCCAAGGGAGAAAATATGCTTCCATATGCATAAAATGATAAGAGTAACACTTGCGGTATGCTGTCACAATCACTAGTTAGTTTTGATTGATTGATTGATTGATTGATTATGTGCCATTGAGTCATTTTCAATTACTAGAGATCATATAGGTAGTATGAAGTTATATCGATATTATGTGCCTAGATTTATTTATTCATCAGCTTGAATATAACCTGCCTCTTTGCTAAAAATTTAAAACAACATCATAGCTTTCCCACTCCATTGCTCCCACAACAATAACCTTGGAGATGGCTTGGGTCAAGACATACTAAACAGCCCAAAGTCTCCCAGTGAATTTTCAAGATTGGAAGTGAGGAATGGTGAAGGTCTAACTTCTTTCCTACTATACCACACTTACTCTATATTTGTCTAAGCCTTAGATCCAACCTTTGTCAGGTGCAGCCATGCTAACCAAAGTAGACCACTGTACCCCATCCTTTCTTACCTAAACAGTTGTTTCAGTCTCCAACAGCCTTTTGATAATAAAAGGTGTTTTACCCAGTTCTTTACTGAATCACAGCCTACTCTTCAGTAGGATTCTCCCACTCGCTAGTAACATTTCCCTAATGTGGAGCCAACCTTATATCTATAAAATGGTATAGGATTACATGTCATTCTCACATTCTCCAAACCATGGCATAAACATGTCACAGAAAGTGGTGTTACATAACATCCTCATGACATTGCCTTTGCCTTAGTACTAGCCCTCAGTTGAGACAGTTTAAAATCACATTTAGTTCTTCTTGTCTTAAAGTTATATTCTCCCTTCTTGTTCCAACACAATTTTTCCAGGGTCCCCATCCAGCAGATTTTATTAATGGTCAAGGACTGGAGTCTGCTGAACACTTAATGGGCATTTCAGGGTGCTGTAAGCACTCTTTTCCCCTCCAACAGCTATTGCCTAGAAGACTTGGCTTGGGCTGTGGGAGCGAATGAACACCTGGCTTCTGCAGAGGTATCAACCTGTGTAATGCCTAAGTGGCCCTTTCCAAAGTGCTTCTCATATCTTACGCATCTTCTTGATGCATGCAGGAATGCTATTTTGAAAAGCCATTAGATCTGTTTTTAATTATGGATTTAGTGCTCCTTTGAAAGTGTACTATACCTCTGTTTTTAAAAGAATAGGACTAGTGCTGTATGGAAAGTTGATTTCAACCATGTAAAAGCACAATTCTATCAGCTGCGTATTGCTGGTTCTGTTACCAATAGATCCATTACATTTTCCACTGCTTCTGCTGACAAGGTTGGGGTGGGGACACATGACTATACTTTTTACTATTTTTATTTTAAAAATCAGTAATCTGATAGATCCTGGCATGTGACACATCTGCATTTGCAATCTGTCGTCAGCAACTTGAAAGGTGGTTAAACACTCCATGCCAGATACTTTCCTACATTTGCCCAAGTCAGCCCAATCATACATTTAGGGGAGAGGCTCGTGGCTATTTTCCTGCCAGCAGATGTTACTCAGTAGAAGTATCATTTATATTTATAATGTATCTTAGCATTCCTCCACATTAAAACAGTAACGGCAGCATCAATCATTATCCTTCTTACTGGAAAAGATCAGCAAGGAGAGAAATGCAATTTATGCTGGCATACTTTCCTACCAGCTCACGGTCTGCAGGAAAGCACTTTAACATAACTGTCTGCCCGTGCCAATTATCTGCAAAACAATACCATCCCACCTGTAGTGTCTGAAGATTGAATAGATTTTAATTTTAGTGTTAATTTTAGTATTTTGCTATATCTTATTTTTAAATTTGTATAGTGCCCTTGAATTGTATTAAACGGCATTGTATACATTCTTCCAATAAAGTGAATGAATGTAAGATATTCAGGAAAGATATCAATGTGTTTGTCATTAAATTATCTGGAACTCCTGGCTCAGGGCTGTAGTCATATTATTTTTCACCCAAGTGCACTATCAGAGGAAGAAAGAATATTCAGTTATCTCTTCCTAAAGCATCTGGAATTTATACTAATACCTTTGTTAAGAATATACAGTTTAAATTAATTTTTAAAAGTTATATCTATCATTGTCTTCCTCTTGTTCCATTGACCTCTTGTGTTTTGATTAATACTTAATTAAAAGATATGTCCCAATTCCTTTCACATAAAATACTTCACCCAACTTTTCAGTACATAATGTGAAATAAAGCAAAATAGGAAAGTAGAGAATATGGTACGTAGGTAACCTGTAATGAGTTCTTGATTCCCATATTGGAGTCGATGGGACTTTAATATGCATGAATATGGCTGGATCCTGTCCCAATATCTAAGTATTGTGACATCAAGAAGTGAAATTAACACCTGCTAAAATGTCTAAAGCCAGGAGATGAAATAGGTTTTAGAAAGACAATGAGAAAAAAATGAGTTTCAATTCCCTGCAGAGCTCTTTAGTTCCTCATCATGACAAGGTCAAGAGAAGCAAATTATGCTAGGTAAACAAAAACATGTACATCTCCATGGTTCTCTTCATATGATACATTACATACATATGTACTCATTTTATTATATATGTCATTTATTTGTATTAGCTGATACATACGGTCCATGTACAGTAGATGTATTCAGTTCATTTGCTCACTCTTATTACTTAATTATCCTGAATGGTAACCCAATTAGTGTCACAGTAGACTCAAGCTAATAAAAAGGCATAGAAACAACAAAAATATTGCTGTATAAGAAATTGCCTCTGATTGCGTACTCTACAGTATAGATTCTTTGGGAGATGGTTACATAGTTTTAGCAGTTGGTGTGTTCAACAGTTCACATAGGACAGTGTTGTCCAAACTTGGCCACTTTAAGATGAGTGAACTTCAACTCCCAGAATTCCCCAGCCAGCATTCTGGGAGTTGAAATCCACTCATCTTAAAGTGGCCAAGTTTGGACAACACTGACATAGGACCACTGATCTCACTGAGTTGAACAACAATAAAAAGAACACAATGGTAGCACTTTGATTCTTTGTGAAAAAGTCAGTTAGTTTGGTAATGAAATTCTTTTTCAACTCTGGCAATTTAACTGAGAACTGAGAAAGAACTGGTATGTACCCTCCTCTCTTTTTCTTTCATGTACCACTGAGAATTATTCTTCAGTTTTATTAAGAATAAAGCAAAGGAATTGCCTGGATGTCTTAAATAATCTGCATTGTTCATCTGGACTTTAAAACCTAGGATTTCCCAACTTGTGAATAAAATGCAACATTGTCCTTTACATTAATATTGGTTTATTACTGTTACTTTTAAATGCTAAATTATATTTTAATTAAATAATTCTTACAAAGAAAACTATTTAAAACTAATTAAAACTTCAATTAAAAATAACAATGTATGTCATGTTTCTTATTTTTATATTTAGTTATGAACTAAATTTTTTGTAAAAAGAAGGTTGGCTAGTTCAAAGATCACATAATTTTCCCCCCAAAAAACCTTTGTGCTACCTTCCTGCATCTCACTTTAAATGACAACCTTGCTCTACCCTGAATTCAAATAATTATATATGCATATATTGAATACTCGATGTTGGAATAACTTTTTTTAAAAAACAGAGAAAGAACACAATCAGATTTGGTCATATATTTGTGCACCATATGAATTAAGGAGGGAGTCAAAATCATCCCAAGTAATTATTTTTGGCAACTTTGTTAATTATAGGTTACTATGTTTGGCAACTTTGTTGATTATACAGACTATGCAACTAACTATGGAACTTAGAAAACATTTTTAAAAATCAGAATAAAGACAAATTAATCAAATTGTTATGAAACAACAGGTGTAAACTGATGAATTTACACTGCTTTAGCTTTTGAGCAAACAGCATGATGAAAAGAGATTGAAGGCATGCCTTGACCAGAAATGGCACATATCTTTTCCACTTTTAGAAATAACCAGCATAATCATAATCAAATCAGTTTTTAAGTTCCAGAGTATCATATTTAGAAAGTAATAGTTATATTAAACCATAAATAATTTAGAAAAGTGCAGCATGGGAAAAAGGGCCATTAACAGTCATAAAAACCCAAGAATGTAATAGTTTGAAAGGAAATAGGCAATCTTTGCTGTTCAGAAAAAGGAAATTAACCAAATGGTGTCTAGGCAAGAATTACTTAGGATCCTTGAGATCTAAAGAAACCACAAAAATGAGAAGACAAATAGATACAATCGCAATAATGAAATGCATGATATCAGTTATCTGAAAGCACAGCTGCTGCAGATTCTCTATAGTATGCAGCCTGGTGCCAATTCCTTTGATGAATCCTTTTAAGATGCGCTAACAAACAAATGAGGTGGTGACTAGTTTCCATTAATCTTCCATAAGTATTATAGCAAGACCAAGATCTGTGCTTAGACACTTTGGAAAGCACACGTTCAGCTTCAGCAATTTGGGATTCTTTGAACTGTATTTTATTAATAAATACCAGAACATTGTAAGAAAGACCACCCATGATTTCAAATGGCCAGGCCTATCCCTTCAGGATTCTCTGGTGATGTCATCCTTTCTAAAGTTATTGTTCTACACATTACCTAAAAGCAGTTTCAGACAATAATCTTTACTGTAAAAGGTAGAGTCCCTCAAGTTGAGCTCATCTTCTAGAAGTTTTCTGTTAGGTGAGAAGGGTACATACAGTATGTTTCTACAAGTCTGCCGATTTTTCTTTTGTACATTTGGGTCATAATTGCACTTCCAGATTCTAGGTCAAATGTGCTTAATTTACATTAACACTTTAAGGTATTTTTAGTTTACCTTTGAACATACAGTCCTCTCAAGGCAGTTTATATATTAAGAACCCAGTAGAAAAATTGGCTTCATTTCAAATGCTGTAGCTATTCCTGTTGCAGTGTTAATAAGTGTTGTAAATTCAGAATAACTAATATAGAATTTTTATTTAAAATGTGAAGCAAAGGTATTAGTGGTGCTTGAAATGGATTTTATGAAGTGTGAATTTGTGTCAAGATTCTGTTTCCTTATGTGTCAATATTACAGTCAAAAAGAGTTTTGCAGTCTGGATTCTTTCCACATTGCCAAGAATTTGACATTTCTAGTTGTTACTTCATCTGTTTCATCAAAAGGGGTGAAAAGTTACAAGTCTGCAGCTCAAACTGTTTCACAAATCGCTTTTGTCTTGTAAAGACAGCTTGTCAAAGTCATATGCCATTGAACCAATCGGAGATTTTCAGTCCAAGAACTTTGTCCAAGAACTTTGATTTTCAGTTCCTCTCCCCAGACGTTTGTCTGTGTACAGGGATTAGTATTCAGGATGCATTTTAGAGAGATTCCAGGGAAATGGATCTATCTCATGAGCTCTTCACTGTTGTTTGTTTCTGCTTTCTCTGCTAAATTGGCTCTTGTATCTGTATTTCTTGTCACACTCTCCTGCAGAAGTAGCCATAGCCATAATGTTTGTATCGCCATATGTGCACCCATATGCCACCTACATAAAAGTGACACAATTCTGTGTTAACTATATAGCCATGAAATTAAAAATATTCTGACTGAGAAAAATAAGGCTAACAACATAAGAACCAGGCTGCAAGTTGGCAAAAGCTTATTTAAACCAGCATTCTGTTTTCATAATAGTCAACTAATATGTGGTTTGTTCCTTTAATACAGCAAATTAATTTTCTCTCTCCACCACTTTTAAAAATTATTCTTTGTCCCCCCCTACCCTTGGGTACTTTTCCTTCATAATGATGATAATAATAGATTTTTAATAATAATAATAATAATAATAATAATAATAATAATAATAATAATACCACCACCACCACCACCACCACCACCAACAACAACAACAACAACAAACACAACCAGGAGTATTATGGGGTAACCAATACTACTATTCACAGGCACAGCGTCTCTGATACTAGAGGATATATGCAGGGCACATGGTGGTAGATTTCTCTTAGGATGTTGGCTGAGCACTCAGTAAAATTTGGAACTGTTTTGCTGTCCTCCATCATTTGAGTCAAAATTTTAGTAGGATTAGGGGGGATTTTGAAGAGGTACTCCAATCTGACAAAGTTTCGACCAAACTGCCCCATCTAAGCTAGATTGAAGCAGTACTTGAAATGCCAGCTAGGAATGACTATATTACTTCATCTCAAAGGCTGAAATAGACCTCTGACTATACGTATGTGTAGAGGCTTCTTTGCACTGAAGCAAAGTAGCTGGTTGTATAGTTTGTCCACTTCGAGGCTCTTATCTGAGATGTCAAAGTGGAGTAACTTAGTTTCCTGAGTTGATGAACCATATCCAGTTAAGTTTCTGTGATGGTTTGGATTGGTTTGAGGGAGAATTTCACCTATTTTCATATACTACGTTTTTGGGTATAGTCTTAGTTAATATCAACTTTGCATAAGCTATGCAAACACAATATTAACTAAGATTACACCCCAGGATATATCCTATGCAAACTGGTGCAACTTTACTAAAATTTTACTAAATTCTTTTCTTTTACACGTTATAATTATTTATAACTCATGGGCAACTTTATTTTCCAACTTTATCATAAACCATATGGTACTTAGCATAAAACCCCCTGAATGTGAGGTGTCCTTTGGTTTCATACCAAGGAATCACCACTATATTATCTGTTGTTGCAGCATTGATATATGCCAAAGTTGATCACTTTCATCACATACATTTGTATGTCTCCAAATTCCATCCAGTTACTGCCACAACTTATAGATTCTCCATTACAAACAACAAGAAGCATAAAGCAGATTCTGAATTCACCTAGGTTGAATTGAGTTGTTATCCAAAAACATTTTGAACTGTATTTTGTGGTCAGCTAACATTCTTACTCATTTCAGGGTTAATGTACTGACAATTGCTTAATATCTTGATCTTTTAAAATAAAATAATTGATTTTTATCTATCAATTTTTTAAAAGGTTGTAAGAAATATCTTGACAGGACTGAACTCTAATTGGTGCTAAGCAAAATAACCAAGTAAAGAGAAAACACCTATTGGCTGTTCAGGCCTGTAGTTCAATGCAAAACACTCCAGAGGAACAAAGAATTTACAAATCCTGCAAACCATACCAAAGATGATTCAGTCCAGGGACCATGTTTCTAACAGTAGCTAACCAAATTATGTAAGTATATCTAAACTCTGTTCGATGATATCATGATACCAAGAAAACATGCATGACTGCATAACTCTCTGATAAAAGATATACCCGCCAAGGCCATCAAGACAAGTTCCAAGAATGTTTTGAGAAGGCAATATTGGCAAGAGTCTCCAATCCCCACTCTAGTTGCAGATCCAGGAACAAGTAGATTGCACAGAAGTCATTCATGAGCATCACAGCAGCTTTCTTTGAGGAATAATAATAGTAGTAACCTCTGGCTTACCTCCAAATTGCTCTCTAATAAACAAATTTATTAGCACAGAAATAAGCACATTTTCAGAACTTCCTGAATAACAATGGGAATAAGAAATATGTGCTTTTTAGAACAAAAGAACAGCTTTTGCAGAGCCCCACAGGAGCCGTTGTGTTCCTTGATACTGACATTGTATTGCAGTCCATAATATAACTATTTTAACCATCACATTAATTAAGCACCAAGTTGTGTAATTCCCAAAGTGTAATTTGGTTTAACTAGGAGCTACTAAATAACAGTTTATAGGATTAAATAAATACAGTTTACTGGAAACTATTTTTTCACACGTTTAGGGCACAATAATTTTCAAGTGTGATATTAGCTGTGTGTCATTAAATCTCACATTGCTGTGTGTCTCATTTTATTCTTTAATCTAAATTTCAGTCAAATGCAGTTACAAATATTATGTATAGAGAATGATTCCATATCTACGAAGTTTTTATATAATTGTTCTTAAAGTAAAGGAGTTAGATTTCTTAGTAGGACGCACAACTTATGTTTTCAGAGCTGCCAATGGTTTTCTAGTTTGGTTGTGATGCTCAGAACCTCTCCAAAATAGTCATAATGAAATATCAGGATTTTCTCATGGGAAGAAGGTCATCCCGTTCCCTATACAAAAACAGGTGTCGAGATTATTCTATGAAGCTAATGTAAACAAAGAATCTTGTGACCCTGTTATGCTTTTTACTGCCACCTACTGTAATGTGTATGTTAGTTATTCAGTGGGGGTGTACATGCTGGCAATATAACGGGAGGGTAAAATGCCCAGCCTGTTCAGTCAGTTTGTCTTGTATAGTTAACCATGTAGGTTTTTATAGGTTATGTAGTCTTAACTAGTAACCAAGTAGTGTGCCTCTTCTCTGAGAGTGTTTTTTTAGCTAGAGGCTTTGTTGTGGATAAGTCTTGGAAGCTAAGATGAGAAGAAGTCTTTGTTATATCCTATATTTTGTATGCAACTTGTATTTTATGAAGTTTTGCAGTTTTATCAATAAAGACCAGTTAGTTTATATTTTCTGACTGGATTTTCTTTGGAAAGCAAACTATGGATATTGCATTTTGCAAGCTCTCATGCTGATGTGTAATTTTCCTGAGAGCAGGATTTTTGGGACCTTTGCTACACTCTGCACAACATGAAACTTCTAGGTCCCATAAACATTTTCAGAAAATTGCAAGGTAGAGAAAGCATGCAAAATGTGTGTTTCAAATTCTTTTCAATCCTTCAGGTCATGGGGAGCATCTGTATTTTGTTCTGTATAATGAAGTAACATATGTGCATCTATGCATGTGAACTTTCTCCTCAAGGGTAGGCACATATGTGTTGGCATGTGTATGTGTTTCTGCTATCCACTCATGTGGCGTCTCTATGTGTTTTTATGTATGTGTGTGCTGTAATGTTCAGCTGGGCTGCATATGTTCCATCATGAGCAGGAGGGAGGAAGATTAAGAATCGAGCAGTTGGCAGCATTTTGAACCACTGTCCATGTACCTCTCCCACAAAGATGCATTGGAATATATTGCTCCACAGCCTCAGGCTGGATCTGACCCATTTCTGAATTCTTTTGCTGCCTTGTCCTGACACCAAATTTGTGTGTTGTTTTGGGAGAATTATCTTGCTGAAAGATAGACAAACATACAGACAAAACTGTAGTTCCTTTGCACACTTTTTCCAACGTTCTCTTGGAGTGGAAAGAATAAGAATGACAAGAATTGTTATTTCAATGCTTTATTTGGAAATGTGCCCACTTAAAAAGACAAAGAAGATCTTGGATATCAGGGAGCATCCATGTAGGGGTGAAGAGGAAATGTCAAAGAGCAATCTCATCTGATTACTTTTTGATAAATAGGTATCCTGTATTTGGTACATCTTCTGTGGGAAGGGACGCTACATTATGCTGTGCTCCTGAGTACAGGATTTTACCTAGGTCAATGTAACTGAAAAACACCTCATAGGATATATACTGTGTAAAAATAGAGAAATTCCACTCCAAAGGAGGGAATGGAAATCATGTAAAGCCCATACACAACAGCATGACATAATATAACTTTCATATATTTATGCTCTGAGAGTTTAAGGGAAGATAGACTATATATACCTTTCTGATAGATTTTATATATTCCTTTCTGCAACCATTGAGTATCAGAATCTAGATAGCTCCTAAAGCTAATGCACTGTAGCTTATCTAACATAGACATCTAATCTACAAAGGTCTGAATCTCATAGAATAACATCTGGCTATCTACATCTGATGGGTCCCAAATAGGACAAAACTGGTCATGTAGTGACTGGTAGTCAATGTGACTGATAAGCTTTGTGGTTGACTTGAACTTGAACTTCCATTGATTTACTCCTTCCAATAATATGCATATCTTAGTGTATGTGTATGTGATATAGCTATTATATGTATAGTATATTTTAGATAGTACCAGGATCACTAAATTTAAATTCAGAACAGCTCTTTTATTCATGAGAAGAGGTCTTCAAACAAGCAAATTTAGGCAATGCAGACATTGTATATCAGAAGCACATACAAGGACTTAACGGACTTGTACTGGTTATAAGGGCCCCGTAACAAACTAGCCACACCTTTTTACATGATATTAACAGGTCAAGGCCTTGGAATAAGAATTACACTATTACTTCATTTTTAAAGCTATGACTTTCTCTTATTTTTCAGGTTGATTTCTTTGTTTTTAACTGCTTGTTTTGCTTCTGACTTAGCTGTTGGCTTTGATCAATTTGGTGATTGGTTGATCACAGTTTGATGTGATCAGTTTGATCAGTTCTGCCTTTGTAATCTTTGTTTTTATTTTCTTAATAAAATCTGGATTTCTGCAGAATTATTGTAGAGATAACGATCTACTTGAGCAGAGCCAAGTGCTAATTTACAGCATACTTTTTAAAATAGTGACACTCATGCTGAAATTACTATTCCATTGCTGGACACAAAAGTGACAGGTATTTTGGCATAATCCTTCAGGCATAGAAGTCTCAGGTTGAATTAGAGAACTTCAGACCATCCCATTACCATTCTATGAACATTCTAAAAATGTTACTACCGTGGAAAAGGATCACGGCATGGGCCATTCTAAAGATCCCTTTTTGATCTATGGTTGAAAGTATGTTAAGGCCACTGTCACAAAATGGCTCTCATGATGGATGTGGCCCCTCACAATATACTAATTGATCAGAAGGTAAACCAGTGACCAACACCTTCACCTTTCCAGAATGCCATCATCTTGGGTTGGCTTGTTTCTCTTGTTAAATGGGCATGTTTCCAAACAAAGCACTGGCTTCAGCCCCTTATGGTCTTTATTATCTAAGAATGATTCTGATATATGTTTCAGAAACATTATTGGAAATAAAATTATGCTTGAGGCTGATCTTTGCACTATGCTAGCTTCCTCTTTATCATTATTTTTAATTTAAAAGAGTCTAAACATAAAATCAGTTGGTCACTGGCCTGACAAGATGCCGATGGATGAGGCTGGGGATAGATGGGCACATCACGTTGGGACTCCTGGCCTATTCCTTTATAACTCTGGACTGACGAAGAATTGCATAGAAAGAAAGCTTCCTGTATCAACTTTAAAATTTTGATGAAAATATTGGGAAAAGCCTTATTTCACCTTTCTTAGTACCCTGATACTCATACTAACACTCATGAAAGTGATATTTCTTACTGGAATTCAAATGAGGTTATACATGTAGATGTATGATGTACAGTAGAGTGTAGAAGTAGCTTTAAAATCATGGTAACACAGTGGTGGCCTTATGATTTGTTTTGGAACCAGTGCATTTATTCATTGTTTATACAAATAACAAGAGTGACTGAGAGGGAAAAGACAACTGTAAGAAGAATCGATAATCATATCTGATATGCACCTAATTTGCAGCAATGTATTGTTGATATATGCAATTAATCAGCAGTTGAATTTGTTTGTTTTTGATAAAGCAGCAAAGAACACTTTTGACCAACATGGTCAATGTTTTTATAGTTTTTCTGTTTATAACTACTTCCAGGCCTCTTTTTTATTGCTATGTTTATAAATGCTAAGTTGTGTTGTTCCTTTAATGATGTGGTATTTATATTTTATTTTGCCAACTGATTTAGTATCATAAATAAAATTGATTCTTTAGTTTTAGCTGCAGACATAAAATTAGAAACCAGACCAGTCATTTATATTCAAGTCCACAGAATTTTTAATTTTAAAAGACCCCTGCAAGTGATCTATTCAGATCTTCTCTAAGAGCCAACTTTTACTTCTATGTCAACCTGCTCCATGTGGAAGGAGAACAAAGAGGGATTAGGGTGAAAGAAAAAGGGAGAAAAGGAGATTCACAAAAAACATTTTAAAAATATTAATAAAAATAAATGGTTTCCCCATATCCTCTTATTGTTTTGAAGTGTTATAATCAAGCACTAACAGCCTTTTAGTAATTAGGGAATTTCAGAAATTCATCACAAGTTACTTTTCTCAAATGGTTGTTTCATATGGCTATAAAAAGAGCATGTGCCAACATGAATGGGCTTTTTATGAACTTTATTCAATGTGAAAACAGTTGTCTAATGATTCTCACAGCCCACTTTGAGCCCAAATGATAATTTTGTTTAATCTATCAAGCATCTTCATAAGATATAAATTTTAGGAATAAATCCAGGGATAAGGTTTATTCCAAAGCTCTCCACATTCTATTTTAGTAATCCTGTCTGCTTCCAAAGCAGATTTCAGAAATGTATCCTTACTCTGTTGGATAGCTTTAATGGGATTACCTTTAAGACTGTTCTAATAAGTGGTGTTATTAAGTTGTCTGGCTCTTACTGAGTCTTATACATAACCACTGGAGTTTTCCTCTTTTCTCCTGATTTTGTTACAAATTGGAATTAGTGTCATCTAGTATAGGGTTTCATGTTTTAAAGAGGATTGGATCTTTCAATTAAATCCTCACATAGTGCACTATGTTTTTGAAAATCTGCTTATTTTGGAAAATCCTAATCCATAGAACATGTCCAGAAGGGAATTAAACACCCAGTTAGGACACATGTGACAGAAGTCTAATTAGAGACCCCACAATATAACTACAATAAAGAGTCAGATTTTCACAGAGGGAAGTTTAACACACAGTACTGAGGAATTATTTCTGAAAGTCATTCAAGTTGAGAATGACAATATTCCTTTAATTACCTCTTTAAAAAACAAAATGGTTTTATATAAATGCCAGGATGACCAAAATCTCTGAGGATGCATAATTTTTTACATCCTATTTTGGGAATTTGGAAGAATTAATTCTTAAATACATAACCCTTAGAGACAGCCATTGTCTATTTTATTCTCTGCCCAGATGGCAACTCAGTATGCTGTCTAGTTTTCATCATAAATAGGGAAAGGAACCTGAAGCTACAAGTAGAGGGCCTCATATCTTATTAAATATAGAACAAGTGGCCTGTTCACTAAATATGCAGGACTGAACACATACTATTCTATAGATTTTAGTAGAATTTATTGGTAAGTACTGTGGTCAGATCTGAAGACAGATGCTTACTGAGAAATATCCCAATTCTTTGAATTCATGTTGCTGGGTAGTTTGCTAATCTGATTATCTGTCAGTCTTTGGAAAATATTCCTGTTGTCTCCTGATGTCTGGAGCTTTACACTTAATGTATTTGTTTCTTGAAACCCTATACAAACTGCATAATTTATATCGGAGTCCGATCTGCACTTCCCTTGCATGAGTTGAAAGAATTTTTGAATCCAGAACTGTTTCTTATCTTCAATTTTAGCTGCACACAAAATTAGAAACCAGATCAGTCATTCATATTCAAGTCCACAGAATTTTTAATTTTAAAAGATCCCTGCAAGTGATCTATTCAGATCTTCTTTAAGAACCAATTTTTACATCTATGTCAACCTGCTTCATGTGGAAGGAGACCAAAGAGAGATCAGGGAGAAAAAGGAAAAGGGAGAAAAGGAGATTCACAAAGAAAATATAGGGCTAGGAATAAGGTGCAATAGTGATACTGCACCAGGTTAGTGAGTTCCAATATTATTAGTGTTTCCTTTATAGGAACCTGTCAAACAACTTTCCTCATTTTCTGAGATTCTGCATTAAGGCCCATCTAGTTATGATGACTTGGGTTGAGGCCTTTTTAGCTTAATTTCAAGCTCTGATATGACTTCCCAGAGTACACATACCCATCTGTATGGACAGACAGCAAAAGCTACTTCACACACTACAATGCTTTACAAATATATAAAGTTTTGTTTCATGATTTAACATGATTGTTTGAAATAATGGATTGTCTTTATCTAAACTGCTGTGCTTTTATTTTGATTTTCTTCACAATTAATAAACAGAATGAAACACACACTACTTTTAAACACTAAGAGATGTAGGGGAAACAAAGAAGGAAATCTCATTTTCTGAATGGAAGACAGCCCTGAATTTTAGATGCCCTGCCTCTTACATTAGCAGAGGGAAAAAAAGTTCCCTGCTTCCATTACTGTATTATTGCTGAATAGAGACAACTCTTCCGTTTTAACAGTAAATTATTTGAAAGAAAATCTACTCTTCCTTTTGATAAATGTAATTTTCAAATTGCAACATAAATAAATAATTAAATAGCTATTCAATGAATGGTCTGCTCTTAATTTGTTTACTGCATAAATGACTTTCTGCAAATTTGCTGACAGTTCACTTCTGCCCACTCTTGGGGAAACAGGTTTTTCTTTTCCTTTCACTTCAGGCACAGATGGAACACATGTTCTGATGCATTCCTCAAACTGCTTGCCACGATTCCTGTCTCCCAGCTGTATATTCATGCCTTCAACCTAACCCCTGGGAGAATTTACAGCATGAAAACAGCCAACATACAGTAACTCGGAAAACCAGAAGCAAGCACAAGAAGATGTTGCAGGATGGCTCAATGACTTTAGTCTTCTGATGGAAAGGACAGAGTTAGGAAATGCAGACTGGCTTTCTAGAACCTTGGCAGGGATTTGGAAATGGAAAAGCCAGTCATGTGGCATAACACATCTAAATACATTTTGTATGGCATATTTTAGTATTTGTTGTTTTTATAGAAACTCTTTCTCTGTGATGCAGTAGGGAGGCCCTCTTGTTTGCAGAGAAAGGAACAGGTTAGTAATTGACAATGTGTGGCATTATTCATTGACTGCTGAAAGAGAGTTGTGTGAAAGGAGTGCATATTGCTGGAATAGCATGCATTTAAGTAATAAAGATAGATTGTGGCACATAGTAATGTAATTGGCTGCCTTCCTCAAATGAAGATGAAACAGAGCAGTTTGTTGCAGTAGGTTATTGATCATCAGAATTGCAGAGGTGACAATGACAAATGTCCTAAGTGACAACCTCTGATCAGACTTATGGTTAATGTTCTTATTTTTCTTCAAGTAAAGGCGAGGTTAAGCAGTTTTGATCAATGCTGTGGCCACACATTCAAAGATGAACTTGAAATGTGTTAGAAAGGCATTCTAAGAAATATATACTTTACTGGTTGGATCTCTTTGCTCAGACAATTCTGAAACCTTTCTAAGTTTTTTTCCATTCTGTTCCCCACAACTAGCTTACACTTCTAATCTGCATGGGATACTTATTAAAACAACTAAATATAGAACATTAAATCTCTCTATATTTCATATTATCTACATCTCTCATGGTTTGGGAAAAAAATTAAGAGATGAGGCAATCTGCCAACAATACATGGTTTTAGTAAGCATAAGAAATCTGTGTAGAACACATAAGGAAGAAAGAAATGCAGTATTTCCACCACACAAAGCTTCTATTGCATTTTCCATTTATCTTGCCCTATAACATTAGTTTGAACAAAAGTTACGGTATTAAGGCTCTATGTTCTACTGATGATCCTTTGTTTTGTTTTGTTTTGTTGCTTAATTCTATGATTCACACATGACAAGAGCTTTATCTCTCCTTCTGGTTTACAGCAGTTGTAGCATCCAATCTTGCTCTTCTTGGTCTATTTCATTTAGACTGAGTTATAAAGGATATATAGATAGTTTTGAAAATAGGATTTAGAGCAAGAATGAGTCAACTGGTGGTTTGCACAAAGATACAGTCCACTGAAGATCTGCCTCCTTGCCTCCTTAGGCCCTTCACAGTTTATTATTGCTCTTCTTCTGCTTTGTGGGATTTTCTAAAAATATTGGGATATATATTTTCTTCGCATTATTCAAAGTTGAAGTTGTCCATAAAGTAGATAAATTTCATAAAGAAATCACAGAATTGCAAAGCAGTGGTGAACTCAGAACCAACTACAACAGTCCAACTGTTCTAAAATTCTATAGACTCTTTGTTAGTACTGAAGAGTTTCTAGTCTTGAGAAGGCATGCAATGATTTCTCTATCAAAGAATTCCTTTTGCACCACATTAACAGATAAGAACATAGAAAGTCAATTGTGAGTAGCAGCATTATTTTTATTGCCAGAAGAAAATGCAAGACACACTAAAGGGGAATAATGGTCAGTTGTCACAGAGCCTGACAGGAAAATAGGAATGGTTGGAAGGGAAAGTGAGGCTTTGCCCCACAGAGTCAAGATAATTATTAAGACAATGGTCCCACCCACCATTGGAATGTGGTTCCTTTAAAAGGCTTCCTATGAGGAAATGCAGCTGTTAGGTTAAAAAATGTTTTCCATTCCTTTTAATTCTTTATATGTCCATAGTGAATGAACACAGGAGAAGAGGGTGTATCTAGTGACTTTCATATGGCTGGGTTTACACTTACTGCTAAGCCATGGTTTAACCATAGTGCCTGGGTTAAGACAGCAACACAATGCCATAAACCATGGCTTACAGTGCAGAATGACTGGGTTCACACAGCATGCTAAGTCAATACCAAACAAACTACATTATGACTGAGCACAATGGAGGGACCCAACCATTGACTGAAGAGACTACTGGACTGTAAGCATGGCAAAATGCCCCATCCCTCTGCCAGCCATTGAAAAGTTGATCAACATGTCAAGTATTCCTTTGTGGCCACAATTATTTTTAATTTATCAATATGGCCATTTCCCCTCTACAAGCTGTGCAGGCCTGGTTTAGATTTTACAAAGAATGATACTGAATTTGAAAGAGGTGTTAAGACAGGAACTTTATAACAACAAGCTAAGAGAGATAAAGCAGGCTGTCATGAGGGTTAAGCATACCCAAAATGCCTGCACAGACATCTAGTTATGATAACAGGTGAATGTAGATGGACAAAGCTAAAAAAAGAAGAAAAAGGAGGATTATGAGGACTTCCACATACAGAGAAGTATGACCAAGAATCAATGGGAGGAAGGGGCTGAAGTAAGACAGATTATTTTGCATCGTAAAGGCTTGAAGGGGGACAGGGGGAGGAAGATAATTGGCTCATAGGATAAATCAGCCCCTCTGGTTCTTGCCTTTTCTCCAGCATCTTTCCCCCACTTCATCCTGCTTTAGAGAGCTAGATGAAATACAACAAAGGGTGAAAACATCAGAATGCAAAAAGACGCTTCCCATTAGAAACACCTTTAGAGCTATTTTCCTGTGCCCTGCTTCTTCTTCCCCACCTGGTTTTCCTTTCCCTTTCCTTTAGTTTGGGACACCAAGCTTAGCAATTATTTACTGAACATGAGATGCTCAATTTTATAACCATTTAAGCTTTAAGTAAAAGTAACAGCAATGACCCACTAAAAAGCCAAACCTTCTTTGATTCATAAACCCTTCCTAAAGTTTGCTTACAGAACTAGAAGGCGTGTGGCTCCACTGTGTGGCATGAGCAAGCTGAAAGGGAAGCCAATGGATGATTGGATGAACTATGCATGGCATCTTGGGGCCAAACTTACAGGGATGTCACTGTAAATATCTTAGGACTGGATTTGGTGGTGAATTCCAGACAAATGCAGAGTATCATGGGGTCAGATTTCCTGAAAGGATTTCCACAGTGTTTGGGGACTAAAATTTAGTAGGAATATCCTTGGCATTCCTTGGGTTGATTCTTATAGAGAGATGCCTGGAGAGTAGAGGTGACTTTAGAGCTCGGGTTTTTAAACATGGGAAGTCCAGAGGGGTATTCCTGTGAGTCATGTGGACAGTTCCCAACACAGGACACAACAGTTGTGTGAATGGAAAGTGTGTGAGTGCATCCCTAAAGCCCAATTGAGCCTAACACTAGTAAGTTAAAAAACTTAAAATTAGAAAGGAGCTTCATTTTGGCAGTTAAACCATGTATTATCTTATCTTAGGCAAACATGAGACTTTCTCAAGTGACGAGAAGGAATATAATTTGTAAATGAACTCAAATGCTTAGAAATAGCCTATTAGGAACTATAGAGTATGTCCCTTATGTAATATGCAGTAGAAGAAAGCAATCTTTTTTTTTAGTCCTGTACTTTTCAGTTCAATATGCTCTGGGGAAAGAAAAGAAAAAAATGTATTCAGAAAAAGGTAAATATTTGCACACATCCCCTTTTTCTTACAGCTTCCCAAATTAAACCATCATAAAAAAATATTTCATTCCATGAAATAATCAACTAATATTTCTTAGTTGATTAGCTTGCCATTTATTTCTTGGCATCAAATATTGTGCCATTATGATAGCATGACTGGTTGAGGATGTAATAGAACAAATGCCGTTCCTTCAAGCATCCTGAGTATGCAAGAAATCTCAGTGGTCAAGATCAGCAGCCTTTTGTTGTGGATCTTCTTGTACTCTGAAACTTCTATAAATCAATACTGTTTCTATTTTGTTCTTCTAAAAAAGAAAACAAAGTATTGCTGCTTCTAATAGGTCACTATTTCTAATGCTTAAAGATATAAAAGAAGTTCATCTCAGAATAAAATATGAGCTGGAAAGAACTCCAGGATGTAGTGCTTACTTCTATAGTAAGCATGAGCTCTTAGAGCTACCTGAGTTTGCATTTAGACTCTGCAGTTTGTCAGCTTCAGCTGTACACCTAGCTGGAGTGAGTCATTTCACTTGCTTTAGATTTATATCCAAAGTGCTGGAGGATTGTCATATATTGAAGCAAGAGGGTAATTACTAATATCTATGGTCAAGTTTTAGAGATAGATGAAACAAAGACAAGGATGTTTTATGGAATGGCTCTTTATAAAAGCAGAAGGCAGAAGTAATGCTATTCCATGCAAACTATAATTCAGCTTCCTCAGTTAGAACAACTTAGAAACAAATGGCTAGGAACTATAAAACTAGTAATGTTTTCAGTTATACATGAAAAGAACATTTTAAAGCACAACATTCAAATATTTGAAATTGAATTCAAAATAGGTTCAACTGCCTAAAATACTTTCTATAAAACATTTTGTACAGAGGTGGCTGATTTTTAACAGGGGAAGATATATGCCAATGTCTTGTATGCTGTTTTCCCCAGTGTGATTCTGGACGTTTTTGACTATAATTTCATCCCTAAACTTCTGGCTGGGGCTAATGGGAGTTTTCTTCCTTTAGGTTGCTTTAAGATATCCATAAACTATTAAAAAAAATATAAGCAGGGGAGTATATGTCAGTGAAGCAAATCCAGGTACTGTAATATACTTGAATATATAATATAGAACAGGTTTTTAGGAAATATATCATTAGATCCACAATTTTCTATGCATATTGCATTACTGTATTTCTAATACCTATAGTACATCCCATAGACACACAGTTTTTATTGGACAGTTAAAACGTGCCTAAGTATGTCCTGTTGAAATCAGCAGGAATTATACAGTAGATGCTTTACCTGTTGTATTAATACTGTGGATTCAAATACAATTGAATTGTATTAATGATATCAGTTCAAAATGGATTCCACTGGATATTTAACAAATATATTTGAATATATTCATACAGTGGAGTCCTTGGTGTTCTCTGAGCTTGGTTGTTTTCTTGCAGATGTTTCATTACCTGACTAGGTAATATCTTCAGTGCTAGAAGGGAATGAGGTTTGCTCTCTATTTATATACAGTAGCCTGTCAGTGTTGGAGGGGGTGTTGTTTTCTCCTTGGTAGTTCCTTGATTAGGCTGTTGTTTACTGCTTGATTGTTTGTCTGGTGTTAAACAGATATTCTCTTCTATTGGTACATTCATAGAGTAGTGCACCCCAGTACCCAACATGTGGATATCTAACTTTGTTAAATGATATGTATTCAACAAATGTAACTTTTCAAGCAAACTGTGAATCCTGAGCATTAGAAAACATGTGCCCAGCAGATGGGCTACATTGGTCAAGTATCTTAGCTAAGGCTGAATAACACTTAGCCAAGACTGAGTGAGTAAATGTGTATCTGGAAATCTACTCTTGTAAAATAAGTCATGGCTCTGAATTATTTTGCCTTAAAGACATCCTTTCTAAATTGATTCATCCTGAACTCTTTATGTAATAGTTTACAGATTGATCTTAAACTCCCTCCATACAGTTATGGTATACTGCAAAGAAGAAGGTTCTAAAGTGCATGTACAGTCAAGAATAGAAAACTATTACAAATAGAGAATCAATGAAAAAGGGAAAGCTCTTTTTCAAAGAAATGCTTCCATCATTGTTGACTTTTGCACTGAACAGCTTTTGAAAAATAACTTCTAAAGAGCCATAGAATTCCTCTGGAACATAAATCACAAATAGCTGCTGTAAGAACTTTACATGCTTCTTGAAAGTTTAACTCCTTATTATATTTTTACATTCTCTCCAAAAAATGTTGTTATACACAATAGGAAATAAAAACAGCAGTGGCCAAAACTGAACTATAAAATATCTTACTAAAGTAATAGTAAGTTGTTTCTGTAACCATGGATCTCTGCCAGCTGGTGATGTCATGTCAATGTAAAAGCTTAAATATTCTTCCTTAGATTAAGACTTGACAAGGTTTCAGATGGACAGTAATTCTGAAAAAAAGCCTTCAAAGATTATAGGGAACTGTGCCATAGAAATGTTGGGGAGGAAACTAACATCATTGACAAGAGGAAATTCAGCACAAGAGACCTCTATGAGTAGTCAAAAAAATCTGGCAGAAAAAGTGATGTGGTTAGCCATTGGCATCACAAAGATGTCTACAGCAATACAACTCTTTTTTTAAAGACTAACCAGATTTAAATTGTTTGGCACCCAAAGAAAATAAATGGGAAATTATGAATAGATATGGCCTGCCTAACTGGCCTCCAACAGTGAGTTAGTAGTGATGCTAAACAGCTTCTATGATCCAGGAAACACATTCAGAGGATAGCAAACAATCAGTTTTAATGGGAATTTTTTTCGTTTGGAAACTTTGTTAAAGGAGAATGCCAATAAATAGGAGGGAAAGTATAGCAGGATATGCATTTTGTGCGTGACAACTTGTTTTCCAACCAAGATATGATTTTACCACTTCACTCTCCAGTCATAATGCTCTGAGGAAAGAGATTGAAGTTACATTTCAAAATTGTACCTCTCTTTGGTTTCTTAATTTATTCACAGACTAACTTTCAGGAAGGCTAAAATTATTTATGGCAGAGTGTTTTGATTGGTCCAAGCCAAAGCAAGTGATTTTGGGAAGTATCTAATATGGTTGCAAAAGAAATAATGTGGTCAATACAAGGCTTGCAGGATCATCTTCATGTGAAGAACTACATATCCAAATTTCCACATGAAAATTATTTCCATAAGAAAAATTAGTAATGCAACACACACTTTCAATTATTATTGAAGTAGGACCAGGTTATACAAATTCAAATAATAATGCATTTAATAGCAAAGGTGAAGAGAGAAAGAATAAACTTTTTCTAAATTGTTGCTAGTCTTGTTTGTAAAGTATGTATACTGCATCAGATACTGATCATTCCAGTTAAAAACAATCTACAGAAATTAGACACGCAAGTCTGATAGATTAAAAGTTAAAAGAAATGACTCCCACATTAGTTATTTCTAAACCCAAATATAATATCAATTTCACATAATTCATTTCTTATTCTTTCACACTGATGCAGAGACCGCTATATTCTGAGGCCAACATAGAGAAAAGGGAGATAATTCTTTCCCTTATTTTTAGATCTATGAAATATTCTCATTACGGCTTATGCAGAATTATAAATAGCTAGATATAAAGCAGATTTAATACAAACCATCTAGATGCATCACAGTAATAATATATCTGCACAAAAGTTGTCATTCAGTTTTTCATAGAAATTAAAATACAACTGAATTAGTATTCAGACTTTCCTTGATATGGGAGTACTGTGTTGGTGTGTCAGCATCAAGGGGCTCTAAATCCTTTCTAGTTTTACAAGTACTCCATGTTCAAAATTGGTGGGATTCTAAAGTCTCCAGATGTGCCTGGACTAATAGTCTTCAGATAGATGCTCAGTCATCAGGAATGATAGGAACTGTAATCTAACGATGTCTGAGACTGCCACAATTATCCTTCCTGATATATAACTTGAAACTCATCTAAAGAACAGCAATATACACATTTAATACATCTCTTGCTGACTGAAAATATTAAGTGGAATTTCTGCTCACCAAGAAGTTGCCAGTACTGATCTGAAGAGTTGAGTATTGAATGATAACCTATAAAGATCAAAGAGTGGGAGATCAAAAATAAGATAGACATTTTCAAGAACATAACAGCTGCAGCTGCTTGATAACAGACCAGAATCTGGTAGCTGTAACGGGGTTTGCAAGTTAAAGAATTAGGACTTCACCAGGCACTGGGAATGCAGAGACAGCTGTTTTCTTTTCGAGGGTTTTTGTTTTTCCTGTATGGAGAATTATGTAGAATGGTTGCATGACAGACAGCAGTGAAGCAGGAAAGCTATTTTGATGCTTGATTGTATTTTAGGAAGTAGGATGGGTGGGATTTTCCAGGTAATCAGTAAATATAATACTACATCAAATCTATATTGATTTTACTATATTTAGCATGAGGGAAAAGCTTATATGACTTTTTTTTTTAGAAGGGAGGAACTTAATAAAAATTAAAATTGCAACTGGCAATTTATTCTATGCTTTCACGTATCTGCTTGAGATAATTTGGATTAGTTACATTTGACTGAAAAAATATTCTGAGGCTGGAGGAGACATGCAAAAGAAAGATATTTACAAAAAACAGAACAAGACAGGATCACAGAGAGGGATTCCTGCCAGATTATGGTCCCAAGATACAATGTATTGGCTTTCCATTCTTCCATATGTATGAAAAGGGCAAGCTATCTGAAGGTCAAGCTATACTGGTCTCCTTAAAGTAGAATGTGGCAAATACGAGTGTGAGGCCTATGAAGGAACGTCTAGTTTTGTTCCTGAAAACAGACAGCTGTAATACCTGGTTCATATATACTGAACATTTTCATTTCCTCTCTTATAGCAAAGTCAGGTGGGTATTGGGACATGTTTTTAAATAAGATAAACGTGCTTGAGTTTAAGTTGTCATTATGCAGTTCCAATACTACTTGGAGATTTTAATGCAAGGTTACAGAAGACTACGCTAATTTTGGCAACTCCAGGAATGAATGAAGAGGAACTTTTTCTATAGGCAACTTGGATGTCACAAGATGTGCATATTAATTAAAGTAGAACATAAATGTACTGCTGTACAAAACAAATTATTGCATGCTGAATGGGAAATGGCCTGGAGCTATTGATAATAATGTTATGTATGTTGCAGGAAAGGGAACTCATGCGGTAGAATTGGAACAAAACATCTAGGAATGGTGGGTTATGTTTGGGTACCCACATCCTTCTAGGAAATGTTCAAGATTTTTAGTTCCTTCCTACAGAGTTAGTGATCACCAACCTGTTTGCGCTTTCATGACAATTTCTCTAGAGAAAATCTATTAAGATGATGTGCAAGGGTTTATTGGAAATTAGGGGATCCAGTATTTTCAGTCAACTTAGATATGATTGTGATAGAGGCACAATGGTTTTAAATTCTGAGACTTGTCTTGACTTATGACCCAAGTTGATATATTTTCAGAGCAATCCTCATCACTCTTCGATTACATTTAGTGAATCACTGGTTAAATTTAGTGAATTAAATTTTCTAAATTAACCTCCTTCCTTGCCAAAAGGTGGCATTCTCCACAGGATGGTTGTGGTTCAAAAAGGAGTGGAGGCTTGGGGGGAAAAATAGAAATACAATAGAAATAGAAATAGAAATAGAAATAGAAATAAGAAGAATAAAAGTAGTCCATAACTCTTGTGTCAGAACAATATTTGGAAAGTATGGATACAAAGGTCTTATAAAAAGATATGTACCAGAAAAAAAAGAAAGGAAAGGAAAGGAAAGAAAAGGAAAGGAAAAGAAAAGAAAAGAAAAGAAAAGAAAAGAAAAGAAAAGAAAAGAAAAGAAAAGAAAAGATGACAAGAACTGGTTTCAGCTAGTAAAGTCATACAGATCTTAGTAGATTCTGGAGCCTGGTAAATTATAGGATACACATGCAAGTACTGCTAATGTCCCCAAACATTTTCCAGTCAGTGTGAGTGGACATATTTTCAGTTTAATTTTAATGGGAGTTTTATCAACTCTCAATATTGACCATCATGATTTAAGCAACAAAATGGCCTAGAATAACCAGAATGGATATAGAGAGTATAGTTAAGTCACTCCCCTCCAGAAAACCATCTGGTGAAGCACCAAGAAATACATATAATATTTATTTACAACATTTATGGGTCATATGTAGTGAAATACTTAGGGATAATGTAATCTGGTGGGTACATGGTGATTTGCTTAACAGTGGCAACCTGAAGCCATTGTATCACACTTTTAATTACATTGGTGAATCTAGCTACATTCCTGATGGGTAGAATAGCAATGTTAATCATCCTGTCTTTTAAAAAATGTAAGAGATCATTATATGTAAATCATAGGCCTAACACTATAGCAAAAATATATACTAGATTCTTATTAAACTGGAAGACTGAGCAACAAAAATTATTTGAGGGGGGGAGTTGCATTCAGGAAAGATGGGGAAATCTGCTCATTGGGAGTAAGTCTCAGGAAGATAACAAGTCCTCATCATCCAAGATCAGTTCTGGTGGTGTAGTCCAAGCATAAGATTTTGGATGCATAGGGTAGTGGTGACCAATTTTGCAAAATGGATGGGATTGTGTTATCTATATCTATATCTATATCTATATCTATATCTATATCCATGACCTTATGTTGTTTCCTGGGATTTGTGTGTGTGTGCATGTGTGTGTTTTGGTGTATGCGTGTTGGGGGGGGTGAGTTGTGGTTTGCTTTAAACATATGAATAACTCAGAATGGAGAGGAATGAAAGCATGCACACAGCCTGTTTCCAGCCTCCATCTATTAAGGTATGAAACTAGTAGGGGAGCTGTAATTGTGTTGGCATGATCAGGTATAACTGCTAGCACAATCTAAGGTTCTAGTTTATGTGGGGAACTGCACATACATTCAGGAAAATTCGAGTACAGTCCTCATTCCTATGAATAAATGATGCTGGAGAGGGACCGCTCTCCACTTTTAGCTCTCTGTGCTTTCAAGTGAACACTTGAACAGGGTTAATGCTAAGCCTTTTTTAGGAAGTACACCATAGACATGGAAAATTAGGAAGAGTTTGGTAGCACCTTTTCAACTAACAAATTTTATTAAAAGGCAAAGGCTTTCACTTTTATCAGATCAGATATATCTGTTAGCATGAGCTCACCTCATCAAATCAGATGTATCTGTTAATGTGGGCCACAATTCACAAAAGCTTATGCCTTTTAATAAAATTTGTTGGTTGAAAAAGATGCTACTAGATTCCTTCTGATTTTTGCCATCATAGATTAACACAGCTCTTCTCCTACAATGACTAAAGTTGTTGGTGTCTTTTTTCAAAATTATGAAAAAATTTTGCTGCTGATTTTTGGCAAATTTTGGTTGGAATGGCTTATGGAACAAGCATAAAAAAATGGGTTTCAGGGCTGCATGCAGCTTTGGGATCTTAGGCTATCATCCTTCTATAGACGGTTTGTTGGTCTCAATTGGAACCTTGAAATTAAGCATTTTATGCCACAATGTGCAATAATTAATCTAAAGGGTAAATCACCATCTATCTCTGATGTCAGTTATAAATTAACCTGCATCACTGAACTAGATATGGATAAGAATCTCCTTGAATCACCTATATCTATACCTATAGATATAACCTATATCTAGAGTCAGGCTCAAATATCACAGGGCAAATCAAGTTAACAAGTGATCTTGTTAACAAGCTTGAGTTAGAATTCTTTATCCAGATCAGAAAGCATTCTATTGTCCTGGATGGCTGTTACAAACTTTCCTTTTACTGAATTCTATAGCTCTTTTAATAGAGATTACTGTAGGATACATACTAAGCCTCTTCCTAATATCTGTCAAGTTCTAAATGTTCCATTATTTTTACTTTTTTTATACTTAAAAAAGTGTAGAATATGTATTACATTCTTAAAAAAAAAAATTACAGGCCAACTGCTTTGTCATCTCTTTGTCTACTATGTTATCTCTTTGTCCACTATGACAAAGACATTGTCTTTTTGGATTTTAATGGATATGGGCCTGCCCTGTTGCTAGCCATAAAGTTAGGTGTAGTATTCTGTTGGAGTTATGGTATTATCAGCCACTCTTTTCTAAAGGTAAATTTTCTGTTAATCAGGCATATGCCTAGGAAACACTGCCGTTTAAGCTGAATCCATATTTAATGCAATTTCAAATCTATAAGTAATCTGCAGAAAGAATAGCATGTTTCCTGAAATATGTGGTTCACACAAGTCAACAGATATGACATCACATTAGAAACTTCGAGTGAGAATAGACTGCAAATGCCTTTTCTGTCTTAGAATTAATTAGAAAGGATGTGATTCAGGCTAAGCCAATCAATGATAATATGTAACTTTTGGAAGATGACTGATGCATTGATAAATCTTATACACAAATAGACATGTAATACTATTGAAAATGGGAGGAATAAAGTAAACAAGGTTTTAATTGAAGGCTTTCATAAATTGATACACACACACAAAACATACAGTATATCAAAGGTCAAGGCCAGATTTGGAACAGCCTCTATCTATTGCTTGATTCACACAGCACACTTATCCACAATTGTTTGGATCTATACATTCAAACAACTGTGGCTAGGTTAACACAAATTCACAAATTTGGCAAAGCCAAATGTAAGCATTGCACAGTTAAATAAATGTATTGAGACAAGAGGCCAGGTTAAATCACAGTTCCTGGACTGACTCTATTCATATTCAGACATTATCAAAACTATTTGGAGAGCAAGGCTGTGCTTAGTAAATCCATCCCCTGGCAGTGTCAATTTCAAGCATCTTGTTCTTCAGGTATGTATTTCTGAAGAAATTTTTGGAGAAACTAATTTCTGGAGAATAGGCAATTATTGTCTCTGGCCAACAGTTCAGGTCCTAGCTGGTCTCCAATAATCTACTAAATATAACTACACCATTTCACAAAAACGAAACAAAAAAGTTTTACTTGTCTTTTCATCAAATTCATGTTTGTAGCAAAGGGTTTTAGGCAAGACATTATTTCATACTCAGGAGAATCTGCCTTTATTACTGGAATATAATTGAATAACTCCACATTGTAATTGTGATTTCATTTTCTTTATTTGCAGTTTCCTTTATAACAGATTGGACCAAATTATTATTTTTAGATTTTCTTGACTAAATGCTACCTTGATTTAATTAGTTGAGTGAATCAGCCTCAATTTCTAGTTCCTGCATAGATAAACATTCACCAACTCGACCAATCTCTAGTAAGAAGCCATAGCTCTTCTGAGGATAGTCCTGCAATTTACTTGATACACCTTATCTGTTGTCATCTACTTCCCTTAACCTTGCCAAACATAGCCATTTTGTCTAGGTCTGTTATCCACTGGCATCATATGCCTAATTATATGAATTTCTGTTACTGGTCTAGCCTTAAGGGAACAGTCAGTATTTATTTGATCCAGGATTGATCGACTGGGCTTTCTTACAGTCCACTATTTCATTATATCTCTTCAAAGCTTTTTAACTTTTCAAAGAATCTTGTTTCCACCATGTCCATAAACCAATTCATGCATTGTTTTTTATTTTTTTAAATTCTTATCTCTTTCTTCTAAGGATCTCATAACTCCATGTACCAATTACTTTCTGAGTCTGCCCCTTCTTTCTAATCCAGACATTTATTTGCAATAATTTCAATCATAATTCATTCTGCTATATGACCAAGCCATCTCACTATACTTTACTCACAGTGGTCACTCATAGATCACTCTACCCAATACCTTCCTATGTATTTGCACATCTTAAAATCGCTTCATCCTTTTCCTCATCTTGAATAAACATTCTGCTAAGACAGACAGTCATTTACATGTTCTAATCTTTTGCCATTTATGTATAACTTGCAATCATTTCATTTTATCTGTCAAGCACAACTACTTTGGTCTTTGATAAAGTAATTTTGAGATTGATACACCTCATTGCATCATACAATCTACCTAATAGTCATTTGGGTTTCAGCCAACAATACAACATTGTCTGGAAATAAAAGTATACATGCGTTCATATGTCTAACCAACAGACCTGTAAAGTTACCACTTACATTCTTAATACATTTATCCTTATATATTTATCCATAAATATATTAAAAAACCAAGGGGACTTTGTTGCCTTACTCCCTTCATAATGCTAAACCATTATGTAAGCATTCCATTATTTCTCACACATTTATTTATTTTATTTATAATTACATTTGTGTACTGTCAAATCTGTCAGGGATTTCTAGTAAGTTACAACAAAACTCCAGAACAATTCAAACACTCATGGTAATTAATATCAAACACTTCAAAATGTCCATTACAATACAAAATATACACAACATATAAAACCCAGTCATCATCATCATAATCTTGATTGACTAATCATCATCCACACCAAATATCATGATCATCATGTTCATCATAATACAGATTGTGGTAACTAATGAATTACTAAATGCTCTCTGGAACAGCTCTATCTTTAATAGCTCCAGAATGCTAACAAAACAATCAGAGGTAGTCTGATTTCTGAGGGAAGGAAAGACTAGGTGTATAAAAGAAAAACAAAGCCTCCTGACTGCCTTTGAATTGCAATTTTATTCTCATGTTAAACAAGCTTTTAGCTGTTTACATCAGATGATCTACCATGGAAGTGAGAATTTCTCACCCTTGTGTTGTAGCTGTGATGCAAAGTTTATCTGAGTCATTTAATTACTGTTATTTGAGAGGATAAAATAGAGTGTTTGCATATTTATTTCCACCACATCAGGACTAGGGTTGATTTGAATAAGGGGGATAATCATCATCGTCATCGTCGTCATCGTCGTCATCATTGTCATCATCCACCCAACTCCCAGCGATTCTGGGTGGTTTAAAATTGTTAAAAACATTTAAGAACAACAACAAAAACAGGAAACACAAAAAACAGCACAAGCTTAAAAGAACAAAGATAGCAAAGAAAACAAACCCAGAAGGGAACAAAAAGAAAGGGGCATTAGTCATCCTCACTAAAGGCCTGGGTGAAGAGCCAGGTCTTTAGGGCTCTTCAAAATAACAGTAGGTGGGAACCATTCAAATTTGAGGGGAAACTCATTTCAGGCAGCAGGCACTGCTACACAGAAGCATGCTTCCGGGGTCCAGACAGATGGCATTGTTTAATCGATGGAACTCAGAGTGTGCCAAACCTGCTATATCGAACAACAACTGTGGGAGACAGGCAGTCAATCATTTAACCAGGCACAATGACATGTAGGGCTTTATAGATAGCAACCAGCACCTTGAATCACACTCAGAAGCAAACTGGCAACCAGCGCAGCTTGCGAAAAAGAGGTGTTATGTAGGCATATTGAGGCATGCCCATCACTGCCTGCACTGCTGCATTCTGGACCAGCTGAAGCTTTCAGGTGGTCTTCAGGGGCAGCCCCATGTAAAGGGTGTTGTAGTAGTCAAGCTGTGAGATGACCAGGGCATGAGTGACTGTCTGAAAGGGACCTCTGATCTAGGAAAGGGTCCCAATGCATCAGATGAAGTTGGACAAAAACCTTCCTAGACACAGCTGCTACCTACTCTTTGAGCAGGAGCTGTGAGTCCAGGAAGACCCCCAAATTGTGCACCATCCTTGAATAGTGAAGTGCAACCCCATCCAAGGTCAAAGCTGGGCAATCCAAACACCCACAGCTACTTGTCTTGGTAGGATTGAGTTGGAGATGGTTCCTCCCCATCCAAACCCACACAGCCTCCAGGCACTGGGACAAAACCTTGACCACTTAGCTGGCCCAGAGTTGAAAAATATAATTGGGTAGTCATAGGGCTGTTAGGTGGGTTATACAGTCAATAAATCAAATGGAAGATACTGGTTATCTTTAGTTTTAAAACTGCACATGCTTATCAAATGCCAGCTAAATGACCTATGCATCAGGAATTCTGAGTTCAAGTTCAAAACAGTTATACAATTATTAGAATATGTGTTAGGTGACTTGTATCATCAGGAAAGTATTATACACTTGGAACTTGGCAATTTTGCCACCAATCACGAGTCTAGTTGATTAGGTCAAGTTGACCATTCAGCTGGGAATAAAATTGATTCTTCATTGTTTTGACCTTTGTGCTTCTCAGCTGTGCTTTGTTGACCTATTCAGGGCTTGAGAGGCTTCACAGAAAGACATGCATTGACATCTTGACACTAGAAGTGCAAACATTTTTTTTTCTTCTCAATGTACATCATGTATCACACAATTCCAATTACTGGTCACTTTGTATTTATAGATGGAAAAGGAGAGTCAAGTTACATTTAAAACTTGAGGCACTGGATACCAGTTACATTTTCACCCTTTATATGGTTGATCACATTTTTTCAGGTCACACATTTGTATTTGAAAGGGTTTGATTAATTATTGCCAATACTGTATATTTGAACTGCATTGATTTATCCAAATATCAGAGAAAAGCTTGGGTAGTTTTGCATCAAGAAGTTGTTCTTGATGTTGAACTACAGCCTCATGTGATAGTGCATCTACACAAATTACAAATGTAGGAGTCCAATTTTCAAATCCTATTCTATTCTGCAGTCTCAAATACATGCTTTCAAGTTCTAGACATTTCTTGTAGGTTCAGTTTCAAATCTAAGACTCTTCTGGATCAGATGACATTTCACTGAATCTATTGTTTTACAAAGCAAACATTGTGCAGGTAACCAAAACAGTCTTTGACATTCCTTTCCTGAAAGGAAGAGGTGTTTCATTCTGCTCAAAACTTCTGCTGTTATTTCTTCCTTCAATAAATCCTAAAAATGTATTCTTACAATCTGGAGGACTTTGTAGAATGGTCAAACATGGAAAGATGTTCAAATGACTCCTACCCTTGTGTTGGTAGAAATTGCCTAAGATATAGAGAGGATGAACTTAGGATCAGAGCACTTTGATTTGAACATGGGAGGGGGAGGAGCTACATAGTGGCATTAGAGATAAGAATTGAATAGGCAGGGTATGTGTTTGTAAAATAACTAAAAATTACTTCCCCAGCTGTCAAGCCAAGTAACGGCAACTTCTGCATGAAATACTTCTTGGACCAGCTCCACCCAGACTAGCTGTTGGGTTGGCCTGAACAGGAAGGAGTATGGACCATTTTCGGTTTCAGTGCAACTTTCTTTAGCAGAGCATAACCTGAGCACTGAAATGTTGTAGTTCTGGACTGTGGCGCTGACTTCTAGATTGCCTCTCAGGCACTGATTTCTGATCCTGATCCTCTTTAGTCCTCACTTCCTTCAAATTAGTTTCCCATGTAGCTTTAGCAGACTGAGAGGCAGGAAAACGTAACTTTATTTTGATAATGTTCATAAATATGCATACTACTTTTGCCAGCCATATATTTGTGTTAGAAGGGTCTTTGCTAAAGCAAATACAATACATCTGAATTTCAAATGTATTGAAATTCAGCATCATAATTCTATGTCAGCATGGCTTTGGACCATATTTGGCTGGGAATCATGGGAATTGCCCTCCAACATATGAGTTGAACTCATTTAGGGTACACCAAGTTATGGGTACATTTTTAATCATAAATACAGTCTGTAAAATTCATTGGATTCATATGATGGTCATGCCCTTTGTTCTTTCTTTTTTATTTGCTTTTTCTTGGC
The DNA here is from genome assembly GCA_030867105.1 of Liasis olivaceus. Taxonomy (NCBI): domain Eukaryota; kingdom Metazoa; phylum Chordata; class Lepidosauria; order Squamata; family Pythonidae; genus Liasis; species Liasis olivaceus. Next base: position 28,473,435 of record CM061354.1, read on the forward strand.
AATTCAGTTTGATTTAGAAGCATTTTTCTTCCAAGGAAGAAATGATTTTTATTTTATCTCCTAGTTATGACAGTTAACTAATACTGTAAAATGTCTGTATTTCTAATCCATCGTGATGTCTTGCCAGGAAAAACAATCATATTGGGAGGAATCTTTTGGTTTCATTTCCAATAAGGTCATACGTGAGTTCATGGCTAGAATCCAGTCCCAATGGCAGTATAAATGCTGTTGTGAGTTAATCTGAGTCTTAACTTCAAATCTTTGCTGACTATAAGAATCCTGATAGATTGATAATTAATATTAACCTTACCTAAAATAAGAATACACATTGTTATCTACTTTTATTTTTTGGCATTTATATTAGCATTCTTTCCATCTTGCATAGTCTAACCTGATTAAGACTGTATAGGGTCTGGTCAAATCCATTAAATAACTTATAAATAGCAGGCTGAGGTTTGTTTGTTTTTTATTCCACCCAGCAAAATCTTTCCTATTACTATCTCGGTTTATTCTTAACATAAAACTAGAAGTTGAAGCTTTATTGTGTCCCCATATTTTGCTCCAATGATGTTCAAAGAGTCCACCTCTATTATGTGGTACTAAAGACATGAATGGGAAGGAATTGAACTTGTTTGCCATGCATTCTAATTGTCATTGAACTGTCTGGCCACATGGAATCCAAATGTTGAAAATACAGCTGACCTAATGTATGGCCAAATGAATCCCCATTAGAAATGCGTAAGTTAAAAAGAAAGGTGTTAATATAATTATATTTATATAATTATAATTATTGGGGGGTTGTTATTTATTTATTTATTTTATCATAGTTAGTTTTTTTTTACTTTTAAGTAAAAAAACTTTACTTAAAAAAAGTAAAAGTTTTTTACTTTTAGTCAGTGAAAAGTAGTTTTTACCCTATATATGCTACTATTCTAAAGCAGGGCTGATGAACCCATAAGTAGCCCCCTTCCCAGTGCACACCCTTGTTTACATCAATGTTTTTTTCCCATAGATTCCTTTGGAGTTGGATTCTCACTGGAGGCTTGTATGCTTAAAGTAATGGTACATAAATAGCCTGACCATTTCCCCTGGCCCATCAGTCTAAAGTCCTCTTTTCTCTTGTCTCCTTAATTTCAGACACCACCAACCATATGCCTCACTGCTGCCAGCCTCTATGCCATTTGGATTCTGCCCTTCCTCTCACTGTCTCCACTGCTTGTTTTGACTCCTCTAGTCATGAGCCCCATACACCCAGCTCAATGCTACTCTGCCAGCCGTCCAACAAAACACTGCTTCCCAGTGCTCTTATATTGATGTTTCTTGCTGTACTAAGGGTAATTTCCCAGAAAGAAGTCATAGGCCTCTGGTACAAACTATAATGACAAAAAGGAGGAAACATGTGCTGTGATGATGTGACACAAACTCTGGCCTTCAGTACTTGTGTCCTGATGTCAAGAACATAAGCCATATGGTTGGCATGTAGTGATATTCATGTTGTGATTTCATCATTTTGTTGTCCCTGAAGATGCAACAAAATGATGAAATCACAACATCATTGTTTGCTTTTTTCCTCCTTACTTCAGTTTCTAAATTCCTTTTAGTTTCAAGTTGCTTTTTTATAATATCCTTTTTTTCTCTTTCTTTGCATTTGTCTTTTGGGTGTGCACAGGCAGGCTCCACATGGATTGCCTCCTTCTCCTCCTTCCCCCAAGTGTGCTCAGTTCTAAGTTGTTCATTTTTCCTTTCATTTTCCTTTCTGCTCTTTTGCTCCTTGTAAAAAGCCCTTCCATTCGCCTAACTTTCATTTCTCTTCTTTCTCCTCCTAATCTCTTGCCACAAACTCCCAAATTTTAACTACAACCGGGGGTTGCATAAATAATTGACATTAATGTTGATGTCTTTACGTCTCTGCAAAAAGTTGAAGTTAATGTTTGTTCAAGAACAAGCAGGTATCCCTATGATCGGTCACGGTAAGATTAGTCTGATAACATAGAAGACCAAGTAGTGCAAAGTGTTTGTGCACCAAAACAAAATCTGAAAAGAATATTTCTGAATGGATTTTGAATAAAATAGATTATGCGGAAACTAAAAGCGAAAAGATAACCAATGCTGACTCTTTTTTTTCCTGAAAAACAGATATTTGCTACTTGTCATTGAAAAAAGAAAAAAAAAAAAAGAGGAATATGGTTAGTGTTTCATATGTTTCTCTGGATCTTAATAATGGTGTGCTCCGGGACCAAAAAAAAAAAAAAAAAGTTTATAGGAGAATACTCCTCTTTATAAAAATTAGTCCAAAAATTGATGATTTTGAAGAAAACTGGAAAAAAATTAAGTGGACGTGGCAAACCCAGTAGGCCTAATTGCTCAGAAATAAATATATTGTCTGATTAAATCAACACTGGTATGTTTTATCCCCATTATTTTCTTCATATATTTTTCATTCAGAAATTATTGGGAAAAAATGTTTTTGGAATTTTAATTTCATATTAAAATCAAGTGGTCTGCAGGAAAGGAAGATGATCTAAATCTAAAAAAATGTCAGATGCTGCTCCCAGTCCACTTATTATAGAATTAAAAACTTCTCAGATTAATGCTTACTTTTAAAAACTCTGTTAAAAATTATTCAGTGAAAGGCAAATGAAATTTAATTATGGTACTGGCTTACTTTTTTACAAGTACATTTCATAGAGCACAAGAAGAATAATACATATTCATTCTTTTCACTCTACCATATGTAAAAAGTTTTCATTTTGTTTCGGTTTTTTCCTAAAAAACATGAGAGACTTTTGTGACTTGTTAAAAGAAATAACGTATATCTCACATCAGCTTTAGTACCTACACACATACATATACACAAGCAGGATCTGCACTTCAGACTAAATTATAGTGTGGTTGGTATATTCTAACATTAAGATCTGAAATATTTATTGTCACTGCAATCAATATGCCTCTCTAGAATTATCATTTTGCAAATAGGAAGTGAAAGTGAAATTCAGATTCTCTCTGATCAGACCTGATTCCCAAGCTTTTTTCACAGTTATATAAGCAGATTGCTTGGGAGAGTTGAAAGGCGCTCATATAGCTCTACCTCTGCATTAATGACTGTTGGCTACCTCTGTAATCCCAGTGGAGATGCTAAATGGACAGATGCTAAATGGTGCCAATAAACTGCAAAATATCTGCAGCATAGTCACTTCTTGGAATAGAAATAGTTCACGCATAGAAGAAAGTTAGCTTGCTGTGCTTTTTCATTCTCATCCACTTTTAAAGTACTTGAAGATCAGAGAACATCCTGCCTCCTGAGGTCCGGTGTGCCCCCTCCCTCATGGCCTTCAGGAAAGGGATTAAATCCTGGCTCTGCTGGAAGGCCTGGGGGCCGGAGGGGGGCCCGCACCTGTGGAGATGCCTGGTGGGGTGATGGGTTTGCCCCCCCCCCCCAGCATCTTGCAGGTTTTTAGGGCTAAAAATTATAGGAGGTTCGTAGGATATTTTTAATATATGTTTTTTAAATTATTTATAGATTTTACCCATGGTTGGAGGGACTTGTGTTTTTTTTCCTTTTTTATTATTGTGAGCCACCCAGAGTCACCCATTGGGGGAGATGGGCAGCATACAAGTTTGATAATAAATGAATAAAAATATCCATGTTTATGGACTTTAAGCATACTCATCGTATCTGAAGAACATCTCTGGGTGTTTGCAGCATATGAAAATGGGAGAGGACCGTTGACCTTAATTTTAGACTGCTAGGTTGTGAAATAATGTTAAGGTTATAAAGGACTCAGCCTGAACTGTAGCATGCATGTACAGGTAGTCCTCACTGAATGACCACTCGTTCAGTGACCATTCAAAGTTACAACAGTACTGAAGAAAGGGGACTTACAACAGGTCCTCATAGTTGCAGCCATCACCACATCCCTGAGGTCACATGATCATGATTCAGGCGCTTAACAACTGGCTCACATTACGACACTGTAGTGTCAATGTGATTGCCGTTTATGACCTTCACTGCCAGCTTCCAACAAGCAAAATCAATGGGGAAGCCAGCAGGAGGTCACAAATGGTGATCACATGACTGCGGGATACTGTTGCTCACATGGGATTTGCCTAATGACAGCAACTAGAACTGCTGCAACTGCTGTTGTAAGTTGGTGCAGTCAGGTGATGTTATGCTTTATGATCACATCACTTAGCGACAGAGTTGCTGGCCCCAGTTACCATTGTTAAATGAGGACTACCTGTAACCATATGATGTTTACCTTGTGCCTACTTATTTTTAGTCAGGGCTACCAAAGTGAAGATGAGGACATAAAAATAGGTAATCATGCTCTGGTTTTTTTTTGTTATCTGCAAACTCTAGTAGGTTTTAAGTTTTGCTTTGCTTTGGCACTATTAGCCTTTGCACAGTAAATCAAGAGAAATTCATAGGATTGAATGATAACTCAGTGTCCCCGGCCTGAAGTTTATCTGTTTGTCATGGTTTGCTGTAGCAGTCATTCCCTGTAGGGGCAAGTGATACATTGAACATGACCCACTCAAATTACATATCCAGAGCTCACCTATAAAATATTCTAATAAATATTTTGTATTTTCACTGCACCTGGCCACATATGGGCACTTTGTGAGCAGGGACTATTAAGATTAGCACTGCAAACCGGTTTTCTCAAGTTAAAGCCATTGTGATGAACACAAACTGGTATGAAATTAAACACACTCCAATCAGGCTATATAATTTTATATTTATTACAAGCTTTAAACTTAATGTTGATGATACAAACACAGGAAAGCTATTGCTGATATTTTTAAATTTCCCAAGGGAATGATTTATTAGCTACGGAAGCTAACCTGTCACAGTGCTAACATATTCTTCTGAATGTGTTTTAATTTGGTGATTCTTCATTTTAAATAGGTAGAAAAATATTATTGTTCTTATATAATCCTGGTATTTAGACAGCTATTTTGTGGACAAGAATAATGAAAGAAATTGCTGCAATTATTCAACTATAAAAATAGGAAAACAATATTCATTATCATCAAAGGTGTACAACCATTCAATATAATTGAGAACAAAATGCACTTATAATGAGGAATAGCATATAAAAGAGTGCAGTCTAATGAGAAAAACATGTAGGAGCTAAGCTTACAGTGTTCCCTTTCTATTGAGACACTGAAGGGCAAATATTATGTCAGCTTTTAGTAAATGCTTTTGAACATTCTATATTGTGACTCACCTTCAAATATGTACAGTACAATAGCTGAATACCCAGTGCCCGCCCAGTGACTAATTGAATTATGTCATGATTTGTCTTCTTTATTTTATGAAGGCATGGCTTTTTAAAATATCTAGATATGGATTTGGTTTCAGACAATATATTTTTAAGATTATTGGATTAAATTGCTTTATAGACCAGCTGGTTAGTAAGGTCCATGTGAATTCCAAAACAAGGATTTTAAAATCCTTGGTAAAACAATCACCAAAGACTGTTAGCTCTTCAGTTTATTTTTGTCTGTATTAAGGAATGACTAGTCCTTGAATGGTTTAAAGCAGTATTTTTCTTGATGCATGAACCATCTCCCAGAACAAATGAATGAACAAGTAAATTCCCCAGTAAGCATGGCCCCTGCTGAGATTTCTGGGAGTTTTCACACATCTGGAAGGCACAATTTGGAAAACATTGGTTTAAAGGAACCCAACACACTATGTGCTTAATTGGGTAGAGCCTGAAGAATGGCAGAAATGTTTGGAGGAAATAGATCTTGACTCTTTTCAGTCTGGGTTCTAGCCTTGTTTAAAGACAGAATCAGACTTATCTTCAGTGATAGACAAACTTAATTTAGGAATGAAAGAATGAGTGAAATTCTATTGATCTTGCTCGATCTCTTTGCAGCTTTTTGTCCTTTTAACCAGTTTATCCCTCCTGGACGGTCTTTGTTGGACACTGGGTTGAGTGGTTCTGCTCCTAGACACAGGGAGGATTTCAGAGATTAGTACTGGGTGACTGTGCTTCAGGAACTTGGCAGCTCAGTTATGTTATGTCACAAATTACTATTTTATTCCCAATACTGTTTAGCATATATATAAAATTGCTGATCGCTGGTCATGAGGAGTTTGTGGGCTGCGCTTTATCAATATATTGATGGCACTGAGATAAATTTCTTCATAACTTCTGAATCAGGAGACACAGTACATGTTCTGCATGTATTTGGATCCAATGATGAGGTGGATGAAGGCTACTCAACTAAAAATGCATCCTGACAAGATGGACTCCGTAGTGGGGAGTGGGGATGGAATGGTTCCTTGGTTCAGGAATTGGAAATACTGCCTTTCTCATACTGTGCACATTCCTTAAAAAAAAAGATGTTGGTAGAGTCATCACTATCATTAGAGGCTCCTAAGGCTAAGAATGCCTATTACCAGCTTTAGTCAATACGTCAACTACACAGTTTCCTGGGCAGGGGCAGATTAGTTAATATTGTGCATGTACTGATAATATTACGCTTAGACCACTTTAATGTACTGAAGGTGGGTCTATCCTTGTATTTGGTCCAGCATCTGCAGCTGGTGCAATATATAACACTCCGGTTGCTTAATGGAATGTTGGACCTCGATAGAAGCAGCTGCACAGGCTTTCAACTAGCTATAGACTCACATTAAAGGTTTTGCCTATGATATACAAAGTGCTAAAGAATTTAAGATCAGGATGCCTGATGGACCACTTGTGCCATTAACAGACCATATGGAACTCTTAAATTGCTACAGTAGTCCATTTTGAAGATCACTACGGCATGAGTGACTATGAGCTGAGCTTCTCAGTCCAGGAACAGGTGCAAGTGGCACACAAGATGAAGCTGTGCAAAAGCCCGCTTGGCAATAGCTGCCACTTATTCCTTGGACAGGAGCCGTGAATCCAGGAGGAACCCAAATTGGGCACTGGTTCTGTTTGGGTTAGTGCAACCTCATCTGGAACTAAAAATGAAAAATCCCCTGTAACCTGGAAACCCGAAAACCCAGAGCCATATAGTTTTTTTATAGTTGAGTTGAAGCCTGTTCTTCTCCATCCAGACCACCCCCTCTCCCCTGAGACACTGAGACAGAACCTGCATGGCATCATTTGGTCGGCTCAGAGTGAAGATATAAAGCATCCAGTAATCTCTAATAGTGATTTCTACCCAGCATAAACTGGATCAAATGGGAGAAAATAGAAATGAAGACATGGAAGAAGTCATGATGATACTGAGACTTTAAAAACTTTTTATATTCACTTTCCCTCTTCATCTTTTTTTCTTTTTCCCTCTGATATGGTGTATATATTTTTGAATCAGTAGGATGGATCTGGAAATATGAACTGTAGCCTATATTACAATTTTATTTTGTAATTTCTTCCAGGAACCAAACTGCACATAATAGGTCAAAATATATCACTAATGAAAAACTAATTGTGGTAAAGAACTTATAGTTGGTAAAAGGATAAAGAGCAGTATAAATACAAGAGTTGTTTTTTAAAAATCTAAGTGCCACAAGAAATAAAAAGGCAGTTAAAAAAATAACTTGCTTCAGTCACTACAGATCAAAAAGATAGCATAGTAAAAATGTAAATTGCTTTTGGTTGTACTTTTTATTGACTATTTTCCTTGAAAATCTTGCTATGGCTAGGTAAGAAAAAGAAAGTAGAAACAAAACATTTTACAAATATATTTTAACCTGTAGAAGTTTTATGTGTTCAAAAGAATGTTATACTTTTAAAGCAGTTTGATATAATCCTGTGAAAACAATAGGAAATAATGAGATGCTACATTTATCTATAGAAGTTGTTCTAGCTTTGCAATATACAGCTTCTGGGGAAGAAATGGTGGTCTGAAGACAACCACAGCAGAATGAAGAGCTGGCAAAGAGACTGGTTCAATCCTTAGCAAAAAAAGTTTTAAATACAAGTTTAAGGACTTATTTATTTATTTTTTTTGAATAAGCAGCCAAAGGTTGATTAAAACTTTGATTTTAGCAAGTTGAAAATGGACTAAGGGGTCCAGATAAATTTGAAATAAGATTTTGGAATCAATTATAAAGAATCCTTCCCATGGGAAAATGCTTTTGTTTTGAATTCTTTAAAAAAAACCAACACCATAACAAGATAAGACTGTAAAAATTGGGCACTGGAGGGAACTAGAAGGAACTAAAGATTACAATTAAAGGAGAAGAACACTTAAACTCAAATTACAAATACAGAATGAAGCAAAGTATTTTAACATTGGACAAAAGGATATTTTTGAACAATGGACCCAGAAGTTAATTTTAAGAGTGTCTGCCTCTATAGATAGACTGTATTTAAAAGATATTATGGGAGAGGAACAAGTTTTACCTGACAAGATTGAGACTGATTTGAAAGTGGATTTAAAAATGACAGGCTACCAGAATGACATGGAAAAAGATGTAATACTGGACATACAAAAGAAACTGGCTGATGCCTTAATAATTAAAAGGGATATACAAATAATTAACCAAGAGAGTGACCTGGATAATTTTCCTATACTGGATTTACAAAAGAGGCTTGCTAAAGCTTTGAAGTATTTTGTGAGAACAGGTAAAGAAAAATGAAGAGAAATCAAGTTCTAGGAATTTATTTATTTATTTATATTTCAAATTTGTCACTGTCCATCTCACTGTGGGGTGACTCTGGGTGGTTTATAGTAAAAATATTACATTATTTGAAGAAATTAAAGATCAAGATTTTTTGAAGTAAAAGGAAGGAATATAAAGTTGTTTTATTTGATCAAGGTTAAAATAGATGTGTTATTATCTCTGGTAACACTAAATGGACTTTTGCTGACATCAGGACTGAAATGACAAGGCTTTATTCATGTCATTCATTCAAATGACAAGGATTTGTTCATAGATAAGAGATGGGATATGGGAAGAGGAGGTCATTTGTTGTATTTTAAGAGATAGTGTAAGTTACTAAAATTGTTTAGACTTGTGATGAAGGGGGAAATCACTTCTTTATATATTTCTTTTCTTTTTCTTCTCTATATTCTTGTTTTTTTCTTTTTAGCCTTTTAATTTTTTTTTAGTTTGTATTAGTTTTTATTGTAATTGTAATTTTTAATAAAATTATTATTAAAAAAAGAAGTTGTTCTAGCTTTGCTACAAGAAAGAGCATTTGGTCTGGTACTGGGTGAACCAGTTTTGGTGTGATGACTGTTTGGTTTGTTGGATTTTGTTCTGTGCGTATAAAAATACATACACACAAGAGGAAATCATTCTGGTCTGCCAATAATGTCAGATGCAAGCGAACATCAAGAAACTGAAGTTTCAATCAGCATGTGAACTTCCACAATGTTTTAAAATGCAGTGACAAACTTGGATTCCATATAGGTAAGAGAGGCAATTCAAAAGGATTATAGATGATTTCAAAGTTGCCACTAAATAATTTTATGCAACTGTAATAATATATTGTATTATTTATTTGTTGTACATTACTTAAATTCATACTTTTGGAAATTCCAGGTGGTGATCATGAGTCATGGGTTATTTTACTTTATCCAAACAGCAAAATTAGGAAGTAGATGTGTGCAACCCCCACCTCATGTACGTGCGCATGCATATGTGCGTGCACAGACACACAGACACACACACACATACAAATCAACCCAAGCCCAAGCATTAACCCAATTGTTAATTTTTTATGGTGAAGGACACTGGCATTATTCCGCTATGGATAATTACTTTCCACTTCCTAAAATCTAAGATCTTTTCCCAAGAGTGCTTACTGATAATTTTCCTAAGTTTGAAGAAATATGCCCACATATATTTAGATCAAACTTCAGAACGACCAGAAAGTAACATTTTTTCATTCTTGTTTCAGGGTTGCTTTATTGGGTTTATTTTAATGGGAGATTAGTATAAAGACATATCTATGTGATTACAAATGAGATACTTGTTCATGTAGTCAGGGTTGATGTCTGGAATCTATGACCACATCTGTGTTGCCTTCGACCTGAAAATAAGCTATGACTGAAGCGATGAAGAATCCTGGCCTTTCAATTAGTGAACAGCAGATACTTTTCTCTTGAGTGATGTGCAATCATCCTTTTCCTTATTTCTGTGCTAACAAAGGCACAGAAAGGGTTCCTGAATACTTTGAAGTCTCTGCATTGCAGTTTAATCTTTCTTCAACCTTTTATTAGTTTTGACCCTTACTTATCCCTCCCATCAGCGTGTGATGATATAAATTAGGACTATGCATACTTCAGAAATAAGTTGGAATAAGTATTTCAGAACTTGTGCAGCACCTGTGTTATTCATTAAAGCAGTTTCTTTTTTCAGGCTTCCCAGTGAGCATAAAACAAACTATGTGGCTATTTTAAGGAGTTGATTCAATGTAACTATTAAATCCTTACATTTTACTGCAATTGTTCATGGTCTCTTTCAGAATCTACACCTGGAAATTCCTGGAGCACACTACTTCATCTTCTTTTCTATTATATAGGCAGTTTGATTCCTAGGTTGTCCATTCAGTGATGTCCAGTATAGAGTCTTCATTTTGATGTTGTTTGATGTGATTATTAGCAATAAGCAAGCAGCTCTTTGCAAAATTATATTAACCTAACTCTAGTATTATTGCACTTACGTAATCCCATTCTTCCAGTGGTTCCAGGTTTCTGCAACTTTTGCTTTCCAGTCATGTGGTAATCTTATATTTTTTCCACTATTGCATTAGTGGGTGCATGTATTTGTATAACACTCAGGGTTTACTGAATAGCCAATAATTCTAAAATGTATAGTTCTGATTTGATATGTAATATCTGTTCTGTATTTTTTTGTTGTTGTTTAGTCATTAAGTCGTGTCCGACTCTTCGTGACCCCATGAACCATATTGCGCCAGGCCTTCCTATCTTTCACTGCCGCCCTTAGTTTGCTCAATTTCATGCTCATTGCTTCAGTGATGCTATCTAGCCATCTCATCCTCTGCCGTCCTCTTCTCCTTTTGCCTTCCATCTTTCCCAGCATCTGTATTTTTAGGTTACATTAAGTACATATGAAGTCCTTTTTGAGTGTCTGACACTCCATTTCTTAATAAAAACTCATGCCCAGGAATATATAATCACCTGAGTTAAAGTGGCCTATTGTGGTCCAACTAAGTTCATTTCTTCCTTAAAGCAATTTATTACAATCCTAATTTACAATTCTTTATTTTTTGCTTGAACAATGTCATGGTTTTTTTATTTACGTTCCTCACATTCTATATTCCAACTATGTATGCACTTGGAGACGAATTCCTCTTTCAAGGCTGACATCATCAGTTATTACAATTCTTAGCCTGTGACCCAAGGAATCACGCCTATATCTACTCATAAAAGCCCACCTTCCCCCCAGTAACCCAAGGAATACCTTCTGATTGGCAACCGACATCCAAACTTTTTCAGCCAAGTCCATACGGTTTTCTTGGCAACAAGCAGGAAGTAATTTTGTATTTGATTTAAAGTTCATTCTCTTAGGTGGGTTGCCTTCCCCTGTGCCTGCAGAGCTCACCTGCTCTCATGGCCACTTTGAATTCCATACTGAGCCCTTTAACCTCATCAAGATAATAAATTTAGACTCAAAGCCTATAGGATTCTAGAAAGATTGATCATATGCCAATTTGAAAATGGAAAAAGTACCTTTCAAAATAGTGCTTGTTGTATCACTAGATTTTTATCAAATGGCCAATCTACTGGTGTATTTATTTCATGTAAATATTTAACTATGCAAGATAGCATAATAATTTCACCATTTAAAAATTTTTGATATCAAATTATTTGTCAGAAACAGCATTTTGCATTTTTGTGTTTGTATAATTTCTAGGAACTGAATTACTCTGGAATGCCTTGAAGCTTAGTAAATTTATTCAGTTTTTTAAATTCTTTGATGACAGACCTCTGATTATGTAGTTATTTTTTTCCTTTTTGTGTGTGTTAAGACAGATATTTCATAATTTTTTTCAGCAGACGTCTTTGTAAAGTCACTGTAACTTTAAAGACATCTTAGTCAGTATAAAAAAATTAAGGCAGTCCAGTCTCATCCCAAATTATGCAAAACCAGTGCAAATTATTAACTCATTTATCTACTCTTCAATAAAGATATAATTATGTAACCAATTCTAACTGGTTCCCTCCAGATTTGTTGGACTATAACCCTCTGAATTTCCAACAAAGGTTGGGTTTAGAGTGGATCAGTGAAACCCAATATAAATCATATTTGAAAAGAACCATAACAAGCCAAACGAATCTTGGGCTGCCCACTATCAGACAGAATAAAGCAATCATCTCAGAAAGCAAGTACAATGGGTTTCCTCGGCAGTATCACCTTTCCACAAGGTTTCATAAAACATAAATCATATATCTAAGACAAAAAAGAAGTCAAAAGTCTGATGACCAGGTTCATTACTCATAATCCAGGGTACATTGGATAGTGGCACTGATAGAAGAGAATGCAACATAAAACATAGGATAGAATTCCAAGTCCCAAAGTTGAAATCATTAGGTTAATTACTTTAAATTCATTTCTGAATCAGTAGTGTCACATTCAGTTTATACTGTGTTCAGCAACGGCTTGATCTCCCACATTTTACAATAGTAGTAATGATAGACTTAGTAATATCATCTGTGGCAATGTTTCTGCTAGGATCTGAATCACTAACTGCCAATATTTTTAAACAACCCAAAACTGAAAAACTACTCCCATCTTGAAATTCAACATGAAATTTGGGGACCTTTCCTAATTTCCTGATATATGTAAGTCGTATACACAATTTGCATTGCCTTGTATGATTAAAATTACTAGGTAATGTAATGCTACCAGGCTGCCAACAGTAGAAGAAACTTGATAAATGTCTCAGAAGATAAAGTTAGATCAAAGAGACTATTATTCTATATTTTGGTCTGCCTTTCTTCCATTTGTGTAATAGGAAATACATGCTCCCATAAAACCAGACTTTCATATTTTCTTTTCCATAGAACCCTATGCATTTCATTAAAGTCATAATTTAAGAAATCTGGATAAGAGTTTTGATTGAAAAAAGGAAGGGGTAATAACATATCATAGATGATAACTGATAGGATTTTAGAAGGTTCCATAACAAGATCAATTTATTCATTAATATATTTAGAATACTTATTGCCTGCTTTACAGTAACAAGTGTTTTTAAAGCTGTTCAGAATTTTAACACTCAAAACTATTAGCAAAATCACCAATGCCCTTATTAAACTAAGATTAGGGCCAAAATCCTGCCCTTGTGTTTATAAACAACTTTGTTATGACAATTGCAAATTCTGCTCCCAAAGAATGCAACAGAACAGCATTGAACAGCTGCTTATCCTATGAAAGGAAGGGAGGGAGGGAGGGAGGGAGGAAGATCATATTTTATCTATATAAGATTTTATCTGTCTGGGTGCGCAAATGTGTGCACACACACTTTAATTAAGCACCAGTGAATAAAATATAAAACAGTTATACGCAAAAGTTTAGTCACCTCTAGTCAAATTAATATGTTTCAATGAATCCCTAACTGAATAAAAGCTGAAGTGATCTTGATATGGTACAAAGGTAAATATGACATTTTCCTGCAAACTTGAATACAAACTTACTAATTCTGTTTGTTTAGAGACTGAAAATAAGAAAATAGTGAACATGACATTCGCTGAAGTTTGGACGCTTCCAGTCAGTACTTTTGTGATACACCCTTTGGCAGAAATAACAGCTTTCAAAATTTCCTGTAGTTTTTCTATAGGAAAGACTTCTCAAGAATCTCCCTATTCTTGCCGTTGGATCTTTTCCCTCCCTCTCTAGTTAAAATCTTCTAGCTCAGAAATTTTCTTGGGTCCCCTGAATATACTGCACATTTGAGATTTCCCCCAGGTTCTCCATCTAATTCAGGTTTGAGGAATCTCTCTTTTCTGTGAAGTATTTTATGGTTAATTTGTATGTATGCTTTGGACTGTTACCTTGCTGAAATATCCAACCTTTTGTCAGCTTCAATTTCTTAACTGACAGTAAGACGTTAACTTCTAGAATATGTAAATATTTGAGTCTATTATTCCTTTGACTCACACAATATTTTCTGCGCCACTGGCTGTCACACAAACCCAAATCATGATAAAACCATCCTTGTGCTTAACGGTCGGTATTTTCTTAAAATACTTTTATTTTTTTCTCTAAATGAGACATGTAGTCATTGCTAAACAGTTGCATTTTGTTTCATTAGTACAAAGCACTTTGTTTTGTTCCCAAATGTTTCAGGCTTATCAAATTCTTTTTTGGGGTGAGGGGTGGGAGGCAGGTGAGGCCAGGAAAAGGGTTCTTTTTGACATCATCTCTGTGCAGATCACTTTTGTACAAGCAACATTGTACTGTGGGTCCAGCAGACTATGTCAGCATCAGCTATACTTTTCAGCAGGTCAATTGCAGTAATCTATGGGTTCCATTTTGCAGATATAACTAGCTTTAAGGCAGTTCTAATTATTTTTCTTGGTCTTCAAGCAAATGAAAAGAGGTTTATATAGATGGTCACAGGAAATGTTTTAAGCTGTTATTTCTGGTAGTGGTGTTACAAAGTACTGAGTGGAAGTACTGATCCTAGCTTTTACATCTGCCACATTCACTATTTTATTACTCTGAATCTGTAAACATAAATATTAAATATGGATTCCAATTTGCAGAAAGATATCATGTTTAACTTGTACAATGTAGAGATTGTGTGAGCTTCTGTTCCTTTAGGAATTAAAACATACAATTCGACTAGAGGTGCCTAACGTTTTGCATGTAACTGCATAGAAATATACAATTAATGGACAACAGATTTGACAAAACTGGCACAAAATATATCATTGCAATATGTCCAGATACACCCACATTCTACAAATCCTATCAGAAAAGAGTGAAAATACTAGCATAGGAGCAAAATTTCCTAGTATGCATCTTATTTCTGGAGATGCTCTCCAGCTTTGAAGAGTTACAATATGTTTATATATCTATGCCAAGTATTCACTGACATTTTCAATAGAGTTACAAAATTTCCTATCATTTACTGTGACAACTACTTGTAGTGCAATCCACAAGTTGAACTATCATAAAGTAAAAGGATTCTAGTTCAATTGCCTATCCACCTCCTTCATTACTCCATTTCTTGCTTTCTAATCAATAATGGCAGATCATTTAAAGTATTAGATATAATTTTCCAGTTATCCACATCATGACCTGTTTGCGGATTTGGTCATGCATGAAATGAAATGTACTTCAAAACTTTTACTGATTTTGATGGATCTATTCCAAAGATGATAAAGTTTGAATCAAACCAAATGGATTTAATTAAGTCTAACTTGAAGCTGGAAGATGGTCACTCATGGTATCTCATTTCTCTAGTATAGATCACAGTTCCAAATTAGCTCCAAATATCAGCATTTTTCTCTTTTAAAGTAATGGTACATATATTCCCACCATAGTAGAATAATGATTTCTGCTGCTATTTTCCCTCATACTTACAGTGGCTAAGCCTGCATAGTTTCAGCTACTTCACAACACTCAGAAACCTCTCAACTTGGCCTTTTATCACATATTGTATTCCAAGGCACCATGCATATCAAAAGTGAGTCAGGCTTAGTATTACAAAAGTAGAAAGACAAAATTTGATATAGGCATGTCCAATTTTCCCAATATACTAAAGTTCCATTAATATAGTTAGGCTTTGGTTTTTCAGAGAAGGGACAATGGCAAACAAATGTAAAACAAATGTCTGCTGAAAAGCAAATATATTTATTATGCACTTTCATATACATAAGGACTTTTGCTGAATATAATACAAGAAATAAAATAAAAATTTTACAATGTGAAATTCAATGTACATTTTAGGCTATTTACAAACCAGTCCAGGAAAGAAAGTCTCAGCTGTGCACCATGTTATTTGAAGAGTTCCAATGGAGGATATCAAGCATTAACAGACATTTGCATAGCAGCACAGCTGACAAGAGGAAAGGATGCTTTAAGTAAAAGCAAAGCCATTTTCCAATACTGATCATAACAAGATCTATATATGGCACTGCTATACCTTAACATGTCAACATTTTGAAAGATAAATTAGCTATTTGCTTTCCTTTAAAAACGCCTACCTGGGGTCACTTGTGCTACAAGTATTAACATTCACCTGCCCTTTCTCACACCTCCCAGTTGCGAAGTGTGACAGTTTACTACAGTTCATCTGGGAATGACTTTAGCCAGTATATTGTAGGGAAAATAAAAATTGAAGGTTAAATAAGACAGAGATTTGTGGGCTGAAAACAGAACCCAGGGGTCCTGAATTATACTTAATTATAGCTGATCAGCCCTGTCAAGTCATGGCTTAACAGAACTGAGCCATATCCAAGAACTCACAATAATAAAAAAAAACCATAGAATTGTCAGTCTTCCAGGTAATCAATGTTTACCTTTCTTGGAGAGAGGCCACAAAAGCCAATATATTAAAATCATATATTAAAGCAATGCGAAACAGTCTCACACTCTTGTCAAATGGATAGATTTATTATAATAAAGGCAGGCATGCTGTTTTCCAAATAAGTTCTGAAAATATGCAGGAACTTTTATGTCAATGAATTATCAGAAAGCACTTTCCCTCTGATCTTTAGTTGATATCTGTGCTTTGGGGATATTCTTTGCCTTACCCCAGCTCCTTCAAATGATAAAATTATTCTGCTGAAAATCACAAAGGCTTCTGCAACACATAGCCTTCTTGTGAGTATGGCCATAAATGTAATTATCAAGTCACAAATACATACTAGGATAAAACAAGTCCAATAAATACAATCTCAGCAGCAGCAGAGATGAGAAAGACAACAATCTTTAGGGATATCTTTTACTGAGTAAAACATTATCTAGTAAGAAACAAGGGCTGTAGTTTTGAATTGTATTACAAATACCCAGTACTTGAAGCTCAGAACAAATTCAAGCCAATGTTTTGTATCCTAAGTCACTTAGTAATATTACTAATCCAGTATTTATTTTACAAGAATCCTATTGGCTTCATAATTATAAGAAGCTAGCAAAATATTCATTATAGGTGTAAAGCTTTGCAGAAAAGGTTTTCATGGAGTATGAATTCCTGTTCACATGTATTTTTTATGTTCTCAATGCACACAACCATGTATCTTTCCCATTGCCATATTGCCATTAATGAGGGGAGACTCCCCACTGACAGGCTTTTACAACAAATTTTGACCTTATGGCAGAAGTCCCCACAGTGGACCTATAATTTATCCCAGAAACAGCCATTTCTCACTGTTGGGAAAAGTAAAGCAGTGACACCTGGTAACATCACTGCAATGGGGGAACATTGGATTTCCTGCCATAAGTTACCAGAAAAAATAAAGCTTGTTCCTCCCGTCCTGAGTTCTGTTTCTTGGTCACAAGACAGATGCACAGAATAGCAGGGACAGGATTTTATATAGATAGATAAAGGCTGCTTTTTCTTTGATATTTAGAGCTACAGAACTCTAAGCTCAGATGATTTTTAAAACATCACATTTGAAAGAATGACTCAAGTGGGTACAATCCAGTTGTATAGTATTATTTTCGGATGGAAAGAGATTGCAGTTTACCATTTACATCTAAACCAGTAATAATATTAATAGGTGGCAAAATTAAATACCTGAAAATAGAAATTTATATTGGGGCTATACAGAGAAGGAAAAAATAAAAAAGTCAAAACAAATAAGCCATTATTCCTGCTCTAAATACATGCAGGCAGGTATCTGGGGTTAGGCTTGCCAACTGCTTCTGATCATTTCATTTTTCAGTATATTAAATTACTTTATATGGGTTAAATTCTTATGTCTACTTAATGCAGAAATAGGCAACAGATATCTTCCAGATGTTTTAGACTAAGTTAGTTTCAACAGGGGGGCAAATGATGAAATGTGTATCACATTGTCATTATGTAATTCTACTCCTTATGTGTTTGCATGTAACATGTCACAAAAACAAGATTACGGAGCTTATGTTGTGGTGTCAGAACATTTTGTTGTGTTTGTGTTATTTTGGTTGGGAACAGATGCCTGTGCAACAATCATAACTGACAAATAGAGACAATTACAACTCCAATTACAATTGTAATTGTGGAGTTGTAATACAAAAAAAATTAGAGTTCACCAAATTGTCAACACTTTGTGTAGCTCACTGCAACAGAGATATCTTGTTTATTTCAGGTCATTTAACTGAGGATTGAAGGATTGAACAAGAGCCTTTGCATATGTAAAACAGGTGCTCTACTGCTAGGCTATGATTCTTCCACAGGAAAACCTGAAGCAGCTGCTTTGGCTGTGGCTGATGGACTTCTGTTAGCCTTTCAAAGAACAAGGGGGCAATATGAATAGATGTAACCCAACTTAAGTCAATTAGAGGAGATCTGGTTTCAAACACAATCCTTCACCGATGCTTTTTAAAATGAATAATAAGAACAATATCGATGACTTGTACTACCAAACAGTATTGAATACAAATACTGCAGTTTAGTTAACATTGTCAAAAGATTGCCATTCCTGGTGAGAAACATCTGATATACAGAGAAATATACCAATGGAAATGCAATTTAAGATGAACAGAAGAGTAGCTCATATTGGTTCAGTATGTGTTTGAGATGACCTTTACTATGTATATACCCATGATTTTTTGGAGAATATAAAGTGTGAACCAGCCATACACAGATACAGTTACATGACCCAAACATTGATATTTGGGATTGCAGTGGTAATTTTTTTTTTTTGGTGATCATAAAGTTTATCAATTACTATTGTGGCTGTGGCAGTTCCCACAATCTTCCTCTACATGCAAATTGTACCCTTTGAGATAGTGCAGTCTTTTGTATGGGTATATGTGAACTTGCAGTAAAAGTATAAGAAGTCTTACAACATCTTAAAGTCTAACTAGGAATCGTATGCTGCAGAACTGCTGGTGCAAGTGTAAGAAAGAAAAAAAAAGATATTCAATTGGTGTTTAAAAGGCTTATTAAAAGAAATAACCAGATGCATGTGTATATATACTTGTGAAGTGAGGTTATTTTAATCTTTTAGGTAGCCAAGGATGCTGCTTGTCTTTTTGGCGGAAAGCAGATTTTTTTTTTACCGTATTAATATAAAATAAATATAAAGGTAATACCTTTCAGCACAAACTCTACCATGGTACATTTACCCTGATGATGCCTTCTTGAAAAGGAACTCACATTTCTAGTTCTTACAACTTTTCAGCTGTGTGAGAAATATATGGCATTATCTTGTCCTGTTACTAAGGAAGAAAGTGCTTATTCTGTGTATTAAGTATAACGTACACAAAATACAATTTCTGAAGCACAGAAGGTTACATTAAGAAGGCAGCCTTAACTTTTAGGCACATTACAGTAATCAAGGTAACAGTGCTGCAGTGATCACATTCAGAATTTTCAGTGTAGTTAAATGAGCGGGAAATGCTTTTATCCTGGCCTAGCTGACAAGCCATTCTTGGCAGAAGCTCTTCTTTCTGTTCATGGTGTGATGAAACAGCCTAAAAAAAGGAAAGAAAAGAAAATGAAAATGTTATATTCCACCTCAAAAATCTCTATCAGTAAGTGATCTGCTTATAATGTCATCACTGATATACAAATAGTGATGACTAAAAATCTTAGAATTTACCATTCATTTTTGAGGCTTTTTGAAATGGATTGGCTGAAATTAAATCCATGTAGAGATCAACAGACTACAGTGATGCAAGTCTACTGTCCCCAAATAACACTGTCATGTCAAACTTGCTTTTAACACTTTACATATCTCAGTGACATCATGTTTTTTATTTCCCCATCCAGCAAACCTGGCAGGAACAAAGAAACAAAACAAGGTGATAGGGCAACATGATACAAATATTAAAGTACTGGTGGTTAGATGAGAATATGGGAATTCTGTTTTGACAATACCATTTATTGTTTAACATGCAATTTGTAGCTGGCAATTTTTAACAAAATGAAAGCTTTTGTAACTTGAAACTGCATACTTTCTATTCAACCTTCTATGCCATTAGGCCCCTGAGTTCTTACAGTTTTGTAATATTTTAGGTATGTTACAAGTTTGTATGGGCTGACACATAAGGCCAATTTGCAACATTTAAAAAATTATGTTAAATTATGTTGTGTAGAAAAAAAAAATCTTGATTTAACAAAATATATCACAGGAAACCTAACATACAAACAATTATGAAAAGATAACTCTTACAGATAGCTTAATTCTTCTAGTTAAATGAATATATTTCAGCCACCCAGAAGTGATTGAAAATGGAGGGCACCCATATTGAATAAAAATAAATAAATACATGTTGCAAATGTATAGATCACAATTAACATATTTTGAGGTCATAATTGCTAAATATTCAGATTAACATGACACTTATTAATTAAAATGAGAGACTTAATTCTAATTGGTCCTCTTTTTTTTTTTTTACACCAAGCTCTGAATTTGAATATGTGATTGTATGAGTCTTTGAAGCCTCACTGTATTCCCAAGACTTTATTTCCTTTAATATGGTAATATTAGATACCAGCCTCACAAATTAGCAAATAATGCAGCTAAAATTATGCTTTTTGTAGGCCTCAATTTATACATACATATGCTAATGACTGATTTTCCTAGAGATCAACATTGGTATCTCCTCAACTGCATGACTATGCAACGCGTTCTATATGGGGCTGCCCTTGAAGAGCATTCAGAAGCTTCAGCTGGTACAGAATGCAGCTGCCCAGGTTGTAAATAGTGTCGGCTACTCGGCACATGTAACACCACTGCTTCAGGAGCTGCATTGGTTGCCCTTGTGTTTCAGAGTGCAATTCAAGGTGCTGGTTGTCACCTTTAAAGCCCTTCATGGCTTGCAACTGGGTTACCTTAGGGATCATCTTTTCCCAGTTGTTTCTACCCCTCCAATCTGGTCTGGCACGATGGGCATGCTCCGGATCCCGTCAGCCAAGGAATGTCGCCTGGCAGGGACCAGGAGACGTGCCTTTTCTGCTGTGGCACCTGCCCTCTGGAACATCCTCCCTCCTGAGATTAGGATGGCCCTGACCCTTTTGGCTTTTCAGAAGGCCTTAAAGACCTGGCTTTCTGCCCGGGGCCCCAAGTGTACGAAGGGCCCTGTTTCATGGTTGTGTTGACACTGATGGTTTTTTAAGATCTCTTGGCTGTATTTATATTTAATTTTCTGTATTGTTTTAAGTGTTTGATTGTTTTTATGACTGTAGCCGCCCAGAGACACTGTTTTGAGATGGGCAGCTATATAAATGGAATGAATGAATGAATAAATATGATCAATTGTAGAATCAGAGACATCAAGCATGAGCACAAACTATGCACAAAACTTTGTTATGTGACCTTCAATGTCTCCCCTGATTCTGTGATCCTATCCAACTTCATGTCTTAGTTTGGAAATCTAAGGATAGATAACACTGTGGCCATGTACTTGCATTAAAGAACTACTGCAGGGTTTGTGCAGAATTTTTCTCATCCCTTCATTAAAGTCATTATTAAAAAGTACTAAGGCTAGCTTTTTACAGCAGCATCAGATTTAAAATTATTGTTAAAGAAAAATAGATGACCATTTTATAGTCTATAATATAATCTTTTCAATCACCTGTGACTCCACCAGAGTGTATTATCCTCTAGTCTGCTTTAACCAATTTCCTAACCAAATTATGAGAGACCATGAAAAATATCATACTGATATCAAAGTTCACAGCATTTCATTAAGCTCTGGATTAGTAGCTACTTTTTAAAAAATGAGATTAGTTTGAGAACCATTACTCATAACAAGTCCATTCTAGTTTGTACTGGTTTGTTAGTATTCACATGCTTTCAACTAATTGTTTTATAATTTACTTTAGTACCTCAAGTCTGAAACATAATGCAGTTACATTTAAAACAATAGGAAATTGGACATTTCACTTCAACGGAATCATGAAGCTACTTTTTAAATAATTAGAGAGAAATTAATCAAAGCAATTAACAACTGTAAACATATTTAAGTACATCTAAAGAAACAACAATATTAATTCATGATGTCATTTAAAGTTTTGATTTTTATATTTCCCAAATCATCAGTTATTGTGATGTGACAACCATAAATTCACCAACTGACTAATCAAAGGGTGTGACAAGTAGAAATTGTCCTATGCCCCAAGCATAAAAATCAAGTTTGTACTGTAACATGTTGGAAAAGTCTATTAATGTCCATGTGGACATGGCTTAATATGGCCTACATAAAATGCCTCTGACCATTTAACAGTTATGTTGTTTATAAGCTACTGTTCAGTGGAAGACCTCCCAGTTCTCGTTCTTGATTGCCAATCAGCAACAGTAACCAATGGCTATCTACAGAACCCCTTGAGCAGGACAATTCTAAAAGCTGCTCACCTCTTACAATGGCGTTTCCTTCTTGTAGCTGAAGCTTGGGTCATTTCCCTCAATTTGAAGTTTTAAGGCTTGTTTAAGGCTAAACTCTGTTTCTGCAGAAGGATAGCCTTCCAAAACCTCCTGATGCCCTCGATCCTGGACTGTTCGTGGTACAGAAACTCTACCAAGAAAAACCTGATTGCTCTGAAGATGATAGTTTGGATTTGTCATTATTCCATTTCTCTTTTTTTGCTCTCCACTTTGTTGGTGGATCAGGAACTGCTGTTGGGACCGGCAAACTTCTTGCTGGGCTGAAGGGATTAAAAGTTTGCACTGCGTGTCAGTAGAAATATTTTTAAGAGGCACAGTAGCTCCGCATTTGGCCACAGGTATCTGTTTATCAAACTGAGTCATTTCATATTCTAAAACTTTTGGTTGTGAAGAAGTGGTTTGTTTTATTTTTTTCCCAGCAGACCCGGATTTGTTGGAGTTCTCTGTTTTTCCTGTTTTGCTTGGTTTTGTTGATTTTAGGTTGGGTTTCACTTGGCTCCATTCAAATTCACTATTTGGTGAACTATGATTCTGGCTTAAAGAGTGAGTAGTAGAAGAAGGTGAAACAATGGACTGCCTACTTCTACTGCGGGGTAGTGAATGCTGCTGTATTTGTTCTGTAAAGGACATATTGTGGAAACTATCAATAGGTACTGTTTGGGCAGTTGCTGTAGATGAAGTTGTGCGAAGAGAAGAATTTTTTGAGCTTTTCAGTGAATTATTGGATAAAGAGGACTTCTGCCGGTCAACTGTTGAATCAGGGGATTCAGAAGGAGAACTAAAAGCATGAGATGGCCCATTTGACAAACCACGCAAAGCAGCTTGTACATCACCACCACCAGTGCTCCCTGAACTGTTTGATTTTATAGTTAAGGATTGAATTTTTGAAGGTACTGATTGCAAAGGTTTTTGCTCCATTGTATGGATTGGAGAAGGAGTGCATCCATTTAAACTAGAAGCACCATACTTTTCCAATAGTTTAATTATTGGTGCGTGCCCATTCTTTGCAGCAACACGCATAGCTGTGCGCCCAAACTGATCTGCATGGTTTGGATCAGCACTATTTTCCAGTAATATCTGCACAACATCAATGTGTCCTTCTTGGGCTGCAATGCAGAGTGCAGTAGCACCTTGATTGCATGTATGATCAACTAAGGACCCATGCTCAATCAAAAGCTGTACTACTTTGACGTGACCCTGCCATGCAGCAGACTGTAAAGCTGAGCGTTTCTCATTGTCTGCTGCATTTACATCAGCATGGTATGTTATCAGCATCTGTACCATCTCCACATGGCCCTGCCAGCAGGAAACATGGAGTGCTGTCCTTCCTTCAGCATCACTTGCTTCTACATTTGCACCATTTTCTAAAAAGTACTCAGCCATTGATAGCTGGTTCTCTAAGGCCAGGATGTAAAGTGTTGGCCGGCCATCAGCATCTTTATAGTTCACATCAGCTCCATGGCTGAAAAGTAGTTCAACTATATCTCTGTGCCCTTCTAAAGCAGCAACACGGAGTGCATTTCTCCCATCATAACCTCTATGATCAATATTAGATTTATTTTCCAGTAATGTTTGCACACAGTCATAGTGACCCTCCTGGGCAGCTAATATGAATGGTATACGTCCATCATTATCAATTTCATTAGTTCGAGCACCTTGTTCTATAAGTGCTTCACATATTAATCTGTGACCTTCAAAAGCAGCCATGTGCAAAGGTGTCCATCCTGCATCATCCCTATGGTTTTCATCTAATCCTCTATCTAGCAGAGTCCGTACTACTTCAACATTACCTTGAGCAGATGCTATACTAAGAACTGTCCGTCCTTCACTATCAATGCTATCCACAGCTGCTCCCCAAAACAATAAAGTATTCACAACTGAAGCATGCCCCATTGAAGCTGCAGCAAGAAGAGGAGTGCGACCATTGTTGTCAGTATGATCTACATCTGCTCCACCTTCCAGAAGCAAATCAACTACATCTACATGCCCTTCATAGGCTGCCACTAGCAGTGGAGTCATCCCATCTTTGTCACAATGATCCACTTCAGCTCCTCTGTCAATTAAAAGGCTCACAACTGAAGCATGTCCCTTACTAGCAGGAACACAAAGAGCAGCAACAGAGAGAGCAGTCCTTCCATCCACATCCTCATGATTTACCTCTGCACCATGGTCTAGAAGATGCTCTACAATTTCTTTATGTCCCATGTATGCAGCAGCAATTAGAGCAGTTCTACCTTCATTATCTGCTTTGTTCACCTCGGCCCCATGTTGCAACAGATTCAGCACAATATCTTCATGTCCTCCCCAGGCCGCTGCTCTCAAAGCTGTTCGACTGTCAGCATCTGCACAGTCCACTTTTACACCAGCATATAGAAGTGCAGAAACCACCTCAGTATGTCCACCCCAAGCTGCAGATCTCAACGCTGTCCACCCATCGTGGTCAGTATGATTTATGTTAGCACCACATCCAATCAAACAATTTACAACTTTGGTGTGTCCTTGCCGAGCAGCTAAAGTAAGTGCTGTCTGCCCAAGAGCATCTTCAATCTCTAAATCTGCTCCTCTAGAAACTAACAAATTCACTACATCAAGATTGCCACTATAGGCAGCATTCGCCAGCAGTGTTCTCCCATTTGAATCACATTGATTTATTGAAGCGCCATTATCTAATAAAGTTCGAATGGAATCTTCTCTTTCTAATGCTTGTCGCACAATGCAAGATGTCCGATCATCTTCACTATTAACATGAGCACCAGCTTTTACTAGCAATTGTAAAACTTCCTGTTCTTTGGGGATCAATGTCAACAAAGAATCTTTGACAGGAGTGCCATTCCAGATCATCCATAAAGCTAACTCAGATGTTTCCAGTTGTAAATTTGAATCTATTAGATGCAAAGCAAATTCTTGTGCTTCCAATGGTGCTAAATCCTTGGCTCGACATGTGTAGCTCATTGCTAGCATTCGGTGTCCCTCTGCTGCATTGCATAAATATTTTTGAGTGCAATGCTTTACATCCAACAGCCATTCTGCAAAACTATAATGAAAAAGGATCTTTGTGTTTCCAAGACCATCAACGAGAACTTTTGACAGAACGTCTAGCTTGCGCTGGAAATCCTCCATAGACAATGCCATATTTTTGGTCCACACTGCATGGAACAATTCAGTTGTGGTCAGTGGTCTGCAAGCAGCAAGGATTACATTCAGAATAGGTTGGACTTTTGCAAACTGTTTTCTCACAAAAAGTCTCTGACAAAGCCAAAGATAGAGTCCATTTAGCGTTCCAGGGATATCACGAATTTCTCTTAACATAATGAAATTTTCTACTACACCATCTAGGACACGCTCAAGATACAAAAAGCAGCCACTGCTTTTAATGTGAAGCTGATTCAACATTTCTGCAGTTTCTTTTGTGAGATGTTGTCTCAGAGCTTCTTCTTGATCCAAGCGATGAAGAATATACTGCTGGACATCTTTCACAATATAGGCCTTTCTGAGGTCATCAAGGCTTATTTTTCGAAAGCCTAGACAAAAATAAAGGAAGCAAAAAAGTAAGAATTTCTTAAGTTTAATTTCAAGCAATTTTTACTTGTTCTGTTAGAAATGTTCAACTTACTTATATGCTACAGTAGTTCAGATGTATGTAACTGTACCTAATATTTCATGAACTACTTGACTGCGCAAGTGAATGTTTTCTTTTAACACAGGATATGTTTCTTGTTTGTTTTTTAACCAAGAATTTCAATACTTTATACTTACAATCTCTGAATTTGGGATACGACAACTAACTCAGAATCTGAGTTAGATTAATAATCTAAACATGTCTAATAATCGAAACTGTCTTTTCTCTAATCAAACAAGTCAGTTTGGCCATTTCAGTGAGTTTTGTCATCAACCAACCATTATTCTGTCGTAGGTATTGCCAAATTTTTCCATCTTTGTGCACATGATAATCTCGCTGCAGTTATCATATATATAAAAAATGTTCCATGGCTTTTTTTCAACTGCTCATCCCAAGAGGAAAAGTTCTGGTTTCAGTTGAACGTTAATCTTTAAAATCCTCTGAATCACTGTATGTATTTGAACCCATAATTTTCTAGCTTTTTTG
This sequence comes from Liasis olivaceus, assembly GCA_030867105.1. Taxonomy (NCBI): domain Eukaryota; kingdom Metazoa; phylum Chordata; class Lepidosauria; order Squamata; family Pythonidae; genus Liasis; species Liasis olivaceus. The sequence goes on from CM061354.1 coordinate 28,500,010, forward strand.
CATGTCCACCAAGCATGATAAAATGACCTTTCTTGTTCACATTTCCAACATAAATTTGAAGTACCTTTGTATGTTCTAGATAATTTTTCTGGTGTCATATACCAATGGTACATCATTTTATAAAAATTGTCTTTAAGATTATAACATAGTGTAAATTTTAGTCCTTTCAACCACTTATTTTCCCATAGTTCCATTTGTATATTATAACTAAATACTTTAGCCCACTTAATCATACATTCCTATTTCAAATTTCAATAAAAGTTTATACATTTTAGCAAGTACGTGTTCATCATTTGGACACAATTCTGTTTCAAAATCAGTCTTATAATGTTCAGTACCATAAATTCTTTTATCTACTTTAAATCTTTTTGATAACTGTAAATAAGAAAACCATTGACAATTATGTCTGTCTGACATCAATTGTTCTCTTGATTTTATTTTAGATTCTCCTTGTATCTCACAATATGCTAACTGTTTGTGTTTGCCTACTATTTCTGGTCTATGGAATGTTTCTTGTGCTGAGAGCCACAAAGGTGTTTTTGGGCACAGCCTGGATTTGTATCTATTTCATATTCTCAACATGGCACATCTAACATAATGACTTTTGAAATCTACATTAACTTTTACTTTATTGTACCATAATTATCCATGCCACCCAAATCTCAAGTCATGTTCTTCTAACTCTAAAAGTCTTCTGTTTCTCAGCAACACCCACTCTTTCATCCAAACCAAACAATAAGCTGCAAAATACAATTTCAAATCAGGTAAACCCAATCCTCCTCTTTCTTTTGCATCCAGCAACACCTTATATTTAACTCATGGCTTTTTCCCTTGCATACAAACTTAGATATACATTTTGCCACTGTTTAAATGGTATATCAGTTACCAAAATGAGTATTGTCTGAAACAAAAAAAAAATCATTCTAGGCAAGATATTCATCTTCATTATAGAAATTCTCCCAGCAATGACAATTGTAGTTTCTCCCATCATTACATATCTTTTTAAATGTCATTCCATGTCTTAACATAATTATTTTGAAATAACATACAAGTCATATCTGTCATGGTGATACCCAGATATTTTACTTTGCTTTTCAATCTTAAAACCCATTTTCTTCATCAATTCTGCTTGATCCTCTATTTTCAAGTTTTTTGTTACATCTTCATATTTGATTATTAACGTTAAAGCCTGCTAATGCACCAAATTCTTTTAATTTGCCCATTAATGTTTCTATTCCCTTTAGTGGATCTTCCAAAACCAACACCAAGTCATCAGCAAATGCCTTTAACTTATATGTTTCTTTTTAAATCTTTAATCCCACATTTCTCTCATCTAGTCCTATATCTCTATTCAATATTTCAAGAACTAAAACAAACAGGAGGGGAGAAAATGAGCATCCCTGTCTTGTCCTTTTTTGTATCTCACAGAGTTTTGTTAAATCTCTATTGACAATTATCTGTGCTTTCTGTGAAGTATAAACCAATCTTACCCATTTAATAAAATTCTCTCCAACATCCACAAACCTTGGAAATATTATTGTGATTTGGCATTGCTTCTAGAACCACTTCTTTCAAACTCAGAACACAGTCTGCACATATTTTTTGTGTAACCAGTTTCTAAATGAAAGGGGGAAAAGATTTCAGATATCTATCTGTCCATCCATCCTGAAGTTATTAATGGTAATTAAGATCCAAATTATTCTAGATTAAATGCATCCAGGCCAACTTAAGTTATGCATTCTAGTATCTAATTGCCATAAATCCAAATTCTGAATTATATGTATTGTATTTGCAACATGTTAGATAAAAATTTAGTGTTTTTTTAAAGCTAGAATGGGAAGAGAAAATTAATACAGAATTCTCAATTTCTATGGTATTTAAGTAATGCTAGTGACACAATTTTTAAATTTTGTTATAACTGTTGTGCACAATGTACTAGAATGTAAAGTATTCCATTATTAATGACATTCAAACACGAAGCTATGTGGATTCACTGGTTATATAGGGGCAATTAAAATTTTAGCTAGAATTTTGGAATAATCAGATTTACCTATCCAGTGCCAGTAACTCCGATAAACACTAGCTGTTTATGAATATTATTCTCACATTGTGGCCTCATCTGAGGGAGTTTTTCAAGATGTATATTGTAACCTTGGACATGCTAGTTGTTTGGACACGTTTAGTTGTATCTTGCATTTTCTTGTTGATATTTCTTTGACTCTTTGGTTGAATAGGTATTTCCATTCCAGAAAGACAAAAACTAGAAGAACCAGAGACTTGGGGACAGATGAAGAATCAGAACAACACCATGGAGTAATGCAGTAGGATCAGAGTCTAATTTTGTGCAACTCCTCTATTCCTTGACTTGAACTGAATTCAACACACACACACACACTTCCATTAATCAACTCAAAGGAAGCTGCTGCTACAGAACCAACAACATATTCAAACAGCCACCTAATTGCCATGCTACTACCAAGTCATAAGGGCACCTATGCAATGATTAATTCAAAGCCTGCCAAGGAAAATGGCTTAATCCTGAGATGTTTCCATGTATCAGCTAGCTGTAAGAGCAAGTACTAAATCAGTAGTAGTAAGTATCCTGCATGATTCCTTTTGTTTTTGCATTTCAAGGCTTCTTGTTCCCTGTAGTCTGATTTTGGAATTAGTATCTTTTATTCTCTACTATTAGAAGCAGTATATTAATTCAAAAGAATAAGAGTCACTGGCAATCCATCAGGAAAAATTGGGAATAGAATTGCAAAATATCTGAAGGACACTAACTTGTGTTCTGCCTTTGCATCTGTGCCAAGAAATGAGTACACTAATCCTAATACTGTAGGTTTTTTAGAAATAAAAAACTTGACTGCCTGTGAATATTAAAAATAAGCCTGTAAACCTGGATACAAAGATTGTTTGATTTAAAGTATTCCCAGCTTTAGTGATGCATAATTCAACATTTGACATCTGTACATTATACCTTTCCTTTAATCAGTCTGAATTCATGTATTTGTATTATGAACTTCATGTGAACAGATTGTAGTTAAAATCCTTTTGAATATACATTAAAAATTGATTGTGGCATTTTATTGTTAATTTTGATCATTTAGCAGACATTTTAGATGCAGGGTGTAATTAAATCATAATTCTAGATATATATATATGCAACAGCAATAGCCGTTTGGTATAACATAATTATGCTAAAAATAATTAAGTCCAGGTGCTGATAAAGCAGCTAGTTGGTGATTTATCATTTCATCAAGGCTTCAAAATTCTTTGGAATGTAATGTCCAAAAGAAAATTGTAAACGGAATATTAATCCATTGATCATCTACATACATAGTAATTTGTTAAACTGCTTTGGTGTTGTAGTCACTGAGAAATCTTTAAGAATGTGTGAACAAAATCTCAATCAAGTAAGAGTGACAGCCACATACAACTCACATGGAAAGAGAACGGGTATGCATGCATTTCAAATGAAACGTCACTCAACTTCATCTTCCAAATAAACATTATATCTGTGAAATAGTAAGAATTGTTTGACATAGCACTATTATTTTAACTTTTGCCAAGCCTGACCAGCCTGTATTCAGGAAATGCTTTGCAAGACTCCAGTATAATTATCCACTTAATTTAAATTTGCTCATAGATAGTCGGATGTAGCTAAAAGTAGAACAGAAATAATAGAAGTTAGTGAATGTTACACTGGGATAGAATGATCCCTCCCTTAATAAATTTATATTGAAATTACTGTAATGTCCCAACAGAGCACTGCTTTTGAACCTAAATTCAAAAGCTTTAACTGATACAGAAAGCTGCTAGTCAGTTAGTGAGCTACATGTAAGATACTCCCAGCTACCTGTGCTGCCTGCCTGTTCACTTTGGCTGAAAGCCAGGTTTAGCAAACAGGTTAAGATTCAGAAGACTGAAATTCATCTTCAGCCAGGAAAGCTTACTATAGGACTTTGAATCAGTAACTATCTTTCCATTCAACCTACTTCACAGGATGGTTATCCATAGGGGAAATTGAAAGAGAATGTGCCTTGAATATCACCCTGAAATCCTAGAGAAAACACTTAAACAAATGGCTTACTGCTACTATAACTGGACTAGATTCAAGTATTTTTCTTGCTGTGTACAAATACAGCCTTTGTAATATCTTATGCAGGCTTGATTATGGTGCCATTGATAGCCGATATTATCTGTACAAGGACCTTCTCAACTTTAACATTCTCACTATATGGAATCAGGTGCCTTGAATTGAGCAGTTTGCTTCACATTAGGCTTCTTGTTCTTCATTAGGCTTTTGGATCACTTTGATGCATTGCCTGCTACTGATTCCTCACTTAACGACCACTCATTCAGCAACTGTCTGAACTTATGTTGGTGCTGAATGAGTGGTACTTATGACTGGTCCTTGCAATTATGACACTGCGGTGTCCTGCAGTCAAGTGATCACCATTTGCGACCTTCACTGCCAGCTTCCTACAAGCAAAAACAATGGGGAAGCCAGCAGGAGATTGCAAATGGTGACCATGTGATGTCACGCTTAACAAGGTCATGGGATTCACTTAACTATGGCAACTGGAAGTGCTGTAACTGCCACTGCTAAGCAGTGTGGTCACGTGATCTTGCACTTTACGACCATATCACTTAGTGACAAACGTTCCAGTTGCAATTAACATTGTTAACCAAGGACTACCTGTAGTGTTTTTAAAAATTTTGCTGATTTGTAATTCTATATTTTTATTTTTGTAAACCGCTCTGTATATTTGTTATAAATTATTCCTCCCTCTCTAATAATACTTTTGGTTTTGGACTTGACAGCCATGCTTAATAGGTCTCATCAACTGGCACAAAATGCAGGGATTCTAATTCAGCACACATGGACTTGAAAAGATATCAGTTTGGAAACTTCCTTAAAATAAAGCTTATTTATATTACTAGAAAACTGTTTTATAAGCTTAGTCTATCTCTCATATAGGCAAACATTCCTATTCTTAACGGCTTTGAATTTGGCATTACTTTTAGATGTGATGTGATTTCCTGGCAGTTTCTACTGAATGCATCTTATTAACTACATTCACATACAAAAGACAATAACATTATCTTTTCAACAATAATGATGAAAACAACATGAGAAAAGACATTCTATTGCAGAACTTATCACATGAATTCTTGACCTCAACAAGCCCATTTTACAATTTCACAATGCTTCTGCATTGTTCACATTTTTCTTATAACACATCATCTTCTTCCAAAACAGAAGCTCCAAAATATATTTCCTTGAGTACTATTAAATACTCCTTCTATTAAATAAACAAATCCATGCTAAATGTAGATTCTGGCATCTTAAAGTGCTTATGAATAATGAAAATAATATCTGGTTTCTGATATTTATTTTGGTCTTTAATGTGACAGAAATGTTAACAGTGAAACATTGGTACCTTGAAGGTTAACAGTTCACTGTAGCATAAGCTTTTAGAGACACAACAGATCTGCTCTTTTAAGGGTGCCAAATATCCTCCCCACACAAACACACACACACCAGCTTTCCCTATCAACTTAGCAAGGCTATGCTACTGGAATAACACTGCATTTTATTATTTTTTATGTGTTTGCCTTCTTCATCATTAGCATACTTCATATTTGTCCTTCACTCAGTGCATCTTTTATATTTGTAATCTAATGAGCAATGTCCTAATGTTGTAAATATGAATAATTTGCATCACCAATCTAAGTTGACTTAAATAGTATTAGGTATATTAGCATTTTGTGCATACCTTTCCAGAAGGAGCTAATAATCACTAATTAAACATTAATTGGACTACCAAAGCCTCTAACAATATTATTTCAACAAAAGTCAAAGAAAAGACTACCTTAAACTGTACAAAACTAAGTTATTTCTTAGAACAGGTTTAACTGTCAATTTCAAGTGTACACATGTATTTAAGTCCCTTCCACATATATACATGCACAAACCTGCATCTATGTATATGGAAGAGAAATAATATAAAGATTTTTGCAGTACAATTGTAATATAATCAGAGCCCCAACATACAGTATCTGTATATACTCAATTGAGGAATTTATCATTTTTGTATTAAACTCTTTTAAAATATTACATGTCATTGTCAGTACTTAAACAGCAACAGGTTAAAAGCCACTGCTACAACTTCCATGGAATCTAGAATATCAGTTTGATATTCAATTAATTTAAGAAGTTTAAATGAATTTATTAGAATTGTGTGAAGGACCTCAAAATTCAGCTACCTCCCTTCCCAAACTCCTTTGTCATTGGGTAATTGGCTGATTTCCCTAGGCTTGTGTTCTGGAGGATTTCAATCTTTATGCCTTGGGAATGGGATTGGGTGCAGGAGTGCATGGATGGTCCATCAATTTCTTCCAAATTTTCATGGCCAAGACCCACACTGACAGCATGCATAGGATTTGGTTTTTGCCTCAGAACCTGTGTGACCTGAGAATGAACTATTAACATCAGTCCTTTGTCATAGTCATATCACTATCTGGTAATCTTGAGGCTCACATCCACTACTGACCTCTAAGTTGGTTTAAGTCAAGAACCTAATTAAGGTCTGGAAAATGGGCACACGAAAGTCCCAGTGGCCCGATTCAGAATGCTGCATGCTTTATCAAGGAGCTATAAGAAATTAAAGGCCTGAATAAATGCAAAAATGATTGGATGCAGATACGGGCTCAAGTTTTTTGCACTTACTATGTCTCTGGAATGCCAGCCTGCAGTCATATATAGAGTGATGCACTGGGCAGTATGGGCCTGGAAGACCTGCCTGCTAACCACTGGGGGCAGGTTGATAGGTATTTTAAGACAAAACTGCTTACTTCTGTTCTGAATTGAATGCTAAATGGTCTGGGTCTCATGAGATGACAAAAGCATTACCTTGCAAAGTCATTTGGGATTACTTTGAACCTGTGACTTGAAATGGATAAAGTCCACTGAGAGTTCAACTCAGCCAATTGTAAATTAGATCCTTGTCTCTCCTGGCTGATGAGGGCTGTTGGAGAAGGGAACAACAGGGTGGATACAAATGGTAAACATGTCATTGAGACAGCGTAGAAGAATGTCTAGTACATCTTGGAAAAGCAGAGGAGAAAAAAGAACTGTAGCAAAAGAGACACCTCAGCCCAGGGCAGGGAGAAAGCATGAGAAAGAGATTCAGCCTTAATTATACTAGGTGTAAGTTGAGTGGGAGAATTGCTGAGCAGGCTTTCAAGATTTGGTTACTTTATCCTGCTAACAAAAGTGGTATTTCCAGAAAGCCAAGTAGCTCTTGTTTTCTGAATATACCAGCCTTACAGAGACTGAGAGGGAGGGAGTGTTATTGAGGGACTTGAAGGTGGTGGTAGGATGCCCCTTTTTCAAGAAATTATGGCTCAATCTGGCTGTTCATCTATAGAAGATTTGGGGTTTTGAATGATTTTACTTTTGTAAGTTGTGCAGAGTCCTGAGCAGCAGACAGCACATCAAAATTATAATAAACAAACGAACAAATAAATTCCAATCCTCCTCTCTTCCCCATTTCCATTGTTTATATTTTAAAGGAAAAATGCAGATACATTAACTATATTAACATATCATTAGCCCTAAAATCTGTCAAGGAACAAGAAAATTATGTGAACTTTTTTTGCAAAAGGAAAAGGTAACATAATAAACATAACCACATGTGCAATCCTAAATCACTGGGTGCATGACCTGAAGTCTATTCTCATTTCCTGGAACAATTCTACCTGTGCTTTGCATAAATATATTCTGAATTCAGTATACAAGAATGGACACAGTGTTTATGAAGATAATTTTGTACACAGTGGTGTTAAAACATTTGTATCCTTACCCCAAAACTCATCTCTATTCTACAAAATTGCTTTAGGCTTCTTTGCATTTTTCATATTGATTGCTCAGGTTTCTCATAACAGACAGGGTCTTCCAAATTCCTTTCAATTATAGGTCATTTCTTTACTGTTGAATTAAAGTGCTATCCACCCATCTTTGAGTGAGAAGAAAAAATTAAAAGCATGACATTTCCTGCCCCACTGCTAATCTCTATGCTGTCTCTATTGCCTTTATTTTTTGTTGTTGTTCAGTCGTTAAGTCGTGTCCGACTCTTTGTGACCCCATGAACCATATTGCGCCAGGCCTTCCTATCTTTCACTGCCTCCCTGAGTTTGCTCAATTTCATGCTCATTGCTTCAGTGATGCTATCTAGCCATCTCATCCTCTGCCGTCCTCTTCTCCTTTTGCCTTCCATCTTTCCCAGCAGCCTTTATTTTAGGTCACTGCAGTTACTTGAGTTCCCTTGAGTAATCAGTGACAAAGCCTAATAGGATGACCTTGGGCAATGTATGTTGATATTAGAGGTAACATTCTACTAGTCAAGTCTCGGTTACGGGCTAGGGATGAGAGGAAGACCATCTCATGGGAATATGGCAGAAAAAAAATTCCAGTTCAAGTTTGTGCCATGCTACAAGTAGGTACAAGTGCTGGAAGGATCATAGAACTGGAATGGTTATTTAGGCCACTGAAACTCATACACTATTTCTGGATAATAATGCAAATAAGTATATACATACTCATGTGTGCATTTCCCTCTCCTGATACAGTTCAATTTGCCTCTTTCTGACTCACTTTAAAATGGATTTGAATGACTATTTTTACCCTTTAGCCTTTCTCTCATATAATTTGTGTTTTAGTCTTCTGGGATTTTATGATACTATACACTTCTGGGTTCTTATTGTTTAAATGCTTTGTGATATTTTATATATTTACTTTTGCATTGATTATTGTTTATCTCTGGTGTTGATTTTTTTGTTAACTGCTATATGCAGAATACAAACATGATAAATGGAAAATAAATGTGGTCCCAGAATGGGCCTTTCACAAAGGCATTTCCCTCCATGATTCTGACACAGTAGAGAATTTTTGCTGATAGAATGGGAGAGGTGCAAATATTTGGTGCTGTGTCCTATCTCTGCAGGCTCTGTGATCCTATTTGTTGAAGTTTGTATCAGCATGACAGAAGTTTTGAAAAGTTCTGGGAGGATTTGTGAAGAGAGTTTCCCGACTAGTTACTTGGAATATTCTGAATGAAACTCTACTTTGGATGTGCTTCTAAAAGTGAAAAGAAAACTGGCTAGACCCATTGTATTCCGCTTTCAGCTATTTACAGTGCATTCAGAAAGTATTCGGACCCCCTTCACTTTTTTCAATTTTGTTATGTTTCGGCCTGATACTACAATCGTTCAAATTCATTTGTTTTCTCATTAATCTACACTCAGTACCCCATAATGGCAAAGTGAAAACAGAATTTTAGAAATGTCTGTAAATTTATTAAAAAGAAAAAACTGAAATATCACATTAGCATAAATATTCAGACCCTTTGCACCAACACTTGAAATTTAGCTCAGGTGCCTCCCATTTCTCTTCATCATTGCTGAGCTGTTTCTACACCTTGACTGGAGTCCACCTGCGGTAAATTAAATTGATTGGACATGATTTAGAAAGGCACACACCTCTCAATAGAAGGCCTCACAGCTAACAATGCATACTGTATCAGAGCAAAAGCCATGAGGTCAAAGGAACTGCCTGCAGAGCTCAAAGACAGGATTATTGCAAAGCACAGATCTGGGGAAGGCTACAAAAAAATTTCTGCTGCACTGAAGGTTCCCAAGAACACAATGGCCTCCATAACTCTCAAATGGAAGAAGTTTGGCACAACCAAGACTCTTCCAAGAGCTGGTCGCCTGGCCAAACTGAGCAATCAGGGGAGAAGAGCCTTAGTAAGAGAGGTGACCAAGAACCTGATGGTCACTCTGACTGAGCTCCAGAGATCCTGTGTGAAGATGGGACAAAGTTCCAGAAGGACAACCATCACTGCATCCCTCCACCGATCTAGGCTTTATGGCAGAGTGGCTAGTAAGAAGCCTCTCCTCAGTGCAAAACACATGAAAGCCCGCTTGGAGTTTGCAAAAAAGCACCCGAAGGACTCTCAGACTGTGAGGAACAAGATTCTCTGGTCTGATGAAACTAAGATTGAACTGTTTGGCCTCAATTCTAAACGTTATGTCTGGAGGAAACCAGGCACCACTCATTACCTGCCCAATACCATCCCAACAGTGAAGCATGGTGGCAGCATCATGCTGTGGGGGTGTTTTTCAGCAGTAGGGATTGGGAGACTGGTCAGGGTTGAGGGAAAGCTGAATGGAGCAAAGGACAGAGATATCCTCAATGAAAACCTGTTCCACAGCACTCAGGACCTCAGACTGGGCCGAAGGTTTACCTTCAAACATGACAACGATCCTAAGCACACAGCCAAGACAACATAGGAACGGCTTAGGGACAACTCTGTGAATGTCCTAGAGTGGCCCAGACAGAGTCCTGATTTGAACCCTATTGAACATCTCTGGAGAGACCTGAAAATGGCTGTCCACCGACGGTCCTCATCGAACCTGATTGAGCTTGAGAGGGTTTGCAAAGAAGAATGGCAGAAAATCCCCCAATCCAGGTGGGCACAGCTTGTCGCGTCATACCGAAAAAGACTCAAGGCTGTAATTGCTTCAATGAAGTACTGAGTAAAGGGTCTGAATACTTATGCCAATGTGATATTTCAGTTTTTCCTTTTTAATAAATTTACCGACATTTCTAAAATTCTGTTTTCACTTTCATTATGGGGTACTGAGTGTAGATTAATGAGAAGAAAAAAAAAAGAATTTGAACAATTGTAGTATCAGGCTGCAACATAACAAAATTGAAAAAAGTGAAGGGGGTCTGAATACTTTCCAAATGCACTGTATTTCTATTCCACAATTGCATGATATCTTGCAATCTGTCTCACAGAAATGCTTGCTTTTTTATATATATTAACTCTGCACCACAGCTTTGGTATAATCTAGTAATAATAAGTACATCTTTCCCCAAATAGTAATTAAGTGAAGTAAAATTCCATGGAACCCATTAGTTACTTCTGTCTAACTTGAATGCTTGTATTTAAGCAACATTCCCTGTTCTTCGGGCAAACTTATCTGCTGATAACATCTTTGAGTCTAATTCAGTTAATTTAAACCTGGGATGCAGTCACTATCCTGAAATAAGAAAAGTTCAAAGCAGAGATCAACATGAAAATAATCAAAGGTTCTCAATGGACCTTGGTCTTTATTTCAAGATAAGAGAGTATGCAGAAAAACCAGACAGATTTTTGGTATATGGAGTCTGCATTTCCATAGGAATCTCTTGAAAATCTGCAAGCAGTGTTCAACCACTGTCTTCTTTGCAAAATAATTCTGTACTCCGTGTCACACTTGAGGCCTCTGGGCTCACAGATTCATCTGCCTAGGCAATTATATAACTGAAGGCTGCGGCTTTGGACCCTTTCCCCTCAAGTAGTTTGAGTTGAAATACATATTGGTTTTCCTCAAAACATTCTGACAAGGACATCATAAGGCACATCCATCATCCTTTACACTTACAATGTAAAGGAAAACAGGATCCTCCAGTTTTCTGCTCTCTGGGCTTAAAAAAAAATGCTTTATACTCTATTTCTCCCAAGGCACTGTGAGAAAATCAGAGTGTAATTAACCTAAAAAGGGAGCACAATTTTTCTGAAATTCTACTGCTTCTGGTTACAGGCTTTTGTGGGCTCTGGGCAACAAAGTTCCAATAATGCCCTTTGGAATAATTCTTTCATTTCCCTGCCACTTAATTTGATTTCAAGTCAAGATCCATGCCTCCCCCGGCCAAACCAAACAAATGGCTACTCAGGTATTTCAGTAATAGACATGTGGCCTTGAGGCACAGGTGGCATTTTAATAACTCTTGAAATATGGTAATTGCTATAAAAATACTACAGTAATTAATATTCATAATTTCAAAAAATATATTTTGTACCCAATGTGTGTGTATGTGTATGTGCGTGTATGTGTGTGTGTGTGTCCATATGCACACACATATATTTGTAAATAAATGCTTAAGTGTAAAATTTACTTACATATACTATATACATACACACCATACACAAACATATACAAACTGAATACAAATTTACAAATGAAACTATTCTAAAATATTACAGGTGCTAAATATATATCCCAATGCCCAAAACACTGGGTACAACTACTTTGACAACAATTGCAGGCCAAATCATGCCAAGCCTTAACCTGTTCTTTGGAACTTGAGATAATGAAATGGGTCTTAAAAGAATTTATATGTTTCTTTTTATTCAATCCCACTAATTTACAATAAAAATAACAAAATCTATCAATAATGGGTTAAAATAATAAAATGTTAAGTATCATAATTTCTAAGGTCGCTTTTAATTTTGACAGAGAAATATTTGGGGAAATATTTGGGGAACTATTTCACCCTTGCCTGTTTTATCTCAATGGGGAGATCATTCCACAATGTGGATGTGATGAAAAATGTTTTCTTATCCCTAAGATAGGCTCGACTGAGATGCAACGGGCTGATTTTGTCACCTAAAGTTGTGGTTCCATTGTTTTACAATAATTGCAAAATTATTGTGATATATGTATGTATTGTAATATACGTATGTATGTTCGGGAAGAACTTCAAGTTTTGATTTCCCTTTTTCTTTTCAAGGTCTACCTACCTTTTTGGTGCTTGGGAATAGTGGAAAATGTAGCATAGCATTCCTCAGCAGTGAGGCTCTTTTTATATATTGGTATAACAATTCTAATAAATGAACTTGCTGTGAAGATGCCTTGTTGCAAATGTTGCTGCTGCTGCTGCATAGCCAGAGATGCTCAAGCTTTGGGTAGAAAAGACTCTTTAAGGCTGGATAGAGGCAGAGCAGGGCTGTGAACATGGCGCTGCTCTCCACCCAGTTTGAACCCCAACCTTCCAGTGAATGCCGGGATGGAATTCACATTTCTTCAAGTTTCAAGGTAATATCGGCTTTAAAAAATGAAACAAAACAGAACAGTTGTGATGAAAATCACTCCCTCTTTGTATGACCAGTTGAGAAACTGATTTAGAGATTATATGGAACTGGAGCTTAACCTAGCTTTCCCCAGTTTGGAGTTCCCCCTATACGCTGAACTGACTGGACAGGAAATATGGAAATACACAACCACATCTGGAAAGCACTTTGTTGGGAAATTTGCTTTAAATTCTAAGTGAAATTGGCTCTTAATTGAAAAATTAAGTACAGATCACCAAAGTTTATATGCTGACATACTGTATCCAAATCTACTATAAAATCTACTATATCTAAATTTCAAAAATATTTTCCAATTTGAATCTCACATTATTTCAAAATCTTTTCTAAATGAATACCTCAGAATATCTGGCAGTTATTGACATTGTCTCCTGGAAGCAAAGCAGTTCTTTCTGACTTAAGAAGTAGCCGCTACTCCTATTTTTTTGTCAAGACATGCTGCTTTTTCAAAAATGAGAGTCTGCAATATAGATTTAGGAAAACAAGAATATATGCATGTTTTGTTTGTTCTCAGTTTTCCTTGCCACTACGGCAGAATACTTAAACATTGAAAATATTTTATATAATGCTCATGAAAAACTCCTCAAAAAACCCAAAATGTTGAAGCTTCCGGAGGAGGTATGGCAAACTGAAGATGGCTCTGTGAAAGTGGAGTTGACAACCACAGGAAAGACCAAAGAACGGGTGAGTAGACCAGTCCCTTGGAACCTCTCCAGGTAGGGACAGGACAGGAGATTACCCATATGTGCTCCAGATGGCCGCTCCCAGTGAGGAGCCTGCAGGACAATGATTTTCCATGGGTTTGAGCACCAGGAAACAATGGGATTAGCTATCTTGCTCGCAACCGTAGCAGTGACTTTTAAAGGATGCTAAGTTTGGAAACCTCACTTTCTAATCATTTTCAGAAATTGCTCATTAACTACTTCTAAGCCATTAGGGACCTTTGGAATGACAAGTTTGAAAACACTGGGTCAGTTTGCCTTTAATCTTGAACAAAAGAAAACTTTAATTATAAGCTTAAGAATTTAAAGAATCTGAAACAGACAGCAAAAAGCTAAATAAGATTTTGATCTTAGAAAGTTATAAACAGACTAAGGGTCCAGATAAAATTGGAATAAAAGGAATAAACAGACTAAGGGTCCAGATAAACTTTTACAATAAAATGTTGGAATTAATGATAAAGTACAAACAGCTTCTCGTGGGAAATAGATCCTGTTTTGGTTTTTACAAGACACAACATAGATAAATGATTTCATGATTTCAACAACTGGACACTAGAGGGAACTAAAAATTTTAGGTAGAGAAAAGATATACAGGCATATAAGATGGTTATGACAATAAAAATACTGAAGGAGACTTTTGAAGAATGGAATCAGAAAATAGTAGCCACAATATCAACAATGTCAGTAATTATGTCTGCTTCTATGGATAGACTATGTCCAAAAGATGTTATTGAAGAAATGTCATACGTAGAACAAATTTTATCTGACAAGATAGAGGTGGTATCAAAAGTGGATTTACAACTGATAGGCCAAGATAATGATTTAGAAAGGATGTTTCACTGGTTCTACAAAAGAAACTGAGGTTCTAAAATTTAAAAGGGAAATACAAATAACAAACCAAGAGAGTGACCTGGATAATTTTTTCCGACTGGATTTACAAAGGAGGCTTGTTAAAGTCTTGAAGAACTCTGTGCAATTGGGCAAAGAAGAAATGAAGAGGAATCAAATCATAGAATCATAGAATCATAAAATTTTGGAGTTGGAAGGGACCACATGGATCATCTAGTCCAACCCCCTGCAACATGCAGGAAACCAATTAAACCATCCCCGAGAGGTGACTGTCCAGCCTCTTCTTAAAAACCTCCAGAGATGGAGAACTCACAACCTCCGTAGGTAGACTGTTCCACTGTTGTACAGATCTAACCGTCAGGAAGTTTTTCCTTATATTTAAGTGAAATCTAGGTAGCTGCAGTTTGTACCCATTATTTCTGGTCCTAGTGTCTGTGGCCATGGAAAAGAGTTCCTGACCATCTTCCCTATGGCACCCCTTTATGTACCTGAACACTGATATCATGTCTCCCCTCAGTCTTCTTTTCTCCAGATCCTATGACAATATTTAATGAACTAAAAATTAAGACTGTTAGAAGTAAAAGGAAGGAATATAAAGTTGGTTTATATGATCAAGGTTAAGTTATATTGTTACTTCTGGCTATCCTTTTTGGACTTTCTGCTGACATCAGGACTGAAAAGATGTTTTATGGATTTGTTTATAGATTAAAAAGATGGGATATGGGATGAAGGTATGTTTGTAACTTTAGAAAGGGTGAAGAGTTATTAAATTTGTTTATACTTGTTCTGATGAAGGTTGGAAGTCACTTCCTCATATATTTCTTTTTCTTTACTACCTCCTTACATTTTTCTATCTTTTTTCTTTTTTTCTTTCTTTTCCCTTGCACTTTTTACTCCTATTTTCTTTCTTTAAGTTTAGTTTGTATTAGATTTTACTATTAATAAAAATTCTTAATAAAGATTTTATCTATATATAATATACAATAAAATATTTTTATACACACACTCATCCCAAAATGTTGTTGAATGTATAGCCATTCATAATTTGTAAAATGCGCACAAGGTAAGGCTAACCGGGGTGGGGGTGGGGGGTGGCTGTTACTTTATGTAAAATACAGGCATTTCACAGGATGAATTTTGCTTTTGTATTTAGGAATACAATACTAAGTGCATATTAAGAAAAAGTCACTTGGAGTTTCCTAATGCAAAGTTGGACCATATGGTTGCCTACAAACAAGCAAACAAATATATTCTTTACCACAAAGCTGTGATTCCTTTCATAAAGTTTAAATATAGGACGCTACTTGCTATGAAAGCTAGTCAATGGATGCTTTTACACAAGAGTGAGTGCTTCACAGCAGTTTTTTTAAAAATGTGAGTATGAATGTAAGGATTTAAAAAGTGAAAATCTGTTCCTAAAGGTTGGTTCTTTAACAAAGTCTGTTATCTTTGATCTTCTAGTGAGGGGGAATCCACATCTGTTCTAAATACACTGTTTCACAGCTTGTTCTAATTTCTTCTAAAAATCAGCCTGAATTTTCTGTCTTGTAATTTCAGCCTAGTGATCTTTGTTGTTTCAATACTTTACAGTGCTCATTAGCTTCATATCATTCTGAGGTTTGGATTTCCTGATTCTTTTTCTATAACAATAAGCTGTCAATTTCTATTCCTCCTTTGGTATCAGGCTCTGCTTCAATTTCTTTGTCTCTTTTTTGTTTCTCAACTTGTCTGTGACATAGCTATCATTCATTCATTCCATTCATTCATTGGGTATCTTCAACTCATTGTTGACTCCTGGCAACTGCCTGGACTTGCCAAGTTTTCTTGGCAAGATTTCAGAAGTGGTTTGCCATTGCCTCCTTCCTAGGGCTGAGAGAGAGGGACTGTCCCAAGGTCACCCAGTTGGGCTTGTGCCTAAGGCAGAACCAGAACTCAATTTCAAATCCAGGGCCTTAACCACTATGCCAAACTGGCTCTTCACTATATATATATATACACTATATGGCTCGCCGATATAGGCCCTTAAAAGCTTTTCTCATGTTTTCTTCTAATACGGGTTGTTTGTACCTTGTTTGCTTTTGGAATCTGGTTTTGGAGGATCATTTACCAACTTGTTTCTCCTTTAGGAGTTCAAGCCATACTATGCTACTTACTTCAACTGAATTTCATTAAAATCTGCTTCATAAAATCCAAGCGACTAACTTTTCCCAGCTTTTATTTTAGTTAGAATTAAACTCAACCTTGATATTGTATTCTCATAAGGTGCTAAATTCCTTCCATCCATTCAGCAATTATTTTCTGCTTGTTAGGATTAAATCTAAGATAGTGGGACCATAGTTTCTTCTTCCATCTTTTGAAAAATGAAATTATTGGCACGGGGAAAAAGAATTAAGTTGGGCTTCCCACTCCTTGTCAGCCTTCCAGCAGATATCAGAATCATTTGAGTATCTCATTACCACTATTGCCTAAATCAACTTGTTGAATGTCCACATCTTCTGCCTTGGTAAGTGGCCAACAGCAAATTTCCACAATAGTGTCAGTTCTGTTTCTTTTTAATCTTACCCAGATGCTTTCAACAAGATTTCTGTATTTTGGGACATACATTTCTTCACAAGCATATTACTGTTCTACACAGAGAGCCATTTTGCCTCCCTCTTTATAGGATATATATCTTTTGAACAAGCAGTATCTTTTCAATTCTATTATCCAATCTTGAGTCTCATCCTACCAGATTTCTTTGAAACCTAGCAGATAATATTAGATTTCCTTTGTTAGAATCTACTTCTGCCTGCTTGTCACATATTCTCTGGGCACTAGTGTACAGACACCATAGAGGTAGCTGTTTACAAGTCTTTGTACTGTTGTATTGGATTTCAAGTACTACTTTCTGCCTAGTGCCTCCTCCATTATTGTATGCAGCCATTTTCTTAATGCCCACCATTTCTCCACTGAATCTTTGCTTTTGTCTCTCTGTCCCCACTTTCAGTTTAATTTAAACCTTCCAATAATGTTTGCAAGACTCCTGACAAGGACAGTCCTTCCTATCCTTCTGAAGGGCAGCCCATCCCACCTTCTCCTCTGCTCCTGGACAGATATCAGTACCCTTTTCTCCCTGATGCTCTCATTTTGCTGGTCTTCACAGAGAGATCTCTCTGTGATGCCCATGTGCTCTTCAACTTCAGTGAGGAGTCTTAAAAAAGAAGGGTCAACATGCAGCCCTTTCACCTTTTCGTCTGTTAAGGAGACAACAGCAGTAACTATCACACTCTTCTGTTAGGAAGATGAAAATAGAACAAGCTATGAGATGAGCATAACTTATTTTCAAAACTCTCTATTCCTGCTTGGTCTCCAGTTAGCTAAATCTAGTTTTGATTGCCAATCCTCTTTCTAAAAAGAGTGCTTGTGAGAGTGAGGAATGTGGCTCTATCCACTACTGTATACCTGGTCAGCGAGTCTGTTACAAGTACAAGCTCCTCCTTCTCAAGACCATGTACTTAGCGAACACATATTATTTGGCCAGAAAGCACATAACCAGAGACCCCTTCCAAAACTCAGTGGATCTGTTCCACAATTCATCGGTTCATCTGAAAAACTCATTCACTCTGTCCAACAGTTAAGACTGTTTCCCCACTGTCCCACTCCATCCTCTGCCATAAGATTGTTCTACAAAAGATACAAAGGATATTCAGGAGCCTCCTACAAGCTTCCTGGCCAAAGTTCACCAGTCCTAATATTTCATGGCTTACCCCAACACCTTGGCTGACATAGCTCGGTTATATTAACATTTGTATGCAGACAGAATTTTGGGAGACTGTACTCTGAAAGGTACAGGTTGTATGTTCCTTCAGTAGAAAAGATCCTGTGTGCTTTTTTTTTTTTTTTGGTAGAGTCACTAAGCCACTGAGCTTTACTTTCTTGTCATCTTCTGCAAATAAACTAGTTTATTCAGAAATCAACTACAAATCTACTTCTAGAAAATTGAGGATCCTGTATCATCTTTACATGCAGACAGATGCGTACATGTATAAGCATTTTCCCTCTGTAATAGTGAAGTGGGATAAGGTAAGAAAGTTATGCAATAGAGAGAAATATCAAATGTAAAACAAAAAGCAACAGGAGCATGAATGAGCATGTTGTGTAGCTTTGTATGTTCATTCTCATACTTCATCACTGAGGCACAGCTAAAATAGCTGCTGGTAGTTTTAAGGAAAATCTTGTATAATCATATGCATATACACACACACCAAGACATAATTATGCAAAATGAATGTTTGTTTAGATTTCATGTGCTCTACCACTTGATTGTAAATCAACTCAAGTAAAGTTAAATCAACCTATCTGATGTCTAGAGCCATACATTTTATTGTTTTAGAAATGTAGTTATGATTTATTCAACTTCTAAACTTTTGTTCTTAGGATAAGAAAAAATAATTCCTTAAAAATGCAACAATGAAACAAATGCAACACAAAACAAAATAAATTCCTGTGTGCTTTCAACCGCTGACACGCTCATCCAAATGTTAATTATTATCTCTGTCACAGGGAGTTATTTCAATCTTTTCTTTCCCACTGATGTCCTGGACCCCTACCCCCCACCCCTTTTTACCAGAAGGTAACATTGATGCCAGTTAGGCATTAAATATATCATTAATGTGGTCTAAATGTGAACAGCCCAAGGAACTTCTGTGGAAAACAAACACACCGTTTGTTTTACTAATTTGCCTTTTTTTTTAAAAAAAATGTGGTTTTTCTGAAATATTTTTCTTAAAACAAGAGCTTTATATGCAGGCTGGAAATCCACGGCTTATACTTCTTTGCATTTAAGAAAAATCTCAAGAACAATAGCAGCAGAGTGACACAATGAGCTCACAAGTCAGCCAAGACTGGAACAACAAGTTGTAGAAGATTCCCAATAGCTTTTGCCAACAGCACTCCCATAATCAAATGCAGCTACACCCATTCAACAAACTTGCAAAATAAAATTTCCACTCCTAGAAAATAAGGTGGCTAATCTAGATTTTTACATGGGACAGAGGGGTGGGGGGAGAGAGAGAAAGACACAAATGTATGCACGAGCATTCTTTAAACCTGGTAACTTCCAAATAATTATATTTAGACTAAATGTAAAGCCTTGATTGACTCTGTAAACGTAAAGCTGCATTTGACTCTGGGGTCTACATGGGAAAGTCTATAGTTTTTTTGGTAACCGTATGGAGGTTGGTTGCCATTACCTTTTTCAAGGGTGTTTTCTGGCTTACCACAGTCTAGACTATAGCCCTGGGATTTCCTATCTAATTACTAACCAAATCTGACCCCACTTCGTTTTTATTTCAAAGAACAGTCAATGTAAGTCAGATGTGCTACCTGTTGTGACATCTGGAATATACAAATCCTAAGCAAAATGTACATATCCCAAAGATATAGATAGATTGCTCACATAAGTTAATGGTATAGCTTTTTATTTTCTAATATCTACTTCATGCTACTTTCTGTATACTTTGTCCTATACAATCATCTTAAAACACTGTACAAAGGACAAATGACTATTATCTCACTAAGATAGTACTCACCAGTAAACAACTTTGTAACAGCTTTATTCTGCTTTCGAGCCGAACAGAGGAGCAGCAACCATGGAGGAAAATACTCATAGTGAGTAGCTAGAAGCTCAGCTATAGTTCCAGATAAGCCTGCAGATGTCTGGTCACCTTCTGCAATATTGCACCCCTCATCTACTGAATCCACCAAGAGAAAGAAACTTTGTTGGGGGGCCTTGGTTCCCAGAAGTGGGAGTAGAATGCACCTGAAACAAAAAAAGGGAAGAAATATAAGAATTATGTATTCACACATAATAAGTAATGGCTTAAAAAGAACATACAAGTATGTATAAAGCATCCATTTTCAAATAAGTAAAGCATCTGCATTTTTTCCAGGCTTTTATGGCTACTTCAGAAGCTATTCCTACCCAGCTATCTCTACATTTCTACACCTGCTCTGCTTCAATATAAGGCATCCAGAGACAGCTGAAGAGAGTTTCTAAAGTAGCCAAACAAATTGGAGAAAAGAAGCAGCTATTTTAACTTTGAAAAGAAGCTTCATATGCACACATATGCATACAAAGAAAGTCTTTGGAATTTGCCCCACCCCAATACATACGTTCTCTCACTTTATTAGAAATTATGGGGCAGAGGAACATGCACATATATAGACAAAAATTATACTTGCTATGCACGTTAAAATATTTTCTTGATATTGTTGGAGACTTCTTAATCATTATCAGGCTCTTTTATTATTTATTATGTAAACCTGACATGTTGGCACTAGAATTCTTCAGAACTCAAAGCAGCCATTAGCCACGCTAATTGAGAATTCTGGAAATTGCATTCCTAATATGGCCAGGGGCCAGCAAATCGGGAAAACAAATCAAAAACTGAAATGTGGAAGCAATCAAGTGCACATTTTGCTTGTGGTGTAATAACTTCTAATTCTGAGAACTGGATTACAGTCTTTCTGAAGACAAAAGTCCCAGCTTAGTCATCATTCAAGCTTCCTTTCCAACAAGATATAATAATCACAGTGACCTGGATTGATTTTGGTCAGCTTCAGCTGCCCTGCCCCATGAACTACAACCATTCCTAGGCAGGAATAATTGGCTGCTAGTAATGAACTACATGAGGCTGTCCTCAAAGTCAGTACAGAAAATGCAGTCAGTGCACAATGTGGCAAATGCACAGTTATCAGTAATATGCAGAATTAATAATACCAGTTGTAAAATAACTGCATGTCCTGGCAATATCTTCATTCAAAGGGAAAATGAAGATCTTAAAAGCCATAAGTAGTATGGAAACATGATACAGGATCAAGTTTCTGTAGCAAGTACAATACACCTTTTCACAGTATGTACCTGCCCAGCTATCATGACCTAGTGAGGAGGGGCTTTTCTACCTCCCACTATTGGAAACATGGGAAAGGTCTTGGCTATGGCAGACAGATTATAGCACCATTCTATCAGAGAATATCAGAACAAGTCTTCTGCTGTGATCCAATCCAGTCATTTCTCAATAATTTCCATGAAGTAAATATTTTAGATGTAGCCCAGTCCCAAGCACATCTGAAGCATCACAAATCTGTGTCTGTTCTGATTTTTTTTTTCTGCCTTCAAGCCAGTTTTTGAGTCCCTGCAGTTTTCTTGGCAAGATTTCAGAAGTGGTTTGCCACTGCCTCCTTCCTAGGGCTAAGAGAGAGTGACTGGCCCAAAGTCATCTGGTTGGCTTTGTGCCCACAGCAGGACTAGAACTCACCATCTCCCGATTTCTAGTCTGATTCCTTAACCACTACCCAAAATTGGCTCTGAGAAAAATTACTGGATCACAACCAGTATGGCAGACTACAAAAGAAAAACAAACCATTGTGGTAGCTTTCCCAGAGCAATGAGCTTTGCAAACAAATATTTAAATTCTTTATTCATTATCCTTCACTCTGGAAAGATAATGAATGTTCTTCTATATGATATATTTCAATATCTGATTAACACTGACATTCACTGTATTCTATTTCATTTGATTCCTGAATTGCTTTCCGGGTTTAGATTGTTCTATTTATGTAGAAACTGAGAGCCAGTTTGGTGTAATGGTTAAGGCATCAGGCTAAAAACTGGGAGACCATGGGTTCTAGTCCTGCCTTGGGCCAGTCACTTTCTTTCAGTCCTAGGAAGGAGGCAATGGCAAACCACTTCTGAAAAATCTTGCCAAGAAAACTGCAGGGACTTGTCCAGCAATTTCTGAGAATCAGACACAACTGATGGATAGAAAAAAAATTATGTAGAATTGCCTGTTGTTGCCTTTATGAAAATTATTTAAAATGATTACTGTCTAATCCCTCTTGACCATAGAGAGGAAGTGGGACTGGGGATATTGTGTAGTCTACAGATTCTTTAAAGTGAAATTGGTCAAATTTGCTAGTCTTAGCAAATAAGCTAAGGAAAAATCAATTGAACATAATAAGCCAGAAGGCAAGCTGTTTCAAGTCTCCCTGATGATGAACTGATTAGGAAATTATCAGCTTTAGCAAAGATACTATATTCAACTATAGTTGAATATAATTATCTGGACAAAGCTAAAGTGTTCCATTGCTGTGGGGTTCAGGGTGATTTGGCTCAGCTATCAACACTGGCTTCACTATTTTGTCCCTGCAACATATCAACCCTAAAAATGTGACAAGCCCATTGAACTGTCTCTTTTAATAGCACATTAAGTTACATATAATAAACAAACTTGGATGTTTATTAAGCATTCATCAACATTAGGTCTGAGTGGAAATACAGTGGCACCTCGGTTCATGAATGCTTCTGTTCACGAACAATTCAGTTCACGAACAGCTCCGGTCCCAAAATTTTGCCTCCGTTCGCGAACTCCGCATCGGGTTACGAACAGGATCCGCGGCCATTTTCCCTGCCGTGACACGTGGTCGTGGCTTCCTGTAGGGAGGGGGACTCTCCCTCCAAACAATAACCGCCTCCCCACCCGCCTTCCTGTCCTCCACGCCAGAAGTCGCCTCAAGCAAGGTTAGTGTTCTCTCTCTCCGTACAGTACTTTGTGTCATATTTTTGTGGTTTTAAAAAAAAAAACATATGGTTCAGAATGGATTAACCGTATTTACATTGAACCTTATGGGGAAATTTGATTCGGTTCACGACCAATTCGGTTCGCGACCAGAGTCGCGGAACGAATTAAGTTCGTGAACCGAGGTACCACTGTACCTACAACTGCGACCTCTCCCCACCCCCTCAGTTCCTAACAACTGAACACAGAAATAATTGTTATTTTTGTTTAAGTGATTACAAAGCCATTGGAATAATATATTATGAAAAAGTATTGACATTTGTAAACTTTGGTGCTGCAGAAAACTTTTGAGAATAGTATGGATAGGCAGGAAAGCAACCAAATGAATCATAACAATAATTATAATATTTTGGACATATTATATGAAAACACAGCGCTCCTGAGAAGTCCAAAATATAAAGAAAAAGAAGAGAATAACCAGCAACAAGGTGGATGAACTTGATTACAGAGGCAAGGGAACACCACTGGGAGACTAGAAGGCCCAGGCTGGGGACATCCTGGAGAAGATCTACATGACTCCTAAAAGTTGACACCAACTTGATGGCACATAAACAATAATCAATTATACATTATAGTTGCCAGCAGCTCCCCAAAGCCAGAAATCCTATTGCAGAAGCAGCATATTCTTTCAGGTGTGTTTCAGCACATTTAGAAAGTTATTTTTGTAGTTCCTAATTGCATCGTGACTTGAAGTCTATTCCGCGAGTTATTCAATAGGGTAACTATTCCTGCTATAAAATCACCTTGCCCAGGAAAATAAATAAATAGTGTTTTCCTAGGCAAGACACACAAACACATGCATACACATCCTACAACCCTCCACCCACAGAATCCATAGGAAGTTGGTTTCAAATCAAAATGAACTACCTCTTACACCATTCTTCCAAGATGGCTGTTTATTACCATCACCAATAACTAAACTTTTAAAACATTTTGAGAGTAGCAAAAAATTGGTATGTAATAAATTTTAGTGTGTCTATCATGCATGCATAAGACTTAAGCAGAGCATCCAGTTTCCAAGACATATCTTGCCAGTAGTTGCTATTTCTATAGATATATCCATAAACTCTCAAAGCACTACTCATTGTATATCACTAGATACTTTTTTTGGTTTAATAATTTGTCTGAAACATGCTGTGCCCAAGATTCAATGAAAGATATAAATGACACAAGGAATAGAAGTGTGTAAAAAAAGAAAAAAGATTCCTCTAACTTTTAATAATTGCTATTACTACAGCTTTTTAAAGCCTCTTAGAGCAATTTTCACTTTTCAGGAATAAACCATACAACTATGGCTTTACCTAGCAGAGAAGGTGTTGGGGTTGTGTCCCAAAAAAAGAGCTTTCGTCCAAAGCTAATGCTGCCAGTTTCTGATTTTGATCTTCAGGAAAGCTGCAGCACAAGTCATTTAGAATGTTATGTACTATTGACACTGCACTGCATAACACTGCTGTGTGCAAGCGAAATAGTTGCATTACACTTGGATGTGGAACAGCACCATGCAACCTTTCCTTCGTTTTTTTTTCTTTCTCAAATGGCTTCATCTATTATACTGTCTTAGTTTTAAAAAATAGTTGTAGGAGTGTTATAGGTGCATACTGCCTTAGTTTATTACATTTCATCTGTGGCTCAAGTTTGTTAGAGGCAGCAATTTTTAAAAATAAGCTGAACATGGTTAAAAGTTTTTTGCTGTTGTTGCAACTCTACATTCCCTTAACCATTGGAAAACAATCTGAACATTTGGGAGTTGTTGCAAATACAGTGGTGCCTCGGTTCACGAACTTAATATGTTCCGCGACTCTGGTCGCGAACCGAATTGGTCGTGAACCGAATCAAATTTTCCCATAAGGTTCAATGTAAATACGGTTAATCCGTTCTGACCCCTATGAATTTGGTCGCCAACCAATTTTTGATCACGTCCCGAATCAAATTTCCCCATAAGGTTCAATGTAATTACGGTTAATCCGTTCTGAACCATATGTTTTTTTTTTTAAAACCGCAAAAATATGACACAAAGTACAGTACGGAGAGAGAGAAAGCTAACCTTGCTCGACGCGACTTCTAGCATGGAGGACAGGAAGGCGGGTGGGGAGGCGGTTACTGCTTGGAGGGAGAGTCCCCCTCCCTACAGGAAGCCGCGACCACGTGTCACAGGAGGGAAAATGGCCGCGGATCCTGTTCATAACCCGATGCGGAGTTCACGAATGGAGGCAAAATTTTGCGACCGGAGCTGTTCGTGAACCAAATTGTTCGTGAACAGAAGCATTCGTGAACCGAGGTACCACTGTATCTTGAAGATATCGCAAAGGGGGAGGAGATGCATTATTCAAAGTCTGTTACACTAGTAGGGAAGAAATAACTAAGCTTTCCCCACTTCCACCCCTTTTCTATTTCTCATTAATGCTATAATTTCCTTTCAACTGACTGAAATGAGAGGAAAACCTATGGATACTAGCTTGAAGACTGTATTATATTTTCCTCCAGTTCTGGGGGAGAGAGATGTTGGTGGAATTGGTCAGATCACTATCAACAAAGTGTCTGTTTCTGGCAAGGGCTAAGGAATTTTTTCAGCAATTCAAACTTCTTTTTCTATCTTCAAAGATCTACATTTTCTCTCATTTGCTCCAGGGCTACTCTCCCAGGGACCAGAATATGGCATTTTTAGCTTACTCTCTCCACTTTGTATGTGTCACCCACTACTTTAACAGTGCCTATTTACAAATGTAGAATTTTTAAAAGACACACATTAAAAGTGTCAAATAAAAACGAGATAGAAAAGTCATATTAAAGCACCTTCCTAAACTGTAACAAGGAAGGGACATGTCTAATACCTTCTTGTCCTCCCACAAAATATTTCAATATAGGAAAAAAGAAGCAGAACTTGCTGTTGTTTTATAGATATCTATGTTGGGGACTGTAAAAGATGACCTGTTAAAGACCAGAGAGCGGGGGATGAATTTTGTTCTGGTGGTAGCTTGAGTGTAAGCTGTACAGAGATTTGTTCATTGAGATTTGTTCATCAAAGCTAGCAGCTTCAATTGGTCTCAAAAGTCAATGAGCAAACAGTGTAGCTGTTTCACATGGAAATGGCATGATACTTCCAAAGATAAAACTCATGATCCATGCCTCCACATTCTGGGTCATCTTCATTTTATGGACTATCTTCCAAGAGCTACTTTGGAAGTGCTTTGCAATACTTCAACCTTAAAGTATCATGGAGACCTCTTTTATATAATGTAAAGGCAAGTAGTATTTTTATCTATAATCCACAGAATTATGCACAACCTTTTTGACAATAGCAGATGTCCTTCTGAAAGATAAAAATAGCCTATTTTGTTGAATTGAGTATACAGAGAATGGAAGAAGGAGGAGGTATTCCTTATAATACCTCCTTCCAGACTGCACAAAAGTCTGCATTTATCAGTACTGAGTTTTATTTTTCTTCTAAATACCCATAGCTAATATAGGCAAGGGAATAAAATCACATGCAAAACTACATCACCTTATAGTTAATTCTGGAAACTAATACAGCAACGTTAACAAATCCAGTTTTCCATAATACTCTTCTAGTAGCATTATATCCTTATATACATTTGCTTTAGCTGTAGTCTACTTTAAATATACTTCTCTTTATTTCATCACTTTACAAATCATGAATACATTAAACACAAGTCATCCAAAGTCCTGTAATCTATACTAAAACAGTCAGTAATAATATAGAAATACAAGTTTATTATGACATGCTTTAAAAATGTAACATTATAACAGATATAACAACTTTCCATTTATGGTAACACGCAATCCAAAATCCCTTATTTGACCTCTTCCAGTCACAACTACTTCTCTAGATCATAACATACGCTAAAGCAAGCCAACTTCTTTCTCTACACCATTTTGATTTATATCTACAGAAGTTTTTACCACTACCATTTATGGCAGTCAGACCCTTCTCTCTTAATAGATACATGGGATGGGAGCAGAGAAATCCATTATTCAAATTTACTCATGCACATCAGGGTCTGAAACAAAACTTTGAAATGAAATACAGCAACTATATGGAGGTAAAACGTTTTTGCGCAGGTTAAATATTTGTAACTACAGGATTTCTACATGCGCATACCCCACCACCTCAGATAACATTATGACTGCATCAATTCTACTCTTTCAACTAGTCTGAAAATGCATTAGATGAAAAGATTTTGACCAACCTAAGTTCTCATTTAGTAAATCTATGTTTACTAAAAGCATCTGATAAGCCATGTCTTCATGCATTAATTAGGAGAAGGGAGTTGGCTCCATACTAAAGCAGATTAGTTGCATGAAAAGATGCTAGTTTAGTTGATGGTATCTCAGAGCTGAAACCTGCTAGCTCTTCCCCAGAATATTAGAATAGAATAATATAAGTTATTATTTGTACCTTAGTTATATCATTCTCTTTCACACCATTTCAATCAGCCATTTCTTTCACACTGCTACCCTTTGTCCAGATTCTGTAGTGTAATACTGCTGTAATCATAGCAATTAACAAGAATAAACTATTTTGCCAATGTTGTAAAATGGTCCATTTCTACTATGGTTATAATTCTGTCTATGGGCATTAACACATAAATCATACTTTGTCTTGTCTTCTAAATTACATTAAAGTGGCAAAGAGAAAAAGATAATTATATTGTTCCTAATTCTGTGACACCTAGCTCTGAATATTTAGGTTCCAAGGGAACTTGATGGTGCAGATATAGAAAATGGAATCTCTTTACTCCTTTCTATGATATACATCTATTTTTATCTCCTTAACTATAAAGTTTTAACATTGTTCCCTGTTTATGTCCACATATGTGTGGAACACAGAAAGAAAAAAATATATGCTATAATCAAATTTGCACATAATATTACATTATAATTTCTGGTTTCCTAAATTGCATTGTGAATGAATCATGTACTCCATTTATTCTCCTTTACTTATCCATTTGCAAAATCTGAGAAAACACATACCCAAACAATTTAGACTATGATTTATTTGGATACAATAGGCCATTATCTCTGGTGTCAACATAATGCACTCTTCTTGGTTTGTTTAGTTGTTCATATGAAGGAGTAAACAATTCTTGGCACTAAACCGGTTCGCTAGGTCCAACTTCTGATTTAATGTTGTGTGTGAACATAACCTAAACGTTTACTGGGAATTTGCAGTGATATATATTTTTTACCATTGTTTACAATAGCTTCTAATTCTAAACTAAGTTTTTTGATTTTCTACAGATTATTCAAATTATATATAGGTACAATTCAGCTTTTCACTTTTTTTACTTCTTTCTGTTATTCATCCTTCTTCGCACCTGCTATACATAAGTGGATAATTTAAAAAAATGACTGCAGAGGTTCAAATGTAGCATAAATCACACCAACACTAATAATTAAATTCTGCTTCACAGTATATGATTACAGCCTCTTAGATAAAACATGTTTACAAGAGGAGAAAAATGACTTTAAAATAATATTGTTCCATTTATGCTATCAACATTACATTACTATGGGGTGATTTTTACCAGAGTCAAATTTAATGCAACACAAATCTCTAAATTTTTATGACTGGCACCATGTAGAAAAAAATTAACTACACTGATCTATTACCAAAATCTGTGTAAATTAAGCATGCTTAATTTTCATTGCATTATATTTTAAGTTGTTTATATCAATCAAAATTTTGGTTTCTGGTAAAATAAAAATCACCATGATGTTAAAACCAAGGCCACCACACTATTAGTTTTCTAATTAGCATAAGGAGCCTACATAAATGCAGCAGAAGATAGAAGGATCTGCAGTGTGATAGTGACTGGAGTTCCACAATTATAACTGATGACAGATATGGGGCTGCTATAAACAATATGGGTTGTCTGGATACGTTGTTAGATATTGATGGCCAGAGTCCATTCTGAACTAGTAGCCATCAGTCAGAATCTTTGGGTTATGTCACTAGTGATATACAATACAATGTTGTTGATAAAACTGTTTAAGATCTTAATTCAGCAAACAAGCAACATGTTCCTCATATAGAAAACTATAGATCAAAATTCAACACTGCAATTATACACATGGGTCAGTCTGGCTTATTCCTGATTACTGGTACAGGATTGCATTTTAAAGTTTTAGATTACAAGATAATCTATTGCAGGCTATTTCTTCATATGTGTTAGAATAGGCCTCAAAATGTCTACTCAGTGTAAACAGTAACACAACTGCTTTAGAATTATAGGGATTATAGTCTCATACATTTAGTCCCATACATTAGAAGGGACTAGCTTAGGCAATTCTTATTTATTTTTGTCAAACTCGGTTTCACACTAGCATAAATTAAAATTAGAGAACACAAAATAAGATGGCTTATTCCTATTTGTCCAAGTTATTCGTCATGCCAAATAATATTGCAAGAATGAAAATAGAGTAACTAAAAAGATGAAAGAAGAGTACCATGTGGTACCCTTCAAGATGATGATGAAGAGGAAAGAAAAGAGTGGGATACTTATACATTTTTTTTTCAAAATCAAAACAAATTGATGAACTGAAGACCAAAATACACAAGAAGCTAAAATGAGAATATACCTCTTTTCCTGCAAAGCTCAAGCCAAGGTTTTCTGGTTTGTTTTGCAGTTCAACTTGAAAGTCCACCATAAAGTTTCTTTAATGCACCTACATTACATATTTTCACATTTAGAACCCACCTGAAAAAGAAAGCACTATGTAACAGGCAGGGAACACAAATTTAAATAACGTTCTCTCATTCTCTTCATTCCCTTAACCAGCTCCAGGTAATAGCGAGAGGGAGAAAAACATGTGCTATTTTATTTGCTGGTGTATCTCCACAAATTGGAGGAATTAAAAACAAAAATAAGCCAATCCCAGGAGGTCAAAACACATGAAATACTATGGAAAGGAAATAGCTGTTTTTTGCTTGAAGCATTTTGCTTACCATTACTCAAGAGAACTTTTAACCCAGAAATCCACATTTGTCTGACTCAATACAAAAATTTCTTTCCTCACTTTTGCAGTCCCAGGGCAACTCACAGAATCCTTTTGGGCCAGGAGTGTACAGATGTTCATTTACTGGCCAGTGATTATGTGAGCTGAACTTTTGGGTGTATTTTTTTTCTAGAGTAGCTGATGCTATTCAGCTTACAGTTATCCTGTTCTGCATCTGCAGACAAACAAAAAAAGACAAGAAGGCAAAAGAAACTTTATTTTGTATGGATTTCTGCTCATTACCATTACTAAATTTATGTTTCATAGGGAATGTGGGAGTTTGCAAAGTGGCAGCTAGAATCAAGCCATTCAGAATCTTCCCCAGCACACTCCAAAGTTTATTCACTGTCACAGTTACACTGATTTAAAGCTGCAACGCTGCAATAACATTAGAAGGCCATTGCAACTTCAAGCTATCAGAACCTAAGTTACCCTGGTATAAGTTATTTTATTGCAATACTCGCCTTATCTAATTGGTGTAAAATAGAAGGAATTATGCTGAACCAGTTATTTAAATACTAATGTAGAGAATAAAGTGAGTGGCTTATGAAGAACTACAATTAGAGCTATGTAAGTTACCCATTAGTCTTGTTATTATCTTCAAAAAGCACATTTTTGCATCAAGGTTTTCTCTAGAACTCTGTCCCCAATCCTGAAGCCAGAAGGTAACACAGCCATGTTGAGGTTACAAGCTTAAATAACAACAACACTGTATGTATACATGTATGTGTGTGTGTGTGCGCGTGCACGCATGCGCAAAGACATGTGAAACAGCAAAAACAACAACAAAAAACCCTGCCTTAAAAAGAATCTGAACCAAAATGTGCATGGACATATCTGATCAACTCTTTCCAACAATTTTATGTCAAATGCCACTCTTTAATAGTTTTTATAGAGAGTGCTATATGAGAAGTGAATCATGTTTAACTATTTCCAGCTAAGATGGCACTGGTTCCAATCTGCCTTTTATAGCAAGCTCTGACCCAAGAGATATATTACCCAACAAGTCCCTCCTGAAATAACAGGGAGTTGATACAACCTAAAATACTAGAAGAGAGAAAAAAATACTAGGAAGAACAAGTAATACACAGGGAAGTGTCCATGAACATCTGAAGGAATTTGGTTCCAGATGAAATGATGCTTTTCACACCTAGTCAATATATCATCTTTATTCTCTATAAAACCAAGCCTTATCTTTGTGTAACTTATATACCAAATTGAAAGCTCCACTGAATTTATATAAGACTGCAATGTAGATTAGGAATATACAGTAACAAACAAAAACAAAAAATAGAACTTGGTATAATTTATTCATCAATAAATGTTGATTATCTCTCTATATTAACTTTCCTTTTTAATACATGTTCACTTTAAAGAAGTCTTGGATAATTATAATTTAAAAAAATAATTCTATGTATATTTACTCACCAATAGTTTCTGTATATTTAATGGAATTTGCTTCCAGGTGCATATATAGGATTGCAGCCAAAGTCTTTGTCAAAGGTATGCCACCTTTAATTATTGTCTTTCATGTGTAATATACTCCATCATCAAACTAGTAGCACAAATGTAACTTCATTCTGAGCCCCCTAGTTAAAACTGATTCCTCCAATGATCAAAGTTTCAGGTGATTTATAGATGAATTGAACTTTATTCTGTTATAATTAGAATATGCCCCCTCCACATTTTTACTTCAGTCTGCAACTAAGGACATTTTAGGTAGGGGTTCTCAAATTGTGCATCACAAGAAAATACCTGGAGAAAAATGGCCTTTTCTGGGGCTGCAAAAGATCCATATGGAAGGGCTCTTGTTTGATGGTTGCAGTGCTTTCAGCAATATTTCCTATAACAGCCCTAATCTGTTCCACAGCACCACCCAAGGCAAGACAGTTAGAACTGAAGACCCTTTGTAGTGTCTTGTATTTCTCTTCTTCCAAGGCTCTGAGTGTCTGCTCCAGACAGCTTGAACAGTATGCATCTTCTACTTTTTGCAAGAGAAAGCTACTCCCTGGTGGGAAGGCAGCATACACAGACTGGCAGGACCAGACACAAAGGTTCAGGGCTCTACATGACACACACACACACACACACACACCCCGCAAAGAAAAAGTATGGGATGAACAGCCTTGGAGAAAGTAGGTGAGACTAGGCAAGACTTCCTTGGTTCTGGCCAAATTGCCTTGAGTAGTGCTGAGAAATGGTTTCAAGAGGTTCTAGAGCCCCAAACTGCAAGCACAAAGGTGTTGAAGAAGAGTCCCCACAACTAGGAGTCCCAGCTACTCTGTGCAGAGCAAGTGTCCTGCTTGAGCACAGTCTGACAGTTTGGGTAGGGAGGTCTCACACAAATTCATTAATTATCTTAAGAGGTCAAAGCACCACAAAGTTTCAGAACCCATTTTAAGACTTGCACTTGATCACTGAAAAAGGAAATGAAAAATGTAGCCACATATTTTGTATACATTGCTTATATTACTGCTGCCCTTCATACATAGACACAAAAGATTTTGGATCTATCTCATCACCTGAAAGTGCCTGTAGCATGAAACAGTTTGTGTATTAAATGTTTTGCACAACCACAAATGCAACTGTTTTATTTACTTAACCCCTATGGCTGATATTTAGAAGCTCCTTCAAGAATTAATCACTGATCAGAAAACCATTAAGAACAAACATGTTGACAAAAGCAATCATGGAGATGTAATAAAATGAAAACAGAGAAGGTAGTGAAGTTGCTTATATTGCTATCATGCAAGGTTTGAGTTATTCTACACAGTTTAGAAATTAGAATACTGTAGCATTGTCACAAAACATTTAGAATGGAATCCCATGTTTTGCTAGAAGTCTTTTCATACAATACTTCCTACATTGCTTGTGTGCCCTAAGTATGCTCTGGAAAATTTTTGAGGTGGCACAAAATGCAAGGCCAACAGAACTGCCAAGGACCACTTCTTTTATTGAGGAGTGCAGGCCAATTCTATGCATTCCTCTTTTTACCTAGAAATTCCTCTGAATTTAGTCACTTTCCCTGAAGTGTAGACACTTCACAGAACTGAATGAATGTTGCAGGCAAGCAGGCAAACTGAGATGCAATGAATATTCTGCCTAAAAATTGTTTTTAAGAAAGTGATTTCAATGTCAGACTAGCATTACAATGAACTATGGCCAAGATATTCTGACCAGCAATCTGATCCATCTGTGGAACAGGAAGGTTTCCCTCAGCTGTATCTTAGGCCATAGGTTAAAAAGAGAGAGAAAAACTTTAGGGAGAAGAAAAAGAAATAACTGCCAGAAGAGAGGCTGGCATGAACTTTCATGTAGGGGTAGAGAATTAGAACAAAGAGCTCAAGTCTTTGTTCTCAACAGCTGGCCATGTGGATCAGAGGAAACCAGTCATGTCAACAGCAATTGGCCTGGAATGGTCCATTTTTGTTTTTCTTCTCCATTCTTTCCTAAAGTCTTCCCAGGCTTATTCCTGGAGAAATTCCTCAGTAGATCAAGGGTCACCCTGGCATTGGCAGAGAACATTCATCTTGGTGCAAATCTTCCTTTCTCTTCGCTCTGAAGTTTCTAACTTTTTTTTTTTTTAAATATGGCTTAAGATGGAATCAAGGGAAGCTGTTCTGTAGAAAGCAAAACCAAAGCTGAAGAGGGTAAGCTCCCACTGGACAGCAAAAGTTTAATTCCTGCCATCTTCATGCCAACAGAGGTGAAGTTAACCCATTTTTGACAGCTTCATCTGAGAATGAAAAGCTGCAGTTACGAATGTAAGGCCCTTTGAACTTACTAACAATATTTTTGAGTAAACATAGAAACACTGGACCAGATTTCAATCATACGGTTACATTCTGTTGATTTTGAAGTGTAATCTTATATAGGCTAACTAAGAAATAAATTGTCACAGAAAACTGAGACACTGGTTAGATTCACACACTTGATTAAGCCCACCGTGCACTTTTATTTTCCTAGACTGATAGCTATACCCCAGAATATAAGAGATAGGAGAACAAAAGTTAAACTTTTATTTCATTTACACTTAGTATACAATTAAATATAGTTAATATTAGTCATCAGTCATCTACTTAATTTTTAATGAGACAGAGAAAATTATTTGGTAAACAACATAACTTTCATAGGGATGGAAAATAGGGAGAAATGACTGGGTGTGATACTATGTGTTTTAATTTTGTTTTGTTGAAAACAAAAAGAGCAGGAAGCATCAAACACTATGCACTATCTGGTAGGAATGAAAAATGGTCAGGACATGAAAGATCCAGTCAACCCATGTTATATATTTTCAACACACAAAAGTAAGGAAACTTATGACTTGAAATGGGAGGAGTGGAGTCATTGGTTATGAGACTGACTATATTTCTGCTGCCCAAACTGATTATTAAGGACCAATGAATGGATTTTCTTGCAATGACTCTCTCTCTGTATATATGTCTTATTTGCATTCAGGGAAAAATCAGTAACCATGCTAGGGGTTTGAGAGGGTTTATCGATTGTGAAAGAGCCCAAGGTCTTCTGTTTCATATGTAATATAAAGCTTCACTTCCCATCCAAATCTTGCTGAATAAATGCCCTGAAAATAGTTTTCTTCAACAAACTCCATTCTTCCTCCTGGACGATGGAAGTCTAGATTGCAAAGCACCCTGGCAGTCTTCATTCATTTTTCCTGTAATTTTGTTATGCTGTAACCAACATCAATACAAAGCAATTCTTTGGAGGCAACAAAGGCTTCAGCTGGAAGCATTTTTCTTTATTTGCATTCACAGAGAAATGAGGGACTGTTGCTCAGGTCTACTAATTAAAATACAGTAGACACAGGCAGTTCAGCACCACAGATAGGTGCTGGAATGACTCAAGAACAGAAAATAATGAATGTTTTCATTCAAAGAAACATCCACTACTAGCTTTAAAGAGTTTTTTCTACTTTTAAAGACTGTATCACTTTCAGCATATGCAGCCCACACGCAGACTAAGAGTGAGACAAGCCATTGCCAGTTCAATATTTACAGAGCCTTAAGAAATGACCACCACAATATCACACTCCTCTATAATGTGATTTGTTTGATAGCAGCATATTGTGCAAACTCAGCAAATTGTAGTTTATTCAAGAAACTACTGTTCAGCAAACCACATAATATGTGAACTGGCTTGGTACAGGCAGGTCTTTAAAATGCATGGCTTGTTATTTCCAGAATGACTTAAGCTACAACCTAAATGATACCAATGAACCTTGTAGTGCAAAAAAAACCTAGAGATCTTAGGAGAGTGGGTCTCAGTTGTTTTGTACTAATAAAGTATTTTATACAACCTTTTCATCTGACAGCAATCAGAACTTGACATATTATAAAAGTTATACATGGCACATACATTCTCTTTCTAGATAAAGTTTATTGTTCTAAATCCCACAATCTTCAATTAACTCTATATAAGCATAATCCTACATTTTGAATGTGCTTAGAAATACTGCCCATGATTCTAGTATGGTTGTCCACTTCAAAGAAACATCCACTACTAGCAGCTCTAAAGAGAGCTGTAAATTGGAGTTGGCCAACAATAATTTTTCAGCAGGTTGAAGGGCGTTCAAGGTCTTGCACCCTTTCATAAATAACATCTTAATGCATGTAAACACATTTTATTATCCCTGTTAGAAACATTAAGACTTGCTTTCAAAATACAAACACTGTGTGAAGATCCCCACCACATAGTTGCAAGTCTTATTATGTTTGAACTAGCCCAAACAAATTGAACACCTCCGCACCAATACCACACACTTGGAAATTCCCATGTGAGCAAACTAAGACATAAAGTAGCCTTCCCCAACCTTATGCTCTTCATATGATCTGGGACTCCAACTCCCAGAATTCTCAGCCAGGATTGGAGTTTGGTTGAGAATTCTGAGAATTATATACCAAATATATGTGAAAGGCCCTAAATTGGAGAATGATGCTGGCCCAAATTATTGCCTAGTTACAAAATACTACCACACACTATAAATTACCATTATATGTAAGCGTTTTAAAGCATTAAATGAAATTACTGGGACTTTCAAATTAATATGCCCATAAAGGACTATCAAAATTAGCAATTATGAACATTACCTTTTCAACCCCAATTAAGGCACAAGCCTTTGTTACCTCCCTCCTTTATAAAGTTACATATTGCCTTAAGATCTTAAAATATATCTTTAGGAAACATTATTCATATTTACAAGTTAAAACACACAAATTTCACATTTCTAACATGTCTGTGCAGAACAGAAACTACTCTCATTTTTGTTGTGCCACAGCTGAAGATTCAAACCTTCATTTCTAGTTTGTGATTTTATTAAAGAGAAGAGTGACTGACTTACTTTATAGGCATTCCAAAAACAGAACTTCAAGCTGCAGCTTTGTTTACAGGTATTTAAAACTGCAGTAACCTGCAACCAAGACTACAACGAAGACTTTAATATGGAGAAGAAATAATAAAAGTTTTGGAGAGAGAAGCAGTTTCTGAAATACTAGGTGAAACCAACACAGATATTCTAAGCTAAGCTTGTCCATCATTTATCAATGTTGCTAACCATGTTGACTGCTTCTGAAGTTTATAAGTATCCTGTACCTCTATAAAAAGACAAGAATCTGCTTCTTAAGATACTGACATAAAAAGCCAGAAAAATGGCATTATACTTGGGGAATCAAACCAGAAGGGAGAAAAAAACCCCATACAAATTAAAAAAAAAAAAAACTTTGCAATTTATTGCCCAGTGTTAACATGGCCTACTTACTATTCAATCCAGGGATGAAGATCCTACTGTATGGTTTAGCCAGCAACTTCCAATATCCCTCATCACTCACCATACTTGTACTAGAACTTTAGCTGGCAAACCATAGTTCCTTACACTTTCTTAATCTACAGTATCACTTAAACAGGATTAGGCCAAAGAAACATGTAACTATTTATTATTCAGTACTTCTTAGCATTATTGTGTTAGGTGCTATAGAATCATAAAAGTAGCTCAGCCCCTTCCAAGAGGAGTGTAAGTTGATGTCGCAATGGTTCCAAAAAGAAATAGCAGATAACAGGAAATAATTTACCCTATAAATAATAAACGATTGCTTCTATGCACCTAAGGTGCCAGGAGTAACTGAGTAGATACTAAAGGACAACCATAAAGTCACTCTATCAAACAGGAATTTCATAGAGTATTTTATAAATATCCTTAGGATATCCATCACCATTTGGGGTAGGTCTTTCACCTAGCACTTCCCCACTTCCATATATGCATGTCTAGAAGACTGCTGCACAAGCATTTAATATAGATAAATGGCTATATATGGGAAATTTTAACAGTCCAAACCAGGAAAGACTTGTATATGTCCACTGAAATCATTTGCAAGGGAACAAGGAGGTGTGGAGCAGGATAACTCCCATCAATTTCTGCATGGATGAAATTAACTAAAGGTGGGGGGGTGGAAACACTAGTCCTCACCAACAATGAAAGTATTAGGATTCTTCTATTTATTTGTTCCTATATATGCATTCCTATTTGGAACGTAAAAGAACAAATAAATATTCTATTTGGAGGGGAAATTTTCCTAACTGGGAACAGCACTATGATTTCCCAGATACTCTGAAAATACTATATAAGGATGAAGGCCTCCATCACTAATACTTTCCCGTAGAACAGAAAATAAGGTCCATGATCCCTTCTAAGCGCTTTGGACTACACTTTCCCAATTCCTCACCAGCAAATATACAGAAGAGTGCTAATGGGTCTATATCATAAACCATCTGGAGGGAGCTAGATAATCTAACTCTGATATAGAATATTAAAGAATTATAAACCATAGCTATCTATGAAGAATTTCTTCTCTTGCTTACATCTTAAATTTCACAAAAGATAAAATGCCATCATGGCTTATATTCTTTACATTCCCCTCTGATTTGGCAAATTATAGTAACCTTTTAACACCCACTTTACACAGTCAGACTATCAAATGGTTCAATATGCATCACTGTTGACACTGATCAGCATTTCTTTACGGTTGTCATAAAGTATTAGTGCAGTGCTTCAAATCAAGAATGCATACCACTGAAGTTACTTATGTATTTATACAGCCTAATATATTGACTTGTTTTAGTGCAAGTTCTTTACAGGTATACCATTGTCCAGGGTTCAGAAAATCTGACTCCAGTGAAATAGTTCCTAAAATCTATCTGATCAATTATGCTTATTTTACAGTCAATATATCAGACTAAGTCTTCACATCTTGTAAAGTTTTAGACCAGCATTTATTGAATGACACATGCTCAAGATACTGCTTCACTTTTTCCCCACACCCTTTGCTAGTTTTTCCATTTCCATAATCTGAAGGAAGAATTTCAGGTTTTTAGGTAGAAGCATCTTTATTCAGGAATAAAACACTCCCATCAGCTTTTTATCCTTCAACACTGTAGCTGAAGAAAGTTACTTCAGATTTTTTGGCAGCAATGCAAACACTTTGTATCTTATGCAGGCTTGAATAAACTTCAAATTATACCTGAAAATAAACTATAATTGAAAATGAACTATCAATAAGATAACACTAGAGCGCATGCTTTGATCAACATGACCTCGGGCCAGATTTTTGTTTGGATTTTCAGTACTGTTGTAGATTTCCCAGAAAGCTGCTGAGAAAACTTTGAACCGATATTTATCTTTAAAAACAAGGACTTCTATCAATATAACCATGGAGACATTCTAATCTTTAACTACCTTTCATGTTTCTTCTTCCATTCCAAACTCCCATTCCCAAACAACAGAGAGTTATCAGAAGATGCCAATCTAGAATGTGATTCACACCAATTTCTCAGGATACCATGCCCAACATTTATCTTTCCATGTGGACTTTTTTCCACATGCCCTATTTGAGCAATTCCTGCAAGCAAAAAATACCACCCACGTGAAAAGCAACTTCTTTTTATGAAAGCACCTCATTTGATCAAGCAGGAGGAAAGAAACATACTCAAGTGTTATTTATTTATTACCTTTTAAATGCTTCAGCAGGGTTTCTCTCACATTCCCCAGGCTGCAGGAGACTTTGAACAGCAGGATCTCTCACTTTGTCCTCGTAACCCTGAATCAGTCCACTCTGACAGATCTGGGCAACTAAACCTCTAATAAACCCCCCCACAGAGAGAGTATCAGAGTCCTGTGCCCTACAGAAATGGAAGGCTAGTGCTTGGTGATGTAAACCTCTTTGTAAGTTTGCAGGTGAGCTTGGCCACAATAACTCAGTACAAACAGCTGTCTTGCCACTACCAGGACCTCCTACTAACAATACACCCCAGGATACTCCCTTGCCAGGGACAACACAAGCATTAGTCCCAGAATTTAGCACAACGGATGGTTTGTTGGCAGAGCTGTTGCTGAAGCTTGTCTTTTCCTGGAGGCAGTGCTGAAGCTTGTGAAAAACCCACTCTCTGCAATAAAACTGTTTCCCTTGCAGCAAGCTGGTCTGAGCCATTTTACCGACTTTATCTTCTGAGACAGGTCCAAATCAGGGGCACATTTTAGGTTTCACTGAAGACAATAGATTCTTAAATCCAAGCCAAAGTGCCCGTTGCATGGAACTATGCCACAGGACAGACTGCAATCCACTAATCTGCTCATGCCTTCATAGAATAGTCAGTGGCATCTTTGGACAAGAAGCATCTTTCTATCCAAATATGTCTGATCTTGTTTTGCTGTGCATCCACTTTAGAGATAAAGCTATACTTATACCAAAGCTCAATAATACATAGTTTAAAATGTTGCACGATGCCATGACTATAGCTGCACCTTACAGTACTGCATGCTATTCTATGAGATTAATACATCTAAAGCTGAGATAACATGCATGAAGAATTCCCACAATTTTGTTCTCTAAATTCCAGTCATTCCAAAATATATGTGGTTTTTAGATTCCTCAGAATAGTGAGTTCTGAAAACACAGAACAATAAAGTTTTTCCATCAGCAAACGCAGCATATATTGCAAATGTATGGATCTGCCTCTTTTAGTAAGTAATTTGCCAAAGTTCATGCAAGCTCTGTTGACCAAATCACTCCTTCAGATCATGATGCTTCATGAACACAGTGAAGTAGAAATAGCAGAACTTTTCTTCCCAGCAAGTGCTTTTTTTGTCATCCTGTGTTTTAGTAAACCTCTGCTAGTGTTCCAGCTGCAACCATCAAACCACACGATTTCTGTCCTGGCCTGAGAAGGAAAGTATGAAACATTTGTTAGCTTATATACAACAGTGAGTTTCATTATGCATAACAAACAGAGCCACTCATTTGTAAAATGTACGAACACAAGGAGCCCCAAAATCCATTCCCTGTGTGTGGACCAGCCACATACACACACTGGGATGATATTATTTCTATGTATCAAGAAGAAAAGCATTACAGCTTTGCAGACACAACCTAGAATTACATTCCTGTCTTCTATCCAGAATGCAAGTGACCTTGAAACCATGAAGAGCCCCATCTCATTCTGAAAACAGACCTCAAGTCTCAGTCTCCCCCATTAAGACTTTGCCATCTGAACCCCCTTTGTACTTGCTCCCCCTCCTATACGTCAGGACTTCCCCCCAGTTTTTCTTCACCTTCTTTGTTCAAAGACTGTGAGCATTAAGAAACACAGGAGCCTTCCAAGCCACGTTTGAACTTACCGTCCGGCTCCCCCTCCCGCTCCCTTCGCATTGTCGCTCTGCAGCGCGCTGTTTCTGTCATCTGTTCGACTGCTCCCTACAGCAAAGCTTTCTTTTCATTCGTCCTCAGGCTTTGTCTCCCAGTCCCGCACGGCTAGGCTTCACATTTCAGCTGATAAAACTGGCAGGACGCAACAAGCCCCTTTTCTACTGCTCTCCTGCTCTAGGCATTGAACGCTTTTCGGCTTATGGATAAGAATAAGGGGGGAAATGGGGGGGAGGCAGAGGAAAAAGTGGACTCCCTCGAGCGACCGAAAGCGCGGCCCGTCTGCTTCTCAGACCCGCCACTCGACACAGACACACGCCCTGTCCCCATCCCCCCTGCTTGCCTCCTCCCCCAGCGCCAGCACAACGGAGACCGTGCTGAGGGGACACGCACACAGCGCTCGACAGCGGAGAAAGCCGGGCGGGCAGGCGGACAGAAGCGACCGCTCCGTTCC
The DNA here is from genome assembly GCA_030867105.1 of Liasis olivaceus. Lineage (NCBI taxonomy): Eukaryota > Metazoa > Chordata > Lepidosauria > Squamata > Pythonidae > Liasis > Liasis olivaceus. The sequence goes on from CM061354.1 coordinate 28,541,365, forward strand.
GCCTTACCCCGATCGATATACTTCGGGGGGGGGGGGGCAGGAGGGGAGCCAAGAGTCCAGTTCCTTCGTTGTCAGCCTCTACCCCCTCCCCAACTCCAATCACACGCTTTCTCTTTCCTCCACTTGGCGAGATTCAGATCTCAAACACGCCCCGCAACTGGCTTGATCCCCTTCCGAGTCCCGACGCTGTCCCCCTTTGCCACCGTTACTCCTGCGGCTGAACCGAGAGGAAGCGAGGGACCCTCGCGGGCGAGCCGAGACAGCACGCCCACGTTCAGGTTTCCTCACGCCGCGCCAGCGCCTCGCACTGAAGGCGGTAGAAGCAAACGGCGGACGGAGGTTGCAGGGACAAACCGACCCGCACGCGAGACAAAGCGCGGAAGAGCGGGTGTGCAGGACGCAGAAGCAGGCGCCGCCGAGGACACGCAGAGACGCGGTGCCTTCGGCGCTTTGCACAGACGGGCGTTCGGGCAGGAAAAGGACGCAGGGGCCGGAGAGTTTTCCGAGAATGGCCAGTAGCGAAGCCCTACCCGGGGCAAGACAGCCCAAGGTAAAGTCTCCAGCTCCGCTTCGGTCCTGTTCCTTCCTGACGCGGTCTTGGCGGAACCGAAGGCGCAGCGGTCTTCAGCCCTACCCCAGATCCTGACTGCAAGAGCGGAGCGGAGCAGGTTGGCTGGCTGGCTCGCCGGCAGAAGGCGGCCCCTTCCCTGGTGCTCCCTCCACCCAGTCTGACCAGCTGAGATGGCAAAGGAGCTTCTTCCCTGGCAGCGGCGCCCGCTGTTCAATTACCTCCCCCGCTTCCTCTTCTTTGGACAAGGAGGCACTAGTGGCAGCAGCTGCTGGCTCTTCCCCTCCCGCGCTGAAGCCGCTCCCCCGAGGCGGGCGAAGGCTTAGACAGGCGTGTCCGCCGCTCTTCCCCCGCCGCAAGCCTAGCAATGCCCCGCAGCGCCGGCCCTCCAGCGCCCAACGGTCGCAACGCCGACCACCCTCCGCCCCCTTTCTGTTCCGTCCCTCTTTTAACCTGCCTGACTAGCCCGCCTCCTCCTCGGCTCTCGAGCCACGCCTGCCGCCGTTGGCCACGCCTCTTTCGAGCCGGGTGGAAGCTGTTTTGTGTTTGTCCTGTGGGCGGGGACGGGGCGTGGCTAGGCGGGGGAGACGGCGCTTTACATCACCTGGAAAAGGGGCCCTGCGGCCAGGTCAGACAGCTCTCCGCTGAGTAACCTGTCTAGTGTTGCCTTCGCTGGTTCGTGTTCGCCAGACTTCAGCCACCCTTTCATTCTGCTTGCCATGTTTACTTCTTTGTGCACGTATAGCAGGACTTTTCTATTACCCGAGGCAATTAAGACTTGCCCTGAAGTAAACTTAGTGATTTCAAACCAGCAGAAAAACATTCTGCATAATAGCACTCTCAGAGATTAATGTTTGTGCTGGGACATCTTTTGCCTATTCTCGCATCTCGACCATTTTCGTATTAAGAATGTAACCTCACCACTATGTAAGAAAGAGCTTTTAGAAAAAGTTAATTTAGGAATGTAGACTTGGATCTTATTTTTTCCAGTCTCCCTCTCTCTCTCTACCCTAATCCCCCCTCCCTGCCCCCCCTGAACCTGGGAATTTAGGAAAGAGAATTTGCTATTGGGAAGCCTCTGGGTGCATGCATGGTTTCCCTTGATTATAGTTGTCACCTCAAAAGCTCAAGGAATGGACGGTCACATCCAGATTTCAAAATGATGTCACATTTCAGCGTTGTATATTTCACAGATTGCTATGAATATCAAAGATTCTTAAACAGGGTTCTGTTTCATTGCTGTTTGTACTTAGTTTGTTTAATGAGGTGGTCTCTTCTGAGCTGAAAGGACGAGATTCATTCCAATACATGCCATTTCAGCTGTAGAAACCACTCCTGGCAACTCTGTGTGAGAAAAAAAATTAATATCCCAATGTTTCCATATCCCCCTGTTTGTCTTTAGTTCCAGAAAAGGACTGGAAGGAATTATCTACAATCTATATATTTGCAATGCAAATCCCATAATTTTGGAACAAATTCCTATACAAACATACGGGATTAGTCAGCAGCAGAATCCTCATCTGCCACAACTGTCTAGCCCATTTCCACAGATTCCCAATTCCTTCCTCTATCCTTCCAGATAGTTCCAGATGTCTCTAGCCCTGTGCTGAGGAACTAAATTCCTAGAAGCATGAACCTCATTCATATTTTTGCAGAAATACTACAAAATTCTTTTTCCTGGCCAATAAATAGACAATTCCCCTCCCCCCCAGACCATGTTCAGAACAAAAACAGGGAGGGAAGCATCCTTAGTTGCTCAATTTTCTTGGTGACAACTAGGAGTGAACTGGACAATTAATAAACTTCTTTTGGACTTCTTGTGATGAAAAGTGGTATATAAATATTTTACAAGGTCTTTGTATTTTTTTACATTTCTCAAAAAGCAACTGTAGAGAATGGGGATAGGTCAAAGTTTACAAAAGACATTTTACTAAATTAAAAAAAAACATGAACAAAACCTTTCTGCCAAGTAAGACAAGTACTAGACTGTTGTTATTTTGAAACCAAATTCAAATTTGTCATATGTTTGGCAAAGATTTAGGTTTTCTATGGGTCTATATATCCTCCTCATAATATATCTGTAATCCCTAAATTTACTTATTAGAAAGGAAGCCTACCAAAACTTGTATGTGTTTATAAGTGCCATAGCTACTTGCTTTGCATCATTTATATAATTATGTGCTAGCGGTAGTTGAACATATGTATGATTTGATTTGCTTTGTTTGGCAAATATCCTCAGTGAAACTCTTGTTAAGATATAGAATGTAAATTTGCCTTCTTTGATCTTTACAACCTGGTTTAAGACGGCACATTGAAAGTTATCTATTCCTAGCCCTCATTCCATTCAAAATGTTCAAGGCATATGGAATAGGGAATATCCCTGATTTTGTATATGGGAGGTAGATGAATCATTACATTTTTCCCATTGAGGTAAAAAGTATTTGGAGAAAGAGGAAAATAGAGAGCAAATGCCAAACTCAATATGGTTGGTCTTGATAATAAAGCAGTGGCTTCAGGTTGTAGATTCTATAGCACTTCCTGAGAACATATGAAGTTTAAACAATGAACTGTAGCAAGAGCCATTTGTTGGTTCACATGTCCAAATGTCTCAGCTTATATTGGCAAATGAACATTACTCAGGAAATAGCAGCCCCCTTACTGGATGGTATTATCAAGTTATACTTAAAAGAGAACAGTCAGGATTGTTATGCATTCTTTGCACAGCAACTGCTTTGTCAGTTACCATACTGTTTTCAAATTTGCCCTTTGGGAAGTGAGTAAACTCTTACTCAGCCATAGCAGGCATTCCTGGGAATCAAAGCTTGCCTTTCCATTCAATTTATACTTCTAGAGATTTCGAGGACTTTTGATAAAAAGAAACCCTAAAATTTGCTTTATGAAAAGATATACTTGATCTTATTCTGATTTCTTCTCCAGACTTGAAATTTATAATGTGCTACATTGATTGCAGTCCTGAATATACTGGTAGAGAGAAGAAGGTAAGTCCAGAACTAGCAAAGAACATGCTTCCAATTGAATATGTTAAAAATTCAGGATAACATCCAAGATATGAATACCCATTCAAATAGTTTTTTCCAAGATGATGAAAAATAGTTTTTGCAGAGATTATTTTTAGAAATTATAGCAGTTATAATAACTATCAAACAATATCAAGTAAGAATGGGGTTCCACATTGGTAATAAAACTTGAAAAGCAAGAAAGGACCAAATATTTTGAAAAGAATTTCAACCATACTAAGTTATATTCTGATATTATATTATCATGCTGGAATATATGCTGACATTATATTATATCATGCTGGAATATAAATATAAAATATATGTCCCTAAGTATCTGCTAGTTGATTGAAATTTCCTTGGAAGAGGCAGTAGCATAACACGCACCTCCAAATTAGTTTACCAGTTCTTCTCAGACTTCATCAAAATGCATATTCTCAGGATATGCTCCATGTATGCAAAAACTCTACTATGTAGAGTTTCAGAGTAATGTTTCCTGAAAATACATATAAACCCATATAAGTTCAGGCCTAAACTATATTTAGATCAGATTACCTAACATTACCTAACACCTGGTCCTCCAAAAATAGTTAATGTATTGTAATTCTTAATGTGACAAAAGAAGATATTGCTGACATACTTTCCTGAAGAATATTTGTGTTATCTTTAAATGAAATTAAATTAAAATTAAATCAGAATGAGCTTTACCTGGCCCAACCATTACTTTTTGAAATGTTGCTTAAAGCCTAAGGTACCTCTTGCCCAGAAAAAGAGATGTGCATTCATAATTTAGGAAAATAAAAGTTATGTTAACTTAGTTTGTCCTATGACTACTACTTAGAGTATTCAGCTTTGAATATTCAAGGTCAAAATGTAACCAATTATACTTCTTTTACAATTAAAATGTAATTACTCTTTCTACCTTGTGCCCTAAATGTATTTCAGACAGTTATAATCCCAGCATACTGAGAGGACAGTTTGGAGAAAGCTATTATTCATACTTATTAGAAAGAAATGACACTAAATTTAATGGGCCTTTGGAGTAACCTTGCTAAAATTTACAGTGCAAAATGTGGTCTTGGCATCATACATTAAAAAACGTACAGACAAATCATAGTTTTGCCAGTGTAAAGAAGTAGAGTATATACTTGAAAAAGGAATGTAGGAACAGTTAAATAAAAATCAGCTTAACACTGGGAAAAAAAAGTGAGTGAGAAAGAAAGAAAGAAACTCAAGACATCAACAGAAGAAAACTTGGCACCCTGTTTCCAGGCTTATAAATTCTGTTATTGTACCCTACAACAATAAAGTAGAGTTCCAGTGATTCTTGTAGTGTCTGTTTCCTGTCCTGGTCTACCTTGAAGGGCTGATATCAGCTTCCGATATTCTTTAAAGCTTTTCTTGTCTTCACTTCCAGTTTGTGATGGTGCTGTAAGGCACATCTCTCGCATCTTTCCTGATTAAAGGGTTTTCAAACTTCTGAATTATCGGACTGACTATTCGGTAATTAAAATTTTTCATTATATATTATCTTGTTTTTAACGAGCTACTGGCATGGTAACTAGACCTAAACAATCAACAGTTACCTTAATTCCAACTGCATCACCATCTGCTAAATCAGAAAAGATGGCAGAGGAGGATTCTTCTACTAATTTATTAAAAGATATCCTAGCTCAAGTACAAGTTTTGAAGCCAATATGACAAGATTTGGCAGACCTTAAAAATGATTTAAACAGATGCAAGATAAGCTGGCTTGCTATGAGGATTGATTGGCTGCTCATAAGGGTATAACTCAAGCTAGTCATAATATTCTGGGTAAACAAATTACCTATTTAGAATCAAAATTGCCAGGAAAAAATTACGTGTGATTAGCACTGAAAACCTCCCAAGTCAATCAAATCTAGCTGGATTTATGTAGGACTTTTTCAGAAAGCTTTTCTCTTTGGGAACAGACTTTCCAGTCAAGATTGAACACGTCATAAAAATTCTTTTAACAAGATGGGAGACTGGAACTAGTTCCAATATTATTATTGTGCAGTTTATTCGTGTTACCACAAGAGATGAGATTTTAAGTATATTTTGCCAGGAATCGGTAAAGTCTCTACTGAAGAGAGGTTTCAGCCAAAGTAAGATATAAGTCTACCCTTATTTTACTAAAGAGGTTTCTGAAAAAAGAAGGATGTTCACAAAAGCTCAAAATCTTGCTAGATCAGCATAACTTCAGTATGTTATGTGCTTTTCATCTGTATTCTGCATTAATCAAGATCAGATTCACAAATTTGAGAATCTTCTGAATGCAGAGGCTTTTATCCTATCATTGAAATCTGTTGATAGTTGAGCCTGTTTATGTCTCAGTTTGTAGCAATTGTTAAGAAAGAAGTTTCAGTCTGCCCAAGAGGGGGGAGGGAGCCTCAATTTAATAGACTTTAAGCTTTCACTTTTTTTCTGTACTCTTGTTAACTTCATGTTAATGAGTCTGAGCATACTGCAATCTTAAGTCTTTACCTTTACACATAACTTCTTAGCTTAAAGGCTAGTTTGAAACTGCTCTGTATATTTTACCTATAATAAGAAAGATGAAACTATAGCTCTGTTCCATTGAGAAGTCATGCATTTCTTTCTATATATATTTTTTGTCTTCTTTTAGAATTCTCTTTAGTTTTTGTAATAATGTTATTTGTTTGCTGTTTTTATTTTCTTGCACGTAATCACGTTTTTCTTTTTTCCTTTTAAGTATAGATTTGAACATTAATTTGGGTTCCTCTGAAAGTTCTATGTCTGTGAGCAATATTAAAAAATATGATAAATAATCATAGAAGAGTTTATTATTAGATATTGGTTAAGTGGTACAGGTTATAAAATGAATTGGTATTGGAAGAATATTGATAAGTGGGCCAAAATAAAATTAATGGATGAAGTTAGTCTTAATGTAAAAGGACTGTGAGAACCTACAAAACAAAATGTAATTTTAGTATATTTAAAATCGTTAATGGCAAATATTGCTTATCTGCAGGAAACACCTAATGGAACAGATAAATCTCTATTAATGAAGGATTAGGTAAGACAGGTTTACTTCACAGACTCTTCGATGATAATTAAAGGTGTACCCATTTTGATTCAAAAAGGATTTCCAGTTGATGTACAATAGGTTGTTGCTGATGTGAATGGGTATTATTTGATTTCATGTGTTAAAATATCAGGGATTGTCATAGCTATGGTTAATGTTTATGGACCTAGTTTAGATTCTAATATTATGAAATAAATTGTCAATTTTTAAAAATTCTATTCAGAATTATATAGCAAACCAGAGAATATATTGAATGAGAATATAGAGGCCTTTCTAAATAATATAAACTTACCACAATTAAATGACACACAAAAACAACTTCTGTTTGTTCCATTATCTGAAGTAGAGATTAAACAAGTAATTTTTAAAATGGCAAGTGGTAAAACAACAGGACTGGATGGATTTCCTATAGAGTGGTACAAAACATCTTTTGGTGCCCAAACTTTGTCAATTGTATGATGAGATACTTGATAAGGGAATATTATCAGAGGTATTTAATCAGGCTTATATTACAATTAGACCAAAACCAGGTAAAGATCCTACTCATTGTGCTAATTATCGTTCAAATTCACTGATTAATATTGTTACAAAGTTCTTAACAGCGGTGCTAGCAAATATATTACAGCAAGTGATACCTTCCATTATTAAGAATGATCAAGCAGGGTTTATGAAAACTAGGCAGGAAGCAGACAGCATTAGGTTAGTTGTGGATTTAATAGACTTGAATAAAAATAAAGACCAATTTGTAATTTTATCATTGAACGCTGAAAAGGCTTTTGACAACATATATAGGCAGTACATGTTTGCCGTACTAAACAGGTTTGGATTTCCTTTGAAATTCATAAAATGGATTGAGGTACTATGAGTCACCCACATCTAAAGTAAAGGTTAATGGTATTTTTTCTGCTACTTTCCCATTATTAGAGGAACTAGACAAGGGTTTCACCCTTGCTTTTTAATGTTTGTGTGGAACATTTGGCTTGTGCTATTAGACAACATAGGTAGATTTATGGAGTAGTACATAATTCATTGAACATAAATGGTTTTATTTGCAGATGATATTCTTCTGTTTATTTCTAAACCTCATACTACTATTCCAGTGTTCATGCAAATGATAGATGCCTTTAGTAAAATAGCAGGATATTCTATTAACTGGTCCAAATTGGAATTGATGCCAGTAGGTGAAAATTTGGTTACCCATCCATTTAAGGAATATCAATTTGGAATGTGTACTAAATACATTAAATATTTAGGTATGTGTATACCACAATATATAACTCAGTTATTAACATAATATACGTAGATAAAATACATAAAGAAGTTTCTTCAGATATGGATAGATGCTGTCATTAAACCTCACCCTTTGGAGAAAGGTGAATGCTCTCAAAATAAATATTATTCCCAGGTTAATTTATATTCTGAGAGGAATTCCTGTTTAAATATCTGGAAAATATTTCCAGAAAGTAAATTCTTTGATTAGACATTTTTTATGGAGTTCTTCAATTCTGAGAATATCTTTATAGAAAATGCAATTATCAATTAATGAGAGAGGATTTGGTTTTCCAAATGTGGAGCTATATCATCAGTCTTACATATTGTCAAGTAAAATATGGTGTTAATTTTCTGATTTGGGTTCAATGGACAGTATTAGGATCTAAATACAATAGAACTCTTGTACTTCTGGAAACAATTATGTCAGTTAGAAAGTTATGGAATGGAATGTCTAATAAAGAAAGATTTCATCCTTTTTCCTAAATTGCTAAATTGACTTTATGGGGAAATCCAACATTAAAAATTGGGAAAAAAGATGGTGATAGGAGAAATTAGATGGAAGAGGGGATATTGACTTTGGATCAATTGATAGATGATAAAGATGAATTTTTAACATATGCTGTGTTAAGAGATAAATATCAGTTATCAGATGTAACCCAATGGCAATATTTACAGTTACGACATTTGTTAATAACATTGTTTGGACTGGTAGCATTTTCAGCTTCTGAGACACCTGAGATACTAGAACAACTTGTTAAATCATTTAAAACTAAAAAAACCTACTATTAGCTTTTATAGGTATTTGTTGTCAATAAATCAATTTTACATGCAGATGTTAAGAGATGAGTGGAATAAAGAATTAGAGGTTTCTATATTACCTAGACAATGAAAAGTGTCTTAACTTCTATAGCAAGTGTGTCAATGGACCTTAACCTACGACTTATACAACAACAAATAATGTTTGGAATTTATTGGACTCCATTACGTTTGTGTAGAAAAGGATTGTCTAAGACAGCATTTTGCTGGAGATGTAACAAGGATAATGCTTCTTTAAAACATGTTTTTACAATGTCCTGTACTTAGTAAGTTTTGTGAAAAAGTAGTGGGCCATATAAACATGACTGTGCGACAAAAGCTAAAATTTTTAAAGGATAATATTCTCTTGAATTGCATACCTAGTACATTGAATTTGACAACTGGACAACATAAAGGGATTCTCCGTGCCTTTACTATGGCCAAAAGACTGATATTGCAACACTGGAAAGATAAATGTATGGCCCCATTCATTCAATGTATTGAAGACTTGATTGCACTTATGAGCGGATTGCCTATAGACATAGACATTGTATGAATAAGTATAATGAAATATGGAACTCATTTATACAAAATACAGTAGGTTAGGAAAAGCAGAATAGTATATAGACATATATTATTTGCATTAGATAAATGTATATAGAATTGTAACTGTTTATTGTAAAGACATATTATACTTTATGTTTTCCTTTTTTAATTATTTTTTATGTTGTATTTTTTCTACTTTTTTTAAAGTGCCTATTATGTAATTGGTGACTGAATATATTAACATGCGTTTTTAATCATTTTTTTCTTGCACTGTTAAAATCAAATTTGCAGAAACATCATAGGCCCTTGCCCCAATCAATAACTCTTCTTCTTGCTACTGATACATTAAATAGATTGGGGAAAGGTGTCTAGTAGTTTGGATGAGAATTTATTTCTGTAGATTTCCTTGGATACCTCCTTGAAAGACTATAGTTTTAAGCAGATCAATGGTCATACAACTGGATCATGAAACTTGCTTTTCTTTATGGTTAGTGTAGTAGATATCTGGTAGCATCCCCCCCATTAAAATTAAAATAGTAAGAACTTTTTTTTTTTTGGTAATTGTGAAAAGTTCATGAGGGATTTCATGAGATTTCAGACATATTTTTACATAATTGTACTAAGATAACCAGAAGCAAAAAAAAAAAAAAGATTGCTGACACTTTCTTTATGGGGACAGAGCATGTTTACAGTCTGCTGCAACTTTAAATAACATAGGAGCAGACGTGCTACTGAAGCACAGAGATAAAATATTGCATAATTCTGATAGGTCATTTTTGTTAGAGACCAGAAATAGAATTCTTTTCCTCCAGCTTACTGTGTGGTCTCATTCTAATTGATTATAATGCTAATAAATATGGTTACGATCCTGAAATGCATGAAAGTTTATGCCATGTTATGTGTTTTTGTCCTTAAGATGTAATAAGATTCTTATTTGTTTTTGCTTCAGCAGATTAATATGGCTATCTTAAAATTGTTATTTCAAAATAATAATAATAATAATAATAATAATAATAATGAGTCATTCTCCATATTCAGTGTTCTATAGGGACAAAAGATAAGCAGAAAAACAGAGGCGCCTTCTGTATCCAACAGCTTCTGAAAAGTAATATGCATATTATATTATTATGCATATTAATATATTATATTAATATTAATATATTAATAATAATATGCATATGTATATTTTTTGAAATAAATGCTAAAGCTCTTATTCCTAAACTTGGCCTTCCATTTTTTTCAATCAACAGATCAGCACTACATCATGTTGTGCATTTTAAGATATGATCCTGCATTAATTTGACCAAGTTTCCAATTTGAGATGTTCCTTTTACATATAGCATATAATATATACTGTGGATATTATTACTTAAGAAAAAAACAGTCCAAATGGGTCCTACAGTATTGTGGATCTATTTTAAATTAATGTAGTAGCGACATGAATTCTTGTACTCTCAATTTTCAGCAGTGATGCCCTAGATTTGAATCAAATAAATAATAAATAAAGGCTCTTGAGATATTAACATATTTCTTCGAGCAGGCTGTAAATGCCTGTATAGCTGACAGCTTGCAGAAATAAATAAATCTGCTTAAATCACTGCTTAAATGACTTCAGGTCCACATCTCTAAATAATTATATTTTTAAAACAGACATTTAAATTGTGCTCTGAAGTTGAATGTATCAATTCAAACATATAATTTATTGTATTTTTTCCTACTATAGGATGCAGATATAAAAGTAAATTGTCTAAAGTCAAATTTCTCAGGCTCATTTTATACAGTGAAGAGGCTCAATGGATAAAGCTTTTGTCAGAATATCTTGTCTGCAAAGAGGAAGAATTTCATGACTGAACCTTCCACTTTGAAAAAGATCATGAAAAGAGCAAAGGTCCATACGGATCCTTTTTTGCTTCCTTTTTCAGTTATCAACCTGTGAATTTGGCCAAATTGTTAATCATATTTTATCTTTTCTCAACTGACTGTGGGAGCCTTAATTCACTTGTCCACTTATTTGCTTCAACAAATTTTAACCCTTGTTGTAATGTTGATGTCTTAATATATTCTTCTTTCTTCATATTTCCTATTTGTGCCATTCAGAACAAGGGAATGTTGAATGACAGAAGTAAGAGGTATGTAAAAATTTTAAAAAACCCTCAAAAAACTAATGTATCTTTTGAAACAAGCACGATCCCTGTTGCTTTTGTGGACATATGGTCGTGTGAAAAAGAAAGTATACCCTCTTTGAGTTCTATGGCTTTATGTATTAGGACATAATAAAAATCATTTGGTCCTTAGCAGTTCTCAAAAGTAGGTAAATACAACCTCAGATGAACAACAACACATTACATATTATGCCATGTCATCATTTATTTTACAAAAAGAAAACCAAAATGGAGAAGCCATGTGTGAAAAACTAAGTACACCTTATGATTCAATAGCTTGTAGAATCACCTTTAGCAGCAATAACATGAAGTAATCGTGTTCTGTATGACTTTATCCGTCTCTCACATCATTGTGGAGGAATTTTGGCCCACTCTTCTTTACAACATTCCTTCAGTTCATTGAGGTTTGCGGGCATTTGTTTATGCACAGCTCTCTTGAAGTCCCGCCACAGCATTTCAATCGGGTTGAAGTCTGGACTTTGACTGAGCCATTGTAACACCTTGATTCTTTTCTTTTCCAGCCATTCTGTTGTAGATTTGCTGGTGTGCTAGGGATCATTGTCCTGTTGCAAGACCCAATGTTGGTCAAGCTTTAGCTGTTGGACAGATGGCCTCACATTTGACTCTAGAATACTTTGGTATACAGAGGAGTTCATGGCTGACTCAATAACTGTAATGTGCCCAGGTCCTGTGGCTGCAAAACAAGCCCAAGTCATTACCCCTCCACCACCATGCTTGACGGTTGGTATGAGATGTTTGTGCTGACATGCTGTGTTTGGTTTTCGCCAAATGTGGCGCTGTGCATTATGGCCAAACATCTCCACTTTGGTCTCGTCTGTCCAAAGGACAGTGTTCCAGAAGTCTTGTGATTTGTTCAGATGCAACTTTGCAAACCTAAGCTGTGCTGCCATGTTCTTCTTAGAGAGAAGAGGCTTTCTTATGGCAATCCTTCCAAACAAGCCATACTTGTTCAGTCTTTTTCTAATTGTAATGTCATGAACTTGAACATTTAACATGCTAACTGAGGCCTGTAGAGTCTGAGATGTAACTCTTGGAATTTTTGCATTTTCTCTTAGCATTGCACAGTCTGACCTTAGGGTGAATTTGCTGGGACGTCCACTCCTGGGAAGATTGGCAACTGTGTTGAATGTTTTCCATTTGTGAATAATCTTCCTCACTGTAGAATGATGGACTTTAAATTGTTTGGAAATGGCCTGAGAACCCTTCCCAGATTGATGGGCAGCAACAACTGCTTCTCTAAGATCATTGCTGATGTCTTTACTCTTTGGCATTGTGTTAATACATACCTCAGTACTCAAGACCAGCAAACTCCTAAAACTTTGGAGTTTTATAAAACTACCTTTATAGAGGTAGTCACACTTGCTGATGATCAATTGATCAAGGGCATTTGATTAGCAGCACCTGGCTGCTACTTAGCCTCTTCATACCTATGGAAGCAGTAAGGGTGTACTTAGTTTTTCATACATGGCTTCTCCATTTTGGCTTTCTTTTTGTAAAATAAATGATGACATGGCATAATATGTAATGTGTTGTTGTTCATCTGAGGTTGTATTTACCTACTTTTGAGAACTGCTAAGGACCAGATTTTTATTATGTCCTGATACATAAAACCATAGAACTCAAAGAGGGTGTACTTTCTTTTTCACACAACTGTATCTATAGGTAGTCCTCAACTTATGACCACAATTGGGACTGGAACTTCATTTCTAAGCCATGCCGTCATTAAGTGAGTTGTACCTGATTTTATGACCTGTTTTACTGAGGTTGTTAAGTGAATCACCATGGTCATTAAGCTAATCACATGGTTGTTAAGCGAATCTGGCTTCCCCCATTGACTTTGCTTGTCAGAAGCCCCCTGGGAAGGTCACAAATGGTGATCATGTGACCCCAGGACATGGTGACCATCATAAATACATGCCAGTTGCCAACCTGAATTTTAATCGTGTGACTGCGGGGACATTGCGATGGTCGTAAGTGCGAGGACTGGTTGTAAGTCACTTTTTCAGTGTTGTAACTTTGAAAGATCATTAAATGAATGATTGTAAGTCAAGGACTATCTGTATGTAGTATTCTTTGACAACAATATGGAAGTGCCTTGCCACTGGATTTTTTTTATTCCCAAGTCTAGCCTATGGCCCTAGCATTCCTTAGAGGCCTTCGATCTACAGTAAATACTCTGCTTAATATTAGCTACTAAGCCCAATCCTAAGCTTCCAAGCCTAGACAAGATCAGACAAGCACTATTATCTGCTGAGACAAGGAGGCATGTAAAAGCCAGTGATGCTTTATTACCTACTGTATAGCACTGCAATTGAAACTTTTAATTTTTCGCTTCAATTGATAGCAGTTCAGATTGTAGCTTTCTCCAGCTTTGTTAATTGTTGTATTCTTCATGTGTCTGCATTATTGCCCATAGATATTGTCTTGAAATATTGTCCTTAAAAATACTGATATCCTGTTGCAAGCCCCCTCTTCCCAAAATAGCTTACAATAGAGTACTTAGGTCTGTAGTAGCTCTTCTTTGAGAAATTAATCCTTTTTTGGCTATGATCCAGTTAGGTGAAGGAACTTAATTTCTTTTTTATCCTTTATGATCTTCTTCTTTCAGCAGCATCACACTCTCTCATAATATTCAAAGGAAATGCAGCTGTCTCAGCCCCATTTTCAAGTAGGTGGCTCTGTCCCTCTCCCAAGCTTTAACTCTTCAGGACTCTAACTCCTGCCAGTTAGAGTTATAATACCACAGGATTAAAGATACTTCCACATGGGACTTTGGCACTATTTCTGCACCAGCCCTATGCCCCTGTGATCACAGTTATTCACAGCAACTGTGAAACATGTTGTAAAACTGCCCGTAAGGAATTAGAGTACTGACACACAGAGCTTTGACACCACTTCAGAACTGGTGCTATATGCCTGCACTCACATGACGTTGTCTTCCTTGGGAGCCAAGCCGATTTCCTCCAGCCCAGCTACAAGCGAGCTCAAGTAATTGCATGTGCATGTGCTTCAGGATGGACCATTTTCTCACTGGTGAGAATTTTTGGCTAACTTTACTACCCAGCCTGATCTCAGACATCACAGTACAGGAGAACCAATCTTAATTCTTCTAATCATCTTCATAGTTCGAAAGAATAATAACCCCACCCCCAAAGTTTGACTTGATTTTTCATTCTTATATAAGTGAGTACTTAAAGTAATAAAAGCTATTACTTGTTCTCCCTCCCATCTCCCCTTACATAGAGAGTCTACACTGCAACACACAACCACAATTTCAAATGTTGGGAAAAACACATTGCTGCAGAACTATGGTGCCATGTGGTATCCATTTTCAGTCGGAATGTAGATACATGAAGAATGGTACCTTAAGACCACTTTCTCCTCATAACATAGCTCTGAGTTTTGGGAAATTGCTCAGGCAAACACACCAAACACAGGCTAAAAGCCTGTAAGGAGGGGAGTAGCAATTGTGGTTTTGGTTTATATGTGAAACCAGTTTTTTTCCTTATATAGGAAGTTCAGGAGGTAGGAGTCTTAGTGACATTTGCATTTTCTATTGTTCAGTTGAAGGACATGTTGATTCTGAACCACTAATTATGGTTTCCTTGTCTATCCTCAGCTTTCACAGGTCAGCAAGAATGAAGATGATCCTATGACCAACTTTAAAATTCTTTGAAGGGACTGAAGAGTAGAAAGAGAGTGATGTGGAAGTGCTATAAAAACACACTTCATTTGGCACTACATAAAACTGTAATTACCCAAGAGAAGCACAAAAATGGTCTGGAAAATGAAATCTTGAGGAGAGTAACATTAAGAGAATGGTTTGTAGAATATAGATGTTTGTCCTAACCCTGTGGAAGCAATGATAAAATGTACCTTGTGACATGGCAACTAAAATAGTGTCCTTTTATACTTGTAGGGCAACATCACATGCAAATACTATGGGTGAAATTTGTGTTGTGATGTATGTTTGTCACTTGTGCCTCCTTACCCACTCCCAACAATTGTGGATGCCTATGTTGGGAAGGACATGGTATGGAATTTGAATGGGTCTGATATCATGGCACTGAAATTAATTGCCATGTAAATTGGCCCTGACAGCATTTTTACTATTCCTAAAAGCATTGTTGTCAAACACTGGCATAAGCAGCCAAGCACAGTTGTTGTTTTTTTTAATTTGAATGATTTATGATTCTAATACAAATTATAATTTTCTTTTTTACTCAGTTCAATGACTATTGTACTGGAGATGTTTTATACACTAAATTTTATATTATAGCATTTTGTAGAAGTATGCAAACTACTTCAGTGGATGTATGTAAGCCGCCCAGAATCTGATGGAATGGGCAGTTATAATAAATGTAATGAAATAAATAATAATAGTGTTAAGCAAACTACTACTACAGCTAGTCTTCAATTGGGATTGGCAACTCGGTCATTAAGTGAAGCAGTCATTAAGTGAAACCGCCATTGTGCTTATGATCTTATTTCCGTTTTCCTTTGCTTTACAGACCTGCAAAGATTGTGAATGCGAGGATTGGTCATAAAATTACTTTTTCATCACTGTTGTAACTGCGAATGGTCATTAAATGAGGCAATCACTAAATAAGGACTACCTGTATAGAAGTGTCAAGGTGGCCATATTCTCTCAAAGGCTCAAGGCAGCCACTATGAGGACTTCTTGATAACATCTGTACAATAATTTGTATACTTGTACAGAAAACACTTTTAACTCTGAATGCTTTCATTAGCCCTGATAGTTTGTATTTAACAAGATTTGTACAATATTTATGAACCTAGTATTGGCCAAACTATAGGTGGTAAATCTACAATAGTTTTATTTTGTTTTTGTGGAGGAAAAATCTTCAGGTGTAAATTCTTGGCTCATTGGCTAAAAAATCAGGAGATTTTAAAGCAAATGTCTCCTTTATTTTCATTTATTTAGCACTTAATATTTTGAGATGAATCTCTAAAGCCATAAGTAATTTTTAAAAACTCCTCTAAAAAAATTAGAATAAGTATGCTCTGAATTCCAGAAAGACTCTGTGAGTTGCACAGAGAATGAGAAGTGGAAAGAAACAGGAAAGATGCTTACTCCAATTTTTACATGAACCAGAATATAAATATGTTGCCTATAATAACTCATCGCTGTTTCCAAAAACTTGTTTTATTGTGAACTGCCCAGAGTCACTTTTTGTGAGATGGGCGGCACCTAAATTCGAAATAAATAAATAAATAAATAAATAGCGCCATTGTCATAGCATGAAGGGTAAATGAATATGCACAGAGAGAAGGTATTAGAGAACATTAATGAATGCCTGCATGGAGCCTATCACTGTACAACTGGACGCATATAGGATTCTCTTTCTCTGTCTTCTTGCAGTTGGGAATATGTTTTTCAGAGTTTTTATAGACACAAATGGAATTAAATATGCAAGGATTTGGGCTCATTCTACTTTTCCCTCTGGTCATGTTTGTTCTCCTTAGCTGCAAAATGGCAACAGACTGGGCACTGCTGGATGTTGATTCAGATCTGCTTGCTAAACTAATTGAGCTC
Organism: Liasis olivaceus; assembly: GCA_030867105.1. NCBI lineage: Eukaryota > Metazoa > Chordata > Lepidosauria > Squamata > Pythonidae > Liasis > Liasis olivaceus. Next base: position 28,558,370 of record CM061354.1, read on the forward strand.
TTCACCCCCACCCCTAAGATCAGCCAATGTTGTCACTGAGAACTTCTTATACTTGGTCTTGGTTTCATTCCACTGCAGATGCAATATTTGATGGAAAGAGATTTGCAGTGTTGTCTTGATGGAATGAGTACCTGACTCATTCTGCCTTCCAACTCTTGTTATCAAATTATGGATGGGAGTTCACATAGCTATGTAAAGTGATTGTAATACATAACCATCATGTCATGGGAACTGTCACTATAGCAGACTGATGAGAGACTTGAAATGTATTATCTTTTCCTTTTTGGGGGGAGATAAAGAGCCCCCCCCCCCTTCTGGGCTAGCTGATGAAAACTGATTTGCTGGAGATATCTCTGTTTATCTATTGGTGAGGAAGAGCATGATGTGATTGGCTGCCAGTTCTCAAAGCACTTGATATATACAAAGCTTTGAACTGACACTTCAGACTGATAAAGGTTTGGTTGAATTTCTACACTGAAGCATCTATGAATTGAAGTGGAGATCTGCTTTGATGGAGATGTGAATTGAAATGGAGAGTTGCTTTGATGTAAAGAGCTTTGCAGATTCAATGAGTTCATATCAGATCAGTTTTCATATCCTAATTACATAAGCAAGTCTTCTGACAAAAATTTACAATGTGAAGTGCTTTTGTTCAGAATTCCAAGTGGCCAAAAATAACTTCTTTCTGGATATTCTAGGATATTCTAGGTGTCTGTTCAATGGCCATTATTTATTTGTTTGTTTATAAAAATCTTTAACTGCCTGATTCCATGAAGAATGTGGGCAGTATACAACTTTAAAAGCAGCAAAGAACAATGTAACCAAGAAAGTAACAGTGCATGTCCAGGAGAGAAAAAACACATCCACGCTAGCATTTTTTATTTTAAAGCTTCCCCAAAACTACTGATAATTCTCTTTCGGGTGCAGAAGAAACTATTTTGACTATCTAAGGAAAGATAGATAGGAAAATAAAATTAGGGTTTGAATAAACTTAATATTATATAATTATACTATGTGGTATATGGATGTAATACTATACAGAGTCATAACGTGATCTTGCAGGTTCTCAAGATGTATATGTTATAATTTAACATGCATAATTTAACATTCATGTCTATTCAGAAATAAGCCCCTCTGGATTCCAGGACTCCAGTTTCAATGTGCAAAGGACTGAAGCCTGTTTCTCAGTCAGGGATAGGATTGGTGGGGGGCATAGTATAAAAAGGTCAAGGTGGGGGCTGTGACTGTGGAATGTGGCACACATAAAAAGTGGTGACACTTTGTGGCTGCCATTTTGATTTTTTTGACCCCTTCCATGGACATCCCCTGGTCAGCAATATCTTCTATACTATAATAACATCATGCGCTAAATGGGATGAACTGCAATCCACTAAATTCATTTGTCAGCCTATTAACAGACATGAGACAGTTTGTTGTTTAGCTGCAAGAAATTCAAACAGGCACACCTTTGGAAATTTTCACTTGTTTTTCCAACATTGGTTGAGGCAGTGTTCTCTTCTTTTGTGCATATGTTGATGGCGTTTTCACTTTAGATCTGAGTCCTACAATCAAGCAACAATAGTGCCAGTATTTTTTTTTTTTTGAGTGACAAGAGTATAATTACAGCTTCATGTAATCTCAGTTGGCAGTATAGAGGTAAGTCAAAGTTGATAATAAATGCTAATCCTCTGGAAAACAGGTGTCAGAGCTGATAAGTTATTCAGCAATATAAAAAAAAGTACTAGGAAATAGAATGAATTCACATGGCATTAAATATATTAGGAAAAATAACAGGCTGGAAAAATCAGTCACCAACTAATCTTCATATAAATTAATTCCCAAAGTGACCTTTCTCGATTTGGACAATAAATATATCTGTTATAAATTGCTGACTGAAAGAACATAGCTATGTGGTTGAGTCTGAAGCAAAATCTATTTTGATTAATAAAATTGACCATATGAAAAGATCTTTTCTTGTTTTGGGTAGTATTTGGAGGCAGAAATATTCTCACTGAATCATTGACATGTGTGATTTTATGTTCATTTGAAAAGGTGTTTCATAACATTGGCCAAATGCACCTTTCTTTTTGTTTAGCACTCTTAGTGGCCAAATGCACCTTTCTCTGTGCCTTTTGCTTTAGCACTTTTAGTAATTTGATAACAGAACTGGTTCTGTCTGCAGTAATTTCATTCCCATACCTCAGCTTCCAGTAGAAACCAGCCTTAACTGGTGCATACAATAATTCTGGAGCCAATATTCATGAATTGCAGAGCAGTTTTTGAAATCCTGGTGTTTTGTTCCATCTTACAATAATATGTTCAGGGATTGTCAGCCTCTGACTGCCAGCAACTGATGACATTTTCATTTACTCAGAGTGACATAGAAATCACTTCATCTTGCTGCAGGACTTTTAAACACAGGAACTGTTTAGTAAAACAAAGAAGAATTGAATACTTCTGTCACCAAAAATGTGCAAGTGTGGTCTGAAGAAAGGATCAACCTGAAAGATTTAGGATCAACCTAAAAGATTTTGTTATATCAGATAACTACAGTGTGTCACCCAATATATGTACTTCAAGATCCCTTACAAAACGAAGTAGATGTTGGCTTCAATAATGCCGTAAGATCTACCGTAGTTAGAAGAAATACAGCTCTTTGTGAAGTTGAACTCTTCAGCACAGCTAAGGAATTCTCCTAGACTTAGTATGAAGGATGGTCTGGAAGGTCAGCTTTTTGCCAGCTTAGGTGATCTGACAATTGTGACTCTATCTGGATATGTCTGACCTTGCATTCGTTATATCAGCACTGGTGCCATCTTGTAGAGAGCCAGAGACATGGCCTTGAAGCAAATATTCATGAACTGTTAGGTAAAAAAGGGGCAGAAGAATCCTTAAGGAATACTATCCTGGGAAGGGAGATAGTATTAAGGAGAAACTTAGGCTGGCTCCTTCCTGACTAACGGGTATAATTGGGGTGGGGGTGGGGAATGCATAATCAGACTTGATGTCAGCCCTTCAAGTTAGATCAGATCAAGAAACCAACTCCACAGGAAGACTAGAACTATGCCTTATTGAGATGGACTATAGTAACAGAATATGCATTTATTGGAAAGCAAAAAAATATTAAAACAACATTTCTCTGTGTAGGATTCATTGTTTTCCCCTTATTAAAAAACTTAGACCTTAACATCATCCAATACTAAGTTAACTATCTGTGACAATTGCATCCTTTTTATTTTCATTAGCTTACATTTAGGAATGAAGTGGTAACTGTTAAAAATAATTTGTTTTCAGTCTCCTACTATATTATTTTATTTGTATAAACATTCCTTTCATTGATACCAGGAATTGCTTTAATTTCTGATCTAGTGTATTATGTTTGGATTATGCAGAAGAACTGACTCTGAATTCATTTCATCTTTTTTCTAGCAAGTTTTCTGATCCTTTAAGTTACAACAGAAGCTTTCCTTCCACAGAGAATTTTGGAAATTACAATGAAGCTGGTAAGCCAGAATCATAAAGAGTAAGAACCAGTGTTCTTGTAGAGATGCCTCTATCACGCCTTTCCTTGGGTTTTCTGTCACTGGAATTTGTTTAACCAAGCTAATAAATACTGGTTTTTTGTTTTTGTTTGTTATGAATAAGTCCAAATTCTTACAACCCAGGCTTGAGTTGGGAAAGCATTGCTTTCTAAGTGCAATCAAATTTCTAAAAACGATTCTAGTGCATTGGTTTTCCATATCATGCAGTTACTGGCTGGATTTTAGTAGCAGTGAATATTTCTTCAGTACATTTTTAAAAACTGGAAGGTTACTTCTCAAGATTTCTGTAGCAAGTCTTCCTACATTGGTAAAGAATAACAAAGGCATCCTTCAGCTGACCCATCTTTATTAAAATAATGTTTTGGTGAGAATCAACAGTATTCAAAATGGGTGGTATACCTTTTAAACTTCAAAAAAGTTTTCCCAGATTTCATTTTGCATTGTCACTGAAACTTTAGAAATAAGTTTACGTTTGCCTGTTTTCAAACTTGTTGAACAGTGCTGATTCAAAACATTCCAGAGAACAAGAGGAAAAAAATGACATGTAAACTTGAATTTCTATTTTTTAGTAATGCACACTTTTTTTTCCCTTTCTGATGTTGGTAACTGTAACTCTTTATTGCATCTGGTAATTAAAAAATATTCATGTCAGCATGGCCATGATAATCTTAACATAAACGATGGAAAGAAAACAAAGATATTAATCCTATTTTTTTTTCCAAGTGTCAGCAGGAAAGTTTGTTTTATGATACAGGTAGTGCCCGGGCTAAGAATGCTTGGTTTAAGGACAACCCATAGTTAAGAGCAGAGCTTATTGTAGCAAAATTTGAGTTAAATACACAATGATTTCGGTTAAATACACAATGGTTCAAGTTGATTACACAATACAGTATTAAGCAATAATACAGTATTATACAATTGTACAATAATACAAAAATATACAATATTATGCAGTACTACTTATACAGTAATATAAAATAATACAGTAATCTGACTTACACACAAATTTGATTTAAGGACAGACCTTGGGAACGGAACTCATCCTTAAACTGGGGATTACCTGTACAAATTTTCTGCTAATAGATTATACTTCAATAAGAAATTAATGACAATGCATGCAGTACACATCTACATTATTAGTTTACAATTAGAGATAGGGTGTAATGCAGACTCTGAACAGTTGTTAAATCACACAGTCTTCCTCTGATTTGCAAACTGTGTAAGATATACAGTTCCTGAACAGATTTGGATACAAACTTTTGAAAACTGGAAAAGTATTCATTGGGCAGATGAAAAATATCAAAATTTTATCTTTATTAGGAAGAAAGATAGATACAAGTGCAAATAGTTTTCCAGCAGAATTTTGTCACTTAATAAAGGAATTATGGCACTACTATAGATTATTTTTACAGACCACTGTATTAAAAAATGTTTCTAAATCCTAAAGGATCAAATTGGTCCTTTGCTCTGTCACCAGTGGGGAATTACTTACCTGATGAAGAATTCAGTGAAATTGAAAAGCTTAAACATAATATTTTATCATATTTTTATTCTGAAATTTCTGTGACTTTCTATTCAACAGGTTTTACAATATCAGAGATTAGCAGCATGTTCCATTATCCTCTCCCACCTATATAGAATCAGAAAGATGGACTGCACTGACACAAATAGTCTTACCTAAGATATATTTTGAAAACCTCAGTGTTGATAATCAGCAATTAAGATATTTTCACATAGCTAGAATTGGGGGGAAATTCAAAATCCTGCAAAAAAATCAGGTGGTTAGTCCTAACATTGTCCTAGTAAGTGACTGGTAAAAGTAAAAAAAATCATAGCCATGATCCCAAAGGAGATGGGCTTAATGATATCTCAGCCTTTTCTAAAACATTCTAAACATGAAATGCCAGTGATAATTTCTTTTTTAAGGAACAATGGAAATACGAATGGGGTTGAAACTCAAGAATAGAGATGAAGACGTTTTGGCAGCTAGTTCATAGCTGTGCATGATCCTGTCAGAAATGATTAGATCTGGCATTGTAGTAGCAGAAACTAAGTGAAACATTTGAGTAGGCTCTAATATCTCCCATGTTTTCTTATGCATATGTATTCTAAAGTGTTTAAGAAAAGGTAAACAAGGCCAAAAAAAAAAAAGGAAGAAAAAGGTATTTAATGGTCAAGCCGTGTAGTTATCATTTAGTCATCTTAAAGTGGAATGTGGAAATAGATAGCAAATGCTCAGATTCCAGGCATTCAAATTAGGCTCTGCCAGATGCTGTTCAGATTGTATCTACAAATGTATCCAGATTTTCTTAGAAGACAAAAGTGTTGATTCCCCCATCCTTGAAATACAAAATCCCCCAGTTATTTGATTCCTTTTCCATCTATGTAGACTTCTTGAACAGTAGAAAAATAAAAGCAGAAAGAAACTACACTTAAAAAAAAATAGATATCAACTATTCACAGTCCATACATCACAGTACCAACGTCATCCAGCCTTTTGTTTCTCTATTGCTCTTTCTCTTGGAGGAACTCAGAGTGATTTACAATAAAACAATCTTAAACAAAGGAGTGGGGTGATAATCTTGGCAATCTAAAAGACAGCCTGATTCTAGAAAAGATTGTTATGTTTCTGTAAAAGTCTGGATTAATAGACAAGCCTTTGTTATTTAAAAAATACAGTTTGGTGGAAAGACCTTCCTACCAATATTTGATTGCACTATTTAAATTCAGTGCAAAAATGCCAATATTTGGAGATGTGATTTTGTGAAAATAAGGATGAAAATAAGATGGCTAGAGCTTCTGATAGACTTAATGCATCTAGTTTGCAATCCGTTTCCCTGAAACTATCCCTGTGTGTCATATATTTGATGCTGCCATCTGCATTATTATCACACCACCCCCACACTCTAAGTAAACACTGGATCAATAACAGTAAAGATAATGATGATAATTATATAATCCTTGCTTACACAAAAGATTCCCACTCATTTTACATTCATAAATGAATAAATGGAGATGTATGGAGATATTCTTTTTTCTTCTTTTTAAACATCACCATCTATTAGCTGATCACATAGACATAGAGAAAATACGCTGACATTGTATTCAGGTTAGTTATGAATCATGAAAACTACAACAGGATTAGTCTGCATGTTGTCATGTATAAAATTATGCTTAAAACAACATTTTAAAAAAGCTGGAACACATTATCTTTTTAATCCTGAGATTCTTTGATTTATCTGTTACAACTTCCCAACAATCTCATCTCTATTGCATGCACATATATATGATGGCTGCAATTAATTATGCATGTGTTACATACAAAATCATGTTACACAGGGGCAATATTGTCACTATAAAACTTGGGGATTAAAATTTCCATGTAAACAATCTGACACAGGTTTATAATAGGGTTCTATAATAACTAACAGGAATTTGTTTTTCTACTTTGTGGTTAACCAGCCACACTTAAAAATTTAATTTTAAAAATTAAAAAAAACACTTTAAATTAAAAATTAAAAAATATATGTTCTAAACATGTATAATCCAGAAACCTTGATTAAGACTGCTATCCCAAACTAATTTACTTGAAACTACTGTATTAATTATATAAACTTTAATGAGGGAAGAAAAAAAAAAGAAATTGTACTGGATTCTGTGATTGATGAGTCTGTTCTCAATAATAGAATACTTGCAGTCAGCCCACTATTGACATTTTGAAGATACTAAGGATACAACTTTGCTGTTTGTTCCATGATGTAGCTCTGCTTCAGTAATCTTCCTTTTTGCATTGTTGTGTTACCATTTTTAATATAATAGTTATTGAATTGGTATAGCAACTGCTTTATTTTATGAAAATCATAAAATAATTTAATTTATCCCTTCTGTCTCAAGCCAAACAATAAACACCACCACATCGAGTGTAGTGTCCATTTGAACAAGAGCAACAAATTAACCTATATTTTGAAATTTGGTATGGGTGTTACTCCCATAAAGGCTACTAGTGCTGCCAATTTCATACAGTAATGTTCTTACCTAAATAATGAATCTAAAGGGATGCAGTTCAAAAACTCCTGTATCAATTTTTGTAAAATTTCAGTACAATTCATTCTCACATAACATGCAAATTTGCCTGTAAATTACTATTCTGATAAAAACTTAAAAAGATATGCTCATATTTGTTCTGTAATAAAGCTACACAAAAATCTACAGCAATGAGGACAAATGAAAGAATCAAATGTTAAGAGGCACAGGGAATTGTTCAGTGGGGCCAAACAATTGAAGAAAAAGCTTATATATACAGTATAGCAGCTGGAAAGTGTGGTTAGAGTGCCGCAGGAGACTGGGGTTCAAATCCCGGCTGGTACCTATCTTACCAGTAGGGGTCCTTGGGCATAGACCCCCTAACACTTCACCTGCCCACCTTGGATATGAGAGTGATATGAACTAAAAGAGTCATACTGGCTTGGACATCACCTGGATTAACAAGGTCTGCGTCAGGTGTTGGGGAACCCGGACAATCTGACAATAAGTGGGCTACTGGCACAAACCATACATGGATGAGACAAGAGAACCTGGAATTGATGGAATGCTGCTACTTCCAAATACCACCAAAGGATAACACAGGTCTGAAGAGCCAGCTCAATTGGAAGAACAAGATCTATGCCATCAACACAAACACATACACATACATATACATACACATACACCTTGCACATCAGATATCCTGCCAGTATACTGAACTGGTCAAAGGAGGACATGGAGACTGCTGATGTGGAGACCCAGAAGCTCCTCACAATGTACAGAGGTTTCTACCCCAAGTCCAACACCCAGAGACTGTACACCAGCTGAAAAGCAGGCAGATGGGGTCTGGTGAGTGTCAAAGCCACTGTCCTGGATGAAACCCGGAGCATCAGTAATACGGCACCCAGAGATGAGCTTCTGAGAGAATGCCTGAGGCACAGCAGACGTGGGAGGAAGTTCAAGCAGAAGTGCCATCGCAAGATAAAACCGTGCATGGAACATACCATCAACTGATAGCTGATGTTAGATATTGTTTTTGTTTTGGGGCAGGTGTAATGGGATCTAAAATTGGCTGGCAATTGGCTTAGCCCCTTGTCATGGACAGATCACTCTCTGATGCTACAGGGTTTTGCAATCTGACATACACCCACAATGGCGAAGGACCTATTAGATCCCTTTGCCTCAAAAGCCTAATGGGTCCTGATGGTTTTCAGAGGGCATTTAGGGACTTCCCCAAGGACACGGTAGGCAATTCAGTCAGGACCCCAGTTGCCTGCTGGAAGAGAAAGATGACCATTGCATTGGATTGTATCAGAGTGGCCTCTCTCCTCTCACAGATCCACAGCAGGTCCTTGATCCTCTGAGGAGCTTAGAGAGATGAAACAGCCAAGGAGACACCTAGAGCACTGCTGGCTGAAGACCTGTTTTGAATCTGAGAGCAAATATTTGAGCTTATATAGTGATGATTGCAGGCAGCAAAAAAGGAAGTATTTGCATCTGCTGAATGTTGCCCAGTAGCCCATTTTAAGGTGACAGTAAAGACTATTCCATCTAGCCCAGGAAGAAGACATGCATTGAATGTTAGGGTGCATTGGTGGATGTATGACTTTATATATATTTCAGTCTCTTCTAATACTGTTCAGGTTTTTATAATTTTATTTTCAGTGGGCTTATTCTCTCAAGAGCTTTTTCCCCCTATGAATTATTGTTAGCCATTGAAAGCCTTCAAGAGTGAGTAGCATAGAAATTCTTTAAATAAATGAGTAAAATGTTATTATCTGTATGTTTTTGTATATTTCCACAGAAGGCATAAATGGCTGTATCTCACACTTGGCCATATGATTACTTTTGCAATAGCTGCTTCTCACTGCTTGAAATCACACACACATTCCACTAATTTCAAAGTGAAATTATATTTAATTGTACAATTAAATATAATGATAGACATCTTAGACTACTATAAACTAGATATATTCAGCAGAGTCTCTGGGGCTAAGAGACTTGAAACCACAGAAATTGCATTTGATGTTGCAAGCAGTATCCACATAGGAAAGGAGAATTCCAAGGAAGTAAACAAAGAGTGTAATTTAATCAGGTTGGTGAGAAAGTCACATAAAATAAGCATACGCTTATAGGAAAACAAAAACAGTGTATTATTTACATGCATTGCTGGCATTACCAGATCTGAAATACATAGATAATTAATTAAATTTGCAAAGCTAATCGTTCTGTTAAAGTGAATAGAAGTTAATTCTGAATGTTGATTTGACCAAAAAAGGCTCTAAATGTTTTAAAACAATAACATCAGCAAGTTCCAGGTATTCCAGAATCCAAGGTGCTGTAACCTGTAACCTGTATCTTGTAATTGCTTTTTATAATTTTAATAATGTTAGAGAGATTTCTTCTATTTTAAATTAATGAGATATTTTTCTATTTGTTTCATTTTAAGTTAATTTGATTTTAATAGTTTTTGTTCTTTGTATTAACTTTATCTTTTAATAATTCTCAAAAGATAAAACATATACAATATTGGTGGTGGTTATATTAGTGATTAAAAATATATGTCAGTGAATCACTGTAATTATATTCAGTTGATTAATGTTGCAAAGAAATTAATTTTTTAGAGAAATACAAGGAAAATTTCAAGTGAAAAACGAAAGTAATTGATCAATAAGCATATTTTTAAGAAAAGAGAATCCACTACATTAAAGACTTCTAGCATCAGATCAAATATGAATCCTGTTCTCAGCAGAAAACCACTATATGCATTTAATCCATAAAGAACAAAATTGTCATATTTTAAGTAAAAAAAAAAAGGGGGGGGGGAGAGACCTAAAACTATTCACACTACTTAATATCCTTTCTCAATAACTGTAGTGTATTTCCCAATAAGAGCTGGATGTTGCATTCTGTCTTTATCTTCTTGTTACTTCTAAAATAGTATCTTGCTTGTTTGAATAAAAAGACCACAAGTATGATTGATGGCTTGGTGGGTCTTGGTGATTCTTTAAAACTGCTACCATCCTTTTAAAGGTCTCTTGACTCTTGGGTGATATGCTGAAATGTTGCCAAGAAAGAATAGGCAGACATCGTGTCAAATTAACACAGGCTTTTTAACAGTATTAGCATATTTACAAACTACAGATGACTGCAGAATCTTGTAGAAAAGTAAACTGAGGTAGGAAAAATCTCAGAATGGTATTGACAAAGGTATTGATATAAATAGTGAAATGGCCTTATAAATTGTCCATTTTTTTCAATAAGTTCTTCAAGATACAAGAATCTAATTTTCCTGTTATGGCATATTTCCTATTTAGAATGCTCATTCTAATATAAATCATTATATCTCTGATCTTATGAAACTATTATGCCAAAAAAAAAATTATGCAAATATACTGACCTTTCTGAAGATGCCAGAAATTACTAGCTTTAGGCCATAAAACATCTGCACCATTAGATATCAGCAGATAAAGAAAAGTCTGTCTGTCACCATCTTATGGTAGCCCACCTCATTGCAGCCAGCTGTGATAGCCATACAGAACTAGAATTAAGAATTGAAAAGATTGTGAAAATAAGGCTATAGCTTTATTGATAAAACAAAGGAAGTGTATTAGGAGATTAAATTTGGGCCTGGCTATTCAGAAAATGTAACACTGGCCTTCGAAGGAAGCTGTCATCCCAATAGTGGAGGTTCTTAAGTAAACAGGGCCATCCATGCACATGTTTCAATGTCACATGGGCCTAATACAATGGAGCACCTCCTAATTGGACTCAAGACAAGTGTTCAGATCAGGGTCTTTTGACCAGAAGATTTATATATGTACAGCTTTGTGTGCATGTGTGTCAGGCCTAGCCCAAGGAACTCCAGGAGACCATGCAAATTCAGTTCAGCAATGTTTATTAGCTACAGCCTCTATCAAGAATCTTCCCAGACTGAAACTCTGTTCCCACAGTAGCAGTGAAAACAGAGTGAATTCCTCAGGGAGATGCCAGCCTCATCCTCTTATCTCTTCCTCACCCTTCAGGAGACAAAAGAGGATGTTTGCCTCCCTGAGTGTGGCCTTCATAATTCCATTCCATCACAATGTGTTTTTTAACACAGCACCTGTAATTGGACAGCCAGTGTGGAGATCTTAAAATTAACCCATAGTAATCCAGTGTGTTCCATCACAGAGAAGATCAGCTTTTTAGGTGATCTATCCCCAATAGCCACACTGAATGTTCAAAATTTGCATAGAGACTTGTGTAATTCCACCAAAAAATATGCTACAAATGGGCATTCTGTCCTTCATGCTTTGGAAGGTTCAGTCTAATCTCCTCCTAAGAAGGTGTGACTGTCTTTTTCCATGAATCAGTGGATGAATAATCTTATTCATGTTTTGCCAATCCCTATCCATGTAGATGGGTAGACTATAGTCTTTGACAAAAAGCATTGGAACATTTAAGACTATACAGAATGAGAAATTGAAATCACAGTCCCAAGACCTTCATAACAGGAATATCATTAAGGCATATTCTGAAGATGACAAGATGACTTTGCCCCTTTTACATTTTTAACATTAAAGAAATAGCTGATGGCAAATGTTCATCTTTCCATTGACAAAAGCTCTATTATTAGCTCCCAGTTGAGAGCCAGGTCCACATCTGCCCAGATTAAAGATGATTCTTTAATTTTGTGTGCTTTGATAATAAAGTGGTGTCCTTGGAATACCATCAGGGGATTGAAGTTGTCCCTCTGAACTGTGAGACATTCACCCAATTGTACTAAACTACTAAATGCATCAGCTCAGCCTGCCCAAGCTTGCTCTCTAAAATACCTTTGGCTGCCACTGGTAGGAATGTCTACCAAAGTTCTCAGGTGTCAGATACAGAATTCTAATAGTGATTTTATTTTTTTTTTAAGCATGGCTGTAAACACTTAAACATAGAGGAAGGTGCTTGTCAGCATGTAAAATATACTGTGCAACCCTTCAAGTCTAGGTATTCAACTTTATGACTAGGCGATTTGGTTTTATCTATCTAAACTATAAAAGGTAAGAAATGGACCACTCCAGGTCTGATTATTGTTTGCACACCTGAGTCAGCCTTAGAAGCCCACTAGCATTGAGGTAAACCATTAATACAAAAACTCTGGAAGAAAAATTGTCATTTGCCCTTCAAGTGCTTCATTAACTTCAGAGATGCTGAAGAAGATAACTAAATATGCTGTGCAAAACGATTGAATTTCATGTGATGAATTTAATTTTTTTCCTACTTGGAAGAAATGCACTGTAATAAAGTAAAGCAATAAGTCTCCTCTCATGAGTAGTACATAGGCAGCTCCCTTATCATTAAATCATTCCAGAAATTGTTCTGATGGCTAAACGTCCACAAGTGTAATGCAAATATTTTGCATTGCATGCAAAACTGGTCACCACTGAAAAGCCAGCAGCACTCCCAAAATATTAGACTTTACACATCCATGACTCTTCAGAAACTCAAATATTCCTCCCACCCAACAACTCATTAGCTAGCTAAGAGCAGTGTAGGTGTATGTTTATGTCTATGTGTATCAACTCCAGGGTTTACATTCTAGCTTTCTTTCTCCTGCCTTTTCATCACAATGGACATTTTACTAATCTTTTCCTAGACTGCAATGCTAAATTATGTTTACATAATTATATGGTCTGCATTTCATTGCTTCCTGCCTTGCTAGCTTCAATGCTGTGCCAAATATGCCTTAATGTCTTCTCAGATTGCCTATGGCTTGTACGTACTGAGTGTGTGTCTCTGGGAAAACTGAGTATGACACTACTAGTTGGCATATCTGGATCAGAGTTGCCCAGGTGATTTGAAAGTTTGTTTAATCCCATAAACCATTACCATGTTACCACCCCAAAGAGAAGTGATTTGTTGGCAAATGATAATGCAAAATGTAGTTCATCTCCTTGGCATGGCTAATCTCAAAAGTGTCACCTCTCCAGGTATTTCCAATTCTTATTAGGCTTCAGCACAGACTGCACATGCTAGTTCTTTACTATATAAACCAAAGCCAGTGTTGCCATCTGCATTAGACTTGTCCCTATGTCAGTAACCCATTAAATTATTTCACATTTTCATAATATAGCCTGATGTGAAAGCTGCCTCCCCAAAGTGAGCAAAAATCGCAGTGCCCTGCTTTCAAAGTAGAGGATTTATAGGATTTCTATATATCAGGATATGGGGCCTTTTGGAGTGGGGAAATAATTGGCAGTCCAAAGTGGCTGAAATGGCTCCTCACTTCCATTCTAATTCTTGTGTTTGTCTCCTGTTTTATGGCTGCTGTGCCTGTAATTTATTCTAGCAACTTAGTGTAATAAGTCTAGGAGAGCCAAGGAAAGTTTCCAAACTGGTTATGTATGCTATAGTCCATAGTTCAAGGCCAGGTAGTTTTTAGAGTTCTGTGGCAACAGACTAATTCAAACATATATATATATATATATATGTATATATAAAAAAAAATTCCCCTCTCACCCTTATGGGTGGTATGTGTCTTCCTCAATCTCAGGTCCTCTACCAGAGGCCTGGGAGTTTGAGGGTTCTGCGCAGTATCTTAGCTGTTCCTGGCACTGCACTCTTCTGCACAGAGAGCTCTGATGTTGTTCCTGGGATCTGTTGGAGCCATTCTCCCAGCTTAGGAGTCACGGCCCCGAGTGCTACCACCACTGGGACCACTTTGGCCTTTACTTTCCACATCCTCTCGATTTCCTCCTTCAGGCCCTGGTACTTCTCCAGCTTCTCATGCTCCTTCTTCCTGATGTTGCTGTCACTTGGCACTGCTACATCTATCACTACCGCTATCTTCTGGTCTTTGTCTACTACCACGATGTCTGGTTGATTGGCCAGTACCTGCCTGTCCATCTGGATCTGGAAGTTCCACAGGATCTTAGCCCTGTTATTCTCCACGACCTTCTGTGGAATCTCCCATCTGGACTTGGGGGGGGTGGGTCCAGCCCATACGCTGTGCAGATGTTCCTGTACACAATGCCAGCTACTTGGTTGTGCCGTTCAGTGTATGCTGTTCCTGCCTGCATCTTACACCCTGCCACTATGTGTTGGACTGTCTCTGAGGCCTCTTTGCACAATCTGCACCTTGGATCCTGTCTAGTGTGGTAGACCCTTGCTTCTATGGATCTGGTGCTTAGTGCCTGTTCTTGTGCTGCTCTGATCAGTGCCTCAGTGCTGTCTTTTAGTCCGGCCCTTTCCAGCCACTGATAGGATTTCCCAATGTCAGCCACCTCAGCTATCTGTCGATGGTACATCCCATGCAGGGGCTTGTCTTGTCATGGCACCCTCTGCTTGAACCTCCTGCCTTGTCTGCTGCTGCCTGAGGCATTCTCTCAGCAGCTCATCTTTGGGTGCCATCTTACTGATGTACTCCTGGATACTTCGGGTTTCGTCCAGGACAGTGGCTTTGACACTCATCAGGCCCCGCCCGCCCTCTTTGCGCCTGGTGTACAGTCTCTGGGTGTTGGACTTGGGGTGGAAACCTCCATACATTGTGAGGAGCTTCCGGGTCTTCACATCAGCAGCCTCCATGTCTTCCTTTGGCCAGCTCACTATACCGGCAGGGTATCTGATGACTGGCAGGGCATACATGTTGATGGCATGGATCTTGTTCTTCCCATTGAGCTGGCTCTTCAGGACCTGTCTTATCCTTTGGTGGTACTTGGATGTTGCTGTCTTTCTTGCCTCCTTCTCATGGTTCCTATGTGACTGTGGGACACCAAGGTATTTATAGCTGGTCTCTATGTCTGCTATGTGGCCCACTGGTAGTTCCGCTCCATCGGTCTTAACTACCTTCCCTCTCTTTACTATCATCCTGCCACACTTCTCCAGTCTGAATGACATCCCAATGTCCTCGCTGTAGATCCGTGTCAGGTGGATCAGTGAG